>JAUESP010000310.1:13672500-15072500 GCA_030914335.1 Drosophila borborema
CAAAGTCAGCCTGCGGCGTGTCCGGCATTTGGTTCTGAACGTTGTCTGTCACATCGATGCCATTGTTGATAAAACGTATCTCATTCACTATCTTGCCGCTGTCCGACGTATCCTCAGTGGTCGTTATCTCAACAGCCAGCTGCTCATCTTCCTCTGTAGGCGGCGTGGGCGTAGATATTTGTATTTCTGTTGATGGCGCACTCTCAGCCAACGGATTCTCCTCTACCGTATCCAAGCTATCCACCAGCTCTGGCGAGATTTTTTCAATCTCATCGTGTTTCATGGCCGCCTCATAAGAGAAGTTTCGAATGGGCGTTCTCTTAATGGTTTGGGGAGTGCTCCCATTGCTGCTGTCAGGGTAAGGTGTGTGCGGACGCAGCTGCTTCTCCTGGCTGTTCTCTCTGTGTGGCTGCTCGTCGTCGGTTGTCAATTTTTTCGACTTGACCGAAACGGCTGGTGATTGCTGAGGTGATGGCGTTTCGGCAGGTGGCGTTGGCAACTTGACTAACGCCTCCACTGCTGTTGTTGTTGTTTCGGTAGCATTCGTAGCTTGCTTAATCGGACTCTCCTCAGGCGCCGTGGGTTCCATTTGCTCCGATTTCATTTCCATTTCTTTTGTTTCACTCTCCTTTTCAGGCGTTGCTTCGCTTGTTTCGGCTTCGACTGGCGTCTCTACTTTCGCTTCCACCAACAGCTCCTCTTTGTTGCCATTTAGCTCTTCTGTTTTGGGCTCTGGATTTTCTTCCTCTTCTTTGCTTGCTTCTTCATTTACATTGTCATTTGTTGCTTCCGTCTCTGTCATTTGTTCGTTATCTTTTTCTGGTTCCTTTGCAGCGTTGGCCTCTTGTTCAGCTGTTTCGTTTACTTGCTCGTCTGAAATATGCTTCACTGCTTCTAGTGTGGCCACAGATGCTCCAACCGCTGCTACACTGGCTCCCATAAGGGCAGAACTCTTGTCTTTTTCGTCCGTTTCTGCTTCCGTCTCCTTCAATGCCTGTTGCTTAGTCAGACTCCTGCCGCTGGCGCTTCGCATTTCTATGTTGCCATTGAGATCTTTCGGCTGAAGCACAAAGCTGCGGCTCATATAGCTGTGTGCATCTGTAGGACTGCCCACTGTGGCCGAAAGCGCCGAAGATCTGGGCAAACCCTGGACTAGAATGTGCTGATCGCCTACGGCTATGTCGAGCAGACGCAGATTCTTAAACTTGGAGATCTCGCGAAAAGTCTTTAGATGATGACCGCTCTCCGAGAATGTGGTAAAGAACTTGTTGGCCTTGCTGAGCACCGCATAGAAGGAGAAGCCCTTGAGCAGCTTCCAAATGGGCCCGTTCTCTTCGCTGTCGTAGTCATAGAAGCGTTGAAAGACTAAGCTCTTGTTGCGCAACGACTCGAAGCTGCGGTAAATGTTGCCCACATTGGTCACAATAAAGATTTCGCTGGCCTTCGATATGTGCATGAAGATGATCTGCTCCGTCTGCGAGAGATTCTTCTGCAGCTCCGTGAACTTGGGAAAGACAAACTCATTGAGGCGGCCCGTCAGAAAGAGATTTCCGCTGCCAGTCAGCACCAGCGTGGACTCTGGTCCGCATGCAAACTGCTGCACTGCAGCGTCCAGACATATCTCCACTGGATGACCATCATAGTCCATGCCCAGATCGCCCAGCTGCTGCTTGGCATTCGAGCCACAGCCAATCAAACGACCCTTGCCTGCAAATACATATGTAAAGCTTGAGTTGAGCATTATTTGCTTTTTATTTGGAATGAATGCAATTAACAGTTAACCGTTTTATTCTTTACGCTCTGCCCGCGAAATTATTTGAAAACAAATCATGTTGACTCGCTCTCGCATACTAGATCACGAGCGTTCGTTTCTTTTCGTTTTTGTCTTCGGTTGAGCGCCTCGGGTCGAACTATTCGTGGGACGTTCTTTTTACAAACAACGGTTAGTGAGAGAAACACGATTGGCGTTCGTACATTGAGCATGTGCTCAGGGTACAGTAAGTAAGCGAATAACTCAAAGAGTCGAAGCAAATTGTCTTCACACTCACATACATACATACTCAATGCAGGTACGCAATTGCTGTGTTTAGCATACACAACTCTCGCATACATACCAATACATGCACACAAGTTCGTCGTTCGGGAGGAAATCAGAGCGGGAAGCAATGCGAGCCGATCGTTGCTGCGATTGGCTGTGCTCAGAGTTTATTAACAGAGTGTAAATAAAAGAAATTTATATGCTGACAACGAGAAACGGTTAACGGTCAACGGTTAATTGCGAGCTAGAGTATGTCATCGTTCTCTACTCACTTGTTAGCACTGCAAAGTGCTCATTGCCCGCCTGCAGAGCTATAAAGTTATCCGTCTCCTCGTTCTTTGACAGATAATCATCGAATTCCTCCAAACGAAAAGGTTTTCGTATAATCGCACATGGCTGCTCTTCCACAACTGCAGTTATGAAATGCTGAGCCACGTGCGTGTCCATGGGGAATATATTTCTACCCGTAAAGAATATCTCATTGGAAACTATAGAGAGAAAGAGAGAAAGAGACAAGCAGAAACAGAGAAAACGAAAGAGGCAAAGTTTGAGTAGTGTTAATTACAACTTTAGTTAGCTGAATGGTTAGTAAATTAACTAGCCTTTGCTTATAATTAGAGATTAATTGAGAAAACTAATTTTGGTTTAGTACGAGCTTATTATATACATATATACTTCTACATATATAAGCCACATACGTTTGGTTTTAGCCGCATTCAGACTTACGCGTCATTATTACGGCCCAATTGTTGCCAAAGGCGGCATCGCTTATCTTTAGTCCCAAAGTTTTTAGCGACTTCACGCAAGTTGGCTTGCTGACTATATCCCCATTATTATTGTTGTTGTTGTTGTTGTTATTTTTGTTGGCATGCCCGCCAATGCCCAGTTGGCCATAATGATTCTCGCCCCAAACGAAAAGACGACCCGATTCTGTAATTGATAAGAACGTTTTGACATCAACTTTTGACCGATTTCACCTTTTGTTTCGCTTCAGCTTGTAAGTTTTATTGATTGCGTGTGTGTAAAACTATTTATATGTGTGTGATTGTGTGTGTGTTTGTCACTGTCAATCCATAGCCCGAAATGTTCAACTGCCTTCAACTATTTCATTTTACCTGACCCGCTTTACGTTTCAATTACGAGCCAGCCACGTTCGGTTTTAGCCTTTTTGGTCTCACTCATTCGTGGACTATTTATTTCCTTTAACGTGCTTCGTGAGTTTGGCCCATATTTATGGCAATAGCCGCCCCTTTTAGCTGACCTCATTAGATGCCTGAACAGAGTGTTGGATTGAATTGGATTGGATTGGTCTGTGATTTGGAGTGTGTTTGCTCAGCCCTATTTAAACTGGCTGACTGCAAGTCAGCTAATAGAGTTGATGGAGCATGTAGCGTTATGTAATCCAGTGAAGCTTAGTGCCAAATCTATTCCAGTCTAAGTCTAATGATCGCCTGGCTGTTGTAATTGAGCTATCCTATCGAGTTGCTACAAACTTGTTCTTGCTGGGCTAACATAAAAGTGAAAGTGCGCTGCGTGTTTATTATTTAAGAGTAAATTGCAGCGAACATGCAACATGGCCACGGTGCCACGAAGCCTGCCACAGACACCACAAAAGACAATCGGGCAAGTGGAGCTTTTCTTGACCAAGCAAAAATTTACAAAAGGAAAGCGATATGCTGCAGGCCCAGTTGATGGACGTACAGACAGGTAGGCAGAAATGCAGATAGATGGACAGGTGAACAGACAGGCGGACTCTAGCTAGTCAGTTTTGTTAGTTAGCCAGGTCTTGTTGCTGTTGTTGTTGTTGTTGCATTGGGGTCAATTTATGTTGCTTTAGCCACTTTACCGCATATAACCGCACTCTGATGCGGACCGGATATCAAGCGTTTGACCGGATCGTTTTTGATATAGAAATAGCTTTGTGTATTCTCCGCCAAATGCGATTTGCCAAGCGTAAATATTGCACCGCTGCTAGGTATATCCATCTTTAGCAATATCTATATATATGTATGTATATGTATATATGGTTTGCTTGTTGTTCTTTTTAATTTTTTATTTAAATGTCTTTGTTGGTTTTATCGATTTTGACATCAGGCTTTTGCATAATTTGCCGGCTGCACTCATTTGAAATTTTTATCACCAACTATATGTATGTATGTACATATGTTTATATAGATATGTGTATATATATACATATATATACACTTAAAAGCATTGTCGTTGCGTGTTTCTAGCTGTGATATCGGCAGCAATAGAACTCGTATCGTTAGCCCGTTAAGCCAATCGGCACTTGTGGTCAGTTGAACGTTTCGGCGTGTACTGGTCAAGCTAGCGCAAGGGCTGCCCAGTTCTAGCCAGGACTTGTACACACACAACAATACAATACATACATACACCTAGACACCCACTCTAGCCAGCCTAGCTAGTCCTAGCTGACTGACTGGGCTGCCCCCATAAATATGCTATGAAAACTGTTTTGTGCTGTACGCCTGGTTGCTTAGGCAGCTCTCTGTTCCACTATGCGAGTATGCGAGCAAGCGACTATTTAGCTAGCCATATGCGTCTCTAGAGTGAGTCACCCTAATCCAAGGCGCAATATTGTGTAGCTACTCGTGTTCAAGCTAAGTTATTCGAAAGTGTGAACGTTTTGGGGTTATGGCCTCAAACTTGGCTTCTGTTAATGGCATTTCTGAGTAATGTGCGCAAATCTCTGGCTGCAAATGTTAAAAATAACATCGAATATATATGTGTATATGGGTCGCGTCGAGTCAGGTTGGGCGTTACGAATCGCTGACCTGTTGACATTTGCATAACAAAGTTGGCAAAAGTTTTCGCCCGAAACATATATATATATATATTTTTTTACTGGAATTTCTCCGATTTCTGCACTAAAAGTTAATTAATTCGTTTACTTTGTATGTAAAGTAGACCAAGAAATAAATAAAGAAAAAAGAGCCAAAAAAAAAAAAGAAGAAAAGAGAAGTGGAGCACTTCACGAATTGCTAATTGGGGTTCTCTTCGCATTTCTTTTTTATGGCCTTTAAGGCGCCACGCCCGCTAATGAATGCCGTCTGTTGGTCTATTGGCCAGCCAAATAGCTAGATCATGGCCCACACTTGCAGTTTCGCAGACAATTTGCGTCAATTAATTGATTTCCTGGCCCATATGAGAAATTTTCCATTCAATTCTTATGCAATTGCGGTGCGTTTTATTTCCATTATTTCCCTCTTAACTTGGCCTTGAAGTGTTTTACGCAATTTGCTGGCCATGCGGCTCACATTGAAACACCTGCGTGTTCCTCATTAATGTTTCGATTATAGCACTGTACAAATTAAAATATACAATGTGGCAAAGAAATCTATAGCCTGACTTATTGCAAAGTCTATAATTGTCTTGTGACTTACATAGGTGAGTGGGTCAATCTATAGGTAAACTTTCGCTTCATCTGAGAAATGGCCAATGTGCAGCTATTCTGTTGTAGACTTTGGAGTGGGAAAGTTGGCAACCGAGCTTTTTTTCCGTCTTTTAAACAGGCTTAGATTGAGTTGCCTCGACAGTTTGGCAATCAATTAGTGAGATAGTCAGTCAGACATCAAACTGGTCTGGTCTATCTTTTTGTATCAGTCAGCCTCTCACTCTGCCTCGCAGTCATATAATCTGTCAATTAACTAGTCAATTTGTCACTCTGTCAATCCGTTAATGAACCTGATTGCAGTTAGTTGCTCTCAGCCTTCCATTCAGAAATTTTCGCAAGCTATTTATTATTTATTAAAACCAAGCTCAAAACAAAATATTATTTAATTGAAATATTCCCCTAAATTAGCCAGTCCATCATCATTGTTTACATATTTTACCTGTTATTTCAAAAACAATCCAGTCATGACGATACGATCTGTGACAATAACTCAGACCATACGCCAGTTATCTGAATGCTCTATTTATGATCTACAAATCCAATAGAAAAAATTGACTATATCATATGACGGGGTGTGTTCACGTTTTGTGCAACACGAAGCCGCAGCGCTGGCTACGCCTATATGAAAAGCTATATCTATAGTATAATCACTCTATATATATATATATGTATATACGCGTGTGTGTATGTGTAGTAGTCATTTGCCTATCTGAGTAATTTACGAGTATCGTCCCAACGACTTTGTGTATGTTCACCTGGCTAACTGCAACTGGCTGCAGTTATGGCCAACGTCGAAGGTGGTGTCAGGTGCTGTTGCATGCCTCCACGGGCGATATGTGTGCCGACTGTCGACTGTCGACTGTCGGCCAATGTGCCAGTTACCATATTTAGCCCCCGCCACTTCAGCTCCCACTTGAGAAGTTTTGCGAATGCAAATTTGCACAAAAAGAAAAAAAAGACGCGTTCCATTGAACTCTGCTCAGAGGTCGACAATTGGGCTGTACATAAATATTTGTAGTGTGTGAAAATACCAATAATAGACAGCCTACAATATACATATGGATCAAATTGATATAATTAATGGCGCGTCCATTGAACCCGACTCGAACGAACGTCTTGTCTTCTTCGTCGTCTTTGTCGCTGACGTAAACGTAGGAAGAACAGGAAGACAGCTGCGCCAACTCTCAAGTCTCTGGTTAATAGCTATACAAATCAATCGGTATTTCGGGGCAGCCAATTCAAGTTGTCACCAACAAAAGTTGGTCGTAGTAGCTTCGGGTCGGTTGATTGAACTTGCTTAAAGCCAATCGATTTGTGGCAGCTAGATGAAAGGGCCTTGGGGTAAGCTGCCAAAAATAAATAGAATGGTTTGCTTGACCTTCAACAGCTGCTGTCAAGTGAGGCATACCCTGTAGAGTGTGAGTAGTAAGGTGTGGTATATGACACAGGGTTATGTTGGGAGGTTTATTAAAAGTTAGATAAAGTTTAAATTGAAGATATATTGTTAACTACTTCTAGATGGCATTTGCTTGATAAGTAAAGAAAAAGAAGTTGAGCAAAATTTAGATTTATTACTATTAAAGAATTCAAGTTTTTTTTTGTTATACTAATTTTTATAGGATATTTCTTGCTTGTGGTTTTGCCAAAATTTCAGCTACTTTATTCAGCTCTCTTCCCATACGACTATAAAAACGAAATGTTGTTCGCCTTTTTGTGGGATTATTTTCTCTGGCTTTTAGATTTTGTTTTTGGGCGTTTCGTGTGCTTTTCATTTCGTTTGCATTTGATTGGGTTATGCGCCCCAACACCCAAGCTTGACCCATGCTCTGGCGCCGCAATCAGCGTGCGAATTGTGTTTACAAAATATAAAAGCCAAACCAAAGCGAAAGGTGCAAGAATATTTGTGTTTTGATTGTTGTGTGTGGCACAATGTCAACGTCATGAGCACGTTTCTCTAATTTACTTTAGCCGTCTCTCAACTCTCACCTCTTGGCGTCTCGCTAGTCGCGTGGCCTTTATGATTATGTGGGCAGGAAATACACAAAAAAATATGAAATTAACTGGAAATTAGCTGCAAAGCACTAAAACGTAGTCTACTTTTCTGCGTTGGACAACGCTCTATAATTACAGAAATCACACAGAAATGAGCCAGCAAACTGAGAGCGCGGAAAAGTTGGAAGATGGGGCAGAAGAGCAGCCAGAGAAAGCAGCCGGTGAGAGTGAAAGTGTTTCCAAGGAAAACGAAACAGACTCCAACTCTCCAGCTGAGCAACTAGAGGCCGATAAACCTGCAAAGGAAAGCGAAACGTTGGCGAAGGAAACCGCCTCAACTACAGCAACAACAATAGCAGAAACAACAGAAACAACAACAACAAATACCTCAAATACTGAAACTGAGAACGAGAAGGCTAATGCCACAAGCTGCCGCACAGCAGGCGACCAGGTCGGCCAGACGGAGTCCGCGCAGCAGGACTTTGCGGACTATGAACAGCATGTGAGCTATGCGGCCGATGGTGGCGCCATTTACACGGACCCCAGCACAAAGCAAAAGTACAAATGGTGTGAGACGCAAAACAATTGGCAGCCATTGTCCGCCGATGAGACGTCCAATGTGTATGAGAACGAGCACTACAAGTGGTGCCAGGAGACGCAGCAATGGCTGCCCAAGCAGTCTAGCAGCACAGCTACAGAAACAGAGCATTACAAATGGGATGCAGAGCAACAGAAATGGTTGCCCAAGAAGCTGCCACAGGCGCCTGGCCAGGATGTGGTCTATGGCATCGACGAGAACGGCGATCGCACCTATACAGACAAGGATGGTGCTGTGTTCTTCTGGGATGCCAGCAAGTCGGCGTGGTTCCCGAAGATCGACGATGATTTTATGGCACGCTATCAGATGAATTATGGCTTCATAGACAACACTAGCGCCGGTGAGCGTGAGAAGGAAGAACGCGAGGCCGCCGAAGCCAAACGCAAGGCGGAGGAGTTGAAACGCATGACAGCCGAGGCACAGGCCGCCATGAATGCAACGATTTCTGGCAAAGATGGTATTCCAACAGCAGCTGTTGCTGGCAAGCGCAAAGCCCAGGAGCCGCCAAGTAAGTGAAATATAATATTTATATAATATGATTTCTGTTTAATTTATCTTTGCCTAACTTTGCAGAATGGTTTGATGTGGATCCCACGCAAAACACCAAAGTCTATGTTTCCAACTTGCCTTTGGATATCACAATCGATGAGTTTGCCGAGCTGATGGGCAAGTGTGGTTTAGTCATGCGAGATCCGCAAACACAGAAATACAAACTAAAATTGTATACCGAAGCGGATGGACAGATTAAGGGTGACGGATTATGTGATTATATAAAGGTAAGTATTGGTTGCATTAGAGTTTAGAAGCGTTTAAGATTGAGAGGAAAGAGATGTTGAATGGATGAAGCACTTAGTCTGAAAAAGTTTGTTTCTCTGTCTAACATATAATGGCATGTAGGCAGTTAAGAAACCTCTTAGTATTCAACTAAGCGATAATGTAACAGCTAAGCTAAACTAACAGCTTTTATCAGTTGGACTTGCTGCTACGGTATATTACAGAGCAGCATCTGGAATTGGAATTGTAACAGCGGGAGCGTCGTTCTATGCTCGCTCTACCTTTGCACTCTCTTTCTGTGCTTGCTCTCCCTGCGATTGCTCTACTTGTGGGCGCTCTAACTGTTAACCTGCTACTTGTGTTTGTTCTACTTGCACTTGCTTTACTTCGCTCTCGCTGTGCTTCCTCTTTCTGTTGAAGCTCTCCCTGCGCTCACGCTTCCTATTATTAAATTGAAACTCAAGCAAGTCGATCGTTTTATACTTCTTCGCCTGAGCAGACGAAAGAAGCTCAAAGTTGTATTCCCCTTCAAATATAGTTGCTTGAACAGAGCCCACGATTCAGTGTAGGCTTTAGCTTTTTATAGTTATTATATATGTATATTATAAGTAAGTATATATAGACTTTCTATACCTTAGCCCTTTACTTTAAAATTAAACATTTCAATTTTTTTTCAGTGTTGTGTTTAAAACTTTATTTGTTTGTTTTACTAAATTAAAACTGCTTGCATTAAGTTTTTATAGATATTTTAATATGTATTGTTAATGTTATGTTGTTTGTTTTATTATTATATAATATGCTCATAATATTCAGTTTTTGTTTATGCTTTGTATTCTTTGCTTTTCTCATTCATACTTTAAATATTCACCTTAGTTCTGCTGACTATTTCGGTTCTCTGTGTTTATTATATAATAATGATATATCGTACGTATATATATATATATTTATATAATTGTTTATAAATTGGTTAGTTGTTTGTTTACTTGGTAATTCTTTTAAAATGCATTTACTTGGCTACTAAAATTGCTTTTCATTTCTTAACTTTCATTTCCATTGAAAACAAACAAAACACAATTCGAAAGAAATATTTGCTGATGTTAAGAGAGAAACACATTTTCTTTTCCACATTTCTTCTTTTCACTTCTTCATCTTCTACAATTCGCAGTTGAGGTACATATTAAAAAATACAATAAATTTACATTTAAACATACAATAATTATTAAATATAAAATATATTTATATATAACCTAGTTAGTTAGTACAATAGTTACGCTTAGCCTTTGCATTGGGTATTTCATCTTCTTTATTTTATTATATTTATATTTTTAGGCTTTCTATAGATAGTTGTTTGTTATATAAAAAAGGTTCTCATATCATGTTAGGCTTATAAATTATTGCTTCCTGGCCTGGTCGCAGCATCTCGTATGGGGAAGGCAGAAGGAACCGGAGCTGGAGCAGTAGGAGAAGGCATCGCCTTCTGAGTAGATTGTTGACCCATCAGGCTGACAAAGCAGGGAGCGTGACGAGACACGTCCACTTAAGATTAGCTTGCATATTATTTTGCTCTAATATTTACTCATTGTTCTGTGCTCTATAATTTATATAAAAATTATTTTCTTCTTGATTCTTTTTTGAAATGTTTGCCAATTGCTATTTTGGTTATTAAGGAAACTACGTGGGTGTGCGTGTGCTTGTGTGTGCTTGAGTTTGTTTATATGCTAATTTAATCATATGTCATATCATAGATTTATATATATATGTATATGTATATGTATATTGGCTGTACATTACTATATAGAGCTGGATATTATTAAAGTGCGCGCTTGAACTTTTGCCTGGAAATATTTCATTTGACGCATATTTTCAAAAAAGTGCACGACTATTGCAAATGCTACTATTGCTGATGTATGTTTGTTAATTTTGTTTCTTTTTGAATAAAACTTGATATTTAATTATTATTTTTTATTTTTTTTTGTTTGTTTGTTTGTAAATAATACTTTTACGTGTTTGCATAAAACAAAAAATAAAATTTATGAACAAAAGACAAAACACGTTTACGCTCAAGAAAAATTGTTTACGATATGTTTACTTTTGCTGTTGCATTAGTGTAGGTTAGTGTGCCTGTGTGTGTGTGTGTGTGTGTGTGTATGTGCCTTACTGCATCTCGTTTAGCCTGATGGCCTCCTGTATCCGCCTGAGCTTCTTTTGCTCTCTGGCCTTCAACTGCTTCTCGCGCAGCTCCTTGCGCTTCTTGCGCATCTCAATGAACTTCAGCTGATCCTCTTTGCTCAGAGCGCCAATGCGAGCTGCATATTGGCGACGTTTCTCTTCCAGCTGGGCAGCGACTTGGGCATCGGCGATCCGCTTGGCTTCCTCGAGCTTTTTCTTCTGTTCCTCTGCCTTGGCGGCGGCCGCTGCCTTTTCAGCTTCCTCCTTTTGCTTGCGCTCCTGCTCGGTGCGTTCGATTTCCTCCTCCAGCCTGCGTTTACGTGCCTTTTCCTCCTCCTGCAATTCTTGACGCACTCGCTCTTCTTCCTCGGCGAGCCTGCGCGATTCGGCCTCGCGCTGTGCTATTTCAGCCTCTCGTTGGCGTTGGCGCGCCTCTCGGCGTTCGTTTTCTTCATGCAAGCGCTGCAGTTCACGCAGTTCAAAGCGACGCGCCTCCTCTAGCCGCTCCAGCTCCAGACGCTTCTCTTCCTCCTGTTGTTCACGACGTATTTGCTCTTGGCGCTGGCGTTCCTGCTCTTGCAATCGCTCTTCAATGGCCTTCTCCTCGCGACGCTTCGCCTCGCGCGCCTCCTGCAATTTGCGCTCCTGCTCCGACTTGGCCTGCTGCAGTCGCTTCTCATGCTCTTCGCGCAGACGTTTCTCTTCGGCTGCACGTTCCGCTGCATAACGGCGATCAGCCTCCTCTTGCTCAGCCTTCTGTTTGCGCAGCAGTTCTTCACGAGCACGTTTCTCTTCGGCCTCAAGCTCCCGTTGCTTCTGCAGTCGCTGCTCACGCAGACGGAGAGCCTCGTCATCCTTGGCACGTTGGCGTTCCTCGTTCTCATGCTGCTGCTTTAGCCGTTCCAGTTCACGTTCCTGTTGCTCTTTGCGCTGCTGTTTCTCCTGTTTATCTAGTTGCTCTCGCAGCTCGCGCTCATGTTTCTGCTGCTCCTCAAGTGCGCGCTGACGCAGTGCCTCGGGCTCACTTGGCGGCTGCTGTTGCTGCAATTGCTCACGCTCTTGCTGCTGCTGTTGACGTTGGCGCTCCTCATCCTGCTTGCGTTGGCGCTCCTCCTCTTGCATCTTGCGTTCGCGCTCAAGTCTCTCCTGGCGCATGCGCTGTCTGCGCTCGCGTTTGCGCTGCTGCCGCCTACGCTCCTTCTCACGCTGGCGCTGCAGCGTGCGATCATAGGCCGTCATCTGCTGCTGTGTGGTTGGTGGTGGGCTGGGACGAGTGGCAATCGTTGATGCCACATCATTGCTAATGACGAGCGGAGCAGGTGGCTGAGTTGTGCTCACACGTGGACGCAGCTTACGTGGACGCTGCTGATAGTTGATATCGTTGGGATGTTGCTGCTGACGATTGCGTCCGGGATAACGGCGATTGGCCGGACGGCGTTTGCGAGCGGGAATTATCATCTCCTCGTTGCTGCCCTCGGCCTTAACACGGCGATGATATCTATAGTTAAACGAGAGCAATTAGTCTTCAAATAATTAATAATATAAGATAATAATGAGATAAATAAACAAGAAATATAATAAATATATTCTTGTTTTTCTATTTGCAGGTGGAGTCTGTTAAGTTGGCTCTGGAGATTTTGGACGATTACAATCTGCGTGGCCATAAGATACATGTTCAGCGCGCACAGTTTCAAATGCGCGGCGAATACAATCCGGCACTCAAGCCCAAGCGCAAGAAGAAGGACAAGGAAAAATTGCAGAAAATCAAGGAAAAGTATGTAGCGAAAACTCTTTAGAGAAAAATCAGCTAAATTGATTTATGTATTCACAGATTGTTCGACTGGCGTCCCGATAAGATGCGTGGCGAGCGTTCGAAGAATGAGAAAACAGTCATAATCAAAAATCTCTTTACGCCTGAGCTGTTTGAGAAGGAGGTGGAGCTCATCTTGGAATATCAAAATAATCTTCGGGAAGAGTGCAGCAAATGCGGCATGGTGCGCAAAGTGGTTATCTATGATGTGAGTAGAGCCAGAAGATTAAACGCTATATTTGTTGGCTTTAATTAACATTGATATAACATTGCAGCGCCATCCTGAGGGCGTAGCACAGATCAATATGTCCACGCCAGAGGAAGCCGATGTGGTCATACAAATGATGCAAGGCCGTTACTTTGGACAGCGACAGCTGAGCGCTGAACACTGGGATGGCAAAACCAAATACAAGTGAGCAGCAACTGCATTTCATTTCGAATAAGCAAAGTCTTTAGTAAATGAATTTCTTTGTAGAATCGATGAATCGGCAAGCGAAGCACAAGAGCGTCTATCCAAATGGGATGACTATTTGGCTGCCGAAGATGCGGCCAAAGAGGAGTCTGGAGAAGCGCCCAGCGGTAGTCCCCAGGCAGCAGACGAACCAGCTTAAGGTATATTTACCATGATACTATGTAGTATATGCAACTAACGTTTAATTTTTCTGCTTTGTAGCTGCCTGACTGTCAACTAAGTCAACTGTTCTTCTTATTTTTTCTATTTCGTACCTGTGATCCTTGCCACGACGATCGATGACCTCCAACACAACCTCATTGGCCAATTGATTGGGATAGGTTTCATTCCAGCGATTGTAAATCTTATACCGATTGGCCTCACTCACTTTTGGCATCTTGTGCTGGCAGATGAAACGTAATTTGTCTGGACAGGAGCGAGCCGACCAACGATACTTCAAACTCGGATCGTAGACAGCGCAATTATTGTCCAATGGCTTGCTGTTGGAGATAAGTTGCACATAGCTAAAATAGTTGCTTGAACATTAACGACCCGCTAAATAAACTATGAAATATTGTAAAATGTTGTCTCATACGTACGTCGGGTCCATTTGGCTGAATGCATCGTAGGTCATATTGCGTCCACTCATGCTCCATTGCCAGTGCTTGTTGCGATAATCGTAGGTGCCGCCAATCCAAATAGGATCGTGTTCTGTCAAGTTTAAAATTGAAGTTTTTAAATCTGTTAATTGAAGGCAACTAATTCGTTGGCTTACCGCCCGACAGCGAATCCACACGCTCCAGATAGATTCTCAGCTTGCGATCTGCATTCTTGGCAGGCTCAGCCAGGTTGGCGTTCTTATCCTTGCAAAAGAAGTGTGCCTCGAGCCAGCTGCTGCGCTGATCGACCAGCGAGTAGCAATCGGTGCCAACACGTTGGAATTGTGGCGGACACATGGCGTACATGCGACGATTGTGTGGCCTGGCCACGTCGGTGCTCTGTGGTGCTGGTCCGTTGCCGAAGCTGACACCGGCGCTGGAAGCGCTCATATGCAACTGCGCCTGGCATGTGGACGTCACTGTGGAGGCAGGAATATGATTATAATTAGTTGTTGGCCGTATGCGTAATTTACTTACATAAGCCTAAGGTAATAATAACAAGGCAGCTCAACATGATGCGGCTGCGGTTGCTTCCCATGTTGCACGCTTAATGACTCCTTGTAGTTGTTGTTGTTGTTGCAGCTGTTACTGTTTACTGTTTCTTGTTGTTGTTGTTGCTTGCTGGGTATGCAATTTATTTTCCTTGTTCGCTCGTTTCAGTCGCTTGGCCACTTTTTACATTGCAACCTAAAGTGCTGAAGCGCTGCAAAAAACGAACAGAAATAGATAGTGAAACATTTGTTAGATGCTGAACTCTTTCAACTCTTGGCACATCTAATGCTGTTTATCATATTTTGTATATCTTGTGCGAGTGTTGATTTCATGCAAAAAATTAAAAACAAAAAATAATAATAATAAAAAAAAAACGCGCTGGCAAAGCGTTTCCGTTGATGGATGCGTCTACGCCGACGCAAAGACAAATTGAGCTGGCGAGAGATTCTTGAATGGATTTGTGTGATTTATTAACGACTCATTCATAAACAAATTTGACGCTCGTTTAACTGACCAAAAAGCACTCGCAACTGGCCACTAGCTCAGCCCAATGCTTTTGTTGTCTCTCATTTAGCTAACTGTGTGTGTGTGTGTGTGTGTGTATTGCCACTTAGCACTTTCAGAAATTGGCCAGCTGCTGTTGTTGCTGTTGCCGTTGCCAATTGCATTCTATTTTGGATTTGTTTGACTTGTTTGTGTTTGTTCGTCATTTGCCTTGGCCCATTGGGCGTGACGCACACCTCTGAATATACTACATAGCTTTTTGAGCTGTCCATAAATATCATATGGCATTCAAACTCTGATTTAAATTGTCAATTCGCCAGTTTGTTTCATGTCGTCATGTTTGCCACTGGCATTAATCTAATATTAACTTTTAATTATTGGCCAAACGATTAACGCTTTCAGTCAGCTGTCAAACAGCATTACGTTCGCATTGGCAAACATGTTCAATAAATGTTTGTGTTTGGCTTATTAACATGTCTAAGCACTTGGATTAATACGCTCAAACAGGCAGTTAGCTGATTTAATAGTCCCTTTTTCCATTTTCCCCTTCCAATTGACCTTTTCGCTGTTCCCTCTACCTACTTCCCTCTTCCATTTTCTTTGTCCCCTTTCCCTCGATCCTCCCCCGCTTCAATCTGTAGACATCAATAAACATTTTTTATTCAAAAAACAAACACAATATAACAATAAAATCATTGGAATCATTTTCCATTTTCAACTAATAGACGATGCTTCCATCTCTGCTCGTACTCGTAGCACAGGCGCTGCCAGACGCCCTGGCACATGCGCATTAGGCGCTTGTCGCGCTTCTTATGCAAGCCACATGCGAATTGATATTGTTCGCGTATTAGAAACTTGGCGCTGCGCAGTTGTCCGCGCTGTATCAAGGAGATGCTGTAATAGAGCTTGCAACGCGCCTGCAGGAATGGATCGCCCAAGCGCAGACCAATTGCCAGTTGCTGCAGTGAGATCTCACCCGCGGTCTGTGCGCACCGGGCGAACTGATCGCCCAGCGCAGAGTAGCCGCCGCCCAGTGTGGATAGCCAGCACATTAGGTTTTCCAGCTCAATGTGCATCCAAATGGTGTGCGCCAGCATGTCTGCCCACTTGTAGTCGATGCTTCTCCAGCTCATGGGCGCATAAAACTGCAGCCACACCACGCGAACGCCCAGTTCGTGCAACAGCCATTGCTTTAGCACACGCTGCTGCAGCAGCTCTCGCAGCACATAGTTGCCTGTGACTGCATCCAGCTCTAGCACCAAGCGACGCACATATTCAATCTTGTCTTTGACGTTGCCCTCGCCGCCGCAGAGCATTTGAATGCGATCTGGAATGGGCCGATTGTAGAAGTGGCGGTGCTTCCAATAATCACAAACACACACAATTAGCTGCATGATGAGATTTGAAGCTAGTTCAAAGGGTTCTTCCTCTTCCTCTTTCTATTCCTCAGGCATCAGCGTGGCGAACTATCAAATTCTATTGCATACTTTTCGGCTGCAGCAAAAATTTCCAAGTTTGCATTCAGCTTTCGCACGCAAATTTTTCTCTTGAGCTACATTAAGATTTCTGAGCAATTGAATATTTTATGAAATTGTTATAAAAATGTCAAATGTCAATATCAGTTGTAAATTGTATTCATTAGTGTGAATCATAGTTGCTGTAGAATTTCCATTTGCATAACTTTATTTAGTCAGCTGTGAGAACTCGAACGCGATGCAAGCTAGTTACACAAGTTTAGATGTGCTCAAAGAGCGCAGGCTAATAAGGAAATAAGTTTGCTATTTGCATGACTGAAAGCTATAAATAAATGAATGATAAATAAAGTTAAACGTAGTTGATAAGATTTCAGAAGCGATGACTAAAGAAATGCACATTGCTTAAAATGCGGAAATAGCCAGGTAAATTGGCATATTTGTAGATAAATAATCTATTTCTGCTTTCATCGTGCACCAGTCTGTGATTGTGTCACATAATTGAACCATTCAAGTCGATTGGGCTCAGCTGTTGGCTGCCAACTGCAATGCGTCATTTCTGCTGCTAATCATATGTTATTTGAGTTATTGTTGTTGTTGTTATTGTTGGTGCTGTGAGCGCACATGAATTAAAAGTGCCGCCAGGCCCAGGTTGAAATCCCAAGCCAATTGCTACGCATAACTCGCTTGACAACTTCGGCAGACACTGCGACTGTCGCCAGCTGCCAGCAGCAGCTGAGAGTCGACGACAAATTCCTCAACGATGACGTCTCAGACAATTGGCTGACATTGGCCATGGACCTATGTCTCAGTTACTCTTGTAATTGTTGTCAGATTGCTTGCCATGAATAAACATACACGCATATATATATATATATATATATATATATATATATTTATTGTTATATACATATGTATATAATCTATACTCCATGCGTTCATGGTGCTGCACATTTGCTTGTGAAGGCAGCAATAAGTTGACGCCACCCACAACTGTTCGTAAATCGACTCGTAAAACTGTTGTTCGCCCATTTGAGCGTAAGTGGGCGATATTTGAGTGATTTACGAGCGTCTCTACATTGCATTTCACAGTGGGGGACAACATTCAAATGGCATTCGTTGACAATTTATATCAGATATATGATAGTGTATGCCCACTGCGTCTCACTGACCTTGATCTTGAACTTGCCTTGCGGGAGTAGACTGATGTTTATGTAAATATCTATATTTATTACAGCATCAGCATCAGTATCAGCATCAGACTGTTGCATTGGCGATGAAGTCACTTTCGGGTTTGGGTCACACGCAAAATGTGTTTTTAATTTGATTTTCAAAAAACGCAAACAGTTCCCGGAAAGCAAAATCGTAAATGATAAAAGCTCACACGAAACAAATCAATCAGCGAAGCCCAAAAGGCTTATGATACTCTCAGTTTTATGAGTAGTCCAAAATAAGGGATAGGCACGCTGCTTAGATGCTCTGAGAAGCAAAAAGATAAACAGTCTTTAATGATTCTTTTTAAGTGAGTTTTTGGGGCATAAATACTCTGATAAAGTGCCCTCAAGCAGTCTATTCAGATTTTTCTTAACGTATCCCCTTCTGCATACCCAACCGGCAGTTAAACCTTACAGGGTATACACATGATATATGTTAGGCTTTATCCCAATAACCTCTGCTTTGATTTTTATAACCTTGCATAAAATTAAACATAAAAAAAATATTTAAGACCAAGTCACAGGCATAGAACGCAGATCTTTGTGTTATATTTTTTTTTATATTTTAGCTTAACTGAAGTTGAGAAATGACCAAGAGTTGATTTTTTTCTGTTGATAAATGAGTTAAGGGTGTGTTCGGCCGATGTAGTTGGTTCTGTGTAGAATTTGAATGAGCCTTGAGCACACTTTGAAGATTTGTGCTAAGCTGATCATAGTTCAAAAACCTTGCAAATATGTTGCCAAACTTCTAATGCTGACAACTTAATATGTATTTTGCAAAAGCCAACAACATCGTATTAACAAATTACTAATAAATGTAAACAGAAAAGAATACAAATACAAATAAAACAAATAATCGAAAGATCACTCAATCAGCACTCAACAAAATTAGGAAGCTTGCTGAGTATGCGTGGCTTTTGCTTAATTGAGATAGGCACCCACACATCAATCCTCAGTCGCTCAAGCGGCCAGCCAGCCAGTCCGTCAATCAATCAATCAGCTAGCAAATCAATCGAAAGCGAAAAGCAGCATCATTTGGTGTTAACCTCTTGACGGGGGTTCAATGCGAACAGCTGCCACATAAATCTTCGAAATGCTTTTGGATTATTAGGTTCGCTACTTTGGTTGCTCGCAAACCGGTTGATAGCCTAACAAATTGTCGACATTATTCTTACAGCTCGCACAGCGTACCACAAGCAAATCGAAAATTCAATATATATAAACAAAAACATAGGAAAGAATTATTAAACAACTTCCTCTTGCCCTCCCAACAGCTGAACTTCGTTTCAGTTAACTCGTTCTGGGCATAGTTAATTAAGTTGCAGGCGGCTAATTGAAGTTCCTAATGCCAATAATTAGCATAAATTCCAGCAAAAATAATACAAAATAAATATAAACAAGCTGAAGCAACTAGAAATGTTAAACTAAATTCAGGTTTGTGGTTTCATGAAACAATCATGCACCCAAATGTATCGGCTCTACATATAATATATTCCTAAACATAAGCAGCCATAGCTGCTATTGTAGCTATGTTTCCGCTCTTAATTAATTTATGCGCATTTTATTGATCACATGCCTTGCCATTGCCCAGCGAACCACAGCAAATAACCGCAACACAGAGGCTAAATTGAAGTTTTTTTGCACAGCGCGAGCGAGAGAGAGAGAGATGAAGTTGGCCAGTGAATTAGAGAGAGAACGAGTTAGGGCGAGGCTAGAGCGAGGCTATTAGAGGGAGACTTTGAGTTAGAGTGAGAGAACAAAAAATGACAAAAAATATTATTTTCTGCATAGTTGTCTATCAAGACTATCTGTAATTGGAAGAGCTGACTCTTACTATGAATATATCAGAGTTCACTATCTAAAAAAGACTTCCTCCCTTATATATATAATTTGATTTCCATCATGAGCTTCACTCAACTGAGCTTGTCTTTGACATTGACTAAAGAAAAACTATATATAGGCATTTCATACGCCATATGCTCTCTCTACTCATCTATGCAGCTACGCAGTCAACGCCTGGCAGATAGCTGAAATGAAACACACTGAAATGAAACAGACTTCTTTAAGAGATGACTTTACATAGCTCTCAAATGCTTGCCTAGGCAATGTTCTAGCTGGAGGAACAGCAGAAACTGACTGACTAAATGAAAGAGTATACTATAAGATGAATTTGGAATGAAGAGCTTTCTTTAGTTCTCATAGTGAAAGTTACCTTACGACTCTCATAATTAATGATTATTTTTTTTTTAGATTTCACCTAATTGCTCTTTCATAAAATAAGTACATACATATAAACAAAATGCACTACTATTTATAAATATTAATTAGCGCATGCTGCATATTCATTTTGAGCTCCTTGTGGTATTACTTTTGCACTCTATTCACTTTCCATTCATAAAGCCAAATGCATTTCATTCCAACTGTTTTCATTTGATTTTGAATTCATGGCATAACTTGTGAGGTTTTTTCCTCCTGTTTTTTTCTTTTCTTTTCAGACAGCCAATCGCAGCTGCCTTTGAGCGCTTTAGGAGCTGAGCTAAAATGAAAATAAAAAGAGAGAAATTGTTTCCATTTCTTGTAGCAGCAGCAGTTGCAGCTCTAAACGCATTTTTCCACACAAGTGCAACGCAATCTTGCCCCCTGATAGTTTCACGTCTTCAGCTGCTCAGTTTCAGTGCGCCATTCACATGCTTCACCTGCTGCTATCAGCAAAGCGTGGAGGAGCCGCAGCAGCACGTTCCACTTACATGACAGCCATATCACATCTAATATGCCGCTTGGCTGTGCCAGTTGAGATTGTCCTGTGCGCTCGCTTCTTCTTTTCTGTTTTTTGGTGCTTCACTTTTTGCATGGTAATCTTATTGCCCCTAGAGCCTCGTCATGACTCCAACTCTGAACTGTTTCAGCTGCTTTCAATATTATGTTCCGAGCAGGGCAATGTTCTCTGCTCTGCAGTTGCACAGCAAAGTCAAAATTGTGAGAGTCATGTTGTTAATGCTGTGCATTCCATTTGGCTTTAGCAGATGTTGATGTTACTGCTGGCTGTAATTGTTGTTGTTGTTGCATGTTATTGTCTGCAGACACCACAATCCTTTGACAGTTCTGTTCAGCTTGGCAACGACTATCAGTTGCGGCCCTTGGGTCGTATGCGCAATATCACGCATACGCAGCTAGCATGAGGCAGCAGTTTTAATTGAATTCAAGCGAATTGAAAGTTTTACCAGCCTCGTTGGCGCAGTTTTTGCTGTTTGTGCACGCAAGTTTAAATTAATTTCCAGTTGAGTTTTCCGAAAAAGTTGTTTAATGAGTTTAGTCAATGAATGTTAACAATCAAAGTGCTCTGGGGAATGGCTCGCACTCTGTCTCACTCTCACTCAATCTCACTCTCTCTCTCTCTCTCTCTCTCTCTCTCTCTGATTAGTTATTGAATATAGTGAGAGTATTCATATTACCCTGCAGTCACAGCATGTCGGGTATGTCGTTTAGTTGCTCAAATATTTACCCATAGACACAGTCATCAGACATTCGCTGAATCATCTGCTATATCCCAAGTGCCCTACCCATTTTCTGGGAACCTCACAATGGCAATGCTTTGTATGCCAATTGGATATGATTTAAATATGTTTTGGTTTCACTTTATTTTGTATTTTTTGGGTCATTTCATCAACTGTTTCATTTATCAATCATTTCCGCCCCCAATGCAAAAGCAAAATTACCTGAGAGCACAACTTTTATTGGCCAACTGTCCCCGTCCGTTGTTATTTTGACTCAATATCAGCTGCAGCGCATCGCATTAGCTATGACTTTGACTCAAAACACGTACTCAGCGCCCAAGTATGCGTGATGACTGACTGATATAACCCATTCGCAGACCAGACCCCTTCCCTTCACCTGTTTTCTGTGTGCACTTCAAATTGTCAGCTGGATTTGCGTGCGAGGCGCAGGCGCCAGCGACGACAACAACTATAAATGACAATAACAGCCAGCAAAATCTACAGCAAATATTATGAGAAAAACAGAGCTATAAAAACAACAACAACAGCAGCAAGAATTTGCTCTCAAGTGATGTCATACATTTGAATTTATTTCGAACTGTAGCCCCAGCCTCTTTAATCTCCATTCGCCTAGCGCCGCCGATGATGTAAATGTTTTTTTTTTTTTTTTGCCTCGAACTTCGTTTCAATTACAGTCTAGGTTTGTTTTTGTTGCTTTTGTTGTGTTAGTTATTTTTTTATGAATTTTTTATGGCCTTTCTGTTTGCATTGACATCGAAATGTCGCTTGAATTGTTGAAATATATTTTCAATTAATTATTTGCAGCGCTGAAAAGAACAATTTTTGTTGTTTTTTTAATTTCTGCGCAAATATTTGTACAAATTAATGACACGCAAACACGCAGCAAGCAAAACAAAAAACAAGTAAGAAAGCTGTAGTCGAGACTGCTCGACTACGAAATCCCCTGAGCCCTTCTTCGAACGAATCATATTCCAAGAATGCTTCGTTTCGATTCTCTACGCGTAAGAAACTATACATGCAAAAACACGAACACAACCACGCTTGTAAGCATGTATGTGTGTGAGCAATGCAGGCGGCTTGCTGTCTCGCTGCCTTTGTTGCTGCGCCACATGGGTTTTGATGAGAAAACTTTGATGATTAATAATTCTGTTTCTAGATGGACAATCGTATTGATTTCTTCAGATTATGATTATGATATTCATATCTATATGCTAAACCAAACTGCATGTCTCTAGTATTTGAAATGCATTTTTTTTTTCATTTGGGGGTGGTGGGGTGAAGTGGGGACCGGAATCTAAAATCTGACAAAAACCGAAATTGTATTAAATTAGTATCTATATATATGCAGAAGACTCAGAGACTCTAACTCTAAAGATGAATTAGCTAGAATTTTATAACTGGTTCCCGATAATTTCGTTTATCGATAACTTTGCAAATATACAAGTTATCGAATTTCTGAAACAAACTCGTACTGCGCGTGCAATATACGAACCTAACACAAAAAGAATGAACTCTCTAGCTTTTGTATCTTCGGAAATCGACGCGTTCATACATACGGACGGACGGACGGACGGACGGACGGGCGGACGGACGGACGGACGGACGGACGGACGGACGGACAGACGGACAGGGCTAGATAAACTTTTCTCGTCGCCCTGATCAAGAATATATATACTTTATGGGGTCTGCCACGCCTCCTTCTGCCTGTTACATACATTTAACAAAACCATTATACCCTGATTTCCCATTTTCAATGGGCTCAGGGTATAAAAAGAAAAGTTGGCTTTCCCAATTTTCTTTAAGCCATGCAAAAATATGCTGAGCCATGGACAGTGGACAACAGAAATATTTTGTTTGTTCATCGTCTCGGAGGGGGGGCGGGAGCAGGCAAATTTGTGGCGCGTGTCTGTGACACAGTTGACACTTTTTACAATGCTGACCAGGGACCAAATCCAGGCATATCCTGGCCAAGCTCCTAGCCCATGGCATTGTTTGTGCGTGTGGGACGCATTTATGTGTAGCTAGTTTTGCTGCTGCTCGATAAACTCTGCTCTGGTTGCCAGCCTGTTGTTGTGCATGTCAACAATAAATCAAAAGTTTTATCTTGTTTGTATGCCCTAAGATCAAGTGACATAACCAGAGACAGAGCGAGAGCCACATCCAGAGTGAGAGACAGAGCAAGAGCTCCAGCTCGAGCTCGAGCTCGAGCCAAATGGCCAGACATATTACTGCGCCAGTCCTCATACCAACATCATTTGCAGTCTCAACAGTTTTGCTCGATGCTAAACTGAGCTAGTTGCAGCAGCAGCAGCAGTCGCAGTCGCAGCAGCATTGTGCAAGATTCTTATGTAATGACAAGCATTTTGCTAGGCATCAGGCATCAGATATATGGCGTAGATTTGCTTGTGATCCTTGAGGCAGCGTACATTGCGTACTCAATCATGCCGTCAAATTGTTTGCCAACATGTTGAAAATCCGCTTGCCAGACGCAAATACAAACACACACACACGCACACACTCAAACACAGTTTGATTTCCATTTGCATTCTCTCTCTCTTCAATTTTTTCCGCACATGCATGAAAATTATTTCCGTTTAGCTGTAATTTATAGTCCTGGCGCAGCGTCGATGTTTATCCTGTTGCTACGCTGTTGACCAAATGGCTGTGCAAAGTCTGCGTCAATTTATTAACCAAGTTCCATGTGTGTGCATGTGTCTGCTTGGAGTGGGCGTGGCTGATTAATAAGCGCCCCATTTGGGCATGCAAACATCTAGTATGTATTTAAATTGGCTGACTTAAATGTCAAGGCAAACATCACGTCTCACAAATCAAACGCGAGTCATAAAACTCAAATTCAAATTCAAATTCGAATTCTAAATCTCAATCTAAATCTAAATCCAAAACCATCAAAATGACGCTTCAAGCGACAAATTTGGTTAAACAAAATCTAAATAAACAGCGAAAAAACATGACAGCAAATTACATGCAAATTACGTTTATAAAAGGTGACTAAGACAATTTGCCTTAAAGATCTATAGGCATGATTGCACAGCCAACGCGTGAGTCAGCAACGTCTTATCATTGCTCTGAGTGGGCCACGTGTGACTCTTTGCTCTTCACTCAGTTAGTCAGTCAACCCAGCGAACTACTGAGCCACCGAGCCACCGAGCCACCAAGTGGTTGCATTTCATTTTGTAAAAGTTGCGACTTTGCATGTCGCAAATTGAATAAATATTTGATAGCAGTTCGCTTAAATCAATATTTGTGTGGCATTCAACAATCTGTTGTGGCTTATCGTTGTTGAAAATTTAAAGCCACAAATGGTTATATTGGCCATTATTACGCATACGCCACGTGTGGCGCATAAGAGAGATAGATAGAGAGAGAGAGAACGATAAATGCAATTGTCATATGAATGTGAATGACTATTGAATGTGTTTTGGTATACCCTGCTAACCAGCTAAGTGTGTCAAGCGGGTGTATTGAACTGCAGAAATGATGCAACTCAATGGGCGCTCAATTTAAAAGTGTAGTCAAGTCTCGATCGACATTTGAGCTGCTTAAAATGTTTCGATTAATGACTTTGCTTTGCGAATTGAGTATTCAGTATTACAAACATTTGTTTTCAGTTAGGATATCATAAATTTTGTGCTGCACTCTAAAGCACTTTATTTAATTATATGGCTGGGCCATAACGCCCACTTTTATTAATGGGTCAGCCCTATCGCCTTAACACTCAACGTTGTTGTTGTTGTTGCTGCTGCGGTTTCGATAGGGAAATTGTAAGCGTATGCCGCTAGCGGCGCTTAACGTATTGCACGTGACGATAGTGTTAAAAATAAACATAAATAAATGCGGCGCTGCTGCAGGCGAAATGCCGACGAAAATAAATATAAATAAGTGCAAATGAAAATGGAAAACTGTAAAAAGCGATAGATGAAAAAGGAAATCGCCGCCTCGCATTGCGCTAAATGTGTGCGGTAAATATTGATTGGATGAACAAGCCAAGGTAAAGTCGAGTCACAATTGTGGATGCTGCAGCGCGAAAGGAAAAGAGACGGGAGCAGGAGGCGGGAAGGCCTGGGTAAGAGGAGGACAAACGCGTGAACTTTGCGACTTTTATATGCAGCACATATGGCTGGCTGGCTGGCTGGCCACAAAATATTTATTAGAATTAATGCAAGCGCCAACGTTTCGATGCACTTTATAAAATTGGTTTTTACGATCAAAGTTTGCGAAAGACCAAAATTGTAAGTAATATTAATAATTGCCATAACTTTACCTTTAGCATAGACGATTTCGCCAAGTAAGGGAAATTGGTTTTGAACTGGTTAAGCTGCAAAGAGAAGATGGAAATTGTTATAGTATAAGAGTGAAAAGTATCAGTATAAGAGTGTAGAATATTAGCTCTGATCGCTCAAAGCATTTAGCCTGTAATGAGTTGGCTCATTACTGATGTCAATTACCGAAAGCAATTTTGAAAAAAAAATCAGCACTAACTGACATTTATTCAACTGCACGACTTTTAACCAGCTGATCGACTAATGGTTAATGACAATTGCAAACAACGACAGCAACAACAAATACATTAAATACTCGCAAATTGTGTAATAAATGCTGTTTCCAATCAGCATTTGTGAGCGAGCTCTTTGTGACCGCAGCGACCATTGTGAATGCTGCACAGAGACCACTGTGACCACGGAAGCCGTTTCCAATTGGACAACAAAAGCTCGCTCGCGCGCTGTCAAACTGTCAAATTGTTGAAAATGCCAACAATAGCAACAACTTGTAATAATAGTTATTTGCGTTGTAAACAAGTTTATCTCTTGCTGCTTAGGTGCGCAGCGACAGGTGAACTGAATAACTGAAGGATTTGCCAACAAATTTAATCATTTCAAAATAAATATTTCTCTTGAAAACAATAAATATAGCATAAAATCATGGGACAGCTGCAACTGCAAAGCTTAAGCTGCTTTTCAGCCGAAACTATCGGGATGTTCTCAGCTGCTGAATGGCAAGAATATAGAAAGTTCGTTGTAAGCAGCTTAAAGATTTTTGCCTCTCTCTATATACATTGGCTAAAAATAGTCCAGTGCTCTGCGAGCAGAGCAGCTGACGCTGGGCTGCAAAACTATTAGCCACTGGCCACTAATTGAGTTATTTTAAGACTGCCTGCATAACAAACTACATTAGATAGAGCTGGGCACAATTTATGAATTATTTATTAAGGGCGAGGGTGTGCTATTCGAATTAATTATACTAATATGAGAGTGTAGATGATTGTTAGAGAAGTTGCTAAAAATAACAAGAGTGAGCTGGCTGAGGCTTGAATGAATCTATAATTCAGATAATTTATTGAGCAGCAGAATTGGTCAGATTTATAATTATTATATCATTTATATAAGCATAATGAAATCATTTCAATATTTTTTATAATTTTTGTTATATTTATTAAATAAAAATCATTTTTATTCCACTGTGCTGTATTTATTGTTCAGATTATTCTATTTATTGACTCTTGTATATTTTCTTCTTTATCTAACTCACAAATTTCATCAATTTCTTTTACTTTCTCAAATCCAATATCTTCTCCACAGTGCTGCTCTCTTTGCTGGATGTTTTTTCCGCATCTTCCATTTGGCATTAGTCTGGGGCTTTTGCACTTTGTTGTTGCAACAACTGCAACAAAGTTTGTTCCGCAACTTGTCGCACAGACATTTGGCTGCAATTCAGCTCCGTTTGGTTTTCTTTCAGTTTTTCCGCCGTTATTTGTTATGGGACTCTATTTGTGGCACGTTTATGCAAATCGAATTGAAGTCGCATTTTGTGCGAAAACTTTGTTCCAATTATGGCTACAGACGGGCGCCACATTAGCTGACAATTGTTTGTCTGTATGGAGACTTTCCATTTCACAATCTGCTCTATGGAGTATGACGTGCGCGGCCACGCCCACGCGAATGGTACAGGTGGCAACGCCCACAGCTTTTGATTGGCTTTAATTGCCTAAAATTGGGCGCGCTTGGGCGCAATAATTGAAATTTGTTAAACAAAAAATGGAATAATTTATCAATTGCGTAAACTACTTTGAGCATTTCTCATATGTATGCAAAATGGCAATTAAACCAAATTTCGGATATTGGAGAAATGCCGAATGCTGAGGATGGCAAAAGGGAGTGGTGCGAGCCACTGGCTGACTTTAGAGCACATTTATTAATTCAATTTTGTTGCTTTGGCCCCAAAAAACGAAATATGAATAGAAATCAAGAGGCAACAGCTGTCTGTGACAGAAATGAAAATTATATACTCTACACGGGGTATATATGTACATATGGGCAGATAGTTCAATCGAAAGTTTTTATTTTAGCTGAATTTGAAGATTGCACGAGAATCTCTATATACATATATATTCTAATAAAGAACCATCTCCTGCAATACTTTACACACTTCAAGCTAAAAGCCAGGGTATATCAAAGTAAGAAGAGAAACAATACAAATGCAAAATATTCGATTGAAATTTAAAATCAAATCAACTTTCCGAAGCTGCCCGCAAATTTATGCAGAAATATTTTCTTTCATTCTATTCTTTGCTGCTTGTTTTGTGTTCCGTTTTATTTTTTGCTTTCAGTGGTCCCGATTTATGTGGCCCGATACTTCAGGAGTGTCACGGAACCAAATGAAATGCAAAATTTGTGCTAAAAAGAACGTTTGGAAGCATAATTAAGAATTTCACTTGCATAGGCAAAACAGAAATATCTCGGCGACAGCAAAACCAGTAGCAGGAGAGGACTCAAACGAACAGGCCAGTGTTGGGCTCACAACAACAATGTGGGTAACTTAAGCCGAACGTATCACAGATTTCACATATACCAGCTACAGGCGTATCACAAAGCAAACAAACAAACAAACACAAACAAAATAAACGTGTCGATGGGAAGATGCGGTTAGAGTATGAAGCAGTCGAGTGGGAGGGGAAGCCGAATGTTAAATCAGCAGCAAAGCCAAATAAGCAAATAAGATAAATATGAATGAAAAAAAGATGCAGCTGTAGAAGAAAACAACAGCAGTGAGTAAATGCAGACGGACATTATGGCAGCGGGGCAGGGCAATTCTCATGTCAGACTCAATGACATGTTCGAGTGGCTGCCATTTTGGCTGCACTCGCTCCAGGTCCAATTGGACTTTGTATCATGGCCCAGTTGTTGTTGCACTTATTTTTGGGGGCACATTTTGCAGACGTTGCTCCGGCATTAAGAAATTGCATGCATTGCATTTTTATGTGTTGCCTTCAATGGTTCAAAAATGGCATTTTGCATTCACTGAAGTGTGCATGGGAATGAAACGGAGATTATTTCATGTATTATTTATGAAGCAAGCTGCTGGAAATAGACAGAAGCCAAATGCCTTTCTAGGCGATTCACAAGTGAAAGAGGATGAGAAAGAGAGAGAGAGAGTAGAATTGTTGTAAGAGACAGACAATACGCATAATAAATAGAAATTCTCAAATATAGAGAGTGACAATGTGTGCTGAAATCCCTATCAGAAAAAATGGGTATGAGCTTCCCTTTGCATCTATAAATAGTGCTCAAGTTGAGCTTTGCCTGCATTTTAAGTGAGATTTCTTTATGAAACCAGCTGGCCACGTTTCACAGCTCAAGTTCAAACACCTGTTTAAGAATCTGCTGCAAGTCCGTTGTAGGAAAGACCAGTTGGTGCAGCTTAAAAACACAGCTCAAATGACTTGTGGCAGCTTGGGGCGTGCCATAGATCCGGTATTAAGCAGTCATAGAACGGCGACAGCATTGACCTGCCCTTCTCCAGCGGGCGCAAAGATCGTGCCAGAGCGTTAAGTGGGAACAGCGAGGCCAGCTGCGTGGGCTTAACGGTGCCAGACAAAGTTGCAATAGATTTATCTCGCAAACGAGGCTAACTGGTACAATTTGTTGCAAGCCAATTTGCACCAGTTGCCAGTCGCATCGACTGGCGGCAACAAGTTCCAGAGTAATCTGCCGTTCAATCAATTTGCTGCAGGTTTGTTTAGCTGTCGCTTGTGGTTGAGACTTAAGCTCTTAGCTTATCAAATTAATCGTTTGAATTAGACAGAGAGAGAGAGAGGGGATGAGAGAGAGAGAGAGGGTGGCTGCCACACACAAATTGTGGCAATTATTTTGTTTGCCAGCTTGCAACGCGAGCTGCGCATCTTGTTAATTATGAATGAAATTTATGCAACAATGGGTGCAGTAGCCACACAGACAGACACACTGAGGCAGCAGCAGCAGCGGCAGCCACATTTGCGTGTGGCAAAATGATTTAATTTTGCTTTTTTATCGTAGATACAACAAGCTACAAGGCAACGCCTGCGGGAAGAGTTGCGCCTGCGCCGCGAATCGGACCAGATTGAGACTTAAACGTTGCTGATTATGCAGCCCGATAGGCAGCCGGCACAAATGTCAGACGCGCACGCCCACAACACACGATCAGCATGAAGGGAGCGAGACAGACCAAAGAGGCAAAGAGAGAGAGAGAGGGGGTGTGGAGGTGGGCGTGCAATTTGTTCAATTGCGGCAGCCTCTTGGGCGTCACAAATGCGAATCTCGCATTTCGCTGTCTGCATCTAAAATGCTTTGCGGTTCTCGTTGCTGTTGCTCTGCCAGCGGCGCTGCTGGCGTTCAATTGACACAGTAACCTCGTCGTCGCTGCTTTTATGTCCCATGCATGATTACCGCCTCCAGTTGCCACAACAACAACAACAACAATAACGGCTCTTATGATGCATTGCCCTGTCTGTGCGTCCATCTGCCCCGAACTCTCCCAGTCTCTGTCTCAGTCGCTTGAATGTCTCTATTTTGTGGCTTGTGAAAATTTGTCATTAAGCACATAACGCGCACATTCTCCCATTTCTTTTTCTTGAAACTTAACAAGAAGCTGACATGTTTGCTGATATAACTAATCTTTGATAGGGTATTATACAATTTGTCATGCTGTTTGTTGCATGAAATATTAGATTACATTTTATTTAAAGTTTCTATGAAATATTATTTTCAATTCATTAAATTTTATTTTTATTTATTTTTGTATTTTAAATTCCCTTTAACATAATAAACTATAATTAGATTTGGCTCAAGCAAATAAAATGATGAACAATTTATTTGAATGACTTTTCGCTTGCATATTCAATTATTTATTCAGTCTAATTCTGAAGGCAAATTTAGTTTTATTACACGACATTTCTGTAGGCAACGCCTTAAGTTAATTTAAGTGTATTTCTCTAGAGCTACGCCTCTTTAAATGTTCAAGTCGCATCGCTTGTCGTCTGGTCGATTGATGCTTCGTGGAAGCAGTTGTGATGTTTGTCATGCTGGAAAATTGATTCAGCTACAAATATTTGCATAACTCATTAAGAGCGATGCGAGATACGTAAACTTAAGCGTTGGCATTCACGTAAACGAACTCGTAAACTAGGTTCATTGTGTATCCATGTGACTGTCTCTCTCTCTCTCCCTCTTTCTGTATTGCAGTTTTTTGTCGCGATCGTCAAACGCAAATATTTTAATTAGTTTTTGGGCGGGGAAGCGTCTCGAATCGCTGGCTAATTGTTGGCATTGGTTCAGCAAGCGAAACGGGCGCTGATTATGGAAAGATTATGCAAACATGTTCTATGAAGAGGTTGAGCTGACAAACAGCGTAACAGAAGCAAAGCAGCTGATAGGGTTGTCTTTACAACATTTACAACACTGGCAACTGGCAACTGACAACTGACAACTGAAAACTGAAATTTGGCATTTGCGAAAGTGATAGAAGAAAATAATTGACTCTCTTAAGGAACTAATTATTTCTTACATTTTGCAACATGGAGGGAGGGATCATAGATCCCTATCTGGAGACATTGCACAATTTCGTGGAGGCAATGCTTGCGGACAGGGAATGTGCAACAGAAAATCAGCTTGTGCATGATAAGCTGGTGATTTTGATGCGCAGAAGTGAGTAAGTGCATTCGTTGCTGTCCATTAGCTAATTGTGTTATGTATCCTGCAGGACTGCGTGATATTGCGGTGACCACCTCGAATGGAGCCAGCCATGCGGGTCGCTCCAAGCCCTGTTACTTCGACGTGGAGCGCGCGTTTCGCGTGCTGGGCATTGAGGTCAGTGGGTTGGAGGAAATATATAATGCCAGCCCTGAGTACCAACCAAGGGTCATGAACTTTACTCCGCTGGAGATCCGCGACGATGACATTCATCAGACTGCACTGCTGGAAATCAATCAGCAGCGTGGCACACGCAGCGGTCGGCACATACCCAAGTATATGCCGCCGTTCCCTGGATTGCATACCTACAGGAACACCATGATGAACATTGTGACGGATCGAGGCTATTGCAAGGAGCGAGAGCGCCGCGCTCGATTGCAGCAAAATGTTCAGAAGGCGCTCAATACATTTTATTTGAACACAATGCCAACAACTTCACTGTTCGGCGAAGGGGAAAAGAACGATGACTTTAAGGGTGAGTCGTCCAAACAGCTAATCCTTAAGAGACGCTATTGATTCTATTTCATTCACATAGTGCTTAAGTTGACTGCGCCCAAAAAGCCAGCCTACTTGTCGGCCCTAATGCCGAGCGATGAGGTGTTCGATAAAGATATTTATGAGTGCAATGAGGAGGTTAATGAGAAAGGCAAGAAGCAGCATCTATCTATGTAACTATGTAATATTTATAATACTATATTTTACTTTAGTCCAAAGCAATTCCTTTATGCAAGAACCTAAGATGCCGAGAATGCAAGGTGAAACTGAATCCGACGAAGATCTGAATGAAGAGAATGAATACTACGAAGAGTCTGGGGAAGAGAATGAGAATGAGGATTATGAAGAGAACGAGGAAGAGTCTGGGGAAGAGAATGAGGATTATGAAGAAGAAGTAGAGGAAGAGGATTATGAAGAGAATGACGAAGAGGAAGAGAATGAGGATTCTGAAGAGAATGAGAATGATAAAGAGTCTGAGAATGAAGATTCTGAAGAGAATGAGAATGAGAAAGAGTCTGAGAATGAGGATGAGGATTATGAAGAGAACGAGGAAGAGTCTGGGGAAGAGAATGAGGATTATGAAGAAGATGAAGTAGAGGATGAGGATTACGAAGAGAATGAAGAAGAGTGTGGCGAAGAGGAAAAAAATGAGGATTCTGAAGAGAATGAGAATGAGAAAGAGTCTGAGAATGAGGATTATGAAGAGAATGAGAATGAGAAAGAGTCTGAGAATGAGGATTCTGAAGAGAATGAGAATGAGAAAGAGTCTGAGAATGAGAATGAGGATTCTGAAGAGAATGAGAATGAGAAAGAGTCTGAGAATGAGGATTCTGAAGAGAATGAGAATGAGAAAGAGTCTGAGAATGAGGATTCTGAAGAGAATGAGAATGAGAAAGAGTCTGAGAATGAGGATTCTGAAGAGAATGAGAATGAGAAAGAGTCTGAGAATGAGGATGAGGATGAGGATTATGAAGAGAACGAGGAAGAGTCTGGGGAAGAGAATGAGGATTATGAAGAAGATGAAGTAGAGGATGAGGATTATGAAGAGAATGAAGAAGAGTGTGGCGAAGAGGAAGAGAATGAGGATTCTGTAGAGAATGAGAAAGAGTCAGAGAATGAGGATGAGGATTATGGTGAGAACGAGGAAGAGTCTGGGGATGAGAATGAGGATTCTGAAGAGAATGAGCAGGAGTCTGAGAATGAAGAGATTGAGGAAGAGGATGGCGAAGAGAATGAGAATGAGCAACATGAAAAGAATGAGGATGAAAAATATGATGATAATGAGATTGGGTATTTAGAGAATGCGAATGATAGTGAGTATATGAATGAAAATCATAATAAGAACTGGAACGATGATATCGAAGCGAATAGCTTTGAAAATGATGAAAAGAATGAAAGTTATGAAGATAGCATAAATGAAAATTACATATTGAAAGTCTATGAGATTTACGGGGTAATGAAGGAATTTGAAAAAAATGAAAATGAGAGTGGGAAGGAGACTAAGAATGAGAATAAGAATGAAAATGAGAATGAGAATGAGAATGAGAATGGGAATGGGAAGGAGAATAAGAATGAGAATGAGAATGAGAATGAGAATGAGAATGAGAATGGGAATGAGAATAAGAATGTGAATGAGAATGAGAATGAGAATGAGAATGAGAATGAGAATGAGAATGAGAATGAGAATGAGAATGAGAATGAGAATGAGAATGAGAATGAGAATGAGAATAAGAATAAGAATGAGAATGAGAATGAGAATGTGTATTCCGATAATAGTGATTTAATAAATGTGAATGCGAAAGATAATGAGATTGAGAATATGAATGTGATTGAGAATGAAAATGACCATAAGGCTGTGAGTGTGAGTGAGATTAAGAGTGAGATTGAGAATGTAAATGTGAATGAGATTCAGAATTTAGCAATGAATGAGAATAAAAATGGGGAAGAGGTTGAGAATGTGAATATGAATTTGAATGTTAAAGTGGAAGTGGAAGAGAATGAGAATGAAAATGAAAATAAGAACGAGAATGAGAATCAGATTAAGAAAGTGGTTGAAATTGGGAATGAGATTGAGAAAGTGATTAAAATTGAGAATGAGATAAATATTGAGAATATTAATGTAATTACTAAAAAGATTGAGGTGGAGAATATTCATTTAACTAATAATGAGAGGGAGATTATGAATGTGAAAGAGAACTTCAATGAGAATAGAAATGAGCATAAGATAGAGAGTATGAATTCTCCCTGTGTTAATAAGAATGAAAATGAAAATGAGAAAAAGAATAACATTGAGATTGGGAAGAAGGATGCGAATATTGAGAATATGAATATAAATGAGAAAAGGATTGAGAATATATGTGTGGATGAGAACGTGAATGAGAAGGACATTGAGCTACAGAGTGAGATTGCGACTGAGAATATAAATTTAAATAAGAACGATAATGAGAATGAAGTGTTGAATATACAAGTCAACCAGAATGATAATGATAACGATTATATAAATTCAAATGTGAGTTTGAATGATCTCTTGAATTACTTATTAAATGTAAATGTCAATGAGGAGAATATTTGCAATGAATCGAGTAACAGCACAAATGAAAAAGAGAATATGCTGGTGAAGGATAGCAAAGAAAATGGGAATGAAAATATAGAGAACAGTGGGAGCAAAACAAATATTGACAATGAGAATATCAATAAAATGCAGAATGAAAATAGAAATGAGAAGGAGAAGGAGAATGAAAAGGAAAAGGAAAATGGAAATGAGAATGAGAAAAAGGATAATAATGAAAACGATGCAAAGAATGATAAAAAGAATGAAGAAAATTATATGGATTATGAGAATGCTATGGAATATATGGATATTGATGAACCTGAACCTGATGAAAATCACGATGTCGATATGGAGTTGTTAGACTTTAACATATATGATGATGTCGATATGAGCGAATAAGCATTTATTATAATTATGGATTGCAGTATTATATAAGTATATGTATGTTGTAATAAATATGTATGCCTTGGCATACGTTCCACAACAAGAACGATATCAATTTGTGCATTAAGGAATCATTTTTCAACTTTCTACTTGACTTTTGGGGCGTGTTTACCTTTGTGTCCAGTCGATTTCACTTAATCTCTGGCAGCTCATGCGCTGCGCGCCATTTAATTTCTTTCAATTACATTTCATTAAAAACTGACACACGTTTTCAAGGGGATTCGAATTCCATGCAGGGCCAACACCTCGCAGCCAGCCAAATGGACGACGGGTGCAAAAGTTCAAAGTGCTGGCAAGCGCAACACTTGCCTGTCTGCTGCTGCTGCTGCTGCATGCTCCTGGTTGCTGCTAACGGTAACGATTCCCAGAGTATTAAATAACTTTGTAATTTAATTAACTTTGACGTCGGCGTCGTCGCCATCACCATCGCCGTCGACGTCGCCATTCTCCCGCTTAACTTTGATTAACGTTTTGCAATTTTTCAACAAGTTTGAGTTGAACTTTGCTTCACGTAGCTTTAATGCCAGGTGCACTGGGCTGCGGCCAGGGTGTGAGGAGGACAGACAGCTAAAGGATTCCCGTCTATGCTTGAGCTCAAGAGTTTGGATTACACGCGACTTTTCCGAGCACAGCTCGGGCTGTTGCAGCTATTTGTGTCGCTCAAGTTATTTGAGGCGAAGTATTTTGAGATTAGAGCAGTTGATGCTGCTCTGCCTCTGCTGAAAGTTGATGCTCAAGCTGCTGTGGCTAAATGCTGTTAAAGTTTGCTAAAGGAATCAACTAAATGGAAAGGAAAGACACAGAAGTCACAATAATTAACTATGTCAGAGATCCCATCAGTATCAAATCCAATTCTTGTCTATTTTTAAGTAATTTTGTTCAAACAATTTAGCTACATTTATTTCGATTTGTTTTATTTCAACACGTTTCCGTTGATTATTTGATTTGGCAACAGCTGAAAGCGTTTCACAGACAATTAGACTTTGATATTGTGCCAGGGCACAAGTTGCAGCCGCAAATGCAATTGGATGACGCAAATGCAGTCGGCAGGAGGCGGGGAGCTGGGACAGGGGCTGCGACAGGCGGCGCCTCTCATACAACTTGCCAAAAAGATTTCATATGTAGCGATTGCAACATTAAATTGCATAAACATAAACAATAAACAATGAAAAATTCTATTTGTACATGGCTCATAAACGTTAACAGCCAAAGCCCAATTCCTAAATATGCAATAATGGAGCAAATGAAAGGCCAACGGCAGATGAAAATGCTGAAAAATACAGAAAAATGCTGAAATTCCGAAATTGTTTAGACGCATCTGCAGCTAGTCCGTTGATTTGTTGCTCCAGATTGGAAATGCTTATTTCTTTTTATTTTAGTATTTGTAATGCTTTTCGTGCGCTCGTTTCGGTTGTCATTTTAACCCATTTTAACCCATGTTCGCTTTTGGCTACAATTTTTTATTTCGTCTCTTGTTTATTTGCGGTTGGGCTTTGTGACCCGTTGAGATAAATTGAAAATTATGACACAAGTTTTGATATTTGTGTTTCCTTTTTTTTTTTGGCAGAGCAAGGCCAGTGGGCGTGGCGTAGGCCATGTAGTTTAATTTATCTATTTGTTTCGTTTTTTTGTATTTTCATAAAAAATAAACACACACAAACAGCGGAAGTGAAAACATGCAACAGTACACAGATGAGAAAAAAAAAAAATCAGAAATAAATAAATGAATATTAGAGCTAGCTGCACAAAGACCGAAGTAGATGTTACTCTATAATGGTAAGTGATTTAATGAATTTACATTTATATTTATTTATTTTATTTTCTTTTATTTATTTATTTTTTTTTTTACAATTTTATTTAGTTTAAATTTACATTATTAATTTTTTATTATTATTGTATTTTGTTTTTTATTTGACGTAGTTTTATTCAATATGTTTTAAGAAACTCTTTAAATTTGATTTTAATATGTTTTTTATATTCAGTTGAATTTAATATCCATAACCCATCAGCATGCAAAAATTCTGCTGTCATAAACCTTACATTTTCATTTCGGTTCACGCACACAAACACACAAACACAAACACACATACACGCTGGCAGAACATGTACGTTATCTTGTTTGCCTGTGACCCGCTTGGCCAAACAAAAGCCAATTTTTCATAAATCTTTTCCCAGCCTTTACCTTGCCGCCCCTTATCACAATTCCCCTGTCAACTCAGTTTCGTCCGCTCTCTATCTCTCTCTTACAGTCTCCCTCTCTCTTTCAGTCTCTCTTCATCTCTGCTCGGTTGCCATTTTACGGTTGCATTTAACCTTTTCTCTTGAAATACACTTTAAAAATTTACCGCTCTGTTGTTGTGGCTATAAAAATATTGTTTGTTGCTTCAGTTGCTCATACGCTCCGTTGTCAGTGGCCTGCTATACAAATTGCTGGCTCGTTATAATTATGACGTAGCTTTAACTCCTCCCAAGGGACGCACACACACACACACACACACACACACACACACATGCATACACACATGTGTGTGTGTGTGTGTGGAAAAGTCTCTAAGCAAATCAATTCAAGTTCACGCGCCTCACCATGGCTTCAGAATTGTGAGGCGTGTGTAAATTTTGTTGGCACAGCTTTGGCTTCAGCTTTACTTTCCCTTTGTGGAGTGGCTTTTGTGTGTTGGCATTTTCCTTGCGTTGACTTTGACGTCGCAAAGGAATGCTAAAGTTGCTGCTGCTGCTGGTTGCCCTCTTTCGTTGCTTTCTGTTGCTTCTTGTTTATTTGATTTTTATTATTTTTATGCTTGTGTTTCGGTTTTGTTTGGCCCTTCAGCTGCCTCGTGTTATTTATGTGCATGTATTTTATTATTGTGTATGCTTTTTAATGCACACAACAGGCCAGCATGAATGAATGAATGAAATGAGCAGCCCAAGCAGCAGCAGGAGCAGTCGAGGCAGCAGCAAGCAAAACGCCTGCAAATCGCTCGTCAGACACGCGCGTGTTTAGCATAAGAATTTCCCATTGACTCTGTGCCATTCGCATGGGAATTGTAAATTTCCTTTGGCGCAGGCACAGCCAGCAGCTGTAATCAACTAATCAAGTGGACAGAGGGAAAAGCCTTTCGCCACGATTTCGCCATGAAATAAGGGCATTTACGAATATTTAACTATGCTCAAACTTGAAATTCAATTATTTACTTTGTAAAATATTTATAAATCAATTGAATTTGAAATTTACTTAAACTTTTCTTGAATTCAACAAATATTCCTTTTTGTTGTCGGAATTCGGGCGAAATCCATGTTGGGCCCACAATAGTTCAGCTCTGTTTGGCTATAGTGTGTAGTATGTTGTCCCTACAACTGTTCATTTGTACGTGTTATTCGCACGTTTTCTTGTTGTTTTATGGCTGCTTTATTATGTAGCCCAGACCCAAACTCAGAGACAGAGACAGAGCCCGATCTAACTCTCTCTTCGTGCGCATCTAACGCAACTTACTTCTAGCCAAGTTTTGTTCGCTAGTTATGCGTATATATCAAATGACTGTGCGTGTTTAAGTGTGTGTTTCCCCAGTGTGTTTCGGTGTTTGTGTTGGAGGCATTTGTTGCTCGATATTATGGCAGCTATATAAAAGTACATTTATTGTATACATATACATGATATGTATTTTTAGCAGCGCTTGTACGCTTTACGTGCGTAACGTGTTAAAATTAACACGAGGCGCCATCGTTGCGCATACGCCGCATGTGCCACCACCTGACTGCCCCCATCCCCCCTTTCTCTTTGCCTCCATCTGAGTGTGTATATACTGCTTGATTAAATTGATTGAATTTGATTGCTATCTGAGTTGTTGCCTGTCGAGAGCGAGTTGCCAATCTGGCAAATATTGTGCACTTGGTCTTGCAGCCCTGTTGCATATTTCACGGGCAACAGCAAAAGCAATTAGCCACGCGTGGAGTGCACCTAACTTGGGCGCTACGGCAGTCAGCTTCACCTGTCCTGCCGCCAATTCGATGAAGTGAAATGCAAATTTGCCTAAGTCGAAACACAGCCGGCAATTTCCACGAAAATGCAATTGAATTAATGAGCTGCCAGCGCACACTAATATCAAGTGAAAGAGGCAGCGACAGAGATGGAGATGAAGATGGAGGTAGAATGAGGGAGATTGTATGCTAAGAGAATGTTTTGAATACCTAATGGCTTTATTATGCCAAAGCAGCGTGCGGCATGCAGATTCAGTTGCACTTGCAGTTGCCTCTCGCATTCTCTGCTCGAGGTAACAACGAGTTGAGCTTTGACAATTACAATGTAACTTGAGGATCGACTGCGTCTCCATCTCTCCATCTCCATCTCCATCTCCATCTCCATCTCCATCTCCATCTCCATCTCCATCTCCAGCAGTGCTTCCGTCAGCGGCCTGTCTCATTAGCCCCCAGTGCACAATTGTGCGCATTCTGAGCATTTTGTTATCTTTTGTCACAGCAAACACAAAAGCAGACACAATAATATATAATCATAATGATGTTGATTAGGCCCGGTTCGCCGAGCTATCTGGCCTCTGTTTGTCCAAGTCGAGTTTTGCATTTCATAATCATAACAAGTGCAAAGAGCTAGCTAGGCAGTTACAACACTAAGTTTGGCTCACTGAGCTGTTAACAATGCCAATGTGTAGTCGAGGCAGGAAGTGAGTGGAGTCAGCTATCTCTCGAAACAGAAGGGCAGGCAGCTGCAAGGTGAGTAGAACAAAGGCTGCAACACGCCTAACAACATCTAATGCAGAGAGGACAATAATATCAGTTGCTCTCTAGTGAAAAGTAAAGTGAGTTGACTTCAGTAGAAAATGCATGTACTGAAAGAAATTTTACAAATATCAATACATACTGCTTGAAAATTCTACATACCTCACGACTCCGATTTTAGTATAGGGTATTTATAAGCTTTGAGCAGACAGCTGATATCAAGAACAAGGGCAGCGCATGCGCTGCTTAGACAAAAGAAAGCGTTGCAGCAGCATCTCTAATACAACTGATAAGCATCTGGGAACAGCAGCTGCCAGCAGCAGCAACAGCAGCAGCAGCAGCTCGAATTGCAGCGCTTGAAGGTGAGCATGAGAGCAGCCAACGCCACTTGAGAATGGCAACAATTCAGCGCTCATTTCCGCATCTGCATCTCTCTTGCCAGAGCTGATTGTGTGTCTGTGTTGGCGTTCACTTTTGAAAGTAGCCAGAAAAGCGAAAAGCAGTGAGAGGAGGAGGCAGCACTCTCACACACACAAATCAAATCAGTCGCTGATCTATGCAGGCAGCCGGAGCAGCAGGAGATCTATGTATGTAGGCTGCTCTAATGGGCTGTGACGCTATCGCAGCACTTATCTGCCAGTCGCTGTCATAATGCGAGACTGCGCTCCCCTAATCAATTTCAAATGCTCTTTTTCGACGAGTCGTGCGCCGCTTTTTAGCTAATCAGCTTTTGGCGATCTCTTTGAAAAAGATATGTATATATATATATGTCTATAGTTTTCCATATGGCCGCGCGCTGCAGCTTGTTGAGCTTAGACACTGTCGCGTCTGTCAGCGGCAGTTGCTAGCATCTTGCTTAGATGTTGCAGCAACATTGCATAGCAACATGTTGCCATTTTATATAAATCACAAGTGTGCCTAGCCCAGGTCCAAGCACCGGCACCGGCACCGGCACCGGCAGCGGCACTGGCACTGGCGCAGTCAGTCATAAATTTTTATTGCCGCAGGTCATGAGCAGCCAATAAAACTAAAAAGAAGAAAAAACCATTTCCAAATGCATTTTCCCCAATTTATATATACATCCATATATTTATGAGTCTATAGACGAATTTCTTTTATATACACACACATCTATATCAATTGGCATGGTCTTTTGCACAAAATGAATGCTGTTTACCCTAGCAGAGGACAGTACAACTTTGTTATGAAATATGTAGAGCAAGAAATCTTGCAGGTCTCTCAATTAAAATTGAATGTGATTTATTTCAAAATGAAAATCCAAATGGAGCTCTTACTGGTGTTCTTATCACATTTAAAAGATTTTGAAAATTATAATTATATATAAATTATAAAAAAATTGTAATGTTTAGGGTATTTAATCTTCGTCAGGCTTATTTAAAGATTCATTTCCGATGACCTGGGCCCAGCCCAGAGCACAGTACATTGACTATATGAATTATATCATCATCATTATTATCATCTGTGGCATCATCATTAAAACATCGAGTGCTGGCCAAAACGATGAGCTTATCGACTGCTGAATGAGTGGGCTGTCTATTGGCTAGCCAGTTCATAAGACTCTTTCACTTCGAGCTCATTTTTTTTTGTCTAGTTGACTGTCTGTCAGTGTGTTCCCTTGCTGCCATTGCATTGTGGCAGAAAGTTAAGTTATATTTCTCTTTTTTAAACCACAATTCTACAAATACACGTAATGCGTAACTGTGTGTGTGTGTGTGTGTGTGTGTGTGTGTGTGTGTGTGTATGTGTATCTCTCTCTCTGTAGCCAATCCCCAGTGCAGCAGCAGCCAGAGCTTTGGCTGTTTCTGCATCGCTTCTTTCTGTTCCCTTTCGTTGGCCAGGACATTTAGTCTCTCAACGGCTTGCCACACCAGCGTCAGCACGTTCTCAAATTTGAATTCAATTTAAGTTGTTCCCAGAGCACACACACACACACAGACACATACATGTGTGTATGCGATGTCATCCAGCACGCTCGCAACTTTGTCAGCTTCCGCCCTCCCATTTGACCTTTTTGAATTCTATTTTTATTTCAATATTTTTTTTTTTGTATCACATTTTGTAATAAGTTTGAACTTGAAATGGTTTTACGTGTTGGGTTTCTTGTCTAGCCTGCAGCTTAAATCAGCTCTGTATATATATTTACATTGAGGCAATCTGTTATTTATACACAATTTGCCCTATTTTGATAGCTGACAGTTTTTCCAGGAATGTTGGCGTTAATTGCTTTCATGCTGCATTATCAGAATGTCAACACATTAACATGAATATTTAAAAAAATATCTGTTATGAGCTTAATTGCTTTTGCATTGCGTTAAAGCAAATGGAATGCCATAAAATTAAAAATAGTTTTATATAAATGCATGTCGTAAACTTTAACTTTATTATTATACATTTTATTTGATTTATTTTGATTTGTATAATTGCAAGTCGTAAGCTCATATTATTTATATTAAATGCATACAAATAGTTGCATGTCTGACGGATGAATCTACATATAGATATTCAGTAAAATACTCACGTATTAGAATCGTCTGATTATATATGTATATTGAAGCGTAAGAGAGCTACCAATGCAAATGTGAGGCATATCAATATCAAGAAGTGAACAAGTATTAAAATCTATAATTTCTTATGATTAACTTTAAGCTAAGTAAATATAACAACTATCAACATTCCAATATAACATTTAAAGAAGCGCATCAATTGATTCGACCACATCTCGTTAGCTGGCCAATTTGTGGTTGCTCGACATCTACGCAGTGTCACATGCACTTGACGTCTCTTTCTGACAGCTTCTCGCATGTCTGTCACATATTCTTAATGCATTTTCCCACACATTTCTCTCAGCAGGTGACAAGAAATCGACTCAATTGCTTAACAATCATTAAAAAAGAACGTGCTTTGTATATTGTGCTGTATGACGTCATATTAAAGTCTTTGAGACACGCAAATTTCAACAGCTCATCCGTCAATCGTTGAATGAGCCTATATTCGAGTGTCAACAAATGGCATGAAAAACTAAATAAATTACGTGACAGCAGAAAAAAATAAAAAACAATAAAAACTACAAAAATAAAGGAAATTTAATGCTTAAGCGCTTAACCTACATTTCGAATGGCGCTAATTAAAGTGCCTTGTGGCCTGCTCTCAATAAATCAAAAACAATCTTCTAAGGCAGACCATAAATTAGTTCACGGTCTTGAAAGAAACTATATATACAAATACATATATGAATATGATATATATAATGTCAAATTCTACATGTGAGTAAATATTGTGACAGCGAAATAGTATCACCTTTGCCAAATACTTTTGGCCTTCGCAGCTGCCAATCAATAGGTAATTAGATGAAAGCAAATTTTATACTTTTGGCTGTCTCAACAAGTGGTTGCCCTTTTCTCTTATTTTTCTCAAATTGAAATTGAACAAATTCTGAAAACCTCAAATTGCTTTTTTGTGCGCCAGTCGATGACTAATTTTTGTGTTAAAAATAAAGCGTAGGAAAATTGCCAAGAAAATTGGCACGCTTCTTGTTTCATCGGAAAATAAATAGAAAAGGCTAAAACTGTTTCGCTGCCCATATGAAAACCAAGAGCCAAAAGACTTTGCCAGTGTGTGAACCAATTAACCGACTGAATTATGCTCACGATGCCTTAGGCTTATCTGTACAGCTAATATGCTATATATCAGCCAGACACACAGACAGTTAGTTTCATTTTCCCTGTTGGCTTGCCAAATCTTTGAAAAATCTTGGAAAACTGATTACGCAAAGTGTTTGGCAATTTGTTAGCATATTCAGTACAGGTTCAAAATAGAAAGTGATGAAACTGTATTCGGTCAATTTCAATTATACGAATTGCTCACAGCGAATTTTCATACTTTTCTATTTTCCTATTTCCACATTCATTTTGAATAAAAACAATTTAAATGCTACATTTGCCACTTTTTTTATTGTCAACATCAGCATTTGTATATTTTGAGTTTTTAATTATAGTTTTATAAACAAAGTTGATATCATCGGCCACAGGCGATTTTAATGTGAATATAGTATATAAATTTCGACTATTTTTAATGATGTTTTTTTTTTATGACAAGAAAAACTTGTGTTTTGCAAAACAGACGTCAAAGGCAACTATATATATGTATACATCAGTATGTGGTATGGTATATATAGGTTTAATACACTTAGTTAGGCCAGTTATCGGCATTTAAATAAAAAGTAAAGTTCACTGGAGTACTTAATGAGGCCCGCATGATGTGAAAACACCTTTGATGAGCTCCCAGAGCAGCATGTGAAAAAAAATTAAGTAAAACAAGTCAAGTGTTGCAGGCGGCTGTGCGCGACTGCCTAATGCGCGCTCAAAGTCGATCTACTTATACGATTTCTACAGCTCTTGGACTGTGCTAGGTATGCAGGCAAAGACTTGAGTCAAGCTAAGAGCATTGCTCAATTGAGCTGAAGCTCAGTAGCTAATATACCTCATTGGGTAGTTGAGCGTGCATATAAAGAGGCTGCTAACACGAGCAAACATCAAGCATTAAAGTCTTAGGCAAATACAAGCATATATATATATATATTTATATGTGTGTATGTATTTACATATGCATGTGCCTGTAGATGGGGCGCACTTGGTAGCAATAAAATAAATAACTCTGCGGCACTGAGGCAGCTGAGTTAATGAGCCTCCCGACCTAAAACAAATCTCCATCTCTCTATATCTGTCTGCCTCTGCCGTTTCTCTGTCCGTTTCTCTGACTGACTGCGATGTGAACTTCCGTAGTTAGGCAGGAAATGCACATAAACAAAAAGCAGCAGCGACTACGTCAGAGTCGGAGTAGGAGCGGTTGGGCGGCATTCTCGCAGCAGAAAGAGCAACGCTTATTGTTGGCCAATTTGAATTGATTTTTATGTGCGAGCTCGTAAGTATTTGATATTTATGCACGCCCGCAATTTGTATACGCATTATAGACTATACACAACATGACATGACCTCACCCACACCCTTGGCGAGCATGTTTATGTAAATGGATAGTCGAGGGGGCCACACACGAGGCCAGAGCATTGCGCCTTCCCGTTTACTATTCAACTTGAAATGCGAATGCCTTTAAATGCAGACATTTTCGGACAATCTTTGAAATAAACATTGCGAGTTGGCTAAGCCGGAAAGCGTTGAGGCGCCCTCGCTTTCGCTCGTCCTCGTCACTGCAACTTGATTATGCTTTATGACCAGGCTAGAAAGCTACTGGACCATGGCCCAAAAGGATGGGCGCTCGCTTACCCAGAAGTGCTCAACACCCTACAACATTTTGCGCTGTTCCAATTTATGAATTAATTTTTTTACATTTCACAGCTTTGCCTTCTGGGTTCTCTCGTGTGTGTGTGTGTGTGTGGGTACTTGGACGCAATGCTTTTTATTTTAATGCTTGCGCATTAACAGCCAAAAGTTTTTTTTTTTGCTGGCTTTATTATTGCTCATTTGCACAGCCGCGTGCTGAGCACCAAGCAACAACAACAAGAACAACAACAAGAGCAACAACAAGAACAAGAACATCACTCACCGGCTTTCAGTTCAGCATATTATATATATATTATTCATGCTCTATAGGAAAAAGGAAATGCGGAAAACAGGTGAAACAAAAAATGAAGGAAAAACAATGCACAGCCAAAAAGGTCAAGAAACGCGGAAAATAAGCTTTTAAGCCAACTATTGGCAGGTGTTGAAAGCGCGAACGAAAATTTAATTACATTTAACTTGCAGCGATAGGCAATAATTAATAATAAATCATGCTTCATCAAAAACTTTATATAAACTAACTAAACTAGCGAAAAGTTCGGGAAAAGTCAAGGGAAAATTGTTTGTTTTTCTTCATTTGTCAACTGTCTCTTGTCTCGATGCCGTCTGTAGCTTTAGCTGTTTGTCTTTGCTAAAAGTTTCGTATTTTGTTTTCGTCGCTTTTCTTTTGCTTCTTGTGTGTTGTCTCATGAAAATTCAATAAGTTGCTTTTCCTTACAGCCAAATGAATTTGGCTCCTAATGAATTCGCTTCCTGTGCCGCTTCCTTTAAAAAATGTGTAAATGGGGTATAATAGCTTAATGCGAAAGTATGTAACAGGCAGAAGGAAGTATCTGGGAGGCAGATAAACATATATAAGGCAGATGCAAATGAGAGTGAATGAAAATAAATGGCTATGATGATAATCATGATAATGCTCATGTTGAATATGATGATTATGCTATGTTACAAGATAAGATAAGATAATGAATGGCAGAAGATAACTTGAAGATAACAGGCAGATGATATAATGACGTTGATAATAATGCAAATGCTAATACATTAATTAGATTACATTAGATTAGAGCAAAGCGCATTCGACTGCCTAAGCTGTAAAATATTTTATGACTTTCGACTCACAGCAGCTCAAAGCTATTAAAATTGCTCAAGAAGTATCGCACTTAAATGCCATGCAGCGGACACAGACTTTCAGCAGTGAGTGTGAGAAAATCAATGAGCTTAAAAGCTGAGCCTGATCAGGCCTGCATCGTGCTATATGCTATACAAATCACTTCATAACGGGTTGCACACGCAGCGCTTCCGTCCGCTGGCCGTCCGTTTCCGTTTCCTGACCAAGATGGCCCATTGACTGGCCACGCCCAGTCCAGGGCAAATATTGAAACAACTGATTAGTTTGAGTGAGCTGCAATTGTTGTCTGTGGCCTGTGGCCTGGACTTGTGCCCAAGCTGCCTGCTTGAATCGAGCTGCCATTGCAGCTTGAGTTCCATTTGTTCCATTTGTTCCATTTGTCGTTATTGCACTCAGACATATTCCATGTGCGATGCGAAATTGAAATATTCATGGTATTTAATTGATTTAATAGGTCTGGCCAAAATATCTAATGTATTTCAATTCCATAGAAAATTCCAAATTCATATGCTTACAGCAGGCGTTGCTATGTGTATGAGTGTGTGTGTGTGTGTGTGTGTGTGTGTGAGGGGGCGTGTGGGCGTGTAAGTAGCTTGTTCAAAAATATGCCATAATTTATACAGCTCAAGTGGTTTAAAGGGTTGCTCGAGCAGTAGTGGCATATAAAGAGGGAGAGGCTTGAATACAACATTTTATATATGTCTAGATATATGTCTAGAAAAATCTGAATTCATATAGATATATGATAATTTCCATGCTCTCTTATTTCCTTTAAATTCAAATTCAACTAACATAAGAATTCATTGCAAAATTCAAACACGTTGAACCACCCTCGTCAGTGGCACGTTTGATAGAATTTCGAATTTTCAATTTCCATTTCCATTACAATTTGTATTCTACTTATTATAATTATATTGTCAATGCAAATCAGCTTCGATTTCTAATGCTGCTTACACTTTTGCTGCTGCAGTGTCTTTGACACGTCTCAGTCATGCCATTTGGGCGCACGCACACACACGCACACACACACACACACACACACACACACACATGAGAGACTAAATAAATGTCAGCAAAACTTAAATGGCATTCGAGTCGCAGACGTTTTCCTAATGGAATCACAATTTTCACAATGCCAACAAAGTTAAGCCAACATTTCTGTTCTTTTATTTATGTTCATTGTTGTTGTTGTTGTTGTTGTTGTCGCTCAAGTTAACTGCAAAAGTTGAGTGAAAATAAAGCGAGCTCCGCTCTAGCCGGTGGGCGTGGCAACAAAAGCACAGAAAGTTGCCCAAATTGAACTTAATCAAATTGAAGAAACGTCGACGGCGTTGAGCATTTTGCACGCTTCGTTTTGTTTTGGTTTTTTACATTCATTTTACTTTATTTTCCTTTTTTTTTGGCTGTGCTGCCATGTTGGGCAGACATTTTGGCTCTAATGGCCAGGAGCCATCATTGAGGAGGAAGTAAGAGAGAGAAATAGAGAGTGAGAGAGAGAGAGAGAGAAGAAGTGGTCTGGCAGCTGGGCAAGTGAGCATGAAATTTGAAATGAGGAATTGTTTTCTGTATTTGTTGCTTATTAAGTTATGTGTATACCCTGCACAGCGCTACAAGCAAAGGGTATGCAGAGCTAGCTAGCTATTCATTGAGAGTTGACAGAGCTTAAGTAATTAAAGAATGCAAGTTATGTTTGAGTTTACACTTGATTTGACTTGAACTATTTACTTAGCACTCGATTCGCTTGGGCTCTGACTTAATCCCTTGAGTTGTTGCTGCTGCTGCTGCTGCTGTAAACAAAGCACTTTGCTAACAACATTTGAATGCAATTTATAGTTGAGAATTTGTATATGCTGACCTACAAATTATGCAGTGCGAAAAGTGCTGCAGAGCTGACCTTTTGCCCATTTTTACAAGCTAATTGAGTTGCAGTGGCAGCAGTAGCCGCACTGAAAGTCAATTAAGTGGCTAAAGGCAAAGGCTGTAGGCAAGATCTTGCAGCAATTTGAATGCGCTTAGCATTTCACGTGACCCAATTAAGCGCAGCAGGTGATGCAAGGTGGCGTTCGGTGGTGATGTCAGGTTAGGTCAGGTGCAGGCGTAACGGCAACAATGTGGCAGCAACAAAAGCCGCATTAAACGCTTTAATTACAAAGTGCTGCTGCAGTATTAGGAATTGTCTTTTCCGCTTCCGCTGGCATAACAAGCGTATCCTTGTGCTCGTTTGTTTTGTTTTGTTTTGCTTTGTTTGGTGCGCACATCCTGTTGCACGGTGCTTAGCCCTGGCAAGTGGCTCTAAGCACCTGCCAGACGACAACCTGTTTGGCTCTAACAGCAATTTTTCCCATATACGCACGAACAAAACTCTATTTATTCAAACATATTTTCTTTTTGTAGTGTTTCGTTGTTGTTGTTGTGAGTGCGTTGGCGGCTCGTTCAGTTCGTGTTTTGTTGACCCCAGCACAACACTGACCAGCTATAGCACTTACGCTAACTGGGTCAGCCATACACACACGCACACACACACACACACACACACACACACTCATACTGAGTTTGTTTGTATGTGAATATGTTATGCGTGTGCATGATGATATCTGTGCCATCCATTAGCAATTGTCTAGATCATCTTTTAAGACTATGAATACTTAACATTGCGCAGGCTATCAACACAGCAAAATAAAAGATGAGCACAGACTTATTGAGAGTACTGTATTTAAATATTCCGTTACATATGTATCTCTAAATGCCTAAACTGTTTACATAAATCGAATAGCATAAATTTCGGTTAGCTCTATTTTTCATATTATCTCATAAACAAGTCGCTAAACTGGCTATTTATTAGCCAAGTGCCTGCCAGTTCAGCTGCATAAATTGTTTTCACAGCTTGCCTAATGCACACACCAACACACACAGACACACACAGACATATATATATTTGTGTGCACAGCATCAAATTATCCGTGCGACATGTGGCTTGTGTCTGGAGCTAAACATGCGCACCGCATCGATGCGCCTAATTGGCTCTGACCAATGCTGAACGAGTTGAGCCGCGTTTCAGCTGCTGCATTTAGTTTATTAATATGCGTGGGTCGCCGCCGCACGACAAATAAACGCAACAACTTCATTAGCGATATGCCAGCGGTGTTCCCGTTTGCCGCCTGATTGACTGATTATGGTCAAGTGTTTGTGATTTGGCCAGTTAGTAGTGCTACGCCTACTTTCGCCCTTGCCCCCCCCACCACCTCTCTCTGTACTGCTGGCAATCGCATTTATTGCATTTTGTTGCTGTTGTTTAATAATTATCGAGCACACTTTAAATTAAATTTATTATGCACACGCCGTCGCCGAGGCTGGCAAATTAAATGCGAATTTTGTTTGCTTCTTTTTGGCTTTTTGGCAGCGTTTTTCGGTTTTTCGGTTTCTATTTTATTGGAGCTAGTATTTTGGTTTTGCTTAATTGCGCGTGCTGCATACATACATATACACACATATATATATATATGTATATATGCATATATATGCATATGCTATGCATTACACATACGCACAGTTGTGCCAAAGCGCTGGCTCAAAAATCAACAAGCAAATATTTTGCCAGCCCAAGCAACGCACACATTTTGTGTGTGTATCAAATGTTGGAATTTTCTTCAACATATCTATGTATATATATATATATATATTCTGTTTTTTTTTTTTCTTGTTTTCATCATTTTCTGCGAGCCCGACAGAAATGTTGGCTATTTTTCTTGTTGCTTCTTGGCTTGGTTGTTTTAGTTGTAAATGTTGCTGCTGTAGTTCTACGGAAAATTTGTGCCATTTGTCTGTAAGTTTGTTGGGGGGATTGTTTTTTATGCGCACAAACAAAATAAATTGAGCTGCATTTCGCTTAGTTACCCAAGAGATTTCCTAGAGACACGTTCACGTAGGCTCACCTATAAAGAGACAAGAGCAAAGAGTAAAGAGTGAGACATCTTCAATTGATTAGGTCAGTTATTCAGCTAAATTATGTCTTAAGATATATGCATGCATATACATATACGTATATTTGCCCAGTCATATGCTGCTAATTAGCCACATTTTTTGTTAACCAATAGAGTGTTATACTTAGCTAAGCCCATTGACAGCTGAATAATTGACTGCGCTTTGTTTCAATTAGGCTTTTGCGCGCAGCCAAAGTTGCCGAGGGTTCAATGTCTTCAACTTGAATACTTGAATAAATGTGCATTAATTTCCTCAACTTTTCTTTCACTTTATTTTGTTTTGCTCGCTGTCACTTTGCCAAACAAATTCAAATTAAGCGCTGCCACTCTTAAGTTTCTATTTCGTTTCGTTCTATATGTATGCCATCCACTCCAAGCTCCCACAGCAACAGCAACAGTAACAGCAAAGAGACAACAAATGACTTTGCTGGCACAAAACAATGCGCAAATCTGTGACAAGTCGGAAAATGTCGCGGATTACCCCATAGCTGGCTGAGGGTTGGGGTGTGTGTGGAGAAAGGGCAGCTGGATCAGAGGGTGCAGTGGAGTGCAGTGCCAGGGCCCAGACAAAGGCTACATTACTGTCGCAGCTGCACAAAGAAAATAAGTGAAACTAACAAAAATAAACGCACAACAAAGGCACACAAAAGAAGAGAAGAAATAGAACTAAAGGCTGAAAAAGCAGACGATGCACTCAAAAGCAATCAGAGCAGAGCCAAGTACAAAGATATCCTCTATTTAAAAAAAAAAATATAAGCAGCAAACTTGATTTGACAAGTATCCTTATTTACTTAGCAACAATTATGAAGACCATTTCAAATCTCTTTAGTTGCATTTCAATATGCTCGCTCTCTGCTGCCGTTACAGGGTACACAATGGAAGAAAGTGAATTTCGCACAATATATATGTTAGCTTTTTATCTTAGCTGCTTGCTCGTTGGGCACATCCTGCATCCTTTGTGACTTTCCCTTTCGCTAGACATTTCTCTGTGTGGGCGTGCTCGATGTGAAAAATTGCATTAAAAATGCAAATTTAACTGTTGCAAGCATTCGATTTGGCTTTACGCTGAATTCTACTCTCTGCTCTCAGCTAATTTGCAATCTATTTCAACTTAATTAACTTGCAAATTTAGCACATCAGAGAACACATTTCACAAATGTTAATTCAATAATCGATTCAAATAAATTTGACAGCAAATTAGGTAACAACAAAAAAAATGTCTGTCAAAATGACCAAAATGTTAATTGCAAAACCGCACAAAAATATTTCCGAATGGAATTTTCAATTCGATATTGGTTTCGTGGGCGACATGACGCGCAGCTTTTCCATTGTCTGTTGTGGTGAGCTGACGCAGCTCAATGGTTAGGGGCAGAGGGCGAGGGACAATGAGAGGCAGTGGGATGTAAAGTAAGGCAGCGACCCTAAAGCAAAACAAGAAGAGTCTGTATTAAGTAAGAGCTTTGCCAGTCGGTTGTCATCGACTTTATAATACCCGAATTGAACAAACTCACGACATCAACCGAAGAAATCTTGCTCACTCGATCTCGCTCTGAGCGAGAGCCTTCGGTTCTTGTCGTTTTGGTCTTCGGTTAGGCGTTTTGCATTTAACTATTCGTTTGATGCTCTTTTCACGAACATTGTTTAGCGAGCACTAGTAGAGCCTTATTAAGTGAGCAGGTGGAGTTTAGCGAAGACAGTCCTCTCTGTCACACTAATACACACACAAAGACTCAACCGAACGCTCGGCCGAACGGCCGTTAAAGAACCGATGCAACCGATTGCATCGCTCGTGTGATGCTCTTTTCCCGAACATTGTTTAGCGAGCGCTCGTAGAGCTTCATTAACTGAGCAGGTAGCTCATGGACTCTTCACTCTCGCATACTCATGCACACACACACACATTAATGTATTTAGCGTAGACATCCCTCTCTGCCATACCAATACACACACAAAAGACCGTTTGCTTCATTAGACTCCACCGAACGTTCGACGAAAACGAGAGTATAAAGAAAGGTTTCTATTCGATCGCGAACGAGCTCGTTATAGAACCGATGCAGCCGACTCTCTCTTTCTCTTTTCAAGCTCAATCGATGTTTTGTTGCGCTGTTGTTGCCCTGTATTCAAGAGAATTTTCAGTTGCTTTAACAGACAAAATTATGTTTCAAATTTCAACTCTCTAGTTTGAACAGTCGAGCAATCGAGAAACATGTCAACAGCAAAGCGGATATGCTCTTGTCATTCAGTCAGCAAGCATCAAAAAACAATTTCCCTATTGCTGGCCAAAAGATTTATGGCATGAAGAACGGCGCCAATATGTGCCGGAAATGTGCGTATTTTGTGGTATTTTCCAATGCAAATTTCAAGCATATTAAATGCACATTAATTTCGTATGCCAACATGTTCTCATACATATATTTTTAGCTTAAAGTTGAAAGATTTTTTCTATTCAATTTATTGATTGTTTTTAAGTAAACCTTCAGAGTCTATCGCACGAGAGTTTTTAATTGAAAATTCGCTCTGCACGCAGCGAACGCTTTGTCGTTGTGGTTTGTGTCTCGGCTCTGGTTCGCACCTCGGCTATTTCAATTTAGCAGCTATTCAATATGCGGAGGGGCTTGTCGTGTTCAACAAATTCACACATTTAAGAGCATAATTAAAATTATTATTATTGGCACAATGGCACACCCTCAAAAAACGAATGAAATACCCAAAACGAACTGTTCGAATTTCGAACTTGGGCCATAAAATATGTTTTACGACCGCAGCTAAGCTTCCTAAGATATGACGGCATTATAATTGCGAGCACACAAAACACACACGCATTGAAACAATACAAGTGAAAAGTTTTCACAAAATCAATTTGCAGCTGCAAATTCTTTTGAGCCATAAACATCATGCTTTGGGTGTGCTACAAAACGACAGAGAGAAAGGACGGGTGACATGCTCAAAATAAAATTAAGTTGTACCCAAAACTTGAATAAAATATTCAATTCGCGAAAGAAATGGCTATAAATGCGAAACCCGTAAACAGTCTTACGGCATCAACAGTTAAGCCAAAAAAAAAAAAAAAAACCATACAAAAACACCTTCGACTTTATGCGCCCGGCATGCGAAATTCAAGATCAGATCCACCGCATCAAAACCAAAACCAAAACCAAAATCAAAGCAAAACAGCAATGAACAAGAAGCATAACTAAGGCAAGCGACAAGTTTCTCTTTATTCTCTTTTGGGGTAAGCAGAACCAGAAATCAAAGCAAAATTGCGTCGATGAACTGTTTGGGCAAACGTGATAAGCGATCACGCATGAAAATTGAAGCCAAATAAAAAGCGAAATACAATAAATGAAATTTAGAGCGAAGCAAGTCGAAACCTGTATACATGACAATAATCAAAACCAAATCAGAAATAGTTATAAACCTAAACTGAAATTTAAACAAATTCAATCAACAAAATTTACAACTTGTTTAGGCGCGAATGGAAATTAAATAAATCTTTGTTTTTATATTTTTTATATAAAATAACAAAATTAAATGCGCAATAAATTAAAAAACTGCTTTAGTAAAGCCAAGCATAAAGTTAGGAATTAAAATTCTTGGTTTTGGAGCAGATCTAATTGAATTGTGGCTGACCTAGGCCTCATATAAAATGTTGTTTCTTCTCTTATTTCTGTCATCATCAGTTGTTACAAATAGCTTAATATAGTCATCATGCTCCCTCTGCTTTCCTCTCTCTTGAGATGTGTCGCTTGACAGGTTTCTGCAGCAAACCAATTTATAAACAACTCGCCCCGACATCCGCGTATTCTTTTTATTTGCTCATTCAAATCTTAAAATGTGCTTTGGTTTATATGAATTTTATTTTTGTAGGACAAGCTGGTAAGAGAATATGCAAAACGCTTTTTATGGCTTACGAGGCGTCAAAGTATTTTTTGTTAATTAATCCCTAGAAGTGCCCATAAAACCATCCACAAAAAAGTTCAACAGAAATTAATCAAAGACTGAGCGCTGAGTTTCACTGTTCTTCGACTGTCAGCGTGGGGCCACTTGATGAGTTTGGTTCATTGAATTAATGATGTAATACTACCAAAAGCGAGGGCAGCTAGGCACAGCTTAGGCGCCTAGAGGGGGGCAGACGCTATAAGTCGCATTATAAATTCTATGGCCCGACAGGGCTGGACTCTGAAAAATGCTATAAATATGCAAAATGATGAGCATTCTAATAATGACGATCATAATGATGATTTTGTTGACGATGCGGCTTCTGTTACAGCTGCTGTATATTTTTCATATTTTTTTTTTAGAAATTGACTAACTTGGTCAACAAGTTGACTCCATTTCTGTTTGAGCTACTTGTGAAAGAACATTTCTTTTTTTTTTTTTGTGTTTGTTATCAGAGCGCTTATCTTATCAGTCGAAGCTCTTTTCTCTTATCTAATGGAACATCAACAGCAACAGCAGCAACAGCAGCAACAACAACAAGAGCAATTAGACCACAATACTCACAACTGAGCAACAATGACCCAGAAAGATTTTGCGACTGTTCAAGTGTAATACTTAATTAAGACATGGCAACAAGGCATGAGAGCTAAATTAATTAATTAATAAATTGATTATTTAGCAGGAATTACAAATGTTATTCAATATAAATGATCCTTGGATCGAAAGTCAATTATGTGCCTGGCTCAAGTATTTAGGTTTTCATAATCAACTAAAACTAATTATTTTTCTCAGTGTAATGCCCAATTTTCTTGCCTCAACAATTCCGAAAGCATGAAACCCGCATATCATGCACAGCTTACTGATTTATTATTACAACACATACCTTTTGAGCTTGAACTTTGCTTCGTAAATAAAAAAAAAAAAAAAAAAAATTATTTAAAAAAAACACGCACAGAAATTTAATGAAATAAGAAGCGAGTTCCCCGAATGACACTTCAGTTTAATGAACTTGCAAAATGCGACAGTCTTTTCGGCCAGACATCAGGCAAAAGCAGCAACAACAATTTCAAAGCCAACAAAATAGCAAAAAAAAAAAAAAGTGAATGAGTATAAAAAGAGAGTATAACGAGGCCTGAAAAGGGCACGGCTCGACAAAGAACTTCAATATGGTCAGAGTCTGGCATAGAATTCAGGGCAAAATAAACTATAAAAAGAGCCGCAAAAAACACTTTTTTTTTGGTGTCTAATTGAAAGAGTCGACGCGCCGCGCTTTGCCTAATTAGAAAAGTTCTATACGCAAATAGCCTGCGGCGCATTGAATAATTTGATGTTGTTTAGCTTTTGGTTTTTGGGTGGCTTTGACTTGGGCTTTTGCCTAGACTGTTCCCAATTGCAGTTGCAGTTGCCAAAGTCCTTCGGAGCTCAATTAACAGGCAAGTTTGGCAGCTTGGCTAAAAGCACAAAAGAATTTCAGCCAAGTTCAAGTTTATAGCTCGTCAACATGGCGAATGCGCAATGTGCCTAGCGAGAGTGGAGTAGGCAAAAGTTGATCGACTTTCAAATGCTGTGCAATGAAAACTAAAAACTGTTTTTAATTACATATTAATTATGTAGATATAGGCAGGCTACCCGCCCTAGACAAAGCCAATCAAAGTTTTTTTTTATTGTGTATATACACATACTTTTATATAGTGTATGTTGTGTAAACACTTGGTCGAGTGGCTTGCCCGTGGCTGGCAGTGCCTGCGCCTTAGTTAGATTTACTTGGCGCGTGGGCCCCTGCCAGTGGCATAAAAGTTCAAGGACATGACATACAGTTCGGTCAGGCATTCAGGAAATGCTGTAGCTGTAGCTGTAGCTGTAGAGCGGTCCCTTCAAGCTAATCAAATGGCATCAAATGCCAGGCGTATCGATTAGATTCTTGACTATTTATAAAGCGCATCGCATCACTTTCGTTATTATTATTATAATATACTTGTAGATGTTGTTGTCGCCGTCTCGCCTGGCGTCACTCAATCAATCGCCATCGCAATCGCAACATAAACATATCGCTCGATCGCCACCTATATATACGTATATATATATATCAATATTAATGTCAGCCTTAATGTCAACAATTTGCAATGCATCAAGCGCCGGCTGCAAATGGAAGCTCGTCTCATTCCGTGTGCCGCGCGTTGTAAATGGCGCACACTTTGTTTCAAATTAATTTTTATGGCATTATTTAAACTGATTTATTGCCACAATTAGCGCCATTTCCACGAAATATATATTAAGAAATAAAAAATAAATTGGTAAATGTGTTAATTATGAACGGAGCATGAAATATATATATATTTTCATATATAAGATATCGAAACAAAAATGGCAATTTTATAAAAAATTTTCCAACTATTTTCCCAGTATTTTTTCAGCTTTCAAATTCATTTCAGCAAGTTTTGCCTTTTAATAAAAAATCATTTCAATTTAACAATAATTAATTTTGGAATAAATTGAATTGAATTGAAGAATTTTTTGCTTTGTTTATGCAAATTAATTTTTTTTGCCACTGTTGGGCACTAGAGCGCACTAGTTTATCTATTTATACATTGTTCATTTTTGTTTATCGATCCAAGCTAAAGAAATCAAAGAATTTAACTAGCACAATTCAAGTGGAAGCATAAAATGCAGAGGAAAGAACAACAACAAAAAATTCCAACATGTTTAAGCGATTAGCTCATAGCCGCATATGTTTCGATTTTGGCCACGTTTGCACAGCTATGTCTAGTTATCTAATCGTCGCTTATGCTATCTTTATCTAGACACTTGCGCAATTAGTGTAAAAAGATGAAAAAGCACAGGTGGAAAACAGTTGCCGAACGCCGTGTGGAGATGAGCTAAATGTCATGCAATTAGCAGCAATTGCAAATTAATAATCGTGTCTCGTGCGGCACTGTCAAGGACAACAAGGACTCACGCACACACACACACAGACACACAGATACACAAGCATGCACACGCACGTAGACATATATAGAATTAGTCAACACCCACGCAACGTTGACAAACGCGCGTCCCACTTAATAGAAAATGTGCCACAGCAGAGTATTTAATCGAGGCAGCGGCTGAGGGACGTGTGACTGGGCTTCGGATAGGAGGCTTCAGTCGAGATGGTTGCGTGGGCACCATAAAAAAGAGAAGAGAAAAAAAAAACCCATAACAATTTGCAAGCGTATGAAAAATGTATGTGAGGCAAACTTTAAATTCATTACACACACGCAAAGTAAGCAGAGAGCGAGATGGCAAGCGTGTGAGCGAGTGAGATGGCGCCATGCTGGTGACAACCTCAAATGGGCAGGGCCAGGATACAAGCGTGTGCCGAAGCAAGTTGGCCAACAGTTTGTTTAAACTGTGGTCACTAAACACGCGCGCTGCGCCCAGTCGAACTCTGTGTAATAAGACTATGCTTTTTTTTTCAATATAAAGATATAAGAATATATAGATATTATATTTATATTTTATATAAGATATATATCATGCATAATTCATAAACAAAATGTATTAGGCTGCATTGAAGTTGCTAAATGAAAATCTCCTGATCTCGTCACTTGTTTCCTACTGGGCTATTTTTGTCTTCATTCTCGTTTTTTTTGTAATTTATCTAACTGTTTGTAAGTTGACCTGGCCACATCCGTGTGTAGTCAACACACACACATTCGCAGCTCCCTTTCCGTGCCTGGCAATCTAAAATGGAATGAAAATTTCGTGCCTCGCTTCTATTTACGCTTTTATCTCTGCGTTTCACTCCCTCGCCCGCTATTGCCTTTGAGCCTACGTTTTTTGTGTTGTTGTTCTGTTTTTTTTTTTTTTTTTTTTTTTTTTTTGTGTACAATTTGTATTTCGGTATTTTCTTCTATTTGCTGGCTCGACTCGACTCTGCCTGCTTCTTGGGCCATTATTGTGTGTAACCTTGGCCCAAAAGCATTTAAAGCGTGCCAAGTGCCAGAAACACAAGGAGCGAAGCCGAACTGGACGCGGCACACACATTACGGCCTGGCCCACATTTGAAATGCGCCAACTGGCAACTAAAGTGCCCCAGCCAAATGAAGCTGCCAGCGCATCCAAAATCCGAGCTGAGCCGAGCCTTCATCACCAGCCTCCAAGTACTTCTTTACTGCTTCTTCTTTTATAACGTATGTGTGTGTGTGTGTGTGTGTGTGTGTGAATTCCTGGGCTTCGTTTCGCATAACGCTGCTCGCCATTTCCTGTTGCTCCACGAAGCTGTTGCATTTTTTATGCCATTTCTTATTTCATTTTTATTTTTATGCTCTTTGCAAATTGTTGTTAGTGCTGTGCCCTCCACTGTCTCTGCCTCTGGCTCGGACTCTGCCTCCCTCTGCCTCTTCGCCTCTTCGTTCTTCCATTTGCACACAAGTTTATCATATCGTCTCTTCCACTTTTTTTGCCCGCTTTTATTTTGTTTTGGTTTATGCCTAGTTGGTATTGTTTGTTTGCTTTTATTTTTTTTGATACTCTATACTTTGCTTGTTTATATTTCAAAAGTTGAGCAAAAGACTTAAACGTGGCGCAGATAAGCTGCTTATAGCCAAGATATGCTGTTTGACTAACTGCAGTTAAAAATAGTGTCTGACTTGAAGATAACAGAAATGCCAATCGAACTTAGATTCGTTGTAAAGTATCTATAATCGCTTTAGTTTGCTTTGCAAGTGTATTTTAAGTTCGCTTCTTTTTGCGCAACTTCTTTTGGTTTTGTTTTCTTCTTCTGTTTTCTTCTCTTTTTTTTTTGTGCATCTGGCATTCTTTTGATTGTCCCAAGCTGAGCCAAAATGTTTTTCGGCATTCGCATGCCTCCAACATTTGTGCAGGGCTTTATTTTCCTGTTTGCCGGCAACATTGCCAAAGCAATAACCAAAAAAAAAAGTATATATATAAATACATAAAAAAAAAAAAAGAAAACACACTCGAATGTATTTTTAGTGTGCTGCTAAATATCTAAATATATGCGCGTTGCGGGCGAGCACCTGAACGCGCGTAGCCTGGCAAGAAATGTGCCGTCGTCTACTTTTTTATTTATGAACCACCGAAAGCAACGACGTGTTCGCCATTTGGCTACGAACAGACCAACCAACCGACCACCGACCGTCCCTATCATTGCCTACATTTTGTATGACGAGAGGGCAGCACCAGCAGGAGGAGGAGGAGGAGGAGGAGTTGCCACTGCTGAAGGTCATTTCGAGTTTTGGGGAGCTGCCTTCCAGCGGCGACACTTAAATCGATTTTGGGTTTTTTGTTTTTCTTGTTGTTTTTTGCTACCTGAAAGCCGCGTAAGCTTTGGACACACTCTGTCAACTTATGAATATGGAATGCATATGCCTGGGCCACGCGGTCAGCAATAGCTACATCAGCAGCAACAGCAGCAGCCGCAGCGCTAAATGTGCTTTTGATTGACAAAATTGTGGCAAGGACAACGGCGCATTGTAGCCGAGGACGTTAATTGATGAGCCAAGGATTTGGGCATAAAGAGCGTGAAATCCACATTGGGACTTCAATTCAATTCAACTGTGTTGTGTCATCTTTGTCCATAGCTGACAGCTCATTAATAAACGGATTTTAACCTATATATGTATATATATCTCCACAGCCATGAACTGGAAAATTGAGCGTGGAGTGTGGAGTGTGGAGTCAGCTAGCACTGTCCGGGCCCTTTGTTGACATGGCTAATCTAGTACATAAATCTACTGTTTTATTAACTCCACTTCAAGGCGATCAAATCAGACTGCAGAGGGGGAAACATCGTGTAGTTAAGTGTGTCTTGGGTGCGGGTTGTGCTCTGCTCCACGCTGCTCTCCCCTGTTCTGCTTGTCGGTTCCAACAATAAGGACAGCCCATTTCGCACTTGTAATTAGAGTGTGTTTGCTAGTTGCTTTCGGGGTACAAGAAAACGGCACAGAGAGACAAGTTGGTGAAATTTTCGAGACTGTTGTGCTACTATTTCCATGTAAATTAGAGCATAAGTAATAATTTCATTATGTGTGAAAATCTAAATCGAGCTTTCGAAAATGAATAGAGTTTGATAAGCTAATTTGATGTCTTCTAGTTAGATTCGTCATTTAATTCTCCTATTCATTCATATATTGTTTTAATTCCTATAATTTCTTTCTTAATTTTTATAAAATATTTATTTTATTTTTTTAATTTTTTTTTTCTTTTTTTTAATATTTTTTTTCAAGTTTTAATTTTTTCTACATTTTTGCATTCTCTTCTCTTTCTATAAAATATATTTTAAAATATTTCCAATTTTGATAATTGTACATAAATATTTTATGGTTTTCATGATTTTCTAAAATTAAACCATAATTTTCATTTATATTTATTCTTTTTTTTTTTTTTTTTCCTAAATTTTATACATTTTGTTTCGCTTTCCTAGAATTCCTAATCTTCGTTTCATTATTACCAGACGTTTGGGAATTTAACAAATTTTTTCAGCTAGGCTTCCCACGAAGTTTCTTAATATTATACATAATTGTGTATTTATTTTTTTTTTTATCAATCAAGCTTTGATTCTGGTGGAATTCTTCGAGTAATTTGAAACTGTCTAGCTTTTGCTTTATAAGCAGCATTGTTTATAACAAGAAAACCAATTTATAATGTTATACTTGTAATGCAAGTAAAGCAAGAATTTTACTATTGAGAGTTTCTGAAAATTGTGCCTTTAACTTGTTACAGTTTGCTTAAGGTTTTATATGACAATTTCCAGGTAAATTGATAAGCTAATTTCAACACTGGCGAAACGGTTCAGATAACGTAAATATTCATATATTTACAATATCTGGCTATGTAATACAGTCTTATTTATATCTGAACAATGTAAATTTGCATAATATTTTGCACTTTTGTTATCTACATGCTAATTGGTAATGATATAACTATTTGATTTTATGTTTAGACAGCTTCTACAACTTTTTCAATTTATTTTATTTTTTTCTAATAAATCACGTTTATTACTTAATATATTTATTTTTTTTAGTTGTTCGTATATATTTATCTTAGAAATTGTTTGTTACTTACCTTTCTTAATTCCAATTCAAGACTCAAAATAAACAGCAAATATTTGAAAACAGTCAACAGCGAAACCAGTTGTTTCTTTTCCTCTTCCTTTACCAATTTCTTGGCACAAAACACAAAACAATTTCAATGTGAATTCAAATTCTATTTTACCGGCAATTGGCAACTGACAATTGGCCGAAAACACACGATTCTAAACTCTAAATTTGAAGTGCTTGTTCGCGCGGGTAAATATTATAGCGCGATATTTATGTTGGCCAAATGCACAGATTTGGCCAATTAGCGTTGACTGAGCGCGAGAGCTTCTGAATTGGTCACACAAGAAGACACCAAGTCGTTTATTTATTTATTCTTTTTCCTTTTTTTTAACAATTAATGAAATGAATGTGAAATGCATGCACTTTTCATGCCTGTTCGGTTAGTAGAATTTGTTGTGTCGTGTTTAACGGCTCTTTTGAAGTTCGATTCGATTTGGTTTTGGTTGGCTCGTTGGCCGCGCGCACGTTCGGCCACAGCGACTGTAAAATTGCGACTGTTCGCCAAGCAAACGTAAACGCAAACGCAAAGCCAACCCGAAATGGCAGACGCCAGCGGTAAGTCGATGTTGAAATACACTAACTGGTCAATGGAATAAGTGTAGGTATACAATGTATTAAAGAGATATATTTAAATAAATGCATTCATAAATATTTGTAATTAATTAATATATATTTATATATATTTAATATATTTTCAATTTATTTATATTAAACTAAATTATATAAATAGTGTATATCACTATTAGTATTCATTTAGCTTACATAATTAATTATTTATATAAAATTTATTAAAATGAAATTTAACATAAACTCTAAATTTCAACTAAAAGTGAACATAGCAAATGCGCACAGTGTATCAATCGCGCTCATGCTAACACTATGTACTCAATGAGCACATTCAGTCATACTCTCACACACACTCACATATGTTGTTCTCTTGTGTTACATATTTCGTTAGAATTTCTTAATACCTTCGGCTAGGGCATAAGGTAGCCGGCTCCAATGTCGCCGTCAGCAGCATTGCTGCTGATGCTGTGCTCTCTCTCGCTCTCGCTCTCACTGACGCTTACGCTCGCGCTTTTTGAATTTGCCGGCTTCGTTGCTTATCAACATGTTGCAGCTGTATTGTTTTTGTTTTTGTGATTTTTTTGGCGCGCGCTTTCAAACAAAGTTGCAGGGCTCCAAACGTTTTTCTTTCTTCTTCTTTTGTTTTTGTTGTTGCTGAACTTTGTTGGTGTTATTTTGATTTCGGCATTTTAATTGGAACAGTGTGCGATTTTTAATTTATAGAGTTTATTTCTTTTTTGTTAGTTACTTGTGCTGCTGCTGCTGCGTCTGCTGCTTATTTATAAACACATTAAAATTTATAGTGCTCGAACCATTTGTGGCAGATTTTTGCATGAGATCAGCAGCAGCTAATTTATGTGTTTGCATAGGCAACGTTGTCGTGCTGCTTGTTCTAATTTATGCAAAAAACAACAAATAGTTTATAAATTAGCCATAGTTACTTTCGCCAGCAACATAAACATTCATGGCCCAATAAATAGTGTCAGAACTATTTTTGAATATTTTATACCTTTGCAAAGTTTGTATAAAATATAATTGAACAGAGAGTTGAGTTTGTATAAACAGTTAGCAAATGAAATTGTCCTAATCTACTTTTATCAAGCTAAAAATTGAAATATTTAAGTTAAATTTATTTCTAGTATACCTTAATTTATTTACATTCTTGTTGTTGTTCTTATCAAACTTTACTTCGAGTTCGGCCCAGCTAATTGCCGCAAAGTATCTCGCGCAACAATGTAAACAAAAGCTTTAGCAACTTTTGCAACTTGTTGCTAAGAACTTGTTTCGAGCATTGAAGCACTGCGCAAACTAAGCTCAAAGAACAACAAGACAAATGTGCAAAGACTGGAGAACGGGCGAAACGTTAAATAGCCAAGATAAATAATAAAATTTCTAGAAACTTTGAAATGTTGGAAATGTATGCAAATGAAGAGGAGATGAGCAATAGAAAGAGAGCCAGAGATTAACTCAATGTACGGAATACATTAGAATAGACATTAATGTGACTGTATATATATTTAGCTTAGCTATGTATATACTTTATTTCATGAGCCAAGTGTATCAATGAAATATAATACGCAAACAATTTTGATTGCCTACTCGAGCCTGACCCATTTAGCTTTATTGACAGAGACATTGAAGTGGCTGCTGCGTGGACAAGTGGATAAGTGGAAAGACTGGACATTTAAGTTCTGGGACAGCGGCAACCATTTAATATGTGTATATATAAACTTATTTATACAAATATAATCTGTTGCATTTACGAGTCGACATCATGAGCAGAAGGCAGCACAACTTGTGAATTTGTTTACATTGTGCAACAATTACAATTGGCAACAATGTTGCAAGCATAAATGTTGCTAATGGCAAAGGGCTGTTCGAAAAAATGCCTAACGTTAAGTAAACAGATATGTATATATCTATAAATATATATGTGTGTATGTATGTTTTGTTTTTGAATTGTTGTACGAAATGTAAACAGAAAATAATTATTAATAAAGCGTGGCCAATTGATGCCCCACCCAGCGAAGTAGTTGGCTGTAAAGAGCTGTTTAACCGAACAAATTAAGAATGCAAAACGAAATAGATGAATTTATGAATCAGTCAAGCGACTGCCATACATACAGGGTGTCCAAATGAATGGCAACGCTATAAATAAATATGACAACGCTAAAACGGTCCCAGTCGACGTCATCGTAATCAGAACCTAAAACCGGTGGCCAGATGACGACGAATGGTCAATCCAACACCATCTGGGGCGTGGGCCGGCAGCATGCGCTGGCATTGAGCAAATGGCGCCAACTTTAAAAATAACAAAATACACGCATTACACGATGTTCTAATGTATTCAGTCAGCCAGCCCAGCGATGAGCGCGATAAACGAGCGATACAAATTACAATTTGATAGTTTTTTAGATTCGTTTTTAGTTTTTCACTTGCCAAGCCAAGGCCAAGCAGCTGCTTGACGAAGATGGCATTGATTTAGTTGAGACAAAAGGGCAGGCCAATTAATATCTAGAAATATATTACAGAATCTGCTCTTGAACTTGCGCAACTCTCTCTCACTCGTGTCTGACTGCCTAATTTATTACAATCAAATGATTCTGTGAGAGCTCCCCCACACACACGCTCGCCCAGTCAAAAGGTCAGCTGTCAATGCATGAACATATGTCATATGCCATCTAAATGTTGATTTACTATCAATCACAGACATGAAAGGAAAGCTGCAAAGTATAAAGGATATGCAAGATATAATTTAACTAAATAATAAATTAAAGTATGTTTATATTGTATTTTGGCTGGCCAGATGTGGCAAACGTTTCACATTTTTTCGCACATAACATGAACAGCTGCATTCACTACATACAGAACATGTGAAACTCTGATCCAGCAAAAGAAATATGTACGAAATATATCATAAACTAAAATCAAACGGAATGCCAGAACATTATAAATAAACATGTATTCTACTTTGCATGCGCGCACCAAGTTTAATGCGATACGCAAACTTGCACTTGTTGCTACACTACAGACACTCTATGCCACACACACACACACACACACTTACACACGCCCACCAACTGCTAGCCACAACAATAAACGCCCACACGCTCATGCTGGCAGGCAGACACATGTCCAGGCAGCTGATCTGTTCTGCAGCGTGCTCCATTTCGCCAGTCTGCATGCGCATGCCGAATTGGCCAAAATGCGTGGCAGTCATAAATCGGCATATAAAATATGATTTAACTAAGTTTTCTGGAACGGCAGCAGCATGTGTGCGTCTACATTGTTTTACCCAGCTGAAGGTCACGAATTGCATGCAGCATTTTGTATTTCGCATTTCGTATTTCGTATTTCGTATTTTGTATCCCCAGTGATTCAGCGTCTCAGTGAGTAATAGAACTTTATGGCTATGCAAACGAGCAATGAAAATTTAGGCGAACAGATGATTAACACAGCGAATGAATATGTGTGCCAAAAATGAAAAACTCATAACATTTAGCGGCGTTTAGCGTTTGTGCCACATATTTATAATTCATTTTTTTGTTAATTAAAATTATATTTGATAAGAGATATTCAGAGTTTCACTCGGAACACACACAGCGAGCGCTTGAGCTGGAGCAGCTTGGAGCAGACGCGTCTAAAACGTCACTTAATTGGTTTTCGTTGTTGTTCGCCGATTGGCGCTAATTGAAGGCAACTTGTTGAGCGACTAGCTTGGCCACAGTGAAGCCTACGGTCTGAAGACTGCCGACTGCTGCAGACACCGCAAATGCCAGTGGCAGCAGCAGCAGCAGCAGCAGCAGCAGTAAACAAACTTTGTCATTCGCTTCAAGTGGCCTTCACTGAAAACAAAATTATGCGTGCAAGAGAGAATGTGAGGGGAGGCCAAGGGAGGCGAGTCGAGGCACTGCATCATGGTAAGGCAAAGCCTTGGTGTCTAGCCCATTCAGTATGCTCCAGTGCACTAATTGATTTCCAATATGTTTTTGGCATTCACTTGCATAATATGCCCGAGGCTTGAAAACTTTTTCAACAAATATTGCATCAAGCTAAACGATTTAGTGTTATGAAATCAGTTTACAGCTTCAACTAGCAAGAATTTACAGCTCAAATAAATTTTGGACAAATTGAAAGCTCTTTAATGAATTGCTCCGAAAATGAAGACATCAATTTTAATTGTCACTTAACATTGGGTTCAAGTGCAATTAAACAACATTATTCAGAACGAAGAGATTAAAAATATATTATGAGAGTATAATATGCTTCCCATGAGTTGAGTGGCTGCCAAGAGCAAAAATACATTTTGTTAGCTGAGAAAACGTGCAGAGTTATCAAGTCAAGAAACTCTAATATAAATAAGATAAGCATATACGGAAGTTTTGCTTATCTGCTGAAAAATCTAGGTAGGGTTAAGGCTAGGCAAGAGTTATATAAATATAGATTATGAATAATAAAATGCATAGCAACGGATGTACATATAAATGTTCTGCTTACTCGAATTTAAACTAAATGGAATTCGAATTTACATCCTGCTCATTCAACATGACTCACGTGTAAACAACATGGAAAAAAATGATTCAATTTAAGAGATACTTTTCGACCACCCATCAGAATCGAATAGAAATTAATTATTTATGCACTCGCTGAAAGGTATACAAATTGAAATGCTAAAACTTTCATTTGATTAGCTAATTAATCAACTATTTAGCTCATTAGCAAAATTAGCTGGCACATAAACCATAACCGATACACGGCTACTAAGCAAATGGAAATTGGCCGCAAGCTGGCAATAACACGTATACGCCGTATTGGACAAGCCCCCCAAATGCAGCGCACCCCCCTTCTCCATCCTCACCGCGCACGCAGCGAGTGAAATTCAATTTGTCAAGCGCCAGACGAAAATTAGCTGCACTTCGTGCAAAATAATTGCGTTTTGCTGTTTGGTCTTTTTGGCGGCTCGAAGCCTGTGCGAGGCGCATTAAAGATGCAAACGAAGTCTTTGCCGCAGCCATAGCCACGAATCGTGTCAATGACACATTGTCCAAAAGCCAACAACATCACCAACAACAACCATAACCACAATTGCACCACTAGAGCCAGCAACAGCAAATGTAACTGTCAAAGCCGCATAGCAATCGTGGCCCAAAAACTGCGCCTAGACTCTCTTCTTTTCAGTGGCAATGGGCTATGCCTTTCCCTCTTCTTCTCCGCCCACCGTCGCCCTACACCCCCGCCGCCTGTTGGCTTGGCACCTTAACAACTGCAATTCCATTGCCATTGCCATTTGTCCAAATGACTTGCCAATTCTTATGAATATTTAATTTTATGCTTATGCTCATGTTTGCTTTATGGTAATCTGAGATTTTGCCCAAAAATGAAACTGAAAATTTCATACAAGTGTCGAAATGACGATTGGACGCACAGTGGCATCAAAACATGCGAATGAAGGGCAAACTAAAAAAGAAAAGAGAAAAAAAGGAATGAAACAATTTGCAAAATCAAATATTAAATAGTGATTTATTTGTTTTTAAGGCTTGCATAAATGTCGAGTCTTCAGCACAGTGGCACGAAAGAGTACGCATAAAGAAAGGAGAATTTTAAAATATGAGAGTTGTAAAATCAAAGAATTGAGTTATTATGCGGCTTTGTTTAACAGCTTGAACGAAGTCGGCATGTTATGCACAGTGGAACAAAAAATAAGCTATAACATCGAATGATGAAAATGTTTGTAAATTATTTTTATAGCCAACTTTTCTTCTTTTCTTAAATTTTCGACTTTTAAGACTACTTCACAAACATTACAGAAAAACTTTCTCCGTTCTTTGCTTCACTGTGCCTTCTGTTTATTTGAACATGTGAAGCATATATTTGTACATATATATTTTTTTCGGCTGCACTTTGGACTTTGACGTTGTTATGCAAATGTTTAAAAGGTTGAAATTGGAGAAATAGCATTTCGTGCAGTCCGGGAACAGCTCTGGGAAGCACTGGAACAAGAAGGAGAGAGAGCGAGTCCAATAAAAAGCGAATAAAAAGTTCAATTGTATCAATTTGGGAGGCAGCACATTTTTGTGCGAATATAAATTAAAAGCGCGGAGGCCGTCGAATTGGGTTTTTTGTCTGCAAGCAGTAGAGAGGGGGAGAGAGGGAGAGAGAGTTGCGGCCAGTTGGGGCAGAGCTCATCAATCATAACCATCAATCAGACGTGAAGAGCAGGCGCAAGAGAACCGAGAAAAGAAAATCAACTTTGAAGTCCGCGACGTGCGCCATAAAATGCAAAACGACGAAGAGTCATTCCGTGTTCCATTTCCAAATTGCGCATAGAACAGCTCAGACATGTCAAAGAGATATATGTGAGATATATGTGTCATATGGGAATGAAATGCAGAAGATCTACGCTGAAATCCTTGTTCTCACAACAATTTACACAAATTTGCAATGATCTCACACTAATTTCGAAAATCTCTCTTTATTGTTTTGTTACATATTTCTGACTCACATCAAGAAATTATTATGAAACGCTGAATTATATTATCTAACTGCAGTGCACTTCTCGGGAAGTGGCCCACTGCCAAAAGAATGCGCCAAAATAGCGGAAATTAAACAAAGCAAAATGCATTTCATGTTGCTCGAAAAGTTTTCTATTTTACAATTCTTGCTAAAATTGTAGAAATTCGTGTGACTGATTCAATAGGTGCCTATATATAGAGGGTATATAAGATGGATTACATGTGTTTCCGTCTATATACATATCTATCATTCATCTACCAAGCTATAAGCCAATCTTTTATATCTTTCACTTACATTTTATTTTTATTTATAAATTATTTTTTATTTATTTTTCATTTATATGTATATATTTAATTTATGTATGAATGCTTATATTTCTATATAAATATATATGTCTATCTAACTATCTTTAAACATGAAATGTCTGTAAATTCTATTCATATTTTTTATCAAAAAAATCTACTAAAACCTCACCACTCAATGCCATACAAAATTAAGTATGGCCATGCTAAACGCTTGGCTCTGACCTCTTTGACCTCTCTTAGGCCATATCAACTTTGAAGAGTTCTCGAAATTTTCGAAGGTTTTAGCTATACTCGACTCAAAGTTTTATTTTATTCCCAGAATTTTACAGGCAACCCGTATGCATTCTGGGTCAGCCGCTCACCGCGCCACCGATCGGCACGCCCCCAATTTAATTCCGTCTGGGCGCTGTCTGTTACCTCATTAATTAAAGCTTCTGTGTGTGTGTGTTTATATGCAGTGCCGTGTGCGGTTTGGCAAGCGTGCAATTATGTGCTCATACGCTATTTTTAAGCGTTTACGGTGAAAGGTCTTTGGCAGTGTGTCACAGCGAATAAACAAATCGAAAGTGAGAACGAGAATCGAAAGAAAGTGAGAGTGTGAGCAGAGGAGAGCATAAATATACATAAATATATATATACAAATATATAAATATATATGCAAATCACACGTTCTGGTCGCGCGACTGCATCTGTTCATTATGAATAAAATTAGCAGCTATCCACATTTTCTATTTGATATTGCCCTGAAGATCCGTTGATTGAAAAATGCTCAGCGCATGTCACAATGATTATTACCATATGCCATATGCCATGTGCAGCGAGCGGCTTTGTGGCGCGACAGTTTCACACGTATTTCAAAAGATGTCAGGCATTAAATAAAACACGTCATTTGTATCATTAAGCCATTATTTCCGCCAATTCCAGAGACCCGGTTCATACATTTTTTCATTTGTCATTTGTCAAGCAATGAGATGCTGCTATGGCTATGGCTATGGCACTGACTGGAGCTAGCAGTCTTTGGCGACAGAAGACGCGCGAACGGCACATATATCGCATATCAAGTGACATTCAATGATTCTGGCTCTATCATTTGTGAAATGACATCATGTAGCGACTTGTGGTCATGCATATTTAGCGCCAGATCGCATTCAATGACGACGTCGCAATTAATCACAATCGCTGTCTACCCAATGAGGGGGAGGGAGACGCACACACACACACACACTCACATACATACAGGCACACAAAATAATATAAACCTCAACGTCAATTGCAATTGGCTGCGAATGCTAAGCAAATATTACCACCCACACACATATACAGACACATATAGACTGGATGAATGATAGATTTAGTATGCACTGGCACAAGTGGAAATTTATTTATATTTATAGTAGCAGTGGGATGACTGAGAGTTGCAGAGGCGTACAAGTCAATCACAATTCTTTGGCAGGCCAGGTCATTTGATGAGACGATGTTAGCTTAATTACAGTTATCACTTTATATTGAAAATCTAGTTCTATTTGGAATGCATCAGACAGTTTAGTCGCTATTCGAAATGATTGTCTTTCTTTGCGCCAATATACAGCACTGACCAGGACTTGTCCGGCATATCAATGTCCATTTTCTTTGAATTTACACTAGAGAGAGAGAGAGAGCAGAACTCTTTAATTGTTTTCTATAATTATAGCACACATGTGTACTCACCTAGTTTCCGAATTCACCAAACGATGACGCTGATGCAATGGAATACAGGTCTGCTTAGGAGACGGCTTTAAATCCAGACACATTTCGCTAGTCAGAGAATTGATCACGGCTGTTGCGCCGTTTGCCTCAGAGCCTTCACCTCCGCACTTTTCAACACCAAACTCTGAAGACATGTTCTGGTAACACAATGGAGATCGAAACTAACCAAAATTATTGTTGAATTTCTTATTGCGTTTCCAAATATAGTTTTCTCAAAATTTATTTTCCTTCAAAATGACCAAAGAATTGAAAGCAACTAAACTAAAATGATTTCAAGCTTTGTATTGACTGTTATGAATTATTCCTTAGTACGATATACTAATGCATAGCCTGCCAGGTGAGCGTATAATAAGATTATATTCATACAAACTCTACTGCTTCCTATCGTTGGCTAATAAGATCTGAAATGAAATACTTTGGCTGCTTGATGTTGATGTCTAAAGAATGCCGCCTAAAAGTATGCAGCAATATTTTTGCTAAAACTTTTTGTGTCCGCGAAACGAAACTGAATAAAATACTGAAAGAGCAATTAACATGCTTGAGAGATAACTAAATATATATGAATACTTATGTATGTATATATGTGTAACTATATCTCAGTCGTAGACAGACATGAGATAGCTTGCGGAGAGTGATTGAACAGCTATTATCATATGAAATAAATTATTATATTTTATAAATAATTTTCAGTTGATATCCTAATTTATATTTATAGTATTAAATGAAATACACATTTATATTGATAAATATATTTTAATAAATAATTCCCTCCCACAAATTTTATTTAAAATGTACTTTGTTAAAACTTATTCACAAACGATACCAAATTATATAGTTAATGAATCAACACCTGTACGGCCAGAAGGTATTCGCCATTGTTGGTCATACGGTTTATAATGCTGCCGGGCACGGCCATAACGCGATTGCTGGCGAAGATGGTCCGTAACTTTTGAACGGAGCGAATGTTGTAGACCTCGCTGGTTTGCACCATCAGGTATTCAATGATGGGTCGGCTTCTGGTGGGCCACACGGACATGGTGCCCACAATTTTGATGTCATCGGGCCGAATGCTGGTCAGCCAGAGAAGGAAGATTTCCTGATCGGGTGTACTGTCTGAGCGCGATTTGGAAAGTGGCTTCGAGTCTTTCGAGGTAAAAAATTCAGTTGTTTTCAATCGGGCTGACATTACGAGCACTGGCAATAGGTCAGGATATTTATCGGTGTTCTTATCGTAGAACTTGTCCTTCAGGAAATAGACCATATTGCATCTGGCCTTGTTCAGCATCGTGACACGCGTGTCAAGAAAGAACGTCTTGGCCTTGCTGGGCTGGATGCGTTCCATGGGCAGGGCTGGATGCTCGTGGGTCAGATGCTCGTTGAAGTCCGAGATGAAAAACATACGCCTACAATCGGCATCGGGACAGAAAATGGGCGAGCGACAGATTTTCAGTGGGCGTAGCGTCTGAGGTTGCAACACTTCGCGCTTAATGGACAAGAGATTGATGAGCTCGTTGGGGCTACATGGCAGTGTGGAGAACTGCGCCGGTGGCGGCTCACGATACTTCATGAGCTCCTCGGTGGTCAAGGTCTTCAGCAGCTTTTGTGGATCCTCGGGAAATCCACGGAATCGTGCACGCTGCACTGTGGACACCAGCATATGCAGTTTGCTCAGCAGACGCTTGGGCTTCAATTTCAATTGGATCGAAGACAAATCTATGGTTTCTTCAGCTTTGCAGTTCTCATTGCTTTCGATCGCGCTTTCGACCTGCACTTGGTCCGAACTTTTTTCGCTTTGTTCAGAATCAGTTTCGCTCTCCTCTGGCGGTGCAGTGGGCTCAAGATTCAACATTTTCTCTTTCTCCAGTTGGTCGGGCGTCGGCCTGTTCGCCTGTGCGCTCTCCTGCAGTGTGTCCAGCATATGTTCCAGTTTCTCATCCAAGGCATCGCCGATAGTCTTCTCCTCATCGACTGTGGAAATAGCAATTACGTCCTGTTCGCAATATCTTCCAAAGTGTGCGCCACCCTGCTGTCGATCGAAAGCAGTCTGTGAGCCACTTTTCTTCCTATTTTGTTCCACTTCTCGATCACGCCGAGCCCTGAGCTCGACTAGTTCCCTTTTGACGCGATCGCATTCCTCCTCAACGCGGAGGCGTATTTGCTCCCACTCACCAACCAAATGCTTCTTCTCATCTAGCTTGTTGTTTAGCTTATCAGTCCTTTCTTCCTTTTCCATTTTTACCATATCCCTTTCCACCTCTTCCACGGTCAGTCGCTTAACAGCCTTGGTGGTTATATTGAAAATTGGCTTCTTTTCGTAATCCAGGGTTGTGGCCGGGTTTTGATTCACTTCTGGCAATTGACGTGCCTTTTGCTCCCGCTTGGCTTGCTCCTCCCGTAATTTATTTGTGCGCCGCTGAACCTCTTCCTGCCAGGGATTTAGTAGCTCTAATTCCTGCAGCTTGGCAACGACTCGTTTAGTCTTAAACTTGATCGAGGCACGTGAGTCATCGTTGGACACTTGTCCGAATTCCTCGTCCAGGTTATCATTGCACTGATCACTATCGTCGCTAGACTTCCTGTCATGCTTCTTGGCCAAGTGTCGTCGAAATTCCGCACGATATTTCTTATGATGGGGCTCATGCACAACAGACTTGGAGCGACGCTCGGAAGCATGATGATGGCGATGACGACGTCTGATACGCTCCTCGCTGTGTGATCTCAACGAGCGTTCCAAGGAGGTCCCGCGCAACAGCTTGGCTGGCAGGCCAGCCAATAGCTCCTCCCTGATTACTTTGCGTGCTTCTGCACGCAGATCCTGCTGCGTCCTCCAATTTCGTAGCGTGCTCATGTCCGCACTGTCTCTCTTGGATTCTGAGCTGCTGTCCGAATCATTGTGCCGACTCTTGGCAGTCGCTTCGAGCATGTAGTTCATTATATTATGGCTTGAGTGTCTCTCCATAAACTCTGTCGCGTCCTTCATATCGTTGGTTCTAAAGAAGAACCGTAAAGCTGTACATTTCGGGCACCAGTCCGATATGCCCTCAATGTACGAGTCCTCGTCCGGCCGTCGTCGGCTGCGAAATTCATATTCCGGATTGCTGCCCAGCTCCGACTTCCTCACGCCGCACATAGTACAGGCATACATATTTTGGTTTCGTTTAGTGATAGTTAAAACAGCTGGCCAAAACTCAAATTGTGTATATTTTTAAAAGAAAATAAAAAAAATATTAACAATAATTTATGCTAAAGACAGAGAACCCCACCTAACTACTATTAAAATTCAAATGTTTGAGGCGTAAAAGGCGTAGAGCCTTAGTTTCAAATACATGTATGCTAAGGTATTTGTTTTTTGTTTCAGCCAAGGCAGCAAACTGAGGATTCCGCCTGTTCCAGTCTAGAGCTTTGCTTAGGGCATTAAATATTCTTCATGTCTTCATGTCTTCATCGCTTCTTGTTTGCTCAACAAACATAACACACAAATGCAGATTGGCCTCTACCTATGCAAGCCCATTCACCTGCGAGGTTCACTAAATGCTGGCCAACCCGTGGAGCAGCTGCGCACACTCAGACGTCACTTGGAGCCCACGTGCTGACCGTGAAATTTTACAGCGACGACAAGGCAAAGACAGTGCGAAAATACGAAGAAGAAATAGTAAAAGACAAAGAAAGAGAGAGGGAGGGCAAGAGAGAGAGAGAGAGACAGATACTAGATACCTCAAGGTTACATATGGTGCCAGGCAAAGCCCATGCTCTAGTTGTCATGCTGCCGGCCCGAAGATCTCGAGAGCCATTGAAATTGTCAAACGCCCCCCGTTAAGAGGCTGCATCGGCCAAAAATCGGCTTAGAGCCGCGTCCAATTGAGTTTCGGATCGGTTCACTTGTAGCTCTGGTCAATTTGTTTTTTTTTTTTTTATTATTATTATTTTGTTGACTTTGTTTGGTGATTCAGCAACGTTTGAATGTGCGTTGATAAGATGCGCAAAAGTAAGATAAATAACGGAACATGGCATCGAGCCAAATCAAATATTGAAACACACTCACACTTTCGAAGGCCTAACCGCAGATTGTATAAATACTCCAAGTGCCAGCTGATCAGCCATCAAACGACACTGTGCACTCAGACAACAGACAACATGGTAAGCAATCGCGCTCCAGCACAAATCCAAGTATTCGCCAGCAATTAATGGACTTATCCTATCGCAGAGAACCACCTACGTCTCACTTGCCATTTGCGCCTGCTTGGCCCTGGCCGCTGCCGATGTCTCACATCTGCCCAGCAGCTATTTGCCGCCGCCTAAGCCGGAGCAGGTCGAGCAGATGACCATCGAGCAGCATGAGCTGCGAGAGCTGCCCGAGCAGGTGGACTATATGCGAGAGAATGAGCAAGGCGCCATGGAGAGTGCACCCAGCAGCCAGCTGACACCGCCAGCCATGCCACAGGCAGAGGAAATGCTCTCCACTCGCTACTTGCCGCCAGCTGAGGCAACCATGCCCGCCGCTAGCTACCTGCCACCTACTCAGTCAGCTGAGACAGCTGAGCCAGCAGCACCAGCCCTGCCCACCGCTGCTTCTATGCCCGCCATGCGCTACTTGCCTCCCACTCAGCCCGAGCCGGAGCCAATGATGCAGCCCGAAATGATGCAGGCCATGGAGTACGTAGCCCCAGCCGAGCCCCAGCCTGAAGCAGCACCCACCATGCGCTACCTGCCCCCCGCACAATCGGCCGAGCCAAATGCCTATCAGCAATACCAGCAGCAGCAGCAGCAGCAGCAGCTGGAGCAGGAGCAGCAGATGCCCTACATTCTGGATGTGCAACAGCCCATGGCACCCTCTGATGCCGAGACACTAGCCCTGCAGCCCGAACCCGAGCCCGCTCACGAACTGCGCCAGGATGGCTATCATTACAAACACGCCGAGCAGGAGCAGCGCCTGAGGCACTAGACCAACCACTAAGTCATCGAAATTGTTGTTAAATGTTAATTTAGTAATTAAAGCTTGGATAAAACGAGAATTCACTAAACGCAGACCCCAGATCGTCATTGAGGTAAATCGTCGATAATTGTACATCGTCTTGGTTATGTTTGCCAATTGGGGAATTAAAACAATGGGGAACTAAAATATCTCGTTTGTCATACCGACCATGCACTTCACTAAACAACGATGGTGTGTAAGATACGCAGCACATCCTCGTTTCGAAGGGATGACTCCTCGTGCATCACCTCCACTCTGTGAATGGTAAACTCGACGTTGTGCGTGGGCACATTCAAGGTGACCACGATGCAGTAGTGCAACACATGCATTTGATGCGTGCGCAGCATATACGATGCCCCTTCCGACTTGGGGAAGAGCGGATGATCCTTCGCCTGGCAATCGTACATGAAGTAACCGCCGCCCACGCCATCACAGAAACCAAAGGCCAGCGAACGGTCTTGGGCCGATATAATACCATATTTGTATTGCTTAAAGAACTCGATGAGCGCATCGGCCAGATTCATGTGATTGACTGTGGGTATGCGATAGAGCTTCCCGGTGCACACGTGATTCATGAAGACAACAAACTTGATAGAGTCGAGAGCGCAATCGACGTTCAGACTCTTCAGCTTATAGCCCTTTGACTTTGTATAGGTGAGACTCTTGCGGAAGTATTTGTTGCCACTCACGACAATCGTGTCCAGCAGATGGTCGGTCCAGTCCATTAGATCAAAAACGCTGGCCGCACAGCAAGCGACCACATAGATGGCAAGATATTGATTGCAGCGAAGCCTTTTCCTCATGAACCTTCTCTCAGGCAGAATACTGCCCCATAAGGACCACAGGCGATCTTCAATCTCGACGTCATAGTTATTCAGCTTGCTCGATGGCTCATCGCGATAGCATCCTGCCGTGTTGCGTTCATATTTACGACTCCAAGGTGGCATATGTCCCTTCAAGTTCAGCCACTTAATTGACTCATTTTTGATTCGAAAAGCCATTGGAGTCCATGCGAAACAGCGGCTGTAAATTCCGTTTATTATTCATGTATTTAACCTATCCTGAAGCAACACTTACCAGGCTGGCACGCGAGCAAGCTTTTTAAAAGAATTTCAGATTTTTACAACTTAACAGATTTCGAATAACACATTCTAAAAAATAAACAATGTAACTTATAATTAATTCTCTTGACTTATAGCAAACAGCGTACCTGACAGGATGATGTACATCTATTTGGCATCATATGCAATTGCATTCATTGCAAATTGCAAATATACCTGAAATCAAAATTGTATAAAATGTACATTAAATTATTGCATTGAATAGCTAGCTAGCTAGCAAAACCCCTTCTCAATGTCTGCAAATAAATGTCTTTCACTCACACTCTGAAAAAAAAAAAAAAACTCAGAGAGTAATCGGTTTCCTAAACGAATTCGTTCGCGATCGGTAGAAAGTTTTTTCGCTCTGGTTTTTCTCTGAGCGCTTAATAGAGTTTCACGAAGCAAAAGGTCTTTTGTGTGTGTATTGGTATGTAAGCGCGGGCTGTCTTTGCTAAATACATCAACAGCTTACTTGAATTGAGTGTGTGCATATGTATGTGACAGTAAAGAGCATTTGCATAGATTTTATGAGTGAGTGACCTGCTCACTCACTAAACTTCATTGTACATTCGTCGATCGTATCGCTGCTTAAGTGCTGTTCGGGAAAAGAGCATAACACGAATAGTTAAATGCAAAGTGCTCAACCGAAGACCAAAACGAAAAGAACCGAAGGCCCTTGCCGAGAGCGAGAGCGATTGAATATGATTTCCTCAGTTGATCTCGTGAACGCAGCATGAAGGTTATAATTGAGCAGGGCTTATAATTAAATATAATTCAATAGTTGTCTTTCTATACAGTATGCAAGAGATAACATTAAATCTGCTCCCCTCCCTGATCAAGAAGATGTATATGTACTTTATGGAGTCTGCCACCTTTTGCCTGCATGTTCATTTCCCTATTTTCAGTGGAAGTGTATGCAAAACAACAACAACAATAACTGAATCTGGCTTTGAGATGATTTCTCATTTACTCTATTGTACAAATCTATATATTATTTAATACTGAAAGACAAAAGCTCACTATCTATTGCTATTTCTTCACTTTTTTACTGATCTTCTTGACAAGCTTCAACTCCTCCTCTTCGCCCTCCTGCATCATCTCTACCTTATAGATGCTAAAGCTAACGTTGTTGACGACCACACTCAGTGTGAGTACGATGCAGTAGAGCAGCACCTGCAGATGACGTGTACGCAACATATACGAGGCACCTTGCTGCTTAGGGAACAGCGGTTGATCCTTCTCCTGGCAATCGTACATAAAGTAACCCTCGTTCTGACCCGGACAGAAGCCAATGGCCAGAGCGCGCTTGCGCACCTTTACAATGCCGAATCGATAGTGGGCGAAGAAGTAGTTGAGTGCCTCGGAGAGATTCATGCGATTGAAGGTGGGCACACAATAGAGCTTGCCAAAGCAGACATGCTCGATGTGAACCACAAAATTGATTGATTCCAGGGCACAGTCAATGTTGAGGTTCTCCAATGAGAACTCGTAGTCCTTCTGTTTTATTTGAGCACAACTCTCCTCAAAATACTTGTTGCCATTCACGACAATCGTGTCCAGCAGTTGAGCGCTCCAGTCCATTAGGTTGAAAATGCTGGCCGCACAGCAGGCGACGACGTAGATGGCCAAATATTGGCGTCCACGAGACTTGCTCTGAAAAACAGGTGCCTCGGGATGAAGATTGCCCCACAGCGACCACAGGCGATCCTCGATCTCAATATCGTATTCATTCAGCTTGCTCACCGGATCATCACGATAATGTCCCGTCGTGTTGCGTTGATACCTTCGGCTCCACAGAGGCAAACATCCATCCAAGTTCTGCCAGTGCAATGACTCATTTTTTGCCTTGAAAGCCATTGGGACCGATTATGATACTAGCGAGAAAACTGAATGCAATATTGAGGGCTCTAGGGCTCTAGCATTGCTTACCAAAAAGAAAAAAAAAATGCTTAATCTGAAAATCCGTACATATCTAATTTAAACACAATAATTAAAAACTGTGTTGAGTTTTAAGGAACGGAGCTCCTGAATCGTTAAAGAATAATGATCGACTCAAAGATTACCTTGATGGAGCCAAGCAGCTTCCATTTTTTAACGCGATAGGTCAGAATCTTCATAATATAATAACAGATAATATACCTATTCCACGATACCCAGATTCACCCTTTACTTTCTTTTAAAATACCTTTAGAAATATATTTTATCTTCCAATAATTTCCAGTAGCATGTTATTATTCAGTTTATTGGAAAGCCGTTATATAAAATTTAATATGTTTAATAGTTACTTCTAAAACACAGAACCTCACTAACTACACTCGGGCGACCGCCATTGTACTACAGTTCTACTGATCACCCTCTTCCTCCTCTTCATTCTCGACCGTAGCACCCTCACGTAGCATCTCCACTTTGTGGATGCTAAAGTCAATGTTGTAGAAGGGCACATTCAGTGTGACCACGATGCAGTAGAGCAGCACCTGCAGATGCCGAGTGCGTAGTAAGTACGAGGCGCCCTGTTGCTTAGGGAACAGCGGCTGATCCTTCTCCTGGCAATCGTACATGAAGTAGCCTCCATCGTGGCCCGGACAGAAGCCAATGGCCAGAGCGCGCTTACGCACCATCACAATGCCGAATTGGTAATGGCTGAAGAAGTAGATGAGGGCCTCGGAGAGATTCATGCGATTGAAGGTGGGCACGCGGTAGAGTTTGCCATAGCAGACGTGCTCGATGTGCACCACAAAGTTGATTGTTTCCAGGGCGCAGTCAATGTTGAGGTTCTCCAATGAGAACTCGTAGTCTTCCTGAGTTATTTGGACAATGCTCTCTTGGAAGTATTTGTTGCCACTCACGACAATCGTGTCCAGCAGTTGAGCGCTCCAGTCCATTAGATTGTAGACGCTGGCCGCACAGCAGGCGACCACATAGATGGCCAGGTATTGGCGTCCACGCAATGAGTCTTCGAAGACCGGAGCCTCGGGATGAAGATTGCCCCACAGAGACCAGAGACGGCCTTCAATCTCAATATCGTACTTCTTGAGTTTGCTCAGCGGCAGGTTGCGGTACTTTCCAGATGTGTTGCGACGGTTCATGCGACTCCACACGGGCAGGCAGTTCTCCAGCTCGAGCCAGCCGAGAGATTCGTTGGTGGCACAGATCTCATACTCCGGCCGTCCGTATTGGCGATTGGAGCATGTCATGGGTATCGACAGATCAGTCAACAGCTGTAGGATGCGTGCATTGGGCGCTGCCTTCTTGTATGAGAGCACATCAACCACATAGAACATGTATTGGTTTCGCTCCTTCCAGTCCGGCTGGGAGCTGCGTTTATCCACATACTTGAACATGCTCTCCACATCGGCAAATAGCACCCAGGAGGCAGTGTTGCGCTCTGGATAGCGCTTGGGTCCCTTCGGGCACTTCTTCTTTTTCTTGTCGCCCTCTTCGCCGCCAGCGTCCTCCTCCTCCTCCTCGCCAGGCTTGTCCATGCTCGCATATGGATCGAACAAATGATAGAACTCATCGTGGTACAAGGCAAAGCAGCCATTCGGAGTGAATATCATCAGATATTTGCGCGTATTGAGCAGCTTCTGCATCTTCTTCTTGATCGTGACCAGCGCCGCATCGGGAGAAAGTGTGACTGGTTTCGGTGCCGGTGTCCACATGCCCAACGGCTCCAGAATGCGGATCCAGATGTCAAACTCATACTCATCAATCGTTACGTGTCGCACCACTCGCTCAAAAACTGACTCCAGATCACAGACACGCTTCGCTATCGATTTGGCATGGGTGATCACTCGATCGATGCGATAGGAGTTCCAGCGATTGAGCGGACGCAGCGAGACGCTGAGTATGGCCAGGGCAGAGGCAAAGTAGCACGGCTTAATCTCCTTGAAGCTGCCCTCTCCGCGGCCCTCCAGGTTCATGCTGCCCTGGATCTTAAAGTTGCAGTCCTTTTCGCGCATGCGATAGCCATAGAGGATAGGGCGTGGCTTGTAGGCTTTGCGCACCTCCTTGGGCAATCGCTTGCCGGGCTTATGTTTTAGTTCTACCTCTTCCTCACCCTCGCCCTCTTCCTCTTCCTCCATTCCCATGAGCTCCATTTCTTCTTCGTCAACGGCCTCGTCGATACCCACGTCCCTGTACTCGGCTGTAGGAGAGACGGAAATTGTATTAGGTTGAAATTTTGACGGAAATGCGAAGGCCACTTACGTTTGCCCTTTTTACGATCTTCGTGCTTCTGCTTGGCCGTCATAAAGTCCTGAATACGCTTATTCTCCTTCCTCAACTCCTCGTCAATAATACGCATCTTCTCCAGACGCTGCTCACGCATTCTTTCCTTACGCGCCGACTCTGCATTAAACTCGGCATCTTCATCCGCCTTTTCCCAGCGTCGGAAATGACCCTTGATATTATTGTCCACAATCTTAATGGCAGCAACAATATAGTTCATCACCGAACAGCCCTGGGGATTGCAGCCGAACTCAATGCGACGGATCAGCGAGTCTAGCTCAATGAAGCGCATCATGCAGGCCGGACCCGCTCCGCCCTTGCGATATCCCACCGCATTGCAGGGGAACCCAATGAACATGTACAGCAAATTGTAGCGCTTGAAGATGACGCAGGAGAAATGCTGACAGACGACGAGCACTCGATTATTATCGATGAGCAGCTCCAGTAGATCTTGACGAAGCGATGATGACACCGAGGACTTGTACACCTCGCTCACCACCAACGAGAAGTTGCTCTCGCCCACGGCAATGTCGGGCAGTTTCTTGCTCAGCAGGCAGGAGAGGACTAACTCATAGTTTTGATACTCTTCGCTGAACTTGTTGACCGAGTAGATGCAGAACTCTACCAGTTCGGCATTCCAGGTGGATACCTTATATTTGGCCGAGACTGCAGTGGCCACTAGGGCAGCCAGCACGCCGCCCAGCTTGGTCATTTCTGGATCCAGTTGAGGAAGTTTCGTGGTGCCCATTATGATGTAGGCGCCATCATGCAGCGTTTGGTAGTTGGATTTCAGCTCCAGCTCTTCCTCGATGGTTAGCACACGTTTCAGATCGACGGGCTCTTCCTCCTCCAGCTCGTAGCCACGCTTGATCTTCAGACGCAGCGCACGTAGGTTTTCCTTGTCTGAGGCCAGGAGTACCTTTTGCGCTTGCCTGTACATAAATGGTCGCTCCAGTCGTTGCTCAGGTATTTCCTTAATAATGGCATTGATGATTTCCAGTATGAACTCCTCAGCGAATTCACGCTCTTCTTTCGTGGGAAATCGCTCCTCCTCTGGAATGCTCTCAATGCTCTTCTTTTGCGCCAACGGCGCCTCACCCGGCTCGTCTGTGAATGTAGGCAGTCCCATTTGCATCGCTGGAAACTTGTTCGACTCCTGCGTCATCACCTGCAGCGGCCGAATGCAACCCGTGCGAATGCCGTGAATGAAGAATTTACCACCTCGACGCATCTTCAGCGCATTCTGATAAATGATACGCACAAAGGAATCAAATGTGGTATGCATTTGAAGCACTGCCAGACCCTTGATACGATAATCATCCGGGTCAACAACCATGCCAACGCGATTGCGTCGAAATGGATCGAAAGCGTAGAAGAATTCACGATCCCGCCAAACGCCCAGCACAGAGTTGTCAATCTGCAATAGTGCAGCTGGCCACTCCGGCATCTGGAACAGATTGTGCAATGCGTGCGTTAGCTGCGATTCCAGATACGTCTTGCAGTCGGTCACATGGCCAGTAATCAGGAAAGGCTTCTTGCGCACTGTGGCCTTAAATGCGCCCATCAGAAACATCTCCGGCAGATCGACCACGTTCAATTCAGGTTTCTTGTTCTTCCAGCGTTTGCCGTCCAATCGAAACTTTTTGCGCAACGTCTTGTAATAGGCCACGCCATACCGAATGATGTCGTCAATGGTCATGGGGCGCCACATTTTAGCCAGCTCGAATTCCGAGTAGATCAGCGCAATGAGCGAAACAACCAGCGAGGCATTTTTCTCAGTGCCAGAAATGGGCTGCTGAATACCGCTATTGCCGCCCGTCTTAACCGCGAAATTCTCATTAACTACGGCCCAAAGTTTGTGGAAAGGCTCGGCCTTGGTCTTACCAATGATCGGCTCCTTCAGCTTGCCATACTGACTCAAAGCTATCTCATAAATGCTAAACTCATCCTCGCCAGTCAAATCGCTGAATTTGGTTATCAAATGGACCAAATGCTCCATGAACCGTGTCGCCATCAGCGAACACATGCCGTCCTCAAAGTCGCGCTGGCACAGCTCGTTGCGGCCATTCGGATCGAAGATGAAGAAGGAGTCGATACACCGCTTCCAGATCAACATAAACATGTCGCGGGAGACAAAGATGCAGGCATTGTATTTAGAGAAGTACAGAGACAGGGCCTTATACAGATTGGGCTCGTTCTTGAACAAACCCGTGAAGTGTATCTTGATCTTGACAGCTGCCTGACGCTCCATCACCTGGGGTAGTATGTCAAAGTCAGTGTCCTCTGATTTGTAATTGAGAGAAATGCTCTTCTTGGTTAGCTTTACGCCACGTTTCAGTATGCCGTCCATGGTCCCAGCCGTCCAGAAATCTGGATTCACTTGATAGGTTTCCACGAAGGCTATAATAATGCAGGCCACCTCGCTGGGTCGATTGTAAAAGCTGCAAAAGGTTCAGCAATTAGCAATGCTGAACTCACAACAATCGAAACTTTAAAAGCTCACTTTGAACGATGTGGTTCCTTTTTCGGTTCAGGATAAATATTACGATTGCCGAACACGATTTCGGCAGTAAATGTCTTCTCCAGCTGAGTGGGTATGTTATAGACGGTGAGTCCGGCGTCGTGACCTGTTTTTGGACAGGCCTAAAAATGATTAGTGGAACTGCTCAGGCATTTATTAGTAATATGCCAACTTTGGCAAACCCACCAAATTTGGGCAAAGAAGCCGTTATGAAATCTTGATCCATTTCAATTTCACGTTTCTGCAAGCCCACATTCCAGGTCCATAGATCTTGTGGATTGCAGCCTTCGATAATATCGAATGATCTCAGATTTTCGCCCTCCAAGCCCTCTTGAATGACGCGTGGATCATAGGATGGAAACGGCAGCTCCTCCAAAGGTCCGACTTGTGTTTCATTCAAATAAATGCGACTCTTGGGACGTTTCAACTCAAGCTGAGTGCAATTAGTAGGTTATATAGATATATAAGTCATTTGCAAAGTAAGAATATATATTGATTTATCAACTATATATAAATGGGAATAATGTCCGTTCATCTTTCTTGCATCCTACAGCTAATGGAAGGCATTTTAAAGTAGCATTACGCATACGCCACGTAGACAGTGCCTCAATTGTACTTTGTCTACAGCAGCTGCATAAAGAAAACTTCACAGAGAAACGACATAAAAAAAATACACAAAGCGAAGCCATACAAATTCAACTTGGAGACAGCTTTATGCACAGCCCAACAATTCGCGCCATATGTTAAGTTGTCGCAAATGCGTTGTGCTTTCGCCTGTCCGAGTAGTTCCTGTGCTGCTTTATAAGCTTTTTTTTACATTGTGCCTGGCCCAAACACACACACACATGCACACACATACAGTCATATATTTATGTGCGAGTTAATGCGACATTTCAAGTTGCAAAGCTGAAAATAGCACGCATACGCCATGGATGCCAGCATGAGCGCGCCTATAAATAAGTATGTATAAATACGCACACACACACACATACACAAATATATATAATATAGATCTATATGTATATGCGTAGATGTACGTAAATAGAGCTAAATATGGAGGCCAAGCCCAGAGCCAATCCATATCGCACTCAGCGCTATTGCGGTCGACTATGAAGTTAGTAAGCGGCATAAAGTAAGCACGAAATGCCAACTAGACTGGCTAACTATACAGACGACTGTCTGTTCGTAATAGTATGATATATCTGACTCTGTGTGAGTGAGTGCTCGAGTGTGTGTGTGTGTTTGTGTTTGTGTGACTGCCTCTATGGCTGGCTGGCCACGCTGACGGCCACAAAACAGCGCACAGAGCAGTAAACAGCGAACAGCGCTTAGTGCCACATCACGAATCTTATCGCAAGCGCACGAATGCCAGAAACATCAGCAACAACAACAAAAACAACAACAGCAACTAAAAGCCAAAACCCGACAAACTCGAGCCGAGCGTAGGTCGGCTGCAGAACAAACAAGTCATCTAACAAATATACGAAAGAGTATATATACATATATATAAAAAAAACAGACAGCCAGCAGCAGCAGCAGCAGCAACTAGCACTGGAATCGCTAGCTATAGCCAAACGAGCGCGCACTTATAGCATACGACGACGTCAATAAACACGAGTGCGACGTTGTGCGATACTAATACTAGCAACATCAACAGCAACGGCAACCACAACAGCAACAACAATAACAACAACGCAACCCTCTCAACTTTAAACGCGGCTGACGCGAGTGCTGGCAAAATGTCAAACCAGGTACGTGTGGGCATGACGCAAGGGCAGAGCACCGCACAACACAGCAGAGCGCAGCGCAAAGAGTTGACAGGAGACAGGTGGCAGGTGTTGCAGGTGTTTTTCTTATTGCATTTCATTTATTAATCGTGCCTGGCTGCACTTAAAAATCCCTTCTAAATAAATCAATTAAAATGCATAAAATCAATAGAATGCGAACAGAACAGTCATAGCTATATGAGTCAAAGCACATGGCATGCAAATGCCAAATATGCAAACTCTAAATACAAACAATCTCACACATACACACAGGGAAACACGTATGCATGCATAAGTGTGTTGTTTGCTTGGCAGCCTGGCAGCCTGTTTTCAAGTTCAGCAAGGAGCCAGAGGCAGAGCCACGTCAGCACAGTCGCAACTAAATCATATATATGTAGATACGTATGTGTGTGCTGAGTATATGCACATGCCATTATGATGCTGAAGTTGCATAAAAGCCAAGCCAAACACACAAAAGAAGCCCATAGCATGCAATAAAGACTTGAGGCCAGGTGTGTTTGCTACAGCCGCTGCTGGGCTGTTGGCTTTTTTCTTTCTTTTTTTTTCATTATTGCTTGCGAGCGACCAACAAACTTGGCAAGCGAGCGAGCGGCCATAACAACGCACACAGAGTCAATCATACACACACACACACACACACACACACATACTGACACACACATTGACAGACGCACAGGCAAACAGACGGGGCAACGTCAAAGTAAAGAGCAATAAGAAAGAGCAATGGCAGCTGCAGTGGCGTAGTCTATTAAGGGAAAAGTGAGAAACGATAGGTAGTTCCAAACAAGGATCGAAATCTATATCTATAAACTATTAATTAATTGTTTAATATGGGCACTGTGTAGCCTGCAAAGAAGCATTATTGATAAAGCCAAGTACGCCCCATAAAACATTTGAAAAAAAAAAACAAATTTTATCAATATAAATACAATAATTTTGTGCTCCATAGCGTATAAGAGACCACACAGGCATACTGTTTTTGGTTTCGCGTTATCTGCAGAAAAGTTAATAAGCTTAATGCTGCTTAGAAACAAGAACTTGTCAAATATTTAGCGTTTATTAAATTAAAAATTCAATATATTCAATTAGAAATGTAGATAAATAATAATAAAATAACAATTAAATGCATTATATTTATGGGTGACTACGCCCCTGACAATTGCAACATAACAAATAAAGTACAGAAGAGGAAATCAAGAACGAAACATGTAACTAACAATAAGAGCGCAACTGAAACAAAAATTAAGCGACAGCTGTGTCGACTGCGACGCCAGCGTCAACGTCGTTTGACTTTTGCATAGAAACAAATGCAATACGCAGAGCGTCTACTGCAAACGCTTGTCTGTGTGAGTACTAGTGCGTGCATATGTGTGTGTATGTGCATTTATTTGTGTATTTGTATCAGCTGCTGTGTGCTCTTCGTTTCAATATCCGACCGCCGAACTAGTTCAGAACTAGTTACTCAGTTGAATAGTTTTCAATTATCCTAGGAAATCGTAGCATGCTTCATTTGAAAATAGAAGTAATAAAGCAGATGCTATCCTTCTCTAACAAACTAAGGCATTCACATGGGTTGCTAACAACAACCGCAGTGCGCTAGTAAATACAAATACAATCACCCATATTCACACACGCACACGAACACACAGGCAGCTGAACGAAAGGCGGCCTGTGCATAGCGAACCGTTTTTATTTCATACGGCCACAGTAACAACGGCAACAGCAGCACCAGAAGCAGCAGCAGTAACAACGACAGCAACAGAAACGAACATACGGTAAACACCTGAAAACGTAAAACAGTGCACAAGTGTTACTCAGCGGCCAAGCACGCGTGTAAAAATGTCGCCCCAGTAGTAGTAGCAGCAGCAACAACAACAAATAGCAATAGCAGCCGTAGAAGCAGCACACAAAACCAATTGAAACAGAAAGCGTGTGCATTAAAAAACAGACATCTAAACAAAGTAAAAGGCAAAAGTAATAGCAAGCATTTAGGCCTAACAATGTATACTTAATTGCATTATTATTTATTATTGCAAATGCTTTTTCTATTTGCGCAGTATTAAAAGGAGTCACAGAAAGAGAACGCAAAACGTGTCGGTGAGAGCGAAAAAGAGAGCGCACGCTAAGACATACGCGCTCTCAGAGAGTGACGGCAGCAGCAGAAACAGCAGCGACAACAACAACAGCGCAATTGACTTTTAAGCAGTTTGAGCTTTCATTTTGAGGACGCTGCGCAGCTGTTAGCGAAGAGCAGGCAAAGAGAAAAAGTGAAATATAATAACTGCATTTGGCGAGCAGCTCAACGCAGCCATGGACACAGAAGCAGCAACCACAAAAAAAGGAAATAACAACAGCAGCAATAGCAAGAGCAAAGGGGTAAGTCAAAGTGATTCGTGTTTCTTGTGTTGTGTTAACTTGGCCTTTATGCATCATGAGGGTTGATTTGTTATGCGATTTTGCTTATGGACACCATAAACACGCATTCGTAAGTCAAGCAATTAGTTACAATGGCGTAGTTAGCAAATTAATGAGAAGGGATTTTGTTGGGCAAATTTAAAAAAATCTATTTATGCGAAATTTAGTATATTAGTCAGTCTATTTAAATAATAATAAGAACAATGGAAATAACTTCCCAATAATTTTTTGTTGTTGAATTAATTGATGGAAAATTAAAATACAATACTAGAAACTAATTTGAAATTTATATATAATATATTGATAGCTTATGTATCTCTAAAGCATAGATAAACTTATAATTAATATAGTGAGATAATCGCTTAATAATAGTTAAACTAATTAAATATGTATAAAAAATGAAGTAGATTTTTAGGCCCCTCTTTGGGCAATATGACTACGCTACTGAACTTGAATTGATTAACACTTCTTATCTTTATAATTTGTCTTATAATTTGATGAGGCATCACTTTATATAGTAAGAATACGCAACTTCAACCTTTTCAAATCAAATCGTCTTTATCCCAATCTCTTTGACTAGGGCAAGACGAAGTCGCGTCGCAATGAACGAAATATTTTAACTTTCTATGAGAAAATCGCGGTTATACGTTACTACGATGAGACAAACATCTCGCGAAACAGTCTGGCAAAGATGTTCCATTGCTGTGCAACCCAAATACGTCGCATTCTGGAAAAGAAACGTGAGCTCTTGCAGCAGCTGGCGACGCTGAGCGAAGCGGATGCCTCCATTATTATTGAAGAGATGACGCGCAAGCGCCGAAAGTTCGAAATGAGCGCCATAAGCTTTCTTCTACACGAGTGGGTGGAGCGTTGTCGGCAGTTGCGCCTCGGCATTAGCATAAGAAACCACACGCTGAAGGAGACGGCCCTTAAGATGGCAGCGGTGCTCAAACTGCCAGCCTTCAGGCCATCCTATCGCTGGCTAAATCGCTTTCGCAGCAAATACAAGTATGAGGACGACGAGTTGGGCTACACAGGGCCATGCCCGATGGCGGGTGTGCTGCCCCTGGAACAGATTATTGTGGAATTTAAGTACGCTCTTCCTAATTTCATGCAAAAGGAGCTGGCAGACATCGATATGAATAGCAAACTGAGCGCTGCAACGCCTGAATTGGTTAACTTATCGAGCGAAAACAGTGAAATATCCGATGGAGAAGATCTGGACGACGATGGTGTCGAAATGCTGACCTGCGAACCAAGTGTGCTGCATTCCCCAGCCAGCACATCAGATGGGGAGGATGAGCTTCTGCCGCAGCCGGAGCAGCAGCAGCAGCAGCTGGAAGATGATGGGTCAATAAGCTTGCTCATGAATGCGGGATCATGCTCGCTGCTGAGCAACGTTTTTCCTCACTTGGCCATCATACATCAGTTCGCCTTAATAAACTCTGATGTGCAGGCATTGGAGTTGATCTCACAGTTGGGCGTGCACATGCAGCAGCAGGCGACAGCCGGTGCCTACCAAATCCTAAACCTGCCTACGAATAGCGATGCGCCACCCCTGCCAACCCCAGAGCTGCCACCGGGCAGCATTTACGCAGACATAGATGACATCGAATTAATCGAATAGAATTAAGTGTGAATTATTCATAAATAAAAGACAGTTATCACTTACCATGCGCTTATCGGGTATAATTATAACGCTGGAGGAACACTCAGGCGTGGCCTTCTGTGGTTTGACTTCGGTCTCCTCCTCTTCGCCTCCGTCTTCCTCCTCTTCCTCTTCATTCAAGTTCATCGGACTGTTTAGTACAACCAAATCCTTGGGGCATGACTTTTCCAGGCGCGCATCATGCTCCACCAGGCCAGCATCTGTTTTGGATAGCAGGATGCGTTCGCGCATTTCGGCGTTTGTTTTTAGTTCGCCTGGCAGTCGTTGTGGCACAATGCACATGGAGAATTCATCGTAAAGATCACAGGTTTTCTTAAATGGGCGCGTAAACCGAGACTCTTCGGCTTTCTGGTGCAGACGCCGCAGCTCATCCTCGATGGTAAGAACGTGGGAAATTGTGGAATTCGGTGGTTTCTTTATGCAGGCACGATCACGGGGCGGGCAATTTTCAACTTTCCATTCGGTTGTAACATTATCACCCATATAGGTGCGCACGGCATAAGGATTCACTGAAGGACTTTCGTCCGCATTAACCTCGACAAATTTTTTAAGCATTTTTGCAAATTATTTACTACTAATTTAGCAAAAGAGAAAGTTAAAGCTTTAAACAAAAAATTTTGTATTATGTAAAAGACTCTATTGAAAAACTCAACTCGATTGAATAAACTTATTTTGTAAGCTGTATCAAATTAGTTTAAATAATCAGCCTACTACAAATTTGGCGCCATAGCATAAGGATAATCGTTGCCAGATAGTTTGAAAATGTTAGAATGTTCATCAGATTATTTACCGATATATTGGATATATCGTACTGCCGCCACAGTAAAATGCAACCCTATCGATCATTCGTTTGTGCATAGTTATTTATTATATTTATTCGGTGTTTCAATAGGTTTCTTATAAATATTAAAAATATATGAACAATTTATTCTATTATTGCTATTGTTTCTATTGTGAATGTAATTGCACCAGTTCAAATTATAGTTTACCATTTCGATAAGCTGGTAAGATATATATCTTACGAATATTAGACTGATGTTAATATTATTTTCTCTTATAACTGAAAAAAACTAGTTTGAAATTGTTGGTAAAAATGCAAATTATTAATACTCCAGTCTTTAGACAACAAATAACGATTGCTGTTAATAACAGTGCAGCAAGATGTTAAGCTTTCGGATGCCACAACATATAAAGAAGAAGCAAGAGACAAGTGAACAATAGAATACGGCAAGAAATAAATCAAACCCAGCGTAATTGTGCATTGCACTTGAGTTCTATTTGCTGCAGATGTAAAGCGTAAAGCACACAAATACACACACATACTCTGTTCTTGCTCTTTATTTAATTTGCGACAGTCGCAAAACAGTTTCAGAAGAGCGAACTATGAAAACTGGTGTAAATTAAACTGTTAAACCAACGACAAGCATAATAAACGCCAAAATGTGGATTCAACCAAAGGAGCTGCTGCTGACCTCAGCATTTTGGTAAGTACATACATATGAAGATTTGGATCTTTTCGGATTCTGTGCCGCCCCCTACTCGCGCTTTTTCAGCAGCTGATTAATTAAAAGCCCCCCGCACACACACACATCTGTATAGGTGTGGGCATTTTTGCGCGTGTATGGGTGCTGTTGTGTTTTTGTTATTGTTATTGTTTTTATAGGCCGCACTAATGGCTGATAACTAATTGAGCAGAGTTCAAATCAGGCAGCTCTGCACTGATTCCATAAGCAGCTATGGAACAAAAGCGCAAAGTAGGATTTAAATATGATTGTTCTGCTCGTACAACTGTTTTTTGCTGCGTAAAAGCCCCCTACTCATACACAAATACACATGCACACATGTATGTATGCAAACTCACTCCAACAAAGCGCCCTCACACACACATATGCATATGTATGTACCGTTTTTGCTGCGTTCCCGATTCTGATATCTCGTTTTGCAGGACCGCCGAAATGTATTCCAAGTATTTTGTGCTGCAGAAGAGACGTGGACATGGCGAATCTCGAGGCTTTGGCTCCATGCTGGTGGGCACCATCGACAGCGTAATGAACACAAAGCCGGCACCCTATCGAATATTGCATCAGACACCATCCTCTGAAGTTTCTTATGGTATGTAGGAAAGCATATACAATACAATACCTCCCACGTACCCATATCTGGCTCGATTCTCTCTATATCATATGGGAAATATGGTCAGTGTATGATTGGCTATCAGCTATTAAATGGGAGGGTGCCCCACTGAGTCATGCAATCAGCCATAGGCGAAATACATATACATATATATATATTTATTAAATTTGTATTGTTTATGGAAGCGGAATGTTGACTTTTTGCATTTAGTTTACGATAAGAAAAAGAAAATAACTCAAGCAACTAGAAATTTATTGGTTCTCAACCGCATACGTATGATCATTGTGTCGCTTAAAAACGTGAACAATTGAGAGGTGGAGAGGGAAAGACTAAGATCCAAATGACTGGTAAAAGAGAGGCAAGCAATTCGTCTTTCCAAATTACTTTCATAAATCACAGAATTTATGATAGAGACAAGAATGGCTAAATCATAGATTATATTATAAGAGAGAAAGAGAGAGAGAGGTTAGCGTGAGGTAGAAGATACGAATGTAGATGTAGATAAATTAAACTAAGGCTCTTATTATTAGATAGAGAAACAATTTTACTATGGAATTGGGAGGGGATGGCGTATGAAGAAAGAGAGTGAGAGAGTCTATAAATTCTTTTATAAGGAACAAAAGGAATGGTACACCAGCTATGTATCCAAAATGAAATATACCGAATTTTTACCAAGACTAAATACAGCAAAATAGCTAAATCTAATGACTAACCAATGCACACTATGTGCCTGCCTACTATTTACTATGTATAATAATGACTGAGTGCTGTACTTACTTAAGCCCCACAATATTTTCAATTGAAATGCGTTCAAATTGTATTCTTTAATGTTTTTAAAATAAGAAATTGCCATTGGCATAACACAGGATGAGATCGTCAAGGACTGGGAATGGCTGCAGGCCAATCTATTCAGTGTGCTTAACGAAATGGAAAATGAGGATGAAGTGACTAATTTCACCATATGCAAAATACAATCGCTGTTCGCTCAAAATAATCAAGACGATACTGGTGAATCGCCAGACTTCAAGGTGAAGACTTCACAGTTTAGACAAATCTTCAAAATGCCCGAAGAAGAACGCCTGGTGAACTCCTATTCAGCCACGTACGTCTTCTGACTAAAACCTTTGTTTTTCATTGAATTTAATTATAAACATTTTTAAATTGCAGCTATGTTAAGAATAAAATTCCACGACAGGGACAATTGTACATCTCTCTAAACCATGTTTGCTTTTACTCGTATATGCTGAGTCAGGAGATCAAGCGAATCATACGCTTCGCCGAGCTGGAGGACATTAGTCGCAGTGGCAATACAATCTATCTGAAAACTACCAACAATATGACATATAATTTCACTCTGCTTTTCAATCCGAACGAGGCCCACATTCTCATTGAACAGCTTAATAAAATGGCCATTCAGAAGTTAATGCATGACCCAGAGAGTCCCGTTGTCGACCATGATCCATCGAATTTTTCACGTTACGGCGCCAAAGCTTCCAAGAAGCCTGTATTGTTACGTGATTTGACAGCGCGCCAAAAATCTGAGGAATTCCGCGTTTACTTTCGTCTGCCACAAACAGAAATTATTGATGGCAAAATCAAGGCAGACATATGGACGCCCTACTCGAAACGATTTAATGCGGGCTATATTTATTTGTCACCGAATTTCTTTTGCTTTCGCAGCGATGTCAAGGATTTGGTTAGCGTCGTAATACCAATGAAAACTATTAAGGTATGGGTAGTTCGAAAAGTATGTTTATATATTTGCCGCTTTAGATTAGTCTGATTTAAATATTTGTACAGAGTGTTGAGAAGAAGGATGATGGCCAACAACGCTTTGACAATCAAATTGTCATCTTTACATCGGAGAATGTGCCTTTTATGTTCGCCAAAATTACGGATCGCGAGGTGCTTATCTCGAAGATCACAGATCTGCTATCACGCATTCACATGTAAGTTTTTATTTCAAGTTAACACGTTGAATTGTCTTGTTAAATCATATAAATCCAACAGACCGGTCAGTCGCGAACGTGCCAAGTACGATATATCCTGGAGCAAACAGACTGCCTTGCTCAACACATTCAAGACACAGTTCAGCGTGGACATACAGAAGAAACAGGAACAGAAACTGGCACGTTGGGAGGATCATTTCCGCGACTTTGGACGCGGCATTGCAATGTTTCGCACCACAGATGTGATTAATTTAATTGTGGAGGGCATACCGGACAAACTGAGACAGGAAATTTGGTTAATTTTCTCGGGCGCAATACACGACAAGGAAATGAATCCCGGTCTATACGAAGACCTGGTGGAGAAAGCCGCTTGCATTAAAGATTGCTTTGTGCATGATGAAATCGATAGGGACTTGCCTCGATCGCTGCCCGAGCATCCGGCATTCCAGTGCACAGATGGCATCGGCGCCTTGAGGCGCGTGCTGCAAGCGTATGCGCTTCGTAATCCACAAGTGGGCTACTGTCAAGCCATGAACATAGTATCATCAGTATTTCTGCTGTTCTGTGATGAGGAGAATGCTTTCTGGATGCTGGCCAGCTTGTGCGAGAATCTGCTGCCAGACTATTACAAGGACAAGATTGTGGGCGCCCAGATCGATCAGGGCGTGCTGAATGAGCTGGTGGAAACGCATCTATCGGATTTACATGAGCATCTGGAGCGGCTTGGTGTTATCAAAATGATCTCCATCTCGTGGTTCCTTACCATTTTCATAAGCGTGATTAGTTACGAAAGCTCATTGCAAATATTGGACTGCTTCTTCTACGAGGGCGCCAAGATAATTTTCATGGTCTCGCTTCAAATCATCGAATGGAATCGTGATAAGCTTCTCAAATGTCAGGACGATGGCGAGGCCATGCTGGTACTGCAAACCTATCTGGAAGGTATTTACAATCCCGAATACCAAGTGCCACCGTCCACGGACAAGCGCAAACTTGAGCGACCACAGACCCAAACGGTGCAGACTCTCATACATGAGGCATACACGAAATTTGGCGAGGAACTCACTCAGCAACGCATCGAGGAGCTGCGCAATAAGCATCGTCGTCTCATCGTGCGTCAGTTCGACATTGACAACGAGAAGACTATTGTGAAGGCCAATATGCAGAATGGTTACTTTTCTCGTCAGGAGTTGCATATGCTGCTCACGATTATACGAGAAGAGAAGCTGACACTCAAGTCTGTGCAACAGCAGCAGCATAAGACGCAATGTCATATGAGTGAGGCGCCGCAGCTGTTGCCACATCATCAGTCACCGTCACGCAGTGGAGTCGGCGATATTATGCCCGGTGGTGGCAGTGGACGCCATGAGGCTTACTGTGTCAACTTTGAGGTATTCCACACGCTGTTTTCTGAGCTAACGCCCTGGCGCAAGTGCGTCAGCGTCGATATTAGCGAGAAGCTTTTTAGGGTAGGTCACACTTTATATTATATGTTATAATATTTAAATAAATCTAATCTAAATCTTTTGACAGCTGACGGACAAAAAAGGCACTGGGCTATTAGACTTTGTACAGCTACTCAATGCCTTTGGCTTAGTTTGCTCCAACAAGACCACGGAAAAACTGAAGCTCCTCTATGTATTGCATTTGCCACCGCTGCTGTCAAAGGCGGAAATTGAACGTACACGACGTCCACGTCCGCGGATAAAGGATGATGCCGAAGAGGCATATGAGGCAGAGGATTTCTTTGAGTAATTTGGTTTTCATTATTCTTTTGATCATACTAATTCGCTTGTTTTTTTTTCACAGTGAGGATGCCTCAGAATCAATTGAAGCTTTACCATCTCCATCGGATCACAACTTTGATGCCGATGACTACGCGCTGATCACCGCCACTCAGCACATGTATAATCTGGCTGGCATCTCGGGAAACACGTTCATGGATTTATCCCGGACAACGCCGAATCTTTCACTCAATTCGAATGCATCTTCTCTGGCGCAGCGCAACTCGACGTTCTATGTGGATCTGCCCGCTACACTCCCGGGTACTGCAACACGCACAGATGCTGGGCAGGATGACGACAACGACATCGGCCTACGCCAGCAGGGACGTTACGAATCGATTGACACTTTTTCGGATATTTCAGATCTGGGTGCGGCCCGTATAACGCCGCCACAAACATCGACGACAGCAGCAGCCGCTACAGCTTCAGACCCATTGCTACTGAACGTTGAGACTATATCGAATTTCTCTCAAATAAGCGATCTGGTCGCAGCCACTCGTCTAGATCGTGCCGATTCGAATGCAACGGATACACGCAGCTTGGGTAGCCTGGGATATTTGCTGGATCAGCCTGATGAGGGTGCCGCAACAAGTGGAAAACACCGCAATGTGCCACACATGCGCAAGGAGAATTTCCAGCTGCTGTGGCGCAGCATCATAGAAATCTTGGGCTGTGTTCAAGATGAGGAAATGCGACGTGCATGTAAGTGGCCACATAATCATAAGCCAAATCACCTCTAATACTTTCCTTTGGCAGACGAAAATCTCATTGAAATGGGCAACAGCAACATCAAGAAAGAACCGAGCCTAGAGAGTTTCACGCAGCTTAACTTAGGCGGCAGTGGAGATGAGGTGAGTTGTATATTAATGAAGTAAATAAGTTAAAAAATATCTTTATTTAAATTATTTCAGCAACCGGATAGCAATGGAAATCCCACAACACCCGCTGCAGAGCCTAGCAGCACAACACGTCTATTTGTGGCTCTGGAGGAAGAACTGCGTCTAGCAAAGGCAGGAGCATCGGGAACAGCGACGACAACCAACAACAGTAGCGGCAGCGGCAGCAGCAGCGCGACAAACACCTCTGATGCCTGGCACATATCCATTAATCAGTTTATTGCCACTGCTCTCACTTGCGATTGCGTTGTAAAAGCATTTCAGACTAAAACGGAAATCGTGGAGCAAATTGAGCAACTGCAAAAGAAGCGACGCAAGTGTTTGTCCACAAACTATAACTATTAAGTGTCCCCTATTGGAATCCCATATTCTGTTAGAACCCAAGGTATTAGCCATAATAACAACCCCCCCAAGAGAACTGTGCAATGCGGCTTCAGCTTTTTAACCGTGTCCCGTTTTATAAACTAAATATATGAATATATATTATATATATGTTATGCGAAAAATATCCCATTTAGTTAAGCCAATTGTTTGTGAATATAGTTCGATTATACCTATTATACATAAAAAGAAAGTGTGACTTATGTTGTGTCCGTGAGACAAAATTTATTTCAATATATGCACAGATATATAAAAATTTATACATATACATATATAAATATATATACAAGAATTAGACTATTGTTCCATTGCCTCATCTCCTAGCTGCTTTGAATTGCGGCGAGCTTCCGCTGAGTGCTCCTGTCGAGAATGCTCGGCGCTGCGCACGAGGCATTCCTCATAATTCCACTTAGGGAAGATGCGCTTATAGAGATACATGAATGCCGTGTCGTAGGAACGCAGCTGGCCATCGAAATAGCACTTCATGTGGCCGTGCGTGCCCAGCGACTCCTTGATATGACCCAGTCGACCGCATTTGGTGCGTAGTTTGACAGGCTTGAAGTACTCCACATCCTCCTTATAGAAGAACATGTAGCGTATGGTGGCCGATTTACGATTAATGCGCATCGGGTGACCGCTAAGTACTACTCGCTTCAGCACTATGCGATCTGGATTGCAAGAGAGCAGACGTCCACGAGCAACCAATGCCAACGAGGAATCGGGGTTCACTTTAAAAGCGAGCACAGCTGCAGGAGGGAACTGTATGGGAGCATAAAAGGTGGCGCACACGGTCTCATATGGGCGGAAGAAACGCTCAAACTGTGGAAGAATATAAATCAGTGGATTTTAATGATAAATTAGGTAGAAGGGACGTACCTTATGTTTGTCGCCATTTGTGTGCTGACTGTAAATGGGATTAACAACAAAGCGACGATAGCCGCACTGGACAATCAGTTGTTCCTTGGACTTTAGCGGTACCTCGGAGTCAGGAATACGTTGCAGCACAACATTCATGACGCACATCTGGTGTTCGTGCGGTAGCAGGCCATAGACAATGACATTATCTGAAAGGTGAGCAGATCGGAATGCGCTCCAACGGCTGGCGGGCACATTGATGACATGCAGCGTGATGTACAATCCAGGCTGGCGAATAAATTAAAATTATATTAATCATTTAACAAAAATTATATCTGTCACTCTCTCACCAAAATGCCCGCGAATTCTTTTGCCTCTGTCAAAATGCGACGCTTGGTGCGATCGAAATTTTTGAACTGATAGATGCGTGCATAGTCGCTGGGCAGATTCTCTTTGGGATCCCAGGGTGATGTGCGGAACGATTCCAGGCCGCGATACTTCTGGAAACGTTCGTGGGCGGGCACATCCAGAGGCGTATCGATTTCATCGGGCCACAATTGATCGGTGCGAGCCAGTTGTATCTTCTTCAAGGTCTCTCGCTCTTCCTGGAAATCCATTTGCTGATCGTATTTTTCGTCGTTGATGTCTGCCTCTGACGTCACCGAAACACTGTCTAAATACTCTTCTGTATCTGAGTCACGTTTTTCGCACTCGTCCTCAAAAGATTTATTGTCACAGGACATAAAATCCTCGTCTTCTTCGTCTCCGCTCATGTCTTCGTCCTCATCATCGTCGTCATCATCTTCACCTTCCACCTCCTCTACATCGGGTATCCAGGCAGCCTGGTACTCGCTGTAACCTTTGGGCACTCGTTTGATTAACTTCGTCTTCTTTGCTTCCTTTTGTGCTGCCTCGATTTCCTCTTCTGTTGGCCACGTTTGCTCAGCATCCATCGGATCGGGAATATTCTCTGACTGTAGCGATGTCTGTTTAGCTGGATCACTGCGATCGAGCAGGCGCACTTGAGCCATTTCTCCGTCACGGCTCTTGTCTAGCTTATTAGGATCGGGTGGCGCATCCACCTGTCCAAGCTGAAAGTCACCCAGTCCTGGTATATGCACCAGACCATTCACATTCAGCGATTGTCCTCGTAGGTATCCGGTAATTTTGAGAGTGCCCATCTCTCCATTTGGCACATATTCCACTAAATCACCAAACAAATTCGGCCGGTTGTTAACGTTGTGTAGGACGCGTTTCTTCTGACTTCCAATGCGTCGCATAACATTCAGTCCTTCGGCGGAGGTGTCCATCTGCATGATCTTCTCCTCAGGCAACACCTTGCTTATGAATTTCTGTGCTGCTTGTTTTGCAGCGGTGCGACGCTTTGGATTAATAGATTCCAGATCCATTAGGGCCACAACTGGAGTTGGTATACCTTGGGCAGATATCATATTAAATACACGCTGTCCCCATCGATCGAAGATTTCATCGTCACCAAAAGCCGCCGATGTCAACAAGAGTGTGGTATCGCACACCTTCAAATAGTCTAGAACAATGAGTTCGTTGCCTCGCCCAACGGGCGGTATGACAAAGGCAAAGCGCTGCTTAAACCGTGGCAGATTCATGTAAACGGTTCCACTGGCTGACTTGTTTATAACGATTTCACTATCGCAACTCTGGAGTATGGCAATGGCCGAGTTGGCATCGATTTGCTCATGCATGGGCAGCAAACACACCAGAAATGGAGCCGTGTTCTGGCCACCTAGTTGACGCTTCTGTTGCAGCACTTCATCGCGTTTGTTTTTGCGTAGCTGATTCATTTGGTTGCGTCGTTGCTCCTTACGCTGCTGCAGCTTATGCTTATGTGAAATGGCCTTAAGACCAACTTTACCTAAAGTAAATAAGAATAGTTATGGTTAACATGTTTGATGCACTTGTTGAGATACTCATACCTTTCAGGGCATTGTCGATAGCGCCTTTGGAGCGATGACGTCCCGTCTTATGCGCTTTATTTGTTTGCTTCAACGGCCCAGGTCGGTGAAACGCGTGATCCGCCATAATTGGCTAGTTTATTACTCCAATTTATCAACAAAATATCAGAAATTCTCACGCTGTTTTATTTTCGGGCTAAGCACATGTTCCTACTGCACTTATCGATTAAGACTTATCGATAAGAAATCGTGAATAATGTGGCCACACTAAGAACCCAATACTGTTAAATGAATGGCAGTGTTGAAAAACATCGCACAGACAACAAATTCCAAATAAAACACATTATCAACTCTTTTTAAACCACATTCAATGTAAATATGTATTTGTTGTTTTGGTATATTTGTAATACATTACATACGTATGCATGCATGCAAGCTTCTTGCTTAAAGATAACGCTGTTTATTTATATATTAATATGATATAAAGTTTGCGTTGGTATTCCGAATGCATCCGTAGTTGAGTAGTTGTAGTGATTAACTGCATATATGTATTGCATATAGAACATGCCAAACTTTACATAGAGGTTTAGCTAACTTAATTGCATAGAGTATTTGATAGTGTAATTTTCTCATCATTTTTTCACTGGTGTAAATAATTTAAAATAGTTGTAGTTATTAAACATTAAACATCTCGTTCTTTTCATTTAGGTGTGAGGTTTTTAAAACTTAACGGTAGGCATAACACTTAACGATACATAATAAAACAGAAGTCTCAATAAATACAATTAATAGTTTTTTTTAAGGTAAATTGAGTGATTGTTTCTCATTAATTGGGTTTGGTTCTAGATTTAGATTGGTTGCTTCTGGGCAATGCCTTTGTATTATATATGTGTATAGGTTATCGCCTATATTGAAATTTATATGGCGAATGCTTGGTTCGCACGAACAGCGCGATTATAATAAATACAAATTAGAAAGCTGGATTTATCAACGACGTGCTGGACAAATATCAATGATGCATGATTTTGCTGCACTTTGCGTCAATTGGTATTGTTCGCTTCCTGCAAGAACTTCTCTATTGTCCCTGCCAAAAAAATAAAGTATGTACTTGTTTGTATATAGATATATCTGTATATGTATTCATGTATATATTATCCAATATTTAAGCTATCCAATGCCCACTTATACAATCCCGATCTCCCTACTCGTATCCTCCTCATATATCAATTTACATACAAACACCATCTCGCTAGTAGCTCCTAAAAATGTTTGTTTCCCGCGTGCTCTCTGAATAACCAATTAATCGTTTTTTTTTTTCATTTTTTTTCTGTCGGTTTGGCATTATTCATTCAATTTTTTGTTTCTTTCTTTTTTTTTTTACAAATTTGCGCTTTGTTTTGTGAGCTTTTTTTGTGGGTTTTGTGCTAAGTTTTCATTGTGCTGGAAGAGAAACAATTTACATGTTCCTGCATTGAGCACAAACAGACCGAGCCTTTGTATTGTCACGCACAAAATCATGCACATTGAATTTTCCATCATCGCCATGCTCGTAGCCGCGGCTCTTCAGTTGCCTGTGGAGAGGAAAGTGCAGCGAAACGAATAGCGTATTAGTTATTGGCTATTGATCAAGTGTTGTTGATTGAAAAGAAAAGTGTGAGAGATGAGCTAGAGTAGATGCTGTGCACCTATGCAGTAGAACTTTCTAGCTTGTTAGAAACTCTTGTCCAACTCGCTTTCAAGCCAATTTATTTAGTGGCATATATCTCACCTGGCCACCGCTGTGAACGCCAGTTCCACATTGAGTCCGGTCTTGGCGGATGTCTCCATGAATGGCACATCGTGCTCACGTCCTAGTCGTTCGCCATCCTCGCGCTTCACCTGACGCTCGCTGCTGCTGCAATCGGCCTTGTTGCCTGTGTGGATCAAGAGAAGGGCAGGGCATGTGGAATACGATAAAAGTTGAAAAGTTTAAACTCGTAATTCAATTAAGTGACCAACAGTTGGCAACCCTGCGGCTGCAGCTGCATCTGCAGCAACAGCAATCGCAACTGCTAAAAGTTGCCTTTAATAAAATCTATTTTGTGTGCCTCTCGGGCAAAGTGAATCTCACCTATTAAAACGATGACAACGTCCTCCTGCGCGTACTCACGTATTTCGCCCAGCCAGGCGCGTATGTTGTCGTAGGTGGTCTTGTTGGTCACATCGTACAGGAGCAGCAGCGCTGCAGCAATCGATATTAACAAAGAAAATAATGTGAAATCCCATCAGCGGCCCAAAACTCAATTGCAACAGCTGTTGCACTTACCATGGGCATCGCGATAATAGGCGTGGGTTACGCTGCGAAAGCGCTCCTGTCCGGCGGTGTCCCAGATCTGTAGCTTAACGCGCGTGCCATCGACCACGACCACCTTGTTCTGCAACCGAGTTATGCGGCAGACGCATTTATGTTATGTAAAAAGAAATTGTTATTGCCATGAAAAAACCATTGTCATTGTAATGCACGAAATGCAATTAATTTACAAAATGTGCATGCCAAAGAGAACGTCAAATGTTAGTTATAAATAGAACTTCAAAGAGAGCGAGAGAGGGTGAGAGAGAGAGAGAGGGGGATTGATGCCGCTGCTGGTAACACGGCGTATACTTAATTAAATGGGTTTCAGGGGCAGCTTGAGTATACGTTGCGTTGACCCTGCAGAAGTACCAAAGTGGAAACAAATCAGATACTAAAAAACAACATGAATACACCAACAGTTACCATGCAGATTCAGCATCATTATTGACCTGAATGCAGAGAGCGAGCCAGCACTAATCAGTGGCTACTCAGACAGTCAGTCAACACAACATACAATAAAAGCAGGCAATAAGACAAACAAGCAGACATCATCAAGATATGTATATCTCTTTGACTTGCTTTTATTGTATGAAGGACATATAAAAACATATAAAAAAAAAAAAGAAAAGGAAAGCAGAAAAAATCGAAAGCAAATGTCAAATTTCTAGCTAAGTAAACAAAAAGTCAATGTACTGAGCCAACATTGAATACAATTTACTGTGAAATTCATTTAGTGAAGCACAGTGGAAACGGTCTACATAAATAATGAATATTTCAATGATGTATTCAAGGCAAAATGAAAAATACAAAAAAAAAAAAAAAAAGAAAACCATGTACATACATATCACATAAAGCTGCGTGTATTGCATATCCCCAGGCTTGGCGCTTATTAAATTCACGAGTTCAAAGATTATGTTGAAAAAAAAAAAAAGACTAAAAAGTCACAAGTTTCAATATGTTCCAATTATATATTTATTACATCAGAAATTTGCATACATTTGGGCAACAAAATAAATAATTAAAAACGAAAATGTTTTCCTTGCATTATAAATGAAATTAATTATGCATTTTGTCTCTATTCCACGAAACATTTATTTGCTCTAGTTTAAATTTTCATAGAATTTATTCAATTTGATTTCCTTGCAGCCTTCAAGCGGTCGCCAAGACAACAAAAATCATTATCGAAGCGAAATGCGCGCATTTATAGTATGACATTCGATGTAGCAAAAGTTGAAAGGCAAAAATAGCCGCACGTGTCCGTACAATGAGCTGAGCATCGTCCAAAGGACATTTATATTGCTAATGGCAGACATGGCAAATAGTTGTAGTATTATTGCGCTTTAATAAATTTATGTGAGCCATGTGAGCCCTCGGCAATTTTCAAGATAATAAAACCTCTAGAAGTTGAAACAAAAACCCCACAATAATAAGCATAATAAAAGCAACAGCAACATCAACTTAAATACGAGTAACAACAAGTGTACAACAACGACACACACAAACACACACACACACACACAGAGATAGAGGGCGACAGACAGACTGAAAGGACACACAGACACACGCACTAACACAAACAGACACACAACCATCAACAAGTCCTTTTCAAGTTCATATGCTTTTTAATAAATAGCCCCCGCAGAACTTTTTGCCGCAGCAACGTCGGCAACTTCGGGGCAGAGAGGTTCACAGAGCTGGCGCTTAAGCTGCTGGAGAGAGAAGAAAAAGTTGGGTAGGTAATAGAAGGTTGGGAAATGGGGCGGGGCCAGCTTGAGCACGAGCTAAGCTGGCGGGAAAATATTTTACTAAAGGGAAACGCCACAGCAGCTGAAGAACATGAAAACCACAAAACAAACAGACAAAGCACTGCGCACACACACACACACACAGAGGGAGAGAGAGAGAGAGAGAGAGACAGATATAAGCAATAGCCGACATTTGAATGACCTGTAATATATACAATATGTAGCTGAACACACATAATACAGTTAAAGTTAACATAGCTGGTAAACAACATCGATTATAGGGAATTACACTTAGCAGTCGCCGGCAGGCGCTGCGGTTTGTTTGGATTGGACAAACAGAGTGAAAGGAAGATGGGGTGTTAACGGTGAAAGAAGAAGTTAGATAAACTTATGTACACACACTCAGACACAAAGATGAGGAAAAAGTTAATGTGTAAGCAGGTGAAAATCGTATTCAGAGCCTTGACAACTGTTGACAGCGCACAGACAACAGTTGGCAAACGGAATGGGGTGTAAAGATAGATGGAGAGAGAGAGAGAGAGAGAGATAGGCAGACATAGATAGAGAGAGAGAGAGTGAAAGACAGTTAGAGACACACAACAATTAGTAACAACAATAAAAACAACAATAACAGACACACAGAGAGAGTGAGTGAGAGAGAGAGAGAGAGAGAGAGAGAGAGAAACGCTTACCCTAAAATCAATGCCAACTGTGCTCAGAAAATAGCTGGGCACATAGCGGCCATCGCGAAATCGAATCAAAAGCGACGTTTTGCCCACTCCCGAGTCGCCCAGCATTATGACCTGGCCAACAACAAGCATGTATGTGTGTGTAAGTGTGGGTGTGTGTGTGTGTGTGTAAATGAAGAAAAATACATTGAACGTTATACAAAAATAATTTATGTGTGCGCTTAACATATGCCAGTCCATAATAACGTACAATCTACTATATAACATATGTATGTACAGCTGTACATAAACGCTTATACATATATAAATATATATTAAATAAGCTTCAAAAGGAAACCCCAAAAATAAAATAATGATGCATACAGCATAAGGCAGACGGCAGACTTGCTGTGCGGCTGCTGTTGATTTAGCTGACTGCTCTCGTCTAAATTGGTTGCTACCCAGCAGCAAGCAATTAAAACTTAACTCCAATGCTATATCACATGCTACGCTGGAGATTCCGAGAAGGAGAAGCTGCACCACGCATCCCGAGTCTGGCATGTGCCTGATTTATTTAATTATAAAATAATGCTAGCTTAGAAACATGCCAAAGCATAACAGTTAAAGTCAGTTAAAGCTATGTTAATGTTTATCTAAATCTTTAGTTAATTTCGAAAATAAGTGAACTATTAAACCTGACATTAACGCACTTCAAAGCGTATCACAGCTGCCATTAAATGCTTACTCAGGCGTTAAAATTCATCAAAATAATAGCGAGCTGTTTTTGTCTACATTCAGAATCTGTTTTTTTACTTTACTGCATAATTATTAAAAACAGTTTAGCTTTAATAGAGAAAAACTGGCCTCGGGGCATGAAACAGATATTTGAAATGTGTTTAATATATGCACAATAAACTTTGCCCTAGCTGCCAGGCCAAAAGTTTCGCAGAACTGAAAATTGCTTTGCTATTTAAATAAGGTTTCAGCACTTAATTAACAGCATCGGAAATGTGAAGAGCGTGTTCTGCCTTTGACCTCAACAAATATACCAACTAATTTGCGTAAAACTTAATCACATATACGCATTGCAGCTCCTCGCATAACTCGGAATTTCTGCAAATGTTTGCGCTGAGCGAGAGAACTCTGTTTGCCAGCTGAAAAATGTAGCCAAACAGAAGGTAGATATTCAGCTTAAAACTCAAATATTTATGATACATATTTATTATTTAGTATTTTCCTTGGTACTATTAGTAGTATTTAGTATTTTCAGAGTATAAACATGAATTTAGCTGAAAACGGTAATGGAATAATTAAGTCAGAGTTAAGAGCGATTTTCATTTACAAGAAAATCCTTTTGTTTCGAGGAACTTCGCTTGTCAACGAAATTGCATTGAATTTACTTTTGAGTGCATTTAAGCTGCTCATAAGTTTCGTCCTTTCTTTAGCTTTTATTGTTTCATATTTATTATTATTATTTCTTTCCTGTTTTATGCCTGCAGCTGGGCGCGTTTAAGTCGCAGCCGGTGCCGGACCATTTGTCGTAATTCTAGCGAATTTCGCTAATGAAAAGCATAAAGCATAACAGCATTTGAAGCGGACAGCAGGCCGAAGGACACACGCGAACTGAGCATGTTGACGAGGAAATGAAAAATTTAGTTGGCGCTGAGCGCATGTTCTTCGAGACATTGTTGCCTTTCGCAGAGGGCGACAGAGTCTATTGTTTAATTTCCTTCTTTTTTGAGCATTTGATGACTTTATTTTTGAGCTGCTTATGTAAATGGCATTGTAAATCAGGAATGCCGTAAAATGTCCCAAATGATGCGACTGCAAATAAAACGCGGCGCAGTCGTTAAAGGCACAGGACTCAGTCAGGCAAACAGACGAACAGACAAACAGACAGATAATCAGTCAGACTGAGCAGTACGTAAATCAATTTGCGGATCAGGTTTTGATAAAGAGCCTTGGTTGGGATTTGGCAGCCTGTTTAGCCGCTTATAAATACTTATGAATTTCGGGAATGTCTTTTGTTGTCGACCTTTTTGTAATGCAAATTGTTAAAGTCAACAGGATTTTGGCTGTGCACTCTTAAATTACATGTCAGCTTCGGGTGAGTGTGTCTTGTTAGTTAGTGTTGTGTGTTTGTGTGTTTCTTTGTCACCTTGCCCATGATATCGAAATCCTCATCCTCGTCCTGCCCAGGTGTCGAGGAAATCATGCGTATGAGCGCGCGTCCAGCTGATTTGCAGAGCGTGGCTCCGGCGCCATCACTGCCAGGTGCAGCAGTAGCCGCACCACCTTCTGCCCCACCGCCAGTGCCGACGCCACCTCCACCTCCACCTGCTCCTGAGCCTCCAGTATCCAAGAGTGGCTGCTGCTCGGCAGCTGCGGTGATTCGCATGCTGCTTAGAAATCTGCTGCTGAAACCATTTCCACTCGACTGCGACTGAGCCTGCGACGACGACTCCTGTTGTTGCTGCTGCTGCTGCTGTTGCTGCTGGAGATGATCGCGATAGAGTTGCGATGGGCTCATGTATTCGGGTAGTAGCGGCTGCTGAGACAGCGATTGCTGGCGCTGATGCACAATGACGCTGGGCCGTCGCTTGGGATACCCATCGTCATCCGAATCATCCGAGGCAATGCCATTGATCTTATCCAGGGTCTTGGGTGGCAGCTGGCCAGGTGTAATATGCTGCCAGGTGGGCTTCACCAGTGACTCGCGACGCGTGGGCGAGGCGTTGCTCACACTTGTGACCAGCGAAGCCTTACGAATCGCTCCAGTGCTGGTGCCAGCGATGGAATCGCTGCGGTAGCGCGTTTGCTGACGTCGCATCTTAGAAACCGCTAATATATGCCGCTTTCAATCCGTAAGACAAACAATTCTCTGCTGTGCAAAAGGTGCAAATGCAAATTGGCTTGATTCAATTTCAAACACGTAAGCGTACGCAATAAATCAATAAACTAACTGCTTCCCATCATCATCATCATCATCAACATCATCATAATTCAACATCATAATCCGAGCTCATCATGATTCACAGCCCAAAAAGCAACCCCACAGCAATAACTCACTCAGTGCCCGGACCCAACTTCAACTCGACAACTGGCAACTCGCATTTGTAAATCGAAATCGGGTTGCCAACTTTGCAGGAGGCAGGACACAAAGCAAAAGACAAAACTTTTGCCCCAAAAAACTCATTAAAAATCATAAAAAAGAAAAACAACAACAACAACAACAACAAAGTACAAAGTATACGAACATCAACAACAACAAATAATAGAAGAAACAGCACGGCGCTATATATAGAGTCGAGCGTAATCATAATATAGTCGCTGAAAATTTAATAAACTTTCTCAGTTATAATTTACTTTGGCCAGTTGAGCAAAAACAAATTAAAATTCAAAAATTCAGAATTGCGAATTAAAATTCGTGTAGGTCGACGCAGCCGGAACTTTAAAAAGAGCCAAAAGGCAGATAGACACAGGCACCGAGGTTACATAGGGAGCCAGGTGCACGCAGGTGCAAATTGAATGTAATTGCCTTGCCAACAACAGGAGGAAAACCGAAACCGCGCAAGGTTAGCTTACCCCCGAGGGCCACAAATGCCTGCTATTGTCGTTGACACTCACACCCACACTCACACACAGACAGAGGCGCAAAGCTGTGCGTGTGGCGTGTGCTCGCCCAATAGCCGGATTAGAGTCCGGGAGTTAGGTGGACCACGTCGCTAAATCAACAGTTGGCAAGCAGAAACCACAAAGGCCAACAAACACACGCCTCAAAGCAGCATTTTGGATAATAATTGGGAATTGAAAAGGCTTCATCGAGAGCGGATGGCCACAACGGCACAACCACGTGATTAGCCCACATGCTTATTTACGCAACTGTTTTAAAATTTAAACTTGCCAGCAAAGCACACTGCAGACTTAAGGGACTCCAGAAAAAGAGTTCAGTGTATGTGTGTGTGGGTGTGTGTCTGTGTATGTGTGCAGGGAAAAACTCTGTTATCTGAGCCGAAAAAAACTTTTAAAAATGAATAAAGTATAAAATTTAAATACAAATTTGAATACAGCACAAAGCCAAAGCAAAGGTAAAGTGGCATGAGAAGCAAAACCAGGTTAGTTTTGGGAAAAACCTTGTCAGCTAGGAATATAGCACGCTTTAGGAAGCCGCACACAGGTAAAAAGTTTTTGTGATTTTCCACATGAAATTTAATCATTGCCAAAAGCTGTCTATTTCAATGTCATACAACTCTAGAACATTCTAATTTAAAATATATATATTTTATGTTCGTTTCCAAAGCTAAAATCAATAATGAAAACAATTCACGATTGCAGCAGCTGATAAAAGTTTTCTGTGAAAGTGAAATATTTGCATTGACATTTGTTCGACAAAGTTTGTTGTTTTCTGTTTTTTGGTCGTCTGTCAAACTGCACGATAATAGGATTGTCAATACCACATAATGCTGATGCGCATATACTAGTTTCTCAATAGCGGCGAGACGAGACGAGACGAGACGCGATGCGACGAGAGACATCGATGCAGCAGACAGAGGCAAACATTTGATTGGTACGTCGGAATAGTGTGCAAATTATATTGCCAATTCACCTTTGCTCGGGCATTCAAATAATATATAAACGTTTTATATATATACATATTTAAGCGAGAGCTGAATAGCGAGTAGTCGGGCGAAACTTTTTTCGTACTGTCTAGAGTGCCGCTGTCTGTGTAATTGGGCTCAAGTCCAGGTTACAGCTGGCCGACGCGACGGCAGCTCTTTAAATGGAGTTGATCGCCTGTCCGTACGTGCCCAGACTTGAGAACACTTTAAGAGTCGAGCCGAACTACAGCCCTAAAATTACAGTGACAGGTTCAGGGTCAGCGTAGCCAGGGCTTAATTTGTAAGCCGATATCACTCGAAGCCAAAGGACTTCTCCTCATAAAATAAAAAACAGCAAAAAGTATGCATTACACGACAATTAGAGCGCAGAGTGAGCAACGCAGACAGCGCCTAAATGAAAATAAATTGCAAATATTTGCAGAGAATAAATGCCGATAAATAAGCAAATTCCCGTCTCGAATATTTCCTATCATATTCATGCTAGTTTATGTCGCCTGCCTTGCCATATCAAATATCAATTTTATTATTTTCACTCCATGCGTATGGCGCATCCTTTTCTAAAGTGCGACCTTTTTGGCCAGCTGGCGCAACCTTTTCCATTCGCTGGGCCACCTTTTCTTTTTTTTTTTTTTTTTTTTTTTTGGTTTTTTCGAGCAGTGTATCGACCCATAAAAATGACCTTCTCGTATTAGTGCAGCATAAAATGATATATAATCAACTTTACATTGGCAATCTGGATACTGTTGCTGTGATAAGAAAACTTTTTAATTGGGTTGCCATCGCAACGAGCTGCTTCAACGACTCCAACTGTAAAATTGTCAGCGACAATGGCGCTGCGAGATGCCTGAATGAATCGAGGAACAGCATTTCAGTCTGCGCGTAATTACATCAATCTGAAGCAGAAATGAACCCTCCATTTACGAGCGATTGAACATGTTTCGTAAAGCCTACGCAGCATTAGCACAGACTCCACCTACGTCAAAGGCTGGCTACTTACAATGACTGTTTATGCCTCTCAAAGAACACAGCTTCAATACACGCAGACACACATTCAATCATGCGTTCAATCGGGCGGCTAAAAGTGGGCTGCGAAGAGGCGCAGTTGGCTGACAATGGCTTGCTGATTGCACGGACAGCTTTAAGGAAATGACCAAAACACAACACAGCACGACGTGTGTGGGCGTGTGTGTGCGTGTGTGTGCGTGGGCGTTACAGTATATTTTAACAGGAAACTGGCGAGCCAATGCTGGGCAACCGAATGGACAGCTTTACATTGATGTGCGGCTGCCGTAAAACGTTTTATGGCATTTGTGATGGAAGCCACTCAACAGCAACAGCTAGTTGCTGCAGCAGGAAAAAGAGGAGGACACGACAACAGGACACAGCATCAACGACAACAGAAATACAGCAACGACATCAGCAGAGGTATCAGTAAAGATTTGTGCTAGTAATCGGCTTAAATTGCATTTCCGTGAAACTTTCGCAACGGAAAATGTCGGAACTGAGACAGTTTCCATGGAATCCCTAGCCTCCTGCTTGGAATTTGTGTTTGAAAAGTGCTTTTTAATTAAGACAGCCTTGAACTTGAGATACCTGCAGACAATGCAAGTAGCCACAGAATAGAAATTAACTATCCATTATTGAATGCACAACAGGCGTATAATTAATACGCACTTGAGCAAGATGAATGCGCCTGAGGACAGCTGCGAAACGAGCAAACGAACGAGCTGTCGATGCATGCGACAACAACAACAACAACAACAACAACCAGAAAAGCAAAACGCAGTCAATTGCAGAGAGATTGCATTAACAAGTTGTAAATAAGCGACTACAATAAATCGGATTTCAAGGGAAATAGTATATGCAATCGTTTATGTGAGACACATAATATATGTGCTAGTGCTGTATTAGATTAGACAATTATTTGTATGCTCAATGAAGTCGAAATTTATGCTTGAGTTTTCATGATTCAATTGCCGTAGATAAATTAAATAAATAACTAATTTGTGTATTTATTTTACACATTTTCTCTCATTCAATTAAAACAGTTCTAATAAATCAAACTGAATTCTAAATAAGTTACTTCTCGCAGAAAACACTACAAATCTTGCACATAACTAATATGCAAAATGAAGCTACAAGAATTTAATATTTTCTAACAAACACTCACACACACACACGCATACACGCAAATCAATTTTTATTAGTTGCCTGCCATAAATTGTTTTCATTTATTTTGAAACGCGCAGACATCAAAGAGCCCAAACACACACAGACACATACACTATAGTATATACCTAGACACACACACACACACTCAAATACACACAGACACACACAGCATAGAGTAGCAAAAATCTGAAATTTGTGCAAATTGCACCAAAATCGCAGTGCGCTCAAAAGTGTGCAAAGAAATTGTTCAGCATTCAATGCGTCGTTTCTATATGTGAAATGAGCTACTTGTGTGTGTGTGTATGTGTGTGTGCGAGTCTTTGCGTTTGACAACACAATGTTCAAAGCGTTCTTTTTCACTTTACATTACTTAACGACAATGGCGTTTGAAAAACTGTGCACAGTAACTGAAATTTGAATGGATGCTGTGTGAGCAACTGCGCGTCCGTTGCCAATCGAAGCGTCAAGAGCAGCGAACAAAACTAAACTGAGCACGCAGCCAGAAGCATCGACATCCTTCAGCTATCGGGCCGAGTCAAGTTCGTGCAACTTCGGCTCACACAGCAGCAGCAGCCGCAGCAGCAGCCCTGGCCTAGAAATGCGTACAGCCAATGTCGAGCACGCGCCAGAAGTGCGTCCAACGGGACTTTGTACTAGAGTGTGGCACGAAAATGTGGACCAGGTGGCAGGGTCGGACCTTGGCGAAATATAACTGTTGCACTTGAACTTGGCTTGGTGGCCGACATGTTACTGCTGCTGCGTTGCTTCGTGCTGCGAGCTGTGCGAGCTGCGAAAGTGAAAGCCGGCAACAGGTTGTGAATACAAAATATGTTGCCTACTTGAGGGCGCACTCGAAAGCTTGCAGCTGGAATTAATGCAATTTAGCAATCAATTTGGAACTTTCAATTTCAACTGTGGAAACTTTTTGGTAAATTAAGTGGACAAACAAATCACTTGCAAAAATATAATAAAAAATATATTTTATTCTAAATTTATATTTAAGTGCATTTTGAAATCAATTTTAAACTTTTTAATAGATTTACCATACGCTTTCATATATTATATCATTATATTATTTTAAGAAATTATTGATAAATAAATATATATTTATTTATTACTGTATATATAATTGTATATTAATTATTAATTAGCTATTTAACTGTTCATCCAGAGTAGCTATACATATCTTCTTTTATTTTTAAATTTTATTCACTTTTTTAATAAATATAAATTCTTTTTATTTTTTAATAAAAATAAATTCATTTTATACTCTCACGAGACGATTTAAATAATAATTCCTTTAAGCCTTAGCAGGATACGCTTCTAGAATTGAGTCGTAATAAGCTAATCAATCAAATTGCTGCGATACCTTTTGCCATCGCTAATGCGTGACGCGTCGTAAATATTATGAAGTGCGCATTCACACATACACACTCACACACAGCTACACTCATATATATATACATATTCATACACACACACAGATACACGCAAGCATAGCCTAAACGTGTCGCTTTTATGGAGTTTATTTTTATGCCATCGGAGCAACAAAATCAATGCGAATGCGCTGCTGAGATTTGTGTGCGATATAAATAGATAGCAGCATGAAGTACATGAAAACGCCCCGAAACGCAACAATATGTTGCTTACAAAACCCTTGCGGCTGCTGCTCAATTACAGTTACTCACTCACACAGACAGACACTGGCTCAAATAGGCGCGCACAGCAAAGCCACGAAATGGGATTATGAATCTATCTGTGTTTTTTTGGAAGCCGCAGGAACGTGAACTTTGAGCATGCACAGGAGAAGGGATAAGAATGCACAGATGCGTTGCGTGAATGTCATTAACTTACTCATTCTCTCTCTCTCTCCATCTCACTCTCTCTCTCTCTCTCTCTCTCTCTCTCTCTCTCTCTCTCTCTCTCTCTCTCTCTCTCTCTCTCTTCTTTCTTCCTCATTATTTACGGACTCATTATTTACGGACTTACCGTTAGTGCAATGCCAACGGTGGCAGAGAAGGAACCCAAACGAAATTCGCCCGTATTGTATTTGACCAAAAAGGAGGTTTTGCCCACGCCGGAGTCACCCAGCAGGATCGTCTTGTGATTGATGGTGTCGTCGAAGGGCTGCTGATGGGCTGGTGGTGCTGGCTGATGCATGTCCACCTCATCGTAGCGATACGAGCGCCAGCCATCATCGTAATCATCCTCCAGTTCGTAGTCTGCATTGCCATAGGCATACATCTGCATTGCTTCGCGGGATGGCCGATAGCCCGGATAACCGGTGGCTGAGCGCTGCACAGGCGCCATGATGGCATCGTGGTCATGGTAATGATGGCTGCTCGTTAGGCTCTGTTGGCTGCTGCTGTTGTTGTGATTGGTGTTGGGATGATGATGATGATGGTGTTGATGCTGCGACACGGGAGCTGCGACCGGATTATAGCATCCATCTCCAAAAGGGCGACGACGCAGGTCATCGATGCGTGCTTTGGTCGTTTCCGCATCCTCGAAAACATCGTCGCTCATGCTACTCGCATCGTCATGAAACGTTGTTGTTGTTGTTGTTCCTGCAGTTGTTGTGGCGTTTGCCATGTTGAGGTTTGTGTTTTGGCTAAGCAGAAGCAACGCTGAGCTTATGGCTTAAGATCCACACTACGGTGTGCTTTTAGGCGCTCACACGCGCAAGTTCGCTTCTCCACTTTTTTGCTTACACTCGGTCTCTCTCTCCCTTTCGCCCTCTATCTGTTTGTTTTCCTCTGTATCGCTCTCTTTATGACTTTGACATTTAGCGACGTCTGGCAGTCCGGTTTATGGCACGTTTTCTGAATGAATTTGATTTAGGGCCTGCTGCGGGGGCTGCAGTATGCGTAGCGGCTCTTTATTATTTATACATATACATATGAATATATGTATATGTGTGTATATGTATATATATATATATAATGTGTATATATATGTATGTGTATATTTGCTCTAAACTTAATAAGTAACTTGGCTAAGCTTATTTATATTGAAATTCCCTAAACGTATATTCGTTAGTTTCTTTTCAATTGAACTTTGATTTTGTTTTTTTTTTTTTCCTTTTCCTCTGTTGGTGTTTTATTTTGGTGTTTTTGGTTGCTTGGTGTTTTAATTAAAGCCACTAATTAATTGTTAAGTATAAATTGTAACTAGCTAAGCATATTGACTAGTTCATCTACGGGTTAAGCGCTAATTGGTGCTGTTTTTGTTTTCTCACTAGATTAATTACAGTTAATATTAGTAAAGTTTTTCCTCTTCTCTTTTCTGCTTGGTGTTTTGTTAAAGCTTTTTGTTGTTAAATTGGTTTTTTTTGTTTTTGTTTGTTTAGTCTTTCTCTTATATTTTCAATTATAATTTGCTTCAGCGAAAATATTGCGTTTGATTCTTAGCATGTTCTTTTTATTCATCGTATTTGTTTTGTTATTTTGTTTGTTTGGTGTTTTTTGGTAATTCACTATCACAGCGTAAATATATATCTCGTTAATAACGTTGCCTTCGTCGCCTGCTCCTCACTAATTAGGCAGCCATGTTGAGCCCCCGGCCGCAGTTCGACATCCACTTCCACTTCCAGTTCATCCGATGCTGACGTCTTCATTTCCCTTTGTTATCTGTCAAACGCAATAACGGCAATGGCATCCTGCGTTCGAGCGCCGCAGCTAGTGCCATTCATCGACCCAATCTATGACGACAAAGCAGGCCCAATTGACATGGGCAACAACAACGTATTTACTATGGGCTGCCGCAGCTCGACATCCTTTTTGGGTCATTGTGTGTGTACGTGTGCGTGTGCGAGTGTCAACGTGTGAGCGTATGCGTGTGTCTGTGTGCGTGTGTGTATGTGTGCCTCTCGTATGCGGCCTGTTTTCACATTTTCGATTTCCTCGCTCTTATTTGATTTTCGCGTATAAAACAGTACGATTACAAAATAACTACGCGTTTTATCTGAATGCGGTGCCGTTGAAAATCGCGTTATCACATTGTTATTTATTTAGTTGTATAAAAATCATTTTGCACTCATACACTCGCGCTCACACACTCGGACGTTGCAGATTTGATTTATTTTGTTCGCACTTGAAATAGTGACACCGAGTCTCATTAATATCATAATGCTGAATAGTTCATGGGCGGATTTTTCAGCTGTTTGTGTGCGGCCACACCTTACGATCCACATTTCAAACTTCATTTCTCCATAGCAATGCTCACGTATCTCTTTCTCCAAATAATATCTGGTGGCCGATGCTCGGTGGCGGCATGCCGATAACGCTAGTGCAATTGAAGGATTTACCAATTTTCAGTGGTGCGGCCACATTGTTTGCAGTCAGTGTAAATGTCAGTCGCAATTTGTTTTTAAAAAGTTTTGCGTTTAGAATTATTGCGAATAAAACAATAATTGAACACTAAAAACGTTATTTAAACAATAAATCAAGTGTTTTAACTCTATATTTCAACGGAAGAGCAAGAAAAGCTTCAAAATTGGTAAAGTGGACGGCAACACAATGGGTAGCTCGGACGATCGCGTCTATGCTGCCGAAAAAATCATCCAGAAGCGCGTTAGAAAGGTACGTTCTAGAATATAAACAAAAATAAGAATGCAACTGCAACGCATGCGAAAGACAAATGTGCGCAGCACACAACAACTACAAGGTCACATGTCCTTCGAAATTTCGAGCAGAGGCTCGCGTCGTCCATCTGCTGGCAGCTGCGCCAATGTCTCGTGCTGCCGCCGCTGCTTCTGCTGCTGCAGCAGCCTGTGGCAGTAGCAACCACCATTTACGTTGCGCGCGTGTGCATGTGTGTGTGTGTTTGTGCGTTGTTGTTGTTTTTTGTTTTTACTCTGTGCTACATATCGGCATCGATGAAAAATCAATTAGTTCGCCTTGCACCGTATGTTTGGAACGCGCCAAATGCATTTTGAATGTGCGATCGATCCGGACTGAAAATAGAAGATCGTCTGTAACAAATTTATTTTTATAAAATTAAATAGTATTTAAAAAGAATATTTTAATGATTTCATGATTTGAAGATCTCATTTAATATATTTGTGAACATTTCAGGGCGCTGTGGAGTACCGAGTCAAGTGGAAGGGCTGGAACCAGCGGTACAACACTTGGGAACCGGAGGTAAACATCTTGGATCGTCGTCTAATTGACATCTATGAGCAAAGCAACAAATCTTCTGGAACACCCTCGAAACGTGGCGCCGCGCTTAAAAAGGAAAAGAAAGAAAAGGAGCCTGATCCAGACCCAGAGTCAGAGGAAGATGAGTATACATTCAATGGCGATGATGTGCCTGATACCAATCAGGCAACAACATCGACCGCCACAACAAACGATGGAGTTGATAAAAAGGATAAGGACAAGAAACATCATCATCACCACCATCATCATCACCAGCAGCAGCACAATAGCAACAACAACAACAACCAAAGTATCAAGTCCGAACGTATTAGTAATCGTCGCTCTGAATCGCCGCTAACTCACCATCATCATCATCATCATGAGGCGAAGAGATTGCGCATAGATCACAGCTCCTCATCCAATTGCAGCTCAACGCACAATGATAGTACGTTTGTCCCGGAAGCAGACACCAATTCATCAAGCTCAGAGGATCAACCACTTATGGGCACCAAGCGGAAGGCTGAGGTTCTCAAAGAATCGGGTAAAATTGGCGTCACCATTAAAACCTCACCAGATGGGCCGGCTACTAAGCCATTGCAGTCGACGCAGGATCAACAACAGCAAAATGCAGCAGATACGCCCGCACAGCTACACAAAACAGAGCCTCAGGGAGCGCCGCACAGTGCCCAAATAGAAGCTGGTGAATCGTCTACACCCGCATATACCGAGGAGGAATATGACGAGGGAGTAACGACTGCAGTGTCGCCATCAGAGAACAATAACATACCAAAACTGGCTGGCGCCCTGGCATTGAGTCAAAAGCAACCGGTAAGCCCACTCTCACCGCGTGCTTTGCCGCCGCGATTCTGGTTGCCCTCCAAGTGTAAGATGTCGAACCGTGTGGTTATCACGGATGTTACCGTCAATCTGGAGACGGTGACCATTCGCGAATGCAAAACGGAGAGAGGATTCTTTCGTGAGCGTGACATGAAAGGCGATTCCTCGTCAGTGGCTTAAGCCATCGCGTTGCTCCATTTTCAATTGTAAATAGTTTTACGAAACAAAACAAAAATCCATACTAAATGTTGCAAAGCATTTTTTTTAAGAAACAACTTATTTATTGTATTTATTTATAGCCTAGAAACTAGATTGTTGTTTTATTACAATGTTTAAAGAGCAGTTTCCAGGTGTTGCACAGACACGAATATTGAAATTTCTTGTGAAATTCATTCAACATTCGCATCTGCGCAACGTCTGTGGGCTCAGATAGTTGTATGTCTAGTAGTTTAGCAGAGTATATAACATGATATATATATTTATTTAACATATATGTATATTTTTCTATAACAACTTGAATCTGATAGAAACCAAAACACACTCATATATACGCAACAAATCCATGCGAAACTGAAGCAATTGCTATTACGCTTGATATACACATTTACATTATACAAAAGCCTACCATTAATATAAATATATATACATAAATATATATAGTTATTATATATATTACGTTAAGAATGTTACAAAACAGCAGTTGCTTCAATTTTTTATAGTTTTATGCTTTTTTTCCATCTAATATTATTTGGCGCTGACTGAATTGGAACAAAAATATATAAAGAAAAAAAAAGATCATAATATCTAAGTTGCATGAGTATAATAAATTTTAGACTATTATTATCTATGATTACATAATTTATCTTAAATATTTAGTTTTTAAGTTCAACTGTCGAAGAAATGCTGACTCTATTTGCCCCAAATGTGCAGGGCACATGAAAATCAGTTAAAAATAACTTATGGCTAATAGATTCGACAGTTTTTCACATGGTTTACAATTCCTTTTAATTCGTTTTGTAAATTTTTTTTATATATATATTTACTTTTAATAAATAACGCACAAAAAGAACAAATATCATTATTGATATTTGTTCGTTTTGAAACATATATTTTATAATCATGTGCGCAGTATTTATTGGCTAGTTTTTAGTTGCAGCGCTAATTCCATAAACATGAAACAAAGCAAAACAAACAAATAAAAAGAAAAACAAAAACAAAAGACGAGAACTATTCAAAGACATTTTCAAGTTTGTAATCTAATCTACTGTAATGTTATTGCCAGTATCAACGGTAATTAAATTAAATTGAAGCATCAAATACTATTTTTATTGTAATTCGTGCCGTCGTCAATTATGATCTAAATTCAGGAATATCATGGCGTACAAACATTGTTAATATCTGTATTATTCCATAGATAATAACTATCAAGTATGTACAGAATTAATTTCAGCTATAATATCTTCTCATAAGGGTCTGCATTTGTTTATAAAAGAGTTGATGATGGGCGCCACCTTCTCAGGCTCATTGAGGTGCACATGATGCGTTCCCTCAACTTCATGATATTCAAAGTTCGGATTCTGTTGTAAAACTGCCAGCGCAGCATCATAGTATTTCTTGTCCTCATAATAGGGTGCCTGCAGAGCCTTAATGAAGAGATGCGGCGACGTGATGCGCTTTGCCATTTCCAGCACAATCTCATTGGAGAGTGTGTAGAAAAGTGAGTTCTTCAGGCGATTGTCGCGGGAGAAGTAATACTTATGAGGCTCGTGACTGGAGGGTTTGCTGTTGCGCTGCAACAGGTACTTGCAGGCCTCCAAGTCAACGGACTTGCCGGTGCCGTGATGTAGTCGTTCTACCAGCTGATCCCATTCGTACGCTGGTGGCTCACTGCCGCTGCGCAAGCGACGCTCAAGTTTGAGAGATTCCGACAGGCGTTCGGAGAGCGCATCCACAATGTGTTTCGGACTGCGTATGAGAGGTTTGAGAACATCCAGTCCAATAAACATATCCACTTTGTCTGGGAATAGTGCGGCGAATACGAAGCCGTTAATGGAGCTCATTGAGTGTGCCATTATGGAGACTTTATTCCAATTGTATTCCTCCATTATGCGCAGTACCAGCTGAACATAATCGATGGAGTGATACATGACGCCTTGCGGTAGCCACGAGGAGTGCCCGTGACCCGGTGCGTCTATGCTGAAGAAGGACAGGTGAGAAGGAAGTAGCGGTGCGAGTGTGTCAAAAGTGCCAGCATTGTCCTGCCAGCCATGCATGCCCAGGACAGGACGTACATGCTTCGGTCCATACCATTTCCCAGCTACGTGACCCCAGGGAACTGGGATGGTAACCTCGTCATACTGAAACATTTGAACATGGTTCATAGATATTCAAGGTGAATGCGAAATAATTATGTTACTTACATGTTTTGTTAGTGCCTTTAACGAAGTTGATGAACTTTGACTGTGTGCCAGACGAAAGTTTTGCTGGGTTCCATTCGCAAGTTTCTGGAGCAGGGGCAAACTTCGTTGGCTTTTCATTTCGTCTAAGTATTTTTTGTGAAATTATGCTATTGAGTAATATTAGCACGGGGAATAATAGCGCCAGACTTGCTCACTGTGATGACACGAAACATCTGATTACATGTGCGAGAGAGATTTAATGAGCGCGATACATAATTACGATAACGAAAGTTAGATACCCTACAAAGCATACGCAGATGCTCAGCATTATTTAAAGCATGGTGATATATAACACGTATATTTCAATTATTTTTTAAATCTTAAATTAATATATAAAAGTTAACGGATAATTCTCTCTATTATTGTTTATTTCAACAACTATCGGTGCTGTCTTAAACAATCGATAATTTATAAAGTTGTAACGTATATTGCTCTCCTCTCTAGAATTAGATTTCGCTCTCGCGCTCCAACTAGAATCAGCTGTTTGTTTAGTTTATTGTTTAGCTCTGTCACGGCAATTCGAACTAAATATAGCTAATTTGCGTCACAAATTTATGTAAATTAAATATATATAATTTATATATTTTGACTAAACAATTGATTGAACCGTAAGAATTTCACTGTACGTATGACCCTCCCCACACAGTGGAATTTGAAACCCAGTATAACCCGGCTGTGGAAATTGAAACCAAGAGCATCCATCCATCAGTCAGATGCAATTGTTGACCTTGAACTTTGGAGTTGTTGTTTTTAATAGTCCATATGTCGAGCAACAGCATGGATAAATCAATTTCATGGCACTGATTTTTATTTATAACTTTTCGGTGCGCACCGGTTTGTTATTATTCGTTTCAGTTCATCAACGACGCGGTGGGCGCTTTAATTAACTAATCGTAATCTGCTCTAACTAATCGCGTGCTGATAAGAATACGTTTGCTTATTTCATAGGGTTAAACTTTGGAATTTAAGCTCATTTGTGTCTGTCTTCTGCTGCAGTAAGGATCATGGAGTTTGAATTTAAGGAAAATTCTAGTGAAGGCACCGACGGAACTCCCGTAGATCTTAATCTGCGGTTTCGACATGCAGGCGACCTTACTGGTGAACCTCCAACGAGAGCTGTAAGTGCGGACTTTGATCTTTGGAATGTGAATCGCAGTTAAATGCTATTTTGTACTTCACTTTCAGTTCTCCGAGATCAGCATTAAAGTACCCTGGGGCCACATTGCTGGCAAATGGTATGGACCCCAGAATGTTCAGCCCATATTGGGCCTGCATGGCTGGCAGGATAATGCTGGCACATACGATTTGTTAGTGCCTTTACTATCGCCAGACGTGGCATTTCTATCCGTGGACTTGCCTGGTCATGGATTGTCTTCACGTTTACCTGACGGCTGCTATTACAACTCAGTTGATAATCTATATGTGATAAGGCTTATCATGAAGCAATATAAGTGGGAGAAGGTGTCACTGATTGGCCATTCAATGTCTTCCATAATTGCCTTTGTGTTTGCAGCTGTCTTTCCCGATAAAGTAGATATGGTAATTGCCATTGATGCCTTGAAGCCACACCAGCGCCCCTACCCCTCGGTCATACGCACCATGGAGACGCGTCTAGACGAATTTCTGCGTGAGGATGAACGCAATCGCAGCAAAACCGAACCACCCAGCTATACGTACGATGAGCTGATTGAGCGCGTCTACATTGGTTCCTTTCATTCGGTCAATAAGGAGCTCTGCAAACATATGCTTGCGCGCAATATCCAGAAGTCAGGCAAATATCCGGACAAATTCTTCTTCTGTCGCGATCGCCGCCTAAAGTTCTACAACTATGCAATTGGCTCCCAGGAGCTGTGCGTCGAAATGGCCCAGCGCATCACGTGTCCCTATTTATTTATCAAGGCAACCAATTCGTCCTATTTTGAGGACAAAAAGTACTACGATGAAGTGCTTGAGGTGATGTTGAAGAAGCCAAACTTTGAGTATCTCGAGGCAAATGGCTCGCATCATCTGCATTTGAATAACCCAGAAACTATTATTGGACCGGTCAACAACTTTATAAATCGCTTTGGCCCCGCTGCAGTTGCAGCGGCCCGTAAAAAGGCTAAAGAAGCTGCCGAGAGCAAACTCTAAAACAACAAGGCAAAAGTTCAATTTAAGGTTGGGTCAATTGGGGCTTATTTATAGTTGCATAAATGACTCTGTGTATCGATGTCACATCACTTCATTTTATATACTTAATTGTTGATTATACTGTTAATGTCTGGCTCTGCCACTGCTATAAATACACCAAGTATTTACACACACGCTGTATGTAACTATATACCAAAAGTCAGTTCATTGCGTTTTGTCTGTTGAAGGATAACGAGGAACTGGTTACACATGCACGCAGCTGATGCGCTGCTGTTCGTTGACGTTGTTAACCTCTTAAGGTCTTCAAATCCAGTTTTTGGGACTCTCTCGTACGACTTTTTATTTAAAGGTCAGATTCTGCGTATTCGCTGTTACATATATGTTTGTATGAGATTACATAATTTCAGAAAGACATTATGTTAATTACTTTTAAGACATGTTCTTAAATTGTTCTCGAGATCACTTGTGTCAGCTCTAAATGTTGTTGGGTCAATTCGGCGAATGGGTATTACATGCGTGTTGCTGAGTTCGTGTTCGCCGTTGACCTACATTTGTGGCTGGTAGAATACGTAGGCGCAGTCGCAGGCGAAAGTGTTATTAACCGAGAAACTTGTTTGGCTCAAAGCAGAGCCGAACAGCACATTGGATCGGTTGCATCACATTTTAGACTCTTTCTTGATATTTATATATGCTGCTTCTTTTTGAGGGTCAACTGTCGGATTTACATTGAGATGACAAATTAAATGCTATATAAATGCACATACATACATTTTCGTGCAAAGAGTACGAAGAAAAAGAGGTGCAAAACGTTGGACTAGTTGGCCCTGCAGCTTCCACATCTGACTGCATAAATTTTCGTCAGATATTTCTGAAAACTTAAATATATGTATATATATCGCTCTTGAGTCTTCGCCTCGACTAATATGGTTAATTCCTGTGGTCGATCATTATGGTAACATCTGCTTTGCCATTTGATTAATGAGCATTCATTAAATGTGGCTCATGTGAGATCCATATACATATTTAATATATGCTAAAGCTTGAACACTTTGCAATGTCCTCGATTGGGTTTATTTGATATATTTTATATATTATACATATATATATATTTATATTATATATATGTTACCCATTGAAATGACTCAGTTTTTTTTGTTTGTATTTCAAATTTTTTGATTTGGTTTAATGCACGCTATTTTTTATGATATAATAAAAGTGTTTTTGAAATGAGCTCTATTGCGTTGCTGGGGGATGCGCTGCAATGTATTCCAAAAGCCTCACAACGTAATCGGGAATCGGTGGGGGTGTGGGCAGATGATCGCCAACGGGATGGAATCCATTCTCATCAGCCGTGTAGGACAGAGAGATTTGCTGGCCATCGTCGGCAACATAACTGTACGATCCCCTGACGCCATTTGGATTGCCAGCCTCCTGACTCTGGATGCCGTTGCTGGTTTGGTAAGCATATGCATAGTTGCCGTCCGCATCGGCGGGATCGTTCCTTAAGTTCAGCACTTGGGCATCCTTGTCAATGTGATCAGCCAGGGCGCAGACCAGCAGAGCGGCGATGAGGCAGAGCGACTGCAAAATGAATTTGAATTCAATTAGCTAAAGTTGATTGATATCCTTGCGATTCTCTGCGTGCGCCATACTCGGCTACTCACTAGCTTGAACATTGTGTTTCACTCGTCTAATTCACACTGTTTGTTTTTCTTTGCGTATCACAGGTTTTTATACAACTCGCACTCATCCAAAAAAGTTGACTCGTCGGCGTCGCCGTCGTCATCATCGTCTTCGTCGTTTCTAATCTGCTGTTGAGCTGCTCTGACGACGCGTTGTACTAAATATCAGTTAAGCTTAAGTTGGGTATGTGCATATTTTAGGCAAATAGCAAAATTAGTGATTAAGTTAACTGAAATGCGGGGTAAAACTTAGTATGTACAATATATATACATATATATATTGGTATTTAGTTTTAATGTGCATAGGCTCCAAATCGATAATATTTTAAACTCATTCAAAGTGGTTTGCTTTGCTTGATGAATCCATTGAGATAAACGCATTAGTTGAGATCTCTTCAAATTGTGTGTGTTTTTTTTTTTTTATAGTTTATATATTTAATGAAAAAACCGTGTGATTGAGCAACATCTTACGATTCAGCATCATTGAGCACTAAACTAGCTCAAGTTGGATAAAATAAAATAAAAAAATAAAAATTGAAAACTAAAAGCCTATTTATCATCACTTTCAATTTCAATTTGGCTATCCATTCAGCATCAGGGCAAACCAGTTTAATTATTTAATTAGGCGAAAGAAGAATTCTTCAGCCAAATTTGGAACAAGTTCGCATTAGCATATAAATATTGTGGCATGATAATAAATTAGCTGATCAGCGGAGCATCCATTTCAATAGTTATATATATTTATGTTGCCATGAGCGGAGAGCGAGCTTTGCACTTTACAGAATGGCTAATAAAATGCCTATTTGTTGGCGTCTGCCACTCCATTAGAGCGGATTCTCTCAATCGAAAAGACTTAGAACACAAACTTGCTCTACAGCGATCTAAATCTTGCATTCGGCACATTTGAATTTGAATTGCTAAAATGCCAAACTAATTTGTATAGTCGAGTGTGTATTTAGATGATGGAAAATGCATTCTTCATACGTATATATTTAACTTTTATTTGTTGTTGTATCGCGTGGGCTGTTCAAGATCTTTTGACAGTCGCTGAGAACTGAAATAATTGATATCTTGGTGGGTATAAATATTTATGAACAATATTTCCTACTTTGAGACATATATTTTTTTACATTTATAATAGCCTTGATTAATTTAATTTATTTGGTTTTTGTTTTTAATTTAAATGTATAACAAGTTTCTTAAAGGGAAAAATAACAAAATATATATGAATATATAAAATAACTCTCTTAAATATAAATATATATATAAATAACAGTTACTTATAAAACTATATTTATTTCTATTTAGATATTTATACAAATATGTGCGTAAAAAGAAACGCTGACAAATATACTAATTGGTTGAACTAATCTAGTCTCGCATGTTTTAAATGCTTTTCAGTTATGTCGACATGCTGAACCTGTTAGAATGGCGAAAACATTATGTTTACTATATTTCAAAAAGTAGCAATTTAATTAAGCTATCAAAACTAGAAGCAGCAGATATATTAAAATACTTTAAATATTCTGTAGTATTTTTAAAGCTCATTAATGCTTCAATGGGAGTCATTTTTTATATTTATGTGGTTTTTATTAAATTTGTTTTATTTTTGTATTATTTATATCTTAAAATGATCTTTTATTTTAATTAAATATTTAATATTTTTAATATAATTATATATAATTAAACTTAATGTTTTTGTTTAAGCCATCCATTAACACACTTAAATTGACTGATAGTCCAATCATATCACTGATTATGATTGGCCTGAATCTGGGGCATAGCCTCATAGTTCACCTCTGTTCCGTATTGATATAGGTCATACATAATGTCTATGCTTTATAGATCTTAGCAGTCAGAACAGAATTAATCTTATTTATCTTTGTGCTTCTTGACGCTCAACGTATAGCAAAGATGTGATAATGCTAATTACTGTTTAATTACTTCCCTATTGGAGATTATATTAGCACAGATAAACAAGTTTTTCGCGCAAAAAGCTAAAAATCCGCATTGGAAGTATAAATTAAATTAAAGTAAACATTAATTGTAAAGGTCAAACAAAAATATTATTTAATAATAATTAATGTATATTTTACATTTGTTTTGAATTTTATTTACAGATGTTATTACAACATTTGCTCAGCTACCCAGAAACCATTGCATCAATTATAATAAGCATTTCTAATAGTCAAATATCTAATTTATAATGGATCATCATGATCTTCAGAGTTTCGTCGTCTGCTTTTTGTGGCGACCTTGCGCTTCCAAACATTTCAACAGCTCTTCAAGTTGGACAATTCGCGCCAGCTTCCAAGCGGGCACGCGCACCTGCCAGCTCTACATCCACATCCACATCGGCATCGGCATCCACATCCAAATCGAACTTCAACTACCATTTGAAGCACGGGCGCCGCAGGGCTCGAAGGGGAAACAGCCATTGAAAGTTGGTAAGTTATTTATATTTACTGCTCTGTGTTTGTATTTTTAATTTTTTTATTTGTTTGTTTTTTTTTTTTTTCGCTTTTCTGGTATGTTGTTTGATTGCCTGTGTGTTTGTGTAAGCCACAAATAATTTAGGGTTTAGGTGGGAAATAAAGAAATGAAGGTGCATGGGGCAAATGCAAAACTGACACCGAAATTAAAGCATGGAAATAAATTGCTGGCAAATGACTCATGCATTTTAAGGTATTCGTTTATTCGATTATAGTTAACCGCATTATTGCTGTTACCATTGTTGTTGTTGTTGTTGTTGTTAATGTTTCGATTATGATGATACGATTTTTGGCAATTATTGGTGCCTTCTTCGCCCATGTGTAGTTGCCAATTGTCAGTTCGCCAGTTGCCAGTTTGCCATTGCAGATGCCATAAAAAACGATTAAAACCCGTTTACGCCACTGAACCTCAGATCCATATTCATATAAAAGCCGGCACGCTGTTGAGAAGAGCAATCAGTTGCAGTTGAAGCATCCGTCTTATAGCACTCAAGCACTACCCAAGTCTTCAGACAAGTTCCAAGTCAAGATGTTCAAATACGTAAGTGCGACCGCCCGTGCGTCGCCGAGTTCGCATTGCTAATCACAAGATTTAATTACAGGTGCTCTGCCTCGCCCTCATCGGTTGCGCTTGCGCCGACAACATCAACAAGGATGCACAGATTCGCAGCTTCCAGAATGAGGCATCCGATGCCGAGGGCAACTATCAGTTTGCCTACGAGACCAGCAATGGCATCCAGGTGCAGGAGGCGGGCAATCCCTCCGGCGTACGTGGTGCTCTTGCCTACGTCTCGCCCGAAGGCGAACAAATCTCATTGAGCTACACCGCCGATGAGGAGGGCTACCATCCAGTTGGTGACCATCTGCCTACCCCACCTCCCGTGCCCGCTTATGTGCTGCGCGCCATAGAATACATTCGCACACATCCACCAGCACAGAAGGACGAGCAGTAAGCTGGCATTGAAATTCCACATCCACATAGAGAACCAACCAGTCAACCATCACCAACACCAACACCAACTCCATTCGCACCACTCGTAAATGTGGCAGTCATTGTTATATAGAGACATACATTTCGCATGTTTTAATTAGTTGTAGTTATCGTTAATAAAGCTCGCTCGTAAGTCAACGCGCAAAAAGCAAAAGAGTTGCTCAAGATTATTATATCAAAATCAATGCCAAGTTGGTGAGGTTGATGGGTGGCTTATTTATATGAGCGATTGAGTGCATCACTGCGGATTCAGTTATAGAAGCAGCTCAATTAAATTACTGCCTGAAAGTATGCCATATTTCTTGCATTTGATATAAAGCGCCCTCTATAGGAGTTTGCTTTCATAAATTTCAATCACGGCAGCTCAATTGAGAGTAAGCGAGATAGAGAGTAATAGAGAATCAAATCGAATTTGAGCAATATACTTAAGCGATGCTGGCATATTTATCCTACACATGAATAAAGAATGATTCGCATTTTAATTTCAAATTCTAAATTATATTTATATATACATATTTATATATATATATTTTTTTACAAACGCAAATAGAACTAAGAAATCTACTGGGCATTAAGAACTCCAAATTAGATAGCCTCTGGCATTTGCAGCAACAAACATGTGATTGACAAATTGATTGTTTAAACTACAACAAAGTGCTTTTAGGCTAGGCATTGAATGGACCCAGTTAATGATTGACCCATTGACAGACAGCTGCTATAAAAGTCGTTCGTTCGGCCGCCGCTCACACAGCGAATTGCGCGCGTTTTAAACAGCGCACAAATCGCGCACTGTGGGCGTGCGACTTTATTTACAAACATTGTTATTTGTTGATCATTTTTTGTTGTTGTTTTTTTTTTTTGCTTTTTGCACTATTTATTTGTTAATTCATTGACCAGTATGGTCAGCTGTCAGATGTATCTGTAGACTATTTATATACACACTCCGATTGGGGCTTTCTTGGGACACATGTGCCGCCGTGTAGGCTTCTGTGCGCTGCTCTAGTCTTCCAGGCTGGCGGGTTTCTTGTTTCTGTTGTTGTTGTTTATTGCTTTATTTACAATTAAACTTTACCATAGTTGGCATGTGCGGAAATTGTCCAAGGGCGTTCTAGATAGAATATATTTATATACATATATATAAAGGTATATATGTTATTAAATAGACTCGTTTGTCTGGGCTTTGTCGCTGTCCGAGTCTCGTTTGGGCCAATTTACGTTGACATTCTAAGAGCCGTTTGTTTTGGTTTTTTGGTCTCTCACGCGATGTTTTTGTTTTTATTATTTTATTTTGGCTGAAAATCAAGTTGTATTAAATAAATCACTTGGTTTGCTTTCGTTTTTAATAAATTAAACTTTCAATTTATTGAACTATAAAAATGGTTTTGGTTAATTACAATAAAAGAATAGAGTCCAATCAGATTTGTCTTCCATATAGTTAAGCGCTTGTGCGAAATGTATCTTAAATTAATTAAATTAATTTTGTAAACAAATTCTCGTTTCGTGTGCCATTTTTGGAAAGCTTTGCGCAAGGCAGTGCCGCCAACAGAAAACAAACAACAACAAAACAACATCCTCTCTATCTCTCTCACTCTCAGACTGAGTGAGTGTGTGTGTGTGTGTGTGTTAATGTGTTAGTTCTTAATGCTCAGGTACGAGGGTCCCACTTGGCGCACGTAGACGCTGCGCTCATTGCTCAGATAGGGTGGGCAGCGCACAGTGAGTATGCCATCGGAGGAGAGCTCGGAGCGCACATCGTTGGGATAGTAGCCGCGCGGCAGCACGAATCGCTTGACAATGTGACGTCCCACGAAGCTGTCGCCATCCCGTCGCTTCTCGTGCTTGGCCTCCACGACGACCGTGTCGCCTGTTGTCTTGACCGTTATCTCGTATGGCTTGAACTGATGCACATCCACATTGGCCTCGAATCCATCCTTGCCAACGACAACGCGACTCAGATCGGGCGCTGAGCCGACACGCGACAAACGCTTCCAGTAGGGCAAATCCCAGTCAGCGGCCAGATCCCAATCGCGCCACAAGCGACGACGATAATCCCAATAATCCCAATCCGTGCTGTTGTTTGTTGCTGGTACCAGAGCCATCTCGACTATGTGTGTGTGTGTGAGTTGCTGGGCTTTCTTTTTGGCAGGACGCAGCAGCGCGTTGCGAATTGTAACAACTTGAGTTAGATAGAAAACTTTTCCGTTTTACGTTTCACGATTCGCCGCGTTCTCTGAACGTCCGCACGCGATTTTAGCGCAGAGTCAATTAAGCTCGATACTGACAGCACCGCCGCCTTATATAGAGCTGCGCCTCCAGTGGGCTAAGCAGCAATGACAACTGTGACGTATGCAGCAGCGACTCGATCTTGATGGGGCTGCTGTTGTTGCTGTTGGTTGGGCTGGTGGGCTGCTGCCGCTGCAGCCAGTGGGCCGCCATATAGCATTTCCTTGCAAGTATTTGCTGTGCCAATGGGCTGAAAAACTTCCGCACCTTACCTTAGATACATTTGCTCTTGATCAGCTGTGCCCAGAGCATCTTTTCGCAATCTGAAAACCTAGTCTCCCATAACGTCCAAGCGCACAAAGTTCAACTTAATTGCGCAGCATTTCCGCTGTTATGTGAGCTGCCCATATGTATTTAAAGCTAGCCCAAGCTAAATTAACAAAATATATTGTATATATATATATTTAAACAACATTTCTTTAGCGGAAATCCGAATACAAAGATTTGAAAACGTCGCATAATTCTTTTCACTTTATTACCAAATACGGCATTGACTTTTTATGCGGATTTTCATTTTCAATTAGCAAAGCTCTACGGCTATGGCTACAGATAGAGATGGAGATACAGATACAGAGGCAGATATAGAGATATTGTGTCTGTAGCTTGTTCGACGCTTGGATTGAAACATTTGTAGCTTGTTGTCATAACAAAAGGCAGTTTGTATGGCGATGTTGTCTGCTAAACGGCTTTTCGGCTTTTGCCATCGATTTGCACCAAAGATTAGCGACAACAACAGCAACAGCAACAACAACAACGAGCAACATGAACTCATCGTGAATCGCAACATTTATGGGCCTGACCTGCCGACACCCCGTGACCCCGTCGCACATATCTGTGTATGTGTGAGTGTGTGTGTGACCCCACCCGTTTATAATTGTATTTTATGTTCTTCTTGTTCTCTCGCTGTTGTTGTATTTGCGATAGATTTTGCCAGCGCTTGATAGTAATTATAGAGACAACGGCGACAATTTACATGCCTTGCCCTACACGTATATAGATATACATATGTAGAGTAAATATATATACTTGTGTATATTATGTATTTTCGAATGAGTTCAATGAGTTTGTGACTAAGTCAGCAATTGACAGCGCGGTGCACATCAATAGAAACAGATATTCAGCAATTAATTATAAATGTAGCAAAACGCGTGTGGGCTGTCGCTGCTGCAATAGAAATGATGAGAAACTCAGCATTGAATGTAGTTAAACATAAATTAATAATTAATTAAGATGCATTTGAGCTAAAGCTAGTTGATGATCTTGTCATATATAATAATGATTAAGTTTATGTTTAATAAGAGAGTTGATTATAGTTACGTTCTAGTTATATAATTATAAATATACATAAATATTCACTTGTTTTTACTCTTTCAGAGATAGATATTCATTGCAGCTAAACATTTGCCATGTTGTCTAGTGTAGCCGTGAAATGCGCGCGCAAAATTCTCGTTTGAAAATCAATGAAGTGCCGCAGCAGCTACAACAACAACAATTACAATAAGTACAATAAAACTAGTGACAATAATGCATTGTAATTATCGGTAAACAATTCTATATAGAAAAAACAACTATGTAATCGACTAATTTGTTTGAGTTTATGGCAAAATCAAATCAAATGCGAAGCAAACGATCCCAACGATCAATGCCAAAGGGTGTGGGTCGCATTCAGGCACTTTCTTTGCCAGTCGCTTACACAAGATATATACATATATGTATATAGAAAGCAAATCCAAGTGGATCTCGATTGCTTGGCATGCGGCCACCCACAGGTCAGATGTGTGTGCAGCTGTCGCCTTTAGGCGGGTGGGTCTCAGTCTCTCAGTTTGGCTCGGTGTTTTCACGGCTGTGGGTGTGGGATTGCGCGTTTTGCTAGATGCACCTCTTCGCCTATTAGAGCTGTAGCGCGTGCGGTAAGCTCACTTGCAGCCAGTTTATGGTCATAAATGTTCGCTCATTTGCTCGCCACATATTTGTCAGCCAGCGGGCAAATTGCCAGAGGCAGCAGCTAGGAAAAAAACCTAATTTCAAGCGATTTATTTTAGTGCAGTGACAACACCTCTGCAGAGAGACCACAATTTCGAAATCAATTTAAAATATGTGAGTTGTACTAAACTAATATGGATTAAGCTTAATGAAAATATCATCATAATCCAGTGCATTCTCTAATCCATTCAGCAGCAAAATATATTCCATGTAAATATTTTATGCTTCCCCCTAAAAGTAGGCTACACAAATTTTGAAAAACCGCAGCAATTACGTATACGTAATTACGCGCTCGTTTTGTGCCTACTTAGTGGAATTGCTCGACTGAAATTGTGCCAAACTAATTAAATCAAATCAATAACGTGCGACGTAAACACAACAATTTAAACAGAATATAAACTTTTATGGGGCGTGGCAAATCAATCAGTGCGACATTACACCAGCGCACAGTTCATGAGCAATCCAGAGTCAAGTGACGTGCTCTGGTGTTGCCACAAATGCAGTGGCTGGCAAATTGGGTGCACAACGTAAAAAAAAAACAACTAAATATAAAGGAAACAAAATTGCGGCCAAGCAGTCGCCTAGGTAGACTCGACCACAAAAGGGCAAACGTTTTGTGGTGCAGGCGAACCCAGGAGCAGAACGTCACAGGCTGCTACAGCTACAGCCACAGCCACTGCAATGCGGTGCCATTGCCCAAGTTGAAGACGGAGCCGGCCAGGCTCGAGCGCAACTTAAACTGTAATTGGCCGTGCGAGTGAGCAGCAGCGTTTCGTCACCCTCTCACATCGCCTGTCGCCCATTCAGATAGAAGTGCAGAGCGCTGCCCGTAGCCCGGAGCTTGAACGTCGAAGTAACTAGAGACATGAATAAAGCCAGCACGTAAAAAGTTTCACTTCTGTTTTGAGCAGACAATATGAACAGAAAACCGTGCAGCTCTGAGCTGTAAGTGCTTGACTAGCAGATACCCTGTAGTCCAGGCAATACCAGAGAAAGTATATAGAAGGAGCACCCTATAATGCTAACTAAAAGTATCTAAAATAATCTCAAATATCTAGTTAATCTTATCGATACATAGTCGCAGCTTTTCCCCTTGGAGGCATGCCCATACTCTCTCTCTCTCTCTCTCTGCCTAATGCGTACAGGGCAGCACTAGTGAAACACATTTCCTTTTGTCCATTCCGGCGCCTCAGTCACGCCCACACTGGTCTTGCACATGTTTGCATACGTAAGGAAACAAGGATTTATTTATAAGACCCGCCAGCTAGCGTGTGGGCGAGGGGAGCTGCAACACAGCTGTGCTACGTGCAACATTTTGACGCTCCATTAGTCTATTTTTGTGTTGTGCTATTGAACCCAATACAAAGAGAGTGGTAGCAGTAGAGAGAGAGAGAATCAGAATGCCGCTGAAATGGAAAGTGAATGCGGCGCAGGTGGCACAAATGCAACGTGCGATGCGGTCTTTGATGCGCGCTGTCTGCAGCGCCTGTCACGGCGGGTGTGGAATGGGGAGAGCGAGGGAGGTAGGGAGGGAGTTAAAGGTTGTGTCGCAGCGCCAGTGTCACTGCAACTCATTTGAAATTCCAAAAAGGAAAGGTGACGACGTCGCCTTGGTACGTCCAGGGCCAGGATAGCCGCAGCAGCAGAAGCAGCAGCCAGCGCTTAGAGCTCATATGCATGTAAAAGCTCGCGTAAGGACATGCTGTTTGGCTGTCGTACGTTTTGCTTAAAGGTCACAAATTGTGTCTTCCCTCACTGTGCACTTGAAATTTTTGAGTTTGACGTTGGAAATTTGTTCCGAGTGTCCGCGTGGAAAATTAATGCGAGTGTCATACCATGAAGGACATATGGCACCGCTTATGTCCTTGTCTCCGCCCAAGGCCAAATATGCGCAATCTGTAAGGATTCAATACGTAATACAGTAAAAGTTGAAGTTGTTTTTTTTTTTTTTGTTACACATTCATTTATTGAATTCTCAAATTGAAATATGTTTACGATTTAGCTGAAGTTTGTCGTTATGATATGCCTGGCGTTGCTAAAGTATGCAGTTACGAATTTGTATTGTGCTTAAGAAGAAGATGATGATATCGAAAATAAGTCTAATCTATGCGATAATAACTAGAGCCTGCAAGCTCTACACATACATATACGTCTATATGCTACATATATATATTAGATATGATTTATGAGCTTAGAGACTTTAACGTTTTTCGGTTTGCTACATTTGCCATGGTATTGGGAGAGAGTTAGAGAGCTCTTAAGTTAACTATATCGATTATGATTGACATCAAGTAACAACTAACTGTTAATAGGCGCGATCGATGGCCAAGGAGAAATCCATTCTCACCTGACCAGCTGACGCCAAATATGTTGAAATATGCAATTATAATTTCGTTTTTTTGTAAAGCTATATGTGTGCTTAAATATATATATAAATAAATATGTATATATATTTATGTATGTATTTATAGTTAAATATAGTATTCATGGTACTAAAAGAACGAGCATATTCAATACGAGTATGATATATCATGTATTTGTAGTTCTAGTTCATACTAAACTCTGAAAGTGCAATCAGCTACGATTTTCATTAATATATATATATTTTTTTGTATTTTCTTTTCTTTTATATATAAAATTCTTTTTTCTAAATTGTATTTTTAGTTTTTTCTTTTTTACCAACATTTAGAATACGTTAAGAACACGGAAATATTACGTGGGGCCTCATCAAATCGTAAACCAATAAGTTCTATGTGTACTTTTGTTTTGCTTCTTTTTTTTCAGTTTCAGTTTTCAACAAAATTTCCATTTCATATGGCACAAGGACCATGCATGTCCTTCTTCTTCTTCTTGTTACTCTTGTTGCATTTATTGTTGTTATATGTTTCACTTTTCATAACCTCTGCAAACTGTAGCAGAGCCCACTCCAACACTTGCCGACATTGTCGAAAAGTTTCTGCAATTTTTGTTAGTTCTTCATTTGCTGTGCTATAAAAAACTTTTTCCCTTTTTTTTTTTCTACCCAAAATAAGAAACTTTTCATATGTGTGTGCGTGTGTGTGTGTGTGAGCTGGTGTTGTTGTTGTAGTTTGGCTGTGCCTTAAATTTGCCCATATTTTCAAGTACAAGTATGTATAATATAGTATATAATATATAAGGTATATATAAATAGTAATCTGTTTGTTTTGCTTTTTAGGTATCAAAAAATTCGTATAAAAAACGTTTGCTTAACAAATTCGCATTGTTTTCGTTAAAAAATCTCTGGCTTAAAAATTGTGTATTGTATTTGAGTTGCTTTACGATTATTAAGAGATTCAAAAAACAAGTTCGGTGTGTGCAGCCGTGTGTGTGTGTGTGTGTGTATTTCAAGCGGCCTTTGCTGAAAATGAAGCCTCCTGCCGCACGAATCTCTATGCAAATTCCTGTTGCCAGCCTTTTGCCATAGTTAAAACCAATTTGCTTTGTGTGTATGTGTGCGTGTTTGTGTGTGTGCGTGTGTGTTAGTCGCGTGTGCCACGCCTCCTGCAATATTGATATGCGCCTAATAGGTAATACGTCCCAGGCGCGTTGCAGGCAACGTCGTTGGCTCCGAGCTGGGCAGCTCGCCGCAACGCTGCAGCCAGTTCCAGGCCTGGCCACAGAGCACACCGACTCTGGCCAACATTCAGAAACAGTTGCTGCGCCGCTTCGACGCCGACGTCGATGTCATTGAGACTGAAGCGGTTGTTGTTGTTGCTGTTGCTGTTGCTGTTGCTGTCGCTGCAGTTGCTGTCACTCTCGTCGCTGCTGGCAGCAACGCGGCCGCGTTCTATGTTTTCTTAAGCTGCCCAACTGCCGCACGGCCGGCAGCTGCGGCATGGCTGGAGCATTTGGGTGTGCGTGTCTTCTTCACCAGGAAGCAGGTGAGAAACTCAATGGGTGAGGCCACCTTCTGGAGACTCTCCTCGGAGCTGGAGAACGACTGATGGCCCTCGAAGCGGGCATTGCTGCACTTACTCCGGCCACTGGCCGGACCGGGTCCATCCATCTCCAAGGCATGTCGATAGTAGTTCTTGCAGCACTTCTTGGACAGATTGTACATGCGCACGGTACGATCAATGTTTTCATCGTCCTCCTCTTCGCCCGACTTCAGATTCAGGCCCAAGCCACCGACGCCCACGTCATGCGAGTTCGACTTGACCATGTTGGCAGGGTGAGCTTGTTGTTGTTGTTGTTGTTGCTTTTGCTGTTGCACTTGCTCCTTGCTGATCTCTTGCTGCTCCAGCTGCAGGCTTTGCTGCTCCTGTTGCAGCTTGTTCTGCTGCTGCTCCGCCTCCGACTCCTGCTCCTCCTCCAGATTGTTTTCCGAATCATCGTAGAACTTGTAGCTGCGATAGCGCGCATGTCGTCCCTGCCAATCTCCACGCCCAGTCCAGTCTGTGCTGGCTGGCAGCGACAGCTGAATGGTGGGCGTGCGATAGTACTGACGGTGCGGATGGAAGCCCAGACCAAAGTCGTCCAGATAGGATTGTGTATGAATGTTGTCCAGCTCGTCGGCCACACTCAGCAGAAATGGCAGCGTCGACATGGTCTCCTTGTAGATTGTGCGTTGTATTTTGAATGAAATGTGCCAAGGTATCTCTTCCCGAATGTCAAGGAATGAGCTTTCTTTTCTTTTTCTTATGTCGAATTTCAATTGAAGAACTTTCAATTTGCACTGGCCTGGTTTGTTTTCACTTTTCAGGCGGCTGACGCTGAAAATGTGTAGGTATCTCTGTATCTATGCTACGGCGGGGGCATACACACATGCACATACGCAAACACAAACACAAACACAAACACAGACACAGTAACTGCACTTGTTTGCTTTTACTTTGCTTTGCTAAACTTCTGCACTCGGCCGAGGCACTGGCTCTGGCTCTAGCTCTGGCTGGCTGGCTGGCTGGCTCCGCTCGCAGGCAGCTGCACGGACTCGAAACTGAAACAGAACTGAAAGCTGAAAGCTGAATTCACGAAACGAAATGCAATTTACCAGCGCTGCACGAAGTGTGATTATGTTGCTACAACATCATCATCATCATCATCATGCATGTACGGAAACTCCTTCGGCTCTCTCTTTCTCTCTCTCACTCTCATGCTCGCTGCTGTCCCTCTCACTCTCCATCTCGCTCTCGCTCTCTCTCTCTGTCTCTCCCTCTCGCACACTCGGCAACTGGTCACGCGCTCACGAAATGGAAACGATGTTGGCACGAAGTGCAGCGAAAAACCCAAATAAAAACAACCCCAACCCAAAGCCACCCCACACACACACACACACACACAGCCGGAATATCCCACAAGCCAGTGCAGCTACTAGATTTGAGGCTACGCTTGGTTTATGTTTTGATTTTGCACGTACGACGCGGCGTATGCGTGTTATTATGGTACGCCCGCACAGTGCGCGGCTTGGAGGCTCTCGCCTTGACGACGCTGCTGGAATTTTCCGAGCGCATTTTCGCGCCTTATTGTCATTACTTTATCCACGCTCATTTTGATTTTGTTTTTTAATTTTTTTTTTATTTTCGTTTGTTTGTTTTTGTCTTGCTTCGCTTAGCCATTTGGCCTCCAGCATTGCAGGCTGCATCGCGTCCCTGGCTTGTCTGCTGCGAAGGACAACGACTGCCGCTGCGTTAGTATGCAGCATCTGCCTGTGTCCCTGTGTGTGTGTATGTGTGTGTGTGGGTGGTTGTGGGAGGCTGTGTGTATGCGCCTCGTTAGCTTAATGCGCAATAATTCATTTCAGGGAATTATTGTGCAGGTGGCGAACGCTGACATTAAGTGGAATTCGTTGGCAAATGCAATTGAATTTCGTTAGCGAGCCAAAAGAATGATTTGTGCAGTCAATTGATTTGGGGCAAACTGCAGGATTTGTGACTAAGACTTGAACTATTAACTAATAAAACTATTGAAATGGCTGAATGTTGAATGCTGAATATGATTTTGAGTAGGAATTAGAGCCGAGGCTGCAGATAAGCTAAAAAGTTGCAATCAAAATATGTGCCAAATGACTTAGTTAAGCAATGGAATGAAATCTCGTAATAATATCTATCAATATATATACATAATTGAAATCTATTTCTATATCTATATATACTTATATCTTTCTCTAATTCTCTATTTGCATATATATATTTCATAAAGAAAATTCTATACCTTTTTCTACTGATCTAATCACATAGCTTCTTCCAATTACGTCTTTTTTTCGAGTTGCACAGCCTGGTCTTAGCGCACAAATTGCCTGCATTATTCATGGCCAACATGAACTGCACAGATCCAAAAATCCCAACCAATTGGCTCCAGTTCAGGAGCTGTGCTCTATGAGAGCTGCTCTTATGGGGTCAAATGACGGAACAGTCAACGAAACGGGCCTGGCAATTATGCAGAATTGCCTTGCTGCAGGGCACACATCAGCAACAACAAGCAGTAGGAAATGCGAAATGAAAAACTACAACACACAAGCACACACACACACAGACACTTGTAGAAACAGAGAGAGAGAGAAAGAGAGAGGAAGAGAGCCATATGTGACTGAGCTGTCTGGCAGTTAGAGACACTTAAGCCTGCGGTGAGCGGTTGTCGTTTGTGCCACGTATTGAGCGCAGTAGGCTGGCAAAGGGAGGGGCAGACAAACAGACAGGATTAGAGGCAAAGCAAGAGCAACAGCAGCAGGCGGAGTGAGTCGAGGTGCAGCACATAAATCTTTTAGCACTCTATATGACACAGTTTTTCGCCAACATGCCGGGGGGCTCTGGACTGGCTGCTCATCAATCGGACGTTCGCTCGCTCACTCGCTCGCTCACTCGCTCGCTTTGACCCCTGTCCTGACAGCTGTCCATGCACCTTGCAGTGCCTGCGCCTCTAGACGATGACAGGCCGGTGATAAGCGAGCGGGACGAGGTGGGTCACTTGAACATGTTGTGACTGCCACAGGCTGCTGTTGCTGCCATTGTTCTATGGAGTGCCGCACACGCAAACAGCGACAGCAAACAGTGGCTCGTATTAGTCATACGACACGTTGGCCTCATTCGCATGTCGTTTAATTCGTTTAATTGCATTTAATATTATGCACATTCTATTTGGGGGGGCGGGGCACGCACTTAACACCCACCGGGGCTCATGACTTGAAATATTTATGGCAATAGCCAATAGCCAATAGCCAAGCAAATCGCGAGTTGCAAACATAATACAAATTAGAAATGCATTCCGACGAACGCGCATAAGCAAAGTTACGCCTCGTATGTCCTTGTGCCAATTGCCAGTTGCCAGCTGGCAGCACGGTCTTTGACTCAGCGACTGACGGGCGGACCGATAGACGGACTGAATGACTGACAGTTCGTATCAAATTATCTATAAATTGGAATTGCCATCGATGAGGATACATACATATATATATTTGCATAGCGTGCAGTCGAGTAACATTTGATTGTTTTTTATTGGACCAGCTCTAGAGGCAGGCAGGCAGGACGACAGGCAGACAGGCAGCCAGTCTCCTGTCGTGTGAAATTTCATACATCATTTTATCAAATGCCACAGATTTCAATATGTTTGCTTTTTAATCTGATACCTTTGGAAATGAACAGAGAGTATATTGGCTTTGAGCATATGTATGTAACAGAGCGAGGAGATTGGAAAGAAGTCAATACCTTTGATAACAAAGAGTTTCCTTCTCACTCTTAGTATTTGGCAGAAGTTAGCTTCTTTGATTAAGTAATCAAGTTGTTGTAGTCGTCTAGTCTGCTAGTCGTTCAGGTCATTCCATTTTGGTTTCCTCTCTTTTTGTAAGTCGACCAGGACACATGCAATCAATTTGTAGAACACAAACTGTTTCTTTGCCTTCGGTATTTACACGAGATTTGAATTTAATTTTCAGGTCACACAAAAGGAGGACACACTGTACGTGTGTGTGAGTGTGTGCAGCGAGGATGTGCTTGCTCGGTAGTCAAGTGGCAAGCGAGGCATAAAAAATGCAATAAATATTTAAATTACGATATCAGCGCGCTGCACGCAAATAAGAAACTGGGTTCAGGGCCCTTCAAAAACTAGGCTAACTGTGGATAATGCTACAAAATAATTAAAAACAAAACACTCCCAAGACGAGCTGCAGCTACAGCTACAGCTGGTGTGCCAAAGGGCTGGTGATATTTATAATGAGAAGAAAGAAATATAGTGCAGCTAAATGGGTGACGGTAGGTGAAATTTATGCAAGAAATTTACTTAAAATTACTTTAAATATTTATATACTTTCATATGTAAATAAAACAGCTCTTATGTATATTAGAAATTTAAATGGGCCAAATTGAAATGAATTATTAATAACAGTTTTATGATTGACACAAATATTAATTTGTGCTCGAGTAACAGTTGCTGTTATTGAATGATAAACAAGCAAAAATCTGGTAGTCGACTGGCTAATACTTGTTCACAATGCACAATAAGTTAATGAATAAGAAATCAAAGCTAATGAGCTAAAGGTTTATCTGCGGATGACTCCGAAAATGCTCCATCTGATAATATGAAGATTTTCATTATAAAACTCAAGGACTTCTATTTATATTTAGTATTAAAATAGCTTTCAGACTAAGTGTAGCCAAGCATATGTGTTCCAAATTTGTAGACAGACGGACCTTGTGACACACTCAAAAAAAACCACAGCATCCACATCCAATGTCATCAACCAATATACTCGTTTTATTTCTCGAACGAGTGCTCGACACTCAACAACAAACAATGCAGACAAATGTATTTCAAATCATTTATTTTATTCATTTCGCAGCTCCCGTTGGTTTGGCTTTAATTGGCGCCGCGTTTTGCATTTGTTTAATATTTAAAGCTCAACATTTTTGCACAATATCTATGACGGCAACAACAACAATCGCAAAACCATTTGTATGGACAACAACAACTGTAAATTTACAACAACAATCGTGTCAAGTTCAACAAAAGCTTCACCCATGATTGTTGTTGTAAATCTCGTATATAAAATTCGTGGCACGCACAGAGCCCAAAAAGAGAGAAAAAAAAAGAAAAAACCTGTTAATGCGTTTGCCTCTTGTCAAGTGCACCCACGCGGCGCCTGAAGAAACAGAGAGACAGAGAGTGAGAGAGAGAGAGAGAGAGATGTTGATAGAGCGAGAGAAAGATAGCTAACTGAGCAGATTTGAAGAGTTGGCTCGCTGCAAGAGCGAACTACAGACAAACAAATTTAGCTGCTGGCCGACTTTAAGTGAAGTTATCTCTTAAGCAGATCCTAAGAGGGAGCGCGCTGCAGACTTGACCTTACTTGTCAAGCGCCAGAAAAGGATAAAACATCAGCCAATTCATGCATATTTGTTAAGCACATGTGTTCCCCATACTCTGTAAGGCATGAAGCTCCCATTCAAGCCTTGCCTAATGCTATGCTAATGAACGCAATTATAAAATAAACTTTAAAGTTTAAATATGCATAAAAAATGAATAGACAAAAAGAAGAAAATAGTTGCACTAATTTGCTAATGGGTCATACATATTTTTTATAGCCAAATTACACAAAAACAACGTCTTACTCATCATCAGCAGCAGCAACGGCAGCGGCAGCAACAACTAAACTTGCAGCATCATTAAAGACCCGGGATGCGACAAGCTCTGCAAGTTGTCTATGTGTGGCCGTTCGCTCACTCTCTCTCTCTCTCTCATTCTCTTTCTCTCTCTCTCTCTGCCGCTCTGTGAACACAAGGTATAGGGCGACTACCTATGCAGACTGATCGCTGGCGGGTCACAGAGCGGAGGGATGAGAGGTTTACATGTATGTATGTAGCTTAAAGTGCTCGCGGCTCATAAGCTCAGCGGCGGTTCGCTCAGAGCTTGTCTTGAACTTTGGCAGTCGTTTACGGTTGTTCCATGCGGCGCGTTGATAGCGCGCTACGATCTACGAGTACCGAATTTCCGAAGTTTCCCGGTCATTAAGGCAAAACAATTCAATTAGTAAGCGAAAATTTGTATTTGCCCCCGTCTAAAGCATTCAATCCATTCGCGTGCGCCCGTTAAATAAACGCGCGCTGATTTTATCACAGTCTGTGGCACGGCAAAGCGCCGTGTAACCATCCTGCCATCCGATACCATCTGAACTTCACAAACATTAGCTATCGCGTGTGTATGTGTCTATAGAGTGCATAAATATGTGTCGCTGTTATCCTGAGCTGTCAGTTCGTTGATGAGCTTCAGCGCACACAGGTGTTGACCCATATAAATTAGCTCAAAAATTATTCAAAAATTATTCAAAATTCCGAGCAAAAAAAGCTTTCACCTAATAAGCGACGACACGCAAAAAACTTGTATTTTTCCTTTTAGCGCTTTTACTACGAAAAAAGGCAGCAAAAAATAAAAGACATTATAAATTACTATATTTCTTATATGTGTATGGCTACATACATATAGCGCAGAAAGCAAAGCAAAAAGTAAAGAAAAAACTAAACCAAACATAGCTAAAAAAAAAAAATAAAAAACTAACCCAACGAACGCATCGTAGCGCATTCACAACTTGTTTATTTCAAAATATAAGTGTATATATAACAAAAGGCGAAAACCTGAAAGCGCGTATATCTTATAAATAGTGCGCTTTGTTTCGGCACCAAACTGCTGGCGACCATCAGCAACCACACCAATACCAACACCAACACCAACACCAACAATAATAATAACAACAACAACATCAAGTGGCAGCTGTCTTGACGTAGGTCAGGCAACCGCGAGAGCCAACATCAATAAATAAATCTCAAACTATGCGCTGATTGAGCTGCCGGCAAAAAGTCGTAACGAACAGCTGTCTCTCAGTCTCTGCAGTCCACCTCGACTCCCTTAAATCAGCCCATGCTGCCGGCTGCTCACCGCGGTGTGTCTTAGCTGCTCCATAGATTACTGAAAGTGCAAAATGTTACACTGGTCTCTGATTGTCAGCGCCCTGGGCGTCATTGTCGCTGTGCTGGGCGCCTACTGCGGCTGGTCCCTGTTCCCCACCATGATACACAAGAAGGTCGAACAGGTGAGTTACGATTTATGGAAAATAGGCCGATTAACAATTAAGAGATCTTCATGAGAATATATATGATAAGCTGAATAGTTTGTGATATCGAAAGATTCTGAGTCGATGTTGGTCTGTTAGAGGATTTTATTAGAAATTCGTAATTAAAATTTAAGTACAATGCATTTATTGTCTAAATGTTCTGTTTGCCTTGTTCATACTTCCCCAACTGCTAATTGCAAGCCTTGCTGCTTGAGAGTTGTTTCTTACATATAGAAAGATAACAGTATGAATATATGTATATTATACAATGCTCTGATTGTTAAGGGTTCTGTGTGGAGCATACTTATCTAACTGCTAATTGAAAGCTTTGCTAATTCACAGTTGTTAGGGGCAAGCTCCATAGTTCACAGCTTTTTTTTTAACAACAATTTCTCTCGCTTATAAACAAAGTGCAAATATTTGGTAATAAGCAGACAAATATATATATATATTTATTTGCTGTATAGATGTTGAAAATGTGGGATTTTCACAATGCATTAATTTATTTATTCTTCGTATTAGCAAGCAGGCGAATAAATGGCAAGAGATGTAGGGAAATATATACATCTGCCTAGATATAATATAAAGCTGAAGACAAAACATAATTTTATCAAATCTTTAAAAAATCTGATTAATAATATATATAAAAATAAATAATTCTTTGAAATTCATATTCATATTTTTATGACAAGATGCGTATTAAATTTAATTTCTAAACATATGTTAATTGGTGTTCTGAGACAACACAGGCCAACAGAATTCAGATACCGAGAAGCACCTAAATTCTAGTGCTGAATGCTTCAAAGAATGATGAATCATACGATAAGAACAAATACGATTTATCATTTTAGCGTTTCAAGACTATTTACATAGTAAGTTAAAATAAACTGACATTCCTTTTAAGCTTGGTAAGCAAACCTATTTTACTTACTAAAATATTCTTTGCATAATAAGAATTTGGCAAATTTTGTTGGCTTGTTTTAATTATAGCTTATAGCGGGGGCTCCCAAAAGTTATTCGCTTTGCTTGATTTTTTATTTATTATATTCTAATCGGGATTCCTTAATAGTAAAAAATAACTAAGCTTCTCAAGCCACAACTCAGGTTCTAAGCAACCTTTTGACTCTTTTCGAGTGGCTCACAGTTACGCACCCATTTGTACTTAACACATACTGAGGTTGGTTGTCAACGTTGACCTTCAAAAGAACATGAAGCTATTACACTTAACATGCAGCCATAACTCATTACAATAGCCCCATCGGGCAATTGCATAACATCGCGTCGATCTACATGGTTACGACAGGGCTTCATTATCGTCATGAATGACGCGGCAGAACATGACATTTTAAATATTTATATATATGTATATGTATAGCTGGAAAGTACCGCTATATATATATATGTAAGCCATCAAATTACGAGCCAAAACATGTTAGATACGATCTATATGCAGCCAAATACTCAGAGGTAAATATCAGGTGTAACAGTTGCGGCACAAGTGCAATCAGTCAACATTTCCTCTATATATGTCACAATGGCAAATACAATTGCTAAGTATATTAGATAAGATATTAAAGATATATTTCAAATAATATACAATTTCGTTAAAGCTAAAAGTTGCATATGAAAATTCTAGGTTTTCTCGTTTATGGAGTCTTTGCAATGGGTTCTCAAGGCACTTGCACTTGCGTCGCTCGCTGATTCATTGCCAATGGCCAGACGCTGCTGTGGTTGTTGTTTAATTTGTAATTAGAATGTGCCGCAGCGCTTTTTAATTGCCCTGCACTGGCCCTGCCCATGGCGAGTCGCATTAATTGCGCTTTTAGGGTTGTCATGCTCTTTCAGCGGCAAAAACCTTGCCTCGCTCGCCTTAGCGCCCATGGATGAGGTCAACTTTGCCATGTTTTTATTACGCTTTACGAGGCATTGTACTTAGTTCCGTGTGCGGCATATCTCTCAAATGCAATCTAGAATCACTAAAAGTTAAGAGTTATGTGTTTATGTGGCAGCCGATGGCCTATGGCTGTCGCCTTCAAGTTGAAGGCAGCTCTAATAAAGCATTTCTATTTGTCATTCAAACATGCAAATGAAAAACCAATTGAAATTCAAAGCAATTGATGGACAAATTATTGTGCAATTGGGCTTGAAAGGCCAAGCAATTAACACGTAATATTCGGCGGTCTCTTGGCTAGAAAGTCTAACCAATTATTTATTACGCATACGCCGCATTGACCCCAACGACTGGGCACATTCTTAAAGACTAAGACTCGCTGAACCACTGAACCCGCCACAGCCACATTTGCATATGAATAAGATTTCTTTTTTATACATTTCAGTCACGTTTTGGCGCTTGCTGTGACTTTGATTTGTTGTTATTGTTGTAGTTGTTAAAATTGGTCAATTTCGCAATAATTATTTTGTTTTTATTTTTTTATTTTATTTTTGTTTGTTATTTTGTATTATTATTTTGTTTGGCTGCCAAATGAATATTGGGCCAAAGTCAATGCGGCTCTTGCTGTCGTTGATTATCTTCGACTCTCTTCGTTTCGGCAGCTCTTAAGGTTAATCAAACGTTTTGTATGCTCTTTACACTGGCTGACTCCGACGCTGGCAGCGCTGCGTGTGCATATGTAAGCGTGCATGAGTGCGTGTGTGTGTGTGTGTGTGTGCATTGACCTTGAAATATTTGTGGTTATTTTTATATTTTTCGAAGATCTTTTGACAATTCCTCAAATTGTATCATGTGTAGTACATATATATGTATGTATGTCCATATCTGTCGTACGTGGCCACACTATAAAAATTATATTGCTTTTTAAGTTTTTGTTGAGCTTTTATTTTATTTTGCTGTTCCCAATTTTTGGCATTTATTTGTTTCGAGAGGGAATTGTTTATATTTATGGAAACTTCTAGTCAAGACGCCTACTGTTCAGTGTTAATTATTGCACAGGGTCACAATTTGGCATGCCCACAAAAATAAAACATTTTTTTATTTTTGCGATTGAAAAATGAAATTTGAACAAGACGATCACGTTTAATCTAATAAATAAACATATTTTGCTGTTACGAATTTCGGTCAATGCACTTTGAAAAATGCGTTTCAAATATTCAAAAGAATTAAAAATATTTGTATACATATATAAAAAATAATTAACAAATTGTATTGTTGACATATTCGCTGTCTGCTAAAAGTAAAATAAGAAAAACTGGTTCACTGGCGTCACTGTGGCGACGTCTTGATGAGGTTGATGCGATTTATATAGTCACTAATTCATCATTTTGATCATAATTCAGTTGTTAAGACGACAGACGATGAAAAAATTGAGAAATATGCTTTACGGAATGGTTGATGAATGTCAAATCTAATCAGTATATGAAATTTTGTCATATAATCATAGACATCTAATCAGAAAAATATCATATTTCTCCTAGAGCGTAATCATAGCCGATGGCTCGGAACAGTTTAAGCGCTTTGTGAACCTACCACAACCCTTGAACTTTAAGGTTTACATATTTAATGTCACGAATCCCGATATGATACAACAAGGTGCCATACCCATTGTCGAGGAAATTGGACCCTATGTCTATAAGTAAGTAAAAGAAACGCTTTCAATATCAAATCTTTATTCAATGTTTGATCCTATCTCCATAGACAATATCGCCAGAAGAAGGTCAAGCATTTCTCGCGAGATGGCTCGAAGATTACCTATGTGCAGAAGGTGCACTTCGATTTCGATGAGGATGCATCGGCGCCCTTCACCCAGAGCGATCGCATTGTGGCGCTCAATATGCACATGAATGTGAGTATGAATGTATTTGGATATGTGTGATTTATATATATATATCTGATGCAAAATGATTAAGTTAATGTATTCCGTACTCGAATGTTAATCGTTTGACACATTTTACAGGCCTTTTTGCAAGTATTCGAAAGAGAAATCACAGATATCTTACAGGGTTTTGCAAATAGATTGAACTCGCGATTGAATCGCACGCCCGGCGTACGAGTCTTAAAGCGTCTGATGGATCGTATTCGCGGGAAACGTAAAGTAATTTTATTTACTACTAATTCTATAGAGCCAAAAGCAAATATACCTATATATACATACATATATCTCAATACTCATAATGGTAATGGATTGAAAGACCTGCCCAAGCCTAACGTCTATGGGCATAGGTCAATGTTTTGCTTTTAGCATTTTATGTTGATTGAAACAAATATTGACACAAATTGCTGGTGTTTGTTGGCGTAGAGTCTGCATAAGTCTGTTTGGTGGTCAATCGGTAATGGATACATTCTCAGATATAATCTGCGCATGCTTTTAATTTAACTACTCAGCTATTGTTCTTACTGAAGATGGGTCAGGCGATAAGCCGGTATCGATTTCAATGCTTTTATATTAATTAATTTCTGATCTGACCCCAGACATGCGTTGAGTAATTAAGCCATAATCTGATTGATGAGCTTACTTAAAGCGCTTTCAACTCAATGTTGAAGAGTTTGAGTTAGGTCAGTAATGACTGAGCAAAGAAGAATAATTGCTGGACTATAAAATAATAATTTGATACTAACAAACCTTGACTTTTAAGCCTCCAGCTAGAACTAACTGCTGGCTTAAAGGTCGCCCAATGTTTTCATGGTAACTAATATTAATAGACTACAACAATTATAGCGCCCTTTAGCTGGGTTAATGGCATCTTAATCAGCCTTATTGAAGATGTCAAAGTAAGTTAATCTAGTCAGCTCTATCTATCTATCTATCTATCTATAAATGTGCATGCTTCGTCATTAAACCCAAGTACACGCACATACATATATCATATTGATTGGCATGAACCTTGGTTGCGAATACTTTCCACAATTGTAAATATTTTGATAAATTGAAATTGAAGTTTGAATGAAATTGATTCGCTGCGGCTGTCAGTCAGCTAACATACATAATATATATGCTTGCTTTAATAATTAATTATGGTCGTTTATATGGCTGCTAACTTGGCTAAGCATGAACTAACCCAACACGCCTCCCTTAATGCGCTGCCTACCCCTTTTGCTAATGCTTGCTGCCTTCGCCTCTTCCTCTGCCTCTGCCTCTGCCTCTGCCTTTGCCAGGTTTCTGCATATGAATGTATGATGCATCCGACATTTAACCTTTAACCTGCTCTCTTTGCAGTCAGTGCTGCAAATCGGCGAGAATGATCCAGGTCTGGCTCTGTTGCTGGTTCATCTGAATGCCAACCTGAAGGCCGTTTTCAATGACCCGCGCTCCATGTTCGTGCACACCTCGGTACGTGAGTACCTGTTCGATGGGGTGCGCTTCTGTATCAATCCCCAGGGCATTGCCAAGGCTATTTGCAATCAGATCAAGGAGAGCGGCTCCAAGACAATACGTGAGCAAAGCGATGGCAGTCTGGCCTTCTCTTTCTTTGGACATGTGAGTACTTAAGAGCAACCAAATGGAATACTCTGACTCAACTGGTTAACCTTTATCCACAGAAAAACGGCTCTGGTCACGAGGTGTACGAGGTGCACACGGGCAAGGGCGACGCCACGAAGGTGCTGGAGATCCAGAAGCTAGACGACTCACACAATCTGCACGTGTGGCTCAACAGCAGCAACGAGGGCGAGACTTCGGCTTGCAATCAGATCAATGGCACCGATGCCTCCTCCTATCCGCCATTCCGGCAACGGGGCGACTCCATGTACATCTTCAGTGCCGACATCTGTCGCTCTGTGCAGCTGTTCTATCAGTCGGACATACAGTACCAGGGCATACCGGGCTTCAGGTACTCCATAGGCGAGAACTTCATCAACGACATCGGACCCGAGCACGACAACGAGTGCTTCTGTGTGGACAAGCTGGCGAATGTGATCAAGCGCAAGAACGGCTGTCTCTATGCGGGTGCACTGGATCTGACAACCTGCTTGGGTAAGTGAAAGATAAGCCAGCTAAGCATAGTCTAGATTTATTACTTTCACACCTTTAGAAGGGGTGAGCACTGATCTAGATAAGTTAACTATCAATCTAATTATATTATATTATTAAATGTGTTGAGGTACCATTTTAATATCTTAATTTATGCACATTAATTTGAGCTCGAATAGTCTCGACTAGCCTAGACTTCTCTATCGCATTACCAATTCGTTTTGGCTATATTATTTAAAGTATATTTCCACTTTAAGTGCCCATATATTTATGTCTATAAAAAAAACATTTGACAGTTTTTTTTTTGTTATTTCAATGTATTTTATCTGTTATGCTAACGACTCTTCAGACCATTAATATGGGCATTTATTAGTCCTCCCCCAACGAGCTAAAGCTGTTTAATTATCTATAAAATTATCTAATCGTGTTTTCAGTGTGGCAGATGCTGGGCCATAAAATATGTAGAGCTCTCAGGCTGGGGTTCAAAGATAATTTATGCAAAGGCAATTCAAGAAAATCCGGAAATGCTTAACGCATGCTTGTTTACGCGCCCAACATGTTTCTTTAGCTATTGTTAGAATATTCAGTTTCATATGCAAATCATCGGCTACATAATTCGATATGCGTTTAGTTGCAAAGATCTGGTGCTCTAAATCAATTGTGACTAGCCATTCTCAATAGTTTCGAGTGTCTGTTGTCTCTATATCAAATGCAAATTTGAACAAGTTCAAGTCTTCGTTTATAGGTGCAAAACGCACAGCTCATCAAATTTAAATTATGCGCTCGCCAATCAAATAGTCATAAAAAACCAAATAACAAATTCTTTTTAAGCATCTTAATGCCAATTTAAAGTTGTTATTTTTATTTTATTTTTACTTTTTTCATTCATTTATGAATGCGAACTTTGCGCACGCGCAAACAGAACAAAAAGAAATTGCAATATCAATTGGAGCACACAGCAGCTGTGTGTGGGTCGAGTTAAGTGGTTTGCTCTTTATTTCAATACACTAACTATATAAAATCTTTATGTTTTATATATTATATAAAATAACAAGACTATATATTACGATAGCATTCGTTTTTTATATTTGTAGCTTTATAAAAGACTTGTTTTCTTATTTGAGATGATGTTTTGATATCACAAATTGCCAAGAGAAGCCAAATGAAAAAAATGTTAGCAACTTCATTAAGTTTTAGTAATTGTTGAGATTAGCTCGATTTTATTATAATACTTCAGCTCTTATCATTTGTAATTTTATTTCTCAACAAAATGCAAACCCAAGTGGTTCACAAATAAATGCTACTCTATTGCCATCTGGAAGGCTGCTAATCTCACTTATATATCAATCTTAAAAATACAATTGTCATATATTAAAGTTCTTTCACAAGAGATTAAGTATTATGCCATCAGACCCACCCAAATAAAATATTCTTAAGTGACTGTCAAGAGATGTTCTTTTATTCAAATTTCACTCAAGATGTATTTCCTGTCACTAGAAACACACATTAATCAGAAGCGAATGATTAAATGTCATTGCAAGAGAAACACAATAATACTAAATTATTTACTTAAAATATATATACTAGTATAATAACTAACCATATCACATCTGTTCATTTTTTTGTGAGAGCATTAACTATTTACTATTCCTTTAACAATCCTCTTGCCGTTGTCCATTGCTCTGCAGCTGCGTCGTTTGTTGACCCATTCCAATTCGCATTTATTGTTAATTTCTTAATTAACACTTCAGAACAAGCAGCTGCAAAAAAAAAATTGATGCTAACAGAGAGGCAGCCAGAGCGCACCATAAGCAGATAATTTGTATTGCGCATTTGAAATGAAAAGTGTTGATGGCAGGTTTTATGGCTTCTGAAGTGCTCATCGGCTCATTATGATCTTCTCGAGAGCCGCTCTACAAATTGAAGCATTAAATTCCACGATCACATATTTATTATGATTATTTCTTATTTTGTTTGGGTGTTTGTTTGCTCGACGCACGTTTCAGACTTCACAGATTCTTGCCTCGCTTTAATTGGCAAAACGTGAGTAAACAGTTTCAATAATGAACAGCATTTGGTAATGTTTGTCCGTCTCTGATACTCGCCATGCTGCCCACCAAATGAGGAAACTCTCGAGCCAATTGCTCCAATGCTAATACTAAATAAATAAATATTTAATAAATAAACGTAGACGTTACTTCCGCACTGAAAGAATTTTTTAGCTGCCCAAGAGTTATTGAAAACATGGCCAAGTCGTGGGCAGTTCTGGCTGTCACTCTGCCTGTCTGGCTTACAGATCCATTGAACTTCAATGTGATTATAAAGATATTTCGAATGTATAGATATATTTTTAATATTTTTATTACAAGCTGCTCGAATAATCCTGTTTTCTTGCTCAAGTTTTGTAAACAATTTTAACAGCTTCATTGGCATTTTAATTAAGTTTTGATGCAAATCGGGAATTCATACATATAATACTCATCTCATTGCAATTATTTTACATTACAGATGCACCCGTCATACTGACGCTGCCTCACATGCTGGGCGCTTCGAATGAGTATAGGAAAATGATACGCGGCCTCAAGCCCGACGCCAAGAAGCATCAGACCTTTGTCGATGTGCAAACGGTAAGTGGATCCTTGAACTCTTGAAAATAATTATCAAAATGTACAATAAAATATATAATCATATATTTTAATGAATAGCTGACGGGCACGCCTTTGCAGGGCGGCAAGCGGGTGCAGTTCAATATGTTTCTGAAGAGCATTAATCGGATTACCATCACGGAGAACCTGACGACTGTGCTAATGCCAGCCATTTGGGTCGAGGAGGTACGTAAAATGTTTGTTGTCCAGCTCACTGTCGAGCATAGCCTATACTATTCATTTTACAGGGTATTCAACTAAATGGCGAAATGGTCAAGTTCTTCAAAAAGAAGCTGATCAACACGCTCAAAACTCTGGACATTGTTCATTGGGCGGGTCTGTGCGGAGGCGTGGCCGTGGCAGTCCTCAGCCTCATCTACTATATCTATCAACGCGGCAGACCAGTCAAGGAGCTCGTCAAGTAGGCAAAGGCAAAGGCAGAGCCAGAGCCAGAGCTAGAGCCAGAGGCTGCGAGCATCTAAATGTTATAAATTTACTATATGAAAAGAGAAACTACTACTACTATTATTGTTATTATTATTACTGTAACACTCGTCTAGAATTGCTCACGAATTTTTGTATATAATTTATTGTTTAAATGTGATTTTATTATATTGTGATGTAGCGCGTACTAAAAACTATGTTTAAACTAAAAATACAAATAAATGTAATGAAAACAACTTCCTAATGGATTCCTTTAGCTATGTGTAAGCTTCCGAATAAATTGATTAGGATTTTTTCTGGGAAAAAGAATTGAGTCTATTGAACAAACAACATTTAACCGCAAAATGTTGCTAAAGCTCTTGAATCCAATTTACACACTTGAAAACCATTAGCTAAGCCAAGTTCAAGATCAGCTCGTCGCGAGTGTCAAAGAAATACATAAATTATTCATTTAGTGAATCAATCAACGGCAGTAAAAATAGAAAAAAATAAAAAGTTCATTAACTACTATGCGCAACTGCAAATTAAGATAGAGTTGTCTTAAATAGTTGCTAAAAAATAAAAATAAAAACGAGAAGAAAAAACCTGTAGATGAGCTTGGGCAATGCGTCGATTGACTGCGGAGGATTGACCAAGTCCAATGAATGCAAACAAATAACAACTGAGATAAATAAGAGACAACAAAAGCGCCAAGGTGTTTGATTTCAATGCGATTGAGACACACAGACATTCAGACAATCAGACATTCAGCCAAAGGGGAGTGGTTGGTGCCCAATCTCTGGGCCTGTCACTCAGTTTGACAGCGGCACTGGCAGGCGTTTAAAAACGCTTCGCAAAAGTCGCGCGCGATCACTCCCAACCAGTTTTTTTTTTTTTTTTAATCGAAATGTAGCTGTTCTCTATCTAATAAATATTCTAAATTAATTTCATTAACGAATTTCTAGATAATGGGCGAAAAAACTTTCGCATCTATAACGATCCATTACGGTGGGCCCTCACCGCCGCCCCTTTCTCGGCGTGGACAACTTTTAGACAAAGTGTCTGCGCTCGAGAACCTTTTCATTCTATTCCAATAGAGCTGCTGGTCAATAATTATGCAATACGCACACACGCAAACACACACACACATACATACATACACACATGGAGTGTGTGTGCCCCGCAACCAGTTTGGCATCGCTGTCGTCATACCGCATATATTCAAATAGCCCCAACTTAGCTTTTGGCTGGGCTCAAGATGAGACCCGCTGCCACTAGCCCGCTCAGTCGACAACGAAACGCGCTCAGGCACGCAGCGCCCCCCTCGACACAACCGAAAGAGAAGAAGCCTCTGCTTGAAAATATCATTTGAATTTTAAATTTCATTTCATTTCATCTCGACTCGGTTCGGATCGGTTCGGTTCGGCTCGGCTCGGCTCGACTAAGGACTGTCTCGCTCTCTCAGATCTATATAGAGCAGCATATATAGCATATATATATAGGCCGCCGAGCACAGTGTTCTGTGTCAAAGCATCGCAAGATGTTGTCAGTGTCGCGTTCATTCTCGCTGCTGCTGCTGCTGCTCTGCCTGCTACTGCTGCAGCAGAGCTCGGCCAGAATATTTGAGCGCTGCGAGCTGGCTGCCCTATTACAGCAGCGCTATGGACTGCCAGCTGCTCAGGTAGCCACGTTGGTGTGCATTGCCCAACATGCGAGTGATCTTAATACGGCTGCCTTTGGCGGTGGCAGCGGACCGGGCGGCGGTTCGCACGGCATCTTTCAGATAAGCGACGTGTATTGGTGCTCGCCTCCGGGCCAGGGCGCTGGCTGTGGGCTGAGCTGTTCGCGTTTGCGCGACGACGACATTGCGGACGATATTTCGTGTGTACGTAAAATCTATGCGGAGCATCAGCGCATCTCCGGCGATGGCTTTACCGCCTGGCAGGCCTACAATGCGTACTGTCGCCAGGATGCGGCCTCCTATGTGGCAGGCTGTGGCAATTCGAATGCTCTGCACGTGGCTGCCTCCTATCAGCAGCCACTGCACCAGCAACAGCTGCAGGTGAGCTATTATCATCAGCAATCGCATCACCAGCAGGCGCTGACTCCAGCGCAGCCACAGGGTAAGATCTATAGCCGCTGTGAGCTGGCGCAGGAGCTCTTCTACCAGCACAAGCTGCCCATGCAGCAGATACCCACCTGGGTGTGCATTGCACAGCATGAATCCTCCTACAACACGGCGGCTGTGGGTCGCCTCAATGCCGATGGCAGCGCGGATCACGGACTGTTCCAGATCAGCGATCTCTTCTGGTGCACGCACGACCAGCGCGGCGGCAAGGGCTGCCATGCAGCCTGCAATCAGTTCCTGGACAACAGCATTGCCGATGATGTGCAGTGCATACGACGCATCTATCAGGAGCACACACAGATTTCGGGCGATGGGTTCACTGCGTGGACTGTCTACAATCGGGATTGTCGCAATCAACGCTATGAGCAGGTGGCCGCTTGCTTCGCCAAGCCGCCTCTAATAGCACCTGCCACACATCCGAATGCCATTGCCGGGGGCAACAAAGTCAGCTATGCCTATCCGTTTGCTCAGCCACAGTTGCTGGCATCTGCCACGACGCCGAATCCCTACTACAGGCCAGCCCACAAGCAGATCAGCTATCAAGCAGCGCAGGCTACGTCGTCCAGTTATCAAAGCAATCCATTCCTGCGCCCCCGCCTGCCTTCGCCCACGACGCATACTCAATCGCATCCCAATCTAATTTCGAGCCCTGTCAAGTCCCATTTCGCAAGTGTTTACAGCACGCCAGCAACGAACCCCTTGTTCACTTACAAGCAACACACAACACCCAAACAACAAATACAGCAGCTACACTATTCATACCAACATCAACAACAGCAACAACACTATTACACAACACCCAAACGAGCTGGTAAAGTTTATAAACGCTGTGAATTGGCGCAAGAGTTGTATTTCTCACACAAGTTTCCAATGCAGGATTTAGCTACTTGGGTGTGCATCGCAGAGCATGAGTCACGTCTGGATACGTCGGCGGTGGGGCGACTGAATGCTGACGGCAGCGCGGATCACGGTCTGTTCCAGATCAGCGATCTCTACTGGTGCACGCATGGCGGGGGCGTCGGAGGCAAAGGCTGTCACATCGATTGCGATCGTCTTCTGGACTCAGATATAACCGATGATATTAAGTGCATACGCACTATACATGAGGAGCATACGAGAATATCAGGAGATGGATTCACCGCCTGGACAGTGTACAATCCACATTGTAGACACCGTAGTCGCTCAGAGATTGAAAGCTGCTTTGAGAAGAATGAGCTAGAAAAGGAATCTGTAAAGCCCGTAAAGCCAGCATATAATGAGTTGGTAAGGAAGCCTAAGCCCAAGGGCAAAATCTATAATCGCTGTGAATTGGCAAAGGAATTGTATCACAAGCACAAGATACCCATGCAAGAGATACCCACTTGGGTGTGCATAGCCCAGCATGAATCTTCCTTCAACACAGCTGCAGTGGGTCGACTGAATACTGATGGCAGTGAGGATCACGGTTTGTTCCAGATTAGCGATCTCTACTGGTGCACGCACAGCGAGGGCGGTGGTAAGGCCTGCAACATTGAATGTGATCGTTTGCTAGACTCTGACATTACGGATGATGTGCAATGCATCCGCACTATACACGAGGAGCATACGAGAATCTCAGGCGATGGCTTCAACGCCTGGACAGTCTACAATGGTCACTGTAGAAACCAAAACTTGGCACAGCTAAGTGATTGCTTTACAGGAAATGAAATTTCCGAGGCGCAGAAACTCAATCACTATGAGAAACAACAGAAGGCGCCTGTCACGCAACATCAGAGCGTAGTAAAAATCGCTGCCAATCATGACTACTCCGCAAATCCTTTTCTACAACGCTTAAGTGCAACGCCGACTGCCAGACCTGCAACTGCCAAACCAGCAACTGCCAAGCCTGTCAAGCCTCCAGCCCATGTTGCTGTGGTGTCCAACCATCCTTTTGGTGCAAATCCTTTTTTGCAGTCACTAAAGCCTCAGCAGCAAGCCGCAAAAGTCAAGCCTGCAGATCAACCTATAAAATTCATTGAAAAAGGAGCTGCTTCGAAGACCGAATATAGTCATAATCCCTTTCTAAAGCCTTTTAATAAACCTTCAGCTAACACTATTCAAGCCTCAGTTGTAAATAAACAAACTCTCCAATCTAATCAATCTCCCGCTGTATCAAATCGTTTCTCAAGTCCTTCTGAGAAGTCAGAGGCCGTTAAACACAAAATGACTACAACTGCTCGGCCTACAGCGCCTGCCAAGGCAACGCATCATCCATACATAAGTAGTGATAGCTTTCGCAAGGAGCTTATTAAATTTACAGCCACATCGTCAGCAACAACTACACATCTTCCAAAATCAAGCACGAAAACAACAGCGATTATAACAAAGCCATCAACAACACACAAAACAACAGAGCGAACTACAACGACAACAACAACTATTCGTCCCCATACAACGGATCGTCCATTTACCACAATTAGGCCAGCTACTACTTTGACAACTCGCTCGCCAACAACCCGGATATCGACAACAACAGCGCGCTCGATACCAACAACCCGCAGTGTCACAACAACTACAGCGCAACTTGCATCACATCATACAACAAAGACTCAGATTCAAACAGCAACGCGATCCACTTCAAGGCATACGACTGCAAAGCCCACAGCTAGATCCACAGCTCGTCCCACGACTCGAACCCCAGCTCGTTCCACAACTCATTCCACAACGCGAGCTACAACGCGAGCAACACCTCGAGCTACAACTCGATCATCCGCGCCAGTCACAACGAGGACTACAGCTCATCCTACAACCAGAGCTACAACTCATGCTACAACGAGATCCACGACCCGTTCGACAACAGTAAGACCTGCAACACGTTCCACCACAATCAAATCAACGACGCGCTCTACTACAAGCAGGCCAACCGCTCGTTTGACAACTAGATCAACAACATACTCCACAACAGCCCGACCCACAACACGTTCTACGACATCCCGACCCGCAACACGCTCCACAACAGCCCGACCCACAACACGTTCTACGACATCCCGACCCACAACACGCTCCACAACAGTTCGACCCACAACACGCTCCACAACAGTTCGACCCACAACGCACTCTACAACAGCCCGCCCCACAACAGGTTCCACAACGAGAATCACTACACGCTCTACAACAGTTCGACCCACAACGCGCTCTACAACAGGCCGCCCCACAACACGTTCCACAACGAGAATCACTACACGCTCAACAACAACGAGACCCACAGTCCGTTCCACAACAACCTGGCACCCATTTACTGCAACACCCAGAACTACAGCCCGCCCCAGTTTGCGAACCTCTACCACTTACAGGTCTACAACACGTTCGCCTACAACAGCTCGCCCGAGCACAACAAAAAAGCCTCATCCTTTCATCGTCTCATCGACCACGCCGAGACCCTACCTGTTTACCTCAACAAAATCACACACAACCACGTCAACTCGTCGCCCCGCCAGCACTGTAAAGAGTGCAACGACAACAGATCCATTTGACCATCCATTCTTTGCGAAATATAAATCCGTTTTTGATTCAAATCGTACGTTGCCATCAGCTGTCACAAAGCCCACCGCGAGGTCCAGTTTGAGCAACCATTCTAAATTTACTGCCAGCCCGAACTATGCCAAATTTCAGGAAAATAGTGCCAAGGTAGTAGCCAAAACGGAATATGTCTACAATTTTGGCCAGAATCGAACAACAACCACGATTCGCCCCTACTCGACCAGAACCAGAACAGATCTAAGGTTGAGCAACAAGAATTAGATTAATGGTAGAGAAACTTGTAAATATGTGAATAATGCGGCTAGTTAAGTTTATGAAATGACAGAATACTCATAAATTATTAATGTTAAGATACATAATTATGATTTAGATAATAAAACTGAAATAACATACATAGAAATGTAGGCAAAAATTATTTAAACCAGTCTGAAGACCTGACGACATGCTGATGCTTAACGTTGCCAACAACATCGGCCGCGACATTAAGTGGATGTTTTTTGATTAATTTCATTAACTTGTTTTTGGTCGGGTGTTAGCCTTGTTAACATAAACAGCAACAAAAGCAGAAATACACGTCAACAATGGCGAATGGCGTGAGATAACAAGTTATCAAATTCAATTTAAATTAATTATTCTTATTCAGAATCGTAATGTTCTATATTTAAATTCTATTATAAGTTAGTTCTATTATAAGTTAGTTGTATTCCCGCCCACAACTGTTATGATTTACAACACTTTCTTATCGTTGTGGAGGTTGGCGATTGCCGATCATTAAAAGACTTCATGAAATCGATCAAATGCGAATTATTAGCTGTTTTTGGCTGTTGAAATGTAACATTTTTTTTAATTAAAAATACCTATTTTACATAATTAATTGTAATCTATCAATACAATCATATTTTTTTTTTTTTAGTATTTTGACCTTAATTTGTTCATTCATATTTTTCTGCTTGCATAAGTTGGTCACACTTCTGTAAAAACTAATCTGCTTTCGGTGGACGGTTCGTAAACATTCATTTGTTGATTTTCGGCAAAAAAACGTAACGTTTAACGTTTAAAATGCGCTCCAGTGAACCAAGTTCAAATGCAAAATGAATTGAAGTGAGTGCCTTTGCCAAATAAGCCACAAATTTCCAAAAACTACTGGTACAGCCTGTACCAACCAACACCATCACCAGCCAGCCGCCAGAAGATATCAACAGTCAGCAAACGCCCTACTTAGCAACAAATTGCATGCTGCACTACATTTTTCAAAATTTATCATCCCGCATATTTTATTTTTTTAATGACTACGTGTAATAGGTCAAATATTGATACACAAAAATGCGTTAGCAGAACGTGAGAGAATTCCAGGACAGAGAATGACAATTTTTTTAATTTTCGTGAAGTCGGCTGTGCGCAATTTGTATCTCGCGTGAAGCTGGCTGTGCCTAACTATCTACTCTCACGAAGTTGGCCGTACGCAGTTTTTGACTCGCTTCGAATAAGCTGTACACTCATTTTGGCCTGGCAATGCCTCTGATTTTAACGACATCTAGCGGCACAAGGTAACATTTTCAGCGTTGCCTTTTGTCTCGCACTTTTATCGACGTCTGTGCCCCTTGCGCGTTTACTGTCGTTTTGCACGCGCATTCGTGAAAATGGCGGCGTTGTCGCTCGGTCGCTGCCAAATTTTTTGTACATCCAAAATAATCAAAATAAAGCGATAATAAATACAGTGCTAAACAAACTGTCTGTGCCAGAGGCCGCGTGCGCGCGTGTGTGTGAAAATACAATAAAAGAAAACATTCTGGCCAACCAAAAGAAAAAATTTTATATTAATCAGCTAGCGACAAGGAGTTAACGTCGTCGTCGTCGCCAGCGCATCACCAGCAGCCGCGTGAATAAGCGAGTGCGATTGCAAGTACGAGCGCTTTGCTGCGGTTTGTCGCTTGTCAACGGAGCACCCAAAGGCTTTGGCCAAGGTGAATACGAATATAATTATGCTAAATTAGCATCGCATCGTCTTGTTTGTCGGCTTTCACCTGCGTCCCACACCCACAGCCCGCCCCTCGCTTATTAAACATCTGCGGCTCTTTCAAGCGAAAGGAGAAAGAAAAGAAAAGAAAAAAAAAAAAAAAAAAAAACACGCACTCTCGTTTTATGACCCACAGGTATAACTGTGCCATAGCCAGGTAGTGGAAGCAGCTGCAGCCCCGCGAGAGTATAAAACCGATAATAATTTTGTGTAGATTTTCCGCTATAAATACTAAAGTGACAAAATTTGCATTTCAGTTCGCATCGGACGGCTACGCAGCATGCGATTATTAAACAGGAGCCGTAATATCAACATAAATAATAATAATAACAAAATGGCACATATGCACAGTTGATCAAGAAACCAGGCGGCTACAGAACGTCACAAGCAGAAGAGAAACTGGGAAACAGGGCCGTGTCCATTTCCGGCTCTTCAAGCGCCAACGCTTCAAAAAACGAAACCGCCACCGCAACCGCCACGCAATGAATAGCAGCCAAACGGCATCAACGGCCACATCGACCGCTGGCAATCGCATCACCTTCACCACACAGCCGCTGCCCAATGGTACCATCAATATAGGTGGACCTGGAGGAGGTGGTGTTGGCCCGACGATCATCTCAACAGCGCAGCTGCCAAATACGACGACGATCAAAACCATAACGGCGGGCATCGGAGGACATGGGGTGCCCGGTCTGTCGCAAGTGCAACATCAAGTGCATCAGCAATCACATCAGCATCAGCAGCAACAGCAGCAGCATTCGCAATCAGTAGGTGCCACCCAAACACAAACCTTAGTTATTAAATCCAATCACCATGCTGTCACCCTGCCGGCGGGTCTAGTATCAAGTGCACCAGCAGGAATCGTAACAATGACCAAGACCATCAATCAGGTATCCACCATCAAGCTAAACTCCCACCATACTCGTCTTCTAGTGAGGCGATAGTAGCGCCAGATTCTGATGCAAATCATTTCGCATCTCTCTGCCTGCGTCCAATGGTTAATCCTGTTCCACACACTTACACTCATCCTTCTCACTTTCCAGACTCTTCAATTTCCTTTCTGCTTCCTACTGGACACGGTTAGCGTGCCCTACAAAACTATGACACTCCAAACGTCCAGTAGTGAACAGTGAACTATCGGTATAATGCACGCTAGCAATCAATGATTAGGCGCTAAATGCAATTTGAAGCATAATGTGGTTTCTTCATTGATAAATCTTTAAAATTGTACCTGAAAATCAAATAGAAAGACACTGTGGTTAATTAGGTCGCTGTATTGACTGTTCACTATACTCAAAAAATAAGTTAATTGTATTTACATTTGTTTTTCACGAATAAACATCCAGTTTTTCGTTACTTATTACAAAATGTAAAGTCTATTTTTCTAATTAAACAAAATTTCACAAATTTTGAATACTCTTCCCACTGTCATAACAAGACTCAATTTCTCCTGCTCCACACTCTATGCTTTAAGTTAAAAACCAAATTATGTATTCTTTGTAGAGTTTATATTTGAAGAAATCGCTTTTGAACGGGTCGCTTCTTTGTAGTACAACTTGTTGACGACTTTCGAATTGGCCAGCACTTATGTTAAATAATATGCTCATCCCATAATTTTTAGTAGACAATTTTATATGTTCCATCTAAATTTTAAATGTATTATGATACCCACTCACTTCTTCCATGCACATTTGTTTGACTGTGATTCGTGAAAGAAAGAACTGTGACTCACTCAGTGACTGGACGCAACTCCTATGATCTGCTGCATGTTGTAGTAAAAAACAAAAACATTTGAAAATGAAATCTATCAAAGCTTTTGTATGCCGCTTATAGAAACTCTACAATCAAAGCGTATATTGCAATTGTTGTACTAATCCTTGCTCTATCCACAGACCGGGCAGCCGTTGCTTAACTCTATGCTGCCTGCCGGCGTGGTCGTCGGCATGCGACCGCAGGCGCCGACGCAGCAGCAGCCAAAGAATATGCCCGCAAATTCGCTCAGTCGTGTCGTCATCAGCAACTCTCACATGGGTGGCGTTAGGCCACAGAGTCCATCGGTAAGTGTGAACATTGCATGTTAAAGAGAAGAATGCGTGTATTTGTAAGTTTTGTTGTTGTGGTGGGCTCTTCTCTACTAATCCACAAGGCTCCCTAATACAGCGCACACACTCATGCACCCGAATATCCACTCAAACACACTTACATATACACATACATACACATCTGTACATATACATGCATTTATATCAACGGGTACCCCTTGTACTTGAACTATTCTCTGTCTATTCTCTCTATTTCTTTCTCTATTTTAGATAACTTTAGGCACACTTAATACAGGACAAACGCCTGCACTGTTAGTGAAAACGGATAATGGATTTCAGTTGTTGCGCGTGGGCACGGCCACATCGACGGGCCCGCCGACGATGACACAGACCATATCTAACACCAGCAACAACAACAACAATAATAATAACAACAACAACACCACAACAACAACCACAAATCATCCCATAACCACACAGATACGTCTGCAAACTGTGCCGGCTGCAGCTGTAAGTAGATATCATGGCCAATCGTCATCACAGCAACAACAACAACAGCAACAGCAACAAACGCAGCTGCAGCAACAGCAACAGCATCAAACAACAACACAAGCATCCTCGCAAGCAACAACTGCCAGCACTAGCATTGCACTGCGCAAAACGATTGTCCGTACATCATCCACAATCCTCCCATCCAGCAATAATAATAATATTAATAATATCACCACCAATACCACCACCACAACCACTACCAACAACAACAACAACAACAAACCCGCTACTAACTTGCATCAGCAGCAACAACAGCAGCAGAAGCTACAGCTGCAAATGAAGCAGCAGCAGCAGCAACAGGCACAGCAGCAACATAAGCAACAGCAGCAGCAGCAACAGGCCTCTGCCAGTGCCAGCAGCGCAGCCGCCGCGGCAGCCGCAGCTGCTGCGGCAAATGTCGCGGCCACAATTAAGATCAAGCAAAACGTAAAAATCCAAGCCTAACTTGTTTTGAAATGGGAATTCGCAAAATTTCCAGTATTTTTCAATTTGCTCTATATATACTTATATATTCTCTAAAACGCCTCTCTCTTGTCTGTTTATGCATTTGATCTGTTTTTAAACGCTACGCTTCAGTTTTCAATTTTGTTTAGACTTTCGGCCAAACTTCGAGCACACGACTGTTCGACTGTTCGCCAAACTTTTTCAATTTTCATTTCAATATATCTTATACAATATTTATAAATATGAATATTCAAATATAATATAATAATTGTACTTTTGCTCAGTTTTGCATGCTGCGTTGTAACTGTCTGTGTAATTGACTTGACGTATTTTTTTGATTTAGTTTTTTATTCGCTGCGGAAAACGCGTTGCTGTTCGTAAAAACAATCATCGAACTCTATTTTATCATTTATAAACTAAGAAGCATTCTTATTATCAGCAAGGCATCAACGGCTATTCGGGCTCCGAAGGCGCGTGTGTGTTATTTACCAACAATATTAAGTTTTTGAAATTCATAGAATCATTTTAAAAATTGTTTTTGTAAAAACTTAAACAGTTGGAGAATATTTTTTTGGCATTAATTGATGTTTTATTTCATAATTAGTCGTATGACCCCAATAACTGACCCGCACACCACTTGCACTCATTCCCCACACACGCACACACACTCACTAATAGGAGCCCGTAGCCCATGAGCGCCTCCATAAGAATCATTGAACTATTTTCTTGTTTTAACTTATCGCTTATCGCTCTTAATTTGCACTGACTACTCAGTTTGTTCAGCCATTTGATCGGTAATCTGTAATATTTGTCTCAACCACAGTCGATGACCAGCACGACCGCCTCCAGCAACATAATTGTCAATTCGGTGGCCAGCAGCAATGCGCACAGTTTCAGCAGCTCGACAAATCCGCCGCACTTGGCGCAGTTGCAGCAGCAGCATCCGCCGCATTTGCCCCAAGTAACGCAAATCCAAACGATACCAGCCGTACAGCCGCATTCGCAAGCAAACAATGTCCAAACGTCATCAACAGTGAATACGACGGCAACGGCGAATGCGAACGCAACAACAACGTCAACGGCAGCGCAGGGCAATACCAAAGAAAAGTGTCGCAAGTTTTTAGCTAATTTAATTGAATTGTCGACACGCGAACCGAAGCCGGTGGAGAAAAATGTGCGCACGCTTATCCAGGAGTTGGTCAATGCGAATGTGGAGCCAGAGGAGTTTTGTGATCGCCTGGAGCGTTTGCTCAACGCCAGTCCACAGCCGTGCCTCATCGGGTTTCTAAAGGTATGTATTCTATGAAAAATTTGCTTCTTTATTTATTAATTTTCGCTACCATCCACAGAAAAGTCTGCCACTGCTGCGCCAGGCGCTCTACACCAAGGAGCTGGTCATTGAGGGCATTAAACCGCCTCCGCAACAAGTGCTAGGATTGGCTGGACTTCCGCCGCAACTTCCGGTAAACCTCCCTAATGCTTAACCAATCAATCAAACCTCTATGATCCCCCATAATCTCTTGACAGAAAATACAAGCGCAAATCCGTCCAATTGGGCTCAGCCAGACCACAACCATTGGACAGACGCAGGTGCGAATGATAACACCAAATGCGCTAAACACGCCGAGGCCAACGATTGGTCATACGACGATATCCAAGCAGCCGCCAAACATTCGATTGCCCACAGCGCCGCGACTAGCCATACGTGGCCAAATGCCTTCGCTGCCAATGTCTGCGCAGGCGGTAAGTAGAGAGATTAATACTGTTCTTGGGTAAATACAGAATACTCATCTTCTTTTCTCACATCCGCGCAGAACATTGTACAGATACGGGGTCCGCATAACGCACAGCTGCAGCGAACGGGTGCGGTTCAAATACGCGCCACATCCCGTCCGCCAAACAGTACGCCCACGAACAAAGTCACTGCCGTTAAGGTTGGCCAGACCCAGATCAAGGCCATAACGCCCAGTTTGCATCCGCCCTCGCTGGCGGCCATATCATCAAACAGTGGACCACCGCCAACGCCGACGTTATCAGTGTTATCAACGATAAATTCAGCATCGACGACGTCATTGCCGGTGCCTTCGTTGCCCACAGTGCATCTGCCGCCAGAAGCATTGAGAGCACGCGAGCAGATGCAAAATTCATTGCACCACAACAACAACAATCACTTTGAGCCAAAGCTGGTGGAGATTAAGGCGCCGCAGCTGCCGCATATGGAACGTATCAATGCCTCGCTGACCCCCATTTCGGCCAAAACGCTGCCGCGTAGTGCTTTGCCCATGGCCAACAAGTCGGTGAGTAAAAAGAAAAGGGATGCAGTGGAGCGAGATAGCAAAGATGAGAGAGCGAATAGCGGTAGCGGAATGGCAGGATCAACAGCGGCCGCAGCTGCCAATTCATTTTTCCAGCAGAGCTCCATGTCATCGTCAATGTATGGCGATGATGATATCAACGATGTCGCCGCCATGGGCGGTGTTAATCTGGCCGAGGAATCGCAACGTATACTTGGATGCACTGAAAACATTGGCACGCAGATAAGGTCCTGCAAGGATGAAGTGTTTCTCAACCTGCCAGCGTTGCAGGCGCGAATACGCGCTATAACCGCTGAGCGTGGGCTAGACGAACCGTCGCAAGATGTGGCCGTACTCATATCGCATGCATGCCAGGAGCGACTAAAGAATATTGTGGAAAAGTTGGCTGTGATAGCGGACCACCGCATTGATGTCATCAAGGTAGGCTTCAATTCTCACTGCTCTCCAATGCAGCTTTAATTAAATGTGTCTACCTCACAGTTGGATCCACGATATGAGCCCGCGAAAGATGTGCGCGGTCAAATAAAGTTTCTAGAGGAGTTAGACAAGGCTGAACAAAAGCGGCACGAGGAGCTGGAGCGTGAAATGCTGTTGCGAGCGGCCAAGTCTCGAACGCGAGTCGAAGATCCCGAGCAGGCAAAAATGAAGGCGAGGGTAAGCATCAACAATTATAAATCAAATTATTTCGGCTTCTAATACATGATTCGTTTTCATCCAGGCAAAGGAAATGCAGCGAGCGGAAATGGAAGAACTGAGACAGCGGGACGCAAATTTAACGGCTTTGCAGGCAATCGGACCGCGGAAAAAACTCAAACTGGATAGCGATGCGGCCGGTGTAGGCGTGGTGAGTAACATCAGCTTACCAACGACCATTCCATTGCATACTCAACAAACTTGGCGTCTGCTCTACACACACAGGGTTCCAGTGGCGGCGGTCTGATGAGCAACACGGGTACGGCGACAACGTCGTTAAGGCCGCGCATCAAGCGTGTCAATCTGCGCGACATGCTGTTCTTCATGGAGCAGGAGCGAGACTTTTGTCGCAGTTCGATGCTCTTCAAGACTTACCTCAAGTGATTGCTGCTGGCGCCGCTATTGTATACATACACCTATGCACCTACAAAAGTTCACCTATGCCTGTCCCTACTCCAACTCCTGCTCCAGCTCCAGTTCCAGCTATCCTTATTCTATTAGCGTCTAGCAGCTGCGTTCATCAATTTGCAATATTATTTAGCTGTCACATTTAACTGCGTTGTCCCTTTGTTGTTTTAGTTAGGCGCTCTATTTAAATAACATATGCGTAGAAATACCAACTAAATTGTAATTAAAAATTTTTAAATCTGATGACAAATCGTTTTCCAATTAAAAAGCCAGCAGCACTTAAACCAAACCAATCCAAAAATAGAAAAGAAGCAAAAAAGAAAAACCAACACAAAACAACTCACAGTAACAACAAAGAAACAAAACTCAACGTGCAGTCAGCCAACGTATGATTTTGTAATTTTTAACATAATTAATTGCATTAATTGCATTGACGGCCTTATATAAACGATATAAACATATAATTATTATGATTAAATTGTGTAGCTTAGTTTGTTAAACGAAATCGAGCGTAAATTCTAGGGTTAAGTTAGATTACGGCATTCGAGTCCGAGGATCATAAAATGGTTTTTAAAACCATCATGGCATATAGAAAGAAAAAGAGAAAATAAAATTAAAAACAAAAGGAGAAATATCCACATAAAGCATACATTGAACTAGTAGTAGCTGTTTAAACAAATTGATGTAATTTTAATTAGATTATGTATAAAACAATTAACAAAAAAACAAGAAACAAACGATAACAAAACACATTTGTAAAAAGTCCAGACTAAGTTTTTCAATAGTTTAACTAGGTAAACGCAACGTAATTAACAAATTTACGACAAAGAATTAAAAACCGAACGTAGTTTTAGGCACTAAAAATATGGTTTTTATATTAGTTGCGCGTTCGTTCTACCAAATCGAAATCATTAAATCGATGTGAATCATGTGCATACTGTAATGTTTTGTTTGATTGAACACACTTGCACCAGCCGCAAAATAGTTAAATTTTATACAAAAGGAAAAAAAAAAAAAACAACAAAATTGTAAATTACATTGAAATCTGACTAAGTATATAAATTAAAAAAAGAAAAAAAAAAAAAAAACAACAAATTTAAATTCTATGTGTGTGCTAAAGTTACAATATAATTATGCAAAAATGTAATAGAAACAGGCAAGACCACAGACGTAAATAGCGCATAGTTTAGTAGTCATATAACTAAATATATTATTATATACATCTATAAATATATACATACATATTATGTTTTACAATTAATAACTAAAAAAAACCTATTGTATGTATAAATTAAGTTAAAAATGAGAAAAGCTAAACAAAAAAATCAACAACAACAAAACACAACAAAAAAATAAAACAAATCTTCGAAAAAACTAAACAATATTGCCGATAATTAAATTTTTTTGAATGTTGAGAATGTGTAATGTATCTCAGTTAATTAGCTAGTTAATTCATTAAATTGTATGTAGTTGAATTTACCAATTTTTTTATTGCTATATTTTGTATTCATTTAATTATTAATATATTATTATTATCATTAACACATAAATAAAACAAAATGGACATTTGGACCCAAATTATTTGCCCACAATTAGCTGTCTCGAAATCGGTTAGCTTTTCATTTATTATACAATTTCAGTTCAAGCGGAAAGTCTTTAGTTAAGAATATAAAACATTGCTCTACTTTATACCATAGTTATAGCCATTAACTTTATTATTGTTTCATTCATTATTATCAACATTTGCAATTACCTACTGTGACGGCTAATTTGTTCATATGTGTCTAAGTGATATCTTCTTTCCTTTCTGTATACATATAGTTTCGTTTTCTTTTATTTTTTTTACTTTTTGTTTTTAAATTAAATTCTATGAATTTAAATTTAATTACACCCCCGATGCGGCGGCGCCTGCTAATTCATCAGCTCTGGCATACTTTAAATATTCCTTGATGTCATAATCGAACAGATCAAAGTCATATCTGCGTATGAGAAGACAGTAAATTAAGATAGATTTTGGCTGACTTTAGTCCAGTTAGGCATTGCTTACTGGTAATAGTTGTAGAGCTCCAGCATCTCTTGCTTGGTTAGCTGAGAATAGAACTGCTGCTGCAGCTCCTGTGTCTTTCTGCCTCCTTTGCCCATATTGCGCCAGACGGGCGCTATGACGCGCTGGAGGCCAGTCTTTTCAATTAGATATAGTTGATCCTCTGCCAGCGACTCGAACTTCAGTATCATATCGAATCGTATGAGGCAGGGCGTGCAAAACGATGTGGCCGAAACGAAGTGCATGTCTATATAGTTGCCACGCTTGACCTGATCGAGCAGCCAGTGCACGAATTCTGGGAACGTAGGATACTTTGTATTGCCCGCACGTGAGATCAGCTTGGGCTGCAAGGACGAAGAGGAGCATGTCAATTACATTTCTTGGATTGCGTTTACTATGATTGCAGTTACCTTTTTGCGATAATTACGCACAATGCTGCGACCAAGTTTGTCGTGAAAGGAATAGGGCAGCGCGAATACGATCTTATCTCGATAGGCGCTCAGCAGTCTCTCAAAGGGATTTCTAGCTATGATAAACGTAATTGAATCGTTTTGCGCCTCACGCAACTGCAAAGAGAGTTATTTATAATCTAAAAAGTTTATTAAGTATTGAAGCTACCTTACCTCTTGCAGAGTTACGCGTGGATATCGCTCTCTGGCTAAATTGAGCAGAATCTTCTTGGTCTTTAGCAAATAGTTGGGCGTGTAGCCAGCCAGCACATTGAAATTAAACATCCAAGACGAAGAGGCCGCCTTGAAAACATTGCACCTGCAAAACACACACACATTTAGACCAGTATCTAGACCAGCTTGTAAAACTACGTTCCCTTACCATATAATATGATATTTTTTATTAACCAAAAATTCCCAAGTGTTGGGCGTGTGCCAGGTATCCTGGCCTATAATTAAAATGTAAATATATATAGCATGGCAAGAATCATAAATTGTTTCGTCAGAGCTTCCTCACCCAAAACATCCAGCCCGAACTCCGAACACTTATCCTTCAGTCTATTGAGTCGCGCCTCCATACGCTGCATGTGAAGCATATTTAAATATATATATGGATGAATGAAGAAACGCACATTAAGGTATGGCCATTGGGCTACCTACCACGGACATTTCCTGCATCTCTTCTGCGGAAAGCGACTGTATCGCATAGTCGGGTATGAGCGCGACGCCAGTTTCATTGTTGATCTGTATGGAAATAGTTAGGAGTGTGTGAATAAATGAGGCATTGATGAGGTGCTGGCAGCAAACACTTAATGACTATGCAAGCAAATACATATTTTTTTCGAGGGAAACCCGTGGGGGTAATATGCCCGACCCAAAGAACTGCCAATCATTCATTCATTCATGCGTTTGGGCATGGCGAACAGATGAGGCTAAAGAATTTCAATGCTTCTTCACCTCCTTCCTCTTCTCTTTTTTGATGCACTCGTAAATTTAACGGTTGAGTTGTGTTGTGTTTACTTTGTCATTAACAGTGTGAGAGTGTGTAGGTGTGTCTGTGTGTCTGTATCTCTTGTGTGTGTGTTTGTGTGTATGTGTTAGATATTTACTTTATCAACATAGCGCCACTTATTCTTAGTCTTGCCCGTTGCCACCACGGTTAGATCCTTGTTTTTGTTTTTGTTCAACAGCAGGACAGGATAACGAAACGTTTGACCCGCTGGCAGGATTTGCCTTGCCCGCTGTGGCTTCTGTTGCTGCTGCTCTTGCTGCTGCTGCTGCTGCTGTTGCCGCTGTTGTTGCTGCTGCAGCTGTTTCACAAAAGCCAAAAAAAAGCATTTGCATTTCACATTTACTATTTTAGTGGGGTTTACAGAGAGAACAGTAGGTTAAATGCAAACATGACGTGGCGTATGCGTAATATACAAGCGTTTTCGGTTCATGATGTCTCAGCAGAAAGCGGCCTTATATAAATGTATTAAAGCACTGCCAGCAGTGACACCAGCCATGCCAGCGATACCAAGTGACACCACTGGCACCACAGAGAGCACCACTGACTCATGTCATATGGCATGCCAGTGTCAAGGTAGCCTCAATGAACCCAATTAATGTCCCAGTGGGCAGCTCTGTCAACTGGCATCATTATAAATCTAGATGATTGTTTAGCGGATAGACAAATGCACAGCACAAAGCATTGTGGCTTGTGTAAGAATACCCTGTAGTTTCGATTTATACACGGAGAACGTATTTATATCATAAGCTGAATAGAGAGCTCGAGCTTAATAAGAAATTGAACAGCTACTTAAGGAATTATATAAATTCAATTTAACATGCAGATTTATACAGCTTTATTTATAATTAAATATATATTTATTATTTATTCACAAAACGAATTGTTTTTAATTTCTCTATGTTCTATATTAAGTACTTTAAGCTACTCCAATAATTTATTTAATTTTTATTTTTAATTTCTCTATGTTCTATATTAACTACTTTAAGCTACTCCAATAATTTATTAGAGTCTACTTTAAAGCGCAACTTAGCTGAAATATTATATACTCAATTACAAGGTATCTCTTAGCACAGCATAGCAATGTAATTTTAGCATTTTTGTAGAATTTTTTTCGCAGCAAAAGTGGCGCTATGTGCATGACGTGAACTGTGGGCGGTTAATACGTACATATGGGAGATGCGATATGTGGGCGGGATGTGGGCAGCGTGACACTTAAGCAGTAGTCGGTGCTTGCGTATGTGTGTGTGTGTATAGGTGAGTTTGGTGTGTTACGTTAATTATGCCAATGTAGAGCACAACACGGCGTATGCGTGTTTTATTTCATTTATTGCTTGTTTCTATTTTTTGTTTGCTTTTTTTTTTTGTTCATTTCTCTTTTCGGCTGCGTAAGCATTAAGTCACTTAAATTAGTGGGCAAGTTTCCATTGATTTATGCTTGCTCTGGTCCCAGCCATCGATTTTCTTGGCGCTCGGACATATCCTGGCCAAGTGCTTGCGGCCAGCCATGGCAAGCCAAGTCAAGCCAATTTAATTGCCAGTCCTAGCGAAAGTTCTGCAATGCAAATTGCCCAAGGACGTTTTGCGCATGAGGCGGACGCCTTTGTGTCTGGTGTGCGGCAAAGCAAAAACAGCTAAAGAGGGCGTACAACAGTAGGCGTGTCATTTCGACATTCAAAACGCCAATTGGTAATTAGCAATGGGAAAAATGGCTTGTGGTTTATTATTCATTAATTCGCACTTTTTAAAAGCGCGCAACCTTCTTCCCAGCAGCTCGTGCCAAAGGCCTGCTGCATAGCTGCAACGAGGTGTTAAAAACTTGTATAAACAAACAAGCAAAGATATTTAGAAAGAAATTTATATATCAAGCAATTGAAAATTGCTCATCTGTGGCGAATAAGTATATATAGCTGTAGTTATAGCTGTAGCTGTATATAGAACATTTAATGAATCTTATGAATGCCCTTCGCACTGTGAAGCCTAGCAGATGCCGTTTATACAGACACATTCTCGGAAATTGTTAAATTATGAATCGCTATTGGAGATAATTACAGGGTATACAAGTTCTTGTTTTGCTCGATTCACTCTATGGCAGCTATTTTATATGTAGAATGTTTTTTTAGTAACGATCGATCGATTGCCTTGTTGTCAGGGACAGGCCACTGCAAACGTTTTTACCACAAGCCGAATGCACAATATGTTTGCAGGGCACTTGGAAGTCAGCTAACAGGCAGCTACCAACTAGCAACAACTACAAAGATACATTTTTATATGTCCTTGGCCAAACACTCAAACAACATTTGTGATACACTACATACATATACATATATGATGTATATACATTTACACATATATGTTTACTTATATATATGTATGTATGCATGTATGTACATATGTAGTTTTGTAGGTTTACTTACCTCGTATCCCTTAATCTTTTGCAGCTGCTCGTTCCATACCAGATAGATGAGCGATAGGGGCAGCAATACCAGTGATAAGGCCGTAAATATGAGCAAATATCGCCGAACGCGACAATTTGCGTAGCTCTTGTTAAATTTCATTTAAACACAAGGTTAAATGCATAGGAACTGTTTGTAGTTTAGTTAGCCCCTCGCTCGTTCTTGCACATGTTGTTCTCGACTCTTAAACTATTTCTCGAAATCACATTTATTTTGATATATTTCGCTTTGATATTGATGTACAACATTTCTATATTTCTTGTGCTCTATTTTATTTTTATTTATTTCTTGTTATTTTTATAATATTTTTACTCTTTGGCTGTCGTTGCTACGCGACAAATATTTTTGCGTGCAGTTGGCGACAGTTTTTGTACAATTTGTTCATTGCCTTCTTATGCCAGCTCGTTGATGTTGCTGTTGTTGCTCTAGCTAAATTTAGTTGTGCTGTAGTATAGATTGAGTAAAGATATATACATATGTATAGTTAGTACGTGAATGTAATATGCCCAGCATAATTGATGTCAAATATACAAATATATATATCAGATATATGACATATATTTATATATATATATATATACCAACTGCTGCTGTGCGAAAAACTTCCGCCGTATTTATAGCTAAGCAAACAGTGGAAATTGTGTCATTGCAGCAGCAACAAATACAAGTAACTGAATTTTCGGTGGGCTCCTTTTTTTCGGGGGTGTCTTTTATGACTCTTTTTCCCCATGCTGCTGCTGCTGCTGCTGCTACTGCATGGAGTCAAGATGTCAATTATTGATTTTTACGACTCTACTTGCGCGGGGAGTGGGACTATTTATTTTTTGGCCATGGCAGGTGCAATGCTCAAGCATAGACTCGAGTAGTTTTTCCATCTGAATTTTTCTTTGTTTGGAAACTCATAAACATAAAACCAATTGCAATAAGCAATATCATTTAATTGGCGCGCTGCTTGCGTATTTTATTGTAAACTTTTTAGGCAGCGCTCCAAGTTTGGTTTGGCATTTATGTAAATTTCATTCAAATTGGCGCACGACACATACACACATACGTTTAGAATACACAACACACACACACACACATACACATGCAAACAATCAGAAGAACGCAAACAAAACAAATGTGGGCGCACGCGGCGTATACGTAACACTATCAATTGCTGGCATGTCCCGCTCGACTTTCGCTGCTATTTGTTGTTGTGATTCGATTGTTTGCCAATTGAAAGACGCTCAATCAATATTAATTGTGATTTTAAATGCGCCAAATGCAAAAGTGTATTTTTAAACCAAGCTCGGCTAAGCACTCGCAATTGGTGGGCGTGCGAAACTGTTGCGGTCTGCCAGAGGAGCGGAGCAGAGAGATAGAGAGAGGGATTCGCGGAATAGTCAGCAAACATAACACTTAGAACACAGAGCATTGAGCATTGAACACAGAGCAGAGCACACAAACAACGCACCGTTCCGAGCGACGCACATTTCACGAATGAATTCAAATGCGAAATGAGCACAGGCTGCTAATGCTACTGTCGATTGCCCCCGACCGCCATCTTTCTCCTCCCTCACCCAGTTCACCAGCTCAGTCGCCCAATCGACTCTCTCCCAACAGCTCGGACTATCCGACTGTCAGTTTCAGTTTCAAATTTTTCAGTTTTCGCGCCGGCGTCGCTATGTGACAGCTCTTGTTGCTGCCGTTCTTTGTTTGAGAGCGTTCGGCCTGCTCGAGCGCAGAGGGGGACGCTGAGTGTGTGCTTCTGATTTGTTTATCGGCGAGCGAGGAGCTCACTCAGTTTTTTATGATGCCACAGGCCAAACATTTTTGTTTATGGCTGAGCAGAAGGCAAGGCCGGCAAGAGCAGCACATGTAAATTGAAATGCGCAGAGAGAACAAGCTTGGCTGACGAGCGCATAGAGAGTAGAGAGTTGCTAGTTGTTGCGAGTAGAGGGTAGTACATAAAGTTTGTTATATTTATATACAAATATCAGCTCATATATTTGTACTAATTTTATTTTTGTTTTAACAACCATTTCGTTTGAGTGCTCGCTTAATATGTTTATATCAAATATAAATATATATAAAATGCACTGGGGTGATGCTGGAGGTAAAAGATGATTCATCTAAATGCATTTATGGAAAGTCTGTGTCTTGCTTAGTACTGTATCAAGGAATGCACATCGCAGTCCAGCCTCTTGCGGCCATCAAGTCCCACCAGCTCAATAACCACCAAGCTTTCCAGCAATACGCCACCCAGCTTGCGAACCAATTCGCTGGCAGCCGATAGTGAGCCACCAGTAGCCAGGAGATCATCCACAATGATCACCTTTTGACCAGGCTTGATAGCTGTGCGCTGCAGTTCAAAAGTATCCTACAGAGAGACGATTATAATAGAAAAAAGATATCTAGTGTAGATTTACGGCTGCTTACAGAACCATATTCCAGCTTATACTCTACGGAGACCACATCACCGGCCAGCTTGCCCTTCTTGCGTATTGGCGCACATCCCACGCCCAGCTCTATGGCCAGCAGCATGTTAAAGAGAAAACCACGCGAGTCCAGTCCCACTATAAGGTCCACATCTGGGTGCGTGGTGCGTATATGCTCCACCAGCAAATCTCGCAGATAAGCACACGCTTTGCCGTCAGTCAGGGCTCCGAATATGTCACTGTGAGGCAATAAGAGATAAGCGTTATAATATTGCTAATAAAATATACACATGTAATTTAACAACGACTTAATGTAGTGATACAGCTAACTGACCCACCGGAAAACAATTCCTTTTTTAGGAAAGTCTAGATATTTGCCAATCTTTGACTTTACATATTCCAATTTTTCTGCGCTGCTCACTTCGCTCATGTTTACAGAACTTTTTTTTTATAATTTATCACTAGGTATAAAAATTACGGAATTTTACAAATTTGTTTTTAATTACGTAGAGCAGCTACGCGCGTTCCACTTGGATTTTTGCTGACTGACACTGAAAGGTCGTGCAGCAAATTGATAAACTAGCTGCTCATCAGCTGTGCGAGGTGGTTGCTGGTGATGGGCGAAAACCAGGGCTGCAGTATCGATAACATTTATACAAGGCGGGTGAATTGAATTTTTAATTCAATATAGTAATAATATATAATAGTAAATATTATTATAAACACTTTTCAGCATAAAAGAATTCCACAAATGTATTAAAAATTTAATTTATTTGCTTTTGAAAAAAGTATTTAAAGGTTTTAGTTTTGCTTAAAATGTATTTAACAATATTAATTAATTTTTATTATTTATTGCTGATATGCTACATATTTTCTTTAGTCAATTTATATGTTTTTCTCATGCACATGCTTTCCAAAAAACTACAGCAAATATTTCAGATGTATTCAGTTCTCAATTATTTATCCAGGCATTACTTAAACAAAGAAAGGAAATAAAAGAAATGTGCGGGCATTCGCCGCACATCCTGCAGGTAGAGAAGCCATAGTAAAACGTGCATTCAGTGGTATTTTCCTTTTCCCTCTTTCTCTCTCTCTCTCTCTTTTGTTGCACACACAAATGTGATAATTGGAGAAATTTCAATAATTCTTCCAAGAAACGAACGCCAGCACTTTTAGTACTTTGATTGCTGCACATTTATCAGTAGTAAAAACAAAAATAATTGAAAAGAAATTTAAACAATTTACATTCCACTTATCTGAGGCGCGCCAACTGTCACAATAATGCACTCCCTCTCTCTCTCTCTCTCGCTCACACACCATCTGTCTGTAACGCTCACCAGCAACCTCACTCTCTCTCTCTGCCGCTGCCTGGCAGGTAAGCCGAGCTGAGAGCGCGAGTGTGTCGTGTCTTCAAAGGTGACTGTCTCCCAATGCCAAGCGGATCTCAAGACTCGAGCAGCACAGTTCGAGTTTCAGCGCCAAACGCGACGGTTCACAGCGGAAAATCGTGATCGAAATTGTTCGTTCGTCCGTTTGGAGTAACGTTTTTCTAAGCTATTCGCGACTTTAAATTTATGCACAAAAGCAACAATACAATTTAATAACGTTAAACAAAACAAGAAATAATCAACCGGTTCTGCAGCTAATAATAATTCACACAAAAAAAGATAAAAAGTAACAACAAAATAGAATTGTAAGCCACACACGAAAATAAAAAGTTATTTGAGTTTTTTTTTCATTTAAGTGCAAATGTCAATTGAAGGCGACGGCAAAGCTGAAAACTTTGCAGCGTTTCCTCGCAATTTTTGCTGCTTTAGCAGTTTTGACATTAAGACAAAACCGCAAAATACAGAGTTCATGCAACATTAAAACGTGAAAACCTACAAAAAACAACAACAACAGAAATTGAAACAATATTGCAAGCAACATTCACATTTGCACAAACTCACACATAGAACACCTTTTAGTGACCATGTTGCTCTGAAGACGTGCGTTTCAAAAACTGCAAGAGCAACAACAACAACATCTGAAACTGCAACAACTGCAGTCAGAACAGCAACAACAAGAGACACAGCAAAAACCGCGCTGGCAACGTGAAAAACCAGAAAAGAGGCACAATTTTTTTTTGTTTTCGTTCGAAACTGCAACTGCGCTGTGGCGGCTGCCATAACAGGCGCCCTAAATGCGCCCAATATGGGGCGCGTAATGTTGCAAAGATGTATAAATATAGTAAAAGTAGGCACTATAGAATAACTTAATGCAAAACATTAAATAAAACTTTACTAACAGCTAGAGTTGCTAGACCAGGTTGAAGTAATTTAAGGAAAAAGATAAATTTGCATCAATTAAACGAATTGTATTAAGAGCTCTGCTTCTCCCTTTCTCTCTTGCTTTTTTTCTATAAATACCAAGTTGTTTTTAGAAATGCCTTGAAATTTAAATACACACCATCGCGGCCCAAATGCCTGTTTATTTAGCAATCCGCACCTGTTAAAGGTACAAAAAAAAAAAAAGAAGAAAAATAACTGAAGAATCTCGGTGTGAGTTACCCATTATGTATATACATACATATGTATGTTTGTCTGAGGCCCACATAGTTGTAGTTGCTTAAGTTGTAGTAGTAGTAGTAGTTGTTGTTGTTGTTGTTGTTGTTGCTGCTGCTGGTTATTTGCTAGCTCGCTGGGCCGTAGGAATGCGCGAATGTTTGCCAACATTAAAAATCGTGATCTAATAAAAATAAGCAACTCGGCGACACATTCGCCACAGAGCGACACACACATAGGCAGCGTAAGACAGAGAGGGATCGAGTGCGTGATAGAGAGAGAAAGAGAGTGAGAGAGCTGTGTAGAATCTACAATGAAGACTACCCACATCTTCGCTCTGGCCATAGAAGCTGTTGACTGGGCTTGATTGGTACCTAAATGCTGTTGAATAACTGACCGCGATATTTGTGCACGGTTGCGGGTTCCGTTGCGAAAAAAGAAATCGTCTGCCATAAACATATGCAAACACGCCGATCGAAAGGGGAGAAATGAGCCAGAAAGAAGAAGAAGAAGAAGCTGATGATGAAGGAGAAAAGAAACAAATACAAAACATTCTACAACTTTTGTACGCCCTGGCAAAAAAGGCAACAAAAAAGAAATAAAACAGCTTTTTGAAGACATTTCCGCATAATTCTGTAGCGTTTCATGTTTTGTTGCGGCTCAGTGTTTCGGAACAAGTTTGGCGCTTCCAGTTAACAGCAACAACAATAAGAGAACAACAGCAACAACAACAACTTTGTGTAGTAACTATTCGATGTGTTAATCAAGTTGCCGTCAGACCCTTGGAGCAAGCACCTCAACTTGTAAAATGTTCCGCTTAGCTGCTCAGCCCGAAAAAAAAAAAAAAAACTGAAATGAATTCATATGAAATTAAGTAAAACATAAACGAGCTTTAATAGACAAACAACTTCAACTGCGACAACGGCTGGCAATGCGGAACAACGCACACGAGTTCTGCTCTAAAGATGCGACTTTGCTGCATTTAAGCCGCATTAGCCGGGAAAAGCTGTGAAAAGCCGAGAAAATCTGAAGTGCTAAAGAGCTGAAAATTGTGAAAATGAATTAGCAGCGGGTGCCATCAAAGTCAAGAGCCAACAGCGAACTGCCAAGAGCCAACAGCCAAGAGCTCTGGCTATGACCTCCCTCCACTCGCCTCTTTCAGCGCCCCCCCTGCCAGCCACGCCTCTTTTCCGGTTGTTTATGCCTAATGTGAAATTTATGTTTGCGGCTCTTTCAAAGTAGAAAGTAAATTTGAGCTGACCAAAGTGCCTGCCACATGTGGCACGAGTAGAAAGCCAAGTTGCCACCAAATGTTGGCGCTGCACTTGGCGCGTTCTTCAGCCCAAGTTTGTCAAATTGTTGCGAGACTCACTGTAGTATTTATGCCACGTTTTGTTCAACAAGTGCGCTTCAGCCATTACCCAACTGACCTTATTTTATGCCATATGCAATGCTCAGCATTCGCACACACACACACACACACAGACACAGACAAAGCCACACGGACTTTGCTGCTTCTTAGTTTGGCATTTAATTATTTGGCTTGCACGCGTTTCTTGCGCGTTTTTTGCCGCGTTAGCGGTAATAAACGCTGCGACTGCAGCAGACTTGAGCAACAGCATTCGACTTGTGTCGGACTATTGTTATTGATGTTAAAACACAAAGCTGATTTCTGATTTCTGTACATATATGTAGCGGCCAAGTGAAACTTTTGTATGGCCAACTGCCCGCCGGCCGGCAGCAGCATCAATAGCAGCAACATCAGCAGCATCAGCAATAGCAACACATCAACACATCAACAACATCTCAGCTTCATTGGGCGAACGGATGTAGATACGGCATCTCGGCAAGTTACTCGCCATCTCTCCATCTACATCTCTTCAGCTCGGCCTTTCGCGCTGCGTCATGCTTCTGCTTGTACCACAATACCAGTTACAGTACTCACTCGTCCCGCTGGCTGGTCACTTTCTTTTCTTTCTTTCATGATCGATGCGAGTGCGCAAAGAATGCATTGAAGTACACACACACACACATACATATATATAAGCAATGCACTGTGCGAAAAGCTATATCGGTATTAATATTTGATATATGAAAACTTAACCTAACTTAACTTCATATCAAAACTTCAGCTTTACTCGTAAAATTCTTGCTAATTATTCCACTTAGCATACTCTAAAGAATATGTGTGTTATTTTATTCAAATTTTTATGGTCAGTTATTTCGCACCTAAAACCAGCTCACGCTCTGACAGCTTTGCTGCCCTTCCCTTCAACTCGCTCAACTCGGTCAACTTTTTCTCACAGTGTGCGCTGTACTGGGTGGCTCGCCAATTGGATTTGATTGCCAGTTGAAATTTGCAATTACAGCACCGAGTATCTGTGGCTCGCTGAGAGTTAGAGTCATATATATATATCTATGCATATTCACGTTCAGTTTCCATTTAAATTGTCCGACGATCGTTCGCAGGAAATTATTATATGTCTGCGGTTTGTCTGCGTCGAGAGTTGGCCCACTGCTCTGGCAGTTGATGTTGCGGACGGACTCGTTTTCCCAGACTTTTCAGGCGCTACGTGAGACAGTCGCCGTCTGCGTTAAGCTTTTCCATTGTTATTGAAAGCGTTTCGGGCAATCGGTCGATTTGGCCAGACGCCTTTGTTAACTCACGTGCGGCGACCCTCAATGGACTGCTAAGCGCTTGGCCATAATATTTATGTTAATGGGTTGGGCCAAGACGCGAGTTGTTCTTGCAGCTGGCAAACCTTGGCTCGCTCCTCTACTTATTAGCATTATTATGGTAATTGCATGGACTCGGACGCGTTTTCTTTTCTTTTTCATTGTGCTTTTCTCTCTAGCTTAATTGAGTGTCATTTACTTTTTTTCTCTTTTATTGTTTGCTTTTCATTTAGTTGAATCAACGAAATTTTCGGGGTCTTAAGCTTACCAAAAACTGAGCCAGTTACACTTTTTCTTTTGTGCTGCTTCCGTAAAAGACGAAAAAAAAGAAAAAGAAAAACATAAATTTAAACTTAAAAACAAAAAGATAAGAGTAGCATAAAAACATAATAAATTACGAATACGCAATGTTGGCGGTGGGATCTTTTCGGGTTCGTGGCAAGACAATGCACTGAATATTCACTTGCATTTTTTTTTTTTTTTTAGGCTTTTGTTTTTTGGGTTTATTTTTCTCGGAATTTTATTTATTTAATTTTTGAAGTGGCTGCGAGATGAATTGAACAGAAATTTACCACACTTTCAAAACATGGAAAACATGTTTATTGATAGGCAGCTCAAAGCCAGTTGCTCCGCTCCGCTCGGTTTTGGCCATTTGCAACTTTTTGCGCCATGAATCATAGCTAAAATTAGATAGAGTCCAAATTCGCTAAGTGACCCTCTCCCTCTCTCACTCTCGCGCTCACTCTCTCTTTCTTTGTGTGTGTCTGTGGCTCGTTAAGCTATTAGTTTATCTTTCAGCGTTTTGCATAACGTCTTTTGATTTGTCTTTTGACATATGATTGCTGCGCATTCGACTGGTTTGGCATCATAGAATTAACTCTTGCTGAAAATTAGGCAATAGCTTGGCCCCCAAAGACAATTAACTCTTGGATTTACATAAGCTCATTTTGGTTTTCGATTTTTTAATTGGCAAAGTGAAGGGGAATACGTTATTTGGCGTGGAAAATGTTGGAAAAGTCATGTCACATTTGATTTCTCGTGATTTGGCAGCATCGGCAATTTCTTTTTGGCACAACTCATTTCAAGCTCCAATTCACTTGCTTAAGCCCTGGCCGTAGTCGGCCAATAGCGAACAAACGAGGTCAGCAAACTAAAAGCTGGTCAAATTAATAGGCTTACAACTTCACAACTAAACACAAAAGCAAATAAATGACAAAACAAAAAATAAACAACAACTATTGTTGATTGCTACTGTTGTTGTTGTTGTTGCAGTTATTATTGTTAATAACTTTTTACTTATGCCTAAGCGTGCTTAACATTTTTTTGAACAGCCAACAATAAACAGAGCCAGACGCAGACAGACTCAAACCTCACGCAATGGGCACCAAAATCGAGTACGTCGATACGACGCATCTATACGCTTCCAAATATATTCGCAACTCGAAGGCAATTGGCGTGCTGTGGGCGATCTTCACCATATGCTATGCGATCATAGGCATTGTGGCCTTTGTCACACCAGGTGAGTGTGCACTGCTCGTTCGTGCCTCTAGATATGGCCCATATGTACAAATGTGTGGTTCAATTGCAGAATGGATTGGCGATCCGGATAGCGACAGCGCTGGCCGCCTGGGCCTCTGGCAGCAGTGCCAGCGCGATGAGATCTTCGACAATTGCCGTCGTCGCTGGGAGAACATATTTGCAGTGCCCACGTTTTCATTTCAGGTGCGTGTTTATTTAGCTTAAGCAAAAATAGTAAGCAAATCTGCGGCAGAGATGCGTTATAAAATACCCTGTAAAAATATACATTATAGTTGAATTATTAATAATGCTTTGGCAAAGCTATTTAAAGATGTAAATATATTTGCAATCTAATTTTACTTTATGCTTATCGAATTTCGCTTAAATCAACTTGAATTGCAAATTAAAATTGAAGAGAGAATTTGGCACGCAGATTAGGCTAGAAAAATCTCTTAAGAATTAAATACTATTTTTTATATATAGCAAATTCTTCCAGCAATATTATATCAAGCAATATCTTATATGATAGTTTTCCAGATTCTAGTTCTTGCAATTTAAATACTTTCTGTCTTCAGAAAAAAAAAATCAGAGACTTATTTATAGCTAAATTTTGGCTAGACAAATGCGACTTTTGATGCCAATCAAGGCTAGACCTTCTTAGCCCATTTCTCTGTAAAATTAAAAAAAAAAAACACCTTTGACTTGATTTGTTGCTTTTATCGCTTACAGTTGGCCACATTCTTCATGATCGCGGCCGTTGGGCTGGCCTTGCTGACGATATTCTTTTTGGTTTGTTTGCTGTTCATGAAGTCGACGCGCGTCTTTCACATTTGTGGCTGGATGCAAATAATATCAGGTGTGTATATCAGGTGTATATATACAGGTGTATGTGTGTGCTGGGCCCAATTCTGAATTGAGAGTTTCCAGTTTCAATTGCTGACTTCAACGGAAGTCAGTTTGACAAATGATATTGCAATTGCAGCTCATGCTTTGAGCACGTTTCGATGTCTGCTGCTGCTGTTGCTGCGGCTGTTGCAATGCAATGCAATGTAATCTCAATTGCGAAATGCGGCTCAGTTTAGAATTTTGGAATGTTTGTGCTTCGATCAGCATTTGTCACGTACTTCAATATCAATTGACTTTGGTTCTTATCCGCTATCAGCGCTCTGCATGATTGTGGCCTGTGCTGCATTTCCCTTTGGCTGGAATTCGGATGATTTTCGCAAGATCTGCGGCCCGGAGGCGAATCGATTCGAGCTGGGCCTCTGCAGCATACGCTGGGCCTATCCTTTGGCCATCATTGGCTGCGTGGACGGCGTGGTTCTGGCCACATTGGCGTTCATTTTGGCCACTCGACATGTGCGCCTGCAGCCGGATCCAATCTATCAGAACTCGCTGTATAAAGGTAAGTTCAAAATATTCCATTCATATCTTATTATTATTATTAAATTTGAAATTCTTTTCTTGCAGGCGAAATCAATAATGCGTATCTGACTGATGCCATTAGCTTGGCGGGCTCTCGCAAATCGAATCCTCACATTACGGGCCTCAATTTGCAGCCCATTTTGCTGGTGGCGCCGCCCAATGAGGACAGCATCTCACAGTTCTCCCGCTATCACTGAGAAATGCTCAGTTTTTTTGCCGCCGCAGATTCAAATTCTTAACGAGCCGATAACAGCTTAGGTTGTTGTATTGGAAAAGTCGAAAATAACCGTTTAGCATGTGCACAGACCTTGGCGCTGTGACTGTAAAAAGCTCAGCTGTACAAAACTATACCCGCTTTGCACTGCTTGCTTTTATCAGGGACACGAACCGAAAGGCAGGCGTCATCAAGTGATTGCAGTGCAATTTATGCAGTGCGTTGGGCACTGCTTGCGCTTAACATATACACAAAGCAATTGAGTTCTGCTTCGTTAAGTGTTGTTTTCGTTAAGATTTGAATTTGCCTTTTGGCTGTTACAATTTAAAATCATATTTTGGTAATCTAATGCGTGAATTGTAGATGTATGAGTGTGCCTGTGTGTGAGACTGACTGACTGAATGCTTAGCCTCAACTTAAGTTTTAACTAATTTAAATGTATTTGTGTATAGCTTGTGCCTAACTTGATATGATTACTCTATAGATTATGATCGCTGCCTGTAAATTATATGCCCGTAAATATAAATATAATGTACAAAAATATATATTGAACATAAAAATGATTGTTGTTCGCCTATTCGTATTCAACCGCAATCACAGCCCCAATTATGCCATCATCATCAAGCCATAAACATCAAGAGCACAAAGCAGGAGCAGAAGAGAAGAAGAACAAGAAGAAGAAGGTCAGCAACTTTTCTGCGCATTTGGACAAACAAATATCAAATTATGCTCCTTGTAATGCCTCTGCCTCTGCCTCTGCCTCTGCCTCGGCTTCTGCCCAGGCAGGCGACGCACATAAAAACCAATAACGGCCAACTTAGCGCCCAATTTGTTTGTATGCCACGCCCTCCCTCGCCCAGCGCGCATTACCCATGGCCCATCGTCCAATAACCATTTGGCACATACTTTTCCAATAAAGTATTTACAGCAAACTTTTTGCCTGCTGGCAATTGAAATATTCCGCGCAAAGATGAAATCAAATAGAGCCAAAATACGATTACAGCACGTGAGCGTAGCTGACTGCGCAATACTCTGTCAGGCATTCAAATACTGTGACTCTGACAATAGACGTGAACGTGACAAAGCTCCCGCCGAACAGCCCCTAAGAGAGCGTGTCCAAAGAGATTTCACAGCTGCTCTTGTGCAAGCCTCTGCAAGTCTTCAACTGATATGCCTCACTCAGTTGCTTAGACAAGTATAATGAAAGAAAAAGCGCAGCTCTCGGGTGCCTGATGTTTCTGTTGTAGCTGCCAGCCTGGGCACGTTTTAATATTCTTGTATAATTCATAAGCAATTCCATCAACGCTCTCCAAATGTAGCCTAAGTGGCCAAGCAGCTGGCGCCAAATGCTCAGCTCCGCTCCGTTCAGCTCAGCTCAGCTCAGTTGTTGTCCCATTCCCATTTTCCTGCTCGCTGGCATTTTATTTACTTCAGCCATTTCTTTGCTACCCTAGCTGCTGTTCCACTTTCTCGTCCTGCTGGCTGCGGCATATGGCTCCACGTTTTTGGGCCATTTCGACACGCATTCGATACGTGGGCTAGAGTCTCGATGAAGATCTCGTCGGGAGTCGCTTTGGATTTTTGATGTGCCAATTGTTTTTATTCGATTTGATGTGCGGCCTCATAAATGAGTTTTTAACTTTTCCCTCTTGTCCTTGAGGTGTGGGCGTGGCTGTTGTGGCAACATGTGCGAACGCTTATTAGCTGAGCACTTGGACACAATTTTTATGCGTTTCGAAGTGCTTGTGAAAATGTGCCAAAATAGCGCGGCAAATGAACATTTTGTCTGTCTCTGTCTGTCTCTTTCTCTCTCTCTCTCCCTCTCTCACACCCATGCATAGTTAGAGCAACTTTTTGATTGCTCTTGTGTAATTACAAAAAATAAACAAAAACAAAAACTGGACATCATTTGACCTTTGGCATTGTATTTAAGCCAACATGCCACGCCCACATGTCGCGCGCGCGCCTACACACACTATACTGTTACATTACGCTGAGCAACAGCAACAACAACAGCAACAGCAAAGTCAAAGGGTCGTTGGGCGGGGCCAAATGAATTGCGCCTTTAAGGTTTTCGTTTAAGTGAAATGTCAGTTGCAGAAATTGAATCGAAAATTGTAAAATTGGTTTTGTATAAACATTTTTGCCAAATGAAATGAAATGAAAATGCTTTTGTTATAGCTACCCGACAAGCAGTTTCCCTGCCGCTCTTGGCCCTGACTGAAAGCCAACTTCTCTTTTCATTTTTTTCTTTCAGCTTTCTTTCTACGCTTTTGAGCATCGAAAACATCATATTTCTTGTGCCTGTTTTTTATTTCTTGCGCAAAACAAAGGGCTTTGCTGCACCCGCCTTACCCTTGCCTCTCCCACACACACACACACACACACACACATAATTTATGGCACATACGAGTCCTGTGTGTGCGTGTGTGTGTTGTTTGAAGCCAAACGTAGCTCGCAGAATTGTGCAAAAGTCAAAACTGCGTCAATCAAAAGCAACAGCGGAACTAGCCAAAGGGTGCCAAATGGGGTATATATGGCCAGCAGCTGCTCTACTACACTCTTCTCATACTAGCTTTATAATATTGTAAGGCATTTAGTTTCGCATTTAATATTAAATAAGCTTACATGAGTCAGGCGATACTCGTTTGAAGACTTTTCATACAAGGGCTGAAATAGCTCGAAAAATGCCAAAAATCAATTTTTCCTATACATTTGAATAAAATATCTTATATGTAGATACCTATTCTCGCCTAAGCATCAGCTTACAAAATTTTAAATATTTATATAAGATTTCATTATGAGAAAAAATTAGCTATAGAGTCTTTGACAAAAAGCTGCAAGAATTGAACTGATGAGAAATAAAATAAAATAAAAAAATATATATGTATATGTATATAAGATACATATATTTAAAAATTTAAGAATATTAAAAATAATATTATTTTATGCTACATTATCTATTTGATTATTTGCTATGCCTGAGTATAATAATATTTAACTGAAGGAGCTTAGAATTTCTTATACTAAAGATTTACGCACTTCGAATCCATGGCGAAATCTGATCAACGTAAAAATATGTACACATGTATATATTAGCATATATATAGTTGTTCATAAACGAGCTTGATCTAGATCTCCAATAAGAACCTTCAGCCGCTGCCTCTCTCTCTCTCTTCAATTGTGCATAGTCTCTGCTAGAATATCTTGACAGGATATTCTCAACGAATTGCCTTGGCTTTGCAGTTACCCCTAAATTACGTCTGGCACTTTATGCTTTATGTATGTAGTTCCTTACCACTCGGATGGTGTCTGTGATTTATCAGCTCTTGAAGGCAGCAAAGAAACTGCGGGTAATGCCAGATAACGTTGTACATTTTATTGCATATACAAAAAATCGTATAAATTGTGCGTAACAACCGTTGCCTATATATACAGATATACATATATATCTCTTCATGCGTATGCGTAATACTAGTTAAATGTAAATTAGAATTAGGAATTTAATTTAGCCGAGCTAACTAACTTAGAAGAACTAGAAACGAGCTCGCATGATTCACATTGTAAAAATGACTAGTGAATTAATTCCGTCGATTTAGAGCTATTTACAGGTATATCTAGATCTATTGATATAATATATATATATATTTATATATATTATGTACGTATTTGTGTATAACTAGCAAACCCGATTTGGCATTTGGTTGCAAGAAAATGAATTGTGAATTTGTTGCAAATGAAGTGAATGGACTAAAGAATACCCTGTAACAACGAAACCGTTTTGTTTGCTTATCCATTTGGCAGCTGTTTATGCCACGATTTTGGCCAGAATGTGACTAAAGCTATTCAACAGACACACGCACACACACACTCTCATACACACACTCTCACACACACTCTTATATAGATAAATACTTGAATTATAGCTAAACTTCCTGAATGCCCGCCGCACAGTCAATTATCGGCTGGACATCGTCCCTGTCTCGCTCCGGATCGAGGCAGGCGGTCATGGCATGCGGCATATGGGTGCGCAGCAGAGCATAGCTGTCCCGCTGATGCAGCATCAGCTTGTGCTGCTGATGGGCAATGAAGCTGCTGCCGCGTCGCAGCGAGCGCCTGCCCATCTCGAGTATCTCGAGCGAGGGATCGCGTGCGAACACAAAGTTCTGATAGGCACGCACAAAGCTGAAAATGACAGCCGAGGCGCCGCCCACGATCATCAGATAGGAGCCAATGGGCACCGCGTGCGGCGCTATGACCGTGGCCAGGTACAGCCAGCCCTTGATAGCGGGTGTCAGCTCCGAGATGCCCTGGAAAAACAACAACATAATGATATGAGATGATATCGTCACATAGTTTATGGAGAGCAGCCAATTGACCCACCTCCTCGAGCCACATGACGGGGAACACAAAGTCACGAAAATCACGCACTGGATGCACGTCCTTGGCGCGCGTCACCTTCAGATTGAGCTGAATGCGCACCTTGCCCTCCAGCGGTACTCCAAGTTTCTACACAGAAATTAGAATTAGTCAGTATTAGAAGCAGCTAGAACAACAGCTAAGAGATCTCTTACCGGTTGTATTTTGAAGTACGTTTCATGCTTTTCGCGCTCCGGTTGAAGACCCTCGACTGCGTCGAGCAGCTGCGGATCAGATTCGTAGAAATGCGGATTGGATATGTAGACGGGTGCGCCATACTGACATGGGCTGATATTCTGCAGGCCCCTCACAGCCTCATAGTCATTCGTATCATAGCACTTGTTTTCCGGATTGTTCCGCGAATCGCCGTACGAGTTGTTGGGCAGCCGATAGAGATCGGCGGCCAGGCCGTCCTTTTCCACACGCTCCACGTACTTGAGCGGAATGATGCGGCACAGATCCTTGTCATATATGTGCACCAGATCCGACTTGGTAATGTCACGCGGCGGAAAGAAGGAGCCCTCCGAGCCGGCGATGCTTGTGCAGGGCTCCTCGTTCCAGTGCGGCAGGTGATTCATGCCATTGAGCGAGTCGATGTAGCCAAACTGTTCCATGCCCTGGTAGCCCGTCTTGATGCTCGACACCTCGGTCAGTGTGCCATTCCGGCCCAGCAGCAGGCCCATCTTCTCCATGGGTCGCATGTGCTTCGGGTAGAATCTGTGCGCCAGGCTGACCAGCGCATCATCGTAGCCAAACACCAGCTGATCCGCAGTCACATTGATGAAGGGCTTCAGCTTGGCTGCCGTGAGCACTATGGATATCGTCTTGGACAGCAGATAGCCTAGCTTGGGGCTCAGACTTGTTAGGGTCTGCAATAGAGAAGAAGAGTGAGTTGAGCTCTTTCCTATAGGCTTTAATTGTTCACTTACCAGCATTGGTATATTGGGCGTGACTATGGACGTATTCTTATCGACACTCAGTTCAGGAACAAATTGTAAGATTTTCTTATGCTGATATGACACCGTGTAGTTGTTCTCGTGGAACTTGACATTCACCTTCTCCATGTCCTCCCTGCAAAGATGAAGCAGATTGTCAAACATTGTAAATCGTATCTTGCTTACGCGCAGCACGTGCCACAGTCAAAGTCAGGGACGCTGGCCATAAAAATCCAAAAAGCGGCCCAGCCCCAGTTGAATGTCAAGTTCATTTGTCGCGTTCGTCGGTGAAATGTGGCCAAAGAAACGCAACGTAACGAAAAAACAACAAAAACAACAATAACAAAACAACAAAATACAGCAACAACAAACAAAATGAGATGACAAACGCTTTGGCGTTTTTGTGGCGTTTTTGTGGCGGTTTCAGCAGCTACCGAAACGGCATTGTCATTTGATGTTGATTTAAAGTGTTTGCCACGTTTATTGTTTGCTGTTATTGCTGTTGCTGTTGTCTTCAACTAATCCATCAAATCATCATAAAGCTGTGGTCGCTGCTTAATTGCATTTTAATTCAAGCAGTCGACAATTAATTGTCGTGTGATTAATATCTATATATTGCAGTGTCTCTAGATTTCTATATGTGTTAAGATGTATCTGTATCTAGATTTGCGTATCTATTACCGTATTAGGCTCACTTGATCTCTAGTATTTATGTCATTGTTGCAGCTGTATCTCAATTTATATATTTTTTATTTATCTATTCAGTTTAGCTGCGCATCTGCACCTTTGCCAGAATAGTTGGAAATATTGATATCTGTGGATCTCTAAATGAACTGTAACTGCATATGTGTCCCTGTCTATCCGTTCGTAGAGTTATCTGCAAGTTTTTTGGCCTAGGTATCTTTAGCTGTATTTGTATCTTTGAGATTGTGAATGTATCTATATTTGTAAGGCTTCACAGTATCTTTATCTTTAACTGTCTCTTTAATTGCGTTTTGATTTGACTTGCTTTTATTTTTTTTTTATTTATTTTATTTTATTTTTTTTTTTATTTTTTATTTATTATTATTTTTTTGCCTCTATATTCTTAATTTATATAAATAATTATTATTACTAAACTTGTCTCTAAATATTAATACGCATATCTATTCAACTATTTATCTATCTAAATTTAGCTACATTTCGCACTATAATTGTATAGTATACATATATGCTTTAAATTAATCGGCCGTCGCCTGATCTTGTCAGGTTATCCTTCACTTGAACTGGTTTAATGTCTGGGCGGTCCCGCCGCAGCTTGTCAAACATAACATATTCTCAGATACACCTGCTCTCATTTGTCGCTTTGTTATTTTCTGTTTTCGATTTGATGTCTCAATTAATGCAAACGCCACAGCTCAGCTCAGTGGCTGCAACTGCTGCAACTGCAACTGAGACTGTTGCAAGTTTCCATAAGCACAAAATAATTGCAATTTATAGAGTGTTAAAATTGAAAGGTTTTTAAACTGTTGCCATTTATTTTGCATTGTCGTGCATTCGATTTGGATTGAGCGTGCCAAAGACTTATGCGCGCTAATCAATCAACGTCAAATTCTGAAATTTCAATTAAAGCCTCGGCGTCTTGGCTGCGCAGAATTAATATTATATTTTCAATGTACTTAATTACTCCTAATCTCGCCCACTGACCACAAAGTTCAAGAGTCATCTATAAAACGCGAAAATAAGCTTTGCCCATAATCTTGACTTGATTTTCTTTGTCTTAGATTTCAGTATGCAGCGCGAGCGAACATTTTAGGTTCTATTAGCACAATTATGATAATTAGGCGCATTAAACTCAATTTCAAAAGTACTATACATATATATACATCTATATATATATTGACCAAACGAGCCGTGACCAGAGAACACTTAGCTAAAGCTGCCATGAAATTACGGATATTACTTATGAATATAATAAGTTTCGAAAAATCGAGAATCAAAAGGCGTAACCACTTTCCCCTCTCTGAAATATTTTGATATTTTATTATTTAATGTGGCAATTGATTTACACACCTGTAGACAAACGGACCCACCTCCTGCAGCTTGGGCTTCTCGCCGCCGAGGAAGCCATCCGGATTGGTCACATTGTAGATGTAGACCTTGGTCAGCCGTATAACGCCGGGTCTCTGCCAATAATGATAGCTTAATGTATCATTCCACAGCCTTAAATTCTGTGTTAGCATAAAGAAGAGTTAATTTAGATATAGGAAAAAAAAAAACAGCTCGAACTTACCTTTAGTATAAAATAATCCAGCCATGGTATGGATGATAAAACTATGCCTAAGATTAATGTCACTATACCAATAATTATCACAGCTAGTCTATCTGAAAGTAAATCAAATATATGCATCCACAGTTAGTCACGGTCAGCATTCCGCTTTTAGCCCTTAGCTCATATTGTAAATCAATGCAAACGAAAACACTTTACACAAATATTGGGACAATAAAAGCTGTTAGATGCACACAAAGCTGAATGGCTTTAGCTGTTGCCACATTTTTAATGGACGTGGGCAAATATTGACGAGGAATACGTCATTCTACGTAGAATTTTTTAGAGTTAAGCTAATACAAGCTTTGACGCTTTTCCAGAACAAAGTGAAATTTAGCCATAAACAGTGTGATTTTTATAGCTTGAAAATACAAGTTGTTAAGGGAGAGTTTAGAGCACTGTTTGTCTTGTTATTTATTTATGTATGTACATCCGCTTCAACGTAAATCGCAATGGAACACAGACAAATAGTGTTTATCTATTTTGTATTAGCGAAGAAACTGCTAGAAAGTATGAAACTATTTCAATTCTCAGAGTTCATTTCCGACAAAAAGCTACAAATTGTGAGTCATTGCCTGAGCATCGCTGGGAGAGAGCTCCTTGGAGTTCTCTTTACACTCTTGCACATACGTGTCACGCACTCAAAACACGTCTTGGGCTCAGCTCTCCCGGCACGGCGTTCACACCTCCTTTCCCTGATGAATGCTGCTGTGGCGCGCTGAGTTAAGCTGGATCATAAAACTGTTGTTGACGAACTGGGTCTCATTGGCATTGCACGTCCGTCACTCATAGCCTGACAGATCAGGCTGCTCTTGGCCGATTTATCGAAATTTGTGATAGGCGTAGAGCAGACTTGATGATTATATTTCGCTTATCAGTCAATTGAGATGCGTTTTCGATGGCAAATCGCTTTTGCTAATGGGCCAGTGCACTTAGGTGACTCGAATGATTTGCCCATCTGCCATTACCTGGTTGACATTTTGTCGTGTGTGGGCGTGGCAGTGGCCGTCCTACGCGTCTCTGTGCAATGCCAACGGGTTTGTGCCGTTCGGCGTCCGCGCCCCCCTAAAACAGTCAACGAACTGAATGCACTTGCGGCCAGGCCACACGCGCTGCAATCGCTGCAAGCCATCTAAATGCATTTTATATAGAGAAAAAAAGTGCAAGGTCCAGCACTTTAGCATAAAATATACTTTAATATATACACACACAAAAAATGTTGTATATATATTGATTTATTGATGGCGTGCAATTTTCGGGTCGGTCGTTTCAGCATTTCGATAACGCTAGCAAAAAAGTTCAACTTGGCATGGATCGTAAATCATAAGCCAGAGATGAGCTATGGGCGCGATAATTGTATTGTTTGTGCACTCAGAAATCGGCAAAGTTCAAGCGTTTCATTGACCCTGAAATGTTGAGGCTCCCAAAAAAAAAAAAGAAAACCAAAACAAAATAAAAATCATAAACAACAACAAATTGAGCCAGAGAAAGTTACGTAAAAAGTCATAAAATCAAGCACAAAATGTTGACAGTTTGGCAACTATACATATATATATATACAATATATTTATATACTTTTTTTTTTTTTTTGGGGCAGCTGTCAAACTGAAGGTCAAGGGAAGCACAGGCAGCAAAATCTGATCGCATCATTTAAAGCCCGTTTACATTTATCGGCTGTTCGCTGTGCCTTTTGCCTGCTGCTGGCTTCAACTGGTTGCGTTATTAGTTCATATCGATAATTATATAAATATGTGTAGTATATATGCATAATATTGTTTAATGTATGCATGCTTGTATATAGATTAGTTGTTGCTGCAATTGACAACGCTTGCATGGGCCGGTCGACATGGTCAATAAACATTTGGCACACAATTGATACGTCAGCGCCTGCTGCCGTTGACAATAATGCTGACTACTTCTCAATTGTTGTTGTTGTTGCTGTTGTTGCATGTAAGAAGTTGTTGTTGTTGTTGTTGTTATTGTTAATATAACTATTTGTGCTGCCTGTTGTTTAAATACACTGCCAGCTATATATATATTAGCTTAGTGAGGCAATATGTGACATTTGCTTGAACACATTTCATGTGAGAATATTTTTGTTTTACAAACTTTTTCTTTCACTTAATTTTCAGCAATGTTAAAGTTAAATAAAAATAGTTGCTCCATATGCTTGAGTTGAAATTTGCATTAAATTTTGTTATACAAATTCTCAGAGATTTTTGCTGCTGAGATGATATTACGCATAAAATTCATTTGGCCACAAAAATATTTGGATATTCGTTAGCTAATTTCATAACATTATCATTATTTTAATTTATTTTTAATTATTATATAAATAAATTTTAATATTTAGTTACAAACTCTGTTGAATGTATTTCTTTTTAAATTAAAAAATAATTTTTTTTCTGTTAAATTTCTACTTCTACCATTATATATTCTTCTATACGCGGACATGCTGTCATTTACTTTCCCTTTAAGAATGCTTCATTCTGCTTCGAAATTCATTGAACTTTAATTTTATTTCACGGCTAAAACACGCACTTGAACTTCTTGTCGTTGACGCGCCTAAGTAAACTGAATTTGTAAAAAATTACAATTATTTTGTTGGTTATATGATATGCTTTGATAATATTTGAGTGGTCATATCGAAGATTTATAAATGCTTTGCCAAGCCAACATAATACTGATAAGAGCTGATATAAGCTGACCTTAGCTTCATCCGCATTAGCTTATTCAAGCAATGTTGATAATATTGTATTAACAATTGATTAAAATGTTGGCTAGCATATTTACTATTCGTTATGCTGGATTATGTAGTATTTGCGTGTAAAATATGCGCAATCTTTGGAATTACAGCGTGAGCAGAGGCGTTGTCAAAGGGGAAGGTATTTAGTTACTATATGACTGGCAACTCTTCTTGCATGGCTATGCCATGCTTTCTTTTTGCAGACTTGAGTTTTTGGCCATTTCTTGCTGTTAAGGTCAGTCCCCCTTTACTGTCAGCCCCTGGCTTTGGCCACTTGATACGGGTGTCATATTCTTGTTTTTTCCGTAAATTACAGCCGAGCATGCAATATTCTCATTGGTTTCTGATTTCCATGCGCCTAAGCTGAACTCGTGTTGAACTGCTGAAGGAACTGCTAGCTAAATGGCAATTGGTTAAACTCAATTCCCGTTAAACTTGGCTCTAATGATATGTCGCCGCTTTGTTTGGCTAGTTTTTGGCTACATTTTGGCTACGTTTTGGCTATTTTTGGCTATTTTCTGATATTTTATGGATAATTTCAGCTACTTGTTGGCTACTTTTTGGCTACTTTATGGCTGCTTTTTGGCTATATTTTGGCTATTGTTGGCTATTTTCGGCTATTCGATTATTTTCAGCTAATTTTTGGCTACTTTTGGCTACTTTTTCTTGCTTGTCGCATTCATTTCACAGGCGAATGCTAAAATTCGCTCTTGTAACAAAACAAATTGCAACTGACTTTGAATAGACGCGGAATTGTTAGCTGCAACAAAGCAATAATAACAGAAATAACAATAACAACAATAACAACAATTGCAACAATTGCAACAATAGCTGCACATTTGCAACGCTTGCAGCTAAACAATTAAGCTCACATTTCATCTCAGAACGTGCCCCAAAACTGCTTGGCGGGGGACAACAACAGCAAAAACAACAACAACAACAACACAGACAACAATGCAGCATGGCACATGATCTGACTCTCAAGTGCCGCCGATAACTGCACATTGTAAACACTTTTGTTTAAGCAAATTATTGTAATTCTTAGGTTGAGGAAATGGACACGGCCTGACTCGATCTGGTCTGGCCTGGCATTGTGGCATGAGCATTTCCTTGTGCCGCATACGCCTCACAATTTGCAACCATATGCAGATCTCCAGATTCGATACCAATTAGCCAGGCGAACATCTGCTCCAAACCGGTTAGCGTTGACCGGGACGTGCCCTCTCGGCAATCGGGGCTTTAACTTATCGCATATTGGACCTTAATTAAAGCATTTACAACCGATCGCAATGCATTCGACTGCAAAGTTTCGATTCCCTTTGTTTTTATTGTATTTTATTTCTTGTTCACTTTTTTGGAGGTTCAGCATTAAGCAGAAACATGTTAACAAGATAAAGTAGCTGTAAAATTACGAGGGCATGCTGTAGCAAGTGAAAGGTCTTGCATATCCATTGTAAGAAATCCCAATAAGACAAGCAAATTGGCTAATTGCAATTAAAGAACAACCGAACTTGACATTGGAAGAGCAGAGCGAAGAGAAGAGCAACAATTAAGATGTGAGCACGGAAAGACAAGGATTCAGATTGACTAAGGAGTTCTCAAAAAGAACTATAAGGAAGCAATTAAAAATTCATTAAGAATAAATTAATTTAACAGAGATGTTATAGAATATATAAAAGACAAAGATCATCATCATCAAACATAAAAATTCAGAGAATTTCATAAAATTTTATGAGAGACAAAAGCAACCTTCAGAATTCACTCAGATACACACAGCTTCAGCAACAACAGTACAACTATCTCAAAGCCCGCCAAAAAATAGAAGTCTTTGGAATGCGCTTGGCAAAGATTCAGAGTGCATTTGTTGCAGCCTCCAAGTGCTGAGTGAGATAATGCCTCGAGAGCGCGGCTCGATACATTGCATATGGCCTAAATCAACTGAATCAACTTTACATTTGTTAGTTATATAAGCGTAAGACCGAGACTCACGCACACTGAGTGCGACTTGTTATTGCTAAAGACTCCATCTGCGCTTTGGCCAGTGCAGCTAACTAGCTGACACTTCTTCTTGCCAGCCACGGAGGCTGCTCATGCGGCAGCCACAGCCAACAACAGTCGCAGTAGCAGCAACAACCGCGCCTATTTCTATTTGTGCAGCGCACACAGACTGTATGGCAAACACCGCGTTCCACCCCAACCCAATCTGATGCTCTCCCCACAATCCCCCGTGGGGGCCACCTATGAGTCGCAGCTAGAATTGGGCAGCTGTGATTGCTAACTTGGCTGCTTAATTGTGTTAATTTGTGTTCACTCTCTTGATGCCGTCAAGCGCTGCGCCGTGTCCCATGCTCGAATCCATGTCCAGAGCTAGCCAATCCGCTCTATGCTCCACTCACTCAACAGTCGCCGTTGCCGTTTTCCTCTCCGACTCAGTTTTTAATCTCACTCGCAGCTTCAAATTTCGGTTTTTGGTATTTCACTTCTCTGGCTGCTGCTTGGACTGGGCCTCTTGAGGTCTTGTATATTGATTTGGCAACATTTTCATATTTGCTTTGTGTGTACACGACTCGAGTGTGTATGCATGTATTTGTTAGTTGTAGTATTTGGCAGTTAATAGTTGTTGTTGTTGTTGTTGCTTTAGTTGTTGCTGCAGCAGACAACATTGCACTGGCCAGTTAAGCACCCGCTTGGACTTTTCAATTGCGAATTTTGTATTTCGACTTTTGCTTCACTTCTGTTTTGCGTTTTTCCTATGGCTTTTGCTATTTGCTTGTCAGCCTGTTTAGCACGGCATTAGAATTACCTAAGCACAGTGGCACTAAATCAATTGAAACTATGTTGTTGTCCGCTACTGCTGAATGGGATCGAAAGGAAGAGGGGCAGCTAAAGATAGATCTCTTCTGAATCATCCCCCTTCAATACGACTTATTTAATGTAACTTTAATGCATGATTGACTGACTGATACAGCTTCTTGATTTCAAAAATGTTTGCCCAGTTCCGCTTAGCTTGACATTAGCTCAATTGAAAACGAAACCTTCGAATCATTATGAATCTCATATAAAATGCGCAATAAACAGTCGCACAGATGTGAGCAGGCATCATCGCATCATACGCGACTATGAAAATGAAACTATTATATATTCTCTCGTTGCTTTAATGGACCAAAACTGAAGTGGAAACTTGGCAAATTGTTATCAGATCACACGTAATAGAGAAGTATTTAAAAAATGTCAAGCCTCATCTGCAAGTCTGCGACTTTGTCAGAGCCAATGGCAAGCACTTGTCGCAGTGCAAACGTGGCTATAAAGCACACCGAATGCCGGTGTGAAGTGCAAAGCGCTTAAAACATTATTCTATGCCAGCGAGAACTTGCCCAAAATGAAGGCAATCAAAACACGTCAACGAAATCGAAAACGAAAATACGCCAAACAAAACCGAAAGCGAAGCCTAAGCCAAGTTCAGAGAGCAAACAGACAACCAGAGAGACAGAGAGAGAGAGAAAGAATGAGAGCGAGTGTGTGTGTGTGTGTGTGTGTGTGTGAGCGAGTCTGTTCAATGTTCTTGGCCATGGTTGCTGTTTGCACACTTGGCTGCGTCGGCAACATGAGCACAGCTCACTCGGCGTATACGCAATGTCGTCAATTGCACAGAACGCGGCTAACTAGGCAAGTCTCGTGTCTGTCTCTCTGTGTCCGTTTCCTTGATTTCAATCTTACGTTGAGCCGTTGCTGATGTTGCTGTTGTTTATAATTCAATTTCAAGTCTGCAGCAGTGGCTTGCCTTGTTGTTCTTGTTGTTGTTGTTGCTTTTATTAGTCGCTATTTTTTGGCCAAAGACTCGTTTTGCATTGCAGTTGCAGTTGCAGTTCTCGGATGACCAGTTTTGCTTCAAACTTACAGCAGCAATCGTTTGTTTTGTTGTTTTTCGTTTTTCTTTTTTTTTTTTTTAATTAAATTTTATCTACATGTTATATTTGTTGTTGGCTTTTAGCCCCCACAAGTTAAAAGTGGCGCACAACTTGTTTGGCTTTTATTTTTGGTCAAGTAAACAGCTAAAAGGCAACAACAACAAAAGATATAAAACAAAAATGTAGTTAACAAAACTCAACCAATTTGGTAGTTGATATTGACTTTAGGCTCACTAATTGCGCGTTTAATGATACAATTTTCATAATTAATTTTTATGTTGTGGCCAACAAGCAATAAATTGCATTGAAATAAAATAAATAATTATATATAAAGAGAAATATTTGCTTATAGAATTCCTTTCGTAATAAAAATGTTTAAATACAAAGTTTAAACTTTAAAATATTACGAATATATATATTTTTTTAAATATATTTTTTTGTCGAATATATCTGCTTCTTATAAATATTTGATATTGGACTACTTTAATATTTAAATAGAAAAAGAAAATCATTAAATATTTATTTTAAGAATAAATATCTTTAAATATATATTTTATTTAATACTTAAAATATTTTGCTTATTGCTTGTTCATTTAATCTATATTTAAAATCAATTCTCAGTTTTGCAAACCCCTTAATAAATCCCTTGAAAATAATTGAAAATTTATTAAATATTTATATAAACTATTTATAGAGTAAACATTATTTGCGTCTTTTAATTATTTGTTTAATTAAATAATTACAATAATTTAACTCAATGATTTCACTCACTCTCTATTTAAAATTACATCAGAGAATCTTGCCGCTAGCTCTAAATGTTTTATTAAACAGTTAGGCTTAGGCAGCTCAGCGCATGACTTGCATTCATAGTTAATAATACTTACTGTTGCTTATCTTAACGCCATGAGATATTAACATGGACAGCGGCGTTCCTCTGTGTGTTACATGAGGGCGTGAACGCCGCCCCGTGCTAGTTGACCCTTGCGCTTGTTGTTGTTGATGTTGATGTTGTTGTGGCTGCAGTTGCTGTTGTTGTTGTTGCTGCTGCTGCTGCAGCTGTTGTTGTTGTTGCTGTCGCCGAGAAGCACGCCCACAGCTGGCCCAGTCAAGCAGGTGATCTCTCGCCGTGCGTCCATATCTCAAATAATGTTTCTCTAAGCCCATAATTCAAGTCTGAAATAGAATCGAGAGAATTAGCTTTGGGCTGGCTAGTTTTAAAGTCAACAACATATTTACGGCAAGCAATTAAATTTTAATTTGTCTAATCTCTGCCTTTATGGGGTCGCTATCTACGCAAAATGTTTAATTTGAGTTTGGGGGACTTTCTAGGTGCAGAGTTCAATAAGTCCGGCTAATGCTCAATGGATGCCCTCCAACGAGACGTTTCATCTCAATTAAGTCATACGCCTCTCATAGAACGTATTAAGAATGTCCGGTATTACAGAAACCCCAGCAATTCGTGCCATAAATTAAGCGCAAAACAACAAACAAATGGTTTAATGCCTGGTTAGCTCAGGTTGATAAATGTTCAGAGCTTCAGAATGTGTTCGCCTCGCAGATACCCCTTAAAATAAATGATGAAACTTGAACAGCTACGGTTTATTAATAGCTAAATATACCTTGTTTTTAGTTTACAGAGTATTCTAAATTAAAATAAAACATTTGTCACTTGCTACGTGCCCGATAGCAAAAATATTTCCATTCTTTATGCAAATCAAATCGTAACTGAGAAATGGAAAATGGAAATCAGCTGCGAGTCTGGCGCTGCCAATTCACTAATAGCCTAAGATCTGCCAGAACATTCGCTGAAATCCGTTTGCATGCACAAATAATCACACGACCCATCGCATTGCCATGACGAGCAAAAACAAAAGACTCAGGCAACGAACTTGCAAGCCAGCCAGCAAGCAAACCAGCCAAACAAAACAAAACAAAACGAAACGAAACGAAACAAAACTTTCGTAATTTATGTGCCATGCAGCAGTGACGAGTGTCAGCCTCAACGATCTCGAGCTCATCTCGACGCATGCGAAGTGATTCATTTGTCTGACATAACAGCCCATAACCACTAAATGAAAAGTTCACTTTTTTTCTGAGCTGCTCTGCTACAATTGAGCGATTTTGAAGTTATGAATAAAATGTTGTGCAAAACACAAAACTATTTAAACACAATTAATGACATTTAGTTGGAGTCTTGCTTTTTATTTTTGTCAACTGCTTTGGGCCAAGTTCAAAAGTTGCTCTCTGCATCGGAATCTGACTTAATTTACGCCGAATCGAAAAAAAACACAAAAAACCAGCTGAACAAACATATTTTAACTTTTTTTTCTTTTTTTTTTTTTTGTAAAGTTTTCTGGCTGCGCTTAATGAGCATCAAATAATTAAGGCCAGTTTTAATTTGCCAACATTTGCGCAATGAGGAAATATGCGAGACGCATGCCAAGGATATATAAGGAATGGAACAGGAAGCGCTGCAAGGCCTGCAGGGAATCGATGGTAAACAGAAACAAGTGCTAAAAGATCATCAAAATATCAAAATTATGGCTCTTGGAAAATAAGATGATGCCTTTATCTAAAAAGCTTTTAACAATTGAATCTCAATTAACATTAAAAGATATTTATTTGCATGTTTTAATTGACTTTCAAGCAAACATAGTTAAACAAAGACCTTTTCAAGTTTTCATTAAGAATGTAAGACTTTAATTAAATTTTTATATATTTATTTGAACTTGAAATACTTAAAAAAATTGTTTCATTTATTGATTCTCTTGCAGGTTTACCTCAGACAAACACGCTGCCTTCTGCCTGTTACGAACACTGGCTAATAGCCATTACACCCTGTTTACTCTGCTTTCAGTGTGACTGACTATATTAAAAAGGCGAATGACTAACACAATTTTGGAGTCAAGTAAATAAAAGACTGGACAAAGGCACTTGCTGAAGGCAGCTAAGCACTCTCGTTGAACTTAACCAAGTATCAAATATAATTTGCGAATGACTCGACGAATTTGGAGGCGTTGTCCAGTGCATTATAGCCTGATGTATGGCATACTAGACCCAGTTAAAGACCGCATTCTTATGGCCCATTGGCCGAATGCCAAAATATGGTAAAATTTACAATTGCTGTCAATCGTTTTTGAATGGGAATTGGTAAATGCTTTTGCATGCTGCATTTAATGTCAACAGCATTTCGTACACCCCAATTAACCGAACGTAAAACACACCGAAACGCTTTCCCGCAATTTGCGGCTCATAAGCGTCGCTAAAGCCAATCCATTAAGAAGTCCCCAAGACAATATCCCAGCCCCGATTTACAACGTGCCGCCCAGCTCTAAACTGTAACTGAAACACGTTTCAACAATTTTCTGCTTATTTTCACACATTGACTCCGGCATTTCGGCATTTCAGCATTTCGGCCGGCGACGACTTGGTCACCTGGTCACCTGGCCGTCTGAGCCGCCTCGACTTCTTGCCTGTGCGCTTTTGCTTCTTTGGCATATTATGTAACTATGTGCTGTGCCTTTTTTTTCCTGCTCTTTTCTTCATCTTTCGTTTCTTGAGGAACCAAACCACAAATGAAATCAAAGTAACAACTCAAGATAGCCGCACTAACTGCCTAGAAATCATTAAAAAATAGCTCAAAGATTTGCGTAAATGTAGAAATTACAACAACAACAACAACGAAATATTGCAAAATTGCATAAATACAAAATCTATTGACCCAAATATAACCAGTCAGGCACATATGGCAACCACGCCATGTTGCAACTATCCCGCTCCAGCTCCAGCTACAGCTACAGCTCCCAGTTGCTGCTTTCTAACATTGCAAACAGCTGATGACGATATTGAGTCTCGCTTTTGGCCAGCTCATTGGTAATAGTAACACTTTCGATTGCACCAGCTGCAGCAGCAGCAGCAGTAGCAGCAGCAGCAGCTAACCAGACACACCAAACGGGCCATTCCAGCCAGAAGTAAGTAGGTTGCTTGGCCAACAGGCCACTTAGCTGCTAAGCCACTAAACCACTGAGCCGCTGAGCTACGGAGCCATTGTGGCTGCTTGGCATTTGCCAAAAATAAAAAAAAAAAATAATACAAAAATAAAAAAATCTTCTTGCCCGTTTACACCTGTTGCATTTGTTGCTTTATTGTTTTTGTTGCTATTGCTAATGCAATCATGTCGTGCGCATTTCAAAGCATGAGTCAAGAGCTGTGCCTGCATTTGAGCATGCGCAAAAATAATCAGCTAAATGGACAATGTTGTCCTTTATTCGCAGTTAAAGATTAACAGAGATTGGCTATTATTGTTAACGAAAAAGGTTGCTTATTCAATAGCTTTACATACCACTACTGCAAAAGGTAGAAGCTAACTGAATCGTATTGAAATTTCCATATCTTATCTTTATTTCTTTATGCCACCTTTGCTGCATCTCAGCTTCGGGCAGTGAGCCACCTAAACTGGTTTGACTGCAGGATGTAAATTTGTTGTTTGGGTATTTCCCAAAACTAAAACCAAGCGTGTTAGTTAGTTATTCAATACAATTCAATGCAAGTCACTTATTCAAAGATTTGTCTAAGTAAAAAACTCAGCTGAAAAATATAAATAATTTAAAGGAAATGTAGCTTTAGTATAAGCTGGTGAGTAAGATTTAGCTGTTACTCAAATACAGCTCAGAAATATGAAAGCAGAAGTAACTCATATAGCTAAGCTATGTTATTATGTATGAATCATGAATAGAATCGAACAACAATTTCTGATTTGCTCTTCGATATCTTAGCTAGAATTGATAATTCAATTTAAAGTTTATTCCCTCTCCTTCAGTTTCTCTTGATATCATTCAATCTCACCATTATCAATAACATTTCTCATTTATTTCACTCTCATTACTTTTCTTTCAATCTATCTGTCTCCCTCACCATGCCTTTGTCTGTCTCTCTCTCTCTCTCTCATTTACTTCTCTCTTCCTCTGTCTATAAATTTATTACTGTTTCTCTCTTTAAAAAAGGCTTTTAGAGTATGGCAAATTCGTTGTATTGCTGCAGTTGCTGCTGCTGCTGCTGCGGTTGCTGCTGCTGCTACTTGGCTTACAGTAGCCGCCAATTCGAGTGCTCATTGTTGTCTTTGCTGTTTGTCATCTTGTGCACTTGTTTATCTCGTGCTGTTGTTGTGGTTGCTGTCTCTTACTCGATTTTTTTGATAAATTTCACACACACAGCAGCCAGTGGCAGCTCCACTGCAGCGTGAAGGTCGCGCGCAATTTATCTTTCTCTCGAGACAGCTGTTCCACATCCAGTTTTGTTGTTGTATTTTGACTTTTACTCTCCTGCTGTTTTATTTATTTATTTTTTTTTCTTCATTTTTCTTGACGCACGTCTTGTCACCTCCTGTTTATGTATTTTTAATAAATTTTTACTTAATTTTTTTGCATTTACTTATTTCACGTAAGTATATAAAATTTCAATAATTTTTTTTTCAAGCAGCGCCTTTTGCCTGATTACAGAGTGTGACTGGAACGGCACTTGAATGGCTTCATAAGCCAATGCCAAGGAAGTGCCCACAAAACGGCATATGATCAGAGCAGCAGGGCTCCACATATCATAATTGGTATCGTTGGGACGCGTTGATTGGCAAATTGTATGCAATTATTGAAACGGACTGTGCACCCATCAAGCTGTAACTTTCCTGAATTTTTCGAAATGTTCGAAATGTTTGCACTGACTTAAAAGTTCGTTCATCTTTGGCTCTGTTGACATTGAAACGCCCCAATATTGCGGAAGTTGCTGCCACAAACAAGCCCACAAACAGACAGACAAACAGACAGACAGAGGAGACGGGCAGCCAGCATAAGTATTTAGCTGTAATTGTGGCTTACACATTGCTTGGGTATTCATTAGGGGCCTGAACTTTAAGAGCCCTATGGATATGGCAATTTCTTTGCGTCTGCCAAAAATATACATATTTATGTATATGTCTGTATCACGCAAGCCCCAAAGGCGCCTCTTACAAATATTTGCTCGCTTAGTTAGCCCGGGCCAGTCGTCATCTCAGCCATGTAAATTGTTTCGCTGTGCTCAATTAACTTGAATTGGCAACACTTCGAGCGCATCAAATTATTCTCCAAAATAAACTGAAACAAAGCCCACAGCATTAAATCAATTGAATGAAGTTATTTAACAGACGCACATTTGTTTATGCAATTCGCAGCAAGTGCAAAAATATAACGAAAGACTTAAGCAACGAACTTGACACCCCGCAGGGTGAAAGGCCAAGACGATATATGAATTACCCGAGTCCCCGCCAGTGGGCAGCAGCTACTTGAACTAACGGAAATATTTATAATTATAGATCTGCTGAGCATGCATTATCTGATCTATCGGCTGCCTTTAGCGAGAATTTTACAGTAATCAGCAAGGAGATAATTACTATTGCGAGATCTCGCTCGATTGCAAACTGAACGCTGAGGTAATCTTTGATTTAGTATTTATTATACAAATTATAAAATGCAGACTAGCACTCTAGTCTTTAATATATTGTATAATAGTTTCTATTTGCCTAAGGCTTAACACATTTAGCCTTAAATCTTTAAGCAAACTTCTCAGCTGGGTTAAACTTCTCCACTTTACTTTGCAGCATAGTTCAGATCTCACTTAAGTATTATCAAAAAGATCTTCTAGCTACCTTTTTTTGCGGCTGCTGCTTCTTTTTTGATTATAGTCAAATATTTTATTTATATTTTTTTTCTAGCTAGCCTTTTTTACAGCTGCTGCTTCTTTTTTGATTATAGTCAATTCTGGGTTCAGCGCAGGCAATTGCCACGCGCTCTTTTCTCGGTTACCGTGGCGAATCGTTGAAGCGTGTCTGCTTCAGCAAATTATTGGCAAATTATATTTTCAATAGTCCGCAGCTACAACCAGCAGCAGCAACAGCAACAGCAGCAGCAGCAGCAACTGTTGCCTCTGCAAGCTGCGCTGCCTGTGCGTCTAGTTCGTTGCTTGTGTTTTGTAATTTATACATTTATCATTTATTGTCTCTCCCTCTCTTCATCTGTCTCACTCAGCCGCTCTCTCACTCTCTGCATCTATGCGGTTTGACTTACGAGCCATTTTTGGCTAAGCGCTCTTAACACATTTTGCTAATGCTCTAATTGCGTTGCAGAATTTTATTTGTGGCCTCAGCGATTAAACTTGGCTTGAGCTGTAAAGCAACAGCAATCCTTGTTGCAGTTGCTTTTTACATAGGCTTTTCTAAGCACTTTAATATCACTTTTGGGTTTTTTTTTTTGGTTTATATGAATAGCTGAGTTGCGGCTCAAGAGGCTGACAGACGTAGCGAAGGCCGCCTACGAAGCGTGTCCATAAGAGCAGCAAAAACTTGTAATAATACAATAAAGCCAATCCTAACTCAATCCTGACCTAAGTCACAGCACTTTTGATTGCCGTTGTTTAGCTGTCTATTCGTCCGTCTCTCCGTCCCGCCGTCTCTCGCTGGGCGATTGATGGGCTGCTGGCCGAAAATGTTGCGCTTATCAATGGACAAATCAATTTGCAATTAAAAAGCGTGCCGCATATTATATAAACCTATCTATAAGCATATTGTACATTCAGGTTATTAGCAAATTGTGCCGCTAGCAACAACAAAATCATGTGGCAACATGTGCGCAAAAAAAAAAAAAAAAAAACATCGCCGTGAATCACAAGCTTATGTCAATATATCAATTTAACGGCTAGAAAAAAAGCCAAAAATAAACAACAAAAAAACCCAACAACAACAACAACAAAGCAAACACTTTGTCTTGTTATTGTTGCCTTAACTCTTAGGTGACGTCTGTTGCACTTAACCATTTTGCAGTTTATGGTTAATTAAGACAACTTCTGTGCCTCGTCTTGGCCAATTTGGTGGGCATCTGCCCGTCTTTTGGGTTTTTAGCCGTTAAGTTAAGTGGGCAAAAGAGCACAAAACAAAACGAAAATTGCTGTCTGCGGCGTTTGAAAGCGAAACTGAATTGTGGATTTTTTTTTTCTTCTTTTTTAGCGCCTAAGGCTGCGATTGATGAGTCCAGTTATAGGAGATAAGTTGTCGGCAATTAGCTGAGCTTTGATTTGTCATATATAACAAATAATTCACAGTATCTTTGATTACTACATGTCAGATTCTTCATCACAATGCCAATGTCGCTGCGTGCATTGAACTACAAATGAAGCGAGACGCACAATTGCCCAGATTTGATGCTCGACCTTCAAGCATTTGTGCGTACTTTCGACACACCCCAATCGAAGCTAGCATTTCTTTGCGTATTGCTTTTCACACTTGTTGTTGCTGTTGCTGTTGTTGTTGTTGTTGGGCTTGAACGCCAACACAGAAAAGTATTATTTTTAGAGCCCAAACTTGACATTGACTTACATATCTTTTAGTTAATTTCTGTGCTATTTTGTAACTGTTGGCCATAAAAGAACGGCATATTTTATGGCTACAATGTTTACTTTTTTTTTTGGGTTTTTATTTTTTGGGTGCAAGTTGAGTGTTGTGGGGAGATGGCAGCGAGCTCCATAAAAGCCAGAGACCCATCACATAGTTTTCACCTTAACATTGACCTGACCTTTGGGCATATGCAAAACACTTTCAGAAATCTAGGTTAAGCGACGGGGGGAAATAACATCATCGTCATCACCATCATCATCATCATCATGTTCGTGATCATGATCAATGCTACGTGTGTGCGGTTGCATATTTGCACAAAACCCCGCAAGAGTTCACAATAAAACAACAACAGCAACAAAAGTGCACATGACAACGACTTCATCTACAAAAAATAGTCAAAAAAAAAAAAAAAAAAGATGTTGCACAACATTTTTGCAGTAGTCGCAAAAAACTGAAATTGTTTAAATATTTAATTGAGGCGAACTACAAAAAATAATTAGCAAACGCTATACAAACAGCTGCTATAAAGCAGCTTGAAGCACTTGAATTCAAGATGTAAAAAGTCCAGTCTCAAAGTTGAATTGTTCTATAAGCATAGCATAATATTTGCCCATTTAGTTCTATAAATATATGTATATTTATATCATATAAATGCACTTATAGATCGATCTCACTAATGAGCGATCTCACTAATGCGCAAAAGATTTGTATTGATTTGGTACTTGACTTAATTTGTTTGCGCTTAGATAAGTGCGATTAAACCGATTAAGGGTTTGATTTATCAGTAATATTGACTTGGGTGCTCATCATAAATTTAATTTATTTGACATATCTAACTGATTGCAATTAGCGTGAATATTGCGATTGCAATTTCAATTGTCACGCTAGATGTGATGTGCTAGTGCTCAAAATAGATTTACTATCAAATTCTAGTATATTCAATATTTATTTAACATATTTTTTACACAGTGCTTCATAGATATATATATATATATTTTCCAGCTCACACTTCACATTGCGAATACGCTCTGTTGAACACAAACTTACTTTAGATATAATAAGAATTCCTTTAGCTCTGCTGCTAATCCGAAATACTTGGGGTTTTGCTGCTTTAATTTAGAGATTGAATTTGAATTTTGTTTTTCACTTTTAGTTTTGCCTTTTAAGCTAGCCAATCAGCCGCATGTTCATGTATAATTTCTTTTTTTATTCTGCTGATAATTTTCTTTCAAAAAACTCTCATATCCTTAGCAGCTTTGGGCGCACGCGCAATGCCACATTTTAGCATGGAATTATGCAAATGCAAACACCACACAACAAAATTGAAGCCGAAATCGAAATCGAAATTGAACTCGAAAACAAATTCGAAACCGAAACCGAAACCAAAACCCAAACCGAAACTCAAACACTCAAGCGGCGATCGCGAACTGTTCCCGAGCATGTGTCGTGTGTCGTTTTAAAGTTGAAGTTGACGCGTCGAAATGAAAAGCTCGCATGAATGGACGAACGGCGTCGCAAGACGTTTTTGTTCAAAACGCAAGACTTAAGTCGGCGTCGTAGCTCAGCCAGCGCCGGCAGCAGTCGCGACAGCAGCGACGCCGACTAAGTATCGGCACAGCTGAGCCGAGCAGCAAGCGCTGGCTACGTATGACTGTATGTGTGTGTGCAAATCTCTGCTTGAGCTGTGGCTGTGCATATGCGAATATGTGTGTGTGTGTGTGCGTGTGTGTGTGAGGCTATATCACTTGGCGCAATCCTCGCTGCGACGCGTTACCTAAATTTGGCAATCTACACACCACAGCTGACGTCGGCATCGGCAACGCTGCGCTGCATTCTCAACTGCAACTCAATGGCTCTCAGCTGGCTCTATCCTCGCTATTCAATTTAGCAAAGCGCACGGCGACGTCACTGAGCTGCTCTGCGCTCTGCGCTCAGTTAACGTCGGCAGCGTTCTCAGCGCCTGCTGCGCTCTGGTGAGTTTTGAGTTTTCCTTTTGTTGATCTTTACTCGTTCGTGCAGAATGGACAGGGGATTTTTTCTTGATTTTATTTTTATTGTCATTACTTCAGTTTCCGTTGTTGTAGCATTTAATATGCTGAGTCACTTTGCGTATTAATATACGCCTTGTAGTTCTAGTTTAGTGGCCGTAAACAGATCTTGACTTGAAGAGCTGTACATTGAGTGCGACAATTGCTTCCTACATTGTTTACCTTTCGCCATGATCATTAAGGGTTTTTTCCCGAAGGATATTTAATGCGACAGTAGTTGATTGCACAGTTCGTTAAGTATTTCGTTTTAACTTTTTACGCGATAACTTGGCTTAATCTGCCAAGGCTTCGCTGCCGTTGGAAAACTGTGAAGGGCAAAAGTTTTTACAGCGAGCCGTCAATCTGAGCTGGAAAATTTTTCAAGCTCATATCGCGCAATATGTTATTATTATTATATATGTATATATATTTTTTTTTTATTGGCTAGACTTTATACAAACGATCAAGCGCTCGGTCGCGCTCAGTTAGCCATAGCAGGTCTCTCAAACGGCCTCTTGTTTGTAAATCTATAGAAACTCTATGAGCAGGAACAACTTCAATTTGCTTATTTGTACGACTCAATAAATAATGGGCTATATTAAGAAATAAATACCAATTTCATTCATACGACAGCTGAATGCAACATAAACTGCAATGATAAGCAACTACATATAATTCTCGTAGCTATGCATAGCTACCTATTACATATCTTCAGGAGCTCTGCTGGACTATAATTAAATCGACAGTTTAGTTGAGAGAAAATATTTATGTAGGGGTTGCAGCTATATGCATTGGAATTTCATTAAAATACTTGATCTTAACGATCTGTTGACTGTTTAGCATACGGCCAGGCTATATTCTGCTATATTCTAATCGCAGAATAGTTCGAGCTGCGCGTGCATAAGCTCTCAGCGCATTAAATCTCAGGTCCCATAAAAGCGGAAACTCGCTTTGGGCCAATTGCCGACAGCTAAATATAAAAAACATTAAAAAATACTACATCTACATCTATTTTTGAGCGACGTTGTTTAAGTTCCTCAAGCACTTGAAGAACTTAGCAAACTCTCAACTCAAAAGTCAACTTAGTTTAAGCAACAAAAGTGAAATCAAGCGTTAAGAAGTGTTTTTTCCATTATTTATACAAGTTCAGGGGAGTCAATGCGAACCAGCTCGGAACTGACTGTGAACCGTTATGGCTAGACATATATCTGTCAGTCAGTCGGTCTCAATGTATGTCTATAAGGCACAAGGATTTTGCTGCACTTATGACTGCATGAAAGACCTTAATCTAATAAGCCAACGAAGGTTGCATTATTTGTATTTCTTTTCATTTTAGTTGACAAGAATGAGTTAATTATACTCGTGAAGCGAATTTACAAAAATAAAAATTAAATGTATTTTGTTTATAATTATAATTGTTAGTGTGCTTTTGTTAAGCAGAAAAGGTCACAACTCACATTAAAAGAGAAGATGTCGCTATGGCCAGACAAGCAAAATATATATATGTATATAAACTTATATATACTTTAAATAAAGCTCAATTCGCGCTCAGCTAGGGCAGAGGGCGAGGCAGGGTAGGGCTACACTTTAATGGAGCTGGGCTATTGCAGCTGACCAAAGCCCCATAACACAGGCAAGTTCAAGTTTGTGTAGCACCAAAACAAAAAAAAAAAAAAAACAAACAAAAAAAAAATGTATAAACAGTGCTGAAAATCTGCCTAAATGGGTGATTAGTTAACGGCATGTCAAGCTTAACAGTTGCCTGCTAAAATATGGTCTAAGTACATGTTAAATGCACTTAAAGCTGGTTACAAGAAATAAGCCAATTCTAATACTAACACATAGACACACTCACACACATATATATATACTTATGATAAATACAAGTCTGCTGGTAATTATTTCCATATCAACGCCTTCTTAAAGATTTCGCCGAAAACAAAAGCTCTATTTGAATGCCGTCCTTCGTAAGGTAATTGAAAACAAAAGTTAAGAAATCAGCGTAAATGCTGTGCAAACTCCTTCTAAGCCAGCCGTCTGTGAATTACGGCCCTCTTAAGACCGGGTCAAAAATGCTCTGTCTGCTGTGTAAACCCGTTTATGGGCCCATTCGGGCTTTGAGTAATTAAATAACATGTAAAACTTATTGCAGCGCATATATGGTATGATATGGTATGCCATATATATTTTTTGGCAATATCTATATATAGTATATATATCATATCTGTTGGCTAGGTCATTTCTCATGTGTCGCTTGCCTGATTTCCGATTCGTTTGGCAATGAGCTGCCATTTGATCTTTCGATCTTTAACCAGATACCTGTTTGCACAGGTGATTCAACTTCAAATGTGAAGGATGGTTAAAGATTTTGTAGTTTCGGTTATTGTTTGCCCGTGCTTGACATTCTGGCCACACCCTTTTTGATGCTAGGTCAAACTAACTGTCACAGTTGTTGTTTACACACTCCAAATTTTATGAACATTGCCTAACCGCAAGTAATTAAATTTATATATACATAATTATTTATGAATATTCCCCCCGTTAAGAGCTTCCCTTACTCACTCTTGCATGTGCCCCTATAGTAAGCATAGACTGTTAACTTTAACAGCGCTGTTAGAATTATGTTTCCTCGCCTGTTAGTTATGCGCAATTATGTTAATCAGCCATGATTTTGCTGTTGCATACTTTTGGGCTGCAATTAAAAGTTTTTGGCCCACAATTGATCAATTACTAATAGTTCAATAACAATTACAGATCAACAATCAACGTAGTTAGTACAACTAGGCGTGCTTGAATGAATCAAACTCTACAAACTGGTTTAACTGCATAGATAAACCTGCGCTTTACAGAAGAAACTGAATATCTAATTATACTGTAAAATATTCTTAATGCCTTGTTTACATTTGATTTTTGCAGCAAAAATTTTCCAGTATTTTTTCCATTCTGGCGCGGTACTATTAATTAACTAATTATCATAATGCTAGAAAAATACATTACAAATATAACTGTCTGGGATTGACGTCAAGTGGGTGAGAGCTGAAATAGCAGATACCCTAGCAATTGCTTTTCTACATAAATGGATTTTATTTGAATTTGTTTCTGTGACTCTTAAGGGCAGCTCAGACACCCTAGACACTTATTATGGATCAATTATTTATATTGTTTCTATAGTTCTTAAAGACAGCTCTTGAGCTTCTCTCTCAGTTCTGCCAAGTCTAGCTCAACTTTTAAGATAACCCATTTGGGCAATTCATTACCATCAATAGTTGATTATTATAGTTAGTTAGCTTTCGTAACGCATTATTATGGCTAACTGTATTCGAAATTATAGCCACGTTAGGCCACTTGCAATACACTGACCTCAGCTGACTATACAACCTGCTTGACCTGACCTTAGCCTCAGTAAATTGGGCCATAAAACGGAGCGAAGTGCGCGTCAACAAACTTGTTTTATTTATTGCACTTTTTTCATTTTTTTTTTTTTTTTTTTTTTTTTTTTGCAGTTGTTGCTACTCAATCATGCATTCAATTACCAGACTTACCCATCACCTGTTCCAGCGCTTGATATAATTAACTCTCTCGGCGCTATCCACATGGCCGTCAGTTAATTATGCTTCGATTGTTATTTAATTAGTGCACAATAGTATTTGGGACACGTTCTTTTTTTTCTCTCTCTCTCTCTCTCTCTGGCTACGCTAATTGTTTATTGAGCTGTCCACTTAATAATTCATTTTGCACGCAATGACATTTTTGTTTGACATGATCTCACGACTTTTCATTTTCAACTGTTGCACAGACTCGCAGAGAGTGAGAGAGCTGCCACAGAGCTGCCACAGAAACTCAGATTTCTTCAGCTTAAGTGAATGGAACGGGAGCGGAGTTGACTATGGGAATGAAACAGTAAATGAAACATAGCTAAATGAACTTTCATAATAAAAACTTAAATAAATCTAAATACATTGAATCAATTCAAATTTCAATTATTTTATATAGTTTCCAGTTCATTCTACCCGCGCTGCGCTCCTGTGCTTGTTTCATATTTAATATGCTTTAATTGAACTATGTGACTGACCTGCCGTTATGCGCATATACATGTGTGTGTGTGTGTGTGTGCGTAATCACACATATGCTCAGTTATGTGTGGAGCACGCCAGCTATAGGCATGTTGAGCATAAGAAATTAGTTAACATTTTGCAAATATTTCAGCTTTGAGTAGCTGTCAAACATATCAGAAACAAATATTGATGCCTGCTCAATTAATTAATTAATTATGTAAATGCAACCCTTGCCTCAGTTGCCTAAAATGTCAATCAAATCAAAATAAACAACAAAAAACATGAATGCAAATAATAAACAGAAGTAGTACATATATATCTATGCAAACATAGCAGAAAAAATAATAATTGAAATTCAATTTAAATTTATGAAATCAAAAGCCTGATGCACTTTGAATGCTGAGACTGCTGCTAATGCTGCTGCTGCTGCTGCTGCTGTTGGTGCAGCAGTTGAGTTGCGTTCAGAAACAGACGCCGGATGTCCATCAGAAATGCGGCCACGGGATGGCCAATGGATAAGTGTATAATGGTAGTCGAGCCATTTACCGGACTAATTAAAAATTGCAGCGCCTCGGGTCGCAGGCTTTCAATCCAAATTTGTGGCAGTCTGTTAATTACTTTTCACTGTTTTTTTTTTTTTATTATTTAATATTTAACTCTGATTTGCAAAAAATATTCAAATGTTTTCCCTATGAATTTCATATTTCCTGTTCCTTGCCCAGCCAAACACGTGACCAAAACGAATTTCATTTTCATTTTCATTTTTATTTTTATTGTATTTTCTATTGCGCCAGTTAATCGCATTTGGAATGCAGCTCTACATTGCTCTATATATCTTATAATTATGTGACACACATATGACAACGTTGAGCCACCCTTTCGCTAATTTCGCGCTGACATCCCCTAAATCAGTTTTGTTTCCATTACTGTCCTTTGTCAGGAGCTCAGTCTTTGCATATAATACACATTTCAGCGCAATCTGTTGCCTAACTAAGCGTTACATTGCTGCTACTTATAAGGGGGCGTCAGCTGGCTGTGCACAACTGCCCTGAGCTGACAGAACTTATTATGGAATCATTTCTATAAAGTCAATTGCCAACGCTAAGGCTGACAATGCAGTCGAAGAGCAAACTAGCAGAGCATTTATAATCATGAGCATGATCCATCATGGTTTGGCTTCGAGAAAGTCTCTAGAATTGGGGAGTAACTGTCATGTGAAATTAGCACTTGCTGCAAACTTTTATACATTATATTTTGCAATTATATCTAGAATGACGGAAATGCCTTCTACTTAAGATCTAATCATGATAGATAGATAGAGATAGAGATGTAGAGGTCTTATGAGCACCAATCTATCTGCTATCAATCTAAATCAATTTGTTATACAAATAATTATATTTTACTAAGTAATATTTTAATTTTGAGCATCAATTGCTAAACTGCCAAATCGAGGAAGCTATTGCAATATGATATTTTCTCATTCACCAGGAAAAAAATGTTTACTTCTGGTTAAAAAAGAAATACTAAACCAATCAAATTAAATGCATATACTTAAAGTCTAATGAATCTATGCAATTAATCAGAGGAATTCAAGTTAACTAGCCATAAATCAAATAATGAGTAAATTGTTTGATCATTGCAGCGAAGCCCTTAAAGCTATCACTATACTTACAAGCATGTTTACACTTGAGTTGTAATCGATTTGCATATTAACATATTTTAAGATCAATCTGGCTTTAATGATACATGGCAATATATATTATGTAGTTGTTTGTATGTATATATGATATTTATATGCACGTAAATACGAATCTAGATTTTCCGATCAACTTTGATAAATGATATGCCTAAGAGTGCTTGCTGATAGATTACAAGGTTCTTGGCAAGGCATAAAAATTCCATAAATCCTTTTAACAACTGTGCAACTCTTTCTTCCACAGATGCCATAAATTACATTAACTTTTGACTAATTACTTGCCACAGCAGATGCCATTCAACAGTTATGCTCAGAGGTATGTGTGTCATTATAAAACACTACATAAATATTCCAGTTACTTACGCCTGACCAAGTCGAACTGGGAATATTGTGGCAGGGCACTTCACAATGCGGCCAATGCCCACAGCGAGTCACATAACTCAGACGCAATACAAAAGAGCAACAACGGATGCGACAGCAAACATAAAAATTAATTAAAGTCTTGCCTTCGCTTCTCTCACTCCCTGTCTCACTCTCTCTCTGTCTGTCCTGCTGGCAGCAAGTCAAGTAGCGGGCAATGTCTTGCTTTGCCCGAATTGTTCACACGTTGCAACATCTTGTGGCAACTTACGCCTTAAAGGCTGCAACAACAAACGTCGCACCACGCCTGAACCCCCAGGCCTGTCGTGTCCTTTTTCTCTGCTGCTACTCCTGCTGCTGCTGCTGCTGCTGCTGCTACTGCTACTCCTGCTGCTGTCTGTCTGTTTTGGCTTTGCCTGCGAATTGCTGCTGCCGCGGCGTCAAGTGATGCGCCTTTTTATTTAACGCCCAAAATTGCTCGAGCATTCAAAAGGTAACAGACAGCAACCCTTAGCGAGTGTCTACTGTTGTTGTTGCCCTTGTTGTGCTGTTGTTATTGTTGCGAGCTGTCAAATTTGTCTGTGTTCAGCCTTTGCTACTGCTGCTGCTGCTGCTGCTGCTGTGATTTCGTGTAATTTTATTAATCACAACAACACATTCGTCTGCGCATCCCTTTCAATTTGGGCAATCTTTTTGGCCGTTGACTAATTATGCAATTTGTATGCAATAAAAATATTAATTGCCAGCAAACTACTGCGACCACAGCATATTATTATTTTGATTATTATTTGTATTTGTATTATTATTAAAAAAAAAAAAATTTGCAATTCTCTGCAGTTCTTTGTGTTTTCATTAAAGCCAGTATAACACTGGCTTGTTTATTTACTCCATTTTGTCCCTCTCTCTCCCTTGCACACTCTGCCCCGCTCTTTCACTCCTCATCTGGGGGCATTCACAAAAAATTGTGAATAGCTTCATGCAAATTTTCCGCTTGGTTTATTCGGCGCCTTCATGCGAACATCAATGCAAAAATCTGCGTTGCTGCAATACAAAAAAACGAAAAAAAAAAAATAAATAAAAACAAAAAGTCAGAAAATAAATATTTTAAAATGTACCCTTTATATGTTTATTCATAACTCACGAGCAGAGCTTGCAAAATATAACACACCAAAAAATGCATTTAAATTGGTTCTCAAAGTATTTTTGGTATTTCTTTAATTTAATATGGCATATAAAGAGGTATTTAAAGCGTGGTATTTTTTTTTTTTTTTAGTTTGCTATGAATTGGGTAAAATCATTCAGTCTTATTTAAACTATTTTTATGCTTCACAGCCAACTGTCAGATCTGAAGATGCCTAATCTATTTGAAACTCAACAAATGCTATAAAAAAAGATAATAAACAATTTATTATACTTGAATTATTAATATTGTAATAAGCTGTTAATTAACTAATTGAAATGACATAAACATATTCATCTCATTATATATGTGCATGAAAAAGAAATATTTCAATATGTGAGGAGTGTTGTGGCCAAAGATTAAATATATGCCCACTCGACTCTGGCCACATAAACATATTGACGACAGTTTAAATATTATGTGAAACCACTTCGGAAACCACAACAAAAACCACACACAGCTCATAAATAAATAAATATGCATTGTATAATGCAAATAAATTCAGCAATTAAATGAACAATTATTTCAATACAAGCGCCTGTTTATTATCCACTTTTGACAAATATATATGTGCTTAAAAAAATGTGTAATAAAAAAAGTGAAATCAAATTAAATTTTCATGGAGTGAAGTCATGAACTTTGCGCGAAAACTTTTATAGAAAAAAATAATAAAAAAAAATGTGAAGCAAGAAAGAAAAGTTTTTGCGAAGCTCGCTACTAAAAATCGCTTCATTCTAATTACTTCCTTTTGGACAGAGTTTGGAAACAAGGGGCCCTGGGGCGGGGGGTGGCGCGAGCCGCAGAAGGACTTCCTGGCAGCGTGGCAGGACACGTCTAGTTTAAGTAGTGACTGGAGAGCAGCTCGCTGGCCGGCGTCGGGGCCGAGCCACATAAAACAATCGTTTCGTAATAAAGATGAAAATTTTATTAAAAGATGTCGGAAACAGATGTCGCCCCAACAGCCACGCCCCCTCTGCCCCGGGCAAACAGACTGTGCATCCAGCTAGTGAATCCAGCTAGCAGGCAGCCAGGAGACCATCCAACCATCCAACCAACCAACCAACCAACCGACACACACACTTTATAATCTTTTATCGCATTTTTTCTACTTGGTTGACACAAAGAGCGTATTTATGCGACTGTTAACGTTATGAAAAGCCCATAATTTGCCAGCCACCCTGCGTATTTGCCATATAATAAAAATAATAAACGTTATGCTGAAAATCGATAGCAAACAGAGTTCGCATTCATTTCATGGGCAATCAAAGGGAGCTGGGGCGATGATTCGACTGTAGCAGCTGATATCGACAGTTGACTTCGCGGCGGTTGTCCTCATTCCCCAGCAGCTGAAGCTGCTCTACCATATATGTATATATATATATATATATATATATACATATATATCGTCTCCCATTGAGTGTCGTGTATAAATGTTTGCTCTTTATTATATTGCTCATGCACGCCCCCATTCGAAACATATATGTGCTCCAGGCTTGTCTGATACACCCGTGTGCAGCATCTTGTGACATTTAACCTTCTTTTTGCCTCGTTTCTTTTTTCTATTTTTTTTTTTTCGGCGACTCTCTGCGTGCAATCGGCATCCATTGTAGTCCTTGCCATGCCGATACACACGAGATACGAGTACACGATATAATGATATCCATATAATGATGCGCCTGTCACATCCATTCCATTGGCATTTTCAACAGTCTCATTGCCTGTTTGCCCTAGCTGTAGTGGCTGACTTTCTTCCGCATCTTCCTCCACTCTTTGATAATCTCTTGAGTTGACAAAGTCTTTCGAAGTGAGAGAGATGAAGATGTCAGAGAAGTTAGTCTTACCTTGATTGAGTATCAATTTTAATGTTACTTTTTGTGCCAGAGATTCTGAAAATTAAATATTTAAAAATATAAATATAAATATAATTATAATAATCGCCTTTGCTTTGTTTGTTACGAGACAAAATCTAAATTTCCGCTGCCCAAAAAGGCAACAATGGCCTGACTGCATAGACACAACAAATTTTACTACACAAAGACTTATTAAAACTTATTTAAGAGGAGCACAAAACTCAAATAATTTACATATTTCCAATTCAGCAAACGCTTTGCCAGCCAGAAACACGCAGAGCAGCCCAAATAGGCGCCGCAAACAAATATAAATAAAAACAATTAAAACTTTGTCTTTAACACCCGACTTGGTTGAGGTTTGGGTGTAGTCAAATCCCAACAGAATCTGAATAGCAAAAAACCCTTTCCTACCCCTACCCCTCCCCACTCCACCCACACAGACATATGTCAAGGAGCGCGACAGGAGCTGCTGCACATTCAGCCCACTTATCAAATAATTGTCCTCATATTAAGGCAGGCAACAAAGAGCTTCACACACACGCATACACACACATACATTCATATACATCAACAGACACACAACAATTGGCAAAGCACCAAATTGTGGAAAATTGAATTCATCTGCTTAAGCGCAATCTCGCAGCGCGTCTCTACAAAGCGACAAAGCCACCCACATAGTCAAGCAGAAGCCGTCGCATAGCTTTGGTGCCAAATAAAAATGTAAGGACATACACAATCAGAAAGAAAGACAGAGATAGAGTGAGACGGAGACAGAGACAGAGAGACACACACACACACACACACAGGGCACATGGTGGAAATCCTTTGCATAAATGATGATGGCTTGGCATGATGAGAACTTTTAATCATTATTATCACATATTTATACGCTTATATGAGCATGTTTTATGTACTCGCTGCCAGTGGCAGGATGCGGAGTAATCCTTTTCAAAGCAAAAACCCACAAATGGCAGCGCAAAAAGGCTGCCAAAACAAAGCCAGTATAACACACATACATGAATATGTGTGTGTGTATGTGTATGGCACTCACATATACTTATGTCGCTTGCTTTGTTATCCTTATTCTTATTGTTGGCGCTGAGAGTGCTCTGTGCTGTTTGATGATGAGTTTCCGATTCGAGTGAGGCCACGCCCACAAAGCAATCGCAATAGGGGCACAAGGACGAGCACTTGCACTTTTCGTTTTCTGCTCAGCATAGCCACAACAAGGGTTGCTTTTCTCCATGTCTCTCTCTGTGTGCCTGTGTGTGTGTGTATGTGTGTGTGAGCTAGACTTATGCATGTATTGTACAATAGAGCAGCGCACACATAAAAGTCAAAAGGACAAGCAGAGCCAGTTGCTAAGCTTATGTAAACCAAGTAGAGCTCTGTTATCCTTGGCCAACTCTCTATGTACTTGGCTAAAAGTGCTGCAATGCTGTCTCCACTGTTGTTGTTGCGCGCATAGCTGTTGCCGCTGACTGTCTAGTAAATAAGTCATCATTGTCGATTGTCGTCATCAACGCGCCGAGGACAACTAATTTGCGGTCATAATAAAAGTTAATCTACTGACTCCTGACGCCTGTTTGCCAAACGTTGTCGCTGCTGCACCAAATTGCGTGCGGACATTGGACATTGGACATTGGCCATTGGACACTGTGCAACAACGGGCCCACTTATTTTGACCAATTCAATTGGTCATTTCATTAGTAGAACAAATAAGTTATTCGCCCTATGAGCTTGAATTAAGGGGACGAAGACTTACTACCTAAAAAATCTTTTTGAATTGATGAATTGACATTTCTCCAGATTCCATGAATAATCTTTACTTCAGCAAAATTTTCAACTATTTTTGGGCTTATATTAAAATATTAATTTTGTATAATAATTAAAATATATTAAAATATCAGAAACTATATCTCTCCTTCTCTCTATCTAACTTAAAAAAAAAAATCTATAACGAAATATATATATATATATATATATAGAATATTACTGAAATATAATATAATCATATTATTTATATTAAATCAGAAATAATACTAACAAATTAAATTATTTAAATGAAATCATCAAAAAATACAAAAGACAGTCTTAGCATTATTATTTTGTTTTATTTTATTTTATTTTCATTATTATTATTTTATTTTCTTGACCTTACGCAATATTCTTCTAAATATCCAAGAAAATTACATAGAGTTAAAATAACTGCAATATAAACCTCTTACATGGTCCACTGTGCGCATATCACACTGTGCTCAAAGCAAAGGATCAACTGCATGACAGAGACAGAGAGACACAGAAAGAGCGAGCAGGAGAGCGCCAACAAAATGGTGGCAAAACATACAAAAAATAATAAAAGACAAAAAAGAAAAAAACAAAAAAACACAGAATATCAAACATGAGAGCAGTTCAAGGCAGGCAACAAAACAAGAAAATTAAATTTTTATTGTTTTCACACAAATAAAATCAAATAAAAAGCGAACAACAATAACGGGAACAGGACTCAAAAGCACATATAAAGAGAGCCGAGAGTGGATATAGGCATGTACACACACACACACACACATAGACATACATACATAAGGAGGCCGTCACGTGCCACATAAACGAGCAGCGACTGGGCAGGAGAAACAGACCAACCACCGTAGAGCAACCCCTAAAAATTGGGGCGCTGCTGCGACGCCCGGGCAGCAGCAGAGGCAGTAACAGCAACAGCAACAGCAGCCGCGGTCGCAATCGCAATTCCTGTTGGATGCTGTCGTTCAGTACGAATCGAACACTCGACGGTTACGCGGCGCGCACAGCAGTGGCCATACATATAGAGACACTAGTCTATTGCAAGTAGTTGATACGGCACGTGATGTCGACGGCATTTCTCGTCGATAGCCTACTGCATGCACAGCGCGCCCAGAGCTACAGTGAGAGCCAGCTAAAGTCGAGCCTCAGCGAGATGCTGCTGAGCCGCGGCCAGAATGAGCCAGCGCCGGAGGAGCGCAACTCCTCCGAGCTGCTGTGCAAGTCGTGCAACTGTGCCAAGCGTGGCTACAAATGTGATAAGTGCCGTGAGAATCGTGCGGAAAGTGTGGACAGCATTGAGGAAATGGACATGGATGAGGACGAAGACGACGAAGATGAGGATGAAATTGTTGCTGACATTGATAGCGTCGAGGCGCCACACATGGATGAAGAGGAGCTGGACGACGAACTGGAGCGAGAGGCAATCAAATTGCCCAAAGTGGAGCCCAAGGAGACGTCCAACAACACCAACAGCAGCACCACCACCATCCTCAAGGATAACAACAGCAAGCCCATATTGAAGTTCAGCGTTTCCGCCATCCTGGGCGACACACGCGAAGGAGTGCGCGTGAGGAACGGTAAGGCCACATTGGATAGTAGACTACAATAAACGCGGCTTGGCAATTAATTTGCCATGCCTAATGCCAAACAATAACAGAAATTCAAATACAATTGCGATATGAAAAGCCAAAAGAATAACAATGAGAGCTGGACGCGGGGCGATAGAACTTCCGATCGAAGGGTTTTATTTTTTATTCAGTTACTTTATTGTGCACCTTAAGCCCTTGAGCGCTACTCTGCTTTGCACGGCTGTAAAAACACAACCAGGCCTAATCATGTTTAAATTATTGTATCTGAGCCGTCGCTAAATCCATCCACCAGAACCAAATGCACATAAACCAGTTCCGAGCTCTGAGCTCCGAGCACCGATTTCCGAGTTCCTATATTTGAGTTCCTTTTGCGACTGCGCGTGCTGCTTAGCTGTGCTGTTAGGGTTCGAGTTGGGTTGCTCTTTGTATCTCTGGCTGCATCAACCAAAAAGTAGGCGTGTCGAATTGCGTGCCATTCACTGTAACTGCGTCGCATTTCATATATAGTTTTTTAGCACTGAGCTGGCAAATTCTCTGAACCGTTTTGGCTTGTGGGATTTAATGTGTCTTTCATTATTAATGAGTGGGCTGATTCCATTTTTTTTATTGTCTTTTATCACCTTTTTTATGCGATTTCTATTGAAAAATGATTTTCTGGGTTATTTTTGCGTGGATTTTATGGCAAAAGCGTGGCAAAGGTGGCAAAATTATATATGTTTGTGGTAATAACTAGAGACTACGATAGAGGCTGGGAAAGGTTCAGGTATAATAGTATTATAAATTATCTCTTATACGGAAAATGATATAGACACTGATCCAAGATGTGTTGAGCTCAGCAAACGAGCATAGAAAAATATTTTAGAATGATATTTAGTCGTGAATAAAATCAGAATAATATTTGTTTCATTTAAATATTTTAGGTTTTTTAAATATTCAAATCAAAATTATGGACTTTTTAAATATAAATATTTTGTTAGAGCTGCGGCTTCAACTTCTATTGGCTTCAATTCAACTCTCTTCATAGCTGTTCCACTTCTTTGTCTCCTCTCTTTGCTTATTAATTCTGAATTGTTTGCAATTGAAAATATTTTATATATAATTAAAAAATATTAATAAAAATAAAAATAAACTAAAAAGCAGTCCAAATTTTACTTTAAACATTTACATAAAGATATGTATGAAGAGTTTTTAGCTATCATAGACTTTTCCCTTAGCCCCTTAGTTCTGTCTTATAATAAGAATGTGCTGCATGCTAGGCATAGCTTTAAATTTACTCTGCTACTTTTAAGACTCAAAATCGTTCAACTTTATTACTTATCTCAATTCTTGCTCTTCCATTTATGCAATTGATCTTCATCAATTGAAGAGATGCTATTAGATTGCAATTACGTTAGGCAAATGCCACAAATTAACTTTTTCGCGAGCTAAATTAATTGGCTAAAACTTTTTTGCTAGCGACAATTTTTGGCATTTAGCGCGGCTAGCGATGCAAAAGCGCTAGGAACAACCGCTGAAAAGCCCAAACAAACAATGCGAACAATTATAACTTAATTTGTGCGCTCATTAGGCACACATGTGGCCAACACACACACACACACACACACACACACACAGATAAACGCATACAAATGGTGCATACCAAAAACTGTAGCCACCAAATTTCAACTATAGCACATCAAACACACACACACACACACGCACACAAAGCAAACTAAAGAGGCGTTAATACGTTAATTGTTTCAGTCGCTCTAATCGAATTAAAATCATATCCTGCAGCGCCAAGCAATGTCTGCGTGCGTGTGCGTGTGTGTGTGTGAGTGGCGTCTGCTGCTTAATTTAATTAGAAATTGAAATGCGGCCACAAAGCGCCAAAATCTTTCCCCAGGCCCCACCACACCAACAGCTCGAGCCTCAAACGCGCAAAACTTTTGTTTGCTTTCCACATGAACTCTAATCGCAAAATGGAGGCGTTAGCGGTGTCTGCACTCAAGGTGTGTGTGTGCTGAAAGTTTTTGAATGTGTTGTCAGCTGTGTGCGTGTTTGTGTGAGTGTGTGTTTGTGTGTGTGTGTGTGTGGGCTAACGAAATTGGGAACTGGGAGCTGCGAGCTGTTTAATTATGCCAGTTTGACACTTCAAAGCAGCATCTGCTGTGCAGTCAGCGCCAAGACATTCACGCACACACATGTGAAAGGGTTGATTTCTTGACAAGATATTTGGGGGCTGATAATGTGGGCGTCTGTGTGTGTGTGTATGTTTGTATGCTTGTGAGTGTTTGCTTATGAAAATTTGCGTTGATAAGCCAAAGAGCAGACACTTTGAAGTGTCGTTATTTGATCAAATTTGTATATGCAAATGGCGTGGATGGATATTGTTTAAATTTATGTATAAATAATAATTAATAATACTTAATTATACTATAACTATTATTCTACTATAAGTAGGATCAGTAATCATATTGTAGTTTGTATCTGCTCTTACTGACTCTCCTGAAACATTTCCAGTTTAACAATTTTTGCTAACAATATAAATGGTGTGGGAATTCCCTATTTGATCGTCTACTAAAATGAATGATAATGATCAAATATATAAATTACAGACAACCTTCTATCAGAATTCCTAATCAGCTCAAGGCCTTCCTCAGCCTACCTAAGGCAGCTTATCAAGCTAACTTCCTGTATTTGCATAGCATGTAGCATTAAGAACAATACATTATTTTTTTATATAATTATATCTCTTATTCACATTAAAACCTTTAAATTTAATGAACATCTTCATTTTAACACCTGTTTCTCTTTTGACAGAGTTCATGCAACCGCAGCATATATGGCCTTATCTACAACAGAACTTTATGCAACATCACACACATCACTATCAGCAGCACCATCATCAGCAACAGCAACACCAGCAGCAGCAACAGCAACAGCAGCAGCAACAGCAGCAACAGTCGCTGGCGCCACATCACCATCAGCAACACCATCAGGCATTGGTGGGGCAGGCGCCATTGGGTCTGTCGCATCCACTGCATCATCATCATGCTCATGCACACTTTCCGCATCCCGCATTTCTAACGCATCAGCATCAGCATCAGCAGCAGCAGCAGCAGCACAACCACGGCAATAGTTGTCAACCGCAAACCACAGCAACGACGGCAGCATCCTCGTCGTCACCTGGCAGCACAATTAGTGATAGCGACAACAATCACAGCAGCAGCAACAGCAATTCCAACAACAACAACAACAACAACAACAGCAGCAGCAGTAACAATGGTACTCTCGATGGTCGACCGCATGAAATCGACGAGGACAACAACAATCGAAGATTAACGCAAGAAAAGCAACAACTGTTGAGTGGACAGGCAGCGGCAGGCGGAGCAGCAGGCACTGCGCTTCCGACACCCCCGCCCACAGCCATGCATCCGGTGATTGCCAAGCCCATGCCCAGTCGGCCAACACCCTTTCTGCCTCACACGCTCAACCATCCGCATTTGCATTCGCTGCTGGCGCACTGTCGCAATCCCTACATGAGTGGTAAGTGTCGTAGAGGTGGTGCTGGTGGTGGTGGTGGTGGTAATTACTCTGCCTAACAACAATTGGGCACCCCATGGCGCTCATTAACAAATGCCCACTGTCCAGGCCCCACACATGCGTCTAATGCATTTCCCCAATATGTTTAATTGCAGTTGGTGCCCAAGTGTTCCCCCTGCCGCCGGGTCAGGGCTTCCCCTGGGCGCATTCGACACGTGGCAAGCCTCGCCGTGGCATGATGCGGCGTGCCGTCTTCTCAGGTTCGTAGTGTGAGCTCCCATTGTTGTGGATGTTCTGTTTGCCTTGTGGTTTGCAGGCCTAACTGTTGCTCTTTTCCCATGCAGACTCACAGCGCAAGGGCCTGGAGAAACGCTTTCAACAGCAGAAATATATTAGTAAGCCAGATCGTAAGAAACTGGCCGAGAGACTGGGCTTGAAAGACTCTCAGGTGAGTTTCTATTTTGAATATTTTAAATGACGTCAAGTTGTTTATCTTTTAAAATTTGACTTTAATGATGATTAAAGCTAACTTCTCTTAAGTTTTGTTTGACTACATGGCTCAAATACATAGCTCTCTTCTCCTCAAGCTGAAACTGAATGAACTATTTCTAAAATGCACCTAATGTCATATGAATTCAACTCTGCTAAATATCATCTTCTATCTTATATATTGTCTACCTTTTAATATATAAAATAGCTATGATTGCTTACCTAATATATTGCGCAAAGTCTAACTCTCAACAGCACATCTTCTCTTCATAAATCTTTCCTTTTATTGCCCCAAGACCTCAATCAGAAACTTTTTTGATAACTTCTTTCTTTTATCACATAAAATATCTCTCTTAAATACTATTCTGCCTGTATCTTGCCACAAAATTCATTCTCATTTAAAGACCATATGTATTTCTGTGACTTTCTTCCACTCTTAGTACACTTAAATTTTAAACTCTGCCAATTTGCCATAAACAAATCCCGAAAATGGAAATCAATAAACTGTTCTCAGACGAGCTCATAATAAACTTAAAATTATGCCATTATGAAAATGATTTTTAACCACGCATAAACAATTTACCCCCAAACTTTTCAAATCAGCCTTTGCAACAACAACAACAATAAGAGTAATAATAATAATATGTAAAGCAACGGCACATAAAATAAAAGCCATAAAGCAGGGCTAAATAAAACTCCGCCCTTAAAAACTGCAAAAAGCTCTCAGCAATGGCTGCGCAGCTCAAAATGGAAGCCAAGCCACATATAACAGGTCGTCGTCGTCGTCGGCATCGTCGTCCAAGGGGGTTAGCTCGAGCGGGGGCATAGCTGCCGAGGGGTGGGGGCGTGCTTCCTTTAAATGCGCAGTCGCTCATCTTGGCCGTGCATATGTATGTATGTATGTACGTATATAGAGAGAGGTTGGCTGCTATCGAAATACATATAATGAAATTATAACGAGCCATAAGAAATTCATTTCAGCTTGCCAGGCCAAAGGGTGGGGGTTGGCAGGAGGTGGAGGGGGCTGTCTTTTATTGATTGCGCCAACGCGGCATAATTAAATTAAATTTTTTTTTGCTCTTCCTCTTTTAACGAAAAGAAAAATGTTGAAAGTGCAAGGTAAGGAAAGTAAGAGCAGACATAAGTTGAGAGGGATAAGGAGGGATATATATAGAGAATTACTTAATATTCTTTTTGTTTACAGATAAATAATACTAGTTAATAACTATAGCTGTTTAAAAGAGATTAGATTAGAAAAAGAAAAGCTTGCATTGAAATGTAATTTATATTTCAAAAAAGATCTACAGCCAGAGAAAGAATGAAGCTAATCAACTATAGTATTATATTAAAAGAAAGTTAATTAAAATAGGTAGAGAGATGTAGTGTGTACATATGTATATACATATATATATCTATATATTTATACATTACTTTGCTAAATGACTTTAGAAATGTTTTCATGCGTAACGCTGCCGATTTTTACATTTAATAAAATCGCCTTTGTGTAGAATCTAAAAAAAGAAACGCTTGAGAGAAAATTCTATTGAGAGACACATTTTCAGCAGTGAATTTTTCACATGGCTGCTGCTGCTGCTCCTACTGCTGCTGCTGCAAAATTTGGCATGTCCAATTTGGCCTTGTCAAAATGTAATCGATCACAACTCAATCAATGGGCCAACTGTGAGTTGTCATCGGGGGTAAACGGGCAGCAGACGTTGTCAATGCCACTGATGATGATGATGATGATGCCGACAATCTCACACCAAATTAGTGCAGCTCTTTTTTTTCTCTCTGAATGCCGAACTGCATATGATTCATAAAAATTTCATAATTACGCAATAAGCGTGTCCAGTTGCATTTGTCAGCGAGAGCGAGGCATGAATTCATCATCAACATGAACGGCTACGCCCCTTTTTTACAGACCGCTGCATGCGGCCGATCGATCATCAGATATGCACAGATACAGCCTAATGATCATATAATGGCAGCAACACCAAAGGTGTCCACATACGCATGGCCCGAGCTGTTGTTGCCAACAGCTTCAGCTTGGCATTGTAAGGCTAACCGAGTAATTACTATGAGAGTTAAATATAGCTGACTTGTTGAGATATTGAATTATATAATGAACAACAATTAACTATCGGATATTAAATGCAACATGAATGAAATAGTTAACAATGCTTACATAAATATAGGTTATTTATTTTAAAGAAAACAGTTAGCTGCGTTAGAGGTAGAAGTGATTACAACAAAAGCTGTTCATCTGGTCAATGGATAACCCATGCATATAATTTATGTTTAATCTATACAAAGATTAATAAATAATGCAGTCGAAATGTAGTTTATTGTTAATGTATTTATAAATGAATGTCTAAATAAATTCGAATTCAAAGCGACTTAAATTAAATTCACAAAATATGCTTAAGCTTAGGTAAAGCTATTTTCATTTAAATAAAATGCTGTGAATTTTCATTTTAGGCAAAGCGAAAGTTTTCAGTAAATAGAAATTGATTTTCTAAAAATTTTCTATTGTAGTCATTCTTGTGTGTTGGGCGCTCGGACTTTTACAATTATTTTATGATTATTGGCCAGAACTCAGCCATTAATCTTTGAAGTACAAAAATGTTCAAAGCAGCAGCAGTTTTTCTATTAGTTTGCTCATTTTTGTTGTTGTGTGAGGGATTCAAAGCATTCATCAATTGCACTTTGTCAAATGGGAAAATGAAAATGTCGACGGGATGGCGTCAAAAACAAAGCGCAAAGAGCCAAAGGAGAGACGTTTAAAAAATGTGCAAAAATGTCAGAAAAACTCACAGTCAAATCACAGCAGTTGGTCCAGTCCAAGGGTCCGAGGTTTCACCTCCATCTCTCTCAGTGGTTGGACAAAGGACAAAGTGTTGTCCAGCCGGCGGCGATGGCGACACCGGCTCCATTAACAGCAATGCGGGGGTCGCAGCGCTTGTGGTCGAGTGTTTGTATAGGTGTGGGCTATGGGTGATGAACGAGTGCGGATATTCACACTCGAGTGACACTCAGAGAATGAGAAGTGGTGTGTGGCAATGTGTGTGTGAGTGTGTGTGTGTGTGTGTGAATGTGGCTATTGCATTGCAGCGCGTGTCCTGGCGCCTAGCTGTATGCAACATGATTTAAGAGCTTCGCAATGTCCTTTGTCGTGCTGCACTTTTTGTTGTTCAATTGCTTTTGCCGTTGCTGTTGCTGTTGTTGTTCATTTGCTGCATGCTGCCCTCAATGACATACCATCGTCCATAAATATATGGCCAGTGCAGTGCGCCTAGCTGCAGTCCCACGGCCTGGCTGCTCGCGTGGATTGCGGTTGACAAACGGTTGCATTGATGCCAACCGCTCAGGTGATTCATCATTTCGAGTGTTGTTCATTGCAACGTTTATTGCGATTTTAACAAACGCACTTGAAATTCTCTGTGCAGAAAAAAAAAAAACATGAAATGAAAAACGCGTGCGCGTTTATTAACGCGCGCAGCTCACCACGCGATTTATGCGCGTTTGATGATTCTTGTTGTATGCAGCTCACGTGCAGTGCTTTGATCATGTGTATATTGAGCTCGTATTGGCTCACACAGAGTGCTGAGAGTATTTATATATACATTTCCCATAGTCGAAGTGAGCGCTCCCTTCAAAATTCAACTGCTGCCTGCCAGTGACAGTTACCAGCCTCATAATCCGCCAGCTATAAATTTAATTGCCATTAATGACACTTCAAACCAACAAAAACCACGCCCTGCCAAACACAGTGAGCGGAAATGAAAACATCTTGAGGCCAAGCATTTCTATAAACTGATTTGCATTTTTAAATCAATGCACAAAGCAAAGCTCAAGGAAATGCGTTGATATCAGCGGAACGCGCTAAACGAGTTGGTCCTTTAGCAACCCCCGCACACACACACACACACACATGCAGCACACACACACACGTGTCAGCCGGCAGCAACTTTTTAAGTGTCATGTCCAAAACAAATTCGTCTGTTTTTGATTTGTCGAAAAAATGGGGGAACGCCCGCCAACTGGAAGACAGTAAAGCCAAAGCGGCGAAAAAAAAAGAGAGAAATGAAATAAAACAGATTTACAGACAGAAGCAAAAGCCTTGCAATCAACTGTGAAAACTCTGCGTGCTTCAACATTTGGTACTCTTTGGCATTTTCACGTTATAAATATTTTTATCTTTATTTCAGTTGTCTGCGCCGCAGAGGGTGTGCGTGTGTGTGTGTGTGCAGGGTGTGTGTGTAAGGTTTGGCAGACATTCCTTTTTTCATTTCGATTTTCATTTGTTTGTCATTTCGATTTTGCTGTTTTTTATTATTTACTCAAACCGCGAACGCTTCAAATCAATTTGTATTATATAAATAATCTGTGCATACACGAGGGTTAATGCTATATAGAATAGTATATACTTACATAGGAAAGAGTCAACGATTGCTCTCTTCTGTGTGTTTAACTTGATTTTTATAATTTTTTTTTAGCATTTTTTTTATGGCTAGAACCGAGGCTGTTAAATGAAAACTTCCCAATATCTGCTTTAGGCTATAGCTTATTAAATATAAATAAAATAGCTTAAACATTCCATTTAAGAGAAATTTAAAAAGTCTTACAACTTTTAGCCACATTTACGGCTATCAAAAAGCAGTTGAACTTACACAAATGTGTTCATAACTCGAATTTCATTTCTCTTGGCTTGCAAAAACGATTGAGAAACATTAAAAACCATCATTTGCAGCTTTGGTTACAAAATAAATTTATGACAAATTGCTAAATAAATGCCAGAGGGACAAAGCATCACAGGGAGTGGGAGAACGAGCAAGGAGAGCAAGGGCCCTAAAACAATAACCACAGCCAGGCAGCCAGTGGACCAGGCTGGAGTGTGGGCCCAGTGTAACCCAAAACGTAGACGAAATGACTTGAAATGACTTTGGCAAATAGTAGCAGACTATTTAATACGCTATTACGCAGCGTATCGAATGACAGGCCGAGCAGAGCCGAGCCAAGCCGAGCCGCATCGCGTTGCGCCTTGACAAAAGCAACCCCACAGCTAGCAGCTAGCAACTGCCTCATTAGTTAACATATGTTGCCAGTCCCTGTCCCAGCCTCAGACTGCGACTTCGACTTCGTCTCAGACTCCCAGCCAAATCAGCCACACAAACAACAGCTTGTGCTCATTGCCAAAGTCAATTTTCGGCAAAAAGGGCGGCCAAAACAATTTGTAGCTAAACGGACTGAGCGAAACACTTCCTCCCTCCCTCCATCCCCTCAGTCATCATGCCTTCGCCCCTTTCCCACACGTTTGCCGCTCTGCTTGCTTTATAAAAACTTCAAACAAATGCCAGGCGGACTGCGTGTCAGAAAAATCTGTTACTCACTTACCAATTGGGGGCTGAAACTGTAACAGGATAATGTGTCGACTGCTTATAGCAATAGAAGTAGAATAGTTCCAAAGAGGGGGATGAGCTAAGAGTGAATGAGAGTCATTTAAACGCTTGATTTGATTGCATGCCGTAGCTAATACTAGGTGAAAGTCTTTAGAGCTGTCTGCAGCACTGCTGATGGAGCAGAGAAGATAAACATGCGAATAGCTTTTGATGTTAGTAACTGTCAGTGACTGCTGTAGCTAGATGGATATAGATAGACAGAGATATATTATACATATATTAAAATACTACTGGGAATAGTCTTAAGAACTAATAGGCTAAACAGCTGAAAATAATCCTTCAAAACTAATATGCTTTTATTACTCTAATTCATTCGCTTAATTCACTCAAATCAATTACAATAATTCCCACACAATATCTAATGCTATTGAAAATTTGAGCAACAAAACAATATGCATAAATTATTTGTTAAAATGGCCGTAAAAACAAACGAATTGTTGTAATACAATAATAATATGCTAGGCACAACAAGCGCAATATTTGTAAACATGCTAAAAACTCATTTATGACTGGATTGCGACTATATGAATTTATATATATACATATATATTTGAGAGGGGATTTAATTTAGTAACTGGTTCTAGTTGCATGTATATTTGTCGACTCTATTTTTAGCTATGTGCGCCTTGGACTCTTAAATGCCAGATCAAATGAAAGCTATTAAAAGCCAAAAAGCAAACATCATAATTTCGAGCTCATTAAACTTGGACATAGGCAAGGATTAGATGGAACGCTGTTGGGGGACAGCTCGGGGTAGTTGTGGGCGTCCAGTTCGAGGTTCACTTTCCAGTCGAGTTTTTTTGCCCACCCGTAGACGCATACTAAATTGCACGCTTTATAATTAATTTCCATCAAAAACAGACGACGAGCGATTCAGCTGCTGCTCGTGGCCAGAACGAAGGCAACGTCTATGGCTATGGCTCTGGCTTTGGCTCTGCCTTCGGGCTGGGCTATAATCATTAATCTTATCGCCGCCTGAGCTTATTATTTCAATTGCTGCGTGGTGGGTGGTGGCTTGGTGGTTGGGTGGCTTGGTGCTTGGGCACTGCGACAGACGCTGCAAAATTCAATGACCGGAAGTAAGTGAAACAGCAAACCTCCCAACCGTATGGAACAGGCAAAGGCAACGCAAACTCGGCACGTGGCCGAGGACGAGACAGAAGACTGAAAGCTGAAGGCTGAAGGCTAAAGGCGACGACGACGTTTGGCAAAAATCTCTGCGGTTAATCGCTTGTTCAACATGTCAGCACTTTCCAGCGCTGTTTGTGTTCCTCTTATTGTTGTTGTTGTTGTTGTTATTGTAGCTGTTGTTTATTTATTTATATGCCTGCCGATTATATCCCAGAGACTTGAGTGTGGGTCTTATTCCATGCCGTTGACTACAAGTCAATTTAACGCATCAATTTGTGCTAAAGCAAAAATTTTAAACTAATTATGTGTTATGGTCAGTGTGTATATATGTGTGTGTGTATGTGTGTGTGTATGTGTGTGTGTATGTGTGTGTGAGTGGATTGGTTGCAGCCCTCTATAAATTGTTGCAAATTTTGCTTGGCTTTCGGGAGCTTTGCAGCAGAGTGCGAGTGTCCCGCTGTGTATCCCAGACAACGCCACTGTGCAGCTGTAACTGTAACACAACGTAGGTAAACACCCATTGAATAATAACTCAAAAACAGTCGCAAAACTTCAGTAGCGGCCAGGGTTGCCAGGGTGGCAGCAATTTGCTTTGAGTGTTTGCGTCCTACTTGTCTCTCACTGTCCCTGTCAAATGCAGCCATACACATAAACACAAACACACTCACACACATGCACGCAGAGAGAGTGAGAGAGAGAGAGAGAGTGGCTTACAGCACTTTTGCTGGACCAACTTTTGGGCACAGTGTGACAAAAGTGCGAAAGAAACTAAGCAATTGTCTGACTCGGCTTCTTTATACTTTTAAATGCAAGCGTCTGATTATGTCTTGTCCTAAAGTTCAGCTGCTGAACTAGTTTATCAAGTGGTTAACAGGTTATCAACTGGTTCATTTAGTTCAGCTCACTGTTTAAAAATTTCCCTATTTACTATTACATCTTCAGCATTCTTAAGAACAACTAGTTACACTTCAAGTCTTTAGTGCTTCAGTTTATCAATTGATCAACTCTTTTAGCACCCGTTCATTTGATAAGTTATTCGAAAAATTCCCTCTTTACTACTATAACTGAAAACTTCTTAGCATTAACTAATTGTTCCACTTCACACATTTGCAACCACTGTGCAGCCTCTAATCAATTTGTAGCCGCTTAGCAAATGTCTCTCATTTGCATTTATTATGGATATGCCAGCGTCTGCTGTTGGCATTGCAGTTCAAACTTTTAACCCTAGCCACGCCCACACACACGGCAACCCACAGCTCTGGGCCACGCTGTAGCAACCACAGAAACTTTGCAAGCAAAATTTTTGGTCAGAAAAGTTGAGATTTGACCATGAATTTATCTGCGCCTGTGGTCATGAAAACTTTTTAGGGAGTTGTAGCGACTCCTTCTGGGACAGCTTCACTGCTGCAGCGGACAGCCATCCATCCGCAGTTGGACATATTCAATTTACCCATTTCATGTACATTTTCAGGTAAAAATTTGGTTTCAAAATCGTCGCATGAAGTGGCGCAACTCCAAGGAGCGCGAGCTGCTAGCCAATGGCGGTTCACGCGACCAAACGCTGCCCAACAAAAACAATCCCAATCCGGATTTGTCAGATGCCAAATGCGATCGCCCACTAACGCCGCTCTCGCCGACGCTGCTCTCGCCCAGCGGCAGTGCCACGCCACCGCCCTCGGCAGCGTCAGCAGCTGCTGCCAAGGATGAGCCAGGTACGGGAACTGGAGCTGCAGCGGGTGCGTCGGCTGCTGTCACACCCAAATCACCGCAATCTGCCACCAGCAGCTCGCCAGTGGAGGGCGCACCGACGCCGTTGTCCATCAGCAATCACCCGACCGGGCCGAGCGGTTATGGCATGCAAATCAGCTCACCGCCGCCGCTGCTCACCAGCATCAAGATGGGCGATCAATCGGGCACGCCCACCCCAACGCCCACAGTTTCATCAGCGGCCTCTTCGCCGCCGGGCATTGGCAGCGCTGCTGAGTTTCAGGCCAAGATCAATGCGGAGATGCAAAAGCAGCTGGTGGCCGCAGATCTCAAGTTCAAGCTAGAGAGCAGCATTCAAGAGGCCAAGCAGCGACGCTTTGAGCAACTGCAGCAGCTTCATCACTCGCCTCACTTTACGGCCATGCGTGAGGTGGAGCTGGCAGCCGCAGCTGCTGCTGCGCAACTGCATCATCATCACCAGCAACAGCAGCAGCAGCACCAGCAGCAACAGCAACAGCAGCAGCAGCAGCAGGCAACGCCCAGTGGCACGCCCACTTCTGCTGCTCACTTTCAGAGTACGGAGTTCATGAAGCTCTACTATGATGACTACGAGGACTCCAACTCGGACAGTGATGAGGAAATAAGCGTAACGTGATCGCCAGGACATGCGGCCCGGGGAAACTATATTGTAAATATATGTTTAGCATTTTTAATTGTACATTTTGCATAATTATCATTATACCTACTTATAAAGCTAATTCATTAATTAATAATAATTATTGTACTTAATGTGTGCATATTTTTTCGAATTTAAATTCCAACACAAAATAAAGGTCTTTGAACAATTCACAACAGAGAGAATGTAATTTATTGGTTTGTGTCGTTGCTAAGCTGACAATGCACAGCTGCACAGTTTGTGTCTGTGTCTGTGGTGTGAAAACGGCGATCACTGCTAACAAAAAAAATCATATCAATTATATTAAATAAACTAATATAGACTTACATAGCTCAGCAGCATTAGAGAGTATAGAATATATAAAACGAACAATTAAGCAGTAAATCATTTGCCTCTGCAAACAAAAAGCATTAAAGTTTCGTTAAATATGACAACAACAAATGGTTTGTGTCATAACTAAAGCGTTGATCTCACGCACAGTGGCATCCGAAATAAATGTACCGCCTACAATGAATACACAATTTAACAGTTTTATTGTTAACGCAAAGAACTGCGTTGTAGATTCAACTAAATCTAAGATAAATTCACACATTATACAAGTAAAATATTAAAATTAGTAAAATACCGTCCGTGGTTAGCCACAGATGTGAGCTTACAAACTAGAAATCACTCATTCGACTAAATTAGGCAAACTAGGAAAGTTTTGTACATGGAGGTTACGTTTGCACCAGGAATCTTGTTTTGCATCTATTTCGAGCTGCATTCGTCGTCTAGACGTATGGCTAAATTGATGTGACCCTCGCCGCTGCTTGGCTCAATGGGTTTCATTGTGGTAAAGATCACGGGTTCGTCGCACTTGAAAACGTCCTCGGAGACGGCGGGATTATCAATGCCCTTAGCTGTGAGCCGCAATACGCTGCGTCGTTGCACGGCATCAAAAATAACCGATATTAGCCAGCCGAGAAAGACAGTTAACAAACAGCCCAGCATACTGAACCACATGTAACTCATGCGAAATATGGGCCAAGAGCTAGAGAAAGTTAAATATTCACAATTAGCATCACATCGTGCATAATTTATCTACAGCTATCGCAACTTACGTAAAGCCCTGCTCCGCCGGCGACAGTAAGCTTTCGCTTAGCAAATCGTCAATGATGCCCGTCACATTCACATGGCAATCGCAACGCTCCACAGATGTGGGCAGCGCGGGTGTCTCCACATTGGCAATTTGCGCCACCACGCCTACAAAGATGACCAGAGCCAATGAGAGCAGGCCACCATAGAAGGCGCCCTTCGTATTTGCCTGCTTGCACGCAATGCCCAAGACAAATAGACCCAAAGTAACTCCGCCAATGAGTCCATTCAATGTGAGCGTTGCCTGCAGCACACCGCCCAAGTGCTCCACAATGAAGACCAGACCAAAGGAGCCAACGCCAAAGGCCAAGGACATCCACTTGGCATAGGTGGCGCCTTTGTCGGGTGAGATTTTAATGTTCATGCCATTGATCAGCAAATCCTCGCAGGTGACAGCAGAAAGTGAGTTCAGAGCGGAGGCGACAGTGCTGTAAGTCCAAAATATTAATGTCAAGTAAATTATTAGTTATTTTGATTTACAGCAAATGCTGATAGACCTACCCCAAGCTAGCAGCAAAGATGCCTGCCACAAAGATGCCCGCAATGGTGTAGACATGATCATAAGTATTGATCACATAGTAGGGCAGCAGCTGATCGGAGGCTGTGATGCGACCTACGCTCAATGGATCGCAGTCTGCGTAGTGGGTGAAGACCATGAGACCCGTATAGAAGTTGAGCAGGAAGACGACAACCAGTCCAATGATGGCAAAGCCCAAAGCAATCTTGGCCAGCTTCAAGGACTTGAGCGACATGCACTTCTGCACGGATGCCTGATTGGTGCAAAACAGCGAAGTCCAATAGAAAAAGCCGCCAATGACCACAGACCAGACTGTGTGACGTGTTGTGGGACTGGGATCGAAGCTGCAAAGAGAAGATGAAGTCAGTTTAACGTGCGAAGCTGTTAGTTGGATAATATCACTTACTTGAAGAACTCAAGGCGACTGCGCTCAGCTGCTGTCTGAAAGACTTGCACAGGATTGCCGCTATAGAAGGAGCCCAGAAAAACAATCAACACTAAAGAGACGGCCAGGACAGCAGCCTAGGAAATATTACAAAATATAATGAAAGGCTAAACATAAATGTAAGCCCAAGACTCACTTGAAAGGAATCAGCTATGACACACGCCTTGATGCCGCCCATCGAGGAGTAAAACACGCAGACCACATAGATAAGCACAACAGCGATTTTGGTGTCCAAGCCAGTTGCCTTAGACAAAGCAATGGCTGGAGCCAGGACAGCCACAGCTGTGTAGAAGCACATCTGCAGAACAAGAAATATGTAATCATATAGAGTCATACCCTGGTCAATTTACGTTAAGTCAACTTACCTGTATAACGTAGAGCACTGCGCCAAAGATGCGTATCTCCTTGCCGAAGCGTATGCCCAGATACTCATAGCAGCTGGTCAGCTCCATTTTGAAGTAAATCGGATAGAAGACCTTGACAGCCACGGGTATGACCAGCAGCATGGGTATCACGATCAGCACAAACTGTGTGCCCTGGAAGTACATCTCGGAAGGATTGCCCAGCAGCTCAATGGCTGTGATGAAGCTCGTGGTTAGGCTGAGCGTCACGGGCAACAGGCTCATGCCTGAGCCAAGCAGAAAGTCATCGGAGGAGCTTCCGCCCGTCTCGAAAAAGCCATAGAAGATGCCAATGCCCAGCGAGACGACGAGCATGGACAGCAGAATAATATAGTCAATGCCAGAGAAGGTGGCCTTATGAGTGGGCTCGCTACATTCCTCCACGTTGAGGCTAGCCTCCAGCTGCTGCGTCTTGAAAGCTGACAACAGCAGCGTGGCTGCATCATCAAACTGCAAATGCTCCTCCGACGTAGCCGAAGACTCGCCGCGCACAATCAAATACTTCTGCTCAGGTGTGATGGGCACCTGCTGCCGTTGCGGATCCTGCTTAAGTGTATGAGCCTTAATAGAATGCGCCAAGGCGCAGAGTGTCAACAACTTCAAAATGGTGCCGAACATATTGACAAAGTGTTTGCTTAGAGATGTTTAACTAAATGGAATTTTATGCACTGATGATGCCACAACCACAAACTGCAAAGAAATAATTCATATACAAAGAAAATTTAGTTATACATCAGTTGTGCCAAAAGATAGCTCAGATATTGATATATTATATACATATGTTTGATATAAAGTCTTCATAAGTTCAAGGTTTTGCAATGGCGGCAATTACAAAGCTTTGTTGCTGTAGGCGTCGTTAATCAATTAAGTATCTGAATTTCTATCTGTATCTGTATCTGCGAGATATATACAATTCATGTATCCAATGAGACGCAATTCATGTATGAATTTGTCATTTCCTTACATAAACAATTTGATTAAGTCGACTCTGTCAAGTGGTCACTGTCTTAATATTCATATATTTTATGAACTCTAAATGAAACATTCTTCGAGGACATGGAAATGATCTGAAGATGTTTGAAATGTTGTTTACAATATTTTATGTATGTGGAAATTGATTTGATATTGAAATAATAGTTAATATTGATTGGGATTGCTTTTTTTTTTAATTAATAAATTTTATAAATGTTTCCAGTCAATTTATTTATTATTTCCATAATGTTTTGACTTTATGTTGACATAAAGCTTTTATTCAATTCATTGTTTATTTGTAAGAATTTAATTGAATTTTATTAAATAAAATTTAATAAAATAAAATGTAACCAATAAAAAATACTTAAATTTTATTTAATTGAATAAAATTTAATAAAATAAAATGTAAAAAAAAGGCACAAATTTAATATCCTTAAATAATTATTATTAAAACTAATTCCAATAATTAAAATAAAGCTAAATTCATTAATAACAAATAAAATTAATTAAATTAAATAAAAATTTAATTTTTTTATAAATTTCCTTACTACATATTTTACATTTTATTATCCTATATATATTTTTTTATATTTAATTCAAATAAATATTAATGTAGTAATTTAAAAATAAATTATGTATGCCTAAAAATTTCTTTAATGACTTTTATATTGTTTTGAACTGTAGATATATAGTTATAGACTTCAATTGAATTCCGTTTAATAACTGACTCGAAAAGATACACATAAATGTTAATATTCAATATATGAAAGCAACTCCTGGCCTATAGGCACATGTGTGAAATATGCACGCGATTCAATGAGTTTTAAGCAAATTTAACTGGTTTATATCGGATATGCCGGCTCGTGCCAGTTTTGGCTAGAAACTGTGCCTGAGGCCAAGAAGCAGGCGCAAAGCAAGCGACACTTTCCCAGAGGCGGTCCAAAGAGACAAAGCAAATCGAGCAGGCAGCCGAGTCGGGTATAAATTCTTAAAGGGAACAGAAATACTCTCTCTTTCCATCTCGCTCTTCCACTCGCTATGTGTCTATATCGGTCCTAAAGCTGTTGCCTTCCTTTCCTTACCCTCTCTCCTGCTTCTCTTTCACTCTTGCTCTCTTTCTCTTTCTCACTGATAGTCAATCTCTTTCATCTCTTCAGCATCGCCGCCTTCCGTTTGCGATCTGTATGAAATGAAGCTCAATTAATATGCGCGTATCTTTGGACAACATTTCGCTCGTTGCCTATCACGATGTCTGTCCATTATGAAGAACAATAATAACAAATATAATTTCATAATAATAGTAGCGAAGAGAAAAGCTCACGCGCTGTACGCAATTCCATTTGACATATTTGAATTTTGCTGCTCTTGCCGTTGTGAACACACAAACTTTATTCTTTACAATTTACGACTATTGCGAAAGCAAACTCTGTAGATATCATCTGACAGAATGAGTTACTCTCCGAGCACAGATGCCTAATAAATGTACATATAACTGTAACTGTAAATATTTGCATTATAATTTTCTTTCAATTTTTACGCTCGGTGTAGTAATAATTCATGTATTGATTCATAGCTCTGCTCTTTGCCTCATACAGAATGCACACAATTTCTCCTCTCTATAGTTTCGGGAAATTCATTAAAAGTTTACACAGTTACAGTCAAGTTAATTTTTTGCATATATATTATATATTGTGCTCCAAAAGTATATTGCCTGATTCACGATTCACTTGAAATTTAAATATATATATACCCTTTCTTGGATAGTTGCCAAGATTTATCGGTTACGCCCAGCACGCCATGGCAAATCGGCAATTACTATATTTTACATTATTTATGACGTTCACAAATGTACGAACTTCAAATTTAAAAAAAAAAAATAGTATTTGTTTTATATATGTCAGATAAATATATCATGATTATGCATAGACAGCTCTCACACGAAATCTAACTAGTATCAATAAACTGATTCAAAATTGAGAAAAGTCTATAAATCACATTTACAACGCTGAGATAACCAAGTTGCAACATTTTTGAGCGCCTTTTAAGTTAAAGCCAAACACCTATCCGAAAATATATATTTATCAATTTAGACTGTCTCCCTTACAGCAGCTCAATTAAGTTTGCATATAATTAATTTGTTTATTAAACTGTAATATAGAAATCAATTAGATTTTTACTTACACTATATAATTTTGTTTTAATCCTTTAGCTTGATATCCTTTGAAGTCGCTTCAGTGATTCCTTTTTGTGCACAAAACTAAGTTAAAAATGTTCTGAATTGTATTTGCAAAATAAATCCGCGATTGTTTTTATATTTCATTAATATTATATTCACAGCTTTACAACTTTCTTTCAAATAGAAAGAACACTTGGCACACGAATTTCAAAGTCACACAAAATTATTTATGAATGAATGGTATTTTGTTTATGTTTTTTTTTTTTTTAATTAATAAACCTAATCCTTTTTGCCTCTTCGAATACACTAAATGTTATTTGTGGTTCTCGTAGTTCTCGTATTTCTCGTAGCTCGAACGTATTGACAGTTTTCAAATGAATGACTTTGTCTGCGGATCGTTGGGGTTTTTATATGGCCAGCAGACGATCGATGCGACGCCAATTCGCTCAGTGTCTCAGTGCCTTAGGCCATAAGCAAGAGAGAGAGAGAGAGAGAGAGAGAGGGCAAAAGCCCTAACAAGAGAGTGATAGATAGAGCGTCTGGTCATAAATGGCAAATCGAAGATAGGAAAAAAGTAGAGTGAGAATGTGAGAGCGAGTGTAGAGAGCAGCGCACTCGGCAGAGACCTGGCCGAAGCCTTAATTGATATCTTGAAGAAATTCATAATAAATAAATGCATTTTGTAATTTTTATATGTTCCATTAATGAACTCTGGATTGTGCCATACACCCGAATCTGAATAAAAAATATTTGTTTTTTTTTTTTATTTACAAGTTGCAATTTAAGAACTTTCTGACATTGTTGCAATCCAATTTCTTGCCGGAAGATATTGATAGCTTTTAAAATGAAAGTGTAATTCAATATATACATATCTGCTTAATGATAGTATACGCCATTGAAATTGAAGTATATTGCTTCTGTGTTTGTGACAGGCATAAAAAATAACAGAGACAAAAGACGAATCGATCTAATATTGTCTGACTGTCTATCGTCTCGAAACCTATTTCATACCATTTTTAGCATTCAAAGAATCAAAGAATAACTTTTCCATTTCCATGAAATTGATTAAAATCGTTATCAAACTTCAGTTATTTGAGCATATCTCCTACCCTACAAGAGCTTTAATCAGCAAACTGCTTATCTAAATCATTTTAAACTTTACTTATTTATCTACAACTTAGTTTGCGAGTGATTCCATCGTTCTGCCTGTAGCTTAGATAACTCAGCACATGATTTCGGGTCATACAGGCAATACTTGACTTACTCTGCTTCTCTTGTTAATAATTGCGTGTTGAAGAAGCTGTGTATAAACAATTCTAATATGGGCGTGGAAAAGGGATTTGCGGAATATACTGGAGACAGCTTCTTTGAAGCGGAATCTTCATCATCAATTGAACACGCACCCTGGGGCTAATCGGAAGCACCGCCCGCCCCCTCTCCCTTCCCCTCAACAATACTTCACCTATTCATTACATTGTAAATCAAAATGCGTTCTATGCAAAACGGTTTAAGACCGCTTAATTATATTTCTACAAGATTCAACCACGCCCATAAAAATGTTTCACTATTAACGCCCTTTGTGAATAACTGAAAGAGGACAAAATTGCAGCAATTAATATTCGAGCATTTCTCTATACGATTTTGATCTCAATTGGAGAGGGGGGATATCTTACGTCTCTTGGTTATGCATAGACAGACATATATACATATATAAAGATTTGGTGTCGCATGCTTGGATAACGATATCGAGTTCGATCTGGTACCGATTTACAACGAGCGAACGGCAACAATGAGCTTGTGTTCATGTTAATAGAAAATTATTTGTTTACAATTATTTTTATGTGCTTTTCTCTATTCTTGCAAAATGTTGCTAAAGTGTTTAATTTAAATTGAAATGTATTAGAAATTTGAATTGAAAGCATTTGTCACATCATGACAAATAAGAAAGAGAAGAAGAAAACGTCTGCACAGCAATAAATTTTTATTTAAATGTAGTAATTGTCACAAGGGTCTAACTTTTGCACATGTACGCCCCATGTGCAATAATTTTAGCAATAATTAAAAGAGCAAAGCATATTGATAAAATTAGGATTAACTTAATTGGATTTATGTGGCACAAAGAATTAAAAATTGCATTTTAATTGAGTGGATTTTCTCCAAGAAGGCGAACAATGGTAAAAATATGCAAATATATAAATATAAATATAATTATTTATTAGAATATTTAATGACATAAGGTACATAAACTAACATTGAATAATTTTAAGCTGTCAGTTGGCCTTTGGCTTGACTGTCTGTCCGCCCCTGAAAATTGGAAGAAAGAATATAGGAAAGAAAGCGTAAAAGTCAATGGTTAATTGTTTCTATTAATGAAAGTAGGCGTTCAAATTGCTAAAATTGACGGCGTCTTACATAAATAGCATTAATTATTGAATTTGTCTCAATTGAAGGCAGACCTGATCTAAACTTAAATGACTCATTGCATAAAGATCATCAGGTAACTAATACTAAGCCACATTCTTTTTCTCTATTCAAACTTAACAGTGCGCGCAATTATGGCTGCTTTAAACATAAATGTTATGCTCATATGGCACTGTTAACTATTGCATCCAAACGATAGTATCGTCAAACGTTTCACAGCTCTAAAGAAAAACAAAACTTATAAATTTTGTGGATAAAGAATAAATTTAGTAAAAACAAATATAATTACGAACATCTTTGTGAATTATGAGTGCTCCAGCAGCCCCGACGGGCATACAATGCACCGCAGGCGCGGTACCTGTTAGAAATGAGAAGGGTAAGTTCAGCGGGAATCCTCGTGCATTCAACTAAATAACAAATATTTACTGTTTATTCCAGGCGAGATTTCTATGCAAAAGGTCAAGGTACAGCGCTATATATCTGGCAAACGACCTGATTATGCTCGCGACGACTCCAGCTCGGACGAGAGTGATGATGATGACTTCGTGGACAGCCGAAAGCGTTTGGAGCGACACAAAGCAGAGCGCCACAAACTCGAACTGTCTCGTCGCGACAGCGGGGATGAAAAGACAGCAGAGCAAGAGGATGAGGCAGAGATAGACGATCCACGACTTCGGCGTTTGCGTGCACGCCCGGTTGACACTGAAGATTTGGAGCGAGAACGACGTGAGCGACACAGGCACATTCACGAGCCCGAATTGATGGAGAGCGCTAGCGAAGATGAAGAGCCAGCTGCGGACGAAAACAGTGAGCAGCAACGGCGCATTGAGCATGCCACCAATAAGATTACCTTAGCATCTGAGTCCGACACGGACTCGGAACTGAGTGACACAGAATTGGAGAAGCGTCGTTCAAGGTTGCGGTCGCGTATGTTGCAGCAGCAACGAGAGGAAGAGGTGCTGCAAAAAGAAGACGAGAAACAATCGGAATCATCAGAGTCTGAGAGTTCAGAATACGAAGAAGAAACGGAGAGCGAAGAAGAAAACGAACCGCGTCTGAAGCCGCTCTTCGTACGTAAGCGAGATCGGGCGACCATACAGGAGAAGGAACGCGAAGCTCAAAAACAAAAGCAATTGGAAGCCGAGGCCAAACGAGCCGCAAAAGAGAGAAGACGTGCCACATTGCGCATGGTGGAGGAGAGCGTAAAGAAAGACTTGGAGAAGATCAAACCAGAGACAAACGAAGCATGCATAGACGATGTTTGCACAGCCGATGAGAATGATGAAGTGGAGTACGAGGCATGGAAATTGCGCGAATTGAAACGTATGAAACGGGACAGAGAAGAGCGCGAAAAGTGAGTTGTCTACTTAATCATAATGTAATTCAAGAAACTTTATTTTAAATATTAATCTTTCAATTTCAATTTGCAGCGCTGAACACGAAAAAATGGAAATCGAGCGCATGCGCAATCTCACTGAAGAAGAGAGACGCCAGGAGCTCCGATCGAATCCCAAGCATGTCACCAACAAGGCAACCAAAGGCAAATATAAGTTCCTGCAGAAATACTATCATCGCGGTGCGTTCTATCTGGACGAGGAGAACGAAGTGCTGAAGCGAGACTTTGCACAGGCCACGCTAGAGGATCACTTCGATAAAACCATTCTGCCCAAAGTGATGCAAGTGAAGAACTTTGGACGCTGTGGTCGCACCAAGTACACGCATTTAGTTGACCAGGATACCACAAAATTCGATTCACCATGGTATGCTGAGACATCAAATAACATGAAATTTCATAACGAACGCGCCGGCGGCATGAGACAGCAATTCGACAAGCCAACGGGCTCCAAACGAAAGAAGTTGGAATAGTAAAAATGACAAGTGTAAAGTTGAAAAATAAATACAAAATAGTATATAATATTCAAATACATAACTACAATTTTTAGAAGAAACAATAATTTGATAAATTCAATCGGTTCATACTTAGAACAAAGAAAATATTCGCTTATGTGATGATCAGATTAAATACTAACCAATTACAATGTAAATCTCACAACGGTTTTTATACACTTTAGCTGAGTGCTTTTACTCCTGCCTCTTTATATCTACTATTTACTTATATCTAGCAAATTTAACTTGTGCTCATCCAACAACTCCAGATTATGCTGCACCAATGCCTGCATAACACCCTCAGTGGAAATATATTGTACATTCTTGTAGTTTCTGAGAAGGTGCCACACATGCTTCTCATTCTTAGTAGCAATGGCATATAGTTTATTCTTGCTTGCAATTGAAGGCACTTTAGTGTGCACGGTTCCACCGGCGCATTGAATAATGGCTGTGAAAAAAGGGAGGAATATTAGTTTACCAGCAATCATAGGGCTAGATTTAATTACCTTTCATATCCTTGACAGTCGGCTGGATGTTTTCACCGAGCATAAATTCAATTCCTTTTAATAAACTGGGATTTTCAAATACTGACAATGGTTTAAACTTGAATGTTTTCTCAAACTTATCGTCCTTGAATATATGATCCGATTCAACAACAATGGAACACGTTTTCTTCATGGCATGTAGCCATTTAGGGGACAAAATGGGTTTATTCCCTGCAACTCCAACTAAAAACTTGTAGGTGCGTTCGCCTCTATCCATGATGACCAAATCAGATTCTACTGGATCATTGGTTACTTCTATAGCATCTATAAATAGTAAAATATATGAATTATTGAAATTTGACTGGGGATATATATCCAAAAATACTTTTTAAGGATGCCAAGACCGGATTCAGCTCTGAGAGATTGCACATAGATAATGCCAAACGAATTTTTCCCGATCTTTTTATTTTCTTAATGTAGTCGTTTATTTCTGAAAATCATAATCTGTATTAAATGTTCTCTGGGACTTAAGACCTTAAAGCATTACCTGTTATTGGGTTTCGAATAGACAGTTTACTTCTACGAGCATCTGTAAAGAAATCAAATTGATTAATATAAAATCTCATTCAATTTAACTAAATTGAGCATACTCATTCTTCGGGCAGTAGAGCTAGTTGTTGGCCTCTCTTGCATTTCGTCCTCAATAGTTTCCAATGATGATTTGCTACTGCTGCGCAGGGATTTGACTGATGCATCACTACTAACCTCCTGTGTGTCTTCATCGTTTTTAGATTTTGGCTCAGTAGCTGTAAATGGTACATCAGAAATATAATATTGTATGCAAAGTAAACTAACCTTCAGCTTTGGCTTTGCCTTTTTTTGCAACGGGAGAATCCGTCTCAGTGGCTGCCTTAACTGCACGACGTGATTCCTCTTTTGAATTTTCGGCAATTTCTTTACAATTTTCTTCAACAATATTTTCAATAAACTGAGATTGTCTTCTAGTTCTTCGGCTAATGGATTGTATATCCAGCTTGACCACTGGTTTATCATCACTTGAATCATTTCCCCTACTCGATTTTCTTGTTTTACTTTCACGATCATTGCCTGCTTCGGTTTGCTTCTTGGCACCTTCTTCTGCAGTTTTCTCTTCGCTGCTAGGATCTTCACGTTTTGATAAATTCTTGGAGCCACGTGGTCTGCCACGGGGACGAACTTCCTTAGTCTTTTGAGTTGTTGCATCTGAGGTACTTTCAGCAGTTAACTGAGCTTTTCTGCCGCGTGTTTTTTTTGGAACTGCAAAAAAATATAATGTAACTCATTAATTACAAGCTAATATATATATGTAAATATATTTGTATAACTTACGCGGATCCGCATTATCTGTTGAAGATCGCTTCAATCGCTTTTCTCTCGTTGTAGTTTCAACTTTGTTATGCTCTGCTTCAGATGACGCGGATGATTTTGAGAGCTGCCTTATGCGGGGTTTTTTGCAAGCTGTGTAAGAATCATTTGTACAAAATAGTTAGGCTATAAATTATTATAACATACGGGAGACTTCTGGTGATTCTGAACGAGAGGAAGAACGTTTACGGCTGTTTTCTACGTTTTGTTGCTCTTTCTGAATATTGGCCGATTTATTTGTCAGCTCTTTCGAATGCGGACTCTGGATAAAAAGAATAATTTTAAAATGTATAGAAAATCAACTTAAACATATATTGAATCTAAAGATCTAAATGATTCTTTTGGATATACCTTGTTTCCATTATTTTGGACTGTGTTATTGTCCTGCTCAACGGAATGTGGTTCATCTTCATCGGATGAAGAAAGCCCAATCAGTTGACTGAGGTCTTTATCAAGTTCATCTCCCATTTTAATTGAATTTGGAACTTTCAGGCAGTCAGCATTATTTGTATCGACTAAAAAATATGTTGGAGTATTATAAATGAAAATAAAATTTGCTATATTACCTAAAGCTTTATCAGTATTTAACGCGGGAGGTATAAACAATTGAGTTTCCAACATATCATCCGTGATGTCACCTATTTTAGCAGTGATATTTAAGATTGTGTCAACTGATTTGTTTGGTAATGTCCCAGGTGTTTGAGGGGGCTTTATGAAAGCCTGTGTTGCAATATAATCGTCCAAATTATTATTAGATAAATTCAACCTAGGATTTGATATAGCATCCGAGTTCGTTTTATTTGCGGCAAATGCTTGAGTCTCTATGAAATCTTCATTATGGCTATGAATTTGGGCTGTAATACTCAAACGCATGCCCATCTGCTGTGATTTTGGCAGTGATGTTCGAGGTCTGACAAAAGCCTCTGTGGCAATTAAGTCTTCCAAAGCATCATCAGATGTACTCGATTTGCGCTCTGCCATTCTTTTCGGAAATGCTTGTGTTTCAATGAAATCCTCCTTATTGTCACCCGTATTAGATCCAACACTTTTTGCAAGTGCAGTTCTTGCAGGAAATGCCTGCGTTGCTATAAAATCTTGGGAGCTATTCAGTAACTCCGCTGGAATGGAATCTGGCGTCTGCATGCTGACAACGACTGGCTCCTTCTGTTTGTCAACAGCTTTAGTCGTTGATGGACTGTAGAACATGGTTGCAGGTAGCTTTAAATTGGGCGAGAAGGAGCTTTGGCGCTCTTCTCTATTAGAATGAAGCATATCAAATATATCTGGAGTGCAATCGTCATCATCACGAAGCTCTTGTGCACTTTTTCCTGTTAGAGATAAATCTGGAGTTAAGCAGATATCAAGACGCGAAGATAAATCATCAGCCTTAGTGCTGTTTAATGCAGTGCACTTTGAATTGGACGCAGACCAATTCAAGGCACTCATATCCGGATCAGCTCCTGTATTATCTAAAAAACAGATCGTTTGAGCAATTACATAATAATAAATTTAATCTTGTATTACCATTTGTCTGCTTGGCAGGTGGTTGCATATCCAGCCCACCATTTCCAAGTATTAGCGATGAATCAAAATCATCTATGGCATCTTCATTAAATTCATTGAAGTCTTGAGTGCAAATGCGTATTTGAGTACCGAGCTCAGAACAATCATCCTCACTGATAATATCTAGGTCCTGATGTATTTGAATTGGATTATTACTGGCATTGAGCACAATATCTTGAGTCTCAGGTATTATGAAATCATCGCCTAATGATGTCTTCGGTTGTTTGCTAATCCTTGCAGGTCGATCAATGCAAAACGCCTGAGTTTCAGGTATGACGAAACTATCTGCAATTCCTGTATTGTTAGCTGATTGCGGCTCCGATTCGGGAATATTAAAGCTACCATCAGTTACATTGGTCGACCTATCACCTCTGGTGACCTCTCCAAAGCCGCTGCTATCGTTACCCTGATCATAAGAGATAAATTAGTATTAGTATGCAAATCAGTTTCTTAGATTCTCTCACCTCTTCGTTATGCAAACGTTTGGCATCGTTAAATCGCAATTTGCCTGTCACTTTTCCAAAACGTAAATCAACGAGTCCATTAATGGCATCGGCTTCGTTTATGCTCTTGATTTCCAGTCCCGCTTTGATTCCATTCACAAATACATCACCATTCACCGCTGCTAAGCGCACGACTCCGCCAGCTACCAAAACAATTGTAGCATGCGCAAGCTCAACGGACTGCAAATTGAAACAACTTTTAATGTATGTAAATTGCATAGAAATCAATCAAACCAACTCACTTCATCGTCAATTGAAAATTCAAGACCCAGCCGGCGACCTACACGATATATTATATCGGGTTCAAGCTTAACCGTTTCCTTGTTGTTGATATCAATGTTTATAGATGCCATATTTATAGTATGCAATTATTAACAATACAAAAATGGCGCGAAAATTTGTGTGAGTTTACAAAAAACATTTCACTATACTTTGACCTTTTTTTCAATCCACTGACAATAACACGTAACAGAGTCAGTAAAAAAAACGTAGAAATTAACAACAAAACCCAAATTTACAAACCAAAAATCCATCAATACAAAAGGATAGGACATTCAGGAAACTCTTATCTATTGCTAGCCCATGGGTCAGAATCCGAGTGTGACCACTGTAATGTAATAATGATAATGTTACGAAGAAGAGCTGCCAGACTGTGCACCGTTCTTAACATTAATATTGCTGTTATGCTAATTTAACATTCTGTATGTTTTGACAGGGACGTCAGTCTTCGTGACAAAACCAAATAAAATAGAACAGGAAAACGACATTTATTTGTAGTTTTTTTGTAAATAATTTTTCACATGTGTAAATTTGCTTAGTGACGATTGAAAACATGTCTGCGCGAATGCTAAAGAAGATGCAGGGTGGCTCAGATATTCTAGCACCGCCGCCAGATGATGAGTTAGACAACGACCACTTAACTGACAATGACGAACTCGATACGGTCAGGGGAAAATCGCATTTAAATCCATTTGATTTGGTAAGTACCCAAACGTGTGTGTGTTTCGCTAACGCTTAAAATATGCGACTTACAGCTTAACCAGCAAAGTCTCTCCGAGAGCGAATTCAAAGAGGATGACAACGAAACTGAACATCCATCGGCAGCCATACAGGCCAGTACCGCTGCCAAGAAAAAGAAGAAGAAACGGAAGAAGAAAGTCAAATCGCATGGTAATCACATCAGTAGCGAGGATAATGAACGCCAGGACAAATATTTCGAAAAAGTTGATCCACTGCTTGGCAAAGTCTATGATGCAGTTCCCAAACAATTGGAAAAGACACCGCAACTAACTGTAACTGCAGCAGTAGGAGCTGAGGGGGGCGGTAAATTGGCCAACAAGAAACTGTTGATGGTAGAGCTTAAACACTTGAATCAACAAAACGAAATGAGACGAACATTTGGCAGACGCGTTGTCAAGGTTGAGTAAGTTTTCACGCTCTTGGCTAAGCAACATTATCTAATTAAACTATTTTTTATTAGAAACAAACGTGGTCGCCAAAAGACAACGCTAAAGTCCACCTATATGGTAACTGCCAAGGACTCGTGGCCACCGTTGACCAAGAATATCATCACTATGAAACTGTTACCAACACCCGAAACGTCTGGCCCCTCCACCAGTCCGAAAATTCATAGGAACGACGATGAAAATGTGCAATGGTTTACCTTCCAGCACAGTCAATACTATCAGGGAGTGCAGCACATGTTTTTGTCAGCATTGGAACGCATAGATTCGGAATTTTTGATCACATTAATAAAGCGCTGTCCCTTCCACGTCGATTCGCTAGTGCAGCTGAGTGAGGTTTGCAAGATGACAGAGGACTTTGCTTTAGCGTCCGAATTGATTGAACGGGCGCTTTTACTGTTGGAATCCTCTCTGCACATCAACTTCAGCCTTACGTCGGGCAACTGTCGTCTGGATTACCGAAGACAAGAGAATCGGGCCTTTTTTGTTGTGCTCTTCAAGCACGCTCAGTACTTGGAGGAGCGCGCCTGTTGCCGCACAGCTTTTGAGATCTCCAAGTTGTTGTTAAGTCTGCAGCCAGATGTTGATCCATTGGCCATGGTACTAGTCATCGACTATTATGCCTTACGAAGCAAACAATTTGGTTGGCTTGTGGAGTTCTATGAGCAATACAATGCATCCCGAAACCTTTCCCAACTGCCCAACATGGCATACTCATATGCACTGGCGCTTTACACTCTGCACGGTAGATGTGAGCGCGCCAACGAAGCTCTTGAATATGCGCTGCTCATGTTCCCCGGAGTTCTGCGGCCACTGTTGGAAGAGATGTCTGTACAAACGGATAAGCGTGTACTAGCTTCATCGTATTTCTTTACCGATGTATCTGGCGAGTGAGTCATGATTTCTTCACATCGCGTGCCTGTCCCAATCTAATCTCTAAACTCTTCTTTTTTCTCTCTCTGCTAAAGTCAATCGCCAGCGCTTCACCAGCTTGTGTGCTTGTATGTGTGTCGAGCGAAGGTCATTTGGCGGCAAAACGATGTTCTCTTTTGGCTGGAGTCGACTGTAAATACTGTCTTGGATCGCATTGACAACAAGGATCCGATTATCAATGATTACAAAGAAAAACGTTTACTTCGCTATAGCGGAACACCACCACGTCCCATTTTGCGACATGTCATACTCTCCGATTACAAAGAGAAGGTGCCTCTGGCCGTTTTCGTTTCGAAAGAGAAACAGGCCATCATGACCTACGACCCGTTGCCTCCCATTGACAGTGTCAATTGCTATCAGCGGTTAGTTAATGACAGAATTCTTCAAATTCATATTAGTCATTGCTAAATTCTTTTATTTACAGCAAATCATCTTCGAGCAGCAGCCCCACAACCAACACCAACAACTCTGTTTCTATGTTTTTCCAGTCGTTGCTGCCGTCTTTCAATCTGAACAACATTGCAGTCGCACAACAGCAACCAGATGCTATTGCCGGAGCTGGCGCTGCAGCACCTGAAGTGGGGGGACATCCGCAACGCCAAGCCAACGCTCAAGGCGAAGGAGAAGGTTAAATTGTGATTTGATTTCATTTCTTTTGTATTGGTTAATTTGAGCAAAAAAATTATATTACTACACGCATAAACTTCATTTATTCTCGCAGAAGCTGGCCTTCAGCAATCGTTGACCCTGATGATGGACGCTATGCGCGACTTTTTGCAAAACTTTCGTCTTGCCGAGCATTTACGCTCACCAGAAACAGCAGTTGCTCAGTCGAGCAGCAGCAATGACGACGAAGAAGAAGGATCTAGCGACTATGTGGATTAGAGCAGTCAATGTCAATCAATATTGTAATAATACATTTTATCCTTCACAGACACTTAAAGACAACAATGCACCACACCACTTCTATCCAACTAAAACGGGTTTAATAATTTGCATCGCTTACTGTGTGCAGCATCCCAGAGCGGAGCTCTTGAGTCAGTGTTTTCGAAAAGCACTTTGCTTTTTGTTGCTTAAGCGCGGCTGTCACAAAATTTAATAATAGAAAATTTCTTATATACATGTGTTTTCATTGCATTAAATTCCTCGTCAAAGCTTTAGAACAAAAACATTGAGTATTCTTACTGTTTGGGTGAAGGAAACAATATTGCAGGTAAGAAATATGTCAATTTGAGCTTAAAGAATGTTTTATTGATTTAATGAATGCCTTTTTCAGTTACGCTTATCAATATAACAAACAGATTTCTCATCAATATTAGTTTTCATCATTTTCTCTTTTACATACATATAAACCTTTTGCAGTTATTGCAATATATAAATATTACTATGACAAGTACAATTTCGTATATAATTGTGTTTAGAGCGGGATTCAATGGAGCGCCGTTTGGTGTGTGTGTGTGTGTGTGTGTGTATGCTGAGTGTGTATGTGTCTGTGAGTGTAGGTTATAAAAAGTTACACATATACATATAATCTTGTAGAAGTAATGCACCTTATAAAAAGTTTAACTGGCAGACATTGTTGTTTAAAGATCTTTTAGCTTAAATTCAAAATCAGAATCACACAAAAGATAATCATTTGGCCAAATATGATTTACGCGTATTGCTGATATACAAACATTTAGGACAACTTTAGATCTTAACATATAGAAAATCATTACTAACGGCTAAGCAATACTATAGCGTGGAATACGTAATCGCATATAGAATAGAAAACGAAATCAGAACGAAAATAATAAGTAATCAAACGCGGCATTTCGCAGGCTGCCACGATCAGACAACGATTATGATTATGTCATTGTACCAAAGACGGGATTATGACGGCAAATGCTGGGTCCGTACTCCTCATAGGCAGCCTTCGTGTGACACACCTGATAAAACTCGGGCTGAAAAAGAAAATATTCAAATTACGATTTCTCATATTCTTATAAGAAAAGCTTACCGTTGAGGCCAGCATACTGCCTCCAAACCAGACGGCATAACGCTGCATATGATGCGTAATCACCGAAACATCGATTGGTTTTGGCTGAAATGGAAATTAAAATTGAGATTATGACTCATTCTTGAGTAATAATATAAGTCATCGGCATATACCTTAATGCGCCCCTCAGACAAGTTCTCACTAATTCGCAAACGCGTATCCACAGACCGTTTAATGTCGCGTTGCAAGCGTCTACCAAAGTCCTTGAACATAGTCGAGCCGCCGCTCAGTACAATATTGTTATAGAGAGGGCGACGTACATCAATTGGACAGTTCTGTATGACATTGTCAACAATCTCCGAGAGCGGTATGGTAAAGTCAGGATTCGAGAATTCGGGATGAAAGAAGATTTCCGGCCCGAGGAAGCGCTCATAGCCCACATCCACGCCGAACGGCTGTTTTGTGACAGTGTTGAGGCCCGTATAGTTGCGTATCCACTTGTTTGGCTCCGCATCGTACTTGGCAAACTCTTTGGCTATATCTGGACATATGTAGCAGTGTTTCTCTTTAATCGCTTTGGCAGTCTCGAGGCTCTGTTCTGGCGGAATGCCCACCTCCCGTTCACGCAATAAGCTCTGAATGAACGATGTAATGTTTCGACCGGCAATCGGTATATGCTTGATGCATGAACCAATCACATAGCCTTCCGCCTGTCAAAGAATTTGATTTAAAATGGAAAACATAGATAAGATATGCAGGGTCAATAATAAATATTTGTATGTACACTTACCACGGGAATTACGTGCGTCACACCATCACCGCTGTCTACCACAATGCCGGTTAGAGTTCGCTCTTCCGCTGATCGGGATGCCCAACTGGCGGCCAGGGCAAGCACAGCTTGAACCGCAATATAAAGACCAGGAACATTAAACGTTTCAAACATGATTTCCGCAGTATATTCTCGATTCTCTGGAGTATTTAGTGGCGGCTCGGTTAACAGAAAATAATGATCTTCAGGCTCCGCACGCAAATACTTGAACACGCATTGCTCCAAGAAGCGCTCCATAAGATCCCAGTCTTCAACTAGGCCATGACGCACAGGATACTATAAAGCACAAAACCACAACACCTTATTTTACGTTTTAACACTTTTGATAAACAGTTTTTTATCAGTTGTTGTCATATCACGAAGTTATTCACGGGCTGCTATATCGTAACAAATGCGTGCGCATAAACGCTGCATAGTTAATGCTGCTTACTCACTTTGATGGCGTAGCCCGTGGCATCGAATGCCTCGTCGCCAATGAAAAAGTCAAGATCCTCGATGCCTTTTGTTACGCGTCGCTTATTGGTGTCACCAACGCCTGCTGACTCCTTAATTGCGATGGCCGAGGGTATTATGAACTGTGGCTCCTTGTTGCCAGCATAGCCCAGTTTGGAGTAGCTGCCAATATAACCAATGTATCATTAGTGGTACATTTAGGATTGTGTACAAGTAAGGCACGTTACTCCATAGACAACTATCACGCATGCAACTTACCCGGTGCCTACATCGATTACGCATGCCGGTAGCCTGCCTGCCATGTTGACTGAGGATTTGGTTGATATTACTATTCAACGATCTAAATTACGCTTTTAGCTTGAATTTTATACAACTTTCAATTTGATTGATTTGCTGATAAACACCAAATTTTGTAAATTTTCAACCACACCTCCTCCAGCGACGATGTGTCATTTAGAAAAACTTCGCTCTTTGTCACTTACACACACATTCGCAACACCTACATGGCCAGTGTTGCACTGGTATGCGATGTGTTTTCCAGCACTACCATAAAATAATCGAAACGATTAGTGTCGGTAACGATAATATATCACACGCTTCGCTTGGACTCGCAAATTTCGGCGGTGTGTGTGTGTGGCTGCGACAGCCTTTTTCCACGTTTTTCCTATTAGCGTATATTTTTGCAATTGGCCTTGCCAGTGCATCATTTTCATCGATAATTTAGCAAAACCTTAGCGAATTGTGGGTGCTTAGTGGACGCTTCTTTGTTTGTGCAGCAATCACAGCAAAACCGGCGAATAGAACTAACCACATACCCGAAAATGGAGGCACAAAAATTGACGGAACTGTTGCGCGCAACCATTGATCCAAATCCGGAGCAAAGGAAGGCGGCCGAGGATCAATTAGCACAAGTAAGTGACTAACTAAAAAAATAGTAAAGTGCTCTGGCACGACCTCCACATCTTAAACCCCACTGGCGCCATCGCCAATGCATGAAGAAAACCATGTGCTTTTTTAATTGTTCGCTTTAACCTCCCTCTCTCTGCCTATCTGTATTTACATGAGTGTGTGTGTGCGTGAGAGTGTGTGTATGAACGCATGCATAGGTATGCATATGTATGTGTGCTGTGTGGTAATGTGCGGGTGTGCTAGTGTCAATAGTAAATTGATATTATCCAAAAACAGCAAAAGGCAGCAACTATTTTTTGTTTGCCATACATTTAGCTGAGCTACAGAATTTGGCCCGCTGGCCCAGCGACCCATTGGCCATGCGGCAACAAGTACTGTTGATAGGAGTCATGCGGGTGGTGCGTTTACAAATGCAGAGAACAAATCCATATATGCATGTGTGTGCGCTCGTGTGTGAATGTATGTGTTTGACACTGTGGCAACAAGTTTATGTTCCTATTAACTTTAGGGTATTTGATCTTTCAAGTTTCATTTACTAGCACTTTTCAGGCTACATAATAGTTAATATAGTGCAAAACATTCTTATTAAAAAATTGATACACATCAGGAATGTTATACTATAATTACTCCAAGTGAAAAGCAAGATTTATATTAATTGCCAGTAATTAAATTCCCTCGGAAGTGCAAATTATGAGACATAACAAATGAATTTCATTCCATTAGCTCAGCATTCTGTACCACTGTTCAAGAGTATCTTATATTATGGCTGAGTCAGCTTCTAACGATTTCCATGCCCCTCCTTATTCAATCGGTTAATTAACTTTATCAGCATATATTGCAAATTACTACTACACTGTTCAAAGTTTCTTTAATGGGCAAACGCATGCCATTTAAATATATACATGTAGCATATAGCATATAGATATATATTCGTATGAATATAGGGAAATGTGCTTAGAATTTTAAATGTTACGAATTGGGAGGAGCTTCGTGGCTGGTGCTACATGTATTGCTATTGTTTTATCAATACACGTTTTCCAATCTTTGGATTGGCATGCGAAATTGTATCCATTGTGTGTGCCACTGAATTATATTACTCATACGCCGTACACCATGTTATACGGCAGCTGTATAAACAAATCAACAGAAGGAAAAACTATTTACACATGTTCGCTGATGTTCTATCGCCCAGATACACAAAATCATTGGGTTTGTGCCGACAATTCTGCAAATCGTCATGCAAACCACGCTAGAACAGCCAGTGCGGCAGGCGGGTGCAGTCTATCTAAAGAATCTGATAAACAGCAGCTGGTCGGATCACGAGACAAAGCCTGGAGAGCCCATACCATTTTCCATTCACGAACAGGATCGCGCCATGATACGCAGCGCTATTGTGGATGCTATTGTACACGCCCCAGAGCTGATTAGGTGAGTTGAAATGACATAATGCAATGTTTCATAAAATAATAAATCTAATCATGATTGTGCTGTGTGATCTACAGAGTTCAACTGGCTGTCTGCGTGAACCATATCATTAAGAGCGATTTCCCTGGCCGTTGGCCCCAAGTAGTGGACAATATTAGCATATACTTGCAAAATCAAGATGTAAATGGTTGGAATGGCGCTCTGGTCACCATGTATCAACTGGTCAAGACATATGAATACAAGCGCTTCGAGGAACGCACGCCGCTCAACGAAGCAATGAATTTGCTGTTGCCAATGATTTATCAGCTCATGATGACGTTGCTCAACGATCAGTCGGAGCAATCGGTGCTGTTGCAAAAACAAATACTCAAGATTTATTATGCACTAACACAGTATAGTCTGCCGCTTGATCTGATAACTAAAGAGATCTTCTCGCAGTGGATGGAAATCTGTCGCCAGATTGCAGATCGCGCTGTACCCGACTGTTCTCATCTGGAAGATGATGAACGCACTGAATTCCCCTACTGGAAGACCAAAAAATGGGCGCTGCACATTATGGTGCGCATGTTTGAGCGGTAAGTTCTGTGAAATTTCCATTAAATTTAAATGTAGTCCAAATCAATTTATTTGCAGCTATGGTAGTCCCAGCAATGTTGTAAGCGAAAAGTATCAGAAATTCGCTGAATGGTATCTGCCCACCTTTAGCTCAGGTGTCTTGGAGGTCTTGCTCAAAATCCTGGATCAATATCGCAATCGTGTTTATGTGTCGCCGCGTGTTCTAACTGATGTATTGAACTATCTGAAAATTGCGTAAGTTTGCTAAGTTTAATGTTAAATCGAAAAATATTTAATTATTATTGTTAGTGTGAGCCATGCCTATACCTGGAAGCTGATCAAACCGCACATGGTGGCTGTTATTCAAGATGTCATATTTCCTATTATGTCATTTACCGATTCTGATCAGGAGCTGTGGGAGAGCGATCCATATGAATACATACGCCTCAAATTTGGTAAGCAACAATAGAAACACATTCTTTATATTAATTATTATTATTATATCATATTTCCTCCCTCTATAGATATCTTTGAGGACTATGCCACTCCTGTACCAGCTGCTCAGTCGCTGCTGCATTCCGTCTGTAAGAAACGTAAGGGCATTCTCCCTAAAGCGATGAGCACAATAATGCAAATAATTACCTCACCCAATGCGGACAACAAGCAAAAGGATGGTGCTCTTCATATGATTGGCACATTGGCGGATGTTCTGTTGAAGAAGGCGCTCTATCGGGATCAGGTCGAGTCCATGCTGACCACCTATGTATTTCCAGAGTTTCAGAATCCTGCCGGTCATATGCGTGCTCGTGCCTGTTGGGTTTTGCACTACTTCTGTGATGTTCAAATCAAAAATCCCCAGGTTCTCGCTGAGACAATGCGCCTGACCACCAACGCCTTGCTGACGGATAAAGAGCTTCCCGTTAAGGTGGAAGCCGCCATTGGCCTGCAAATGTTCCTATCATCTCAAGACGAAGCTCCAAGATATGTGGAGTCACAAATCAAAGAGATTACGAAGGAGCTGTTGACCATCATACGCGAAACTGAAAACGAAGATTTGACAAATGTTATGCAGAAGATTGTCTGCACATTTACAGAGCAACTGCTGCCAGTTGCAACAGAAATTTGTCAACATTTAGCAACAACATTTAGTCAAGTGCTGGAAACGGAGGAGGGTTCCGATGAGAAGGCCATTACGGCCATGGGGCTATTGAATACAATAGAAACTCTCCTAAGCGTTATGGAGGAACATCCGGATGTGCTGCTTAACTTGCATCCGATTGTGATTAACGTCGTGGGACATATATTCCAGCAGAACATTACCGGTAAGTTAATCTACATGGTCAAGGGTCTAAGACTTTAAAATTCGGAGTTTCTCCCACAGATTTCTATGAGGAAACGTTCTCCCTTGTGTACGATCTAACATCGAAGTCCATTTCGGCTGAAATGTGGCAAATGCTAGAGCTCATCTATCAGGTATTCAAGAAGGACGGCGTAGATTACTTCATTGACATTATGCCGGCGCTGCATAACTATGTTACAGTCGATACGCCGGCTTTCCTCTCCAATCCGAACCGTCTCCTGGCTATATTGGATATGTGCAAAACTGTAAGCTGACTGAAATACTTTTGCTGATCATATATAATGTATTGTGTGAATTGGTTTCTGTTCAGATGTTAACAAGCAATCCTGGAGAGGATCCCGAATGTCATGCTGCTAAATTGATGGAAGTCATAATACTGCAGTGTAAGGGACAAATTGATTCGGTGATACACATGTTTGTGGAGTTAGCTTTGTCGCGTTTGACACGCGAAGTGCAGTCATCCGAACTGCGCACAATGTGCCTACAGGTGGTCATTGCAGCCTTATATTATAACCCCCAGCTGCTGCTCTCAATTCTGGACAAAATGTCGCAACCAAACAACGAACCAATCAGCTCGCATTTCATCAAGCAATGGCTTCATGATGCAGACTGTTTCCTTGGGTATGTCAACTACTTTTTTAACTCCACTTGTAGACTTACGATTATGTTCGTTTAGCATACACGATCGCAAGCTGTGTGTCTTGGGTCTGTGTACACTCATCTCGCTGGGCGATGCCAAGCCCCAAGTGTTGAGCGAGGTGGCGTCTAAGATTGTACCATCGCTGATATTACTCTTCGACGGGCTAAAACGAGCTTATGAATCGCGTGCACAGGAAGAGGAAGAGGAAGAAGAGGAGGAGGACGGTAATGACTGCGAGGGTAAGAGCGAAAAATACTTCAATTTATTGTTAAACTAACTTTTCTATTGTCGCCCGCAGAGGCTCTGTCAAGCGATGAAGATGAAATGGATGAGATGGCACCCAATTACTTAGACAAGTTAGCCGATTTCACCAAAACGAAAGGTGCTGTAGCGGGTTTTGAGGTGAAAGCCGAAATCAAGGACGATGATGATGAATCGGATGATGAAGCGGAAGAGTCGGTTGCCGATTTGAATGAAACAGGTCTCGAAACATTCACCACGCCGATTGATGACGAAGAAAACGAGAGCGCTATTGATGAATATTGGACGTTCAAGGAAGTTATAACTGGTATATCTAAATAATATTTTATGAAACTATACGATCATTTAATTCTGTTCTGCATTCTTAGCACTTTCTGCCCAAGACCAGCCATGGTACTCGCTGCTAACATCAAATCTAACACCCGAACAGGCCAAAGCGCTGCAGGATGTGGTTGTGACCGCCGATCAACGCAAGGCGGCCAAAGAATCGAAACTAATTGAGAAGCAGGGCGGATTCGCCTTCCCTCAGACCACCGTGCCGACATCGTTTAAATTTGGCTCTTAATTGACTGTGGGATACCGACTTAGTACGCTTTTCTTCTGACTTCATTGTTTCTCATATTCTTTCCAAAACGAAAAAAAAAAAAAGAAATAACTAATAGTTGTTGCTGGCACTATATGACGGCTGTTGAGGCAATCTCTGGATTCTCGTACATATTTGATGTACACACATTTACACATTTACACGTGTTCAATACATCGATCGGGTTGAGCGATTGATGGGTAGAGTGATCGCTTAATATTTATTGTAGATTTATATATAAAATTTCTATTTTTGGCATTTCCATGCCAACTAAATTATAGTAACATAAGTGGAAAGCCTATTGTATATCATTGTATGTAACTAAAAAAAAAAACCTATTTAGAAGTCGTCTCATAGAATGAGATCGCGCCCAGCTAAGCATGGATCATTCACAATCCAGCGAGAGAATGAGAATTCAATGTAGAGCATTTCACTTACATTGCCTTTACACACTTATATAACGTAATAGACGGAGCGATATTTTTGAAAAATAAAAACATTTTTAACGTTTGAATTGAACTTGATTTTCTCTTTGTCTATAATTTATATTGTTTCTATGGTTTGATGCTCACATGTGAGTTATTTAAATTAAGCCTCCACTTTCAGTGTTGGGCAATGTGCTGTTAATGTTAATTTTAGTAATGCACAAATTGCGGAGGCTCACTGATAAATATTCTCTTTAGTTTTGCCATTCACGTGTGAAAGCTGAATGCATTAATGCCGCATTTGTTTATATTTTATGAACATAAACTAAAAAGGCGTCGACATGAAAATTGCTATTGAAGGCTGTGCCCATGGCGAATTGGAGCGCATATATGAGACCATTGAAGGGATCGAAAAGGAAAAAAACATTAAAATTGACTTGCTTCTATGCTGCGGAGACTTTCAATCTACGCGAAATGTTACGGATTTACAAACGATGGCTGTGCCAAGGAAATACATGGACATGTGCACCTTTTACAAGTGCGTAGCTACGCTTGTATCATCTACCATACTTATTTAACCAACATTTTTACAGATATTACAGCGGCGAGCTCGTTGCGCCCATTCTGACAGTTTTCATTGGTGGCAACCACGAAGCATCCAACTATTTACAAGAGCTGCCTTACGGTGGTTGGGTAGCTCCTAATATATATTATCTTGGATATGCTGGTGTAATCAGAATAAATGGCATTCGTATTGCTGGCATCAGTGGCATATACAAGGGCCATGATTTCTTGCGCGGCCACCACGAATTCCCGCCATACACAGAGCAAACATGTCGCAGCGTCTACCATGTGCGGCAGATGGAGATATTTCGCCTGAAGCAACTTTCTGGCAAGGTAGATATCTTCATGTCGCACGATTGGCCCAGGGGCATACAGGAGTACGGGAACAAAGCTCAACTGCTACGATTTAAGCCACATTTTGCAGAAGACATCGAAAATGGGCAGCTGGGCAGTCGTCCGCTCGAGGAACTCTTAAAGGCTATTCAGCCTACATATTGGTTTGCTGCTCATTTGCATTGCAAATTCGCTGCGCTAGTGCCACATACTAGAAATCATATAAAATCAAGGAACGCCGATGATGCAAGCAGCAGCAGCAGCAGTAGCATTAGCGAAAGTGAGGATGAAAATGAAGACAACTTTAGCAGTAACAGGCCAGTGCAAGAGAAGGTGACACCAGCACCAGTGCCTGTTACTAAATTCTTGGCTTTAGACAAATGTCTACCAAGGCGACGCTTCCTGCAAGTACTAGACATGCCCACTGATGAGAGTTCTGAAGGCAAATTAACGCTAGAATATGATGCCGAATGGCTTTCGATATTGCGCACAACGAATCATTTGATTTCTGTAAAAGATAACAATTACTATCTGCCTGGCAAGAAGGCAGGTGCCATTGAAGAGCGTTGTAATTTCACACCCACTGACGAGGAGCTGGAGTACATACGCGCTAAATTCGAAAGCCTTCGAGTGCCCGAGAATTTCTGTCGCACTGTGCCGGCATTCGATCCCGATGAAGAACAAAATTACAAGCAAATGCACATTGAACAGCCAAACCCATTGCTGAACCCACAGTCCAATGAGTTTTGCTCAATTTTGGGCATAGATGATCCGCTTTGCTTAGCCATGCTGGCAAATGGAAAAGATTTGCCACAAACTGCTAGCTCGCTGGACAGCTTTGCAGACGACAGGCCGGATCAAGTGAAACAGGAGCAGACTATAGAGAATATGACGCCATTTATCGAGCCTATGGTAACGCCTCCGAAGCGTAAACTAAATATGACGCTACCAGCGCCAGTCGTAGCTGTCGACCCAGACAAAAATGTCATTGAGCTGCCCGCTGAAGTAGACGAAGAGGTGACGATGCCTGCTATCGAGGAATCAAAAGTGGAAGAGACTCCACCTATTTGCACTACTCCCAACGTAAAGAAACTCAAGAGACGAAATCAAAGCATATACCAAGCTGAAGATGATGATTAACGGACGAATCTTATCCCGACCATGTTAGGTTAAGTTCTGATTGTCTATATCCCCAACCAGTTAAAAGTCGATATTAAAAAAAAGAGGCAATTTTATTTAAATAACACAGAAAATGCTTAATCTTGCGGATCCTACTGGTATACGGCATGTGATGTTCATGTTAAGTAGAAATAAATTAAGTTTACATTTAAACATATATTCTTTAAGGATATAATTCACTGAACGTCGGTGACAGTAGCACCATACACTTCAGCGGCACAGATGAAGCAGCATTTCAGCACAGACTTGGGAGTTGGGGTTAAATCACAATAGTAGCTAGAGGGCGACGGAATGCACTGCAATTGCAATTCGTCGCCATCCGGCTTGGGGCGATAGAAGCGGCAAAGGCGTGGACCGTATTTCGGCATATTGGCATCGTATGGTGGACTAAGTATATCGAAGAAGGCAGCAATCCCGTTGCCGACCTGAGTTATCTGATGATAGTTACGTTTGCGTGGCGTGAGCAAGGCGCTGGATGTTTCGGTTGACACCAAGCTGGGCTCCTCAGCGGTCACTTTGACCACTGTTGGATTCTTCTCGTACTGAACCATTTCATCGGCGGCCAGCTTCTGGGAGTAGCTCTGTACATGCAACTTGCCCCAGATGCAGCGCAGCAGGCCGTACATCATGGGATGATCGTGCAGTGGAATTGAATTATTACCGCGCACAATGAACAGACTCATGGAGAAACGTTCATCCTCAAATATGTGCATGTAGCTGCATGGAGCACGGCTGACATTGGAGGCATCGTCACGGAACAGCTCCTCCTTGATATGTAGATCACGATAGGTGAGCTCATCAGTCAACTGTTTCAGAAGCTGCAAATTGGCATTGAAGCTGGCAAGATTGGCGCGATCGAAAGTCTTGAAGGCCTGTCGCAGCACGCTCATAAAGTGGCTCGTCATTGCCGAAAAAGCTGACGAAAATATTTAGCTTTATCAGAAATGCACCAGAATCGACTCGCACTAACGTCAACTGAATTTCGAATGGCTTTAGTTCGATTAGAAACCTTGATAAGCAAACTGCACAGCAATTGCGGCTAACATAAATTATAGATAAACAAATCGACAGCTGTTCGCCAGTGTTGGGTATTGCTCTCAAACAGACAGTACCAAAAACAATTGAATAATGAAATTTTTTTATTTTTGTTTAAAACTTTGAAGTTCTTCCTGGCTTCCTAATGCCTGATATTTCAATATATTAATTTAAAAATGTATAAGCTTTATGCAAACTAGCTTTTAATAGAAATAAAAATAAATATGAACGCCCTTAATTCAACATTTTTTATTCAAGTCAATAAAAACCTTTTGACTATTTACATATAAATACAATTATAAATTAATAGCCCCTCTCCTTGGATTGTGTGGCGTGCGTCAACACCCAGGACTTGTAATCACGCTTCTTCATTGACATTTGTTTGTGACGCGGATGCGTGGGACAGATGACATAACCGCGCTCCTGTCGCACAACAATATAGCAATCCTTGCAGCGGCGCTTTATGCGCCCCTTCACTTTAAATCCTGCCACTTGCTGAACAAATGCATTGAAAGGCGTCAAAAGGGATGATACTAAATTAGTTGTGGGCACTAATTGCTGACCAATTGTATTGTGAACCGGTGTTGTGGTTGTTGTGGCACTGGCTGTGGACCGCATTAGCACATGGAAACCACGTGATCCGTTGATGCCATTCCATAGGCGTACGCTACTCTGAAGCAATTTACTTGTAAATGACATCTGAAAACCAATGTTTAATTTATATTTTTCTAATAATTACACAAACACGCACCTTCTACTACATTAGTGTTGCCAGAGTATCAAAAATGAGCTGCTAAACGCGTTGCCAACCATTTACACTATTTCAGTTATAATGTAAATGAACTAGCTCGCATTAATATCAATTGGGTATTTTTTTTTAAATATATATAATTTTTTTTTTTTTTATAAAATTCAGTTGAAGTCGATTATTTTACTTTTGAGAATTGCATTGAGTCGCTTTACGAGTAATATTAATCGATGTTAATTACTTCGTCAGCTCTTGCCTCCTCCAGCCTTGTGCGTTTGCATTTAGTGGGACCGACAGCTTCCTCATCCGAAGAATCTATTATTTCAGTAATGTCCTCATAATCATCAGCATCCATAGTCTTGCTGGGCTTTCGTTTTGTTGCGGTTTTCTGTGGGCACTCCACCGTAAGTTTAACTGTTGCCGCCGCGACTGAATCCTCAACATTCTCCTCAACATCTTCATCATCCTCAACTACGAGACAATCATCATCGTCGTCATCCTCAACTTCCGTTGGTCGACTTCGTTTCGAGGTTGAAGGACCATCGTCTGTCGCATCTTTACCATTTGCCGAACGCTTACGAGAACTTGGCTCCGCCTCAGGTTGCTCAGGTTGCTCAGGTTTCTCCTCCTTGGGCTGCAGCTGATTTTTATCGGCAATCACCTCAAATAGGACATCATCCCTTTCCGCGTCGAAGTGTGCGACGATAATGCTTAGTTCGTAGCTCTGGAAGAAGTCATCGCATTTCAAGATGACACCATCCACAATGTTCATATCACTCAGCATTTTTTGTTCATTGCATTCAGTTTCGCCCTCCTCCGAAGATATAAGAATAGAGCCAGTTGACTCGACTGTCACATCCGGATTGACCATGTTCAAAGTCTTGATGAGCACTTCATCGCGGAATGCTTTGATTTGGACACGTTTTGTATCGATGCGCAACGTTATAGCTGGATCACTGGCGCATACATAACAGTTAGGATTTGGGGCCGGGAAAAAGGCGTCCGGCACCAGAAATTGATTGCGGCCATTGAGACGGAGTCGAGCATACACAGCCTTGCACTGCTCCCACTTAGCCTGCAGTACGCTGAATGCACGCAGTACCGAGATGCCTGCTGTTATTGCATTGGTGGTGGCAATTGCGGGAATAATGTTGCCAGCCATTGACTTAATTTCGAATCTTGACTTGCGCTCAATGTCAAAGATATGCGAACGCACATTGGCACAGGCGGCGACAAAATCCATGGCTGCCTGATCGTCCTTATCCCACACCAATGTGTCGTTGCCCTCCAGTTTAAGAAAAGCTGCGCTCAGCTCTTTGAGCGCATTGGCAAAGACATGTGCACACTCCTCCACTGACCATATCTTGTGAGTCTGACGTGCAAGCTGGGGTCCTTCAGAACTGGCGCCGTCAGGCAGTAGCGTGTCCCATTGCACGGGCACGGGCGCCTTGCGGGACTTCCACAGATTCGACATACGCAACAAATAGTTTATGTCTTCGTTGAAGAACTTGTTGAACAACTTGCCAGCATCGTAGTTGCAATCCTTGGCCCATTGACGAGTATTGATGCGAACTACGTTGCCATTGGCGGTGGTTGCCTCTGGTTCCTTTTCCTTATCCTTGTGTTCTTCAGGAGCATCACCAGCAGCACCTGCATCTATAGCTTCAGCTGCGGCATCTTGAGCCTCAGGATCAGCTGCATCAGGCGAAATGTCTTCATCCTCTACAGATTCACCGAATAGTTGACTACAAAATTTATTGTTATTAATGTTATTTATGTGAAATCAATAAACAAAACTTACTTAAATAGATGCTTGGCCCAGACAATGCAGTGAATGGGCTCGGAGGGCGTATTTCGAATGGTGCAACCGGGAAAACTTCTTTGCTTCTCCTTGGGAGTGCATTCGTAGCACTGGGTCAAGCCGCGCTTAATCAACTCTACTTGTCCATTATAGCCAGAGGTGCCGCTCTCGATCAGCGGCACATCAGCATTGAGACACATCCGATTTACGTGGTTTCTCGCAGCGCGATTGTCCAATGCACTGAGCACCACATCAAATTTCTTAAAGAAATTGACGCCATAGTCAGTGCTGAAACACAAGCAGATAAATAAGATAACAATATGTAATGGATATGCATAATACTTACGACGTAACGCTGTCGTGGTAGGCCGTTATGTTTGCATCAGGATTAAAGCTGAGGGCGCTTTCACGTGCTACCCGTGCTTTCGACTTGCCTACATGTTCGCGATGGAATAGGAATTGGCGGTTCAGATTACTTAAGTCAATCGTATCCAAATCGATCTGCACAATAAGATTCATAATTAAATGAAAAAAACTGAAACTTCAAATTAAATTTACAATTTCAATATCCGTAAAGCCGCTGAGCACAAGATTTTTTAGCACTTCGCATCCAATGCCTCCAGCGCCTACTACTAATACTTTTGATTTCTTGACCAATTCTTGCAACGTAACGGGCAGAACGCCATCAATTGCTGCAGCCATTATTTATTTTTTGTTTGATAATTTATCACTTAATGCAATGCAAAACACAATTCGCGAATGACGCCGGCGACCACACATACACATACAAACTTAGGGAAAATAGTGCTGTACAACGCGAATTAGTATCAGGCGCAAACTGTTATCGAATTTGTAGTCTATCGGTACAGCTGTTTATAAAATATCACATTTCAAACATTTGTATACCCGGTCACACCGCATTAATTGATTGTAGTAATAGATTGTATGTGTGTTGTGAGGAAGCAGAAAACGGACGATTTAAATTTTAAGTTCTTGTTTATGCAGCACTACAACTGCGCGTCAACTGCAACTAAGAAAAAAGCATTTGGCATTTAAAAGAAATTTGTAGAACGTGGTGAAGCATAAACATGGCAGAAGTGCGACGCAGAAAGGCAGAAAATGATGTTGACGAGGCTGCTGCTGCTCAGACTGCCGCAAACAGCGCAGCTGATTCTTCAGATCATGTAAGTTATCCAGGTCAATTCAGATTGAAAATTTCTGCACTTATCGGTAGACATATGTATTCAGTAATTGCATTCCATAATTTGCATAATTCATTGAAGCGCATAAAAAAAGAAGCGAATTTTATGTATACCAATACAACAAGATATCTACTGTATCCATGTACGTTTGTACGTGTATCTTACATTGTGTGTGCAGTGTTTTTGTTATTCTCTGACGCACAAGCAGGTGGTAAAAGAGCGCCATTCAGAGAGTCATTGAGAGAGGGATAGAGGCGCAGGGAGAGAGAGTGAGAGAGAGAAGGAATGTGTGTGTATTGGGAAAATGAGTAGAAGAGAGGACGCAATTGGAGAAAAACCAATAACAAATATACTACATACACAAAGCTAACTGTGACATACATGCATATGCATACACACTCGCACACATACAGACTTAAGTGACAATAACAAAGACCCCGGTGTATTGCAAGGAAATCCAATTAAGTGACCATTACGGAAGCGTCCCTAACAACCACTCAACCACCTAGCAACCACCCAACGACCTCAGCGACGTGCTTTGACAATATGATTCCTCTGTTTGTCTCTATGATAATGATAAGACCCCAGGCATATGGTCCAACTGCTTTGCAACTTTCTTATCACTCCCGCCAATTTTTTGACAAACTAACAAAACACGCCACTGAAATAACCAACCAGAGCCAAACAAGTACAAACTTGGATAAATAGTCTAAATATTCCGATTATACTTTGCACAATACTATATACATAAATCACCCGACGTCTTTGGACTTTGAATTCGAACGTTTGCAATGGCTTTTTATATTTTAATGTCTATATATCGCTTTAATGATTGAGTGGCTGTTTGGCTCTGATAAAATGCTTTCAGGTCGATTCAGAGGAAGAGAAAATCCCAGAGGAGAAATTCGTTGAGGAGCTGGCCAAGAATTTGCCGCAAGGCACAGATAAAACACCCGAGATCTTGGACTCTGCTCTTAAGGATTTACCCGATCGGTATGTACAAAAAAAGATACATATATGATGTGTGTACGAATAACAATATGGCAAGCGTAAGAATGCGTGAAATTCCAAAATTATTTCATTATACAGATGTGTGCAATCAGTCTGCAAAGAGCATTAAGAAACGAAAATAATCCATTTGTACACTGTTAAATATTGAAATTCTTAATAGGGTGGTCTACTTTTGTTTTTAAATTTAATATATAGAAATAGGGATCTGCGAAGCCATACAACTTTTACAATATTGATCATCCGTCCATTCTATATAAACAAAAAAATTTTATGTTTTAGAAATAAACAAAAATCAAATAGTTCTCTTTCTCCTTCTCTTTGTACTGAATACAAATCCAATTTTGCAGTCTTACACAGTATTTGTAAAACAAAATTAAAAAAAAAAATGAAGGCTACGTTTCGAGCGGCAGTTAAAGTATTTCCAATTAATGCAATGATTTGAAATGAGTAGAAAAGTATAATAATTATGTGTAGCTTTATCTGATTCTAAAAGTAAAGACGTAAATTATTCCAAAAATTGTAGCACAGTGTTAATAGATAATTTTGTTATTTGTGTTGTATGCAAATGTTATTTTAGATGGAAGAACTGGGTCATTCGGGGCATCTTCACATGGATTATGATTTGCGGATTTGCATTAATCATCTATGGTGGCCCTCTGGCCTTGATGATTACGGTGCGTTAGCGTTTGAGAAAGGGTGCACACGTTGACATACTATTAATCACTTATCGACATTTATAGACGCTGCTTGTGCAGGTGAAGTGCTTTCAGGAAATTATCTCAATTGGCTATCAAGTGTATCGCATACATGGCCTGCCCTGGTTTCGAAGTCTCTCCTGGTACTTCTTGCTCACCTCCAACTATTTCTTCTATGGCGAACATCTAGTTGACTACTTTGGTGTGGTCATCAATCGTGTGGTAAGGGGCTTACACTGTCCTCGACAGCTTTCGACGTGATTTACCTATTTTTAATGAATTTGTTTTGCAGGAATACTTGAAGTTCTTAGTCACCTATCATCGTTTCCTATCGTTTGCCTTGTACATCGTTGGGTTCGTTTGGTTTGTACTGTCGCTGGTCAAGAAATATTATATTAAACAATTCAGCTTATTTGCCTGGACGCACGTCTCGCTGCTAATTGTCGTCACCCAAAGTTATCTAATTATACAAAACATATTCGAGGGACTTATTTGGTTTATAGTGCCCGTTTCGATGATTGTTTGCAATGATGTCATGGCATACGTTTTTGGTTTCTTCTTTGGACGTACACCCCTCATCAAGCTGAGCCCCAAGAAAACCTGGGAGGGCTTTATCGGTGGTGGTTTTGCAACTGTTCTCTTTGGCATATTATTCTCATATGTTTTGTGCAATTACCAATACTTTATCTGCCCCATTCAATACTCGGAGGAACTAGGTCGCATGACAATGTCCTGTGTACCCAGCTATCTGTTTACGCCACAGGAATACAGCTTGAAATTGGTAAGCAACAATTTAAGCATGCCCAGTATGGTTTCCCTAATGAGTATTGATTTGTTTGCGCAATTTCTGCTATTCCAGTTCGGTATTGGCAAGACATTGAATATCTATCCATTCGTATGGCACTCTATCTCGCTGAGTCTGTTCAGCTCTATAATTGGACCGTTTGGCGGCTTCTTTGCATCTGGCTTCAAGCGTGCATTTAAAATTAAGGTAAGTCCACTTTCCCTTGCATATAATATCTGAGTTTTTTTTAATTTATATATATTTTATAAATATGTATTTTTAGGACTTTGGTGACATGATTCCTGGCCATGGCGGCATTATGGATCGTTTCGACTGTCAGTTTTTGATGGCCACCTTTGTCAACGTTTACATTTCAAGTTTCATTAGAACTCCATCGCCGTCGAAACTATTGACACAGGTTTGTTAAGCTTTCAACATATGCATATGTACCATATTATAACTCTGGCTCCTTTCTAGATTTATAACCTTAAACCGGATCAACAATACCAAATTTATCAGTCGTTAAAAGACTCGCTTGGCGACATGCTAAACTAAAAATATTAGACAACAACAACTGTTTGCTTTAGTCGTACGTCTCTTAATATATATATATATATCTATATATATTCATTATAAAAGGAAATCTACGTTCATATATACACATACATATGTGTATATACATTGATATGCTTATTTCTGTTTATCAACATTCGCCAAGCGCTATTTGGATAATGTAAAGGGCCCCAAAAAGTGATTCAATTGAATCGAACACTATATATATATATGAATAGTTTTAATTTCTTGAGCATAATTTTTTTGTTATGTTTTTAGTTATAGTTTAGAATTTTGTTGTTATTTACGATTTTTTTTAAGTTATTTCAGTTACAATTACTATTACGATTAATATTACGTTAATGGCATTATACAGTGCAATTGCAATCCGATTACCGGTGATTTGTTGTTAAGCGATTCCATTAATTTTAATCAAACTATAATTTCGTTATGAGATTGACCTTTTACAAATTCGAATTAAATACTGCATGTGAAAGCCAGCGAAAGGCGAATAACAACTATTAGAGCGATCCAATGAAATGAATTTAATGTTTATATGTCTTCGTGTGTGAATTTACAAAAAAAATATAAATATATATATAGATATATGTATATATATGTATGTATATCTAGTGCATCTATGTACTACTTTATTTACTATTAAATTATTAAAGCTCTACGCTTCTATGTCGAGAGCCGAGTTTAGTCATGCCAGAGAAGAGGCGCACCTAGTTTAGATTGTGAAATGTTCTTTAGTAAATACGTGTAACTTAAAACATCATTTTTTGGATGAGCATTTTAGTTTTTTAACTTAACAATATACGTATGTTCATATATCTAAAGACTTTCAATTTGTTTTATGTTTATTTCTAGTGCAATATAGTTGAATATTTTTATTTTATTCTTCAGTTCTCTATTAGGACGTAAATATGTTCAGTTTTGATATGCAGTAGAAGCGTTTCTATATGCATCGATATATATATTTATATGGATAGTTCCTTTCGAGAATGAGATATCATTTAATTGAGAAATTCCGTTGACTCATCCAATTCAAATTAGAGTCGAGCAACTGTTTTATATATGTATATAAGATCAGTCTCTATTGATGTTACAAAACTATATTAAAATTAATAAAACCAAAGAAAAATTAAGTTTATTTTTGTTGGAAAATTATATAACATAACAGATTTCAGGTCAATTCTATGTAAGTTAGCTTATACATACTTTCTTTCTTTTTTATTCAATTTGTACAAATATGTTAGGGCACTTAGGTGAGGCAAATAATAATTGCAATTATTACTTTGATGTGTCATCCACAATTTCGATCGGTTTTATTAGCATCTTACTAATTAGAGATTTCTGCAAATCCGCAACATCTTCACGCTCCAGATCAAAATAAACATTTCGTTTCCGCGCATCGTCCAGCAAATGGCGCCATATATTTACAGACTGTCGATGGCCAGACATTGATTTTTAATGAAATATTGATTTGATTTAGAATTGTAATGCTTACCTGTAGATCATCAAAATTTCCACAGATAACTAGACAACGAGTTGGTCTAGTGATGGCCACATTAAGACGCTGATAGTTAGTGAGGAAGCCAACGCCGCGTGTCCGTGCATTCGATAGGATTATGATATCCCGCTCCTGGCCCTGATACGCGTCGACAGTGTGCGGTGTAATCTTCATGTGGCTGGGTATCACCTGACTGAGTGTATAGCAATGACTGCTATAAGGGGAAATTAATCCATAAGTAAAACGTTTGACAGGCATCATCTTATCCATCTCGACCAACAATTTGCCCACAAATCGTGCCTCCTCATCGTTGCTGATGCTACGACTGCTCGCATCATTGGTGTCCTTTGTATAGCTCAAATTTATAACACAGTACGGGATAAAGGGTGAGATCAGTTTTTGGGTGCATTCTGAGTTGACCAGCTGATTATCATAGAAGTAACTATTTGGCCATTTGCAAATCTCGGGATGCATACGATACTGCTCGCTCAACTTAAAGACTTTGGTGTGAACAAATTGATTTCCTCCTGGCTTGTCTAGCTGCTGCTTCAAGTTTCGCTGTATGCGATCGAACATGGAATTACCCAGACCAAATTCAATTGCCTTCTGTGACAGTACCGTGGCAGGCAATTGCTGAGTATCACCCACCAGGACAAGACCCCTTACACCAAAACGCAATGGCAGCAGAGTCCAGGGTTCGGTGCATTGTGTTGCCTCGTCAATTATGCATACGTCGAAGTAGTCTATAAAGTTGGCCAGTTTAACACAGCTGGAGAGTGTGGTGCAGACGATGTTGGCCCGCTGCAAGACCATCATGGAAAACTCGTGCTCTTCCCGCGGGGTCAGTTGCGGCTTCAATTGCTGCATGACCAAACGTAATTGCTTCTCTTTCGAATCTAGCTGATTTTGTATATAACTTATTTGATTGGGAAGCTTTTTGATGTCGGCAATTTCCTTTTCTAGCAGTTGTTGCTGCATTTTTAGCGTCTCAATATTTTCGGCCGACAGACGATTACGCTTTTCGGCGAGTTTCTTACTGAGAAAGGCATCCAGTGAGACATCACGCACGTTTGGGTCTATTTTCTCAAAGAAACCGAAACGCGTGAGCTCAAAGCGTGAATGGCTCATAGCGGAGCGTGCTCGTTTTAAATACGCTGTAATATTATCTACAGCTGCATTGCTGTGTGCACATATAAGAACCTTTCGATCAAGCATAATGTTGCTGCTACCATACATGCATTGCAGCGTTAGATTCGAGATTACCGCCGATTTGCCTGTGCCGGGTGGACCCTGAATTAGCGTTACACTAGGCGTCGAGTCGTCAATCAAACGACTCCAAGTGCGTTGGCAAATATCCATTTGATGATCATTCAATCGTCTGTATCCTTTGTAATCAGCATGTTGTATGAGCTTGTTGTCATACGATAATACATTTTCGCTGGGATGGAGTATACGTTGAAAGAGCGGAGAGCGGCCCATCAAATAAATCGCATTGAATGCACCCATTTCCACGCGTATATTATCCACAACAGGGCGCACAGTAAAAGTCTTGCAAGAGTTGAGCACATCTAAACTGATACCCTCTTGCAAGATTTCAAAAAACATTTCGTAGACGTTGCCTGTAAATATACAGATATGAATTATAAAATCTCATAATCGATATATATTTCATTTACTTACCAGCTACGCGCTGAACTTGAGCAAGTGATGCGAACGTCTCTTTCAGCTTATTTTCGCTTCTAATACTATACAGATCAAATCGCTTGCCGATCTTGTTATTGTCTTTGGCATTAAAGAGAATTCATTAAGAAATCAAAATGTAAAGGAAATAATAAACTGGCTTACATCTAGTGTTCAGCACGTAGCGAGGTCGGTTTCGGGAGTTGGAATTCGAAATGCTTTTCAAATCGACTTCAAAGGTAGTGTTAGAAATTTTATAGTCGCGCTCTATGGTGGTCAGCAGCTCCAATTTCATCAGTGGTATAACAATGCTAAATTTGTAAATGGAAATTCAATTATTACTTTCTATACTACAATTTCAATTAACTTCCACATACTCTTTGTACTGTTTGTAGCTCTTGAACTCATTTGGAATGGGTATTAGAACTTCAGATTCAGACACTGCATCGACGCTGCCCAGCTTTAACCATTGATTTGCCCAGCTCAGAATGTTTCCCATTATTAGGTCGCTGAAGTTCTCCAATCGACCCTGTGCCTGCGACCAGGATCGACGCTCCGCGTACGTACTTAACGTTATCTTCTTGGTATCCTTGAAGTTACCCACTTTTCGATTAGCACCTGGAACCCTGTCAATTATTTTGATTTGCAAATTGTCATTGAATCGGACATGTCGACTGCTTTTTAGGCGTTTCTCACGCTCTTGGTGTAACTCAAAATCCCGATCCATATCTGCGAATGTTACCCGATTACACGTCCTTTGATTGCGCGCCCTTTCTGCATCTTTACGTTCTTTCGGGCGGCTCGGGCGTTCAGGTAGATTCATAATTAAATCCATAGCACTCAGTTGCTGTGAAAAGGACTCTATTGTTGCTCGTCGCTTGGGTATTGGTTTTTTAGAATGTGTTTGGACTTTCTCTATTCTGGGCTTCTTTGTTGGTGGCTGTACGTCCTTGGTAAGGAAATCACCACGATTGCAATTGCCCAGCGTAGGTACGTTGGTTGGTTTTCGTTTATGCTCATTAGAACGTCCCGTCGTGTCATCTGGCTTGGGTTTATCCGTTAGTTTTTTCAGTTGCTCACGACGCTTTTCTTTGATTTCTTGGCACTCGCGTTTTCTGTCACTCGGTTTTTGATACCATTTTTTTTTCATCTGGGCCTGATAGTCCAAAAAACGTTGCCTATCCACAATTTTACTTTTACGCTCATCTTCCTTGATAGTTACTGAAACGCCACGCAGTTTGCCGCGAGATTTGGGTAAATGTGGTGGCTCAATAACCGTTGGTCCACGGAGGTTCTCAAAGTTTTTGGAGTATGCACTGGCGATGTCACGATTATATGACGATTGTACAAAGCTTGAAGGCGAATTCTTAGTTTTGTCTGAGATATGTTCGCTAATTGCTTTCGCTTCATCTTCCACTGTAGATTTTAATTCATTAATAGGAATTTCGTTAATTTTATCTGCTGTTGGTGTATTTGAAAAAGTCGTAGAGTTTTCATTAAAACAAGATTTGGATCTATTCAACATACGTGGGCTGCATTTTTTTGTGGCCAGGGTAGACTCTGGTATTGGCAATTCATTGAGATTGTTTGTAGTTGGTGATTTTGGCAAGTCCAAAGGTCGTCCCATGGAATTTGTAGGTGATTTAGGTTCCGGTGGAGACAGTTGATTACAAAGGTCCTTGTCTTCCTCTGCCATTGCAGGTATTTGTGGCATTAAAAGCGAAGGCGTTGAAGGTTCGACATAACAAGATTTAGATCTTTTTAGCAAGCGTGGACTACGATGCGTCACAGTTGTAAGGGGTTCCTCTGTAGGTGAAGTTTTCTCTGCGACTACGGCATCAATCTTTGGTAACTTTACTGGCGATGATATAGGACTTTCCAGATAGCAAGAATTGGCTCTGTTCTGCAAGCGTGAACTGCGAGTTTTAGGAGTATTTGGTTCTGGAGCTAGAGACCGTGTTGGAGAAGACAATGGGCTTTCCAAATAACACGATTTAGATCTGCTTTGCAAACGTGAGCTACGTTTCGTAGAGGGCGTCTTGGACTCTGCAACTGGCACCTTGTTGGGATGAGAGCGTTCTGAAATCGTTTTTTTACGTTTTCGTGGAGTTGACTTCTTCTTTCCACTTTTTGTATCTATTTCGTTATCTGGAACACTGGAGTATGGAACCAAAACAACCTCCAATTCTTGCATGTAATTCTCTTCTTTCTTTTCAGATTCAATAGAAAGAGAACTGGTTTTGGCGCTACTTGCGTTATAACTTTGTAATCGCGATAGGTCTATTGATTTAAGGCGCACGTTACATCTGCGTATTTCGGGTTTTTGCGGCGTATTCTTTACGTCTGAAAGAAAATGAGTTAAGAATATTAAAAAACTATATAACGATTTTATTTACCTGGAGACTCATCATCACTGCTTTCAATTCGCAGCGCCTTGGATCTGCGTCTCATTAAAATTGGCACATCTGACTGCTGGTTTTCGCTGTCGGTATCATTATCGCAATTATTATCATTTAACAACTGTAAAGCTTGTTCCTTAGCATTATTTTCTTCATTTAAGTCGCTTTCTTCATTATTGACGTCATTTAAGTCCTCTTCCTCATCCAGTGGATAAACCTGGGACATTATATTCTGGGTAAGCAATTTGGATGACCAATCTGCTACTTTATTGTAGAGTTCATCGTCTTCGTCCTCAATCAGTATAATTTCATCGTCATCAATTTTTGTGGCTATTTCAGATTTCACCCAAGTAGCTGCTGGCTGAAAATCTTCTTCCTGTTCGCTATCAGGGTCCTCATAATCAAGATCCTGCGGATCGGCCATTTCTTCTTTCATCTCGCGCAACACTGCTTGGGACAGCTCAAAATTTTCATCATAGTCATCCTCGTTATCATCCACAATTATCTGATCATCCTCAGATCCTTTGTCTGATGCAACAGGAACTTGTGGAGGTGGCATGTCTATATTTTGAACATTCTCCTTTCCTTTCACGATGTTAACATCTTCGGGGAGTTCTATTACATCGCCATCGTGTATTTTTTCACCAAATGTGGCAATATTATTATTGTTGAGCTGCTTGTAGACATAGGGATTAATTTGATAAACCGATTCAAGCAGTTCTTCATCAGGCTCGCCAAAAATGTTTTCTATGTCTTTGGTTGCTTGAGACAATAATTCCTGCTTCACCTCTGGCAGCTTTGGCAAATGTATTGAGCGATATGCGCTTGGATTTTTAGTAGTGTCTTGCACATTATCAGTAGCGTCTTGTACATTGGGGACCTCTGTCTTTTCCACTTCAGGGGCGTCCACATTATTATCGTTGACACTATCCGTTAATCTGGGCGGTGTCTTATCAAAATCTTCTTCATCAGATATGATGACAATGTCTGCAGCATTGGGGCACATTTGTTTTAAATGAAATATGGCATAGTTCGGAGGAACCACTGCATCCAATGAGTCAACTTGTACACCAAGGCCGATTCTATCGCCAGATACAAGCGATTGAGTCTTGACTTCGAGTTTGATTTCATTTATAAATACGCCATTTAATGCATTCTTTCAATGACCAAAACGAGATAGTTAATATAAATAGATTTTAATAATACATGATATAATAAACTTACCACTTGCTCCACACTCACGACATTTTCTTTATTTATAATAAATTTCGCATGCTGCCGGGACAAAAAGTCATAGTCCCTTAAGACAATCTTGCAACATGAGTGCCTGCCTACTAAATTGTCGCCAGACTGCAAAATTACTTTTTTGCCGGTGCTTACGTGTTCCAAGTACCAATAACTGCATTGCGCAGCCATTGTGGAAGCGCATCGAACAGAATTGTGAAATAGAAACGTAATAGAACACAAAAATTCAATCCCAAAAATTCTGCGCTCAACAATATGAATGAAATATTGTAAGTGTGGCCATAAGCGATTTTCAATGCATTCGAAATAAAAAAGCAATATCGAAAAAATACCGACCATTTGAGAAAATACTAATAACTTAGTGGCAGTACTATCATATGAAAAATCAGCTGTCTTACACTTTTTGGCGCGTTGCATTTGAGTAATGTTGTTTTTATACAATGTCCAAAAGGAAATTCACGGACAAAGGCTCAACACCAGAACATAATGTGCCTACTAAACGCATTTGTATCCCGCATAAAAAACCCGCACAAAGCGGTGCTGACTGCATGAAAATGAGCGAGAGTATCTTTTGGCCGGACAATGATGCCAGTTTTTTTTCAAATGCCAAGTTGGAGGATATATTTAGTGGCCAGAATAATGTAGTATCTGCCCCTTTCAGTAGTCAAACCAGTAATAAGTTCCATGAGAGCCAGTCGGATGACAGCCTTTTTGGTGATATTTCATTGCCCAGCCCAGGCGAAACGGTGACGACGACAGCGACGGCGACGGCGAAGACTGAATCTTCACAGAGCAATGCAAAAGAGCAGAGTTTTAAAGAGATCAATCTCAATGACTTGACCATGGCAGAAATGGAGGATATTTTCCATGGCGGTGACGATTACAGCGATCCTCTTGTACAAAATACGCAACTTTTTATGGATGCAGTGGCCTTCAAAGTGCCCAAATCCCCAGAGAGGCCACCAATGCCCGCCACTCAAGCCAAAGAAGACTCCATGTCAATGTCCTTCATATCCAAGTCCATTTTGGAAGGTATTGTGCAGGGCACACAGTATGCAACATTTGAATCGCTACAGAATCGCTCCATGCTACAGGCGCAGCAAGAACTTGCGGCTCTCGATCAATTGGACTGGCAGACGCAAGCATTTGCCGAATTCGAAACCTCTAAGGAAGTGCACAACAACAGCTTTCCCAGCAAAGGTGATTTTTATGGACTACCAGAGAAGGTGAAGAAATTAATATTTGAACACAAGGGTATTAAAAGTTTATATGGTGAGTCAGTTGATAATGGCATAATAAATGTAAAACTAATCGAAAATATTTTCAGAGTGGCAGGATGAGTGTTTGAATCTGCCTGCCATACATAAGCGTAAGAATCTCATTTACGCTTTGCCCACTAGCGGTGGCAAGACTTTGGTTGCGGAAATCCTAATGTTGCGCGAGTTGCTTTGTCGGGAACGCAATGTCCTCTTCATATTGCCATATGTGTCCATTGTGCAGGAGAAGGTGAGTGCTATGTCACCTTTTGCTATTGCACTCGACTTTATTGTGGATGAGTATACAGCGGGCAAGGGCAAGTGTCCGCCGCAGCCGCAACGAAAGCGACGAAGCCTGTTTATAGCGTCCATCGAGAAGGGCGCCGTGTTGATGGATAGTTTGATTGATGCACAAAGGCCACATGAAATTGGCATGGTCGTTGTTGATGAGCTGCATTTGATTGGCGAACGTGGACGCGGTGCCACTCTAGAGGCTTTCTTAACCAAGGTCATGTTTTTGAATGGTACACTTATATATATATTTACACAAATATTCAATCGCTAACTGTTCTATCCCAAATTTAGCCAACATTCAAATTGTGGGTATGAGCGCCACCATTGGCAATCTGAATGAGATATCATCTTTTCTTAATGCGGATGTGTATACGCGAGGCTTTCGACCGGTAGAGCTTAAAGAATTTATTAAATGTGGAAATGACTTGCTGGAAATCAATTCAGCTGGACAAACGCTTGAAGAAATCTTTGTGCCTACGCGTACGGTTAGCTATAATGTAAAGCTGGAAACTTTATATACTTCCCAATGTTTTCTAATTTTAGTCTTTTACAGTACAGTGCCGCTGTTGAACGTGCCGATCCGGATCATCTGGCGGGCTTGGTAACCGAATGTGCACCGGAGCATTGCTGTCTGGTCTTTTGTCCCACACGAAAGAATTGTGAGAATGTAGCGCTGCTGCTAAGCCGCATTGTGCCCAAACAGAAGTTTTTTGAGCATCGTCAGAGCGAAAAAGCTGATCTCATGAATGCTCTGGACAAGATGTGTGGCATTCTAAGTCCAGTTTTGGCTAAAACATTACCGTATGGCATTGCTTATCATCATTCTGGCCTCACCACGGACGAGCGCAAATATATAGAAACTGCCTATCGCTTCGGTGTCATCACTGTCATTTGCTGCACATCTACGCTGGCCGCGGGTGTAAATCTGCCCGCCAAGCGTGTGATTATACGTGCGCCCTATGTGGGTCAAGAGTTCTTGACATTGTGCAAGTACAAGCAAATGGTCGGCCGGGCTGGCCGTGCTGGTCTTGGCGAGGCCGGAGAAAGTATTCTCATCACTCAGAGCAAGGATAATGCTCTTGTTGGTCAGATGCTCTTCTCGCCCATGGACAAGGCTCTAAGCTCGCTGGATCACTTCGAAGCTGTTGGCTTGCAGGTAAGTCATTGTAATTCTTTAACATACTTGTATTATTTATTTAAATATTTCCAGACTTTAATACTAAGTGTCATTGGATTGAACCTCGCTGATTGCAGACGCGATCTCAATCGACTAGTGAACAGCACTTTGCTAGCAGTTCAGGCCGCCGCCTTGGAAGTAGCTGTGGATGAGTTGGTGCTCCGCATTCTAAGAGATATGTTTAAGAACAAGGTGCTGCAACTAAGAGAGACTGCTCCCAAGAACAAGCCAAACAGCTCGGATATTATGACCACACAAGACATTAATCAGAGCGGTCACTCGGCGCCCGATCGACGTTTGCTCATTAGTCAATCTACGCGCTTTCAGCTGACTAGCATTGGTCGTGCCGCCTTCAAAGCGGGGATAGACTACAAACGTGCCTTTGCCATATACAAAGAACTGCAACTGGCGCAACAGCAGCTTATTCTCACCAGCTACGTGCATCTACTCTATTTGGTTGTTTGCTTCAATTCGAATGAGCGGGGCGATGAGCTGATGCCTGCTGATGCGTCCATACTCTTTCGCGAGTATAATTTGCTCCCGGCCCAGACACAGGCGCTGTTCAAGCAGCTGGGCTTTACGGAAGCGCATGCCGCCAAGCTAGCCAAGACGCAGTCGGTGCAGGGTCCATTAGCCCTGCAATTGAATCGTCTGTACAAAGTGCTCATTCTAGCTGATGTCCTCAGCCTACATCCTTTACCCAGCATCGCCAGCAAGTATAATGTAGAGCGCGGCACGCTGCAGCAGCTGATCAGCCAGTGCACCGCAGCGGCCAGCGCTATAGTTCGTCTCTGCGAGCAAATTGATGAGTTCTGGTGCTATAAGCCTCTGTTCGAGCGCATCAATCATAAAATGGATCGCTGTGGCACACAGGAATTGGAACCGTTGCTCGAGCTGCCCGCTGTTAAGATTGTGAGTGCTTGCAGCCAATTGAATGTAGTATTTTTGGTAATTTTGTTGTATTTGTTAGAATCGCGCCAAGCAACTCTATGCCGCTGGCTATAGAACCATCGAAGATGTGGCCAAGACTCGACCAATCGAATTAGTAAAAGCTGTGGAATTTATGCCATTGAAGGTGGCCAACGAAATTATATCAGCTGCAAAGGTTAGCTATATATCTACCTTCTTTTATCCCTAGTTAAATACTTTCTCTCATATCTAGATAATTCTTATGAAGAAGCTGGATCATTTGGAGGAGGCAACGGAGGCTCTGAAGAGCTGCCTCTGCACCAGCGATACGCAATCAAGTTCAATGTAAATAAGATTTCGGAACACATTTTGTTTTTAGTTGTTTTGTTTCATATCTTTAATTTTGTTTAAGCACTCGACTTGAGCCTAGAATACAGCTTAAATATTAACGCGCACACAAAATATTGTCTTGCATACTAAATTTAAATTAATTTGTTTTAATTTTCTTGTTGTCCGAGTATTTAGCTAAGCGCAGAGGCTGTTGATTGTTGATGTTTGCTGTTTTTGTTGTTCATAATGTTGTTCGATTGATTGTTGTTTGTGTACTACATAAAAATTAGCAGACAAAACTTGAAGATTATTTTTTGTCTCGGCTACTATCACGACAATTGAGTATTATACAATGTATATATTATTAAATTTAGTGTTTTTGTTTCATGTAGAAAGTTAAGCGCAAATTGTGTTGATCAAATATTGCCTGCTTCAACTTTAACTAGAGAAAAAATATATTATAATTAGCTTGCGGCTATAAGACTAAAGTATGTAAAAAAAGATAGTGTAGAAAAGCAGTTGCCTAGGCAACCGATACGCCTTCTAGTTGTTGAAATTTATATACAGCTGAAGAATCTGAAAGTAGATATATAAATATATATTGTCATTTGTATACGCATGCGTAGATCCACCACTATATATACCTTGATTTTTCACAGACTTGTAACCGTGACTCTAATATGCAAACCCATCGAAGTAATGCTGGGCAAGTCGTGAACCCGCCTGGGCGGCACTCACTGCTCCTCGGGCAGCGTATTCGTGTCTATGTGAACGCGCGTTCTGCGCCGGGACAATCGCTCGCCGGCGTATATCTGTCGATGAGAAATAGGAATCACTATGATAGTTCGGTGGCGATGGTGACTGTGACTGTGACTGTGACTGGGGCGGTGACAGTGACGGCGATTGAGCCTGCGAAGCGGATGCAATGGATGATGACGGCGAATGATTTTGATAGATGGATGCCTGCTGATAGTTGCTATTGCCACTGGCATGACCAGTAAATGGATTATACGACCCGCTACCATGTGCAGGTGCTGAATACGCACTGGTATAGGGCCGGCTCTGATAGTTGGCATGCTGATGCTGTTGATGTGGATGCAGTGGCGTAAGCGGTTTAAGCGTGGGATCGAGCGCATCGTTCAGCGTCACATCGTAGTCGTTCTCATAGAGTTCGTCCAGATTGAGCTTGACCGGCTGTTGGGGCTCGGGGCGACGCGGCGTTACCGGTGTGGGCAATGCACTGCGTGGCGGCAATGTGGTGCGCGGTGGGTTGGGCGACGGTGCCGGCAGCTCATCACTGTCTCTGTCCGGCTGTTCGCCGCGCAGCAGTGGGGCTCCATGCTCCAGCAGGCGCACGCCCGATATGGTCGAGCCCATATCAATGGGCGTGCTGTCTGTGGTGCGCGCCTCGTTGGTTAAGTGGGCTGTTCGCACTGCCACACCCACCGGCTGTAGGCCACGCGGCAAATAGGGGCTGCCGCCACGCGACGGCAGGAAGGGTCGCTTGACCACACGTACCGAAGCGGGTCGCAGGGGTTTGGCTGGTGCTGCAGGCGCCAGTGGCTCGTCAGGTTCATCATTTTCCGCTTGCAAGGGCTCCTTATCTGCTAGCTCCTCTTCCGGGGTAGGCGCTGCTGTTGTCTTGGAGGTGGGCAGGGCGCGTTGTCGCGTGGCCAGCGACAGTTTTTGATTGCGACGCGCCGGACTTAAGCTCGACTTCGTGCGAGCTGGGGGAACACGCGGGTGCTCCGATAGCTCTTCGCTGACGGGCTCCGGCTGCTCCTCTTCATCTTCTTGGACAATGGGTTGGCGTGGACGTGCGATGGGCTTACGTCCCACTGCTGCCTTGGTGCGCACGCGCTGACCTCGCACAGGCGCTGGTCGCTCATCGTAGTCCACATCATCCACAAAGTCCACATCTACAGCTGGGATGCGCGCTCTGTTAGCCAGTGGACGCTTGCGTCGTGGCGTCTCTCTTGGCTCCACTTCATAGTCCTCTTCCTCATCCAGCAGAGTTTTCTTGTCTGTGACCGGTTTGCGCAGCGTGGAGCGCGTGGGCTTTTGCTCTTTGGGCGCTGCAGTGCGTCGACGAGATGCAGTGCGTGCTGGTAGGGTGGGCTCTTCGTAGTCATCCTCCTGCTGTTCACGATCTTGATAGTAATCGTCCTCATCCTGCTCGGCGACAACTGCAGCTGGCGTGGTCGCCGTGTTCTTCTGCACGGGATAGGAGTACTTCTTCTTCTCGTTGATGGGCACGGGACGAGCTATGCGGGGTGGCGCGCGTGGACGTGCGTAGACAGAGGCAGCCGCTGCTTTGGGCGTGACGAACTCTGTCAATGGCTTGGGCGAGGTTTTTACTTTCTGTGGAGTCTGCTCTTCGGCTGCCTCTTCCTGATCCAGGTCGTAGGGCTTTTCGTACCCATCAAGCTCATCCAAGACATCTGCTGTTGAGGGCGTGGTGCGTTTATCGCTGCTGCGGCGTCTGCCAGCCACTCGACGTGGTTCGTCTGAGTCGCGATCCTCATTGAAGCTGCGACGCTCATCCACTCGTCCTGGCTTGCGTGGCGTTGCCTTACCACGTCCACCTGCGCCCGCTTGAGGCTTACCGCGACGGCCGCCAGGTCTATTACGACGATCATCGTAGTCCTCGTCTATTAGATCTTCCTCGTCCCTGTAGCGATTACGATTATGTCGCAGCGGCTTCTTGTCATCGTACTCATCATCGTAATCCAGCTGCGGCTTGCGTGGACGCGGTCGTGGGTTGCGACGACTGTAGCGCTCCTCATAGTACTCATCGTCGGCCTCGTCATAATAGTAATCGTCCACGGGCCGGCGGTTGTAGGGGCGATGATAGGGACGTTGACCTCGACGTCTGGGCGACGGCGGTGGCGGTGGTGGTGGCTCCGTTGTGGTGGTACTCGTCGAAGACGTGGTGGTGGCCATATACAGCTCATCGTTTCTGTGTGATGAGGCAACAGCGCCAGTTAGTCACAGTGCGCTAAGCAGGTCAACCATGTTTCGCACTCACCTGTTCCAATACTTTTGGGAGCCCTCGCAGTCCACGTCGGAGGCAAAGTGACAAATGAAGGTGCGCTGATCGAAGGCCGTGAAATTGGCGCAAAGGAAATCGTGCCGTATGCCATAGACGCAATGATGATAGATCTGCAAATAGTTAAAAGAGCTCTTAGTGTAATTCGCGTATAACTAAGTCGGGTACTCCCACTGGAGGTGTGAATAAAGTCTGTTTAACGTATCTTTGCCAGGCAAACAAAATCCATTTTGAGGTCAAGATCGACACGCAGACAAGTTTTTTTTTTTTTTTATTATTATTTTTTTAATGTTTTTCTTTCTTGGCTTCGCCTTTGGGCACGTAAGCTACACGACGGCAGCTAAAAGAGAAATTACTGGACACGAGTTACGTGGTAGCTGGCTGTTCAACTTGACCAATTGGATAACGTCGCCTCCTACATTCCCCATCCCCCATTCCCCATTCCTCGTTGCGCCACAGCGAGCACAAGGTCAAACAACATACAAAATAATTACCGAAACATATAATTTCGCTGGCTACAGTGACCCTTCACCTAGGGAACACTTGAGAGCGAGCTAGTAAGATTATTATGTTAGTAAAGCAAAACTTTCTTTGAAAGAAAAGATTGATTAGAAAGAGTATATGAGAGAGTTAGAAGGCTTTAAAATAAAGTACATTATAATTATACGAGGCGAGACGAGAAATATATGTATATTGAAAAGCTGCCTTTATTGTAAAAGAGTCAGAGAGGAATAAAAAAAAGAGAGCGGGAACGATTGTGAAGTCGAGAAACAGAAGCATAGAGAATCTGAGACGCATGGATATAGTCAGAGGGAGAGACAAATAAATGGAGAGTGGGAACGAATGGGAAGCCGAGAAACAAAGGCAATGGGAACTTGCGAAGCATGGATCATGGAAAAGCGAAAAATGGGAATCAGAATATTGTTACACGCCTCTGTTCTCTAAGGCTACTACTACTACCTAAGGAAAGAGTAGTATATTTTGGGTAATTTTTTAATATAAATTCACTCACCTGGCATTTGTACTCAATGGAGGCATAGAAGCCATCGTGCAGACCCTCGCACTTAAAGTGAATCTCATCCATGGGTGGAACGGAAGACAAGAAAGGATAGGTTGAGAGATTGTAGCTGCATAAAAGAATAAATTAAGTAGACAAGGAGTTGAATTACTTAATATCTGTTTATTTCATTATTTTTTAGCTTACCCTCTCAGCTCCCGGGGTAAATTTGGATCCCAGACATAATCAATTTGCGGTATGCCCGTCAGTTTGGAGTTCTTTGAAAGCGTGCCATTGTCTGACTGTGAATTGGAGAATGTTTCATTATTACTCTTGAGTCTAAATGTCTAAAGCTTACCTTGTTCTCCTCGCCCTCAGCAGTGGGCAGCTCTTCTTTTTCGGTGGCAGGCTCTGGAGCCTCAGTGGTCGTTGTGCTTGTAGTGGTTGTAGAGGCGGGAGTTTTGGCAATGGAAACCTTTTTGAAGGGCAGCGCAGCATCCGCAGAGCTCAGCAGACCCAATAACAGCACTGGAAATATAAAAAAAAAATATATGTAAAATTGTAGCTGCTTTTTTCTGTTTAATTGCATAAGCGAAGCTGTTTTTGTGCCCGAATTATATCACAGTAGCCGTGGCTGCTCAGCTGCTGTTCCATAATCCAGTTCGGGACAACAATTTTGTAGTTATTGCAATGCCTGAATAACCTTTCCTTGAGCAACTCAGCTCGACTCACCTGTCGCTGTCATGAACAGCCAGCGTTTGGCTCTCTTCATTATGACGACTCTTCAGTTGCTGTTGTATTTATATTTTCCGCTTTGGTTTGCTTTGAACACAAATAAAACAAAGAAACAAATATAATAACATTATTATGTAAATTAAAAAAAAAAAAAAAAAAAAGAAAAAAAGAAATGAAATAAAGCAAAACGAAAGACACAAAGTGTTGTAACAGAAATGCAAGAATTTGCCAATTAACACGCCCACACAAACACACACAGAGATACACACACATGCATACACTTAACCAAAGATTTATGCTTTTAAAGAGTCACTGAACGTTGAAAAGAAAAGAAAAGAAAAGAAATGTCTCTGGATTCCGTTGGGTGCTTCACTTAACATTTTCAGCACGCAATTCTCAAGTATTTCTGATTTTTGGAGTTATACCTAACTGCACTATATGTACACACACACTTATATATATATACATATGTATATAAGCTTCATTAACGTTACTTTAGCAGCTGGTCAGCAATCATTCATTCAATCAATTGTACGAGCATTTCTGTATATGGCTATAGAAAGTGTTCTAGACATAAAAATCGTCGGGTTTTCTATATGGCTAAGCGATGAAAATGGAAGAAGTGAAATTATGTTTAGTTAAATTCGTAGCTTAATTGCTTAGTATATGTACATACTTCGCGTTTTACTATATTTTTTTAATGCATGAAAATAAACGCTTTAGCCTGTACTCATGGAGTCTAGAAAATCCACCAACAAACAGAATTTCTTTTAAGACTCAAACTTTTAGATGTATTGGGATGTTTAGAACTAAACAAAATATTCAATGTAGTATGTTTTGTTAGCCTAATTAAATTTTCTTGAATACATAACAAGCTGCAAATAGAATCTCTTTTATAGAATTTTCTATACAGCTCGCAGATTAGCCTTAGGGTATTAGCCAGTTGAGCATTGCCAACTAGAGCTCTCTTACTCCCATCAAAAACTATTTAAAGCCAGATATTTTTATTTTGGTAACAAAACTAAATGCCCATAAACTATTGATGTTTAATGAATATAAAGAAAAAAAAGTAAATAAATGGAGTGACTACACATTTTGCCGCTTTATATAAATGTTAATATATGATAAAAGTTTTAAATGCTTTTGCTTGGCTGTTATTTCCGTTGAATTTCCGTTAATTTAAAGACTTTGATTCAGTTGAAGTAGTTAGTAATTGCATAATTAGCCACTGCCTTCAATGTCACTTACGTAAAGCGCAGCGAAAGGGCAACAACAAAAGCACAACAAGCAAAAACACACTGAAAGACAGACGGACAGAGAGAGAGACAGAGAGACAGACGGACTGGCAGTCGGGCAATGCATAACTATATCAAATTGAAAAGTGAACAATAGATTACAATTACAATGCGGCAACACTTTCATTTTCAATGCGTTTTAATTGGCTGTGCAAATATATATATATATAAATATATACATAGAAGAAAAGCCAAAATCAAAAGCAAATATAAAAATTTCAAAAGCAGCAGCTGCCATAAAAAGTAAATGCTTTAATTATTTTTATTGATACCATTTAAACATAGTATATATACTGCATACATATATATATTCACTGCAAATTCCAAGCTGCCAAACACTTGCAGTTGATTTATTGCAAAATCAGAGAGAGAGAGAGAGAGAGAGAGAGAGAGAGAGAGAGGCAGGCTTAGCTTAGTGATACAAATCGAAAAGTTCATTGGAGCATTGTAATTCGGCAGTTTGGCATTGTTTGCATATGCTATATAGATATATAACGGATAATAGTTTTATTATGCATTGTTTATTGATTTTCCTTGAATTTGATTAGCCATTCGTTTAACGGGGCGTATGCGCAATTTCGAAATGTCAGACAGCGCAACGCGACGTCTGATTGTTTTTGTTTATTTGGTTTTTCTTTCGTCTTCGTTTTGGCAAAGAGGAAGCTTCAATTGAATTGCTCTGTGTAATGGATTTTTGAAGCTTCAATCGCTCAGCTGCTCAGCACAGCCTTTCATTTATTCATGGCACAATTTTTTCTTTGTTTTGTATGTCGCTGGCGTCTGTTGTCGGTCGTCCGTCGTCTTCTTCTTTCTGTGTGCTTTACCAATGCGACAGACGGAGTTCAAAGATTTTGCCGTTCACACCCCGCTCCACAAAAATAATGTGTGTCGCGCATTTTAAGTAGTTATTTTATTTTTCTCTCTTGATGTTTGTTGTTTATGATGATGTCGTTTGTTTCCAGCTGCGTGTTTGCAGTTTTTGACATTTTGAGCCTAACTTTAGATGAATATGTGACAGAAGATGATAATAGACTGCAGTCAACTGGTTCTATTCATGCAACCACAATATGATGCAGGCTCGTACAAATGTTTTTTTAAATGTCAAAGGGTTCAGCTACGCAGCTTTGAATGGCAACGAGCATTCAGATTAAAATTGTACATAATAAAATAAAATTAAATACTTGAATGCAAATATATCATCAGACATAATGGATAATCAAGATATGGTTGGCATTTAAGCTCGATTTCCTGCCCTCTCTAACGTTAACAGCCATAAATCTGTTCCATATATGTAATAAGTACTCCATCTATTATAGCTTGGCTATTCAATTTCAAATATCTAAGGTCAAGCTTGTTTATGATAAATATTTGAATATACTAAAAATGTTAAATTTATGGCTTAACTTTATTTAGGCTAATTCCCATATTTTGGCTGCACTTTGCATTGCCATAAACAATAAACGCGAGTATTAATATATTTATTTTTGGCTTTTGTTACGACCAAATGACAATATAATATTATGAACATCTAATTTTTTACGGCCCACCATTAAGCTCAGCTCACTCGGCTTACTGTTTGTTCGGATGTCGCTGACATGTATCGATATGCCTCGAAGATTCCATGCTGTTGAATTGCCTTTTAGCCAAGTTCAAATTCAAGGCTAAGCACGATCGCTTACAAACACACGAATACCGGTAAAAATTGTTGTTGTTGGAGCTGGAGCTGTGGCTGTAGCTTGGGCTGTCGCTTTAGCTGTTATTGTCTTTGTTTTTTTCGTTTGTCTTCTATTTAACAAATTATTGATGATGGGCAAGCAAATCGCAGTAGCAGTCACAGTTACAGTCATAGTCACAATAATAGCTATAATTAGTATTTGTATTATCTGCGCAATTGGATTAAATTTTATAGCTAAAAGACAAAGCAGTTTCAGTCAGATTGTTTAGTTCTAGACACAGTAGAAGTTCTGCTACATAATTAATTTAAATGACGGAAATATTAGTTAACAAATTTGTGTATCGCAGGAAGTTTTCAAAAATGAATTTAATTCAATTTAATTTAATTTTTTATTATCTATTATTTCCATTCTATTTCTGTGAATTAGCTTATTTTATAGTTTTCTTTAGAAGGCAAGTGCCTTGAAATTGTGCAAATTGGCAGAAAAATAATCGCAAAACTCAAATTTGTTAAGTTTTTCACATAATTTAGCAATAAAATCGCTGATTGTGCGTGTGTGTGGGTTTTTTTTTCTATATTTTTGTTCTCTGAATTTTTCAAGTTGATTTTGGCAAATGACGTTAACTAATTAAAATATTAGCTAGACAGAGACAATGAACATGGAGATGTTTTCAACAGAGTTGGAGGCGGCCTAAGGTCGGTCACAGTTAGAGTCACAGTCACAGTCACAGTCACAGAGAGACAATGCACAATCAGAATATAAAATTTATGCATTGCAAAAGGTCGCTTGGTCTCTGTCTCGACTTTCGTCTGAAGCTGCCTACATCTGTTAACCCGTTTCAATGTACGTATACACTATAATCTATATCTCAGCTGATATAAAAAAAAGAGCTCTCGATTTCATTTGCATTTCTAATGCGAAGAGTCAAAAATTTTCTGTGAAATGTGTCGTCGCAACGACGTCAGCAACTGGTTTCGCTTCACAGTTTTTCCTTTTTATTTTGACTTGATAATATTTTATTTATATATACATATGTACATGTATACTATATATTTGTTTTTTAATTTATGCATCAAGTCGCATCAACCGGTTGAGGACTGCTGCTGATCTTCAATAGATGCCGGTTCCACAGACTCCAAATTGAGCTGCTGCGTTGTCATCCAAAAATTAGCATCTCCGTTCGGTTTTTGGACTTTTCATTTGACTTCTTTTTTTTTTTTTTTAGATATATTTGTTTTAGTACGCTTTCAAGGTCGCCTCAGCTGTTGTGGCTTTCGGGTTTCTGTTGAATTTTGTGGTGCAGTTTTTTTTTTCTGTTTTGGTTTTCGATCTGTTTAGCATGCTATTATACAATATTAATGTGGGCTTAGCTAATTGCCCTTTGTAGAGCCATTTGTCAGTGTAAATTGATTTCTGGCAGATTGCCAAGATTAGTTTTAGCCAATTATAAACTATCGCTCACTTGTTGCAAATTGTGTATGGGAGTAGCTCAAGTAAAACTATCACAAATTATTAGATAGAGATCTGTGAAGAAGTATTTATCAGCTAAAAGGCATCTCAAGAGCTTTGCTATGATTAATTATAAACCTAAAACAGCACTTAAGACTTAACTGAAAGCAACTTTTTATTACCTAGAGATATTTCTATGTCGAAGGATCAAGTTCAACAATGTTAAGCCATAAATCTCGGTCTATTGCTAACAATACTTCATATGTAATATAATTTGCCTGTTTAAATATTTTCTTGAAAAAAAAAAAAAAAAAAAAAACATATATAATATACGACCTTGAGAATTTAATAATTCCGACCTTAAAAACGCATAGCATGACAAAAGCTCATTAATATAAATTCTAATCAGAATATTCTTCCTATAACATTTTATACGACGCTATTTAAATATTTCCAACTATTTCTATGAGCAGATATGTTTGGGCTTAAAAATAAATTTACAAAATATTTTTAAAATGTGTGAGTCAATAAAAAAAATATATTTAAAAGTATCAAATAAGGCAAATATATAAAATATCTAATCTATGCCTAAAACAGCTCAAAAGTACTGAAACTTTAGTGAAGAGAATGTGTAAGAAAATGAAAATATATTTAAAATTTTAAATAAATTTATATATTAAACAACTATTTTTAACCTATTGCATTGTCTATATGTTTCCATTTATATACAGTTTTATATATATCTCTTTACAATTGACTCTCATCTTCACAGCTTTTGGATGTGTTCGCTCGCGTTTGGCAAGTGAAAACGAAGTTTTCTTTTTGGAAAATGAGTTTTCAGTTTCAATCTGTGTGCTTGTCAATTGTTGTTATTTTACTTTTTTTTTTTAATTTGTATTTTTGTTATGGCCAAATAAGCTAATCGCCGATTCCGGTTGCGATTTATTTGAGTAGAGCCATTGGCGCATATGCAAAAACAAAAAGAAAGAAAGAAATAAAAGAGAGCAGCAGCAGCTCAATGAGAAAACTCCGCTTCACACGCATCATAAAGCCTTTTAGGTGTTTCCCAGTAATTAACAAAAATTTAAATGCTAGCAAAACTATGCGAAATGAAAAATGAGCACTTTAGTGTTGCTTAAAGAAATTAAATAAAAAGAAAATAATATAATTTGAGAAATAAACTAAAGTTAAACTAAAACTAAATAAAAATAATATGCACATACGCTTGGTCGCAGATGAATGAAAGTAAAATTTGAAAATTTGTTTGTTGTAACTGTTGTTGTTGCTGTTGCTGTTGCGGTTGTTGTTGCTTTTGTTGCTGCTGTGTTTACTGTAGCTGTTGATGAAAGTAAAATCGGCGCAGTTTTGTTTGGGCTCTTTGGCAAAGAGATGCGCAAGCCACAGATACAAAGCAACAAATTGTGTATAAACAAATTATGGCAATTGTTTGTGTATTTTCAGCAAGTAATGCCACAGCAACAAAAACAACAATAACATGTTGTTTGTGTTTTGTGCCAACAACAACAGCTGCAACACAAGCTGTACATGGCAAATAATTAGCAACGCTTGAGATAATTTTGCAAAGTTTTGCCAAGAGTTTTGGCCCTGAGATTTGAAGCGGCTGCTGGGCTCAAAAATATGCTGCATAATATTTCAAATAAGAAAGACAGCTTACCTTAAAAGCTAAATTTTTGAACTTTTTTTTTCAAAATAATCCAAAACTTGTTTTTTAGTAAATAAATCAATTTTCAATATATATTTTTTTGCTTGCTAAATATTGCTAAAATTGCAGCAAAAAAGGTAAAATTTTATTCAATAAACTGCAAACACAGACACACACACACTCAAGTGAGAGAGTGAGAGAGAGAGGAGAGACTAACATATGCCTGCATATGTATCTCTCTATGTGTGTGTGTGTGTGTGTGCATTGCAGTTTTATTGCAAAGTGTGCGTGCACTTGTGAAAATTTTTATTGTTGTTTTTATTATTATGCATGTTTTTGTTTTATATTTCTAACACACGCGTATGTAAACCATTTTATTTTTTAATTTTCATCTTTATTTTTTTACAGCTTTTTGATTAAAAACTCTGTTGAGGGTATTACGACACTTGCGCATTAGTTTTTCACACCAATACAGCTGCATTTAACACTTTTGCCCAAAGGCGTTTAATTTGATTTTTTTTCTCAACGAAAATGAAATTGATCATTAGGCAAAAACAATTTGCATGCAAAACTTTTGTTTTGCCGTATAAACTTTATATAATTTTTTACAACACAATGCTAAACACGCACGCACACACACACACACGCACACGCACACTCTCGTACACAGCCAAACACACATATACACTTGAGCGAACGCAGCGCATGCGCAGCGTTTGCTTGTTGTTATTGTTGCCTAACGCCACGCCCACTTACTATTGCCAACCTGTCTTGGCTGCCGTTCACCTGGCTGACCGTTTGCAGACTGAAATTGCAGATTGTTGGCCAACTTTGCGTTGGCATAAAATCGTCTTTTTGGTAACGAAACGAAGCTTTTTAGCTCGCTAATTTGGTTTCCAGTCGCATGTCTTGGAAACTGGTTTCTTGCCGCTTCGCCGCAACAGCAAAGGTAAGAGCAACAGCAACAGCAACAGCAACGACAACAGCAACAGCAACTGCGCATGCGCTCCAGCCAGAGAGCGGCAGCATGAGAGAGCGCCACAGAGAGCGCGAGAGCGCGAGAGCATGCGCAGCAGCTGCTTTGAGAGAGCGCGCAAGCTTAAGCTTAAGCCAAAGCTTTTCTTTGTGTAGCAGTTTGTGTTACAGTTTTTCCTTCACATTCTGCAATAGTTTGTAGTTTGTTTTACTTTTGTTTTTGTTTTTGCTTTTACGCTTGCTTTTGCTTTTGGTTTTGGCTTGCAGCATTTGCTATTTAGTTGCTTGTTTCTATCTCATAAGCAGCTCAACAGGTTTGGCTGATTAAGATTATAGTATATATAAATATATATTTTTTATAAAATTTGTTTATTGAATTTCTTGGTAAATTTATTGAGTGAGATCTAGAATTTGTATTCGGTTTTATCTTTATATTTTGTTTTTTTTTTTTTTTTTCATTAACAAAATTTATGTCTTTATTGATTTTTTGATAATTGATATTGGAGAATCTTCGCATATGTTTAGCAACTTTTGAAATTGAAAAGTTGCTGCAATGTTTCGTATATTTAAATACTCTTTCTTTACTTGTCAATTGACTCTTCTTCCGCATTGCATTTTACGTACATTTAATTGTGAGTGATCTATTAACGATTCACAATTGATATTCATGCGCTCGTTAATTTATTTTGAATGCTTTCCGTTTGATTTGCTGAGTGACCGCAATGACATAATAACAATAACACAACAAATTGCTGCAGCAGCTACAACAACAAGAGAGTCAGGCATTTCAATTAATGAACCAACGTAGGCCAAAACCATCTGCCATTAGTCATGCATACACAGACACACTCACACTCACACTCACACTCACACTTACACTCATACTCAGATAACAACCGTAACACAATAAGTCGTGGACGCTGTCCAAAGACACATAAATTGCTTAAACGGCTCATGCATTATTGCGCATACGCCGCGTGGTGCGGAGCACAATTAAATTTTAGTTAGGCACAAGCATAAGCACTCACACACACACACACATACAATTGAGGCATGCTCGTATATTAAATGACTAAATCTAAAATCGACTGAATGCAAAATAATGTGAAGCATTTCAAGCGGCTCATAATGAAATCAATCAACGGTCACAACAACTGCCCCCCATCAGCTTTTCAGTCAGTTGTTGTTGTTGTTGCAGCGGATTATGGCATATATACATACATATATATCTTTTTAAACTGCCAAACGACTTGAGGCTGTGTCTGCAGTTTGTTTAACTGCCTCTGTGTCTGTGTGTGTGTGTGTGTGTTACGTCACTAAGCTAAAGTACTTGGAGTGTGTTGCACTGCATCTGCGCATGTGAAAGTTGAATTTGATGGCGACTGTCGTTGCCTGTATTCAAATTGGAGCAACAGGCATACACACACAAACACACATACAGACATACACACACTCATGCACAGAGAGACGCACACAGACACATGGCTTGTGCCTTAAATTTGTGTTATATTAATAGCATCCACTCATATTCATGCAATTGTTTCCTATGCTCTATGCATGTGTGCTCGCTTTTGAGAATCAGTGCAATATGTCGACTCTCTGTGTGTGCATGTGTGTGTGTGTGAATGTGTGGGTCGCCTAACCGAACTGAACCGGTATCTTGTTGCAGTTTTTAGTACATGTTGTAACTGTTAAACAGCTCTCAACTTGGTCGGCCGACTGCCAGTCGCCCAGCTGTTTTTGATTTGTGCGCTGATAAAAACAAAATTTGTTACATTTTCTTAGGCATGCGAAAAGTCGAATCAAGTTTTGATAGTATAATCATTATTTTAATAGTAAACTTAACTCTTTAACTTTACTATTAAGTGCAGCTGTTAAATTTGTAATAAAGTTAAATTTTTGTATAGTTTTTTGTTTTAAATTTTTATTTTTTAAATACATAATAAAACATTAAGTAGGCAGGCATTATTTATTTTATTTTAAGAAATTCAATTTATTTTGTATTTATTTATTTATACTTTATACATACTCCAGGCATATTTTAATTGTGCAATTTTAAAATGTTAGTTTTTTTATTTTATTAGTTAATATTCACATGCTTATTCTTTAGTCCAGTCAATTACAGGGTGTTTGGCAGTCGACCAGCTTTATTTTTAACATATTGCAATTTTCGTTAACTGTCAAAAACTTAGTAAACATTTTTCAATTTTTTGTTAATATTTTTTCAGCTAATTTTTTAGCTAATTTTTTTTTCTTCTATTTTTAAGCAGTTTTTTTTTCCAAATATTTTTGCAAGTCAAATTTTTGTTTGGCGATTGTCGGCAGCTGTTTTTAATCAGCCAACACATTCATAACTAAGCTGTTAAGAAATCAAAACTAATTTACTAAATCTACAGATAAATGCCATTCACAGATATACTTATATTACTATATATATTTGTATATAACGAAAATTTGCATTAAGAAATAATTGAAATTTTAAGCCTGACTGACTCCGAGTCACGAACGCGAGTTAATCAATTGAATTTTCATGTATATTTGAGTATAAAAAAATATAAATTAACCGTTACATTTGTGCCAATTTTCGAGCAACCACAATAATGCCCCACCCCAAAAGTTAAATACAAAATATATATATTTCTGTCTCTTTTATAAGAACAAAATGTATGCAAAAAGATTTTTATTGTTTCTCTTAAAAGCGAAAAAGTCGTTCAACTCGTTTGTTTGTTTATTGCTGCTACGTAATTACATGGAAAATAATGTATTTGTTGTTTTATATATCTATATATATATATTTCTTCTTTTGCTGTTGTTTTTCTTATGACAACAAATCGGGTTTTACATTCTCTTGCAGGCCTTGGCGCAAAAAAAAAAAAAAAAAAAATAAAGCAAAAGCAAGGCACCCGCAACGAATTGCAATTCCGCAATCGATTCGAGTATACGAATTCGAGTTCGATATCAAATTCGAGCTGAGTTTTGACCTTGCTTTAGAATCAGTTTATACACATATATATATATATATATATATATGTATATATATGTATCAGGTGGTAAGTCTAGTTCCTTAGATGATAAAGAAGTTCAACACGATGCGAAACACTTTGCTCAACGTGCTGTTCGAGGCCGGACGCTCGTTGGCCGCCAGCTGAGCGTCCAGCTGATCTTCCAGTTCGCCGCCATAGCGCACTATATACCACTCGGCGGCAAAGTAAATGACGAGCGTAATTAGAGCAAACTTTATATAGATCTTAAATATCCAAACTATGTTCAGGCCGAGCTGTTGCAGCAGCTCCAATGCATCCATGGCTGCTAATGCCGGCTAACGTTGCGTATGCGTAATGTAGCGAAAAAATATATACTCTGTCTACAAAAAAATAAAAAAAAAGCCAAAAGAGCCAACTCTCGCAGCTTGCCGGCTGAGTGCTTACGCGTAGGGTCGTCCGAGCTGGGCAAAGATTGCGATTTGCTGAAATGAGGTCGCTTGAGGCGTCGCTTTGGAATCGCTTTGTGGCTTATGCAATTGTTGTAGCTGTTGCTGCTGCTGCTGCTGTTGTTGTTGTTGTTGTTGTGGTTGTCGTTGTAGTAGATGTTGTGTTGTTGCTGTGTATTGATTGTGTGGAGCAGCGCATTAGTGTGGCGTTCAAGATGCACATTTCGCTTTCGTGTCTGACAGATGCCTAAGTCTTCTTCTTCGTCGTTGTCGCCGTTGTTGTTGTTGTTGCTGTTGCTGCTGCTGTGTTCATTGTTGTTGTCGCCTCATTTGAATTTTATAGTGTTGATGATCCCGTCGCTTCGATTTTTCGTGTTTTCGTATTTCGCTATTTCGGCCTTTTACGCTCGTAATAATTGTTGCTGCCGCTTTCAGTTTTTTTTTCTTCTTCTTTTTAGCCACCTCGTGTTGCTGCTGTTGGTATCTCTCACGTTGTCATTTGATCATTATGCGCGCCGCTTAATTATGTTAATTTGTGCACCAGCTTTGTACAATTTATTTCGCTTTTATTTTTTTATGTTTTCAGTTTCCATTGTTGTTGTTGCTTTTGACTCTGCTTTTATTTGCGCGCTCTGTAAATAGAAAAGAAAAAATACATTTGGAAAAATCAAATGTGTTCAGCGCATTTGTAATGTGCTTGTAAATTAATTTGTTTCGGGGCGGCCAACTCAAATTGATGAAGATAAATGATTCGATAATCGACAGCACCATAAATAATGGCATCCATAAGCAAATTGGATTGCGAAAAGGTGGTCGCTCTTCGACATATTTGTTTACTGACTGCAACTGGAGCAGTGGGCGTGGCTTAGTCAAATATTATATCAGCCCGAAATGTCGTAAAGATTTTGATTAATATGTGTGTTAAGTGAGGCGTTAAAAAAAAATGGAAATTGTATAGGAAGAAGGAGAAGAGAGTTTGAAATTTAAATAAATGTGTAATAAATATGAGCATATGTGTTAAGAGATCAAGCTTTGAGCTAAAAGAGAGCTGAATATAGGAGTGAACTCCGAATTTAGAATCTGATTCAGAATAGAAGGTAAAAGCTGAATTAATTTATATTTAAAGCACAGTCATATCTTTGTTAATAATATCTAACATATAAATATAAATTGGATAAATTGGATATCAACATCTGCAGTCAGTAATTGTAAGCCAGGTTAACGAAGCGCAGCTTGAGCCCTGTTCAAGCTACAATTCCAAGATCTCTTTCCTGTTGACTTGCAAATCAGTTTATAAATGAACAAAGTCATGAATAATGGATTCGCTGTGCATTCTCTTGCCGTCAATCTCTTTGCGCTAGACTATTTATAGGCTGAGAGATACTTAAACTCTCTGCATGACCTTGACTGCAACCTTCCGAGTCAAATGGCGAGTCAGTGGCCAGCCCCCTTTTGGCCACACCACTGTCTGCCGCAGCCATGTTTGACAAATTAAAGTGAGCTGAGAGCGAGACACAAAAAAAAAACTCGATTGCATCTTCAATACACTTGACAATCGCTTAACAAAATCTGCTTAACCTTACGATGTGCGGCTCTTGCTACGACTTTGGCTGCATTTGCAGCCACGACTCGTGCAGCGCCTCATGCCAGTTGCCGCTTGCCGTTGATAAATGCGGCAATTATTTAAAGCGCACAAATCAACTTCAACTTGGATGGGTCTATGCGGCTGACCGGTGTGGCAGGCGTCGTGCCGTTTCGAAAAGCCAAAACAAAGTATATTACATTGATTTCAAAATGTACGCGCAAAAAACCCCGCAGTTGCCGCAATGCATGAAGAGAGACAGAGGGAGGAGAGTAAAATGAAAATGTCTTTTAGAAACCAGTCGGCAAATGGACAAAAGTGGATTGCCTTCACAATGCCTGCGGACCTGACTACTCGCCAATTGAATTCTTCCTGACTGCAGGCAATGCGAAATATGTAAATGCTGAAGTTGAACTGCCGCATAAACAGAGCCACAGACAACGACGCAGCTCGGTCTCTACTCCTCTCTCTCTCCCTTGCCCTTCCCTTCCCTCTTCATCAGCTGTCAACTTGTCAAACCAATAGCTAGACACTAGATTCAAGATGCGAAACTGAAAAACTTGAGTCTACAGCCTCAAAAGATTCGATTAAATGAGTTTTTTTTTTTTTTGTATGTCTGTTTAATTTGTTTTGGTAGCCAAGGCAGTTGTTTCACTCACTGATAAGTGCGCGCACTCGTCCATATTGATGCTTACCGGTTTCTGCGACAGACCCTCTGACATTCTCACCTTATTCGCATGAAACGCGCAATTTTGGTTTACATTTTAGATACCCTCTTGTTGTGGCCAGCAATTGGTGGGGTATATTGAATGGGTGAGTAAAGTATTAAAGCCACGATTAGCTAGTTTTTATTTTTATAAAATATATATACACATTTTACAATGTTTAATGTTTCTTAAAAGTTGTCAAGCTAATAAAATAAATCTTCCGAATAATTTCATATTATTTTAAAGAAAAATTATAAAAAATCTCTTTAATACTCTAGGATATCTAGCAGTCTATCTCTGCCCAAATTATTATTCGTTTGCAGTTCAAGCTAATGCATATTTCATATACAGTGGGTAACATTAATATTCGGTTTTTTGTTTTTTCAACTTCAAACGCAAATAAAAGATAAACTATTCATTGAAATAAAAAAGTGTAAATGGTAAGTTTTAGATTGAAAAATTACCTTTTCAGAGAGGTATGCATAAAGGTATTATATTTAACATAACTAATAGAAATTGTACATAAACAAGAAAAACACCAAATTTGGCGTTACATTAATATTCGGTTTTTTCTTAAACAACTATGAAAATTCGAGTTTTACTGAAAAATTGATCATATGTAATACTTGATATGGTATCCATTATTTTCTATTATGTCCATAAGAAATTTTGACAGATTGTTAATTTTTTTTTTTGTGTCCTTGGAGCCGATTTTGGCCCGCTCTTCCTGCTGCCGTGTCTTCATGGCAGATATTGTTTATATCGGCATTCTTTGAGCTTGGCAGTCCAACTTGATCCACAAATTCTCTATGGAATTGAGATCTGGGGATTGAACTGGTGTTTCCAAGAGTTTTGGGCGATTGCAAAGCAACCAGGACATGACTTTACGGGCTTTATAGTGGGGATCATTGTCCTGGTACAGCTTAAATGTGTCTAAAATACCCATTTTTTCAGTCAAATGCTTCAAATTTTCTTTCAAAATGTTTTGAATAGTAATCTCGGGTTGTCAACTTTCTTGCTCCCTTAGTGGAAATGAAGCCCCAAATCATGACGAAACCTTCGCCGTGCTTTACGGTTTTCATTAAATATATTAAATCAGCTTCATATTAACTTTATACCACAGCCCAGGCTTCCCATAACTTCTAAGCAAATTAAATTTGCTTTCGTCCAGGAATATTATGTCACCCGACCAGGTCTGGTCCACTTTGGAGTAGTCTGAGGTTAGCAATATCCTTTATTTCCGCATACGGTCAGAAAAGAATGGATTTTTCATAGCAATTAAGCTATTGTACCCATATGTTATTTCTGATACACCAAATTTATGCAGCTGAATCGAGTTTTCTATAATCGGCAATGAGTTCAGCTTTTAATTCTGGACCACTTGGTCAAGGATTCTCTTATACTTTCCTTACAATCTCGGTATATCCTCGGAGAGTAAGTTTTTCAGGTTGAGTAATTTGCCTAATTGAGGCGATCCTTCACTCATTTCTGAAACTTCAGAGGATGGCTTTTATATTATTTAGCTTATTTTTCAGAATTCAAGCAATTTCAGTTAAACTTTGCCCTCCAACTGCACCTGGAGCCCAAGTTTTCGCTGCTCCAACGATGAAATTGGTCCTTTTTGGCCTATTGTGTATTTCAGCTAAGGAATTCAGTTTTGCGCTAATTTTTTTGTTAGATAATGTTAGTTATAAATTGCTTTTTCGATAAAAAACATTAAATATGCCATTTGTGGCTTTTCAGAGTTGCCGTGGTGCTTTGTTTCACAACTTTGCTAAAAAACCGAATATTAATGTAACGCCAAATTTGGTGTTTTTCTTGTTTATGTACAATTTCTATTAGTTATGTTAAATATAATACCTTTATGCATACCTCTCTGAAAAGGTAATTTTTCAATCTAAAACTTACCATTTACACTTTTTTATTTTAATGAATAGTTTATCTTTTATTTGCGTTTGAAGTTGAAAAAACAAAAAACCGAATATTAATGTTACCCACTGTATATATATATATATTTTTTTTTTTGGCCATATGACATTTGCAACACTTTGTAAATTATTTAGCTGCATATTAATTAGCAAATATGTATGTTACTTCCCCACACAGCGTAGCAGACATTAAATGCTTTTTGAAGTAATTCGCACTTATATAATGCAAACGGCGTTAATTCGTTGTCCACTTGGCAGTAACCCATTAAAATGTGGGTGACCAGCGAGCAAGCCAGCCAGACCAGGCCGGGCCGAGGCGAGCCAACGAAACCAGTTGAAAACATGATATGAAAACATTTAAGTAGATGCCGTCATAGATAGATATCGCTGTCTGGGCTGGCTAGGGCCTGTTCGGATTAGGGAGTGGGGGTGGACAGTCTGACACGCATTTCTACTCGCTAATTGCACAAATTGTGTCAGTTGCGGCAGCCCAATGACCAAATGTTGGCAATTGACTTTTAATTAGGTAGGCACAAAGTTTGAGCATGTTGTTTTTTTGTTTGTTAAGCGGGTTTTTTATGGCTTCGCTCTATCTGTTTCCGTATGCGGTTAAAAGTGTTTGTATGATTTGCTGGAAACTAATGAGATTCTAGTTGGAAATTTGAGATTGGAATAAGAGCATATACGAGTCAAAAGAGGTGAGCTTGAAGTCCAATAAGAAACAGAGAGACGGACAAGATATTGTCGATTGGATTTTAGTTAGAATTATGATTATGAATTTAGGCTACAGCAGCACATATGAAATCTCAAGAATAATAACTCCAAATGTACATCACACACTCATTTATATTTCTCCTGGAACTGCTAGTATAGCAGCAAATAGTTGAATTCTAATTATAAATATGAAATTAGAATAAAATTAAATAGCAAAGAGCCAAAAAGTAATTTTTATTTTTGTCAGGCAACTAGAACGACTCCAAATACACATTCCAAGCACATTCATTTATCAGCGGCAACTTCTTCTCTTTGCCTCTGCTTTATTCCCGAACTTTCTGAGTCTGCTTTGACAACACAACAAGTTTACCATAAAAAAAATTCGGCAACTACCAGTCACATCTTAGCACAATCAATCTCTCTAAAAAATTGCTTTATTCAAGCATCTTTTAACGCTTGCTAATCTTATACTAATATATTTACCTCATTGTTATCTATTCGTGCACATTTTGTTGAGTAAACAAAAAAAAATAAACAAAAAGAAGAGAAGCCAACGCACACGCAGCTAACTTTGACAATTGGAAACTGGAAGCACAGTATTTCCAATACTTGGGCAAAGCTTAAAGCCATATGATCAGCAGCTGATCTGCAAGCAAAGCTTTCCAATATAAACAGGTAGCTAAAGCAAAGTGTGCGAGAGAGAGATGACTATAGTAAATGCTGAGCAGCAAGCGTGAGTTGCATAGCAACGAGCTTGAGCACAGCTCACAAAATAAATCTTCGTTATTTTATAACGAGCGCCTAAAAGTATGCAAGAGAAAAGGAACACATTTTTTTACATTTTATTTTTTTATTTTATTTGCAGGTACATACAATTTATATATAAAATTTGAATTGGGAATATACATATATATATACAATATTTATTTAAATCGGGTAACGTGCCAACTGGTGTGGGTAATACATGAGGTTAACAAATTTGCGCCAATTTGCAGCAGATTTTTATTCGACAACAACTACAAAGCTTTTGGTTGCTTATTTTTTATTTTTATTTTTTTTCGATTTCTTTTGATTTTGTAATCTCTAAATTGTGCTGATTTTCACTCAATGGCCTCAATTATTTCATATTCTTCATCCAAAGAATGATCATAATCGATATTATATTTGTTTTTAATTTTACTTTTATAATCCTTGAGCTCATCGTCGTTCTCAAATTTATTCAAATTAAAACGCATGTTGCCGCGTTGTTTGCTTTTGTAGCTGTTGCTGTTGCTCTTGCCACCGCCGCTGCTGCTGCTGCTGCTGTTGCTGTTGCTGTGATTGCTCTGCTGTGCTGTGCTATGTCTAGAGGACGTGTTCGCTATGCTAAATTGATTACCTTTATTTCTACTGCTATTCCTATTGCCCTGCTTACGGCTATTGCCACTATTTTGTTTACTTTGATATTCGCTATATTTACTAGAGTTAAATTGTTGCTGTTGCTGTTGCTGTTGCTGTGATGATGAGTATGACGATTGAGATTGATTGGTTGTGTATCTCATGCTGCCTCTAAAACTATTTTTGGTCATTTTACTGTAGTTGGTTGGTGAGGTGCTATCTACGATTCTGTTGTTGTTGCTGTTGCTATTGTGTTTGATTTTATCTATGTTGCTGCTGCTGCTGCTGCTGCTACTGCTGCTGCTTTTGTTTTGTGCCAGAAACTGTCGCTGTCTGCTGCCTCGCTGCCGATCCACTGCCTTCGCCGTTGTGTGTGTTTTCCCAATCTTATACTCATCATCAGCCTTATATCATACCTCAGCCTCCTGCTGCTGTTGCTGCTGGCTGCGCTCCGGTATGCGATAGAGCTCATCATTGTTCTGATAGAGCTGTTCGGAGCTGGCGCAGTTTACGTTCGACCACCAATCGCAGACGCGCACAGCCTGATTGAAAACAGTGCCGTTCGGGCAGAGGAATGAGTATTGATGACCTGAATGCAGGCACCAATGCCAGACCTTGAAGAGAGCATAGAGAACAATGTATGAGTCACATTTGCTTAGTAAATCGTTCATCCAACATGTTGCTCTTCGCTTACCTGACACCTCGTCTCGGTATCCGCATAGTAGCCCGGCTGACGTCCTTGGCAGTTGAATGACAAACCCTTTGGCACCGCATCGTAGATGGGGTAATCCTCGCCAGCTATGTAGCCATCAATTTGCTGCAATCGTAAACCATAAATGAGATGCGACTTTCAAGTACAACTCGTGCATGGGTATGTGAATTATCTCATTGAGTGCAACTGCAGCAGGTGACCTTCGTTTGGCTGCTGATTGCTTAAGCAGGGCACATTTAAAATCACGGCAAAACAAACAGCAAAGTGATGTCTAAACAATAACAAATTACGAGCCTGAAACAATTGCCACACACTCAATTTTAGTACATGCGAAATATAATAAAGAAACAGAAACCGAAAATTTAAAATGCAAATGCATCAACCGAAAAATCTGTCGAAAACCAGCAAAAAAATATGAACAAAAAAAAAAAATGAATAAAGATCAACAAAAGAATCAGTGAGTGTTGAAAAATGTGCAGTTGTGGGTGCTTATCTATGTATGTGTGTAGATGTGTGTGTGTGACAATAAAGCCTCTCTAAAGACAACAGAGAACTGTCAATCTCATGCGTATGAAACCATGAAAAGCTGACACAGCAACAAAGCGCGACCAAGTGGCAACACCATGTCACACACACGCACACACACATGCGAGCAGGCGATGACATTCCCATGACTGACATTCGACAGCAGCGCTCTACAACTCTGTTGTTCTTTTGTTCGATCCGCTGCAAAATGATGCCATTCCATTTTCGTATTCCTGTGCAACATGTTGCATGTCAGTGGCCTATCTTTCAGCTATCTTGATCTTGCCTCAATTTCAATCTAAATACATTTTTTCCACACCAATTTCGCATTGTTGCTGGTGCTGGGGCTGCAGTAGCGGGGTTACGCTTAAATAAATTCATTTGCAAGGCGTGTGACGAAAAATCATTGGATGGATTTTTTTTAGGTGCTCATGTCAAAATGCATATTTTAATGTTGTTTTTAGGTTAATGGTTACTTTATGATGATAAACAACGTTGCAAGGTGCAAATTGAGATTCAATTGAGCAGGAAAGTTAAACAATTTTAGTAGTTCTTTAAATTTTCTTCTAAATAAAATATCAAATCTTTCGTAAAATACCGCAAAGAGCACGAGTATTTTAGTCCTTTTTAACGAGATTAGTATTTAAAATTATATTTTAGTGCATTTTGCATATTTAAATGGCAACTGTGATTAAGGTGACCCTTTTTAGTAATCTCTCGCTGTTTATTAGCGTATCAATTCCTTTTTGGAAAGCTATGCTTTTACTATTTGCTAACTATTCGATAACAATTCTCAGCTCTTACCAAACGGCTTAACAGCTTTTTTATTGCCTATGCAATTTCCTGCTGCACGCTAATAACTTTCATGAGGTTTTAACATTTGCAGCTGCAACAACAATAACCGCCCAGTGCCACAGTAACCCAGCTGCCTAGCTCTTGGCTCTTTGTGCAGTAAGTACTTTGGCTGTTTAAATACCAGACGACGAAGACTCCAAAGTAACAACAACAGCGATTGCAAAGCGTGCAATTTGCCTTTCTTTGCTCCAGTTGTTGTTGTTGTTTAGAGCAGTTCACCAAGGCTAATTGATAAAAGACTCAAGTAAAGAGGCTCCAGCAGCACTAACAAACGATGAAAAAAGCCAAACGATGACGACACCTTGAGCCAGCCAAGTCTGCATGCAATGGGAAATGCGGCCTGGCCAATGGAGGAGCATCGGGTTCGTATAAGCTGGTGTGGCGTTAGCGGACGTGAGAAGATGTCTAACACTTTGCAGACAGGTCGACGACGACGACGACGACGACGGCGCTGTCGCTGCACTTGCAAAATCAAGAGACTTTTTGGTCCACTTTTATTTTTGTCTTGGCAACAATTGCATTGTTGTTGCTGTTGTTGCTGTTGTTGCCACCGAGGCGACTGCGACAGCAACTTTGCGTGGGAGTTTGTTGTAGTTGTTGCCGATGTTAGCTGTGTGTAGATCGCAATCAGACAAGAGACAAATGGTGTGCGCAATCTTTTACTTTGAATGAGTATAGAAATTATCTAAGATGACACTTTTTTAGCAGCTGCTGCTGCCGTGGATGCTATTGCTACTGCTCATGATATATCCATTCTAACGCTAATGAAGCTATCAAATTGTTTTCAATTTTTTGTTTAATGCGCTTTTATTCCCAGGGCTATAAAGTTTTATGAGCGCCAAATATTTCAACGATAAATGAAAAAGATAATTGACTAAGAGCAATAAATAGACAAATCGACAAAAAGACATAGTGATAGAGAGAGAGGAAGGGAGATAGGGAGAGAGGGACTGACATGCAAGCCAGCAAATAAGCAGTTGAGAGTTGAGACCTAAGCTGGGATTCATGGTGCGCCCTCAACCGAACTTACCCCATTGACACAGTTTCCTGCCAGCAGCACAGCGAACACGACAAGCAAAACGATGGACATGCAGGAGGCAATGAAGTTGCTCGAGCAGAAGGAGGAGGCGGAGCTGCTGCTGTTGCTGCTGGCTGCCAGATGAAGATGCTGCTGCTGCTGTTGTCTGCTCGATTGCTGTTGCTGTTGTTGTTGTGGTGATTTGTTCGCTGTGGTTGCGGCTGCCATGATGTCTGTGATTTTGGGCTTTTCGACTACGCGGCGTATACGTAATTTAAATGTGATTTTTTTTGTGTGTGTGCTTCGAAGTTCGTTGTTGTTGTTGTTGTTGTTGCTATCTAAAATACAAAATCGAAAAGAGAAAAATAGAGACGAGCTAAGCTAAGTGCTATTAGATGTTATATACACAACATCCAATTTCTGTGTGTGTGTGTGTATTTTAGAAAGGAAGCTGCAATTGGAAAATTGCATTGGGCCCAAGCAGCAGAGATGTCTTCTCAAGTGTTTTTTCTTGGCTTTGGCATGTAATTAGATTTCATTTTTATATTTTTATTATTTTCTGATGCATGTGGCTGTTGGCTCTTTTTTTGGAATTTTATGCTTTGCCGCAAATGGTAATGGGCATTTGTGGTTACGTTAGCAGCGGTGCTAGCTATAATGCTTGTGGTTGCCTTGCCAGGAATAGATGATGCTGCTGCTGTTGCTGCTGCTGCTGCTGCTGCTGAGAGCAACAACATTCACTTCTTGCCACTTGGCTTTTGAATACGGCTTGTATTGCTTTTTGATTGCGTTTAATGGTTGATTAAACTTAACTTTGTAGGTGATCATTACATTGAGTCTAAGATGGAACTATTTTTATTAAACTTAATTGAGAGATTGGGTATGTGAAGCCTGTGAATGGAGATGTTCTAGGTTGAACTAAAGTTTCATGTTTCTTTAGAAGAATGTAGTAATAATGTATGCCCAACTGGTTACATCCTAGTCTTTTCATTTCTGATCTCTCACAAACTCTCAATCAAATCCAGGTTTCGTGAATGTGAACAAGCTGAGCATTTGGTCAGAAATTTATGCTTAAAGTCCTAGCAGAGTCTCCTCTAAGAACAGTTGAATTTGTGTTAATAATAACAAATATAAATACAAAAAAAAAATATATATATATATATATAAATACAAAAATAATTAGAAATATTTATGCTGCTTAAAGTACATAAATATTTAAATCCTTTCTGCCTTTCTAAGTACTTTATGAAAAGTTCTGAATGCCGCTCAGTAAGTATATAAATCTTTATGTAACTCTTTAAGAGATGCCGTGCTGATTAACAAGGTAGTTTTATAAGTCCAATGCTATAGGGCAATGCTTATGAAAATCTTTTCAAATTAAGTAATTTCCAGGCCACAATTGCTTTATTATTAGATTAATTCATATATTATTTTTTATTTGTCTGCCATTATATAGTTTTTTGTTAATTTTATTTATAAGCTTTACGTAATTAATCTCTCAGCTTAAGAGGCACGCACTTAACCGCACACTTGAACAACTCTTGATATGTTTGTTGATATTTATTTATTTTTTTCTCGACTTAATCTGTTTTTTCTTCTTCGTCTGTTTATTTCATTTGATTCGTACGTTTTTGGGTCGCGAGCTGCGAGCTGCACGTGTTGCCGCGTTTGGAGTTGATGCAAAAGTTAGAAAAAATTTCGCATCAATTTTAGTTTTATACTCAAGAGCAGCTCAAGCGGCGCGGCGTCGTTTGCCACTCGGCTGGGGGCCAATAGATGAGCGTAGCAATACAAAGCCAAATGCACAGAGTCATCGTCAATGCTGCTGCTGCTGCTGCCGCCGCAATTGCCAAAGAGCAAAGAGCTCATCGGCATCGGCATCGTCATCGTCATCGTCGGCGAGCAGCAGCCGAAACCGAAACTAAATCATCGTGCAATTGGCGCTCATTCGGCTCTCTTAAGCCTCTGCTGCTGGCTGCTTCGCATTCATCGCTAAATATTTGAAGCTGTGGCAGATGCCGCAGCGTCGCAGCGGCATTACAGCATTGTTGAGCTGCTTTGTTTTGCTTTGCGGCTTTTGTTTGTTTATGATTTTGGCACATTTTGAGTTGTTGCCATAAAAAAATAAAAATAAAACGAACCACAAAATTGGTGCAAATTTTCTTGCTATTGATGAAAGTCAAATAAAAGACTTAGGCAACGAACTTGTAAGGCTGTCACAGCGATTAATTGCGGCAAAATGATTGCAATTAACTGTGTTAACGTTTAACTGTGATCAAAACGAAATACTTGGGCAACGAACTTGACACTTGATTGGTATTAAATAAGAGCTTGAATATTAATATATGTAAGGGAATTCAATTTCAGACTTGGCATACATTTTTGAGCAGAGGAAAAGCCCCTTGTGTATGGTCTACTTTTATATTGATAAATTCAAATGGACTCTGAAATAATTTGAGCAAGCGAACGAAGGAACTTGTTAAGAATTATTCATAATATTGCCAGAATAAAGCCTTACAATATAAATAAATAAATAAATTCAAAAGACTGAGACAACAAACTACAAAAGACTTGGAAAACGAACTTGATAATGAAAATATAAAAATATAAGCATGATGCACTAAGCATTGGGGCTATTATCTGAATGCATTTAATTGATAGACCTTAAGATATATGTATATAAAAAAAAAAAAAATAAATAAAATAGCAAAAGACTTCGACAACGAACTTGCTCGACTTTCAAATTGTTGAGGTAAAAATATGAAATATAAATTACAGCTTCTAGATAATCGGGTTCGATAAAAATCTCTGATAAGTCTTCAAATTGAAGGAGTTACAGCAACTTAGATTAGCTGTCGGATGCTGTTAAGCACTTTAATTACGCAAATCCGTAACCCACGCTGCAAATGAATTTTTATTATAAATTATCATAAATTAAACTAATTAAAATCAAATCGCAGCAATAAATTTACAGCAGACATTCGCTCTAGAATTGATGCAGCCAGCGACAGCAGCCGCTCACTTTCAAAAGATGTGCAGTGGCAATCCGGTTGAGCTAAGGAATATACATGCACATACATACACATACATATACTCATATATATGTATATGTATGTATATGCATCGACTTGAGATGGCTTTCAATGCGCTTCAATTGAAGCGCATGCAGAGACGAATCTTGTGACTAAGATTGAGACGGAGACCGAAGTCTGGGACTGAGACTCATTCTGGTTCACCTTCGAGAAAAGCATTGCAGCAGCAACAACTAATAACAACAACATCAACAACAACAAGAGCAATAGCAATCGTTTGGCAATGCGGCTGCTGCTTTTTGGTTTACTTTTTCAGTTATTCAGTTGTTTATTTATGTTTTCGTTGCTGTTGTTGCTGTTGTTGCTGCTGTTGCTGCTGCTGTGTTTGTCTGTGAGAAATTCCCTTAATCAGCGCAGTCATTGCAACTGCCACACAGCGGTTGCAGACAAGAAAAGCCTAAATATGCTGCGACTGTCAGCTCAAAATGGCAGCAGGTACGTCGTCTGTCTGTCTCTTGGTCCAACTTGATATTTCATATGACCATTATCATTAGGCGTTGGTGCTGCCATTTCATAATGAACCTCAAACGGCGTTCAACCAATCCGAACTGAACTGTAATTAATATAGCTCGACGCTGTTGCTCATTTCCAATGGACTTGTGGCCATATTTTTATTAGTGCTTAAGACTTGATTCACACGCTGCTATGGATTATTATTTGTTGTGTACTTTTCTCGCTGAATGCCCGCTGAAAATTCGACATGGAGCAGCTGCCCTTGACGGCGGCGCAGACACAACATGTGCCATCATCTTGAACGTCCGGATAATTTGGCTGGCCGCATTAACCTTGACTTTTAGCCGAACGGAGCTGCCACCAAACAGCCAAACAGCCAAACAGCAGCTGCTTCTTTCAAATTGGTTTAGATACGTGACGAAAACAATGATAAAGTAATTATCTACCCACACACACACATGTGGCTGACTTTCATGTTGCTGTTGACACTTGCTGCTGCCTCGCATCATTCATCTGCTTCTGCAGTCGGCTTTATGGAGCATTAGCTTTATTTAAATGGTTTCTTCTTTGCTGTGCTGCGTTTCTGCCTAATGTGGCCATTTGCTGTAGTTGTTTACCATAATTTAATAAATTATTGTTACGAAATGCTTTTTATACCCTGAACCCATTGAAAATGGGAAATCAGGGTATAATGGTTTTGTTAAAAGTATGTAACAGGCAGAAGGAGGCGTGGCAGACCCCATAAAGTATATATATTCTTGATCAGGGTGACGAGAAAAGTTGATCTAGCCATGACCGTCTGTCTGTCCGTCCGTCTGTCCGTCTGTCCGTCTGTCCGTCTGTCCGTATGTTTGAACGCGTCGATTTCCGAAGATACAAAAGCTAGAGAGTTCATTCTTTTTGTGTTAGGTCCGTATATTGCACGCGCAGTACGAGTTTGTTTCAGAAATTCGATAACTTGTATATTTGCAAGGTTATCGATAACTGAAATTATCGGGAACCAGTTATAAAATTCTAGCTAATTCATCTTTAGAGTTAGAGTCTCCAAGTCTTCTGCATATATATAGATACCAATTTAATACAATTTCGGTTTTTGTCAGATTTTGGATTCCGGTCCCCGATTCGCCCCCACACCCCCAAATGTGTAAAAAATGCATTTCAAATACTAGAGACATGCAGTTTGGTTTGGCATATAGATATGAATATCATAATCTTAACCTGAATATATCAATACGATTGTCCATCTAGAAACAGAATTATAAGTCTATAAAGTTTTCTCATCAAAACCCATGTGGCGCAGCAAGCAAGGCAGCGACAAAGCAAGACGCATTGCGGGCGCACATATGTACATACATACATACATACATATGTATGTGTGCAAGCGTAGATCAGCGTGTGGCTGCAATCGTACATACATACATACATATGTATTTGTGCATGTAAAGCTAATTGTAAAAGAGTTATAATTTCTAAAAAAAACCTAAAATGTTAAATACAATATGTAGATCATATGCTGAACTCTCATTACATTTCATTATATATTTTAAAAATTTTAAAACAATTAAAATAACAATGGAAACTCAAGCAACGTTGAGCAATGCAAATCAATTTTCGTATGCGTGTGCACATATACACACAAAAAATCTTGGGCCGTTTTCTATGTTGCTATGCGTGCAAATTCTAAGAATCACAATTGTTTTTGAATTGCGTTAGAATTGTCTTTGAATTGTATTTGTATTTTCAGCCAATGCTTTAGTGTTTCTTTCGTATATGTCGAATTTTATTCATTTTCGCTACTCTGTCGTTCGAGTGAGCCGTGGTATAGATGGCTAGGTAGATGCACCGAATGTTTGGCTGTCGCAGGTTCTAGCCCCGCCTAAGCCCTTCTTATTTTTAATTTTTTTTTTTTATATATTTATTTCTTTTTTATTATTATTTATTCTTTTGTATTTGATACCTTTGAAAGTCAGTTGGTAGTTTAACTAATTGTGAATAAGTGGGTTTTTTTTTAATTTCAAATATTTAATAGCATCATTTCTGAAAGTGTTTTTGTTTCAATTATATTTTATTCCGTTAAGTCAACAGAAAATAATGAACAAAAAAAAAAGTCTGCCCAAATAACAAAAGCACGTGACATCTGCGGTTTTCCTATATGTACACATGTACACACATGTACATTCAAAACTAGTGTAGCATGGTCTAAAAATTTTAACTTGGTAGATGGCGCTTTAGCAGTGAACTTATTTACTATGGCTATTACAGCTTCGAGTGGCATTGATATATTTCTTTTACAATTATGAAGTGTCTGTGTTAATTAAGGTGATGCGTGTTAATCGAGGAACGTCTATTTGTTGAGTCTATTTTTAATGATATTTAATAATATAACATTTTTCGAATTTCAACTAATATAAGCGCCATCTATTATTTTTTTTTTTGCAGTTCAATGTATATGTATGCAATGTATATATGTATAAGTACATTTTGAACGTTACACTCATACATTCTTATGTATACTTTCTGATTTATCCATATGGGTATCTCTCCAGAAAAGTCAACTTTTTGTCACGTTCGACACTTTGGTTTGTTGTAATTATCTTGAAAACGGATTAATTTTAGTACTAATCAAGAGCAATATATTTAACTATTTGCCAAAATAAAGAAGTTTTTTTTGCCATTTTCAGCACTAAAATTGATGCATTTTCAAGATAATTACAAAAAACCAAACCACAGTACAAAATATTATTTTATTTTATTAAAATTGGGTTCAGGGTATTATCTAGTCGAGCACTCTCGACTAGAGTTTTCTTACTTGTTTAATATAGGCCCAAGTGCTGAAGCCAAGAGACTGAAGCCATTCATCAAATTCGCTGGGAATTTTACTTTAGCGCTTGGCTCAGAACAATATCTCAGAAATGATGGCATAATTTTTTGTTATATTCTTATAAGTAAATATTATGATATTATTATTTATTTAAGCAGTGAATTCATTTTAATTGATGCTGTATTATTTATATAGCAGACTTAGCTTTGTTAGTAGCTGCAGAGGTTCTTGGACAGAGCGTTGACATTTCTGAAGGTTTTTGGCTTGTTGAATTCTAATCTGAAATCTGAATTGGACGGAAATAATTTTGTATATTTTATTTGATTAGCGAATTGAAGAGTGGAAAAACAGAAAGAAGAAGAGTAGTATTAGACAATATAGTTGTTAGGCTGACTTGATTATGGTATTCTGGGTATGAAACATCTTCACTCTGTCCCTCTCTTTCACTCCCTTCTTCAGTATTACTCACTAAAGTAATGATTTATTCTATTTAAGTTCTCTTCATGTCGTAATATCTCTGCTTCCTCGCGTATAACTCTTTAACGACTTAGTGGCTTAGGCAAAGCGGAACCTTTACACTCATGCGGACAGGAAGTATCTCCAAAGTATTGCTAACCCTCTACACTTATGCATATTCATTCAATTGCAATTGCAGCGACTGCCCATTCGTAATTCACGACATATCATTAATTCACCAAGAGCGCACATTATTCAAGCCTCGAATCCTACTTAAACAACTCCTAAACAGAGCGCAACTTGATAAACGCATTTCGAGTTTCGCGAGTTCTTATTGTTCTGGTTTCAGTGCAGATTTTGTTCGTTTGGCCATTTTTGGCTGTTTTGATTCTGTTTTCTGCTTTTACGAGCTCCTTGGAATGGGCTTGTTTCTCTTTTTTCGGCTTGACTGTGCGCAAATACAATGCAGCTGCAGCTAGCTGATTATTGTGCAAATAAAAGTTCTAATGATGATTTCGGCAACAACAATGCAATTATGCAAAGCAACGTCCAATGCGACTTAAAGAGGAAGGTAATTAAAGGCAGCGCATGGTAATAAAAAAGAAAACGAGATCTGCAACTAGAATTAAACGAGGAATTATAATTATCATGGCGCTGCAATCAACAATGAATATGCTAAACAGTTGAGACGGGTCGAGTCGAGTCGAGTCGAGTCGAGAACATCCTATGTGGCACATGCCGCATCCGCCACAACAGCAGCAGCAGCAGCGGCAGTAACCGTTAACATGCAGAGGGCAGCATCCACCAACTGTGGCCACATCTACTTCAGGTAGCCATTTGCGCAACAGCCAAAACCCACGTCCGAGCCGCAGCCCAAAAACCAAAATCAAAGCAAATATCATACATCATCGCAAAGGTTGCTAAATTATATCGGATCTCTCGCTCTTGCTCTCTCTCTCTCCCTCACTCTATCTCTCTCTTTCTCTCTCTCTCTCTCGCTATCTCATTGAAATTGTAGCAAATTGTCGAAGTTTTGTAATCAAACTCGCTTATTGTATTTCTTCGCCCATCTTCTTTTGCGCCCCAGCAATTTCACACACGCTGACTTTTTCGCCCAAGCTGAACTTCTGCTGCCTCAATCGTCTTCTTCTTCTTCTTCTTCTTCTTCTTCGCCTTGGCTCTATTTAACGTATTTGATTTTTCATCCAATTTAAATTGAATTCAAATATATATTTTGTCACCATTTGCTTGCGCCATTCGCTGAGGCTTTAGCGAAAGTGTTGACACACATCAGCTCTCCGAATTGGCCCACTGTGCATTGTCGTGGCTCCGATCCTCTGCAATTTGATGCCTTGATTGATTTTCAGTTGGCAATTGTAGTTGTTAGTCCAAGTGACTTTTAAATTGTGTTAAGCTGCTAAAATTGGGTTGAGTGTGTTTTAAAAGGGGGATTTTTTCATAGCGAAACTGATAGGGCCTGCAATTGTAAAGGTTTGCTAAACAATTTATTAGTGAATTGCAAAAAGTCTGGACTCTCTTGAAAAATAATTAAGACAATAACAATTTAGATAAAAATAATGTAGATATGCCTGCATAACTCGAAGTTGTAATAAAATCCATAATTCCAAGTCTTAGTTTTTGCTGAAAGCTGAGTCTCTCACCTGGTTCTTTTGGTATTTCATATCTCTATTGTTATTGCATATCTCCTTTGGCATTTCATATCTCTGCTCACTTCCAAATACTTCCCAGCGCTCAGCTGTCAATAAAACGTAATTGTTGTTAACAAATTTGACAATTTTTCAAAGTTTTGAAAAGACAAACATGAATTATGAACTGCGGCAGGAAAAACAAGCTAAAGTGCGCCAAACGCTGATCGACTGATAAATACCCTAAGCACAGCCAAAATCATCATTAAGTTACAGACTTCGGCATCGGCATCGTTGCCATTCATAATGACATTTAAATTATCATTAATATAATTTTTAATAATTGTTAATTTACAAATTGTTATAATAACGATGCTTATGATTTATCATTTCATGTGTTTTAATATTATCATCATCATAAATCAAACGTTTTCAGTAACATAATTACAATACTTATTATAATAATTATTTTAAAATAACACGATTATCTTAATTATTATCACAATTTTCAAAGACTCTTATGATTCTCATACAAATAACTATCAGCAATAATTAATATGTAGTTATCTAACAATTTCAATTAAGATAACACCTAAATGAATATATCTTACAAATCGATTAAACCCTTTTGTGTAAATTTTCAATTTGTTTTTAGGGTATTAACGCTGAAAAATTGATGAAAAATGCCAAATAAAATTTTATTGAACAACAGTTGATGAATGCGGCGCTGATAGACAGCTGTGACAACAACAACAACGAAACAACAACCAAACAACAACAGCAATCAGACTGAAGATGATTGAAATGACTTGAACAAAGTTAGAAGGCCAAAAAGTAACCGAAAAGCAATTGCAGTGGAAGCTCAGAGAGCGGGACGATGCAAACGAAGCGGACAACGATTCCATTGAAAAATAATGAAACAACGACTAAAGCAGAAATTGAAAAAAAAAAAACACAAAAGAAAAATGGTTGGACAAGTACAAATGATAATCATGACGCTTTAGAGCAGACGATGATAGGCAAACGCTTTCGGCGAAATATAACACAAAATGCCAGCCGAAAAGTCGCAGAAGACAAAAATGATTACAGCTCCAATTGCGACTTTGTCTAATATTGAAAATGCCAGCAACTGGTTAAGCAGCCGCAGCAGAGAAGGGGTAACTAGAGTGCGGGAGGTGGGGGATTAATAGAATCTATAACGAGGCGCGAACAGGGTCAATGCAGCAGGCGAACTGGCGAGCAGCGAAGCGTTTTGGCCAGTCTGCAGACTGCGGCACTCAATAAATTGTTGGCGACAAACAAAAACTAAGGTGATCAACATAATGTAGAATAAAGATGGAATAGTGAATACCCTAACTGAAGAATGTGAATGAATGAAGAACATGATACAAGACGTTATATACTTAAACTGTACTTAAAGCTAAGCCTATACTCATATTTATAATTATACTTTTACTTCTCTCATACTCTACTACTTATACATCTATAACAAAATCTAGCGACTCGCTGCAAGTGCATCAAAATGTGGAAGCTCTGCAGCTGTAGCACTTGCTAAATATTCAGCATGCGCCATGTGGTGCAGACACACACACACATAAGCATACTCGTCTATTTAGTTGGTCAACTATTGAGGCACGATTTGTTGTTGGCTGCATTGAAATCGAATTTCATTTATAGCACATTAAGCGCACAGATTTCAACAAGGTCAGAGACTATATTTCGATTATGAGATGCCTCAGAATGCGTTCGTTTAATTGGGCTGTGAATTTATGTAAGACTCATAGAAGACCTTACTGCATGTAGCAATGAATCGTGTGAATCGCACGCTGGTTCACTGATCGAGTGGCTGCGAGAGCTGCGAGAGATGAGGCGATCTTGGTGCCAGCTTCCCGAGCTGCAATGGATACGCGACCTTTGACGTTGGACTTGGACGCCTCCCAATCACGAGCTGCTGATCGAAGATGACACCTTCTGTTGGCCACTCGCATTGTTGTTGCTGTTGTTGCATGACTCAGCGCATGATGTTGCAATTGGCCATTGTTGTTGCCTTTGTTGTTGTTGTTGTTGCTTGGCTATTTGTAGTTCGGCTGCGTTTGTCTTGGCCATAAACAACTTTAGGCCCAAGGCGGCCTTTGCTGCTTGACTCTGTTTTTTATTGAACTGCCATTTGTCAGTTTATATATATTTTTTTTATTAGTATTTCCTCTTATATTTTTGGCAATGGCATTCAATTTGTTATTGTTTTTTATTGCCGTGGGATAATTAGAGTAAGCAAAAAATGAGATATGTAACCTAAAGTTGTTCAACTGAAATAAACACATCATATATATAAAAAAAAAATCATATATATATATATATATATATATATATATATATATATATATATATATTTAAAACTTAAGCAGGGTATCTACCAGTCATGCATTTTTACTGCATCATATTTGCTATAATATTTGTTGCACTTGGTTTTAGTCTAAGCTATTTTGTCATTTTTATTAAAATTCTTAGAGCTATAATTTGATATATATTACGTATAGCAACTTCCATTTAGAACTCTCCAATTATATTTAAAGCTCAACTATATGTTTATATACAAATTTATAGCAAATTTTCATAGTTTGCCATAAACCAAGTTTCATTGCAGAGCTGAAGCGAAGCTGAAGCTTTGGTTCGAAACTTGTCTAAGTGCACAGCTCTGCTCAAGTTTAGTTTGTGCTCCAACCAATTTGCTTTAACAATTTGCATTAAATTGAATTAATATTTGTATTGTAAATTTTGAGAGATATATTCTATATGTAAGATGTTGACAGGGCATACCAGTTCACCAAGCCTATGCATTGCATGTAAATTATATTTAACTCACACCTGTATCACTGAATATGTGATATTTGATATATTCAATGGAAAAGAGCAATTGGCATTTGACCTACGCTTGCATTTGTCACGCCCAGCTGAAGCCTTACATGTGAGGTCAAGGGTCACACAAGCTGCTTGGATTTCAATGGCAATAAATTGTTTGACAATGTAGTATATATGAATTGCTGGAGCTCTGCTTTACCCTGCCACACTTCTATACCCTGCTAACAATACATCTTTGTTTCTTTCTGCTGGCAATTGACACCTCTGTCTATGGCTTTGTGTGAGTGTGTGGGTGTGGCAATATGATTGTGTGTGGCAGCTGGCCTTTTGCTGTTGATAGCTTAAATCAAATGTAAAATTCAGAGCTATACTATTGATATGTGGAGAAGTTGAGAAACGAGAGAGTAAAACTGGCTAGGAGATATCCTGTATTTAGTTAAACTATAGAGAGTTTTGTAAATGTAGGTGCAATAACAAAAGTTTATAAAAGTTTATAAAAGTTAAGTAACAAGTGTACAGAGTTCAGTGCCACGACTGACTGACAGACCGAGCCGCTGTGCAGCATGCTTTTATACTTGCTTCGCAAATATTAATTGAGCGCTGCTCAATGTCTGCAAATAAGTGTCGCTCACTCACACTTTGGGCAAAAACTCAGACAGCAGTCGATTCCATCGGTTCTTCAACGTAATCGATCGCGATTGGTTGACTTTTAGGCAGCAAGAAGATTTTAGTATATGTGTTGGTGTGTATGCGTAAGTTGTCTTCTCTAGCGTAGCATATGTGAGTGTGAATAGACTCTTGGCGTTCTGCTTACGCTGCTCACTTGCTCGGCTATACCATACGAGCATCAATCGTATCGCACCCGAAATGATGTTCGGGAAAAGAGCATCGCACGAATCAACGCGAAGCACTCAACCGAAAAGAACCGAAGGCTTTCGAGCAGAGCGAGAGCGTGATAGTATGATTTTATTAGCTTGATCTCCTGAGTAGAAAAGTTAACTGTTATTTGTGAGCTATGGTCAATCTCTGATACTCTTCACTCTTCTTAGCTGAAACCTTCTGCTGCATGTTGGACAAACAATTTCACCTAACCAATATACCCTTTTGGCTAACACTTGTCTGCAATGAATAATAGACTTTTGCGTAAATTGCTTGGCATTTGGGCTGCAATATATTTGCGAAAAACTTGGACCAACAGGTGACTTCTTGGGCGACTTGAGCCTTGGCAAGGAACGGGAACAGAATGCTAGGATGCTTAGTCGTGTTAAATGGTCTGTGTAATTGGAAGGCTATATTGGTTTGCTGCCCGCTGAGATGCCTGGGCTATTAAATGTAAGTAATCTTAGCAGCAGGCGCCACTGCGGTTGCGCCGGCAACTGCGACTATCAATTGGACCAGAGTTGAGCTTGGCTAATGATTATGTTTTCCATTTGGGTATTAACCAAATTATCAATTGGCCAAGGACACTTTGTTGAGGCAAAGAGTTTGCAAAAAGTGCAATGCACAAAATATGCACAAATGTCAATTTGGAACGTAATCAATAAACTTTGAATGAGGCAGCTGGCAGACAGATAGCGAGTGTGAGAGAGAGAGAGAGAGAGAGAGAGAGAGACAGACAAACTGACGAATAGTCAAACAGTCAGTGCAGTGCAATGCAGTGCCGTTAGACTGACTACCCCTGCTGGCAGCTCAGTTCGCATTTGCGGCAATTCCCTCTGCGCAGGACTCTCGCCACCAATGCGACATTTTGCATGATTTTGCTGACAGAAAGTTTTGCTAGCTGTTGACACGCATAGGGGGCGTGGGAGCGAGTGGATGGGTGACTAAACCTGATTGCCGTTTAAATTACGAAATCATGCATGTCAATGACAGCCACTAGAATGTGCCTACAATCAGCTGTCGAGCAGCGAGGGCTCGGAGAGCTGCTTGATTTTGAAATTATGGAGCATTTGTGTTTTGTAATTAGACCCCAAATACTCAACCAAACAGCAGCAGCTGCCTGTGTGTGTGTGTGTGTGTGTGTTGGCATTGTTGTGCAGCTTAATGAGGCAATACTTTGAACACTCGCCATGACACGCCACGTCAGGCGATACGGCACTCGCCTTATCCTGAAAAACGCAACCACATGCCGCAGTGTTGGCACACAAAATGTAAAATGATCCTCGACAAGCACTCAAGAGAGGGCCTAAAGCTTGTGCGAGTGCCACAGTATATGTTTGTGTGTGTGTGTGTGTGTTTGTGGCTTTGTGTGAGCGAGTGTGCGTTTGTCTGGCAACTGTGAAATATAATCGCTCAAAATGGATGCGATGATTACTTACACTCTCACACTCACACACACAGACACATGTAAACACCTTTGAGTGAGGCTGCTTTCAATTTGTTAACTGTGCAAAGTTTAACTTGAATGGCTTATGAATTCTATTCGAGTTGTGCCAGGATATAATATACCAAAAAATTGTATTGCTTCATATACTACTTGCAAGAGGGAAGCATGGCTAGCGGGTGTTGTACGCTAGCGAAGGTAATGGAAGTGTAATGGAAGCTGAGCACGAGAAGGGGCAGGGTTAAGGTAGACTTTGAGAATTAAAGTGAGCCAGACAGCGAGGCCTAGATTAAATAAGAAAACGAAAGCAATAGAGAGAGCGAGCGAGGTATTGAGTGAGAGACCAAAAATATGCAAACAAACTGAAATATAAGGAACAGTTGTTCTATATGCTCTCTTGCTTGCAAATAACTGTTAAACGTTTGAGCCTACACGCTTTGTTCACGAGATCAACCGAATGAAATCATACTCACTCGCTCACACTGTCTCTTTCTCTCTCTGAACAAAAGCCTTCGTTTCTTTTCAGTTCTTTCCGAACAACGCTTAGGCAGCGATACGATTGACGTTCGTAATATAAAAAAACGATTTCTGACCGATCGTTAACGAAATCGTTGACGAACCGATCGGCTGCTCTCTACATTTTTTTTCTTAAATTGCGGGTGAGAGATATTTTTTTTCTGTAGACATTGAGAAATGCTCAACAGATTTTTGCGAGCTCTGAATATATTTGCAGTGATGCAAACAAAATATTAAAGCCATCAATCAGTATAAATTCATATACATAAATAGTTAACAATAAATAAATAGTTAACAATATTCTTCCTTGCCTACATTTCCCGCATACATACCTACATATGTAGTACATACATAAATCGAATCACTTATCGCTTTATCTCCCTTATCTTTATCTCTTCTGCTTCTTCATCTACTGCTCTCATGAGACACTTATTTCAGAGTTTATCTATTTTATTATTTTTGTAATACCAATTTCAGGCCAGGCATTATTTTTAATTAAAGCTCGTTCACATATCGAATGTATTTTCTTTTACTCTTTCAAAACAATCTCAAGTGCGTTCATTTCTATCGTCGTTGATTTCACTCTCTGCTATTCCCTTTTCTATCTCGCTCATTGGAGCGGGCAAGCATAGGTATGCTTTAATATCTATATGAATTTATATATATATGCATATGCATATATGTATATTTGAACTTTCGATGGTCTACTTATGGCTGAGCCGCTTAAACGCTGCCAAATTGTGGCACTTCAATGGGTTTTATTACTTTGCGAGAGTGCGGCATGTGGCAAGCGGCATGCGGCATGCGGCATGTGGCATGCAATGCAAATTGACATATGAGCTGACACATTTGGGGTCTGCCACGCCCTTTTGGCAAACTTCAATTGATTTGTGTGGATGAATTTGCTGCCATGTCGGTTCCCTGTATTATCCCCACATTCGATGTGTGTATTTGTGTGTGAGTGTTTGTGCGTCCGCATGCCCACACAAACACAACAGTACTTACAACAACAATGAAAGAAAAATTGAAAATGAAAATACGAACAACCGAAAAGTGGACAGCAGCAACAGCAACAACAGCAGCAGCAGCAGCAGCAGGAGGGGCAGAAGGAGGAGGAAGGGAAGGATGAGCAGCAGCAGCAATATTACAAGCAACAACAACAGCAGCAGCAACTAGAGTAACAACAGCAGCATCAGCAGCAACAGCATCAGCAGCAACAGCAACAGCAACACCAACATTCCAACACATATGTAATGCTACTTTTTGACAAGGACACACGCACATTTACATTCTCACACATACATATCGAGAGGCATTCAGAGTGTCGATGATGATGCGTCAATGCATGCAAATTTTGCTTGCCACAAATAAGTTGGCAAAGTGGTTTTCGGTTTTCGGTTTTTGCTTGTCGAAGTTGTTGTTGCTGTTGCGGTTGTTGACTGTGCTTAACTCAGCTCAATAGCTGTGATTTGCATAATATGGCAACGCCATGCAACAATTTCCTGTTGCCGGTCCTTGACAAACAGCAACAGCAACAACAACGCGCCAAACCAAAAAATACACAAATACAACTTATTAGGGTTACACATGAAGAATTCAACAACATTTTCAGTCAATTGGCAAACCTGCCACGCCCACGCCCACTCTTTGGCTGGCTGCTGGCTGCTGCCGCTGCTGCTGTTGTATGCTGTCTGGGCACTCAATCAAACAAACATTTCATTATTTTGCTGGCAGCCAAAACTAAACCAATATTTTGTCAGCATTGCCTTCGTCTCTCCACGCCTCTAGCTCCGAGCAGCTCCTAGTTAATAGGATTTTCTATTGTATGTATCTGTGTGTGCGTGTGTGTGTGTGTGTGTAAAAGCGGAAATTGCGTGCTCAGCTTTTGTGGTCATAATTTTTGGCAGCTGCCACTAAATCGAGTTAAATAAGTCAATAAATTAAATTAAATAATTAAGGCAGCAGCAGCAGCAGCTGCCGCATATGAATTCCAATTGCAACTTGGCTGGAATGTGGCTGTGTGTGTGTGTGTGTGTGTGTGTGTATGTGGCTATGCCTTGTTAGCCCTGTTATGGTCATTTTATGCATTTGCTTGTTCTACAGCAATGCAACTGCCCAAATTGACAAGTGTTTTAGTGGGTGTGGTAGCATGTGACAGCGGCAAACTCTGAAAGCCTGACAAGTGTGTTCACAGCATGAAGGAAGGGAGATGCTGCTCCTGCTGCTGCTGCTGGAGCTACTCTAACAGTGGCTGGGTGACTCAAGTGGCTACAACCACAATATTTGATTTTACGTAACAACCAACAACACACGGAGACAGACACAATCAGTCAGACAAAGTGTGCTCAAGTGTGTGAGCCTCAAACAGACTGCAAACATAATTTCCTATTGACATGCATTGCGGCCTCCAGGCCCCAAAACTGAGAGCTGTGAGAGCTGTCACATAATTAAATTTATTTGCCAAACCCCAACCAGAGAAGTGCAACGAAACTTTGAATAATGTTTGTTAATGAGTTAATATGAATATAAACATATACGATATAAATACTTAACAAGACATTATTAAAAGTTTCTTTCAATATGCATATTTTGACCTAAAGTCAAATTGCTTGATAAATGCTAAAATATTATAAAGTAAATATAAATAAAGTGGGCTTAAGGCAACGCCTGTTGACTTGTGGATTGACAAATTGACAAAATGAAATATATTTGGAATAAAAATAAACAAATCTTAGAACTAACGAACTATAGATAAAAGAACTAGCTGTGTATGAGCTCATGAGAATCGCATAGAAGGACATTCTCACAACAATTGCTGAATATACATATGTATAAGGTCATATAAGAATAGCTTAAATTTTCAACAAGGAAGAGATTGACAGCTTGAAGATATTACCTTGTCAAAAATGCCATCAAGTACTTATTTTTTTATTATTATTAATGCAATTTCATTTAACATTTTGCTGCTATATTTAAAATTCGTTTGACATGAAAAGTTTCAAGGAAATTTGACCGCAGCTGTCTAGCTTTCTAGCTGCATATATTACTTGAGGTATGCATAAAGCGAAGCCTTAATGCAAAGCAGCAATTATGTATTTGCGAAAAGGTCGTTTTGGCTATCGCATTACGCAGGCAGCTCATCAAAGTTCCATTTGCGGGTCAGTTGGGCAAATAAGATTTGGAAGGCAGCAGCAGCTGCAGCCGAGTTGCAATCAGTAAATCAGCAACAGGCATTTAACAATTTTAGCCGCAATTTCAAGGGGAGTCCTGGCCAGCAATGAGCCGCTGCAGTTGCAGTTGCAGTTGCAGCAGCAGCAGCTGCAGCTCGATTAGGCCTAATCAGAGCTAATTCAGCTACCACAGACGAACACTCACACACACTTAGCCACACTCGCACAGAGGGAATAGCATATGCGAAATGTTTCGGGCAGCGTAGCAGGAGGCGCTATCATAAAATCTGTGTTAGCTAGGAGTGGGCCCGTGGGGGCGTTGCCAAATCTTTGCTGATGACAAATGTTGCAAATGTTTTGGAATTGCAGTTGGCAGCTGGGCAGTTGGGCTGGCTCAAGTTGCAAATGCAGCTGCTGCAACTGCAACTGCATTGGTCACTTATTCTTATTGCAATGCACTGCCAACCACACACATACACACATGCACACTTGGTCAAGTGCTGGAACAACTCATAAATGCGACCCAAGGGGTAACAAGAGCTCAACTCGAGCTCGATCCAACTCGGACTGCAGAATTCGCTTCTGGACATGCGTAATTAGGTTTGCTGTTGCCACTAAATATGCGTGTCAAGTTCTAAATGCACTTATATGTGTGCCTAAGCTTGTGTGTGTGTGAGTGTGTGAGTGTGTGCGTGTGTGTGGCTAATAACTGGCCTGGCAGTCGTCGGCAAATGTTAATGTCTGGGTCTATGCGGTCTCTGCCGTCGTCTTGTCTTGCCTGCATAAATCATAATTGAAACCTCATTTCCGTTGCAGGCACATTTCACACGCTCGCTGACAGAATAGCACTAGCCACGCCCACACACACGTACCGAGTCGAGCTGAATATTTGGGTTTGCCTTAATAATAATAAACTGTCATCATCAATAGCAGCAGCAGCAACAGCAGCAGCAACTGCTGCTTGGCTAGTCAAGTTTTGTCAAACTAGGCGACAAGTCCATTCTGTCTGCCTTGCGACGTGCTGCGAATCACAATGAGACAGAGGCAGAAAAGTGCAGCAAATGCAATTATCTGCATACTTTCGTGTGAAATGCATTCGAAATACAGTCAGAAAGTAGCGCAGCCTGAATGCAGCCAAGGAATGGAGAGGCCCATTTAAAATGCAATTTAATGAGTTTGCGTGTATTTTGTCAGGCTTGTCTTTGCTGTTAGCAAGCAGACAGTTATTCAAGCACTCAAAGCACTCACACACTCAGACACACACAAACACATACGCACATACTTAAGCAAGCATTTAGCTGCTGTTGTGTTTTACTTGTTGCTGTTTGCATTCAATAGCAACACACACACACACACATACTCACACTCTGATGATTTTCGACAAATGCCGCAAAGTAGGCAACAGCTTTTTATGCGCCATCTCCCATTTGTTGCGCTGCCTCGCCAAGCTTTGCTGATTGACACAACACAAACAACAAGCAACAAACAAGCAACAACAACAACAACCATTGCAGCTGCTCTCTTTGCCTGCAGCACTTCCAGTAAGAGCACGCAGTGCACTTGCCTCTGCCGTTCCATTCCATTGCATTCCACTTGAACAGAAGAGCGCCAGCTATGCTGCTGCTGCGCTCTTCGTTTCAATCGCTTTCAATCTGCATTCAATGGCACGCTCTTCGTTTCAGGCTGCAACGATGCGAGCCGAACCCTGACCCTGGACAACATTCATTTTGTTTTGGCCTGAACTTTTTGCACTTCGTGCTTGGCCATTGTTGTCGTGTGCTGTGGAAGGATCCACATCGAATTAGTTAATTGCATAAAGCAGCACAGCAACGCGCGGCACTCTACAGCTTGACAGACAAAGTAGCGGGGAATGCGTACACTAAAAAACAAAAGTCTGGCCATAAACAATGTCAGTTAGCCAGCTGGCGGGACAGGGCGGGAATATATGCTGTTAAGCGAACTTACTTGCAGTAACTAACTTTGCGGATGTTTTCGTTGCAGTTGCAGAATGTCCGTCCATTGGCCAAGCACTTGCAGAGGGTATTATCACTGTGTCATGAAACCGACTTGAGTCTGGGGTATTTATTGCTGATAAGATTAAGGTTTCTTAAGAAGTTAGTATCTGAATATGTCTCTATACTCTTCTATTTAAAAATTTCAGTTCAAATGAATAGTATTTGGAATGTATAAAGTCGTAAGATATTAAGGCAATATTCTTTTATTCTAATATAAAGGTATCTCTGTCTGAGCTGAGATATAGTTGGCTGGTTCTAGAAAGGAATCAAGTTATGATTAATAATCTCTACTGATGCAGATAAATCCTATAGCAAGACTAAATATTGTCTGACTATAGTCTAAATAGATTTTCCAGTAAGCAACTTTTGCAGTTCATCAAATGCAATGCAAGCTAAATAAATAAATATTTCTAGTTGCTAGAGCATTCCAAGTTCGGCACTTTCTGCAGTGGCTCGCTATTGTTTAACTTGTTTTATTTGTTTGTTTGTTTGTTTGTTGTTTTTGCACACTTTGGCAAGGCGCAGCGTTGCGGCGATAAATGAGTTGAAATTTATGTGCTTAGGATGAGCAAGGCGACAGACAAACCTGCTGCACCTATGTATGTATATAACTAACAGACGAGCCACCAGACAAGGGCCAAGAGCCAGGAACCAAGAGCTAACAACTTGGTTGTTATTGTCATTCGAATCACTTGAATGTGCGCATTGTTCGTATGTCATTATTGTCGCTGCTGCAGTGCCGGAAATGTCCAGCCAGCAGAGCGAGTGAGGGGGAGAGTGAGAGAGAGAGAGAGTGAGTGAGAAAGACAGGCTAATTGCTTGAACAAAGATTGAAAATAGAGATCAATACACTAATTGGCAGTAGGTTCTAATTGTTAGCTGTGCGTGTGCCATGCTGCAGATGGCATAAAGAATCAAATCTAGAAAAACGAATTTAGATGCTCTCACTAGCCAATCAATGGCAATGGCAAATGGCAAATGGCAAAGGCACGCTTCCAGCTAAACAATTCAATTAGAGTTTCGATTGTAAATCGAATTTGCCAATACAATTGTGGTTTATAAACAAAACACACACGCACACACACACACATGCAGAGCATACACATATACAATTTGGAATAATTGCATTAGTCAATCAGTCGGAACTCGTTTGCAGGCACTGTTTGCAGCTGGCCTAACGAAAATGTTATTAAATTATTCTCAAACACACAGAGCCAATTTTTTATGCTTATTTTTTGCAAAATTAATTTTGTAAACATTGGTCAACAAAAGCAAAATAATGGAAAATTTATAAAAAAAAAAAAAAAAAAAAAAGAAAAAACATTCAATTGGATTTGAAGCATTTTCCTGCAGAATCAGTGAAGCGTCAAAACAATTTGAAATAAGCGCGTGATGGCAAAAAATAAACTGAAACAAACAAAATAATGAAGCCAAAAAGCAGCAAAAAAAAGTCAAGAATTAAATTTATAAAAAAAAAAAAGAGAACAAAAGCAAAAAAAAATTGTGAAATTAACTCAAATAGAAGCAAAAGCATAAATCATATGCGGCGTGACATGTGTGAAATTACTTAATTAAATTAATTTTTCGACTGCGCACAGCATGAAGACTGTGTCAAGTGTGTGTGTGTGTGTGTGTGTGTGTGCGTATTCGCGTGTGTGTGAATGAGAGGCAAATGATGTGACAGGCATAAAAAAAAAATGATGACAAATGCGCATAATTTATGGCTTGTCAATGCCTGAGCAATTTCGTTAGCTAATTAAACAGCAGCCAATTAGCGTATGTGGAGCAATAAATGAAATATATATATAAAGATTTAAAGAGAAGAATGAAAACTATAGAGAAAGACAGAGAGAGAGAGAGAGAGAGAGAGAGATATGAGCACATTATATAACAATACAAAGTGCTATAGCTCGACTGAGAGAATGGCAACAGTTTAGCTTATATTTATGCATATTTATATCTATAAAAACTCATGCGCCACATGCAGAAAAATTTTATATAGGTTGTATATATGTAACTGAGCTTAATTGAATTCGTGGAATTGCGAGTTGGTATCTAAACTATGAAATAAATCAAATTTAGCTATGCCATATATAATGGAAAGCAAATGCAAAATATGTTTGCTCTAGTTCTAAAAATATGCTAGATATGCTAAAGTTCAATTGAATTTATGGAAATGGGGAAAGTTGACAATTATATGAAACATAACTAAACTACTTATAAGAGAAAAGTAAAGAGATAGCTCATAGGTGCTGAGATCGATGAGTTCAAGCATACGAACTGACAGACGAGCCGGCGAGCACGAAAGAGCAGTTGGATAGACATCCAAAGAGACAGTCAGACGGCTAATGAACAAATATTCTCATAGAGGTTATTTCAACACCGCTATTCATTCTAATCAAAAACTAATATACATCGCCTCTGTTACACATATATTTAATAAAGACAACCCTCATCATCTGCTTACCATATAATTCACTATAATATATATTTAAAATGTAGCTATAGGGAAATGCATTCAAGCTAGACAAGCTGACACTCAAGTCAGCTTAAATATGTATCTCACATTATACATATTCATAATTTACCAGCATCTGCAAATAAATTTGAGCCACGCTGTGTTTTGTTTCCAATGCGAAACGGCGTCAATTAATAATTGTGTTGCCTACTTTTTGGGGCCGCCTGTTCACATTTATGTTTTAGCCATTTTTCAAAGCAGAGTTTTTGTCAGCAATTTGCACAGTTCTTTAGCTTTAAAACAAAACACGCATACGCCGCGTGTGCTGACTGCAACCAAAGAAGAGAAAGAGAGAGATAGAGAGAGTGAGTGAGAGAGAGAGAGAGGTGAGGAGTTGAGGAAGACTGACTCATGCATGTCACAATGCGGCAAACAGCAACACCAACAGCAGCAGCAACAACAAAACATTTAAATCAAAATGATAAAGTTGCATACTTGAGCAGAGTTATGCGAGGGCGTTGGCGGGGGCGTGTCAAGGATGAGATGCGGCGAACTGCGAGCTGCTGAGCGAGCGCTTGGGCTGGAGGTCGGTCGGGACAGAAGCGCACAGAGCGCGGCAAATAAATATGAAAACATTTTTTCTCGTTGCGGTTAGCCTGAGAGTTGCTGTTGTTGCTTTTGTTGTTGCTGCAGCAGCGTGCCTCAACGAGCGTGCAAAATAATATGCCAACAACAATGGCAGTTGAAACACAAACAACGCAGCAACAGCAACAGCAGCAGCAGCAGCAAAGTTGAAAGCAAAAATAATAATGGCTAGACCCCGTTGTATTGTTGTGTTGCAGCAACAGCAACAGCAACAGCAACAGCAATAGCAACAGCAACAACAATGCTAACAACAACATTGTTGCATGCCACATGTAAAACGCAATGACAACAACAGCAACAACTACAATTTGATGGCAGCAGACACCGCACTAAAAGATACTTGCAACCATTTTCATTTTGTTTGCCAGCTCTGCTCGCTCTGTCTCTGCCCCTGTCGCTGCCTCTGTCCGTTCAGCTGTCTGGCCATTTGGCACATAGCTGATTTGGCTCTGGCTAGGCAACTAGTCTAGGCAGCGCTGCAAATTAATGCTCAACTACCTATACTTGGCTTAGCCATATTCATTTTTTATAAGCCAAAGTAAAATAGTTTCACTGAGTCAGCTTGAAATGGAGCAAAATGCCAGGCAACTAGCTAAATGTCTATGCAAATTGTCTGGGCTCTTAGCTATGACAGTCCTAATATTAATTATTAAATATTACATTTTAAAGTAATTTCAATATGTTGGTTAAATATTCGTATTTTCTTTATAAAATGGGAATACTTGAAAAATATAGTAAAATGAAGTGAATACCAAGGAAGAGATTGAATTTATTGTTGATTATAGAGGATATTCAAAGTAGAATGTCAAAAGAAAAAAAAAAAAAAAAAAAAAGAATACAATTATATATTATATTATATATGCAAAATTAATATAACATTTTGGCAGCTATATCCGTGCACGCTTCTAGTAATTTTACGCTCTACTCAAATTTGATAACGCTCTCTATATAACGACAATTTAAGTGTTGCTATCTGTCAAGGGTTGCCAACTAAACCCCCTTTCAATAGCTAAAGCTCATCGATATGCTTTTAGCATGCATTTTCCATCTTGCTTTTTTTTTCATTTTGTACGGCATCCATTAAATCTGTCCCATACGCTTTTCTCGCTACTCGCAATTTCCATGCCATCATTCAGCCATAGACAATTTCTAATGTTTTCCAATCACAATTTTTTGGTTTTCGGTTTCTTTATTTTCGCCTTCATTTTGTTAAAAATGTTTTGTTGACAGTTGCGATGGCATGCCACACCCCCTCCACCCTACGTCCCCCACCTACGCACATGCACATGACGACAAATTGTTGTTGTTGTTGTTGTTGTCGTCGCAACTCTTTGCAGTTTGTTGTTTCTATTGTTGTCATAACTGTTTTTGTTTATGCTGCATTTTTTCCATTTTTCGCATTCCCATTTTTTGTTTGTTTTTCCTCCCCTTCTTTTTTTTTTGTTTTTGTGATGGCGTTTCGGTTGCATCGCATGCGTATGTGCTGTTGGCTCTGTTATTGTTATTGTTGTTGCTAACATAAATTTCAACGTGACATTTAGACACTCGCTGGGCGCACAGTCAGCCAGAGCGCCTGCTCAAGTGCCAGGCAACATCATGAAATGGGCATAAGAACTCTGCACAGATTCGCACTCTCCTCGTGCAGCACTCATCGCTGCTCCAAGTAAGCGACATGCACTAACAAAACTATTTGCCACTTTGTCAAAAGATCTATGAGAGTCAGTGAAACGTGGAAAAAGAAAAAATTTGTTATTTTACTCACACATTTGAAAAGGTATTTATTACTAGGAAATAAAATATCCCTATATGGGGAAATAATTCAAACAATCAGCTTTTACTTTTTTAAATTCCCAGCAAGTCATCAGTTTGCTCAGAGAAATTTCAAATAAATTTGTATTTAGTATTCAATGAATTCAAATATAAATAAACAATATGTGATAGAGGTTGAACTAGAAGTCGCTTCAAGAAAAACTATCTTACTCTAAAGTATATTAATAAAACTTTTGGCTTTTAGCCAATGCATTGGCTGGCTGACTTCAGCAATAGCTGTCCAATCTGGCAGCGAAAACTATGCAGCAATTCGCTCAAGTACAAAACTCAAGTTACTTGCAATGTGGGCAACAAATTTTAATAGCGAAACTCCATTTACACGCGCACATGATCTGTTCGTCGCTTGGCTTTAACATTTTTAGCGCTCTGTGTGCTTTTGAGTGTGTCTGTGTATGCGTGTGTGTGTGTGTGTGTATGTGTGTTATATCTCGACTTTGGCTTTTTGTTCAAACTTACTTAAGCGACCTTCACTTGAGAACTCTTGAAACTCTCGCCTCTTGCATATATTTCCCTTATGAATAGCAAGCTCTTAGCAGCCATGACTGCTATCATATGCCATACACACACACACACACACACACAGACACAGGCGCGCGTTGTACAGTGCGTATGATAAACGCAAGTAAAATTCGTTGGCTCGTTGCGCATACGTCACGGTGTACGGAGGCGTGCTATGCGATTCAGCTAGCGCTTATCTGGCCAACTTTGAAGCGCTCTCAAGTGCACTTAACTAAAACGGAGCATTGCTTAAAACAACAACAACAACTACAGGAGCAGCAGCAACAACTTCAGCAAAGAGCAAATGCAGCAAGTAACGTGTGTGGCATTTTATTAAAGTCGAAGCTGTTGCTAGACCTATGCGCAACTTAAAATGCATTTAAGCGCTTCAAGTTTCACAATTCGGCGACTATCAAACAAAACTTTCTGTCAAAGCACAGCGCAGCACAGCAACAACCAAAAGTGTCATCATGACCAGCAGCAACAGCAACAACATGAGCAACAACAGCAACAACTTGCACACATGAGTTATTGCATTGTCGCCATCGTCGTCGTTGTCCTTGTTGTTGCTGCTGTTGTGGCTAGCGGCCTTATTCAGATTCAACTACTGCTGCTGCTGCTGCTGCCTGATCCAAGCTGTTGTTGTTGTTGTCGCGTCAGACGGAGTTAGTGGCGCTTAGCACACAGAAAAGTACAAGAAGCAAATGCAATGCAAGAAATGCAAACGCCAACTGACCTCCCCATGCGCCTCTGTCAGCCCTTGGCTCTTGTCGACAGCCACAGCTACTTCAGCTTAGCCTTCAAAAAGTGTGGACACACATTGACTGTTCGCTCCTTCTCCTCACTCTCTGCATCGTGCACTGTCTTCCAGTTCCACTGGGTGCAAGTCTTTGTCTCGCGTTATTTGTTAGCACTTCAAAAGGATTTTAATCAAAGTTTTCAAGTGGCACAATGTCTTGCTCTCTCGCTATCTCCATTCCGTTCACTCCCTTTGCTTCTCTCACACAGAGACATGCCGTCTCGCTTGGTGTGCTAAGTTTTTTGGTTTAACTGAGTGCACTCATTGCCTGGCTCTATGCTTTGGAGATTTATATGCCATCACTCACTGTGATTTAATTATCTTTTGTGTTTTCTCTTTACTTTTTATGGCTCTTTCCTTTTGCCACGCATAAAATTTATGCGACGAGTTGAATTAGATTCGTGGATAGATTCGTTCTTAAGTGCGCTGATGTCCATTATCCAGGCTTATGTTGCGATTGCAATTTGTGAGCTAGTGAAGGGATGGCAAAGGAGAGAGAGAGGGAGAGGTAGTGCGAGGGGGTACAATCGAAACTTTCAATTGATTTAATTAAATGCAACAGCAACAAAGCCGCAAAAACTACTCTCGAACTCGAAATATTCATTTTGTGCACATTTTCAACTTTGCACTTCTGCTGCGGTTGACACCAGGCACCACAGCAGCCGCGTCCTGCTGCCTCCAGCTGTGCCCTGCTGCGTCCTGCCACCTCCTGCTGTGCCCGCTGCTGGTCAGAGGCGTTTGTGTCCTGTGGCCACTTGTGGCACTTAACAATTTTGGCAGCGCGACGTTTTCAAGTTGTCTCGTCGCTTTCGCATTTTTTGACAAATGCCTGATCCTGAGCCTGGGCCTGCCCTCTAGCATCGCCTTTTGCCATTTTGATTGACTGGCTGCGTGTTTTTGACGCTGGCCAAGTGCTTAGGCTGTGTTGTCAAAGCGCCATCCGAATGGATATGAGTACTTAGCCCACTCGTCAACCCATCCCAACTTGCAGCTAGCACCACAAGTGCTTGTCATTGAGATGCGCCGAAGGTGGCTTTTAGCGTTGATGGGCAGCTGCCCAGCAGCTTGGAAAAATCACACACACAAGCGCACTATGCTTTTAGCAGGGCCGCGGACTAGTTTATTGGAAACGAAAACGTTATCCAAACTCAAACGATTGAAAAAAACAAACAATTGAAGTGCCGACAACATTTACCCAATTGATAGCTTTCTGTTAAGACTGCAACTGGAGCGCAATACTCCGATTATTAGCTGAGCTCTGTTAACAGAAAGCGTTTGTTTAATTGATTGCTGAGACTGTTAACAGCAAACACTTTTTCAATTTGTAGCCTGAGCACAGCTAACATAAGCCTTTAAAGGCTATATTAAAAGTGATAAATTTATGTCTCATCATTTTGCTGCGTTTTTGGCTAATTGCGAATTCAGTGCAACATTTCCAGCTATGAATAAAAAGCCATCACCTTGGGCATACATAGCTAATTTAATTTATCGCACATTTTCCGTCGCGCTTTACGCCTGAGCTGAAAACTTTACATAATTGGCAACGCATTCGAAATGCAGGCGCCACGCGCGAAATTAAAAGGGGAATTTTTGATTAAGCCTAAAAATATGCAACACTTTTTTCGCGTTCACTTGAATTACATGTGATTTTCGATCTGCCTGTTGCTCTGTCAATTGACTCTGTTTTTTTTGTTGTTGCAATTTTTGGTAATTTGATTTATTTAAAGTAAAAAAATATACATATATTATAGATATGCACAAAATTTGTCAATGCAAATTACAAAAGCCAAAAATTGCCAAAAGGCAAAAGTTGTCAAAAACAATAAAAACTCCTATTGCAGCTGAACAACTTTTGATCCAGACTGACTGACTGACTGTGTGTCTGTCTACGCCAGTTTGTGTGGGCCTCAGCGTCTGTGTGTGAAATGAGGTTCAAGCGTAAACGTAATTAAAATAGCTGAATATACGAATCAATAAACAAATTGATTATGCAAATTCACTGTTTATTTGCATGCCAGTTGCCATTGTTCATTGCAATGTGTCTGCATCTGTGTCAGGCTATGTGTGTGGTATGTGTGTGTGTGTGTGTGAGTAATTTATCTATGTATTGTTGTTTGTTAGGCATTAATCGCTTTTGTTGCTGCTGCCAAATTGTTTGCTTGCATTATTTTTAGTAAAATTTATATGCATTTAATGCTCAATCGGAGCGGAAATAAAAACTTGGCTGTTTTTACATATTTTTGGCAGACTGTTAAAAACGGAAACGGAAGGCGGAACTGTTTTCCAGCACCAGCAGCAGGAAAGGGCGCACCACTGGGGTGTTCACTGTATACGTAATTGAGTTATTTTTGTAATTTATAAAGCGCCGCATGATTGCAATAATGAAGTGTTGTGTGTGACTCTCTCTCTCTCTCTCTCTCACTGTTGGACCCCATCAAATGTGTTTTTAATTAAACATGAGCAACAAAATGCAAATAACAATTCGTAACAACATAAACAAATGAAAATCAAATTAGCGTGAATATAACCAAGTTGAATGCCCATTTTCCAGCCAAAAACTCTGCATTTTATTGCTGCAGATTGATGGAGATAAATTGCAGCATAAATTGATTGAAGATTTCGCAACAATAGTTCATTTATCAACAGCATTTCATTTGGCTTCGTTCCGAAATAAACTCCAGCTCCTGGCAACTGATTAAACCAGAATCAAAATCTTCTTGCTCTCTTTAGCTAAATTAATAACAAATTGATTGATTAATGGATTAATTGAAATTAATATTAATAAACAGCGAACTGTTTTAGATCAGCAACTAATATAAGCTGTTAAATGCGCTTTAATCTAGTTAACAGTGAACTGTGTATAGGCAGCTGAGGTTTTTAAATGCTCTTCAGCTGAAAAGACTTTTAAGCAGAGCAGATATCTGTTGAGTGTTCTTCAATGTCTGCAAATAAGTGTCCTTCACTCACAGTTTGATCAAAATAACTCAGAGAGCTGTCAATTGTGTCGGTTCTTCAACGAGCTCGTTCACGATCGGTCGCTCTGGTATTTCTCTCATAGTTTGGTTGAGTTTTATGGTTTGCACCCGAGGGTTATGTTTAGTAGTATAGCCTATCATATGTGAGAGAGTGCAAGTGTGTGTGTAAGTGAAGACCGTTTGCTTAGACTCTCTACACTCTGCTTCTTTACAGAATCTCATTGGCCGAACTTCAATCGTATTGCGAACTAAACGATGTTCGGGAAAAGAGCATCACACGATTATCTCAGCCCTCTCAAACGAAAGCCGAAAGCCATCACGAAAAGAACCGAAGGCAAGTGAGAGAGAGAGAGTTAGAGAGAAAGCGAGTGAGTGTGATTTCTTTCTGTTAATTGCGAGATATGCATCTAAGGGACAAGTATATTAAATTTAAAATAAATTTTATAACTATCTCTTGTATTTAATTTACCATTTGCTCTGTTCTGCATTATAATAAGCAAACTCTCTGCCTTGTTGAATATATCAAATAGCTCTTAGATAGCAGAAAGTTCAGTGTTTCAAAAGTCTTATATGAAATCTCAACTGATTTGCTATTGCAACTGGCACTTTGTGTATATATCCTGTTCTTCGCTTTCCAGCTACTTCCTCTCGTAGAGCTTATGTTGCGCCTGTGTCGTCGTGTGACTTTCAAATCGCTTAAATTGCCAGTAGAAAGTCAGACGAAGAAGAAAGAGTAAGTCTCTCGAATTGGCATAAGCTTCAATGCTCTCTATACCCAGTTGCACCTGACGCTTCCGCAGACCCAGCTGCTGCGCCCCACGGCTGTGTCAACATGTCGTGATGCAGCCCACTGTCTTCCTGGCTTGCATCTGATGCACAACGGCAAATTGTTGCATCCGTTTTCTTTTAGCTTTTTAAACGCACATACACACACACACGCACACTAAGAAGAGCTCGCATACATTTGCATGTGTGGAGGTTGCCTGCTGCTGCTGTTGCTCCTCGAGCAGTTCCTGCAATGACTGTTTCCTGCAGCAGACATACACACACACACACACATACACACACATACACACACTCACTCATCGAGCCGCTTATGTTGTTTGCTTTCGTTTTGCATTGTTGTTGTTTTTGCTGCTGCTGCTGCTTCTCCTGCTGCTGTTGCCTTCTGCACCGCAAATTGCCTTTAATTCATTTTCCGCAATTACTGCAGGCGCAAGTGCGACCATTGGACAACATTGGGCAATGGGCGTGCCATTCTCATTATCATGCATGTCAACCAGAACAAAACCTCGCCCCTTCAACCTTCCTCCACGCTCAACCTGTCCACGCTGCTAGCACTGTCAGCATTTTTCACATTTGAAGCGTATTCCATTTGCATGCCTTAAGGGTCCAGTTTGAGTTCGATTCGCATCTCCATATAAATGAGACCCATTCCATGACCCATTCTACCCACCGCCTCTGCCCAGTGGCCATCGTTGTAAGCGCATTAAGTGGCCCACAGTTGAGCAGCTCACTTTAGGCTAGCATCGAGTGCTCCCTGCTAAGGTCAACGCTGATCAATGTCAATCGACTTGCTACGTGAGCATCGATGCAATCCACATTATTGTCGGATGGCCCAGCTACCAGCTCCTAACGTCCAGCTCCAACTGCCCATCACAGTCGCATACAATTAACGAGCCAATGCAAACAGACAGGTTACAACAACGATGCAGTTTAGGCCAACTGGGAAGATGGCTAGCTTAAGATGGCCCTGGAAGGGGCTGCAAATGATTTGAAATTAACTTTAAATAGAACGATTTCATATATTTTGAGAAATTAGCATACATAATTAAGGGAACAAGGGATTGAAAACCTATGACAATTATTTTGCCACAGAAGAATTTCGATTATAGTTTGTATATAACTTTTTCATATATGACATCCACAGCATGATCTTTGGATAATTTATATCTGCTAATCAAAGATTTCATAAATAATGCCCAATCAAGTCAACAAAAATATCGCATCAGCCTGCCTGGTTCGATGTCTCAGGCAGACGAGGCATATTTGGAGTACGCCGCATTACTAGTCGCAACAGTGATAATATCAACTGCAGGCGGCATGTAACGGGAATTGGAAATGCTTACGAATACGTCCGGAACTAGTGCCGTTGTTATTCGGGCAACTCGTAGCTGGTTAGTCGCAACGCTGTTGCCGCCTGCTGCACATTTTGGTTGCCTCGCTGCCTCGCGCCATTTTCAATTTACTGACGCTGTCATGGCCGGAAGACAAATGCTGGAGTGGGAGTGTGAGAGCGTATGCGTGTGTGTGTGTGTGTGTGACTATGTGGGTTGGTGTGTTGTGATTGCGGACTGTTGCTTCACTTGAGTGGCGCCAAGTCGCTGACCCGCTGCCGAATGCAAACGGAGACGGAGACAGGCACAGAGAAGGAAAAGAGAAACAAAGACGGACATAGATGTGGACACGGAGTCGGAGACAGCCACTAACCCACATTGAGTCCGGTACAGGGTGCTTCTATTTTCCTAGTGCCACGTTTTGCTTTTTTGTGTGCTTTTGTGTTCGCAGTTTTTGTATTTTTATTTCGTACTCGTTTCCGTCTCTGTTGTAATTGTTGCTAAAGCAGCGCCAGGCAGCAGAAATTGCAGCAACTGTAATAACAAAATGGCCCCCGGAGTTGTTGCTGTTGCTACACACACACACTCTCACACTCCAGCTTGGAAGTGTGCGCATGTAACATATTTCCAGCTTGACTTATTTTGACTTTGTATGTTTCCCCTTTTGGCCAGAGTCAGAGTCGGAGTCAGCGGCACTAGCAATGGCATAGCCAGCTCAAGCTCCACGCCCCACTAGCAGCTCGTAAGCCAACCACAGCCACGCCCACTTTATTGTAGTTTGCTGCAGTAAATGGCAAAGTTTATTCAACGCAAAATGTGCAATGAGAATGTGCTTCCCATTGCCATGTGCCATGTGCGAGTGGGCGTTTGGTTAGTTGATGCGCGGCACGAGGAGGCGTGGCCGCACTAACGCTGCACGCTGATTTCCTGTTGCATTTCCGCTTCCAAAATGCAACTGTTTGCGTGTGTGTGTGTGTGTGAGCTACTCTGCTGCAAAAGTAATAAAATTAAATCGAATTTGGGGCACATTTAACGGAAATTTGAAATTAACCTGCAAAATAGATTTTCAACAGTTGCTTTCCAAAAAAAAAATTTATTGAACAATGTTTTCAACTCTGCTCGTCACATTTATTGCTGTTGCATGAATCGAAAGTGTTGATTGCAGCAATTTAATAATGCACCAAAAACACTCGAACTACTTCATAAGAAAAGCTAGAATGTGAGTGTGAGAGCAACGACTAAGCTATGCTCTATAATTGACTTAAAGCCGGTCGAGTACAAAATGTAAAACTTTGTAGAATAAGAACTTGAAGTCTTATGGCTAGCTCTCTTAATCTTTCTCTATTAGATATTAGAGCTACTTATGATAGGAGATGCTCTTCTTCTAGCTGAATCTTCTCTATATATAATATCATATCATTTGCTATCATATGAAGCAAATCAACTTGCTCAAATTTTTTTATAGAATATTTGAGATAGTGTAGAATAAAAGCTCAGTTGGAAATTGCTGTCTGAGCTCAGCTATACAGTATATTCAATATACTGTTCAAGCATGTGAATAAATCTTGTTGTGCCTTCAAGCGGCATTGACATATATTTCGACTATTTGTTTTATTATTTTTTTCTTCTTCTTCATCATCATCTGCAATTTGTGCAATTTACTTAAGCAAAACGTCGCATAGCCTGAATTCCACTTTCATTTGCTAGACGAAGCTCTCGCATTTCAGTTGTCATTCGAATCGCTTGGCAATTGGATCAGAGATCTGTCGAGGTCGAGGCATCTTTGTTCAACTGTTTGACAATTTGATGAAATTTCATCTTTTTGCTTCAACAGATTTTTGAATGCTCCAGAAATCAATTTCAATGGCAGCAGCCAACAATGGAAATGAGTAGAGCGAAGCGTAACTATTTAAATGTTTTATGCAATTTGTGAATCTCACACTAACTGCTCTCCCCTCTCTCTTTCTCTCTCTCTCTCTCCCTCTATCTCTCACTCACTTTCTCTGGTCGCCGCTCTGCGGTTGTCTATTGTCTTTTTTGTGAACAATGGCAGGTGTCATGCAGGCATTGCCACGAAGGGATGACACCGGTGTGAGAGCCGCGCAGGTTAAGATCCCTTTGTGCATTTTACGCGGAATTACACAGCATAAGCAGCTGCCACAGTAGGCAACACTCCACCTACACCATTCTCCTCTCTCGCTCTACCTCTCAGCTAACCGCAGTTCCACTCGCACCATGCGGCAAACGCCAGCAGGCGACTTGTCTGCTTTGTTGTGCCCACGTAGCGAGCGAACCTTGTGCAACCCATTGTGGCCAAAGGCAAACAGCAGCAGCAGCAACAGCGGCAACCAATTGCCCACCCTCTACCCCAGCTGCCGCCCTTTGCCCTCCGACAGTTGATTTAAGCTGCACAAAAAACTAAACAACGAGCAGCGCGACGACGACGACGACGACGAGGACGAAGACGGGGACGAGGACTGGGACGAAGACGAGGACAGGCGAAGGCGGCTATACAAAATGAGAAAATGGGGAAAACGGGACGACTAAGAAAATGCATGCACAAAAGTAACTCATAATTAAGGCAAGCCAGCCAAGAGCCAAGCAGTCCACAGGATGCATACCTAGCAGAGCCAACTCGAGCAGGCGGGCAGCTGGAGAGCCCACTCGTTGCCGGCAGGCAGCTCCTTCTGTTCGTATGGCAATTGCCAGCGTATTGTTGCCTACTTTTTGGGCAATGCTACTAAGTAGTTCGCTTTAGAGATGGCTGAAGCCATTTGAAAAAGATTCCGCTTGAATGAACCAGTTCCGATAAGTATCTACAGCAGTGAGTGAACTACTTTTAAGCAATTAGAAGTTCATTTTGAGACTGCTCTAGTTTATTTCCAATTTAATCAACTAGTTGCGAATAATGTTTAAACTAATTTGTCAACAGATATTCAATTTCAAGTGCAACTTATGCTGAAACAAGTTCAGTTGAGCGTTAATTTCTCATTATTTTATGCATAAACTTTGAACTTGCAGCTCAATACGCAATCAAAAAGTTTTCTCTTTCATGTAGTTCATTTGGCACACTGTACTTAATAGCATTCAGCGAACTAGTTCTTATTTCCTGGCACACTTGCGCTGCTTGTTGGCTCGTTTGCCATAGACTCGCATAGTCGTAGTCGTAGTCATATATATTTTTGATATGCTTCAGCAAACACCTGCAACGTCTCAACAACAATGAAAAATATTGTTAAGTAAACTGCACAAAGGAGTGCAGCGGGACGAGTCTAGGGTATGGAGTGGGGGGCGGTAGGTGGACGGGGTTGCAGTTTTTGGTGCATTAGCGGCAAGTGCGTTGCGTCTCTCACTGCTATGGCCCCCACAGTCGTCGAGCTAAGGTGCACTCTTTATTGTTTATGTTTGGCTTTAGAGCTGCATTGTTGTGTGTGCGTGTGTCTGTGTATGTATGTGGCTGTGTGTGTGTGTGTGTGTTTGCACTGTTAATGCATTGCCTTGGCCAGGACATGCAATCTGCATTTGCGACGAGTCAGAGAGTACACCATACAACGGATCCAGCTTCAGCTCCAGCAGCTGCTGCTGCTCCTGCTCCTGCTCCTGCTTCTGCTTGAGCCTTGACTTTTGGCAGTCGGCGGATGCGAAATTCATGGAAGCTGCAAATCATGGCAATTGCCGTTGGCCAACAACGGACAGCGTTTCTTTTATTGTCGGCCCGTGGCACTTGGCTGATATATGAATGCACGTTATTGAAATTACGAAATTAATATTAATAATGGTGAGCTCTGAAGCATAGGAGAGAGTTCCCCCCCCCCCCCCCCCCCCCCCCCCCTGCCCCGACGTTTCACACGGCGTATGCACAATATTTCCATTAAGTTTGCTGCATTCGTTTGTCAATTTGCTGTGGCGCAATAAATCACACGACTGCGACGAGGCAGCAGCAATGAGTCGCCTTAAACCCAATTAACCCATTAGGCGAGCGCGTCTTAGCCATTTGATGCGGCTGCCTAGAATGCAATTAAAAGATGCAACCAGCTAAGAAGACATCGTCGTCTTCAGCCTCTTCGGCATCTTCATCGTGCACTCACATTTAATTTTTATGTGGCCAAGGACGAGACGCTGCACAAATGGAGGAAGCAGAAAGTAATAACTGCGCATTGCCATTATTTATGTTTATGTCCGCACTACATCATCTTCAAATGTCCAGACCCAGACCCAGGCCCAGGCGCAGCGTCCGCCCGCCCCTGCGAGGCGCTCCCTTTGGGCCATAAAAAACAAGTGCCGGCGGACAAGTTGTGTGCAGTTGTACAGCAACGAGCTAGATGTCTATATCGTTGCTGTTGCTCTGCCCCCCCTGGCTGGCTGGCTGGATGGGTGGGTGGATGGTTGGATGGTTGGTTGGTTGGCGACGTTTAACTGCCGCAGTTTGAGTGCCGTTGAACTAATTTCCGCCGCCATCCACACACACACACATACACATACACAGACAGAGTGCAATGGATGCCACAGGATGCACCATGGCTCCTGCTCCATGGCTTGAGCTTGAGCCTCGCTGCCCGCTGCAATTGCGCCATTTCTATGGCACTCGCATTTGTCATTGAAGCGCTCGCTAATTTGACATAAATTTTAAATGCTCCGATGCAGAATAGAGCGTGCGGTTAGCCAAAGGCACTGCTCAGCCAGGATGACGAGTCCCAGCTCCAAAGAAAACTAAATGAAAATCATTTCCCTGTATGCATGCAAATTATTTGCAAAGTTCTGCCTAATGAAATTGTATTTGAAATGATCAACTTGACTAGCCGGCAATAAACTGTGGACGCTCTGTCGACGGGCCATAGCTGCAAAACATAGTAAAAAGAAAAAAAATAGAAGAAATTTAAATGAGAAAACTCAACTCACTCATATTTCAAGCCAATCTATGGAAATATTTATTATATCTACAACTGAATATTTTCATGCAAAATACCTTTGAGCCAGTGCAATGCAATGCCAAAATCAATAAAGTTTACGTAAAGTGTGCCAATAAAGCGAACAACTGACAAAACTTTGAATAACTCAGATGAAGTGCAGCTCTCCACCTGTCGCACCTAGAATTGCATAAAAGAACAGCGAACTAAAACTTTTGCTAACCCAAAAGAAACACAAAAATCAACTCAAGAAGTGCATAAGAGTACATGTTTCCAAATTGAGATAGATATATATATGTATATATGAATGCAAGAAATCAAAATTGAGAGTTGAGAATACAAAGTGAAGCTGGGCAATCGTTAAGGCTTTTGTTGGCTGGCGTAGGCGGGGAAGGGGGCGGGCGCGGCAGTCATTGAAGTGAATTGAAGTGAAGACGGTGACTCTTGTTAGTCTTTGACTTTAGCTTAACATTACAGACAGTTATTATTATTGTTGCTGCTGTAACTGTCAAATTGGCAACACGAAATGGCTTTGTTGTTGGCTCGTTTTGCAAACGGTGTCGCACATAAGAAATATGCGAGCTCAATTATGCGGCACATAAAAGCCACGGCTAGGCAGTCTCTATCAAATTAGTTCGCTATTAGCCCTTTTGTAAAGTTGACGACGTGATTAGCGACTCTGTTGGTTGGCCCATTGTCTGGGGCATTACACGTGCGAGATGTGCGGCATTGAAGGGCATACGGTAAACGTACGCGACCCACCCCTCCCCGCACCACTCCATCCAGTGACCAGTGGAAAAAGTAGCGTTAAATGAGTGCGTTGCCATAGCTAATGCAGTTTGTACTTTTTTTTTTTAGCTGTTTGCATTTTTTTGGTTTCCTTTCGCTTGGCATTAGGGGAAAACTGCTGTATTTTGGCAAAGCTACGCTCTTTAATCTTACAAGTCACGCACTGATTTTGCAATTTGCAAGCAACGACCGCTAGAGGGCGCCAGCCAGTCAACGGCACGTGTCTATCGAACAACGACAACGAACGGCAACAATCAATATTTGAATTTCCATTGCAGCAGCAGCAGCAGCAGCAGAAACATTTTATGCAAATACCAAATTTCATAATTTACTTAAGATTTCCAATTGGCAATTTTTATTCGAAAACATTTCTACAAACGGCATTTTTAAGGCCATGCTCAACGTACTCCAACAAGGTAGCTGCTCACAGGTCGTATGCATATTATATATATTATCCATACGCAGAGCCGATTGCATTTTGCTTAAATAACATCGATGTGCAGCCGGCAGAGCAGTTTAGCATTTGAAAATTTCACATTTTAGCTTTCAATTTCCAAATAGACAATTCGCAAAATGAATGCACTTTCGCTTTAGCATTCCAATTTGCATAGAATCTGAGATTTCTTGCCGAACGTTTGTTAGTGGAGCAGAGCAGAAGAAGTCTGAAGTGCAGAGGCTGAGCACAGAGGGAGTTCATATACATTTGCTGCACATGCAGCAGCCGCGCTATATAAGGCTGAAAATCCACTCAATTAATTATATTCCATTAACAATAAACTCTCTTTCTCTTTCTCTCGATAATCGATTTAAGGAAAAGATCATTTCATAACAACTGCATTACATTATAAAGTGTCATTATTAATAACTGGCTTCCCTGCTCTGCCTTTTTACCTCAGCTTACCTTTGCCTGGGCCCCTTTTGTTGACTGCCTTTGGCAATGCATTGATACCGATAACATTCACTGGGCCACTGCGCCCTACCTTGGGCGCTTTAAATGCATGCATGCACACACACACACACACACACACACACATACGTACTCAGAAGGATACTTGTATGCATACATTCATTGCATAAAGCCCCGAACAACTTTTTCATGCTCCATTGTGTTATAAATATTCATAAAAGCGCGCCATTTTTTTGTTGTTTTTGCTTTATATTTTTGTTCGGCTTTTGTGGGCGCCCGCCCGCAACTAAAGCCTTGATTTCTTGCATTTCGCTTTGTTGCTATGCTCCATGCCAAATACCTCACCAATATGCCACGCCCACTGCTGAACGCCTTTCGCTTTGCGGTAACCGCAAACTATGCTTCTAATACCGCGATGGCATAAATTTAAAGCAGCAGCTGCGGTTTTTCCACAGCTTCCACTTGCTCGCTCGCTCGCTGGCTGACTGGCTGGCTGGCTCGATATTTGCAGGTTGAATGCGGAGCGAAGGAGGAGAGAGGATGTTTACATGCCACACTGATACCAGCAGCATCAGCAGCAGCATCAGCAGCAGCTACAAACTAACCGGGTCTCGGCTTTAAACCGAAGCATTTTATGCTGCTAATTGATTTTTCAAACTCAACTATGTTTTTGCAGCGCATTGCAGCCTCGGCGCTTTTGTTTGGCGTTCAATTAACGGGAATTTGCATTTTATCTAAAAACACACTCCATATCAATACACCTACACATACACACACACACTCTCACGCGCAGAGAGCTGCTTATAGTAAACCACACGTTAGACAAAAGTTCTTGTCGTTTTTTTCCACTCTCTCTCTCTCTATCGCTATCTCACTCTCTCAGGCAGCATATTTACTATTGCTGAGCACTAAGTAAATAAGCAGCTCAAAACATTGTTTATTTGGCATTGTGAACATATTTTATTACAGCTGCTAACTTTGATCTTTGAAATCAATCAACTATACGAATGTTTACTAAATGCCGTCAGTGCAAACAATTCGTCAAAGCAATACAAATGAAAACAATATTCGCAAAAATCATGAATAAAATTATAGCACCATAGTTATGAATTACAAGGTAAATAATTTTTACATTGATTTGAATGATCTAAAATAAATATATAAATTACAAAATTTTATATTTTTTCAAATGCTTTCTATCTCAATGAACAGTGGCATTTTTAACTATTCCTTGCGAACTCTTTCACTATATGTTAATATTATTCTTTAAGTTTTAAAAATATAAAAAAAAATTGTATTTTACTACTGAATATTTTATAAATTGCGCATGCATTATTATTGAATTTTCAACTGGCATTATTAGCTTTGCTTGCCTATGTTTTACCTTCTTTATAAAAATAATATACAAATAATCATATTATATCTTACCTTGCCATAATTTACTCTTTCATTCGCTTGACGATTTGCTGTTTAATTATATAAAATTACATTTAATGCATTAGAATTCTTCCAATTTGTTAACTGAGGCTCATCGATGCTTAAGCTGCTTACTGTTAATAGTCTCTAAATTCCTCCCAGTTAACATAAGCTATTACAGAACATGACAGGGCCGCTGTTAATTAGCAGTGCACGCATTGTCTACTCTTTACATCTTTGGCTGTAAACAAGCAGTAAACAAAATGCAACGCCTACATAGTTGAGTCTGTCTGTCCGAGACTTGTAAGCGATCTTTGCGGCTGACTACACAACAATGTATATATTTAGCTTTAATAACAATTACTATAGAGGCCGGCTGGCTGGCTAGATAGCTGACAGGCAGGCAGGCAGGCAGCATCATAAAAGTTGATGAGTCGTGGATACATAATGCATGAGCTTGACCACAGAGATGACCACAGACAAGGCATATTGCAGTTGCCAACAGGTTTCAAGGTCAAGCGGCCGCAGCCAAATTAACATTGAAACTGCAGTCTCTTACATGGCGCGCAAACCGGTTGCCTTCTTACATTTGGCAATTGCGACACATACAGCATTAACAGCAAACAACAACAAAAAAAGGGAATAAAAACAACAAAGCAATGACATTGAATTGTAAATGTAAGCGATAATAAAAGTAACAAAAGACAAAAGTGGACAGTAAACAAAAAGAGATCAGCAAAATGAAGAAAAAGTCCAGCATAAGTAAATAAATGTAAGCCGTTGTCGGATGTGCGATGCATGTGCAATTTGTTTCTTCAAAAAAGCAACAACAACAACAACTGGCAACACACAGATTACGTATACGCAGCGTCTGCCAATGTCCATATCAATGGCCAGCGTTTGCCACTGCTACTGCTGCTGCTTCTTCTTCTTCCGGTGCTGTAAAAGACATTGACATTTTTCGCTCTACTTTGTTGTTGCCCGTTTAATGCCCTTTATTTTCAACTTCTTTTTGTACTTTTCCTCCTCTCTTTTTATATTTTGCCAGGGCCAACGCCGCATTACGTCACTTTCACTGTACTTTGCGGCTTAAGTCCCGCCCAGCCTGCCCTCTGTTTACCATGTTGCTGCTGCTGCTGCTGCTGCTGCTGCTGTTGCTGCTGCTGCTGTCGTTGTTTGTACTTGTTATTTGTTGGTACAAACAAGCAAATTGCAATAAAAATACTCGTGCTTAATTTATTGCTCCGTGCGTGCGACTCTCTTTGGGCTATGATTTATCTGAGACATTTTCGGGCTCGCGTTTGCTTGCCCCGATTTTTGTTTTCAGTTTTCGGTTTTCTGATTTCAGTTTTTCTGTTTGTCGCGCATAATTCATGCGCGTTTACTGCGTGTTTTTAGTTCAAGTTCATCAGCTCAGTTCAGATAGATAGTCTGTGCAATGTTCAGGCTCTGCGACCATAAACCAACATCAACTGAATAATGTTTTCGGCTTCCGCCTGCTGCTAGCTTCTTGCATTTATCATTCCAAACGGAGACAAATTAACGAAGTGATCAGACAAACAAAGGTCTGGAATGTATTTAGCGAGATTTGCAGCTGCTGTCTACAGTGTCATATTCTGCATGCCCAATCAAGTCAAGTGTTTATCAAAAGTTAAAGTCATTAAAGCCATCCTCATTGCTGATTTCTGGCTTTTCGCTTGTCAGCTCCGACTCGGGCGTCTTCTTGGTGACCTTTACTTTAAAATTTATTAATCTGGTTACCTCCTCGTACACCTGCACCAGCTCGAGGAGCCCAAAGTATCTGCCATCCTTGATGAGCCAAGGCAGCACGTTGACATTGAAGCTGGCGTTCTCCACGTAGTAAAAGCCCGGCATCAGTGGGCACGACATCAGAAAGGTGGACGGAATCAGAGGCTCGCCGTGAAATTCCTCATTTGTCATATTACGCAGCATCTCCAACGATTTGCAAAAGTCGACATTTTTTAATTTGAGCATCTCAAAGGAGTTCGGCCCGCCCGGCACATCGTCCAGCCGCCGCACAAAGACCTGAATGAGCAATTTGCCAGGAAAGTGAACCAATAAAGTCAAATTGAAGTTGAGAGCATCAGGTTTGCGCACGTTATAGCTGACGAGCATATCATTGGGCACAAACGACTTGGAGTAGAATTCATCAATTTGCATGTTGAGCTGCGGATGAAGCAGATGCAGAGAGCTATTCCAATCGTCTATTGGCCATTATAAGCAACTTACACTCAGAGCCTGCGCTGCCAGACAGGCCACAGCCAATAGTCCGCGATATGAGCTCATAACCAAACAGCTGAGCTGAGCTGGGCGCTCTTCATTTGAAAGTTCTTCAACGACTCGATTCGCTTTCAGTTCAGTCACGCCACGTCGCCTGACCTAATGGATTTGTTTGCTAGCCACGTTTGGGCATATTGGATGCCCTGATGCTTATCAACTCATTTGTATATTCGGGCTAAACAAAGCTCTGAGCGGAGGGCGTGTGCGTGATTTGTTTCAGTTTAACAGCTAAACAGCTAAACGGTTAGACACTAATTTGTATGTGTCGAGTCCAGCGTTCTACGATCCAGGCAAAGGTCGTCAACAGGTCTGATCTGACCTACAAACATATATATGTTGATATATTTATATTGAATGTATATATTTGTATTATATGACCATCATTTGTGCTACATCATTGGGGGCGACAAATGTGTAGTGAATGTTACGCACTTTTATAGCTAATTCCCAGACGACTTGCGACAACTTTACAATCTTCATTTGCGAGATGTGCGAAATACTTGTCCATAGAGAGGGGCATATAACATAACTAAATTGCCAGCTCGAGCCACGCCCTTATTTGAAATGCCCATGGGCACAGAAACTGGTTAACAAGAGGCGTTGCGCGCACAGACAACTCGACGACAAGACGTGACATGACCTGGCGCTGCTTTGATCACGATGACTTGATGAAAAAGCATTCAAACAATTTTTGTGTACAAGCAAACTCGAGCTGCAACTGTTAACATTAGTTAAGTATCATTTGCATAAATAAATAAAACTAAACAGATTTACATCTTTAGACTGTTTTCGTAAGCAAATGCTTTGTCATGGTTGCCATCGCGACGCATCGGCTAATTCATTCTGGTGATCTTCATTCATTTCCGCTGCACTACATTCGATAATAAAAAATAATAATAATATAAAAAAAAATAAAATAAAAAGGTAAATATGAAACGACATTGACTTTGACTGATCTCAAATATACAAAAATTTATATTCACTGAGTTGTTTGTCTTTATTTGTCAGCTCTATGGCCAACACACAGTGGCCATTTGACGTTAATTCGGTCTCAGTTTCGGTTTTAGTTTCGATTTCGACTTCAGTATTTGGCTTATATTATCATAACTCTACAAGCTTTCAGCGTGATAGCGCTTCTAATAGCCACGCATATTTATGGATCTGTTTCACTCTTTTTGTGTTTTCAAATCCAAACTGATTTTAATTGCCTTGTCCATTGATGGTTTTGTTTGAGGTGCGAAATATACTAGATCTTGATCGAAGCGCAGATTACTTGATTTCCTTTAGCTACAACTTTTGAGAAACTCAAACAGACACATACACAAGTGTTAATCAATTAATGTCAATGCAAATGGGCTAAGATAAGCTATTTTATCGTATGCACAGACTCAAACTTAATTTCCGCATATTGCAATGTTGTTCGTAAATAAATAATATAAAAATAAAAGTCATGCTTTGTAGGCGTCTTGTTGACTGATTGTTAATTAACACTGTAACATAGCTCTGTTGGAGCATTCTAAAAGATTAATTACCGAAATCTGCTCTAGTAGAGCTGCTAAAGAGCTCTGTTACAAACCAATGTCGATTCCCACTGTTAAAAAACTCTGTTACATACCACTGTTAAACAGGTCTGGAGCATGCATTACAGAGCTGCATTAAGAGCTCTCGAAAGATCTAGTCATCTCGATCTGTGACAAAGCTCTATTAGAGAGCCCCTTTATTTGGATTGACATAACCTTCAGTTCAGCTATGTCAATCTGTAATGCTCAGCTGCACAAAGTGTATTCAAAGACTAGATGAGTTTTTGTGAAAAAGTATTTATTTATCCATCAATAATCATGCTGTCGCCTTCAGAGTAATCGTACTTAGTATAGAGTCTGTTTGAACAGTGTCTAAAACTTCTTCAGTGGCACAAACAGCTCACATGGCTCCGGCTCTGACTCTGGCTCTGACTTAACCAATGCAAACAGTAGCAGGCGTGTCGCTCAGCTCAGTTTTTGTTGCTCTGCCTTATAAATACATGCTTTATTTGCAAAGAGTGCCACGGGCAGATGCCCAACCGGGCCCTCCGTCTTGAATGCGCCACGTTCGACCAATTTGCAATTTGCCATTTTTTTGTCAGTTTTTCTTTATTTTTATTTATTTTCTTGCCGCCTGTGGTTTTTGTTGACCAGACTCGTTTATTTATGCGCTTATGTTTATGTATCGCCAAACTTGCCTGTCCAATGTAATATGCGCAGTTTACATACGATATTATCATCGCCTGATGGGTTTCTTTTTGTCTTTCATCTTTTTTTGGGCGCCAACTGTTGGGTATAAAAGCCACTGGCACTCTGACCATCAACTGCAGTCAAATTTTTGGATTAAACAGCTCTACAGTTGACCACAATGAAGTTTCTCGCATTGGTGAGTATTCGATCTTCCAGGTAGTGAGACACCTGGTATTCAAGGATAACATGTCTTATTTAATCATTTTGCAGGCCCTTTTCGTTTGCCTACTGGCTGTGGCTCTAGTTGCCGCCGTGCCGGTGGATGAGACTCTGCAGGGCGATAATATCTATGGCCAGGCTGATGATGTGCACAATCCCTACGATCCTCAGGCCATATTCAAGCTGAAGAAACTGAAGAAGCTGCTGTTGGGCTAAGTCCACAAAACCAACCCGCCCAACCAGCCATTCAGCTAAACTTGTTGACTCTAGTCTAAATACCACTTATGAAACTGGGAACCTTTCCGCTTGGAATACATTTAACGCTTCGCTTAGAGCCTTAAACATACAAGTCAATTGCATACTCACCCTATCTGTATACGTAACTAAATAAATGTAATTCTCATAAAAAGCTACAACACAATCGCAATTTCATCTGCTTGTACAATTGAAACCCTTTCCACAGGGAACCAAGCGCCGCCAAACACGTTGTCTACATTTGGCCAGCCACCTAAATACCTAAATTAACATGATGTGAATTTGGTCTAAGAGGCGGCACCAACTAGTTTGTTGTTTGCTTTAACGATTTACGTGCTATCAATTTCCTAAAATATATATCTAAAATGGTGTTTGTTTTTAATGCCTTTGATCATAGCCAAAGCGAAGTGCTTTTAGTGTATGGCATCTATATGCTGATATAAGTCGCATACCTATATAAACAGTTTGCTGACATTGACCTTTATAAAAAAAAAATAGGAAACAAATTAATAACTGTGAATTGTTGTCATGGCTGTAAACTTAGTTTTTAGCAAATATCAGCTAATAGAAATGTTAATTTTTCAAGCCTCAAAGTATTTAACGAGCAACTTACGTTTCAAAGATTTCATAGAAATGTTATTATATAAATTAAAATAAATGATATAGAAATTATATACATACATTACGTTATATGTGTAGGATATATGTATGTTTATAAGTATATATATTTATATAAAAAATGTACTATATAGATATATGTAAGTATTCTTTTTCTTCAATTTCTTCATATTGCGAGAGAACAGCTTTTATTATTGATTTTATCTTTTTATTAAAAATAATTTGTTTGTCTTAAATATTGTTGCTCTTATTTTTATTTTATCAAATAGTATGATTTCTTTTAAGCTTCACAGTCAGCTTTTTGAGCGTAACAGAAGATATTTTCTGATAAAAATTATCTTTTGAATTTAAATACCTTTAATTTGTTTAAGGCATCCCTTCTTATTTTTCATTGCCCCTTCCCAACCTTCTTTCAAATAATAACCATTTTTACTTTGAAATTCATTTTTTTATTTTTTATATCATTCTTAAGAACTAAACACAAAATATGCTAAAGAAGTCCATTTGATGTCGGCATTTAACCCAGGAACAGCAGCTTCTTAAGAAGTTTCAGCTTCAGCAGGAAGGACTGATCGTCGGTTGGGTTGATGGGCTCATTGCCTGGCCCTTCAATGCCTTCGGGAATGGCCTCCTCCAAGGGCTTGGCGCTGACGGCAATGAAGCACACAGCCAGGCAAACAAATACGGTCTGTAAATAGGCAAACATTATCCACAATTAGTTATATCCATAGCACAGCAAAACATCCAGTGAGGCACGCACCAAAAGCAAGAATTTCATGGTAATTGAGTTTTGGGCTCCTTGACTGAAAAGTGACTGAGTGTTGATTGATGATCTCGCGGTTCGCGTTGACAGACTTGCACTGATCATAGAGACCTCTGTCCACCTATTTATATGAGAGTTTCGAGCCGGTCTGTACGATGAGATGCGGTGCGCAAGCGCGTTCGTCTTTCATAGATATTAAAACAACACATCGCCACAATGGAAGCTCGAAAATATCTTTGTCGTATCTACGAATAGCGTAGCCCAACAATAAAATTTGTTTGGACTATTAAATGTGATTTTTGTGTACCACGCAAGTCGTTCGGACGTGGGGAAAAATAATATATAAAGCAAACTTATATATATATGTTTTTTTTTTTTTTTTTTTTTTTTTTTTTTGTTGTAGAGACCACTTTTGTTGTTATTGGCCCCATTGTTGGGTTAGTCGGCTGGCAAATTGCTTTATTGACTAACATCTGGCTGTGGGTTTTCGCTAATATATGTTTCCTTGATTCTGAGTTCTATTTGATTTGACCATTAGCTAATCGTTAACCCAACTCTCGCTCTCACTGAATAGTTATTAGCGTATTTATTGTTGGGCTTAGTTTAGTAATATAAGTTGCCGTTTCGCTGAAAATTACCATTTCATCACCTCAATGGTCAAAAATCAATTTCTCATAGAATGATCATTAAAAAAGTATTTGCTAAGTCCAAACATTCTTGAGTCAAGGTCATAGCAGTCTATAAGTTCTGAAATATATTTTTCACAAGTAGACGACTTTGACTCTGACGGCTATTGTAAATAACAATATTTACTTCCAACAAATATGTAAGTAACAAAATTTGAAATTCAAATATCTCCCGCTTATAAAATGCGGTTTGGCATTTTTTAGTACATTTATATGGTTCTGCGTATCGGCTGTTATTCCATCAAAATGGCTACGGTGTGGCCACACTGAGATACGCGATAACCATACAATATTTTGTGACACCCATCTCTAACACACATTAAACAATAGGCAAAAAAAAAAACGATAAAAATAAAAGTTATTAGACAATAAACACTCTTAACCAAATCAGGGCATAATTCCAAAAGCTCAAAATTGAGGACTTATAATATACCACACAATCCATTTTTGGCAAAAAAAAAAAAAAAAAACTCCTAAATCATAAAAATGACTGGATCATTTAGTGTAAAGCTAAAGACGAAAAAAGGTCAATTCATTGTTAATGACCTGAACGAAAATATAACAGTAGCTGAACTCAAAACACGGATATGTCAAGCAACGGATATTAACGAACCACAATTGCACGTGCTGGTGGGTTTTCCACCGCGCCCGCTGGATCTCAATGATGAGCAAAGAAATCTGAGCTCCATTGGCATCCAAAGTGGCGAGACGCTCATTGTGGAAGAAAAAGTGGTACCTGTAGGCAATCATTCTGCGATCATGGAGGATGACGAAGCGCTGGCGCGTCGTCTCCAAGCTGAGGAAGATGCAGAGCATCTGCGTCAGGTGACAACAAGCAATACTGAAATGAACGGCATTAGCACTGGCGTTCAGACCAGCAATGAGAGGGAAAACGCTACGGTGTCCGCGCCAGTGGAAGCTGGACCCAATGGCGACTTTAATGGAATTCTGTTGAAGAAGGTTGTGCCAGCGGATAACTCATGTCTCTTTACGAGCATACGCTTCGTACTGAATGGCAAGGTGGATAACGAAGGCAGCGAAATGATGCGTCACATAATCGCACAGGAGGTAGCTGCCGATCCGCAGCAATACAATGATGCCGTCCTGGGTAAATCCAATGCCGAGTACTGCGCCTGGATACAAAAGGCAGACTCGTGGGGCGGTGCCATTGAAGTATCTATACTATCCAATTACTATGGCATAGAAATCGATGTTGTTGATATACAAAATGCCATTATCAATCGTTTTGGCGAAGACAAGAACTTCGGCTTGAGAGTGTTCTTACTCTTCGATGGCATACACTATGATCCACTTTACATGGAGACATCACAAAGCGCCTCCCCAGCTACCATCTTCCCCGTAGAGGAGCTGGGCGTTTACCAGCAAGCGGAGCAGCTGGCAAACGAAGCAAAGTCCTCGCGACAATTTACAAATGTCGATAAGTTCAACCTCCGCTGCCTACAGTGTGATCAACTGCTGGTGGGCCAAGTACAGGCCCAACAGCACGCCAAAGCAACGGGTCATGCGAATTTTGGAGAAATTTAATACGTACTGATTTTTGGTACCATTTATATTTTGGCTTTTATTCTGTTTGCCTATTACATACTCACCACGTAGAGTTTCGCAGCTAGAGCCAACTATTTTTATTTGAACATTTTTTAGCTAAATTTATTACAAGTCTCCGCGGATTATTTATTTAAAACATTTATACACATCAAAGCAATTGTTTGTTTTTGGGAAATAATAAAGTTACATTCATTTAACCAGCAGCAACTACATAGTTGTATACATTTTATTACGATGCCCAAGGCGGTGTCATTGCAGCTGGATTCTGCAGATATGACATGACCACAGCACTTACGCTCAACATGAATGAAGACAGCACCTGGCAATTTCTCATTAATATAGCGAACTCAATATTGTAATCGTTGTACTCACCTGTTTAGCATCATCGCTGGCACGCGAACTGGAGAAGCTGATGCAAGAGCAGTAGAGTGCAAACCAGGCACACCATTTGAGCTGGGCGAGAAACATCATACAAACATTGAAGTCAATTAAGACATGAAATTTACCTTCATCATCAGGCCGCACATAGAGAAAATCATTCCCAAAATGTTCATATAGTCCGGCATCATGTCTTCATTGGCACCACCGCTTTGTCCTTGGTTCTTGGGTGCCTTATAGCGATTGATTTTTTCTTTTCTACGCGGATCGACAGAATAACTCATTTTTATATGATTTAATTAAGTCCGGACAGATTAGGGAAAAACTGAAATTTTATTGAGCAGCGCAAAGGGAATGTTAATGTTGCCACATCGATTCAAAACAGCTGCATGCTATTCACATGCAACATAAATAATGTGAATGGCGATTCTTGTTCTTCATATCGGCAGTAACTGTTCAGCGGCATGCACATTTAAAAACTTATTAAATTACATAAAATTAAAAGAAAATTACCGAACTTAAAAATGGCATTGCGATTTTTCAGCTTAACGCTGAGACCGCATATATACCGCATACAGCAACGTACACCGAAGCATTGCTTACATCTAAACAAAATACTTGATTTCCAATCAAGATTCCCGGGCTTGCAAGTGGGCCAAATCTCTCTGCTACACGTGCGTATTACAGATCAGGATGCAGGCTTACAAACAAAAAGGGAAGCAAACAGACCCACAAATCCATTTCAAGATACAATTTTAGATGAGGACCCCCGAAGGCAGACTCCAGAGCGCGCTCAGCGAAACAAATTTAAAAGGCCCGATAATTTGGAAAAGGAGACTGCGAAACAAGAAACTGTTGCAAAGAAGCAACATAAGGAAACAGTGGCCGACTTTGGAGATCCAGATACTTTTGGCGGTGCCAAGTTCAGCGCTATCCAACCAGAAGATCCCGGCGACGCACAAGAGGAAGAGTTTATTAGCAGACCCACTCGACACACACGAAAACTTCGCACCAAAGAATACGCACGCCTTATAAAGGAGCACCTGATTGCTCGTCGTATCAATGATGCCATTGCTGTGCTGGAGGTACGCATGTTAAGAGAAGATCGTGTAAAGCCAGAGAATTACATTTATAATTTGCTAATAAGCGGCTGCGCCAAGGCGGGCTATACTCGTAAAGCATTCAATCTCTACACCAAAATGCGTCAACGTGGACTAAAGGTCACTGGCGGAACCTATACTTCTCTCTTCAATGCGTGCGCGAATGCACCCAGTCAGATCGATGGCTTGGGCAAGGCGAGGCAGTTGCGAGAGAACATGTTGGAGAAGGGCTACGAACCAAATGTGAAGAACTACAACGCAATGATCAAGGCATATGGCCGCTGCGGCGACATAGACACTGCATACATGTTGGCCGACGAGATGCTTGAGCGTCAGCTGCCGTTGAATGCAGAGAGTTTTAACTTTCTTCTACAAGCCTGTGCTAGCGATGAGAAAAATGGATTTCGACATGCATTGCTCACCTGGCATAAGATGCTGCAGCGTGGTATAAGTCCAGATTACTACAGCTTCCATAATATGCTGCGTTGTGTCCGGGACTGTGGCTTTGGCGATCTGGAGTCCATGCAACAGGTGTTGGAGCAAATCGCCCCAGGCGTAGCTAGCGGAGAACTATCGGCGGGAAAACAAGAACAGCTGGAATCAGCTCAAGCTGAGACCTTATCTATTTCACCCAGCTCAGCTGAAGTTAATCAGCTTGAATTATCTACACAGCCCACGGAACAACTAGAGCTTCCTAATCTGCTGCTACCACGCCCACAGTTGGGCAGCTTAGTTGCCTTAGCTGAAGTGACGCGTCCTCATGAGCGATTTCTGCTATTAGGCGGCATTACTGGCTACCTTGAGCTGATGAAAGTGCACAATGTAACGCCAAATATTGAATTCTTCACCACCATGTTGGAGGTTGTTCCGCCTACTAATGCAGCAGAGAAACAAGTGCTAAGCTTTGTACGCAAGATTGGCCTTAAGGCTGACATTGACTTCTTCAACATACTCATTAAGAAACGCTCGATGCGCTTCGATTACGAGAGCGCCCGCGAGGTGTTAACCATGATACGCACAGCTGGCTTGAAGCCTGATATTGTTACCTATGGCGTTCTAGCACTGGGCTGTCGCACCCAGGAGCAGGCGCGTGAGCTGCTACAGCAAATGCAGGCTGCGGGTATACGTATGAATATGCCCATATTGGGGGCTATGTTGCGACAAGGCTGTACACAGAAATCGTTTGCGTTAATAAACGAAATCATGCAACTGTGTTTGGAGGAGGGCATGAAACCAAACGAATCCTTTCTACGGCATTTGCACAACTTTCACAGGGGTTGCGCCAGGGCCATAGATGCTAGGGTAATTCATGGCCAAATATCAAACGAATCACAATATACATAATAGCTTGTTTCTATTTACAGCACCCATCAACAAAAACTGATGGTTTCAAGAAGGGACACTCTAAATTCTGTGATAAATACCGCCTATTTTACGAGGAGTATGGCCTGACCGGTCTGAAGCTGGAAGACGCTATTGCTAAAGTGGCGCCACGTGCCTACGCACAGTACAATGAAGTTCCAGTCAATGGTCTGGAACCAGTGAAACATGAGCAAGTGAAACGGAAAACCAAGTTACGCAAATATATTAAGAAAATCAAAATTGATAAGTTGCAGGATGGACCACAGCAACCAGAACCAGTAAAAAGAATAGAATAGTCATTAAATGTAAGTTCAATATTTTGTTATTTAAGTATTCATTAAATATAGTTAAATATGTTAACCAATCATTGTGCGTTTGCGTCCACGGGCACGCACCTCCTCGAATTTGGCCAGCACAGCTTCTTCATCCTTCCCGCATTCCTTTCGATATGCTGCCAGGATATACTCGAATAGATAAGGTTGCTCACTGTGTGTGCTCAAAAGAGCTCGCTCCAATACATATAGATCCACGCCTTTATCTTCTGTTGCCTGATTATAGTGACTTAATCCAAAATCTATGAAGATAACATCATAGCCAGTCGAATTCGGATTGATTAGGATGTTTGATGTGGTCAGGTCGCCATGTATTATATTGTTAGCATGCATTTTGCCAATGATGCCGCCGATCTGCGTGCACAGCTCCTCCAACTGCTGTTTCGCCTGATCTTCGCCCGACTCGGCGACAATTTTCTGTATAAACTGTTTTGCTGTCTGGGCACTGCTAAAGTACTCCATATACAGTTTGTGCGAGTTCAAGTCTGAGTGAAGAATGCGCGGAGCAAGGATGCCAGCAGCCAGGCAACGGCCAGCTGCCTTCACCTCGGCCTTCATACGTTGCCGCGTTATTTGTGTATCCAAATCTGGATGACGATATTTCTTGACAAAGCGTTCTTTTATAAGACACGATTCTCCTTTGAATTCGCCAATGTATAGACGACCCTCAGCGCCTTGTTTCAGTATTTCTAATGCCATGTTTAAAAGATGTAACAAAAATAACGCCGGTAAACACACAAACGCAATTTACAGCAACCGAGGTGAGTTGCCATTCGCCAATACTTTAGTCATTCACATCACAGCGTTAACAGCTGACAAAGAAACAGCTGATAATGTTTTGATATTTACACACAGCAAACACTAACTTTAATAGTGATTCATCTTTGAAAATCCCGACCTTTTCGGACATAAAAATTAGAAGAACAGAATGTTTAACAATATATTTGGCAAGAAACCCACCGTAAAGGAACAGCAACGTGAAAATGATCGCAGCCTGCGCAAAGCGACACGCGACATTGAGCGGGAGCGTCGAAAAATGGAAGAGGAGGAAAAGAAACTAGAAGCTGAGATCAAACGCAACGCAGCCGCTGGGAACAATGACGCATGCCGTATACTTGCTAAACAACTTATAGAAATTCGCAAGCAAAAATCTCGCAGCTATGCCGCTGCCGGTAAAATCCAGTCCATTGGCTACCAGAATAAGAACATGGGTGCAAACATAGCTTTGGGCGAGGCAATGGGCACCACAGCCAAGACGATGGCGAGCATGAACAAGGTGATGCGCCCAGAGGCAATAGCAGGCACAGTGCGTGAGTTCCAGCAAGCGAATATGCGCATGGAGATGACAGATGAAATGATTAACGACACGCTAGACGACATGCTGAACGAGTCTGGGGACGAGGAGGAATCTAACGCTGTGGTCAACAAGGTGCTCGATGAAATTGGTATCGAAATCTCTGGAAAGATGGCCAGCATACCAGCCACAGGGTCTAGCGAGTTCGAGACTAGTGGTAAACGTACCGAAAAGGACATTGCAGACCAGTTGGCCAAGCTGAGGTCTTCCTAAATATTCCGAGCTATACTATGTTGATTTTTCTGTGCTTAATCCCTCCCACATCTATACTGAAAGTTTTTTGTAAACACGTTCGTTATTCATAGGCCATAAGACATAAAAATATAAGTAAATACATGTACATCACACTAAAGACGAGCGCTCATTCCACCCGAGGCCACCACAGACTCGCCTGTTATATAGCCTGCATCCTCAGAGACAAGGAACGAGACAACGCCAGCCATTTCCTCGCTGGTGCCCAGACGACCCATGGGAATTTTGCTAAGCGCAGCTTCATTGGCAGATTCGTTCTCATACAGCGCTTTGGAGAACTTTGTGCGGATGATACCAGGGGCCAGACAATTAACCCGAATGCCTTCAGGAGCCAAATCCTTGGCCGCTGCTTTAGTCAGACCAATCAAAGCAGTCTTGCTCACAGAGTATGCGCCGAGCAGCTGTAGATAAGGTTGCAGATTAAGATAAGGTTATATGTTATACTGATAAAGCACTAACCTCAAATGCATCGTAGCCAGCAATGGACGAAACAAAGACGATGCTGGAGCCCTTCTCTTGTCGCAGATAAGGCAGCGCCTCCTTCGCCAATAGATAAGAGCTCTTCACATTCACATCGAAGATCTTGTCCCACACTTTCTCATCGCATTCCAACACACCGCCAACGGCCGGATTAGTAGCAGCATTGCTAACCAATATGTTTAGCTTTCCATATTTGCTGATGGTCTCTTCAAAGAGCTGCTTGCGATCTTGAGCATCGCTCACATGGCACTTGAGTCCATGCACATTAAGATTCAACTTGCGCAGCTCGGCAAGGGCATTATCCACATTCTTTTGCTTGCGACTGCTAATGACCACCGCGGCGCCATCCTCAGCCAAACGTTTGGCAATTGCAAAGCCAATGCTAGAAAATAATATATGTTAATATATCAATATATTATCGGATAATATCATTGAGACTTACCCATCTGTGGATGCGGTAACTACCGCAACTTTTCCTGCTAAGCGCTTCATTCTGTTGACGTTTGTACTTTGACTGACACTGGCGCTGGATAACCGTTTGTGGCAAAGATTGTGGCTAACGAGTTTGTTAGTGTTGTTATTGTTGCTATTATGTTGATTAAGACTTCTAATCGATGTTGCGTTTTGTGTTTTATTTTGGACTTTGCCTCCAGACAAAACGGCGGCAGCGGTCAAATTGAGCTTTGGCGCCTTGTTGGCCATTTGCTTGCAGAGATGCAACATATTCTTTTTTTTTTTTTTTAATTTAGAAAATTTCCTAATGTGATGTGCGTTTACGATGTGTGCGAAATTGATTTTCCGCACTTTAATTATTTTCTGCAATTCCTATACGATCAAGACAAACAGTTCCAGTTGGAACTTGTTTTGTTTATTGCGGCTGTTGCCATTCACCACGAAATCGAAAGCTTTTTCTGAGCGCACTTTTTGAATTGCAGCTGTAAATGAACTGCGTATTTTCTGTTGGGCGCTTGAATAAAAAGTTTCTTAAAATACTCAACGATATTCTCAGTGGTTGAACTTATTTTTCTGTATATAATATAGCATATTTTCATTATTTGGTTGTAGACTCCAATTATTAGATAAGAAATGTTGAAATGAGAATCTTGACAACTTAAATAAACATTACCCTTACGCATTATATATGATCGTGATTTCGTAACACGATAAACAAAGATAAATATGAAGTGGGGAAAAATACAAGTACAAACCGTCACACTGAAAGTGAATAAGAATTGTTGACGAATAATCGCCACCACAACAGCTCAAATCATATTCAGAAATAAACGCAACAACAAATACAAATGTTTACTCTCAGTTAAAAGTGCAAATTAGTGGGTTGCCGGAGCGACTTCGGTTGTTGCTTCATTACGCTACTCCATACCCAGAGCCCCTGTCGAAAAGCGTACTTTCGACAGTTTAGTCGCTTCGTGTTATTCCTACTGTGCAAGCCGCTTTTTTCTGGGTCTGCAGCAAGCGGCTAACGGTTTTTGTTTTCGCATAGCATGTGATATAACCAAATAATTCAAGTTCACAAGATTAGCACAAGATGAATAACCAGGCCAATGAAATAGCGCCTGCAGAGCCCGCACCACAGGATTTCAAGGCTCCAGTATTTAATGATAACAAACTCGTGCTCTACTTCCACCCGTACAACTTCTACTCGCAGAAAGTTAGTTGACAATTTAAATCATGTGATTTTCGATAGAGAGAAAAATTAATTTAATAGGTTACAGAGCACGCAATTTCTGAGCTTCAAATTGTGAAGGTTGCCCATCAAATGGCGCGAAATTACAAAATTAATCGCAGTAATTGTCTTTATTATTCAATGCTACATAGATAGCTGCGACTAGGCTGGAGTTCCCTCCAAAGTCTCCCATTCACTCTCTCTCTTTCTCCCACTCTATGAAAAGTGCAATCGTGCTTGACGAGGGCGTTTGAATAATATCTAATTTAAGATCTGCTAGACTCTCGGCACAAACTGCTTTTAATTGAGTTCGGGTTTTCGTTCTTTCTCCCTTTTGAACACCATCAATAAATAATATTATTTAACTGTTTACCTTGATGCAGGTGCTAATGAAGCATATGAAACAACGTTCAGCGTTAAATAAACAAAATTGAGAGAAACTCTCAAATAGTACAAGCAAATAATTATACGTCCTATAGTGATTAGTACAGAACATACATGTATATTCGATATATAGTAGTAGAATTGCGGTCAACTGAATCACATTAAACATTTATTACTTTATTTATAGGTCTTGCTGGTGCTTTATGAGAAAAACATAGACTTCACACCCTATGTCGTCGACCTGTGCAATGGCGAACAGTATTCCAGTTGGTTCCTAAATCTGAATCCCAAAGGCGATGTGCCTGTGCTGCAGGATGGCGCCTTCATCATACCCAACTCGCCGCAGATTATCAACTATGTAGAGTCGAAGTTTAGAGGAGGTAACAGATTCACTCTGGTGTATGTTGTCATAGTTCATGTAATCAAAGAATACTCCTCTTTGCAGAGCGTCATCCGACACTGAAGCCATATAGACCAGATTCGCTCGATTATGATAGGATGAGCACATTTGAACGCGCTTTCTCACGCCTGCCCGTGGGCGCACTTAGTCTGGGCTCTTTTATCCACGACGATCTTAAGCTGACTCCGAAGGCACCCTTCATTGGACCCGTGCGGCAATCTTGCCTGAGTGAGCAGTATAAATGAGCTAAAGAGCTGTTTCTATTTAATAATTCGATTGGTGTTTTATTGCCCCACAGAGAACAATGATAAGGTTATGGATTTGCTGCGTCGCTCCATGGACGAGGTGGATTCGAACATATGCTTAAGTGCATTGAAGCAGAAACTAGATATTCAGGTGCGTCGCAGAAATCTTGTTGCCTCACGTACAGACTTTCAGCGCGTGCTGGATGCGGTTCGTAACGTGCTGCTCTTCGTTGAGCAGGAGCTCTCAAAGCAAGCGCCGCGCAAGGAGTGGCTCACTGGCGATGACCTCACACTGGCCGACGTTAGTTTAGGTCTGCTCCTGCAGCGGCTCTATCAGCTGGGCTTCGAGAACTACTATTGGGGCTACGGCAAGCTGCCGCAGGTGGAGGGCTTCTTTTTGCGATTCAAGCAACGGCCTTCGTACCACAAACTGATGCCCAGTAGCAATTTCGAGATACTGAAGGAGATGTGGAGCATGACACCTACCAACTACAAGTTAGGAGCGACCGCCGGTTTCTTGGGTATGGCCATGTTCGCAGCCTTTGCGCATAAGTAGGCAGCAAAATGTTCGTTAACAATCGTTTTATTGTTATTGTTAAAGTTGGGCACATATAAACACAAACAAAAGAACGCTTAAGTCTACGTGGTAACAATGCAAGCAAGATGTGGAAGGCAGAAACGGTGAGCGAGAGAGAATGAGTGAGAGAGCGGATCGTCGAGACCCTATGAACTATGAACAGCGCACCACGGTAAAGTGCGAGCCTCAAAATTATCGATATCATTGTACATTCGTGTTTATAAAATTCATTTGGTTTTAAGTTCTATTTGGTACAAAAGATTTCGCTAGCCACTACCGGTTAAAATGATTTCCCTATCCAATATAATTCAATTCCTGTTTTCTGTAGCTGGGTCATATGAGTCTGGGTTTAGTTTTCCACGCCCGCTTGCTGCTGTTCCCGCTTGAGCTGATCACTTTTCAGTAAACTGGCTGCTGCAGTGGCTGCCTTCGCATTGGTGAACAATGGCATGCCCATGAAAGTGGGTATCTGCTGCTGCTGCTGTTGAGTCGGCTGAGTGCCCAGTCTGCTCGCTGACCACTGACCACTGCCGTTGGGGTTTGCTTTCTGTCCGCTGGTAGATGACTGAGTGCTGCCGGCCGGCGTGGAGGTGTGTAAATGCGTTGGCCGCCTGAAAGGAAAGTTCTCGCGCTGATAGTAGAAGAGGCCATTGCCGGGAGCCTCGGGCAGCAGGCCATTGGTTGGATACCAGAATCGATACGTAAAGTACCACGTCAGAATGGCAATAATGCCGCTGATGACTTTCTCGATCATGCGATGATAGTACAGCATTGTGCCCACCAACATTATGTCCCACAGCAGCTGCAGGCCCGCCATACCGATGAACAAGGTCCGAATGATAGGCGTCAGACGCGTGTAGAGAAACTGTAGACTGCGTATTTGCTCGTCGTTCAAACCGCGCAAAGGATTGCTGCTTGATTTCTCGGCTATGCTGCGATTGTGCAGTTCATTGCGCAAATGCTCTTTGATGGTCTCCCACTTGATAATGGGTCGCGCCTCCTCGATCAGTACCAGACTTGAGTGTATTAGAATAAACGCATGGCCCGAGATGTCAAAGCCCTGCCATAAATGTCCGGCCTTTAGACAACTGGATTTGCTTTGAAAGCCTACAAGCAATAAAATCTCAGTATTAATGTTGATATGCTGTTTATATATAACACACACAATTACCTTTAGTAGTGCAGCGACCATACGAGGTTTCTACAATATTGAAGAGCTTTGTCCAGAAGAACCAGAAGAACGTAGCTATAACAATCCGCGGAAAGTGATGCCTCAGCATTCGCTTCATGTCACCGCAAGTAATTGTATAGGCGGAGAGCACCGCAAAGGGCACTACAAATAGTAGGGTCCAGCCCCAGCCAACTTTGACAAAGTACAAGTTGAACAGGTTGTCGGAGCGGGCAAAATATGTTTTGGGAAACGGCAAGAAGTCGCCTATGAGTGAGATGATAAATAAACTTCCCAAATATAAAGCCACTTTCAGGTCGGTATTGAAGAATATTGTTTTTTTGCAGAGATGAATGACTCCCATGACTAGAATTTCACGTATGCTGGTGGGCGCAGCAGTTGGACGCGTACCCCGTGCTTCGGCTCGTGTTATATCGGGACCACCAGGTCGAAAGTTCATATTGGAACTACTAGGTTGAGCAGCCCCAACATTAGGTCGTAATGGACGTCGTTTTGTTGCCATTTTGACACGTAGATCTTGTTTACTTCGTTGCGGTAGATGATATTTGCACTTTGGCAGGCAATTTTAAACTACGTCGTTTTATTGTTGCCGTTTTTGGTTATGGTAAAATATTAACCAAAAAGTGAAAGCGGATTTAAAACGGTGTCAAAGGTCAAATTTCATTATATTTAATACTCTATAATTTGGTTGCACCGAACAGGTCGAAAAATTATAGGTACTTTATTGAATTTTTCATGACTTTTTCATAGCACGAGTTTATTTTTGTTGCTTTATTCTTGTTCGTTGCATATTTTGATCAAAATATGCAGCTGTTGCTTCAGCCAAAAAATAGAACACCAGCCCCACACGTTCACATGCGAATGTCAACACGTTTACATGCGAACACCCATTCTGATCAGCTGTGTGCAATTCTGATCTGATTCGGTTGTTTAATTACCGGCTCAGCTGCTGGGTCCACATTGCTCGCGCATGTAATAAGGACTGCAATTAATTGGCATGTACAACTCGGCCAAGAAGCTGCAGCGTGTGCTCACAGCACGCGAAATACGCAAAACATTCATCGATTACTTTACGGTCAACCATGAACACAAATTTGTGCGCTCCAGTCCGGTGGTGCCCTTCTGTGATCCCACCGTAGCATTTGTCAATGCAGGCATGAACCAGGTGAATATCAAATAATATTAATTTTATTAATCTATTGTACGCTAATCAGACGCCTTCCTTTAGTTCAAGTCCATTTTTCTGGGCACAGCTGAAGCACCGTACAAACGCGTCGTCAATTCCCAGAAGTGTGTCCGAGTCGGTGGCAAGCACAATGATTTATCGGTTGTGGGGCAGGATGGATACCATCATACGTTCTTCGAGATGCTAGGCAACTGGTCATTTGGTGATTACTTCAAGGTGTGTGAAATTACATTCATATGCGTGCATTACTCTTACGAATTTCTTGCAGCGAGAAGCTTGTGCAATGGCATTGGAGCTACTGCGCGGCCCCTACAACATTGATTCTTCGCGTTTGTATGTCACCTACTTTGCTGGCGATAAGCTACTTGGCATACCAGCCGACATGGAGTGCTTTGAAATTTGGCGGAGTTTGGGGTAAGCGATAATTGGTTACATAATGCTAAAAGATATTTAATCACTTTTTCCTGATAGCTTTCCGGCTGAACGTATCTTGCCTTTCGGTTGCAAGGATAACTTTTGGGAAATGGGCACAACCGGTCCGTGTGGACCCTGCACAGAAATACATATAGATCATAGTTCTGGAACGGGTTCAGCCAATGTTAAGGAACGCGCAAAGCTAGTGAATGCGGGTCGTGCAGATCTCACAGAGCTGTGGAATTTGGTGTTTATACAGTACAATCGGTTAGTATCAAAGCTTGTGCAATGAGAAACTTAATATTTAATCGAATACCTGATATGTGTAGCAATGCAGATGGTAGCATAACACAATTGCCCGCTCAACACGTGGACACGGGCATGGGCTTCGAGCGTTTAGCTGCGCTGCTGCAAAACAAATCCTCCAATTACGACACGGATCTATTCACACCGTTATTTGATGCCATACATAGCGTGCGTTTACACTGTTATAATGATTTAATTAGCAAGCTGAAATTTAGCCTTTGTTTCCTAATTAGCTCTCTAAAGCGCCCGTGTATGCCGGCAGCTTTCCCAATACCCAGAACGCCGCACTGCTTGACACGAGCTATAGAATACTTGCCGATCATGCACGCATGGTAACAGCCTGCTTGGCTGATGGCATGTTGCCGGATCAAAAGTGAGTAAGAATGTAATGCAACGGAATGAACTTCTCTCCTAACTATATATTTTCTGTGCGCAGCCAAAAATTACGTCGGGTATTACGAAAAGCGCTTAGCATCTCGGAACAGGTGTTTGCACATGATAAACTCCTGTCACAGCTGGTGCCTATTGTGGTTGAGACCCTGGGCGAGGCTTACCCGGAAATGTCAAACAAACAGCAGGCAGTTATCGATTTGATTGCCCACGAGCAGGAGGTCTACAAAAATCTGCGAGAGAGCTCATCTAAGGCTTTTGCTGAGGTGCTAACTGAGTTTCCCAAACTGGACGATATTGATCTGATGGAATGTCCCGGTTTTGTTCCCGCCTATCGAGAATTTCAAGTGCAACGCTTAAATTTTCCTAACAACACGATACCAGGTGAATTCCTATACAAGCTGACGGACACTTATGGCCTGACCGAGGAGAGTTTTCTGAAGCTAGCTGAGCTGGAGAACATGAACTGTGATTTGGATCGTTATCGTGCCGAATTGGCTCTAGCCAAGCTTAGAACCAAGGAGCCAGAGAATAGCAGTGTCAACTTCGACCTCGCCCTTCAGCAGCGCATCGCAGACGCACAAGCGCAGCTCACTAAGCGACTGGCATCCACTGACAATAGTTACAAGTATATATACAGCTATGATGAAGAAAATGAAACCTATGCGATTCCCATGCTCAAAAGTCGCGTGCTGGGCATGCTACAAGACGAGTCGGAGGTCTCACGCATTCGCCCAGAAGAGTCATTCAATATGCTCTCCATTGTCACAGCTGCTAGTAATTTCTATTTCGAATCTGGTGGTCAGCAATCGGATCTTGGAAAGCTATTGGTACTCAATAAGCACAAACCAGAGGAGCCTCATCAGTTGGAAGTGATAGGTGTAAAGCATCTCAATGAGTGTGTGGTGCATATTTGCCGGCTGACCACACCCAGCGACGATTTCGATCTAGCCGTTGGGGATGAGGTGCAACTCGAGGTGGATGCCAAGCACCGCCAGTTGAACACATGCCATCACACGGGTAGGTATCAAGTTAGCCATTAGCAGAGAAAACGATTGTTTAAATGAATAATCTTTTGATAGCCACCCATCTGCTGAATGCCGCTGTACGATCTCTCTTCAACAAGGTGACATATCAGGTTTCAAGCGCGGTTAGCAGTGAGCACTGCAAACTGGAGCTCGGACTTTTGGGCAAGCGCATAAATAAAGTCGACGTGCAGCACATTGAGGATCTAATCAAGTGAGTAGCGCTCTAATAAAATTTCATACATCTATTCAACTAGTTAACTTTCTATATTAAGCCGCGCAATCTGCTCTGCCACGCCCGTCCAAGTGCACCAGCTAAGCGCAGCCGATGTGCTGCAGCAGAACGATATCACTATGGTACCAGGTGAGGTGTACCCTGAACAAGGACTACGTCTTATTAATGTGCAATGCCCGGAACTAAATCTCAGCTCTAAGGAACTGTGCTGTGGCACACATGTGACCAACACGAAGGAGATGTCCTGCTTCTGTATTGTTAATCTCAAACAAACCAACAGAGCTCGTTATGCCTTTACAGCAGTAGCTGGACAGGCGGCGGAGAATGTAAGTTTATCGAAACTTTTTTTCCATTCTCCCTAACTAATGGTTGCCCTTCTCGAATAGGTTCTAAAAACAGCAGCACTACTACGCCATCGAGTGGATGTGCTCGAAAACCAGTTTCAAACAGATAAACTAACGAACGCCACAGAAACTGAACTGCAGACCATACGCCACAACATGCTGCACTCGGATATAAAGCTGCCCTACGCTTTCAAGATGGACACGCTCGATCGCATCAATGAAATGTTACGTAGACTTAAGGAGACATCGCGCACAACTCTTAAGTAGGTGAATCGAGTCACCATCTTGGACAGAAACTAATGCCTATTGTTACAGAGAATTTGTGGAAGTGGAAATGCGAAATCTTCTATTCGAAAAGCCGATTGACACGCATCCCTACATCCTGCACTTTATAAGCAGCTCGGCGCTGGTTGAGGAGATTCCTTTGCAACGTGCCACCAAATTATGCACAGATCGTCCCATTCTGGTTGTTAGCATGTGTGATAACATAGTCAAAGCGCGCTGCTGCGTGCCGCAGGTAATCTAGTAATCTCATTCGTAAATTAAACACATCTTTATTCTTTTATATCAATCTTTGCAGAACTGCATTAGCAAGCAATTTAATGCCTCGCTTTGGCTGCAGTCCTTTGCAGAAACATTTAATGGCCAAGTGGCTGCGCCCAAGGGTCAGAATGCGGAAGTCGTCTGCAACATGAAAGGACGCAAAGTTAACACACAGTTCGAGGAACAATTGGAGCAGGCGATGAGGAATGCTCAACTCTACGCCAAGCGTTATTTGGAGTTCTAATTTGCCACAGAACAAACGCAAGCTTTAAGTTTGTTGTTGTTAGCGAGAATATATTGCAGACTATTAGATGTACATACAAAAAAATATTTAATCGCTGTCACTGATTACCACCAAATCCTGTTCTGAGCGCTTTAAGCTGGATTCCATCGCCTGCTCAAAAGCATCGGCAGCTTCAATACTTTCATTAAAGAAGTAGCTGACATTTGCCGTTGACTTGAGAGACAGCTGTTGTAGAGTATTTTTGGCCTCGCTCGTAATGGACAGACGATGCTGCTGTTTAAAACGCTCCACGGGCGTTCTGACCAGATGTGGCACTTTCTTTAGATCACCCTTGACCAACAGATCGAAACTGTCGTCTAGCGAATAGCGTTTGGCCAATGGCATACTCTCAGTCCTCATGGAGATATCGCGGCGCTTTTGAACCAGTAAATCTACATCATCTATCAGTGAGCTTTTTTGGAGGGACACTTCATGCTTGTCCAAGCTAAGCTGAGCTAAACGAAGACTTAAATCCTCCGCCAATGGTTCGTAGTGGAGCTGATATCCCTCGTGCTTGGTCACAGTAGGCACTGCTTGCGGATTGGAAACGATTCCATTGATAATGTCAGACATATCAAATTCACCATCGCTCTCCAAATCAGAAGGTAAATGCTTGTTAAGAGGGGTGGAACACTGGTTCGCCAGCTGCCGAGAGGACTTAATGGGCGTAATCTCTTTCTGTTTAAGGAATTGCTGCATTGTTTTTTGTCCATGCGTAGGTGGATCAGTTGCCATCTTCTTTTTACCACGCTTGGGCTTTGTGATCTCTGCTGTTACTGATGCCAAGTCCGACCGAATCTCAATAGCACTAAGCGGCGGATCTGAGTTGGCTTTCTTTTTACGCGTTGTTGTCCTTTTGGTTGGCTTTTCCTTGGATTTCATGTAAGCAGCAACCAAATCCGGATAGGCTGTCTGTAACATGTCTAATGGTTCGATAGTGTAATAAAGCTCCTCCACACCTTTTGGATGATCCAATTTGAATTCTTCAATTTGATCATGCGGTATAAGTCCATTGAAGCAGCCGCGAGTGTCTTCCCAGCGCAATTCTAGGCTGGCAACTCCCTTCACAATGCGTTTTTTAATAATTTCTTGCGGCTGAACCAGAGCAGGGCATTCACGTGGCTGCTGAATTTGCCAACGGGTGAGCAACGGAAAAAACTTTTGAAAGCAATATATTTCTGGCCACTGCAAAAGATGACCAATCTGTTTGATGAATTTCACAATATTGGGCTGTCGCCAGTCCAGCTCCAAATTGGGAAGTTTCGCTGGCTGAGAAAGAAACTCTGATATGATCTCTTCATTGGGAAAGTCTACATCTAGCAGAGCCTTTTTGCGCAATGTCAGCTCCGCCTTGATAGACAGCCGCTGTTCTCTGAAGAGAATAAGAAATTAACGAATTAAGACATACAACTGACAAGTATACTCACTTCCATAGGCTTTCATCACATCCACGATGCGTACGACAAACGCCGCAACCGCTTTTTGTATGGCTCTGCGTGCGTCCAATGTGGCCGCAGTTGCTGCAAATGGATTTATCGTCTACGCGCAACTCCAGCGCGTTGTATTTGTCCGTCTCGGAACGCCAATTGCGTAATCTAAGGAATATATTTCTTGTAAAAATTGTATGCAAATTGGAAAGACCTATTTACCTATCCAATATATCCGATTCCTTGTATTTGTTAAACAGCTTAAGTACACCGTCTTTTCCTATGCCACCTATACCGTCTGGACAATAATCGCAGCCGCAGAGCAACGCCATTACAATAATTTTATTTTGTCCGAAATCCATGTGATTGCAAATCTCTTGCATGTCATAAATATCTACAGCTCCTCCAGCTGCTGCCTGAGCGCCCTGCGTGGACACAGAAAAGTTTCGGTAGACACGCACAGCACCATATGCAAAGCAGTCAGAGTCCTGACTAATGACACCATCAACTAACTTGAATATGTATAAATTATTAACTTAATCACCTAAAATATGCAATTATACTTACGCCGTGTTTATTTAGAAATGCACAATATGCCTCAGCTTCGCCTGGTCCTTGGACGCATTGAATTCCCATGGACAGCAGTAGATTCTCGCATTGCTTTAAGACATGGTTAAAACGTGTGCGTCCTTTGTCGCTTTTGGCTACCGCTTGTGTGGGCGCCGCTACATCCTTCTCCTTATCCTTGGGTCGCACACCACGAAATTGCAGTTCATTCCGCTTAGCTATAACCTGGCTTTTGAGCTTGGGAGCGACTCCTTCTAATACAAACACAGGAGTCACCTGTTCCCAGATGAGGTAACACGTACGAAAGAAGAGATTTCTGTGATAGACATTTACTAAATGGATATGTTATTAAATCATTTTTCCCGAACTTACTTCAAATGATGTCGTGGATGCACAAAATAATCAACAACATTAAGACTTTCGCAAACCCATCCAGCTAGATCTATGGCAACCCTTTTGCCGCGCAGTTCGCATATTGGTTTGCGATCTGCATATGGTGTTAAGACGCTCCATAATTCCTTTACGCCCATTAATTTACGAATTAGGAATTGAGCGCGTTAATTTTAAAAGAAAATAACAGCATGACTGACGGTCTTAGTGAACGCACACAGCTGAGTGGCAAATATGTGACATTCACACCGACTCACAGTCGAATTGTTTTGACATTTGCACATGTCCATTTGACTGTCAGTCTCAACTTCTTCTTTGTGTTCGACATTTGACGTGTCAGAGAAAATCAAAAGTAAACTCGTTTTCAATTCGCATGTTTTGTTTTGCAAATAAGGCAACTAAATTAAAACGCACGGTGCTGCAATACAGTTAACGTATCACGTAATACACCAAGATGGTTTTAGCAGATTTGGGACGAAAGATAACGACGGCGTTGCACTCGCTCAGCAAAGCCACAGTCATCAATGAGGAAGCCCTAAGTGCGATGCTGAAAGAGATATGCGCTGCTTTGCTGGAGGCTGATGTAAACATACGACAGGTAAAGCAGCTGCGCGAGAATGTACGAGCTGTCATTGACTTTGATGAGATGGCCGGAGGATTAAATAAACGCCGCATGATACAGTCCGCCGTGTTCAAGGAGCTCATCAAGCTGGTGGATCCTGGTGTCAAGCCATATCAGCCAGTAAAAGGCAAGGCCAATGTGATCATGTTCGTTGGTCTGCAGGGCTCCGGCAAAACAACCACATGTACTAAGCTAGCCTATCACTACCAAAAACGTAATTGGAAATCGTGCCTCGTGTGCGCGGACACATTCCGTGCGGGTGCCTATGATCAGATCAAGCAGAATGCGACCAAAGCGCGCATTCCATTCTATGGCAGCTACACAGAAATCGATCCGGTGGTCATAGCACAAGAAGGTGTGGACATGTTCAAGCGCGAAGGATTCGAAATGATTATTGTGGATACATCGGGCAGACATAAGCAGGAAGAGTCTTTGTTCGAAGAAATGTTGGCGGTGGCAAATGCTGTTAGTCCGGACAATATCATCTTCGTGATGGATGCCACGATCGGACAGGCTTGCGAAGCTCAAGCGAAGGCCTTCAAAGAGAAAGTAGACATCGGCTCCGTGATCATCACAAAGTTGGACGGTCATGCTAAGGGCGGTGGTGCTCTCTCTGCTGTGGCTGCAACTCAGTCACCCATCATCTTTATTGGTACTGGCGAGCACATTGACGACTTGGAGCCCTTCAAAACGAAACCTTTCGTGAGCAAGCTGCTGGGCATGGGTGACATTGAGGGTCTGATAGACAAGGTAACTACAATGCAACATTCTCTTAATTATTAGCTTAGTATTTAATGTGTTGAACAGGTGAATGAATTGAAACTGGATGGCAACGAGGAGCTGTTGGAGAAGATTAAGCACGGCCATTTCACTATACGCGACATGTACGAACAGTTCCAAAATATCATGAAAATGGGCCCCTTCTCACAGATTATGAACATGATACCCGGATTCTCGCAAGACTTCATGACCAAGGGTGGCGAGCAGGAGTCGATGGCGCGTATCAAGCGCATGATGACGATGATGGACAGTATGTCCGACAGTGAACTGGACAACCGTGACGGGGCAAAGCTCTTCAGCAAGCAACCCACACGTTGCATCCGAGTGGCACATGGTGCAGGTGTCATTGAACGAGAAGTCAAGGAGCTGATAGCACACTACACGAAATTTGCGGCAGTCGTTAAGAAAATGGGCGGCGTCAAAGGCCTCTTCAAGCAAGGCGACATGACTAAAAATGTGAATCCCACGCAAATGGCCAAGCTTAATCAGCAGATGGCCAAGATGATTGACCCCCGCATGCTACAACAAATGGGTGGCGTTGGTGGCCTGCAAAATATGATGCGACAGCTGCAACAGGGCGCGGCGGGTGGCCTCGGTGGACTGGGGAACCTGATGGGAGGCTTTGGTGGCAAGTGAGACAAAGGGAAAGGCCATCGTACGTGTAAAGAGTTTTGTATGATTTTTTTAAATAGTTCGGTTCTTAGCATTAATTTGTTAACGGTTTGCAAGCGCGACAATTATCATCGTTTCCATGGCAACATCTTGTTTAACCAAATTCAATTACAATTACAATTATGTTACGTGGCAATAGCGGTAAACAGTGAATGAAATCAATGTAAAACAGTTAACACTTACAGTTAACGGTCTTCATTTTTTGTACGATTAAATCTGCGCTCTGCGCTCGCATGATCTTAAGCTAGGTTTTATTGTTTAAAAACTAGCTTACGAACAATTAAAATTGCATGCATAAGAGTCTGTACGAAATTGATTAAATAAAAAATAAATAGAAATTCAGAATAATGTGTATATTTTTTATTTCAATTAAACTTGTCAAACTGTTGATTTTGTCAGAGCTGTAGCGCCATCTATGAGTCGCATAGTTGCATCAAAGCTGCCAGACTTTTTTTTAAAGTTACATTAACTATCTAGCGCGAAATTCTTTAAATATTTAAAATAAATAACAGCTTTTTAGCATTTTGTAAACAAATTGTTTACTATATTATTAACGATGGCATGCCACAAAATTAAAATAAATTCAATGACAGCTATACCGCACAACCTGCTTTGTCCCACTGCGTTCGGTCTGCCATTGCACGATGGCAATGCCTCTGATACTCCCGTGTCAGTCCCGTCGTCACACACAACTACTACAAAAAACAACAAACGACCAGGCATGCAGAAACGCTCAGCAGCGTCCACAGCAGAGCGAGAGCCCAATACGAAATAACGGTAAGCAAGTAAACAAAGAGGCATACACGCGTGCGTGCGACTGTGTGTGTGCACGCTGTAGTTATTGTTGTTTACATTGCTTGGCACAGTCAGAGAGGGAAAGAAAGAGTGTGAGAGTGAGTGCAAGAGGCACTCTCATACACTCACTCACACACAGGCATACGCATGCCGGTCTCGTTGTTGGTGCTGGTGCCGGTGCCAATGCCGGCTCACAGCAGCCAGTTTTGCGTTTGTAATAACAACATAAGCAAAATACAAACGTGCATACCAACAGACTAGGCATGTGCGTATACATATATACATACTTATGTCTCTATGTAAGACTGGGTGTTGTGTACTGGGCTTTATAGCGTAGTGGGGGCTTTTCTGGCGGTTCTTACAGCATCCCTTGCGTATTGTGCGTCTGGCGGCATGTGGCTTGTGGCACACACACACACACACACATCACTGGCTTACATGTTACAGTCACCCAGTCCCTTATGCAATAACAATGAAAATGCGATTGCTGTCATAAAAACGTCTATTAAGCTGTCGAGTTTTGACACTCATAAAACCATCAAACAAGTCAAACGAACAGGTTCACAGCAAAATATGTAGGCTGAATCGCTGTCAACATTTTTCGGTTCATCCTTACGGCTTTGCGCGCACACAACCACACACACACACACACACATGAATATAAATATATATGTTGGTGTGTGTGCGTATGTATGAATGTGCCGTAGGCTTTTCATATTTTGTCCCCCCCACTGTTGCGTATTTTAGGGGAAGTTCCGGCCAGTGCAGATATTACGGGTCCAGCCTGAAAGGCTTGGAGCTGTGTGAACTTATTTCCTGCGACCATTTACCCACACTTCGCAGACCTCAATTGTTAAGGGTGTCTTAGCAGCAACCCCCAAATCATGATATTGATCCATCATCAGCAAGCCAGAGAAACCCCATACCATTCAATCACATAACCCGCTTTCAAGTAAAAACACCAATCGCATTTGTTTTCTTACAGAAAATCAATTTGTTTTTTATTGATTCAGAAAAAGTTCAGTTTCTTTTTTTTTTTTGTTTTTTTTTTTTGGTTTTTTTTTTTTTTTTTTTTTTGGATGACAGCATTACTCTTTAGTGCTTTTTAAAGAGACGTTTTTACTTTGTGTGTTCTTCATGTATTTTTTTTGTCTGTTTTTTATTTTATTTTTAATCTTTAGCTATTTTCTGTTTAATGCTTTGCTGCACCTCCTTGCTGCACCTGCGCTCACCTGCAACTCCTCAAAGTTTTCTCGTTTCTTTTATTTATTTACTTTTTTTTTCTTTACTTACAATTATATTTAATTTTTTCTTTTTTCAACTAGTCTTACTTTTCTTAAGCGAAATAAGCACAAAAGCTGCAAAATGTTTTGCTTAAACTAATTTTTTTTTTTTTCATTTAATCATTTTTTTTTTTTTGCATTTTTTCTTTTTTTTTTTCATTTCAACTTTATCTCCTTAGCTCCAATTTTTTGTTTTGTCTTGTTTTAATGTATGATTTTTTGCATTAAAGTTTTTAGCGCACAAAAAGTACGCGTTATAAATTTGAAAGTTTTAGCAAAGTCGTCTGCATCGTTTACTTATCATTTTATCTTTTCTTTATCTTTGTCTTTGTTTTTGCTGTTTGCTTTTACTAGTGTTTAAATACAATTCTTTTCCATATGCATGTAAAAAATGCTTTCAAGCGTCACATTAATGCAAAAAATAATACCTTAAAAAATACACAGAGATTCGAAAGGGGTTTTCTTTTTTTTTTTTTTTAATATATATATATGTATATATATATTTATTTTTTTATGGAGAGTTACAAAGAGAGGAGATATAGTTAGCTTCACGTTTTATCGTTTTACAAGAGAAATGAATAAAGTTCTTTAAAAGACTTTGATTTAAAACTTAAAAATAGCAACAAGCGAAATTTACATTTTATTTTGCGCCCGGCTGAGCGCTGATCATTTCTTCATCTTAACTTCTTTTTTTTTAGGTTTTCTATCATTTTTATCATTTTCTTTTTTTTTTCATCTAAGTTTAATTAGCTGCTTCTCTGCGCGAGCTGTTCTTTTGTTTTGTTTTGTTTTCTTTTAATGTTTACGTTAAAGTTTTACTTAGAACTATATTTTTACGCTTTTGTCGTCGTGTTTGCTTTTTTTAAATTTAATGAGCTTGTTTTTTTACCTTTCACTACGATGTTGTTGTTGTTGTTTTCTTTTTACTTTTTTATTACTCTTTACTTTTATATGCCTGCATTTATCATTTATTAGATCTCTTCCTCTTGAACCTTGCTTTATATGCATTTATTTAATGTGTTTCTCTCTTTTCTTTGTTTTTTGTTTTCGTTTTCTTCTTTTTTTTTTTTTTTTGGTTTTTTGGTTTCGTCAAAAAAGTTTCAAAAAAATATATATATATTCATCATTTCCTTAAATTGGCTTAATTAAAAAATGTTTTTTTCTTCTTCCTCTCATATTTATGCTTTTCTATTTTCCGTTTTCACTTTGCCGCCGACTTAACTGTCTAAGTTGTTCTTGTTGCCCTTTGTTTAAAACACAATTCAATTCATTTATAATTTGTTTCTGGAAACTAGTTTGGAGTTATTTCAATTAAGCTTATTCTCCAACTTATATATAGCAAAAATTTAACTATAAACAAATTCCAAGGAGCGGGGAATAACAAAATATACATGTATGAAAAACAATGAAGCAAATGATGTTAAAAACAAAACTTAAATAAAAAACAGTTCAATTTCTTTTTTTTTATTTATTTTTTTGTTGTTTTTAAGTTTTTTTTTATTCAAATTTTTGTTTAGTTTTCAATTTTACGCACTAGACATTTGCTTTAAAAATTACTTCAACACATTTTTCAATTTCAATTTTCAATTTCTTTTCCTCTTTCGCTCTTCCAATTGTGAGAGCAACAGGCAAAATTTCAAAAGATTTTTCTTTTCTTTCTCTCCGTGTTGTTGTTGCTGCTTAGCTTTTCATTTGTTTCTTTTACGACAAATAATAAATTAACTACTTAAAATTAGTTAAACAACTAAAGTAAAACGTATTAAATTAAAACAAAATACAGACGCAAAACAAACAAGTTTTTTCTTTAAGTTTAATTTTTTTTTTCTTATTTTTTGAGAAATAGAATAAAAAAAGTTGCAATAAAAAAAATATATGTGTATACAATAAACATCTCTCTGCTGCTTGCCAATTAGACGATCTGTGGATCGATCTGCCTGTGAATCGATTCTATATGCAAAATTATAGCTAATCCGTACCTGACGACCCGTCGCTTTCCAACACTGTTTACACACCTCTAACTACACAAAAACTACAAATTTCTATTCCTTTTCGTTTGCCACTCTGCTCCGTCTATTCATCGTCATCTTCTTCTTCATGCTAATCAACTAATTACTACCAATTAAAAATCATATTTCCTACATCAACTACACTTCACATACTATTCTGCTGCTGCGCTTCCTCTCTTTATCGCCTTATTCTGCTTCTTGTTCTTAATCAACGCAACGCTCTTGTCAAATCTATACTTAGCTCAGCTAAACTTAAACTCTAGTGCTTTGATCTTAGTTACTAAGTTGTTGTTGCTGTTGTCTCTCCTACTAGTTCTACTCCTACTCCTACTCCTATTCCTTAGCCACACAATCTGCCTTCATCCTTTTCATCTTTCAACGTATTCCTTAATGTTTATTTCTTACTTTTTTTTAATCATCTACAACATGTGTTTTATGCTTCTTGTGGGGATCTTTGTAGTCAGCCCCATTCTCTTGGCTTAAAACTAAGGTTCTCTAAACACTTGCAGCTAAGATTCTTTTCTTTTCTTTTCTCTACTTCCTTCCATCTTTCACGATCTTCTTTTCGTTTATAAATAACCTAAAGTTTAATGTTTTTTTTAATCTGCCTAAAAACAGCGCAAAAATGTTTGTAAAAAAAAAAAAAAAGAATTTCAAAAATAAATATTTTAAAATCAAACGAAATCGAAAAATTGCACTTTGTGTAAAAATACAGAAACTAAAAGTAGGGGCTGTCGTAGGGCGGATGTCTGTGCGTGTGTGTGTATGTGGGGGGCTGAGAGAAGGCAAAAACAAAACTCTTTAAACTTTTGCTTGTATTTGTGATTCTTGTTTTCCCAATTGCTCTTGGTTGATTTTCTATGTAGCGTCTCTCTTCTCTTCTACTAAATGTGTATAGAAATTTGCTTATTTCTTTTTTGCTTGTTTTTGCTCTTGGAATGTTTATGCAAATATTTCTTTTGCCCCATTTGCTGATTTGCTTCCGTTGATCTTTGCTTTATACTCTGACGCTTGCTACAATAGTGTATGTGTGTGTGTGTGTTTTTATGTTCGTCTGTCTGTGTGATGTTTGTAGATCCTGCATTTTCATTTGAATTCAATTTGTTTTCTTTTATTGTTTCATTTTTCGTAGTTTGGTATTCAGTCTAAAGCATATTACAAATTGTACAAATTAAATCGAAAGAGAGAGTATATAAATTATATCTATGATAGTTCTTGATGTTGTTGTTGTTGTTTTTTATGATTAGGAAAACATGCACTGCATTTTTTGTTGTTGTTTTGTTTTGATTTAGGCTTAGGAAGACTTTTGGCGTTGTGTTTTCATTTTGTATATATTTATATATATATATAGATTGTTAGCATATTGGCAATCCATATAATGCCAAATCACATATGTAACATAGTTAACATGCATACATATGAAGAATCAAAGACTTTGCTCAGGAATGTTTGTGTGTTGTGTGTGTGCGTGTGTGTGTGAACAATGAAAAGTTAAATCCCTGCTGGAAACTTGCTGAATCTCAAACTCTCTCTCTCTCTCTCTCTCTCTCTTTGTCAAGATTCTGACTAATTCTTTCTTGCAAGTGCCTCTCTCTGAGATTCTCAAAGCCAGCCCAACTCAATTTTTATATATTTCATAAATATTTCATTCTGTTAAATCACAAATACAATGTGTGTGTGTGTGTATCTGGGTTACATGAGTGTGTGTGTGTGTGTGTTTGTCAAAGTAAATAAATACGCTAGGCTTCAATTTCAAACTTCTATTGTGATCTTTTGATCTGAACGATCTATCAATCCATCGACTATTTTGTTTGTTGTTTTGTTTTTGTTAAGACTTACACTTAGAGACTAAAGAAATAATCGCTGCTGCATTATCTTTTTTCTATTTTTTTCATCTTCTTATTGCTACGGTACTAAACATAGTTTTTTTTTTGTTTTTAATTCTTTTTTTTTTTTTTAACATTAATTTGCTTTGTTTTTTTGCTTTCATTTCTGCTACTGCTGTCTGTTTTCAACTTCTCTACGCTCGCCTGCTGTTCTGTCTGCTTTCCATTTGATTTATTTAAAAAAAACAGATCGCCTCGCTTTCCAACTTGCAAATTTACTACGTTTTCCACGTGCCACAATGAAACTAAACTACATTGCTACAATTTCATATCCGCTTCTTCTTTCGCTTAACGTGTTTGGCTCCTCTTCTTCTTCTTCTTTTATATGCCTCATTGTTTGCCTAGCACTTGCTTTATTTGCCAGTTTCCATTTCTATGCCAACATCCTAAACGTAATCATCTTTATTACTCTTTGCTCTGCAGACAAAAAATACGCTATGCTATCTTCAATCTCTGCTTCGTCTTCTGCCTTAATTCAAGAATATATCTTAGTTTTAGTTGCTAGAAAAAAACACACACAGTTAAACGTAAAAAACTGTAGACAGCTACAAAAAATTCATTAAATCGACTGATGAGCACAAAAATATGCTAAAAACTAGTACAAGATTTCATATTATTTCTATTTCTTTTTCCTGTTGGTATTATTTTCATTACGGTTTTCTTAATAATCATAATGAATCAATCATTCATCGTCATCATCTGCGTCGTATTATCGTTCATCTGTTAGACTAAAAGAACTACTAAATTTTCTGCTTACTGCATTTTTGCTAGTACTTAATTCTATTTATTTTTTTTTTTTAATTTTTAGATTTAGTTATTATTTTTTAACTTTCTGCTTTAATTTTTTTTTGCAGTTGATCAGTTTAACAAAATGTGTGAAACGTTCGAAATTAACAAATAAAAATGTTTTCCCCTTTTTGTGGGCTCTCAACATTTTCTTCTTTATCTCTTTACAAAACGAAAAACAATTTCATCTCTCAGTGGGGGCGAGAGAGTGGGTAAAATTATCGCTTTCTTAGCTTTGTGCTTCAAACGCTTTTGACTCTTTAAAAATTGTATTTAAAATGGAATCGAAGACAAATTAAAATAGCAAAATAAAAAATCTTGGAAAACCAAAATTTTCTTTATCTTTTTACTTTGTTTTTTCTTCAACTTCGGTTTCATAAACGACAATAAAAAATAAATTTATTTGCTTTTGCTTGATTTTATTATTATTTTTTTTTACTGTGTCAAATTGTTTTTATTTGCCAATTTCTGGGTTTTCATTTTTCATTTTCATTATGTTTTTTTGTTTCTTGTTTTTCGTTTAACATACATTGCACACATTTTTGGATTCTTCGGTTTTCTTCATTTACTTTGCTTTATTTCGTCACAAAGTTTGTTTTTGTGGTTTCTCTGTGTTTTAACATTTTTACATGCGTTTCTTTTCCCTTTTGCTGTTTCAATGCAATTTCTTGCTTTTCCTTATATCGATTTACTTAACTAGAGTTTTGCGATTTCTTTTCCGTTTTTCTGTTTGCAAATTGCTGTTGCTTCAAGTGTTTGGTTTATTTGATTTATTTATTTCACGTTTTTTTTTTTTTATTTTCCCTTTTCGAGAAAATGTTGGTAAGTTTCTCCTGCGCTCTCAATGAAAATTGCGATCCCTTTCTTCTACTTCTACTACTCGCTCGCTTTCTTGTTGCTGTTGTTTAAGCATACTATTTTTAGTGTATAACTAATTTCTATTATTTAAGTTTAGTCTTTGCTTTTCTTCACTTTTTTACGCTCTCTTCTCTGCTCGCCTGCTTAACTCAATTATGTATTTTGTTTTCCTTTGTTGTGGCTGCTGTTACTGCTCTTTATCATCATTTTATACATAACTCACTTAATTATCTTTCTCTTTTTTTTCTTTATTTTTTTTTTTTTAACATTATTTTTAGTTTTGTTTCTAAGGAACAGCCTTTTTGACTGTTATCAAACTGCTTCTACCATTCTGATGTTTCATCCTGTTGTTCTTCATATTCTTCTTTTGCTGTTGTTGTTGTTGTTGATGTTTTTCCTGTTGTTGTAGATGTTTTTATTATTGTTGTTGTTGTAGATGTTGTTCTTGTTGTTATTCCAGCGCTTAAAGCTCCCAACGCTAACCCTCGATCGCGTCCATTCTATAGTACTCAAATTGGGTACTAAAATATTAAATCTGAAAAGATAAGAAACGAATTAGTTAAAATTACAAATGGAAGCTAGAAAGCCACAAGGAACCATATCATATATAATAATATCTAATTATATATGAATTGGTTCATTGGGATTAGTATGTTGATATGATATTTACCTAGTATGTATTACCAGTGTTTAGGTTGCTTAGTAACTATACTAAGTATGTAAGTAATTGTTTTCGTTGTAGTTGTTGTTATGAGACGTCCGGAATCAATTTGAAAATAAAAGAATTGCATTTAGTAATGAGAGAGAGAGTTAAAACGTTTCTAAAGTCAAGAACAGATTTTGTAAGCAAACAGGCAAGCAACAACAAGCAGCACACAAAACTAATGAAAAGAGCGGGAGAGAGTGTGTAAAAAGAAGATGATAGTAAGGGATAGAAAAACACCAATGATCGTTAAATGCTGGAAGGCGAGTCGGAGTGAGAGCGAGAGTGAGCAAGGTGTAAAAGAATCGTGATATGGTTAAGCTATTAGCACACAGCACATGCAAAACAGTGTTGGCAAACGTAAGCAAGCTACAGCGCTCTAAGTGGGTGGCACACACACAGTGAGTGCCCGCTATAGAGTCCAATGCAAAACAACAAAGCACAACTAAAGCAGATGAATGAAGTAGAGCTCGGACAGAGAGTAAGCGAGCGAGCGAGAGACAGAGATAGAGAGAGAGAGAGTGAGTGAGTGAGACGCGGACTTGACTAGTCGCGGCTCAACAAAGTAACAGACGGAAGAGATGTTCAAATAGAGACAGTGATGAATAGAGAGTAACAGAGAGAGAGAGAGAGACAGAGAGAGAGAGAGAGAGAGAGACATCACTCACCTCGCGAAGACCTATTTGGGAGCGGCTTGATGTGGATACTGTGTGTATGCCTCGTCGGGTGATGCAGCTGTGCTAGCCTGTTCGGAATCTGTCATTGGCATTGGTATAATAGTTGGTGGTGGTGCATAATATGGATAAGTTGGACTAATATACTGTAACGATGGAGAAAAATTCTATATAGGAACCGAAAAGAGAACGGAAAAAAACAATGGAATAAAAGAACAGATATAGAATACAAATTATATATCAAACATCATTCAAATTTAATTGCAAAAAAACTCTCTCGCACACTCACACACACACACACACACAGACACACGCATACATACATATTTATCATCAATATTTTCTACTGATCTACTCAATCATGATATATGATAATACTCAAGCATATATGCATATATATATATATTGATGAAAGAGTTCAAAATCTTCTGGAAGATTTCAAGATTTACTCTGGGACTCTTATTGGCATTTGGAATCAATAAGATATTGGTGACAGATATTAAAACGAAATATTTCATATCTTTCAGTTATTCTCAATATCGAACATGTATCGAAAACAATCAAGTTTGAATTATGATATATTCTAAACAAGATAATAAATTTAAGGATTAGCTGACAGTGACTAATGCTCCTAATGCACCTATCAATATGATAGCCAGATTGTTCTATCGTTCTTCAACTCTGACATCCATTTATGCATATAATTGTTTGAGTATTCTCTGAGTAGGTCTTATATATATTTAAACTGTTCATATGCGTAGACTTGCTAGGCACTTACAGAGTTTCCAATCTGGAGGGTGGCCAACTGGGGCATCATTGTTCCATATGGCACAGCCGTGTCACCACTGACCATCATCGAAATGCTGCGTGCGGGCACCTGGTTGACTGCCTCCGGTTTGTACGAGGTGACGCCCAATTGGGGAGCGGCAGCCATTTGCATGTACTGCAGTGCAGAGGAGGAATACTGATAAATGTTGGGCATATATTGAAAGGATATCGAATGCGTGCGTCACTCACCTGATCATCTACCTGAGTGATCGGCTGTGTCATCATGTAGCCGGGTATCCATTGCGAGCCAGCGACCGGATAGCCACCCACCTGTGGTGCACCGAAACGCGAATATGGTACGCCAATTGGTGTGCCCACATTGACGCTGACGCCATTCTGTTGCATAGTCGGATCGTAGGCAACGGGTATGCCCTCGGCGGAGACATCGCGCCATGCGCGCGCATTTGGATCGGGCGTCTTGTAGAGATTCTTCTTTTTGGGACCGCCATCGGCGAATTTCACCAATAGTGGATCTTTGGCACCCTGTATTGTGTTACCGTTAAACATTTGTATAATTTGTTCGCACTTCTCGCGGCTCTCCATGCGTGCAAAGCCAACACCTGCAAAGCAGAAGATTACGTTATATATATTCTGATCGAAATATTTATATATTGCCATTAGCTTACCCTTTGAGTTCATCTGCTGATCACGCAATATTCTAGTGGAAACGACTTGACCAAATTTCGCTAGCATTGCCTCCAGATCGGTCTCTTTGAAGTGTGGCGGCAAATTTGCAATATACAAATTTGTGGGATCCTGTTCCTGTTGCTGTGTAGTCGTTGTACGCATAGGATAGCAGCGTGTTGTGTTGTTTGTTGTTTGTTGTTGTTGGTGTTCGATGTTTTTGAGGGATTAATCGAATCAGTTTTAGTTGTTTTTTTTTTTTTTTGTTTGTTTCGGTTTGTTTCAAAAGTTGCACACAAAAGATGTTAACATACACAAACAAAAGCAGTTTGGCAAAAGCACATGTTGTATGTGGTGTGAGCGTATGTGTGTGTGTTTTAATGATGTGTGTGTGTGTATTTGTTTGTATGAGCGACAAAGACGACGCATTTTCAAAGTGGGAGAGAGAGAGAGAGAGGAGGAAAGAAAATTAAAACGTAGAAATTTTGTCATTAGTAAAATTTGTAGTAATTTTTCTTTCTTTTTTTTTTTTCTCTTTTTTTGCAAATTTCTGTTATCGGTAACTGGCTCAGTGTGTGTATGAGTGTGTGTGTGTGTGTCTGTTAAGCGATTGTTGGTGTGTGTGTGTGAGTGTGTGTGTATGTTGAGTGTGCCTGACTTAATGTTTATGTAGCATGTTGTATGTTGTGTGTCTGTAATGCAAAGACCTAATAAATTGCTTAATTACAGAAATACCTAGAGAAACACATAACGAATTGCAAAGAATTCGCTAATAGACCTAGATCAAATTTATATACAAATTGCATAGATACAGTTAGATGTTTGATGAGTTCAAGTGTATGTATGTATTTGTATGTACTGTATGACAGAGTATGGAGGAGAGTCGCCTAGTTAAGCACTTAATTAAGTTAAATACCTGATCTCTTATGTATGTCTTATAGTTTTAGAGTGAATTTTTCGTTTTTCGTTTTCTTTTTACTTAAGAGTTTAAGTTTATATATAAATATAGATAGATATCTTAGTTAGTTTTTGGCCGGCGCAGGTTTGTAGCATTTTGCGTACTCAAACAACAAACTTGGTAGGTTGATTATATGGCTGGCTATAACTTCAAATATACGATTACAGTTTATACAGTTTTTTTTTTTCGAGAGAGATACATGTTATGTTGATTATATATTTCAATCTATATATAGAGAGAGAAGATTAAATGGTTCATCAATTCTAAATATATTTCTAGCTAATTTACTTTACGTTACGTTACGTTACGTTAGACTTCAATGTGTTACGTAGAAAATAAAAACGTTTTAATGAGCTCCTTAATGTCAGCTATCTTTAATGTTTCTATTCTATATATATATATGTAATTATATATATTCGACTATAAAGTTGTTTCTTGATTTGTTTACAATTTTACATAGTTATCGATTTCTTCGTTTCTATCGAATCGATTCTTAATATGTCTCTAAAATACTTTTAATGATGGCGGCTATATAAAGCGTAGAGCTATAATATAGGTTTGCAGTAGTTTTTTTTTTTATTCTGATTAGGATATCTCTATATTGGACCAAGTCAGGTTTCATACTTTTTTTTAGCGAGTTGTAGTTAACTACTTAAATAAAAAATATTAAATAATATATTATGTATAACTAGAATGTACTTGATGTATTTCTAAATTAATTAACTAAATATACGAAGAAAACTGTTTGGAGAATAATATAAAATGGATTTGGATAAGAATGTTCCTCTTGAATAACAGTTTCAACTACAATTTATTAATTCTCCTTAACAGTTTTCTTACAATTCTTATACCATATGAAATAATATATATTATTTAATGTATGTATTCGAATAACCAATTAACTAAATGGAAAGATTATAAAGTATGAATATATGTTCCAGCAGGTGTAGATCCATTATTCAAAAATTTTTTTAAAAATATTTGTTGAAAAATTAGTAAAAGTGCAAAACTGTAACATTTGACTTTTTTACATTTTTTGTTCGAATTTTTCTACCAGTCAACCAAATGACTTGAATTTTTTTTTTAAATATAGCTTAATTACTGTACCAACAAAACGAGACTAAGAACTCAAGCATCCATACAGTAGAAGTGAAAATATAGGCCTTTGAAGTTACAAAATGGAATTCGTGTTACAGTTTTGCTTCTCAGTGTATGTTCCAGCAGAACATCTGATACTATATTACATATTGTCTGGCAGATGTAAATATATCGATATATTATTTCATCTATCAGTTTGATAGAAATACTTGCAGCTTCTTTCAGCACTCTGTTATAGGATTCGATATATTTGTCAAATCTGCTAGGCATTAAATTACTAACTGCTAGCTCTTCATACTTTGAACGTGATAGCTACACGATATAAATATGTGCTACTTCTTAAATAGCTAATTCGTATATACCTGGCGACTATTGGAAATGTGGAAATGAATTGTGGAAAATTAAGAATCGCTTTTAATGCAATTAATTTATCAATAAATCCACTAAATTCTTTTATTTTTGTTTTTGTATTTTGCACGATTTCAATTTATTATTATAGAAATTAATATATATTTCTATTTCTGCTAAAGGAGGATTAAAAACGTGGATTAAAATAGTTTTTATAATAAATACCAAAGAGAGAAGAGGGTAACAAAATATAAATAAATTAATGAACGCATTTGCCTTCAATTATTATTTAATGTACACTAAATTGAAACGCATTTTCAATGCATATTTAATATTTGGCATTTTTGCAGCTAAGCTCGCCGAAACGCTGATGAGAAACAATATATATTAGCTACGAGTATATTTCATAATGAATGCAAACAATTTCTTGTGTAGTCTGCCGTAGTTATTAGATATCTATGTATATCTAAAATTTTCAATTATGTATGCTAATAAAACATGTTTAAGCTACGCTAAATATGATTTATATGCGGATTACTAAATTGGATATTAAATATGTACTAGAATAATATTTGTGTTTCGATGTGGGGAATCAAGTATATTGGGGGGAAATTAAGTATATTACGATATACAAGTCTGGTTTAATATATGTATAAATATATAGTTTAACAACACTACAAACTAGTGGGTGGGTTCGGCTAAGGTTCTCTGGGGTAGGTTTTGGGGGAGGGGCACATATTTAGTTGAAATAAAACTCAAATTATAATAACTTAAATTGAGATGCAACAACAATTGTTGGAAATTTATTTAGCCCACGCAAATTCTGCGTGGGAGTCGCACAGAAAGTTGTGGCAAACTGAAATTGCAAATGTGAAACGAAATGAAATAAAAAAAAAGAAAAGGATACGAGAAGAAGAGAGTACAGATAGCAGCCCAAATGAATTTGCAGCTCTGATGAAATACCTCAGCTGCGACAGCGTGGGCAAGTTGACCTTTAAGGGCGGCTGTGCGTGGGTTGCCTTGAATCGCAATGCAAATATACGACGGAGTGGAAAACTTTCAAATGAAATTTAAAGTCGAATCTAATTTGGCATTTCACATATTCTGATGCAAATGGCAATCCCGAAGCTGAAACTGCAGATTAAAGCAGAAAAGATTTGAAAGGCATTCAAATTGAAATGCAAAGCTGAGCTGCATCTGCAGGTGAAAACTTGGGTTAAGGGAAGCTCTGAGGCTTCGTTATTTAAAGGAAGAAAAGTAATATAAAAAGATAATCAAAAAAAAATATACACTTATATAATATAAAATATAAAATACACTTAAAAACAAAAGCTATTTGAAGCAGCTGTGTAAACGAATTGTAATGCTGGGGGGAGGTAACATTGGGCACTTGTCAGATGTGGATTTTAGTACAAGGTTAGATACGGATTACGGATTACGGATTGCGGATAGTGAGGTGGAGGTGGTGGGTTTGGGTCGGGAACTGGATACAGAAGGATAGTTTGCGGTGTGAGGGGTGAGTATTACTTGCATGCAAACAAACGTACAATGGCCGGCCTATGAAGCACCCAGATACCCACTTTGGCCATCTGAGCTTGCACGCCCTTCGCCTGCAGTCCCTTGACGGCCCCCTCGGCGTAGGCCGGCTGCTCGAAGTCGACGAAGCCGTAACCTGTAAGAAACATATTTTGTTTTTGTTTTGTTTTCGTTTTTCGTTGTTATTTTTTTGCGTTTTGTGTATTTTGTTTTACAGGGGGGGCGGAGGTGGAATTTTTTTAATTGCATGTTGAAAGACATATACATATATAAATATATATATAATTTGTATAAGTAGAATAAGAGTATTTTAATTGAGTTTTTTTTTTTTTTTTTTTTTTTTTTGTTTTTGAAGTTCGCACAGTTTTACAAAAGAAAACAAATGTAATTCAAGATTTAATTAATTCCGCACGTGCAAAAGAAGTTGTCAAGAGATGAAAAACAAACAAAACAAAAACAAAATATATCATTTGAAAAGAGAGAGAAAGAAATGGTGGAAAGAAAGAGAGAGAGAAAATGGTAAAAATAAATTAATAATTTCTCATATTTTCGCTGTAACGTACACAAAAAAGCAAACGGAAACAATTCTAACTATAGTTATTACATATAAAATATATTATAAATTAATAAATTCAAATTACAAAGTAGTTAAAGCCTTTCACATACACACACACACGCGCACAATTATTTTTACAGCTCTCAGCTTTAGCTGGCATACTTTATATATATATATATTTATAAGAGTGGGTATTATCAATATATAAATATCATTAGCATTAGTAATATATAGTAGATATATATAGGGCATATCGGGGAGGCTTAGGGGTGCAGTAGTAGTAAGGTGAATGCATGAATGATTCGATTGCGAAATAAGAATTATACGAAATCATAAAATTATAATTTCAATTAATCAAATGAAAGCCGAAGAAGAGAAAAATCGACAAATTTATCTGCCAATTGTTGAATTTTATTTTAATAATAAAATACTTCAAAATACCAGACACAATTAACGAGAGAACGAGCAAAAATTAATTCAAAGAAATAACTATATACGCAAAACTATATTAAATACTAAATATGCCCAGTACTCAAAGGAATTGAGAGAAAGAGAGAGGGAAATAGAAAGAGATGGATATATGTACGTAAGTAGATCTTTTTATATATGTTTATTTGGTTTGTTAACCTTTTGACCTTTTGAGTACTGCGCATATTTATAAACTTATAATAAAAATACAAAATACGTAAAAGAGAAAAGAAAAAAAAAACCTTGAAAGAAATCATCGATTATTATTTTGAATACTTTTTTCTTTTTCTTTTTGATTACATAACACATACTAATAATACATATACAAAAAACACACATAAATAAAATAATGATGAGAATGGTGAAGAAAAAAATACCTTTACATTTGTTTGTTGTTTTATCTAAAATAGCCTTGGTTGATATTATTGTTCCGTATCTGTAAGGGAGAAAGAAAGAATGCGAACGGGGTGTACCCGGTGAATTAGTCAACGTAATGGACATGTGTATGTAAAGTAGACGTAAAACTAATTACAAGACTCTTGCATGTCACGAACTTCCCCTTCCTCTCCCACTCACTCTCTCTCTCTCTTTCTAAGTTCGACTCATGCATAGAGCTGGTTATATTTAATGTCTGTCTTGCTGCCATTTGATTGTCATAGGCTGTGCGTGCGAGAGACTTTGGCTGGCTTGAGTTTTTCTATTATTTCCATTTGGCTTTATTGTTGATTTGAATTCAACGTCACGCTTCTCTAGGCTGGCCCAAAAGGACCAACCAGCCAGGCGCAATAAGGCAATTAAATAGTCATTAAAATGCAATATTAATAACGCGCGCTGAAAAGTAGGCAACGAATTATTTTTCGTTGCAAATTACTCATTTGAGCTTGGACCAGAGGCAAATTAAATCGATATCAGCATAGTTACAGGCATCGATACTACACACACACACACATATGTATATATAGTATATATGTTTGTAGTTATAATAACATTAAAGCTGCCCAAGCAAGTAAGCCGCTTATTTTGATTGCCCCGCAGTCAAGCAGCGGCAAATAAAGTGAAAAAATCAAATAAAATAGAATAAAGGGTGGGCTTAGGCCCTCCAACTGCTACAACTGCTGCCCAACAATACCAAGTCCACGCACACACAGGCGACGCAATAAAAAAGAGCCAAATTTACCTTCAATTTAATAAGTTGACTTATAATTATTAGCCTACGACCCCTCTTCGCCATAGCCAAGACGCAACTCGTGTAAGCGCGCTCGTTGTGCAGGACTTGACTCGCTCTCTTCTGCTTCTACTCTCTGTAAGCTCGTTTAATGTTTTTATTTTCATTAATTTTGATGTGCGTGGCCTTTAATATATATATATAAATATATGTATATATATAAATATATTTGTTTTTTTCTATGCATATTTGTTGTTGTTGGCCCAAATTGAGTGGGGCCACATTGCGTATGCGTTATGTACACAACATACCACATCATAATCATCATTTGCAAGTGGTTCTAGTTGAAGTTCTGCTATTTGTTTTTATATTCGTGATGAAGCTCTAATTAGTGGATTTTTGTTTAGTTTTGCTAAAACTCGTTTCCTGCAGACTGGGCGGCCAGACAGTCGTGCGATAGAGGCAGAGGCATATAAAATATATATATTTTTCGGGGGTTGCTTGCCCTCTGACCGGATAATGGGGGGTCTATTGAATTGTGTATACGTGTATGAGTATGTGTGTGTGTGTGTGTGTGTGTGGCCTTTGTAGAAATTCAACGAAGCGGAATGAGCTGAGGCTAAGCTGCTCATTAGCAGCTGGAATGAGGCATGAATTGAGTTTAAGCTTTCGGCCATACCCGCAACACATAATTCGGATATACACGCCGCTCCAGCTGGGGGTTACTTGGCCAGGCCAGGCATAGTTTCAATAGAATCGATATGCCAACAGTTTAGCTTGAATTATCTATATTTCATGTATGTGTGGCGCTTGCTTTGATTTACGCTTAACAAGCGAGCCGGAGCTGGTTTCAATCAAAATAATTATATCTATTATGCGTTCGATTTTGATGACATAAATATAGCATTTATCATGATTCACACGACAGCCAAGACACCTGCCAGTCTTAATAGATTTTCCGAACTTACTTTATTTAGCTACACTTTAAGCTATATTCATTATAAATTATTGTTTATAATGAAGCTATAAATACTTCTTCTATATATTCTATATTCAATTATTAACAACTTTTATGTAATATTGATATAATTTGGCATATTTGATACTCACTGTGCACACATGTTGATCAGATCCTTATCGGTTGTGCCTTGCTGCAGTCCGCGTATGTAAAGGTTTGTCTTTGACAACTGCTCGCCGCCCTGTTGATTTTGATTCTGTGCCGTGCCGTTGGGACCCATTGTGGTGTTTGTGTTTGTCGTATTGCTCAGACTGGTGCTCAATGTGCCGCTCTGGGAGCCCGTATTCGATGAGCTGCTCGAGTTCGTGTTGCTCGGTGAGGCTGCTGTTGGCACACGCTGGCCGTACTGAAGTATCAAGAAAGAGAAAAAGAATGAGCGCCATTAGCATTGAGTATAAAATGTAGATTAGAGTGCAGTTTATATAGTTAGATTGACAACAAGCTGTCCACAATATATGCACATTCAATGCGTGTGCCCCATTCCATTCCGTTTCGTTTCCGATTATATTAAGCGATATCTGCAATGTCTGTTTCACAACTTTGTGTGTGTCGTTCTCTCTCGCTCTCTCTTTATGTCTGTATCAGAGATAAAGTATTTTTATTGAAATTCCAGTCAGCCATACGAAGTTATTGAATGGCTCAGCTTGATTCAATCCCATACACACTCACACACACACACAAACACGCAATGCACAACACAAGCATGCATATTTAGGTGTAGTTGAGGTACAGTTGGAAAAGGATACACACTTGGATATGCAAAAGAAAGGCATGCGGACCAAGCTGTGATGATGGCGTTTTTCACTTAAAATGCCACAAAACAGTGCAAGTCCATATGTGCATGAGTATATGTGTAAATATGTGCCCGTGTGTGCGTGTGTGCGTGTGTATGTGTGTGTGTGCACAGCGCTGCAGGATATTTGGCAGCATTTGCACGCCAGGCGTTGAAAATCTATAAAATTTGTATGTAGCACACAAAAGCACACGAACACAACCAGCTAGCTCCACAGCTCCACTTGATTCACTTTTCTGCTGTGCGCCTTCTTCTTCTTGTTCTTCTCATTTTTATTATTTTTGGAAATTTGCCAGAAATAAAAAATGCAGAATATATCTAATTTTGTTTCTTTAGTCAGCATCAAAAGCAAGTTTTCTTTTTCAAAAATAAATATCAACTCAAGTTCAACAACGAGAAACAAGAACAAAAAAGTGTTTGGCCACAGGTAACGGTAACAGGCCACGCCCACTTGTTTAATCGACTCTCATTATTCTAATTATGAAACCATATCTCATGTCATGTCTAGTGTCATGTTAGTTGCCACATTTTGTGGCATACGATTGGGCTCGAGCTGCAACCGCAGCGATAAGCGAAACAATTAAATGCCACAAAATATGAAAATGAAAATGAATTTATAGAAAAAATCATTAAACAAAAAAAATCAAAGTTCCATATTTTAATATTAATAAAAATCAACCACAAAATGAAAACATAACTCAACTAAATATTTCAATTAAAATTCATTTTTCGGGATTATTTGTATATAATTTCTGTTGCTGTTTTTTTATGTGATAAACATTTTGAATTCCCAACAATTTTAAATGCGGGGCGTGTGTGGTAACGCCCATTTAATATTAAGAGAAATTAAGTCTAAAATATGCGAGTGAAAAATAAGATGAAATTACTCTAAACATGTTGGAAATGTATGGGTATATACGACTGAAATGGGATAGCAACATAAGGGACAATTGAGAGAGTAACAAAGAAAAAAAAGAGAAAGAGAGACCGAGACAGGAAAGCATAGATAACTTTCTTGTTACTCAATTTTTATTTTTACTCAGACACAGAATGCATAAATAAATATTATCCACAGAATAAGAATGAGTCTTAACAGAGAGAGAGAGAGAGAGAGAGAGAGAGAGAGAGAGAGAGAGAGAGAGAGTGAGAGAGAGTTTTATATTCAATATATCTAAGTATATCATAGTGAAAACAATATGTAAGATGCACTTAAATTCATGAAAACTGCATAGAATGGCGTTAAATTTATCATTTACATATATAAATGAAAAATAAATAAAAAACAATGCATATTTATCTAACTCGACTTGTTTGGATTTTGAAGCATGTGTGAGAATTTGATTGACAATTGGCAATGTGATTGTTATTGTTGTTGTTGTTGTTGTCGCTGCTGATGTTGCGTGATTTGGTTTGCTGTGCTTCAAGTGTTTAACTGGCATTTGAAGTGTGTGATGCAGACAGAGACAGCAAACTGATGAAATTTGCTTTATCAGCAGGAGAAGTAACAAAAGGGCAGATGTATGCCAGGGAGGGGGAAAGGGAGAGGGGGTACTTGTTAAGAAGGCAACTCTGCAGCAAGCTGTCGCCTACACGCTTTATATAATATCCTCTTTCGTTTATTTGCTTTGCCCGCTTCCCCCTTTTCTTCTATTCTTGTTTTTTTTTTTTTTTTTTTTTTTTTTTTTTTTTTTTTTGACAATTTCTCACAGCCTGTGTGTTGAGAAGCATTGAAGCGCGAATGTAACAAAACAAATATTGCGAATGCTGATAAAATATTTGATACAAGTGGAAAGGGACACGGAGCAGCATGTGAAAAGATGCAAAGAACAGAGACGAGACGAGACGAAACGAGACGAAATGAGACGAGATGAGACGAGTCGAGTCGAGTTGAGTTCAAGTGCGAGTTCATTTCTTTTGCACAGCTTTTGTTATCTTTTCTTCCAGCACAAGTACTTACAGGCGCGCACTCACACTATGTCTATATGTGTGTGTGTATACTTTAGCAGAACTAAAGCTTATATTCTTTGCGCTGTTTCGCACTCTCCCCCCTCTCTCTTTCACTCTCTTTCCAAACGTCTCTCATTATGTAGGTACAACAAATTTGAGCCCTTGTCGCTTGTCTTGTGTCTCTGGCTGTCTCGTAATTAAATAATAAATTCAGCTGAAAAATTTTTTGTATATTGTCTCAAGTCTGCTGTCTATTTGCATGTGTGTGTGTCTCTCTCTCTCTCTTACTCACTCTGTGTATATGTGTGTGTGTGTTGTATGTTCTTTTTTTTTTATTTGTTGCTGTCTGATAATGAAATTATATCGTTCGCATAATTTAATGCGCACAGCAACAAGAGCAAAAGGCATAAAATAAACATACAAACAAACATACACACACGCACACACACACACAGATACTTGATGCCATATATGTATTTGTGTATGCCTATGTATGTATGTATGCCAGTCCCAAAATGGGCGAGCGTCGAGCTGGCTGCCGTTTTATTAAACAAAAAATAAAAACAAAAATCAAAAAAATTAAGTTTCTTCTTTTCTTTTTTGGTTTTTGCAAAATTGCGTCATTTGCAAAATATTTCAAGGCACAGCAGCAAAGACAACAAAAAAAAACCAACAACAACAACAACAATAACAATAGCAGCAGCATTAACAACAACAACAATTACAACTCTCTTTTTTTGTCTTTTGCCATTTGATTTGTTAAATTTATCTTTGGCATTAGGAAATATATGTATGTCTCAGTCTCTCTACCTTCTCTTCCGCTGGCGAACACGTGTGCAGACTTTTAGTTAATTTTGTGTTTCCCCTTAGTTTATTACACTCTTCCTCTTGTTCACAGGCGTCTTCGTCTTCCTCTTCGTCTTTTTCTTTTGGGTGCCTTGGGTTCATGTTTAAGTGCATAGTTGTTGTAATTTATATTGTTATTTATGTGCATAGTTGCTTTTGCTTATGGTTTTAGTCAACATTAACCTTTTGCCATTATTTATGTGACTTTCATTTGTTTAGTCAGCTATATTGCGCAAACATTAAACGACAGTGTGAAAGAGAAAGAGACAGCAACAGGGACAGCGCGATCGAGTGAGCGAAACAAAAGACAATCGCAGCAATAATGATAAAAATACAATTTAATGGCATAAGCTAAACATTTTGATTGCCTCCACATCCACAGATCCACACACACACATGTACATATATAACAATGTTAATAATCACGTTAATAATGACGATAATGATAATGCTGATGATATAGCAAACGGATGCCAATCACGCAACTGCAAACAGACCAAAGACTCTCGACTGTAATAAAGGTAAAGGCAGTCAAACGAACATGTTTAACGTGTCACACACACACGCACACACATGTATGCATGTGTGTGTGTTTGTGCTTGCATGTGTGTTATAAAGAGTTAGGAGGTGCTTACATATTAACCTCAAAGATGAGTAAGCTATTCGAAAACTAGGTTAAGATATGTGTCGTCAGCTTTATTTGAGCGAGCTCGCAAACAATGCAAAAATTATTAAGCTGGTAACCCTAATAAATGTTACGGATCTAGGAAGACCACCTATTAGAAATAATGTAAGCCTTTTCAGAGTTATGTGCACTCTGAAATATAAATATGAAGCTTTTTGTGTTGTTTACCAACACTAGTTTATTTCATTTTCTCTCTTTTCACTTACTTCTTTCTCACACGAAATTCATAAGCTTAGCCTATTTTTATGGCCACTCCGTCGAGCACTTAACAAAATCCATAAAACATTCATGCCAAGTCATATATAACTATTATTCCATTAAGATCGAGTGATTCTTTCTGCTCTTTTTCTCTTGTCACTTTCGGCTGGCTGTTGGTTTTAAAATCGCATCGAGTCGAGTCGAGTCAGTCACGTGCCAAAAGTGCCTCAAGTCTGAGAGACCCAAAACAAAACCAGACCAAATACAAATGGACTCGTTTTTGATTTATGATGTCGCCGACATGAGCGCCATATAATTCATTTAAGCAGCGTCCGTTTCTGATGTCTTCTCTAAAGAATCTCTCTCTCTCCCTCTTTGTATATCTCTTTGGCTGTCTCTACTAATAAATCAAAGGAACAGTCGCATTGCACTTGTGCCAAAAACTTTACCATAAATCCACTCAATCACGATTGGCGACAGTTATTATTTGTCCCAATGTCAACCCGTTGCTGGATTGAGATATAACTATATATATCTACATATATGTATGTACATGTATATTTCTGTGTGTGTGTGTGTGTGTGGCACTTGCTAAGTCTGACTTGCTGTTGGCTTTAAGGCTGCGCAAATCTCTTGCTGACTGCCAAAGTCATCAAATCAAGCAGCAGTCAGCTTATTCCGGCACGCTTCGCCTTTTCCACTGATTGCGATTCCAGGGGGTGAGTTATGAAGGATGGAGGCGTGTGGGTGTGCTGGATGGGGGATGGGGGCAACTGCTGCTGCTGCTGCTTCTGCTTCTGCTGTGTGTGCATAAAAAATGCCGCTCACGTGACTTCTATAAATTAAATGCGTATATGAAGGGTAGAGAAACTGGTATCTGATAGATGGGCAATACAGGAAGGAAGCCTTGGAAGTCGGAGCTAACTGATACGTCGAGAAGGATATCTTTTAGGGCAGCCACCTGGCCTCGTCTTCAACGAATCTGCCCCAGCTCGAGATCTGAATTTGGCATTGGCAAAACGCATAATTGACGCAAGTCATGTGCAAAAGTTGGGAAGAGAGAGAGCGGGAGAGAGAGATAGGGAGAGTGAGGTAGAGAGGTGAAGGGTCCTGGCCTGGCAAATAATTCAAATGCCTGCCGTGAAACGCGAATTTCGGATTATCAGCCCATGACGCGGCAGGTGGTAAGTAAGAGAGAATGCAGAGCAAGTGGGAGAGGAGGGCGAGGAGGGCTCAGTCAGTGTAATTTTTCAAATTCAACATAATCCGCACAAAATGATTTGACTCTCGAATCTGGCGTGTCAGCAATCGATAAAAATAAAAGCGTAAAGTCCGCATTAATTTTAAGCTCTGACTTTCAAACTTAGTTCACTAATAAAAAGTTTCCATTTAAAATAAATATTTACGCGATTTAGAGGGCAAACTATTAAATGGTATTTGGTTTAATAATCGAAGCGAAATTCATTCGACAAAGTTCACTTCAATTTTCACTTTTCACTTTTCACTTTAGCATAAACAATAACAAAACAAAAATAAATGTATATTATGCAGATAAATATATCATATAGCAGCTATATTTATAGCCCGAACAAAGAAGAGTTCATTAAACCTGACCTTGAGCTGGTTTTTATTCATCACGGCACTTGTGATATTTATCTATATTGCTCTCGATGGCGTATTATAGTTTAATCAGACAAAAGTTAAGGAAAGTTAAAAATCTATAAAAAAAATAAAAAAAATGATTAAATACAAAAATTAAGATGCAAGTGTTTGAATTCGAATCTATATAGATATCGATAACGATTATTCACATAACTCGGAGCTCAGAACTTTTCTTTTGTTCTTTATTATAATTAATTCTTTTGGCAATCGCACAATGTTTGATAAGCAATAGATTGTAAATCGAATCGCCTATCGTTAAGAGTTCAATTGAAGATTGCGTTCTTTAATTAACTGTTAAATGATGTCAGCATTTCCGATAAAAATCTGTAGATTATTCGAGCAGCAGCAGCTAACTGTGTTGCCATACTTACGATACATGAACTTTACGGATCAGAGTCTATATATGCTAATTTGCTGTGAGGCTTACCTGCAAAGATACAAAAAGAATAAAATATATTAGAAAATATGCCAGTTGAGAATACTCTTAATTAAGTAAATATTTATTTATTAATTTGTGCATATTTCTTAAGCATTCCACGCGCTGCTTTCGCTTCAAGTACATTTTTATGTTAAATATTTTCTTTTTTTTTTTTTAGCTTTAATTGTGCCAAATTGCAAACATTTAAGCAGACACAACAAACAAAACGTTTCAGCTATTTAGAGCGCAATTGTGCGTAAAAATGCTATAAAAACAAGTCAGAGTGGAGGAACTGTAAGCACAACTCGACTTGGGAATACCCTTACCCTTTTCAATCTTCTCTTGTTTGTTATATATTATGAATTTATAATTTGAAAATACATAGTATATATATAAATATTTTATATTTATTTATATATTTTTATTGTATTGCTGAATTATATTCATAAATATTTATCAAAATTTCTTCAGCCATTCACATACAATTGCTCTTCAAATAAACCTTTTTGTATAAATTTTCAATTCAATTTATAAAATGCATAAATATTATTCAATTATTTTAACTAGTGTGTTCATTTCTTTGAACGCAATTTAATTTTGAATAATGTGTGTGTGTTTTTTTTTTTATGTAGTTTCAGTTGAGATTTGACCCTTTTATTGTTTGCAGGTTAAACAAATTTGCATTTGCGAATTTACTGCATTATTTCTGCACAATTTAACATTTACAGCTTTTGTTCATATACATATATATATTTTATTTTATTTTATTTATTTATTTATTTATTTTTTTTTTTTTTTTGTAAAACAAATGTTTCATTTTGTGCTAAACGCGCAAGTTTTTTTATTCCCCCTGACACAAATACTTTTGCTTTCTTTATGATTTTATTTTAAATATTTTTTCTCTGTTGATATTATAATAAATGCGCATAAATAAAACAAAAAAACTGAGTAATATTTATATACAATGTATAAATAACAATGGCAATGGCGTAGGCAGAATTTTCAATTCAAAAAAGTTAACTAAAAGCAGACGAAAGTGTGAGCTGCCTGCTAATCCCTAACACTTGTCCATCCATAAACCCTGCCACGCCCCCCGACCCACGACCCTTAGTTGGGCCCAGCGCAAAAACAATTTACATAATTTATGAGCAAAGTGAAATACAAAAATGTTGGTTGCCAAATCAGAAGCAAATTTCAGCAACTCCCGGCCCGGGCATAAATAGACGGACGCTCAAACAGACAGACAGAAATCGCACTCTTCAATCAACACAGAGAAGAAGGAGAAAGGTTTTTAGCAGGCAAGGGTTCGTTGATTGTATTCGATGGGGCTTTGAGCAGCTGAATTGGGTTTGGGTTAACGGCAAATTAATAATGATTTATTTGATTATTATATATTATATTTGTTATTCAATCAGTAGCACAGCAAATGCATTCTGAAACTGTGATAACTTCTTCAAGCTTATTTTCATCATAATATTCTGCAAGGAATGTCACTATCATAAAAGCCCCATTGTTACTCATAAATGCATATATGTACATAAAAAAATATATAGAATATATATATATAGAAAACCACATGACAGAAAACTTTCCCCGTGCCGCAAGTTGAACAAACGCAAAAGAATCTGTCAGATAGAAAAGTAATGTTTGCATGTTAAAGCACGATGAGTGGGGGGCTTATAGCGGAGGGGCAGGGTATATAACCCTTGGTTGGCCTTTAAAAAGATGTAAAAGCGACAGCAGTTCAAAATTTAATGCCAAATGCAGATGCACATACAGATGTGAACGGAAGCAGCAGTAGCAGCAAAGTACTTGAACTTGTCGTGATACGCAAATATGTGGGATATATATACACCGATATATTTATATATATGTATATGAGAGGGGCAGACAGGGTCTGGGGGCTGCAGCCACTTGGCGTCTGTCGCAACAATAAAATGCAATAATTTTTATTGAATTAAAGACGATAACTCAATTGAGTGGGCGACTGGCTTGACTTGACAGCCAGCGTAAGGCAGCGAATGAAAAAAAGACAGAGACAGAGATAGAGAGAGAGAACGCACATCGTATGAAGTCGAAGCAAAAGAAAAACATTTAGATAAAATGACCGATGAGTCAAGAGTGCACAAAGGAAATGAACATAAAACGAGCAGCTATTGAACCCAATAGCAGAGAGAAGACTAGACTAGACTATGTCTGCCCCATAGAAATGGAATACAGAAAGCAGAGAGCAGCGAGCAAACAGACCGAGATACGGTTGACTAAGCTGCAAGCATATTGTGAAACGCAAAGCAGTTGAAACGATAAACATAAATATAAATATATGTATATGAAACAAGTATCGCACACACTCATCGATAACTATCGCAGTTAGCTACCAAAATTTCCCATTTGTGTTATCACACTTGATATCAGTTAAATAATTTATCTGTGATTTGTGCAGATAGCCAGAAGGCAAGGTTGCCAGAGCGAGCGAGTGAGCGAACAAGCCAACATTTATAGTTAATGAAACACTAAAAACATTTTAGCACGATTAGTTGGGAGTTCAGCATGCTAAAGGGGGTCAAGAATGGGCCACAGACAGAGGGAGAGAGAGAGAGAGAGAAGCAGCGAGAGAGAGATGGTAGCTATGCAAGTTGCTCGATTGTTTCTGTGCTCAGGCAAAAATACATTTTGCAAATTTAGTAAGTGTATTGCCTTGTGCTAAGTGTGTGTAGGTGTATGCAAGCACAACAATTGGCTGGCAACTGCAGGTAAATAAGATTTTAATTGAAGCTTTTAGCAGGAAATGGAATATTAATAGAAAATGCTGCTGAAGAGTTGCTGACGACCTGACGACCTGACAATGTCTGGCCTGCCAGCTCAGCTGAGCAGCTCTGTCTAATGGAAAACTGCACAAAGTCCTGGCGTGGCCCCCAAACTGCAGCAGGGAATCGCAGTGACGGAGCTGGAATGGCAGCATGAGCCGCTTACCGTTAAAGGTCAAAAGTCGTTCGTTCGTTTTAGTTTCACTTAGATTGCGTTTGCTGCTGGCATTTGCATTTTTTTTCTCTGTTTAATACCCAGTTGATGAGTTGGATTAATTAGCTAAAAGGCGATTGCATTTGGGGATGGGGGCGTGCCTCCTTATTAGATACCTGACTGTCTGTCTACCTGACTAGCTGTAACGGTATAAATCCCTGTCTCTGATGGCCGCCATAATTGAGACTGTCCAATTAACAAGTTGTTTCTGCAGTTCGCCCATAAAAGGTTAAGCGAATGATTGGCAGGCAATTAGCAAACTGTACGAGTATGTGTGTGAGTTTGAGCAATCGATCTATATCCATATATATATATACATATATATATATATATCTGCTGTCTGTATGTCGTGAAAGCGCAAAGGTAATGGTGTTATAATTAGCCAAGGAATAGATGATAATCGTAAACATTAAGCTAATTCCATTTCAATTTCCAATTCCATTTTCGTTTCAATCAAAATTACAACGAGTCAAGTCAATCATAATTATAGCATCAATCATATTTATTATGTATGCATGATTGTGTTATGTGAATAAGGTATCAAGAGAAATATTAGACGGCATATCGTATTGCTTGCATGGAAAATTCTTTATCGTATTTATGTATGTCAAGCAATTCAATATTCTGATTCAATGTTGTTTGCAGAATAATAGAATAGAAACTTGAGCGATATTTAAATATATATTAAATGATTACAGCATTATTTGGGGTTTTCCTTAATCGCCATAAGGCAATCTATATATTATAATTAATTTGCATTGCTTCAAACTCAAGGCCAATTGAACTCAGTAATACAAAATCAGTTCTCTATAATATATATAAATATATACAAATCTGTATAAATGCTAGTAATATATATATATTTATATATAAATATATTTTTATACAAATAATAAATACGATTTGATAGCTCTTCTCTCAATTTCGTTACGCTCCGTTGATATATACATACATATATTGTGTGTACTCAGTGTGTATGTGTGTGTGTGTGTGCTTATATACGGACATAAATACTGATGTATTTATATGATGATAATATATGGCGCGTGATATTTAACATCGCAGCCACATTAGCAATGAACACTAATCACGGCAAGAAAATTTGTGCAGTATGCGAATAATTTATGTGACAACGTGCAAAACTTCGTGAAGCCACACGAAAAATGGGAAGAGTGAGAAAAGGGAAGAGAGCAGAGCATAGACAGAGGCAGAAGCAGAGGGAGAGAGGTAGAGGGAGAGAGAGAGCATAGCATAAGTACTGAAAAGCAGTTGCAAATAAATCAAATAAAGCTGTTGAACGTGATCGGAAACCGCAGCAAGCTGCACACTGAAATAGTGGGCGGGGCTAGGGCGGCGGCAGGTGGTGGAGCAGCAGCAGCAGTCTGCTCTAGACCGTTAGCAGCTCGTCGGCGTCTGTGGATGGCAAATTGAAAACGTCGCTGGAATGCCACAGAACCAGTTTTGACAATTAAACAATTTAATTAAGGTCAAATTAAAATATCTCTAGATATATATAACTAAATATATTATTTATATATCTAGTTATATCTAGATATATTTGTGTGTGCATATCTATGACCAATCAGCTAACGATTCTTTTCATTTTGTTGTTGCCTCATTCTAGTTTTTATGCTCCTCTCTTTGCTGTGCCATTCTTTATGTTTGTATAATGAATGGATGCGAATGAATGACTCGTGAACGCGTGCAGAGCGGAAGTAACACTTAACTCAAAAGCATGAGCACACGAGCTAAAGAATGGAAATGGGAGCGGGGAGCGGGGAGTGTGTGAGCGGGGTGGGTGTGTGTGCGGGGAGAGGACTGTAGGGCACTCAACACACATACACGCATACGCACTCAACACACACACACACACACACACCTACAATGGCTGCTTGGCAAAGTGACAAAGACAACACGTTTTTGTGCACAACAACAACAAAAGCAACAGCAGCAGCAGCAGCAACAACAACAATAAGAATACCAACACACAAAGTTACAGTAGCCTCTTAAATACAATATACCAACGCCTCTCCCACCTCCCCCACTCTCTCTCTCACTCTCTATCTCTCCCTCTCCCACTGCTCTGCTACTGCTATGAAAATGCGGGTATTTAAATTTAATTTGCAAGCTGACAAAAAAGAAAGCAAATGCTTTTCTTGACACATACCACATGTGTGTGCGTGTGTGTGTGTGTGTGTGTGTGTGTGTGCGAGTGTGGGACAGGAAGTAACACCACTAAACCACCCAATATGCCCGGCCCTACTCATTTAGCTGCCTGGCTCCACGCTCTTAGCTAAGTTATTTGAAAGCAAGTCAAGTCAAGCACAAAACCAACCGAAATGCTGCTGGCTGCTGGCTGCCTGTTCGCTCTCTAAGTGGTTTTCTTGGCCAGCCGCAACGCAACGGGATATGAGATAGGGGTAGGGGCTAGCGTTGGGCCTGAGCTGTCGAGAAAAGTTACACACATTGAGAGAGCCATTGTATTAAAACGTATGTATGAGTATTTAGAGTGTGTCAATGTCTAAAGTAGTAGTAGTTGTTGTTGTTGCTGGTTGTTGCTGTCAGCGTTGTTGTTGTTGTTGTTGTTGTTGTTGTTGTGCTGCTGAGTGCAACATTGGCATTAGTGGCACAACATTTGTCAGGTGGTTGCCCAAAGCTCTAAAAGCTTCGCACTTTAATTGAATTGTTACGAGTTAAGTGAGCCAACCCAGGGGTTACTTCAAAAGGGGGTCTGCCAACAGAGCGGGAGAGACGTTAGGAGACTGAGTGTGAGTGTGAATGAGAGGGGAATAGCTCATGGTCAAAGGGTAAGCCATCAATTAGTGGCAATAGCCAAACCAAAGAGTAAAGTTGAAAGCGTGGCAAGAGCGAGGCTGCAAGCTCGAGGAAAAATGTAAAACATGAAACTGGCTAATGGCAAAGTGTAAGCACAGTAAAACCTGGCTAATGTGACATGAATTGCATAGACGAAATTCAAATTTCAATGATCTCATTTTGAGTTGCAAAAGAAAAGTAATACAAAATTGTCGAAATTTGTCTAGCTTTACTGTACTTGGAACAGTTATAGCCACTGCTTCAGAGCATATAAATAGTATTTATTGTGTCTCATAGGCGAACATGCATCATTGAAATTTTCATAGAAATTTTTAATGATGTAGAAATTCTATGAACATTTTGCCACATTTATTCATTTAAACAAGTTTCAGCTTCAACAGAAATTGCTCACAACAAAGAATATATATTATAGTTAATTAAAAATTTCCCATTTGTTTGTATATTTATTCACTCGAAAAACTTTATTTCGTACGCTTGACATTTGTTTGCTGCATCTGTGCAATTCAATCAATTCAAGTCGCTGAGAGCAGCAGCAGGCGGCGGCAGGCAACTTCAGTCCAACATGCAAAGCCATTAAAACAATTAGCCAAATGCACTGCACAAACCGAACAAGCTGCTATTCAGCTCTATTCGACTATTTGGCTGTTCAGCTGGGAGCACATAAAACGTATCCATAACGTGGCTGGGCAAGTGCCTAATATCCAAATGGACAACAACAATGGCAACAGCAGCAGCAGCAGCAGCAGCAACCGCAGCAACAGCAGCAGCAGCAGCAGCAAGCGATAGCGTATTCGACTAAAGGGGAAAGCACACAAATTGTTTTTATCACTCATACGCCGCATGTGCCACGGCAACAAATGCGTCCCCAGTGAATGAGCGACAGACAGACAGACCGAGAGGGAGAGCGAGAGAGAGCGATTGAGCGAGAGAGACGAAGAGAGAACGGCTAGTGCAAAGGCAAACAAAACGCCTGCGTTAATTACACTGCTGCAGCAGCGAAAGCAACAACAACAACAACAACAACAACTGAAGTCGCAAGTGTAATCTAAGCTATATATGCTTGTGTGTGTGTGTCTGTGTAACTGTTGTTTGTGAGTATGTGAGTGTAATTGAAAATGATTCATTTGAAAATCCAGCAACTGCAAATGCAAACGTAAACACACACAAAACTGACCTTTAATATTTTGTATAATTTTCTTTGGTTTTAATTTGTAAGATTTTCAAGAAAAGGTGCAGCTAGAGGAGAGCAGAATGGAGGCGTGTCCGTGTTAAGTGCACTAAAACAAATTGCCATAAAAAAAAAAAAAAGAAACACCTGTAAAATGTCAAATAAAGAATAAAGAAGAAGAAGAGAAGCAGGCGACACAAATTTTTTTGTCAGCACCGAGTGAATCATAATTAAACACAGCTAACATTTGTTAGAAAGCAACGACTAGGCAATGCCCTACAAATTATATGAATATAAATGATATATGTATGTATATATAGTTTATATATGCATAACATATTTTATTTCATATATTTTTATTATTTAAATGTTTTCTATTATTATTATTATTTTTGCTATTTTCTGCTTTAGAAAATAAAAAGAAATTTTGCAGAGCCTCAAAAAATATTTATAAATTTTTGTATATATTCTCTTTTTGTGTATATAAAATTGCATGCGATTTCTCTCGCTTTCTCGCCGCTTTTATTCTAGAGAAACGAGTTTAGAAACAACAAAAATTTGCTGACATCATCAAATGGAGAACTTTTAGAAATGCTGCAGCAGCAGTTAAGAAACGCCTGAAGCGAACTTCTAGCTGTGAGGTTCACATTCTTTTAATCAATAATATAAATTACTTCATAATACACATATTGTAGTTCCACATCAGCTGAATCATCGTCTAGTTTGCTAGCTGCTTGACGGAGAGCGAAAATCGAAATCAATTCAATGACGCCTTAGTCACTTGATCGAACCGATCGTAGATCGTATTATAACCGAGATGCCGGTGCCTGGCAGTCGACGCCTATATATGACACACCTTCCCAACCCGATTCCCGATCCACGATATATATGTATGTAGTTTCAATTCATATACATACATATGTATACTGCGATGACGAATATACTCGACGAAATAGAAAGAGAAAGAAATGTATAGAAAGAGACGGAGTCAAATTCAGTTGACATAATTTCTCTTTTTCTTGTTCTTGATGTTTTTTTTTTTTTTTTTGCTCAAGCTGATAAGAAAACGCTTTAGAAACACAGTCAACATTTTGCTTTTGCTGGGAATGAAACTATTTTATCGTATTTTTTGTCTTCCAACATGTTATTGTTGTTGTTGCTAAACGAACGTGACGGGAGCTACAAGCTTACTGATAAGAAGTAACTAAATATATTTATTATATATGTATATATCTATGTATGTATGCCTGAGTGTAACTCTGTGTTTGCGAATATTAGTTGAATTCTGGGAATTCACCATTATTATATTTAAAAGGCCTGCGGTTTCCACAGAATTCCAAGTATAAATACCATCAAGCAATCTTAACAAGTTTATATACACAGATGTATTCGTATACATATATGTACATATGTGAAGAGTATAGAGGAAATACTGATACTATTTATTTATTTAGTTTATGATTTAGTTTATAGACAGCAAAAATTTTGTATTGAATTTGTTCTAGTTTTCCAAACAAAACTTTATACAGTAGAAAAATCTCTTAGCTACTTTTTATGCGAATTTCAATTAGTTATTAATTATTTATATATGTATAAGCTTTTTAGGCACAGCTGTTTCGAATTCAAAATCTGTTGAGACTGTCTCAACAGATTTTGACTTTTTATTTTAAATTATATAACAGTTTTATCGGCAAGATGTATTATAGAATATAACAATTTAAGATTTTCATACTTTCTTTATGCCAGGTTGTCATTATTATTTTAAAAACTATATTATTTAAATACACAAATTTAATTTCTTGCTTTGCCCTTTATAACAGTTTCAATGTATTGTGTATAACAGTTTTATTTTCTTCTAAAATACAAACAAAAAGCTGAGCTCTATTATCAATATTTTCACTTTCAATAGAATGTGACATTTGGGATGCTTTTCACAAAACTTATTGACTTAAATTTGATATTTTAACTAATGTGATTTTTCAATTAGCCTAAAAATATTGAATTACCAAAAATGGGATATGGCAAAATGGGCTATGTATAGAATTTAATTGGAATGGGCAATAGATACATATGTATACAAGTAGACCCAAACATGTGTAGGCCTTAAGGTCATATCTGGAATAGAATCAGCTTTGACAACGTTTTCAATAAAACTAATGAAAATTGTTTTTTAAGGGCAGCTGCTTTAGGCATATTTGTTTCCTTTTCTGTTCTTCCTTTTATATTGTGTTGTTTTTTATTTATTTCTTTCTTTCATATATACATACATATGTATATGTGTTTTTTTCTTATTTATTTTGTGAATATCTGAATCGTATGTGATTTGAGTATTTTCCTGTGTTATTTTTACTATGGCGCTGCGTTTTCTTTTTTTGCCTTGTTTTTCTGTTTGTATTTTATGTTGGATTTGCATTTTCAAGCACGTACGAAATAACAACAACAAAATACACAAATTGTTGACGCCAAAAAAGCAACCCCCCAATGGGCAGAGTGAGAAAGAGACGGACGTATTGATAGAGCAGGGAGGGCAGGCAGTCAACTTTGCTAACAAATTGCTATGTTGTGCTCATATCCTGGCAGAAAGTCCAGGAAGTTGTCGACGCCGCACGATAAGTGCAGGGAGACAGAGACAGAGAGAGAGAGAGAGAGAGCGGGAGGGAGGGAGAAGGGAGGCAGGACTGTCAAAAAGTAATAATAAAAATAAAAGAAAAAGCGAGTATGTAAATCAAAAATTGCTAACAAACCATAAAAGCGTCGGCCAGGTCATAAAACCTGAAAGTCAAAGCGTTAAAAAAGATGAGCAAAGACGCAGAAGAACAAGAAGAAACAGCCGTAGAAGAAACCTCCTATGCACGTCAACAGTTTTTTTCTATATATACATACGCACACATATACGTATATATGTATATAAATATATATAAATTTTTTTTTTTGGTTATGTTCTGTCTCGTTCTCTGCTTTCGTTCTCCTGCCTCAGCCTGGACACGTTTTGTGTTTTTACAACTTTTACTTTGTTACCGAAATAAAACAAAGGCGGCCGCCCTTAGGGGATGTTGTTGTTGTTGCTGCTGTTATTTGCCCAGGCAGGTTAACGATGTCTGTTAGGTGAGACAAGTGCACAAGAGCGAGATAGCACGATGGAGGGAGGCAGAGTGAGAACGGGCGGGCAATTGAGTGAGTACCAACTACAATGACGAAGAGGGTGCAATGACTGCAACTTTTAGCGTTCGTTTGCCAGTGTCTGCGTCTGTATGTATGTATGTATGTGTGTGTGTGTGTGTACGTGTAAAGGAGAAAGTCCAGTTGAAGCTGCTCTGCACGCCCCCCTTTAGACACAGTTCTAAAGCTTTTGCATAGTAATTTTACCGAGGGTTGCGAACAGACAAAGATACAATGTTTAAAAATAACAAACAAACAAAATAAAAGAGAAGTGAAGAAAAAGGAATATGGAGGGAGCCGTAGGGTTGGGCAACTACGTGACACCGAAAATTCGCGTCAAATACATTGCCCTCACAAAAGGGTTTAACCTTGGACTTCAACAGACTAGAGCGACAAAGATACAAAGACGGAGCGAGCGAGCGAGCGAGAGGGGCAGAGCTAATCAGGCGCTGGCTGTCACGCGGCTCTCCAATGCAAAGGGCGGGGGATCAGCTTGCTGCACTCTTTCGTGCATGGCACTAACAGAAAATGTGGCTGACTAATCGACGCAAAAAAAAAAAAAAAACAGCTCGCGATAAGTCGAAAAACTCAAATGAAATCAAATTGGAGGCAAAGCCCAAATATGTTTGCATAAAATGGCAAACAAATTAAAATAAATAAAATAAAGAGCGATTCAAAATAAGTGTGGATCACATATACATATATACATATGTATTTATGTATAAAAAGAGAACTGCTTTTTCTGTTGAGGTTGGAATTGGAATTGGAATTATACTAACCTCCAAAGTGCTGAGCTGATTAACCCACTGGTAAGCCTAGAAACAAATGCAAAATCGTACGTACATATCAGACAAATGAGAGAGACAGAGATGGGTTGTAGTTGAAGCAGATGAATAGCTCAACATTTGTCATTGTGAATACATACATACATATATGTAAATGCAAAATATATCTATGTAAAGGTGAACAAAATAAGTAAAAGACTTGTTTAATCTACCTCAAAGTATACGTGACAATCAATTGTTTTATTACTTTCTTAAAATTCTCTTAAAAAAAAAAAAATCAAGAATTCACTGAAATTTACCGGTTTACACATTCGTTCGCACACTCTCACACACGTACACAAGCACGCGCCTCACTCACTAAATCAGCTGATTTACCAACACTCAACTTCAATTTTAGAGCGAAAATAAACCGCTATAAAATTTGCAGCTAAATTGTGAGAGTAAATGTGTGTGTGTGTGTGTAAGTATGCGTGTGTGTTGCTCTCTCTGCCTCTCTGTGTCTTCTCCTTTACCATTTCTTATTCTTGACGCTTGGCATTTGAGCAACGGTTAAAACTACTAAAAATAATACAACCAAAAGCTGTTAAGCATTAACCGCGCAAAAGTTTAATAAAATGCCGCTATGAAAATTTTGCAAATACACACACACATACATATGTATATACATACACATATGTATGTATGTATATATAGTCGAGCACACATAGACAAAAACTGACGGCTGTGGCTCATTTAATTTTTCACACAAGTAAGCAACAATACAACAATAACAAAATCAGTGTATTAAATTTTATTTAAGCGAAATTCGCCAAAAATGTTTTTCTTTGCTGTTGCTTTTGTCGTTGTTGCTGTTGCTGCGGCAGACATTGAACTTTATTATGCCGCTATTTTTTATTTTTTAAAATTTTTTTTTTACGAATTTTACTGTGTGGGCGCTATTCGCAGCAAGAGCGTAGCAAACAGAAAATACCGCAAAAAATTGAAATACAAATAAAAAGAATAAAAAACAAAACACAGACAATTGAGAGCGACACACGCACGCAAAGGAATAACACAAAATGTAGTTGGGTTATTTGTTATTAATTATTCCCATTACTTGCGAGAGCGGCCGACAAAGAGTAAAATTGAGTTTGAGAGTCTACTTAAAATGATGCCCTTTGGGCAATTGCTTTTATTTACTTTGTTTTGTGTTTGACAGCTGCTGCGGCGGCTAGAGAGCGATGACGATGACGACAACGAAGACGAAGACGAGGAACAAGATGTAGATGGCGTTTGCTTTTTGCCGTTGCTTCTTCACTTTTCTATTGCACACACACACACGCGCGAAAAAATTCGCAAGAGCGTACGCACACAGCTGCACAAAGCTTTCTGCTGTTTACAAACTTTTGCGACGTTTTCAAGTGCGCTCCGAGACGTGGACGTAGACGTAGACGTCAACGCTGGCAGCGACGTAAGCAGAGAGTGAACGAGAGAGCTCGCGATTGTGACTGCGACTGCGACTGCGATGTCGGAGCGGCGGCAACGTAAGCTTTAACTATTTTTCTTGACTTTGTTTTTTTTTTTCCTTTACTTTTTGTTTTTGATGTGTGTATAAAAATATGCATGTATTTTTTGCTTGCTTTTGTTCACTGCTGCTGTTGCTGCGGCTTTTTTCCTTCTTTTTTGCGAAGCGCTTTAATAACTTTCTATTGCTATTTTTATATTTTTTAATGGCGTTTTACAAACTTACACACGCACACTCACATACATACATACATACATATATACAATGACAGACAGAGACGAGCTATGACGAGGAACGCAATCCAGGGAAACAATGAAAAAACCGCAAATACGATAATATTTCACTACCTTTTTGTTGTAATTTGTAATTAATTATTTTTGCAATATTTTTAATAGTTGCTCCTCTCTGGCTGATGAATTTGTTGTTGTGGTTGTTTTTTCTTTTTTTTTTTTCTTTTTTGTTGTTGCTGTTGACGTTGAGGATGATGAGACGACGTCAGCTTTAAGTTAAGCACACGCAATATACACACACATTAACATTCACAGGGAGAAAGAGAGACAGAAACGAATAGAGACGAGAAACTGTATGCACAAACACAGTTAGCTAGCTAAAGTCGTGTTGTTGTTGTCGTTGTCGTTGACGCGTACACGTAGCAAAATTTTGCGAGCTTTGAACAAACAGAACGTACGAACGAACGAACAAACAGTGACAGTGTCCAGCCCAGCTGATTTCAATTTTGTTTGAATTTCTTCGCTTTGAACCACGCGCACAACGAACTGGCCACGACAAAAATTAAAATGAAACTGAATGGCAATGGCAAAGACAAGCGACGACAAACACAATCCAGAAACCGGTGGAGAGCAGTCCATGCGCAATGCTCAGCCAAAAAGAGAGTACGACTGCGTGACAGAGAGAGGCAGAGAGAGAGAGAGATAGTGTGCGCAACTCTCAAGTGCGAGTGAGTGCGCCTCATAGAAATGAATGGGCGGCAGTGTGGCAGAGCCGACAGTGAGAGCGGAGCAGCTGAATTGAACAACAACAAAAGTAATAGAAAAGCGCCGGTATGCGGCGATGTCTCTGGCGCAAACGGAACTATTTGCAGCACACTCACTATTCGAGGCGCTCTCTCTCTCTCTCTCTCTCTCTCTCTAACCCCCGCTTTTAAACAACAAGCTCACTCTGCCACCGGAAAAAAGCAATTGTGGCGGGGGTGTTTTTATGCCCTTTACGTATTGCCGAGAGCGCCAACACGAGCAAGACAGAGAGTGAGAGAGAGTATATTAGGGAGCTGCGTTGACGTCAACGACGCCGTCGTCGGCGTCTGACTCAACCGCAGCGCCACCACCCAAATTCGCACAGTGGAGCAGTAGTCGAGCATATTGAGGCAATTATTACTTCATTCATCAATTTTTCAGCCGTTCGCTTTTGGCACTTTTCGTTTGTTGTTCGAGTGTAAAACGACGTTAATTGCCGTCGGCGTCAGCCTCAGCGCAGACGTTGGCGTCACTTTTGCAATGATTTCGACAAAACGCCTCCGTCGCAGTCGCCGCAGCTGCTGCCATCCACTTGTGTTCGCCAAAAAACTCAAAACAAGTGGTTTTTTGGCATTTGGCGAACGCGTGAGAAACATATTTGAACGTTCGGTAACGCAGCAGATTTTGGCAGCGCAGTCGTCGTCGCTGTCGACGTCCACATCCCAGTTCGCTGATGTTCCCAGAAATATTTGGCATTCAGCTGTCTTTGCATCAGCTGTCAGCTTTACGTCGACGTCGCCGTTAGCGTCGCTGTTGCCGTTGTCGTCGTTGTCGTTGGTGTTGGCTTTCGTTCGCGTCGCTTCGAGACTTGACCGTTTTCTATGATGACTTTTCAGCCAATTTTCGTGTGAATCTAAATGTTTTTTTTTTTTTTTTGTTTTTTATTTATTTTTTGTTTGCCATTTTAGTTTTTTGTGTGTTTACAGCTCGTAAACATAAATCATATAAAATATAATGCGTTATTTCTGTCTACTTTGTTGTTTTATTTATTTATTTATCTTCTTTGTTTATTTACTTTTTTTGGCTACATACACGAAAAATAGTTGCAGTCAACGCGACGTCTCCGCCTTTGGCTGTGTTCAATCAACATGATCATTAAATGGAATTTATTGTCGAGCCCCAACTGCGAATCGGCCATAAAGATAGCAAAAAAAATGTTTGGCAGTGGAAATGTCAAAAGCAACTGCAACTGAGTTGCCACCTCTCTAACTAATATACTGTGTAGTATAACAGTCAATCATAGAAGAGATTCAAACTTCCAGGAATGACAGCTGCGATATCTATCGCATATCGTATGCCCTCAGGTTATCGTAACGATGATTCAGGCTATTAGCAATAATAGATACGATATCTATCGCATATCACATTGGCCGACTATTTTCAGTTTGCTGTCAATTTAGTTCAAGGTTGTCTTTATTGCTTCTAAGTAAACGTCAAAACTCTAGTTGAGACCCATTTCAATGGAAACTCAAGTAAACACATCACGAACTGTGCAAATTTGTACGGATCAGTCGGAAACCTGTTTCTATGCCACTATTAGAAATTCCCATAACTCAGATTGACTCTTGGATTGTTTACCTGAGCTCTAAGTGATTGATGTTTGCTATAAATAGACAATAAGACTGTACTGTATATCAGTTGGATTAACCGTGGTTAACGTGTGATTTCCCCAAAATGCGAATTATATAGAACTCTAAATATGATTCACATTTCAGATTTCGTTAGCCATCGATGGGAAAATGTCACTGCATGAAAATGGGGAAAACGTGAAAATTGCCAAGAAAATCAGCAAAATTTGATAAAGTTAAAATAATGCAAATACAAATGATATAGATTTATACAAAGGAAAAGGGAGAAAAGCAATTTTCAATGGAAAATAACAAGTTTCTATGGCTTGCATTTTATGTGCGCGCGTTAGCTAAAGCGAAAGGCAAAATAAAAAAGAATTTATATATCAGTTGATAAAAGACAACAACAACAACAACAACAACAAATGGCGAAGAAGAACGGCAACAACAACAGCAAATGACAAATTCCAAACGCAAAGCCACCAAAGCCAATCGCAAAGCGTGCGAGACAAGGCGAAAAGAGGGACAGGCAACGGCAAAGCAAAATCAAAAGCAACGATAATAGCAAAACAAACGACCGTCTGACAGCAGCGACGTCGCAGAGGACGCGGCTGCGGGCGCAAAATTTTCAATTGAAAACGAATGCGTATAAATGCGCCCATATGGTAAATATACAAGCCAAGGGATGAGACTAGCGCGTGTGTGTATGTGTATGTGTGTGTGAGTGTGGGGTGCTGCACGCAGAAAATTGCTACGTCGCGCTGCCTACATCACTTGCTGCTGCTTATCGGCCTGCTTGCAATTTTCATGCTGGTGCTACAACGTCGACGTCGCAGCTAGCAGCGCTCTATTCTTATGTCGTGAGGGTGTAAATGCGTTAAAATAATCAGCCAGGCGAGCGCTGTCGACGCAGCAGCTGTGCTGCTGCCACGACCACGACCACGACCACCACCACCACCATCATCATCCTCAGTCGCTGCGTTATGGGCTTTGTTCTGTTTGCTTAGCTGCTGGTAGCCGCCGCAAGCAGAGACGTCAACGTTAACGCAGCATCTTTGGCTGTATTTGTTCAACTGTTACGCAAAGCGACTGTTGGACTTGGACTGTTGCTTTGCACTCTCCGCAAACGCACAGTTGGCATTTTATGTTTGCTCAACTTAAGCTGCGTGCCATCTCCCACTCCCACACCCACACCCACTCCCATTCACTCTCTCACTCACGCTCACACTCACACTAGCACGCACACGGAGTCATACATCGTGTCATTCTTTTCCATTCTCTCAGTTTATCTTATGTGCATAACTTTGTTCATTTCGCCCCATTTCATTTCGTTTACAGGTTGTCAAGAAATTAAATGCTCGTTATTAGTTTTTCTTTGCTTTTGCTTCGTTCTCCCATCATCGTCATCATCATCATCACCATCATCATTGTAATTCCTATTCCTTATCAGTTGTATGTGCGTTCACTCTCTCTTTGTCTCTATCTATCCTCCCCTCTCTCTTTCTGACACGCTCTTGCTTTGACTCTGCGCTCTCACACTCCTTTTGCTACGTTTTGAACGTCGATGGCGACGCCGATGTCGACGTCGACAGCGCAGCCAGCATCGCCAAATGCTTTGACGACTCATCAATTTGTGCGGCTTCTTTGCCAAAGGCGACTTACGCTGACCATTTGCTGGCTTAACGCGCACAACACAAACTGCCCCTGGCCACGCCCCAGCCTCTGTTACCGCTAGCGTTAGCGTTAACCGCTGCAAGACCCGCAGCCACCCACATAAGGGCACACTAATACACACGCGCACACACATGTATAAACAAACATTTATTGCATGTTGCTTGTCAATCGTCAATCGACAATTCTTACCGTTGTTGTTGTTGTTGTTGTTGTTGTTGTCGATGTCGTAGCTCGACGGCAAAATTATCGCAAAAAGGGAAAATAAATATAAATGTGTATCCAAATAAATGAGTAAACATGTGTGTGCGTGTGTGTGTGCGTGTGTGTCTGCTGTATAAATAAGCAATTTTTATTAGACTCACAGATAAAACTGTTAATGACAAACGCATTTGTGCAATGTTTTTATGTTTTGTTATGATTTTTTTTTTGTATATATTATCTATCTCCTGTTTATATACATCTTCTTCCTTTGTTTTTCCCCCCAGTTTAATTTTGTGATTCAAAGGGGCTGCGGATCAATGGCTTTTCGGATTGCGAACCATTAAATCATCAGGCAAATCCTTTTGATTTCATAATACATATAATTTAATACATAATCTGCAGTATTATGAAATATATTGGATATAGTTTTATTGTTTTATCTGTCTTGTTTGTTTCCCTGCTTTTTATCAGATATATTTACTCCGACGTAGTTTCAGCATGAGCTCATTGGATTAAAGAAGTCAACGCTTCACGTTTCACACTCATGGCTATGGCCAATGTAGGTAATGCATGACTATGATATGCCCTGTAAATTTAGTTATAAAGCAATTTAAGCTATAAATAGTTTAACTACATTTATGAGAATTGACGAGAAGAGCATTTTCTGAAAAATTATTTCTATTTTATTTAGTTTTCTGTGATGCGAATGATATATATTATAAAAAATAATACATTTACATATTTATATATATTTCATTCATTTACTGATTCATGCATTATTTCACACATACAAATGTATTTACATACTTACATAGTTAGATCCTTATATGAGATATTCTGTCCTAAACGAAAATCAAGAGAATTGTATAGGAAGGCATCGGTCAAATATCTCTTCAGATTTCACAAATACATACATCATAGATAAACTCTTTCTTATACAGTCATGTTTTCTTATATATTCCGCACATCTTTTCAATCTACTTCCAACTGATTTCCCCTAGTTGCATTCGCTTTCATTACAGGGTATCTGAGGGCAGTAGCTACGCTCACTAGACTTTTCCATGGAACGGAACTGGCCGCCTAATGCTTTCACCTGACGTCAGTGGCCGCAGAGGCAGCTGACGTCGCGACGCTCAGCATTTGCATTCATTCAATGCGAAGCAGCAGCAAAAAGCAATTGGCTAAAAATAAATACACATACGTACATATGTGTAAGGTCGTTATCATTCACGGGACTAGCAAAATTCCCACTACAAAACAAAACAACAGTAAATCGAAGAAGAACAAGAGCAGATATGACAAGAAATCGAGGAGCCGAGACACAGGCCACAATATGGAAATCAGTGAAGTTGTTTATCGAAACAATGTTTCGGGCTGCGAGAGTATGGGGCATACATAAATACCTAGCTATTTATCGGTCTATATAGCCCTGATATCAGCAACACAGAAAGAGTCACAATTTGTGGGCGTTCCTCTTTCTTTTTTTTTTTCAGGCTTATCGATTTTTGTAGGTTTTATTTTATTTTATTTTGTATTTTTTTTTTTAGTAAATTATGATGTCGTATTTGGTAGTAAAGGTTATTATATCAACAACAGCAGCAGCAACATTTAGCGATAAGACAGGAAACTTGATTACGTTGCGGCGGCACGTCAGTTGATATATATATAAGTACGGGGTGTTACCCCTGCGATAAGGCAGAGAGGATATGCAATTCTATTTTGGGAATTATGTGGGGAAATTTGCGAAAGTGAAATGGCAAATGTTAAATATTATAGTTAAAGTATTTAGTTTGATACGTATGTATAATAAATATATAAAGGGAAATGGAAAGAGTTGATAATTTAGTTAATATGCATAATTATATTATATTTAATATACAAATTTTATGAATATGCTTAGCTAGTTTATATTTGTATCAATTTAGTTTCAATAACTTAATTAAAACTCCATTTAAAAGTTCATTGCAGATTTCCCTCGCTCATTAAGAACTGTAAACTTGAAAGGAAAATGCATTTTTCAAGCGACGCCGCAAGACAACTTACGGAAAAATGTGGCAAAGGCATTTGCTCTTTTTTTTTCTTTGCAGTGTCAGGAAAATGCCAAGAAATATGTGTAGCAAATGCGAGCAAAGTTGAGCTGGTAGGCGTGGCTGCCTGCTGGCTAGATATAAGCGGAATTGCATTAAGTGCATCCGCTTGTAGGGTAGCAGATCGCTCCCTGTGGCAGGGGTGTGTGTGTAGGGGTAGCAAGGTAGCCTGGCATCCTGTCGAGCTGTCACCTTGAGACACTGTTTGCCTGGCATGTGGCTAAGGAATTCAAGGTTATGTCACAGATGGAATTAGTTCAGTAACAGGCACATTCTAAGACAGTTAACTAGTAAATTGAGAAGGGGATGGCATGGGGGGGGGGGTAAGGTAGGAATGGCTTACTACCCTTTCAATATGTAAAACTCAGGGCAAGGCTACAAGGAAACTCAATCTCAGTCAGTTGCTTATCAAACTTCAATTTAGCTGAGACAATTTAAGTGTTAATATCAACACGATTATAACTAAGGGTGTGTATGTGTGTGTGTGTATGTGTGTGGCTGTGCGTGTGTCCATTTTAATGATATCATAAGCTTGGACAACATGGTCATTAATGGACATCAAACATAATGAACATCGAATGGCACACACACACACACATGAATAAGCAATAAAGTGAAGCGTCTGCTATGCGGGGTCAGTCAAGTCCTGACAAGTCCTGCCTGTGCTTAAATTAGGCCCACACACACATCGAGCTACACATATGCAGATTAAAAGACGCCTGCGCGTAAGCTTTTCATGTAATAATATATAATTTAAATGAGGTCAAAAGACGAGCGTCGGAAAATTGATAGCTCTGTAAGGTGGGCGCAGGCGGACGGCGAGGGTAGGTCAAGCAGTTGAAGCGGCAGTTGTGAGCATGCATAATATTGATAACTTAATGAGCAGTGAAATTAATGGACTCTGGTGTGGGCACAACAATAGCCAAGAGGCAAGGCAGAATATAAGAAGGGAATTTAAAAAAAAGAGGAAGAATAAGAAGATTTTAATGGGAGATTATATAAAATTGAAAAAAGATATATGTGCATATATATGTGATTTTTTTATACCCTGAACCCATTGAAAATGGGAATTCAGGGTATAATGGTTTTGTGAAATGTATGTAACAGGCAGAAGGAGACGTCGCAGACCCTATAAAGTATATATATTCTTGATCAGCATAAAAAAATAAGTTGATTGAGCCCTGTCCGTCTGTCCGTCCGTCCGTCCGTCCGTCCGTCCGTCCGTCCGTCCGTCCGTCCGTCCGTCCGTCCGTCCGTCCGTCCGTATGAACGTCGAGATTTCGGAAACTACAAAAGCTAGAAAGCTGAAATTTCACATGAACACTCGTATGTTACCTACGCAATACGAGTTTATTTTGTTTTTTCGATAACTCGTCCCATTTCCAAATTATCGATAAAAAATCGAAAATTCGTTTCCATTTTTTAGGTTTATTGGGTATAACTACTACACCGTTTTAGCTAGAGACTTCAACTTTATATATTTAGATAGATATTATGAATACGCAGATTTTGTAGTTTTTAGATTTTGGATGCCACGCCCCCTTCGCCCACAATTTGGAAAAAAACGCATTTCAAATACTAGAGACTTGCAATTTGGCACATAGATAGATATTCATACTCTTAATCTACTCTGAAAATTTCATGAGGATCGTCCAGCTAGAAATGGAGTTATAAGCGTCCAAAGTTCAGCCCAACCCACCCCCAAGCCATGGCAGCAACTGCGCAGTTAGCAGAGCGCGCGCCTCTAAGTGCGTAAAGAAGAAGAGTATCACTTTTTTTGCAGGGTTCAGGGTATCTCGTAGTCGAGCCGTCTCGACTAGAGCCTTCTTACTTGTTTTAATGTAACTTTGATTTATCTTTCATATTTTATTGAAAATATATTTAATGCAAGCATTTTACAGACATGAGCTGTGCCCAAGCCCTCAACAATCTCTTGGCTAAGCCTTTGTCTCATTGAGTAATAATTTTCTATAAATAGATGCGCAATAAGTCTGTCTTTGTCTAGCAGCTGTGCAGCTCTTTCAGCTCTTGCAGCACTTCAATGAAAATTGACAGCTGTTAATTATAGAAAAAACTACAGAAAGAGAATCGAAAAGGCTTTAGCCGAAGCTAACCTAGACATATATTCTTGTCATAGCACCACTCAGTAGAAAAAAGGCAAGCCAAGAAGAGTGAGAGAGAGAGAGAGACAGATAGAGAGCCAAAAGTGAAATGAAATCATATCCATTAAATTCAGCTCAGCAGCGAAGCTCATTAAAATTGGTTTGGGGTTTGACCTGCTGCTGCTGCTGCTGCTGCTGTTGGCGCAGCTCATAAATCATTTCAGTTTTCCGCTGCATTTTCATAAATTTAATGAGCATTAAGTGTGAGCACAAGACCAAAGAACGAAGAACTGTGGCAGTTAATGGAGAGTTGGCGAAAAGCGTAACCAATACGTGGTCATCAGTCAGACGTAGTTCAATGTAAAATGATATGAGCACACACACACACACACACACACACACACTCGCACACACACACGTACATGGGTCACATGGGAACTGGGTCTGGGCTGTGGGTTCTGGGCATGACTGACGCTCACACTTGGGGCAACATTTCACACATGGCGGACAGTTTTGGTTGACAGCAAATCTGAATTTGATCAGAGCGCGCAAACATTAAAAGCGCAATTTAAAAAGCCAGAGGCGACGAGCACAAAAAGTGATTTATGAACGCCCACATGGAGCCACAGCTCAGCACACAGCAAAACTGCACCACAGCACACCACAGCACAGCACAGCCATCACACCACCCTGACCCACTACGCCCCACTGCTTAATTTCGCCTGTCTAAAATTACATACGAAAAAAAAAACAAGAAAGTTCTATTTACTTAAGGCTATTGCCAACTATGAAATACCCTTACTCTGATTTGTGTGAATTGCTTATTTGATTTAATTTAAAATAATTAGGTAATTTTTTTTATAACTATTGGTAAAAAGAAAAGCATATTAAGCTTGTTAAAAAAACTTTTTTAATTACATTTTAAAATATTTAAATAAAAAATTGATTATAAATAAATAAAAAAAAATTTATAAATAAATAAAATAAATTAATTATAAATAAATAATATAATTTTTTAACGAATAGTAAATAAAATAACATAAAAAATTTGAGAATTAAATATGTATATTTTTTTAACTTGTAGTAAATAGAAAAAAATTTAATTTTTAAAACACTAAATACATATTTAAATTATATTTATTTATTTTTTTTTTTTACACTAAATACATGTTTAATTATTTATTTTATTTTTTTTTTCAAAAAATTTACTCTGCAATTTATAATTTAATATTTAATTTAATTTAATTTAATTTAATTTAATTTGAACAAAGAAAGATTTATATAGAAAAAGAGAATCTTCACTAACTTTTCCAATTTCAAACTATGTATAAAATAATGCTTCATAATCAATAACAAACTCTCAGCGATCAGTTCATAAAATCTCTGCCAAGTAGGCTTAAATCACAGAGTTTCTCTAATTGATATAGTAATATTTATTATACACATATATAGCTCTCTCTATATGCATATCTTTCTCAATCCATGCCCAACACGATCAGCTCCATGCATTGCTGGGTATTCACAAAATCAAATGCAGGAAATGACTAAAGCTGATAACGCAGCGTATGCGCAATATATGCGCTTAGTCATGCTGAAGGTGTGAGAGCAGAGCGCGGACTTTGCTAAAATATTGACGTTAGTTTTTTTTTTTTTTTTTTTTTTGTGTTGTTATTGCTGCCGTTGCTGCAGCTGCTGCTGCTGCTGCTGCTCGCAACTTTTCTAATTTCTCAACACGCTTTAAAAAAATCAAAAAGGTGAATAACGACAACAACGAAAAAATGGTACGAAAAAAGAAATTGTATAAAGTAGAAAATGTGGAACAAACGCGTAAATTGGCAAAAGTACGTGACAGGCAAGGGGCGTTTGCTAAAGGGGGTGTAGGAGGATGGTGGGGTGGTAGATGGGCGTGAAAGGGGACTTATTGAAATGGCAGCCCTTTGTTTGGCTTTTGACTAACCGGGACGCCACTTAACGCGTCCTGCCGCCATTTCGGGTTAAGCCCCAACAACAGGATATTTTCCTTTTTTTTTTTTTTTGGTTGCTCTGTCTCTTTCCCACTCTCTCTCTCTCTCTCTCTCTCTCTCTCTCTCTCTCTGTTGCTCTTGCTCTCGTTCGCCCGACTTGTTAAAAGTGTCAATTTTCGCTTTACGACGCGTGGGCGCTCCAAATAGCTGGGACGGCAGCTCGGGCAGGGACGGGCCGGGACGGTAGACAAGTGGCTGCTCTGTTTGTTTATGCTCACATGAGGCGGACAGCAGCGGGTATAACAAGGCGCTGAAAGGCGCTAGGTACAAGGAATACAGCGGCACCCGCTGGGAGCTGCAACTTCAAGGAGAGCAACGAGGGTCGAGGTGTTCGAGGGGTTTCGGTTTCATGTCCATGTCGCGAGAGCTGTGACAACGTCGGGGGCTTATTGTGTTACACACACACATACCCACACACTCAGGCACACACACACACACACTGACATACGGGAGCTGCCGCTGTCACTGCTGGAGCTGGCTGTCAGCTACTTTTTAGTCCTCTGACAAAATTGCCAATTAAAACGTGCCACAAGCTTGGGGCAGGCAGCCCGCCTGTTATTTTTTGTTGTCATCTTCCCTCTCTCTCTCTCTTTTTTCTCTCTTTTTTTTTTTTAGTTAACTTTGAGCCGATTAAGAGGCAGGCAAACAAAGCTGGGCGACAGGGTTGCCGCCTTTATTGCAGCTCCTTTGGCTAATAGTTATGCAAAAGGTAGCCAAAGCCTTAAATAATTAAGCACGAAATTGCAGCGTTTCGTGTTGCCTTTGCTCTCTTTCTTTATTTTATTTGTTGTTTATTTAATTTTGTATCTCTTTCTTTTTGTCTGCTGATTAAAGGATCGCAAATTGTCGACGGCTAATGCTTGATAGCCAAGTGTTGTTTGCTACTTACCCATACGCTTCTTGGCATTGGGTTTGCACTTAAATTGATTGTGAAACTTACCTGGAAATAAAAAAGAAAGAATAATGTGTTACGATAAGTATTTTATTAGTTGTTAAGAGCTTAAAGCTAAAGTGTAATGCTTGAGAAGCGCATAGAACGGCTGCAATGTAATTGAATTCTTTAACTCTTTCATATTTTAGACTGATTTTCGGAATTTTAGTTTAGAGTTATTCTACAAAAGAGCTGAAAGAAATGTAAGATATTAGTAAATGTATAGAGCGGAAGGTATTATATTCTTCTTCTACTTTAGACTGTCTTGAGCAGCGCTAAAAATTATGAAAACTAAACTAGATTGCTTGACTTATGCACAGAGAGGCGCTAAAGTTCTTTAGTTGCTCTTGCGCTATAATGTCTTCATTCTTAATCTTAATTAAGTTAAATAATATTACATCTGCAAAGGTCCACATATATATATTTATCAAATAAAACCTCTACACTTAACTGTATTGGAAACATTTGAAAATCGCAAAGAGAGGCAATTGACTTATTGACTTGCGTCACTTTCTCTATAGCTAGCATTTACTAAAGAAAAAATATCATTTGCATTGCTCTCTAAAAGGTTGCAGCTTTGGTATAAGTCTTGAGTGGCACATTGAGAGACAGTTAGGTGCTCAAGTTGATCTGCTAATGCGCTAAGAATTGAATTGAAAGTCTTTTACATAAGCTTTTATGTCTATATATCTGACAATTTATTCCAGCTGTTCATTGATTTGATTTGCACTTGAATTGACCTTCCATTCTGATTTTATACTTTGAGCTTGGAGCACTTAGGCAAATGCTTTTCTATTTGCTGTTAGGAAAATAAGTTTTTGTTTTCATTTGCTTTATCGCTTATCAACATACAGAGCAAAAGCTGTGTAGATAAATTATAATTCATCTATCAAAATCAAATATTTTTAGCCATAATTGACAAGCTGCCAACGAAGACCTCACCTTCAGAGCCAACAGAAATACTTCTTCTTCTTCTTCTTCGTATTCTTCTTCTCTTTTATGGTACTCTGCTCATTTGTTTTGGTCAACATTAAAAGAAATAACAATTTGTCAAACAAATAAGCAAAAGGCATCGAATGGAAACAAAACAAAAGTGAAATAAATATAGCAAAGAGAGCAAGAGAGATAGAGCGAGAGAAATCCAAATCTCGACTCAATTTGAAGAGGATGATGCTCCAGTTTTAGACATATGACAAAAGTGTGGAGTAGCAGAGGGTCTATGCTATATATTTACAGGGAGAGAGGGCGAGAAGAAGAAATGCAAATATTGATTGATGTGCGTTTGGGGTCCGAGGCAAACACTAAGATTGATGATTGATAGTGTCGCATAAATATTAACAATTCATGACGCACAATCCGGTCAAACAAATCGGCGAGCCGAGTAGAAGATGGAAAGAGCTTGACTTCGACCTGAGAGCAGAACGTGCTGAAAGTTGACAAGTCGTTTCGCTTCGCAACGAACGAGAAAAGAAATCTCACGCAAAAGTCATAGAATATTAATGAGAAACTTTTGTGGATACACTAGGTTTATCACAGTGTATGTGTGTGTGTGTGTGCTCCCTCACAAAAGGTGTTGAATGCAACAACAATCGACTGCGAATCGCCTAGGCCAGCGCTTGGACACGCAATGCCACAAGACAATGCCAACATCGAGCCTCAGTCTGGATCTAAAATCTGAACAGAGCTGTCTAAGCTGGCGATGCCTTGCTGCATACATTGAAGCGCTTTACATGTGGACGGGGGGCGGGTATGGGGCATGACAGTGACAATGGTGTTGCTGCATGCACAGAGAAAAAAATGAAACGAGACAAAAATAGAAACAAATAGAATAGTCCGAAAAATGAAATTGCTGGGGGGAGGCCGAGTCTATGCGAGAGGGTTTTTGCGTGGGCTTAGGGTGCAGCATTTCCCTATTTTTTTTCTCTCAGTTTTGGCATGCATGTTACACACACACACACTGTTTTTCTCAGTGTATTTTGTTGCTGTTGCGATTTCTGCATTTCAGTCACGTTTGACATTCATATTTGTTTTGAAATTACGAGCAACAGCAGCAGCAGCAGCAGCATCGAAGGCAAACGGAAGTGTGAACAAAAAGTGCGCGTGGGCGTTGCAATGGGAATGCGTGCAGAGGTCAGCTGGGACGAGGGGGGGGGGGGAGGGAAGGGAAGGGAGTGCATTGCGTGCAACATGGGTATTATAGCGTATTCCTTTACTTGTTGTCGCTGCAGCGAGTTTCTCGTTTAACTTTGTTGACACTTTGTTTGATGAACTATCCTCCTAGCTAGCAACAACTCACTTACACTCTCTCTCTCTCTCTCTCTCTCTCTCCCTGTCTCTCTCACTCTCTTTGTCCATCATTCTGTTATAGATTTATGCAGTGCCCTGCTGCGGGGAATTGTCATAATTGAATATGTCTGCGTCTTCGTTACGGTCTCCTGAGCGAGAGTTTTATGCAGCCCGTTTTGAATTTCTATCGCCTGGGCAAAAGTGCAAAAGCGCCAATTCGATTGGGACTCTGGCAGCGTTTCGTTTTGGGCATTAAGGAAAATTGAAAATGAACCGACAGATGATTGAGCCACAGCAATAGAGTGAGCGAGGGAGCTCTGTGTTGCCTGGGGAATATAGTTGACAGTTGATTGTGAGCCATAACGTGACCCTACCACAGCTCAATAACATTTCATAAAGTGTGAACTGCGCAAATGAAAGACGTTCGTTCACCCGTCCATGCAGATAGCAACAATACAACAATAACTGTGACAAAATTCTGCAATATGACCCTGGCTTATAGGGGCGAGGAATTTCATTAAAACTTGGTATTTTGCTATGACTGCCATGGAGAAACTCGAAACTTAACCAATTTTTTAAGTTTTGTGTTTCGTTTCGCACATAAACTTTGATAGAATTTACAATTTGAAATATTTCTAGTGTAAATTTATGATGCGATTTATCAAATTCTGTTGTCATTCTATTTCATATTCTTGCAGCTTAAAAGCAATCAAAAATATGAGAAGACTTTTTAGAATGAATAAGCTGATTTCAGTAGAAAATATTTGAATATTTATTAAATAATTTAACTTTCTTCAAATGAATGGATAATAAAGAATTCAAGCAAAAGCTGCTCTTCATTTAAATAAATATTCATTACACAATATTTTCACTTAAGTCTCTTTTAATTCGCGCCGTTTTTTATTTAAGGCTTCGCATAGTATCAAATATTTATGTCTGCCTCTGCTCTGGCACACACTTCTGCGAGTTGCCAACACCTTTGCCAAAAGTCGACAAAGCCCCTAGCTGCCCCTACCCCAACCCCTATCCCTATCGCCTGGGCCAGCTACTGCTCGCAATGGCAGCTGAAACGCGCAAAACATTTAATTTCAATTTGGCTCCAAACGCAGCAGCCATAAAAACAAAAACGAGACAACAAAAAAATGAAAAAAAAAAAAACGAAATAAAATAAAATAAAATAAGAGCGAAAGAAGCAGAAAAAGCAACAATGGGGCGTGGGGCAATCGAGTGGCATAAAGCCCAACTACGTATGAGCACTAGAAACTTGCAATTTATGCATTAATTCAAAAATCGTGTTCAACGGCCAACCGCAGCAAACGAGAGCACACGCTGCACCTCACCCTCTCTCAGTTGGCAACACTGGCGCTGGCATGTGCGAGTGTTGCCAACCAGCCAAGTGAGCGAGCGGGCGAATGCCGACAAAACTTGCTTAAAACAAAACCCAAAAACCGAGCAACCTTTGCTCAAACGGGAGAAGTTCAGGCCCAGCGGCTGTTGCTGCACCTGGCCCAAAATAATAATAAAAAAAAAAAGAAATGGTTGCAACAACAACAACAACAATAAGAACGACAGCAGCAGCAGCAATGCGTACTGAATGTTGTGAACTTGCAGAGCTGCCCTCGGGGCGTGCCAAAAAAGTTGGCACAGCACAACTTTAAGAAGCCGTAGCAAAAACTTTCCACACGCAGTTTCTATATTATGTGCGAAAATATTTGAGTCGAATTAAAAGGGAGAGAAATAGAGAGAGAGAGAGTGAGAGAGAGAGAGAGGGAAGGCAGCTAGTCCGTGCACGTATGCAGCGCACGCGACGCAATTATCCTGCAGGAATTTCTTAATTTTTTTGTGCGGCCGACGCCTCGAGTATCCCTAAAAAAAAAAAAACAAGCAGCAGAAATAGCTGTAGATGGAGAGCGGCAGAGCAACTGAAGTTTGGCAACGAGTCCTGTGGCAGGACGACGTGTCAGCAGCTTTTGTTGTAAATACCATTAAGTCGGCAGCGTACGTGCCAAATGGCTGTTTAATTATGGCTCAAACACAACTCCCAGCCCAGTTCAGGCCGAGGTCGAAGCTGAAGTTGAGAGACTGCGCTCTGAAGACACCCAAAGTCTGAAGTTGTCTGCGCTTGATAACTATATTTGATATTAAAAACATAAAAAAAGGAGATCGCAAACTAAAAAAAATATATATAAAAAACTAAAGCGAGAGAGAGGGAGAGTGAGTCAGGCATAGAGCGAGAGAATATATAAATTAAGGTGCATCAAAAAATTTGCGCTTGGCTGCGTTTTAATGAGCTGCTGAGCGAAGCGAGGACGGCGCAGCGAGAGGTCCAGAGACGTCTACAGTGAAACGTGTGAGTTATTAGACCGAAAGTTAATGAAGCAATCGCTGGCGAGCAACGGCTAGGCTGGTCTGGACTGGGCTGGGCTGGGCAGGGCAGAGAGCGTTGGAGGCGACGTCTAGGTAGACAGCGCCTAAGAGCATTCAGCATTAGTGCAAAAAGTTGGCAAACATATTTAAGCTTTTGGCTTTGGCTTTGGCTCTGCCATCGAGAAGTTTGTTTGAAAAGTTGATTGGCCCTCTGCGAACGTTTTCCAAGTGGATGAAAATGATGAAAATTAACAGAAAATACACAAGTTATATAATTATTTCTTTTTTGCTAGAAATAAATAATAAAGAACTGAAAAAAGTTTGCATTACGAAAAAGTTATTGAGTTTGAATACGCAAAAAAAAATACAGATGGAAAGGTAATCAAAATAAAATTTTCGATTAAATATAGATAGTCTAAAGTTGTTTATAGACGAGTCTATATATAGAAAGAACGGCAGCTGCCTGAACGGCAATTTATGCATCTAGATGTTGTATGTGAATCGCCTTTCTTAACGATTCTCAAATAATGTTCAATAAAAGTTAAACTACAAAGACATTGAAGGTATGCTGCAGCTGATTATCAACGCTTTTTGGTTCTCTTCTGCGTTTCTCAGACATTTATTCATACACATGTACATTGAGCTGACTATATTTAATTCCTAATCGAATTCTTTGTAGTATACTGCAGTCTTTGCTTACGATTCTCTTAGATATCGATTCCACCTAGCTCTACCCCTTTCTAACTATTTCTTTTCAAGTCTCTCCCTCTCTCTCTCTCTCTTTATCACATTTGACTTAATCACATTTTTCTTCACTCTACAACGCGCTCTCCGCACCTCCCACTTAATTGTAACAATCTTAAAATTATAATTTATGAGAATCGCCAAGAAAGGCGACATTTGCAAATCTTTATTGCACAAGTTTCAGTCATATCTCTTGGCACTGGCGCCGTTTCCCCATGTCGACAAATGTTGCTCAACTTTGAATATTATTTCTAATTTTCACACTTGCCATGCAACTTACGTTCCACATAACACCACCCACCCACCACCCACCATCCACTCTTCCACTATATATATGCATAATACTCGAAGCTGTTTAGGGTCTCTGACCGGCTGCATTTACAAAAACTTTTGCTTCAGTTGAAAAACTAGCAACTGGCGCAACTGCCAACTTTTAACTATTACCAACAATTATTTTGTCTAGTTAACTGTTCGAAAGGAGTTGAAGTGCGACATGCTTGGCACCTCATCAAGCAACACCTGAGCGCACACACACACACACACAAACACCTTCCCTTACATAGAATATGCAATTTGCGTAAACATTTATTACGCACTCAAAAGTTGCATGCAACTTTCTGCAGCAAGTTCTATATTTTTTTTTCTCTCGCGCTGTTGAGGGCGTGGCAGACAGACAGCCAGCCAGCCAGCCAGACAGGTACTCTGCATAATTTTATGATGACAATTAATTTCAGTTTTGCGTTTGCAACAAACAAGCTCTGCTCGCCCTCGCCCTCGCCCTCGCCCTCGCTGGCAAATGTCTTAATCATTGCGGAAATGCTCGCAAATTACTTGAAGAGCGTGCACTTGAAAGCCAAACGCCGGCTTCGAAAAATTCCCTAGCTATTTCTGGGTTGCAACAATGGCAAATAGTTGTGTGTGTGTGTGTGTGTGGTGCGCTTTACATTTTGTGGTTGCAGCTGCCGAATTGTTGAAGGCGGCTTCTTTGGGGATCTTGTGGGCTGCGTGTTTGCCTCTTGAGCTTAGATGCCAACCAACTTGCCAGCCCTTTCACTACCCCCAACCACGTTGCACCCTTAAAAAACTTTTTGGTCGTTTCATAAACTGCCTGCCTGCCTGGACTGAATGGGCTGACTGGGCTGATTGGGCTGCCTGTCTGTGCTTAACTCGCTCGCCATGGGGCCCGAGTTTTCTGCTGCCTCCTCGCATAATCTTCGTTTTATCTGCGGCTGTGGCGCTATTTGCATTTTAGTACATTTGACTGCCACGCCCACACGCAGCTTGTCGCCTTTTTATTTTGTGTTTTTGTCTTGATCGTTGAATGCTCATTATTCTTGTTGTTTCTCTTCACTCATTGTTGTTGTGCCAAGTATTTGCAACTATTTGCAAAGTAATTTCACGAGTTTTGTTGTTCGATTCTCGGCAAAACTTTTTCAACCGCTCTTAAGCGTTTTAGGGGTTGGACCTAGCTAGCTAGCTAGCTAGCCTGTGTGCCTATTGTATTTTACTTTTGGTTTTTGCTTCCGCCTACATTTTTCCCTTTTTTTTCAGCTGTTATTGTTATTGTATTTGCCGCCGACTCTAGCGATATTTGAAGTTTTTGGCTTTTGCGGTTTCTGTTGCGACTGTTTCGGCTGTTTTCTACTACTGTTTCATTTTTTTTTCCAACTCAGGGCCATTTTATTTAGATTGGAAGTTTTTCGGGTTTCCTGGCTGAAACCTTGAACAGTATTTAAGAGGGGAAATTTGGGCAGCAGAAAAAGTAAAGTTTTATTCGTTATTTAAATGAAAGCAATATGAAATTGAGAGTATTAGCATGAGGCGAAAATATTATGAAGCGGGCTGTTGAGTGGCAGCAAGAGATGGAGATGGAGAGAGAGTGAGAATGGGAATGGGAATAGGGATTTAGCTGGTTTATGATATAACTAAAATATAGGTTTAGCATAGGGAGTCAGAAGAGCTATAGCTAAGGCAATATTTTTAAAGTAAAAATTATATTTGACATGCATATTAAAAGATTAAATATTAAAATATTAAAATATTTAATATGTTAAGCCATTTTAAATAAATGACACAAATTGTGTAGCTGCAATAATTAAATTGTCTAGCAAATATTCAAGCAGCACAGAGAAAGCATGGCAAGCAAATGAAAAAGGTTATTTATAACTCGCATAAGCCCCATAGAGCGACAAATATATGTCAAAGCAAAAAACCAAACCTTTTTTTTTATTTTTATTTTTTTCTCTTGCTGCTGGTTAACGATGCCCCCAAATGTATTTGAGGATGCTGCTAAAATGTTATTCACACACACACACACACAAAGAGAGAGATACACAAAGACATAGACAGACAGCCTCAACCAATTGCTGTGAGGCTTCAATGTCAACCAGCTGCTGCCCAAGCGTGGGCGTTCGAACAAAAAATCACACAAAGAACATATGGAGCGCTGAGAGTTATAAAGCTTTAAATTACGCACACGCTTCTCTCACTCTCTCTACATACATATATATCCTATATAAGTGTATATATACTTGTATGTGTGTCAGTTATATGAAAGATCAAGAGCGAGAGCTGAATGGAAGGCAAACATGTTGTTGAGGCGTTGTAAAAATGAAAAATAAATAACAATCAGACAAAAATCAATATTGACAAGGATAGCGGCGGGCAGCGGGCAGCGGGCAGCGGGCAGTTGGTGCCAGGATATAACTAAAAAAAACATAAAGAAAACACAAGAAAATCTTGTATACAGCGCCCACAACTAAAGCCGAACTAAAGCCAATGCCATATGTTGCCAGCGCGCATTACAAAAAAAGTTTTCTTACAGCTGTTGTTGTTGTGATTATTTATAAATATATATATACTTATATATATTTTTGTATATATATGTAGTAGAGTACGGCAAAGTTTTTTAATCAAGTGTAAAACATTTGTCACACTTTCTTTCTTCCTTTCTTCCGTTTTTGCTGCAAATGTCAATCACAGTTGCTGTTGCGTGTCCTGCGGCTGTTGCACTGACAACTTTATTTATTTTTCGCTGCAGCTGCTAGCGAAACAGCTGTTGCACACACACACATACACACACACTCACACACACACAGAGATGCGTTGCGTATGCAAACTGCAAGCGTTGATTGGATTCAGTTTCCCTTTTGAATTTGACGTTGTCGATGGGTTCGCTTAACTATGTCGCACTGTTTGTTGAGGCTAGCGCACGCACATTATGCTTCGTACGTTGTCAGAGGCTAACTGAAGCTACGCAGCGTCGGCAAACAGCCAAAAGGACAGCGACGAAGGATAGCGACAGCGACGGCGACAGCGACGCAGCTGCCAGCATTGATGATTGAATGCCGGCAACAGGCAGCAACAGCAGCAGCAGCAGCAGCAGCAGCAGAAAAAAGTTGAAATTGAAGCTGCAGCTGCTGTGCGTGCCATGGGGCGGGGCAGAGCATGAAAGTCAACAACAAGCTATTCAACTGGACCTGCCAACCTGTTGAGCAACAAGTTGCGAAGCCCAAGGACTCACTTGCTCGCTCTCTCTTACTCTCTTACTCTCTCTCTCTCGCTCGCTTGCTCGCTCGTGTGCCGCTGTCAATGTCATTGAAAAGAACTTGGCTGCCAGAAGCGGGCATGAATGAACACGCACTATGCACACACACACACACGCACACGCACACTGGCTAACTGTAATTGGTGCGCCCATAAGTATGCAGCTGAGCTGAGCAGCTGTCGCCATATTCCTTTGGGTGTTCGCTTCTTGTCCACTTCCAGATTGGCGACGTCTTCTGCTGCTGCTGCTGCTGCCTCAGCCTCTGCCTCAGTCTCAGTCTCAGTCTCAGCCTCTGTCTCATCCTCTACCGTTTTCCTTCTTCGTTTCTTTTACTTTTTCTTTTTGCTGTGCCATTTTTGTGCCGGATATGCCGCTGACAGTCAATTAATAAAATGTTCAGCGCTCGCACAGCCAAAGGGCGTTTTCACTTCTTTTTCTATATATATATTTTTTTTTCTGCTGCTGCTGAGGCTCGCTCTCTGTCAACGCATTCATTTCAATTGCTTGTGTCTGTGTCTGTGTGTGTGTGTGTGGGCGTCAAATGCGTCATCGAAGCTGTCACCGTGTGTGTGTGTGTTTGTTGGTGTACCCTAATTAACATGAAGAGCCGTGCTAAACTTTACGACATTTACATTTTTTTTTTTTTTTTGTTGCGCTCAACTTTGATGAGGCGTGGGTCTATGGTGCCATACATAAAATGGTTTCATATTTCACTAAATTGCATAAGCTGGGTAGCTGTATGGAATATTTAAGCAGCCATTGATAAAGAATGCTATAAATATTCTACAAGTCCGGCAAGAGGAAACTGAGTGAAGGACATCGAAGGCTTACATTATCTATAGGAATTTTATACATTGAAATAGTCACAAGCAATTTTCTCTTAAATCTCATTGATATTTACAAAAAAAAAAAAAAATGTGTATTTAAGTCAGTTTAATAAACCATTTCAGTTGCTCAATAAATCATTTCAGTTAATTCCCTTAAATATTTTGCCATTGAGAGCAAATGTAATTTCCGCGCTGCATATAACACACTTCACAGCATTCGCAATCACACATTTGTCACACACACACACACACATGCGCACATTTATATTTAATTATAATCTCCTGATGCAAAACCACGAAAAGACTCGTAATACAAAATCATTTGCGAATTCCCCCCGGCCGTCGTCAGAAATGTTGTCAACCCACGCTCCCTTGACGACAACAAGGCGCTCGTTATCATTAGCTTAGTATTCCCAAAACATATGCCAAATAATATAATAAAAGGCTATCAGCAACAGCTGCGACGCATTAGCACACACTCATACACAGTTAGAGAGAGAGAGAGAGAGAAAGTGAAAGAGAGAGAGAGGAGGCGAGTGAGCGAGACAGACAGAAATATAATTTAGAGCGAAGCCAAAGTCAAAAGCAAAAATGCAAAATTAGTTTTTGGGGCAAATCAAATTTCATTTGTGACCGCAAGAAATGTACCACTGTATGCATGTGTGCGTGTGCGTGTGTGCGTGTGTGTGTGCGTGTGTGTGTGTGTGTTAGTGGGAGCAACAACTGCTGACGCCTGTAGCCACAGCCGTTTGCGCTCTTGCCAAAATAAAGTTCTCTTTGGGACCACACTCAACACTAGGCAACGAAACACGTTGCCAGCGGCAGTGACAATTTTGTCGCCACCAACAAAATCGCAAAAGAAAGATTGAAAGCGAACTAAAGAGCAGCCAAAGAGTTCTGCACTCGTTGTTATTTCGTATCGCTCTCTATTCTCGTGCGCCAGGGCTAAGAACATGCTTCCGGTTGGCTGAATGGGCCACCAAGCGTTGCGAGGCGAAGCGTAAGCATGGCGTTTTGCTAAATGTCAAGGATACAACAACAACAACAACAACAACAGCAACAACAACAACATCAGCAACAACAACAACAGCAAACATTGGCAACAACAAATGCAAACAGCAGCTTCCCCACAAGGACAGCAGCAACAGCAACGCAATTGAATGCTGTAATTAATTATAGTGTAGCATACATTGCGGCGCTGCCGAATACAAAATGGCTGCATTACTAAGCCAGCAGAAGGAACGGACAGAGAGGGAGAGAGACAGAGAGAGAGAGAGAGAGAGAGAGAGAGAGCGATTGCAGAGGAAGTGGTCTGAAAGCGTCCCGGCGTGGGTGCTTGCTTATAGTTATTGTGGCAACAGACTAGCAATGCATCAGTGGCGCATTAGAAAGTAGCTCACTATTTGCATGCGATTTAGCAGCAACAGCAGCAATTGAATTTGCAGCAAGCTGAAAGTGGATTTAGCCAAGCAAAAGTAGCAACTGAGAGTAAAGCTAAAAGAATTATATTTAAGAATACTATAAGGAAATATATTCAACTATGCTCTAGGGCAGCTCAGCTGTTTTAGTCGCTTCCCTTTTGGGGCAATCGAACAGCGATGATTAGCCAAACTGATCTGATAAGATTAGACAATCTGATAAGATATGTATGAATGCTGTGTTGTTGTCTTAAATGCAGATTGTTGAAGTCTTTTTTAACTATATATATATTTCGAATATGTGCAAATATTATATCAATATTAAGACAAGTCAGAAATTGACTTCGTATATGTAAACAGACAGCCATGCAGAGAGGCTGTTTAGAGAGCTAACCAAATATCAGAGATGACTTATAAGCAGTCGAAGACCTCTTGCAATTATATAAATAACTTTCAATCTATCTCATTATAAAACTAAACAAGTTTTCTCACTTAGCTCTCGCTAAAACTTCTCTACTCAGTCTCTCACTAGCTTAATCATAATCTTGCCTTTGCTTCACTCATCATCTTTACTACATCTGTTTGGCTCTATAATAATACTAACCATACACTTGCTATTATAAAATGAAACAGATGCCATTTACAAACACTTTCAATCACTCAACAGCTTCTTAAGACACTTCAAATGGCACTCAAATCAAGGAGATAGCCGTAAACCATTTGCGGATACATTTGGTCATTTGCGATCGATTCACACTAAATAAGTTAAAGCAATTAGCGTGTGTTTTGTTACTTTTGCTGAATCTCGTAATCGCAATTGGAAATTTCATTTGGGGTTTTGCGCTTTTTGACGTCAGCGTCAATAACAATTGGCGAAATGTAAAAGAGAAAAAGGGGAGAAAAAGGGAAAAAAACGCAGAACGCACGAACTACGCAGCGGGGCGACAAAATGTCATCAATCAAACGGGCAAGCGGAAAGACACGAAAAGAAATAGAACCCAAATGTATATATATATAAAGAGAGACGAGAAAAAACAATGAGAAATGAATGCAAATAACAGAAAAAGCTACGAAAAAGGGTCGACAAAGCGAGCAACAACAAAGGGTAAAGTAAAAAATCGCCTGACAATTCACGTTCCAGAGTTCCACGTTCAGAGTTCCAGTCACAGTTTTTAGTGCTTAGAATGGGGCGTGGCTTGAGGCGAGTGGGGGGGCGGGGGCGGGACTAGACACTGTCAGGGTAGTTGAAAATTAAATTAAAAACGTTTAGCATTCGTGTTGCATACTTTTCGGCTGTCAGTGCAAAATGATGAAAGCCGAAAATGAGACGAGCCAAGCGAAAGAGTGAAGAGCAGCAGCAGCAGCAGCAGCCCATGAGCTTGCCAGGATGCTGCTGAGCTGGCATTTAAAAGCAGACAACAGAAGGCGTGGGGCGTGCCACAAAGTGTATATATATATGTATGTAGGTGTGTGTGTGTGCTGCCTCGCTTGTTGCGCGCAAGCTATTGGGGAGCACACATACACAGTTTTGCGGTTATGTTTGTGCCATGCTGTGGCACACATGGGGCAACATGTGGCACTGGCAGCATGAACAACTACAACAACAACAACAACAACAACTCGTATAGTCGGCAAAGTTTTGTGCCTTTGTCTCGTTGCGTTTCATTTGGTTCGTTAAGCGTCTTTGCCGCCACTCAAATTGCGGCAAAGTTAAGTAAAAAATCTGACAGGCGGCTCGCAAATGTGTCGCTCATTAAGGCAGTCAGGAGCAATAGCAGCAGCAGCAGCCAGGAGCCATGAGCTAGGAGCAATCAGCAGCCAGGCGTCCCAGACACACACACACACACACACACACACGCACACTCATTCAGTCCCACACACTCACATGTGCTTAAGTTGTCACAGCAAAGCACAAAACTCGTAACTGAAACAGTTGGCGCCGGGACCACCCGGCAGTTGGTACCGCCTACAGCCCACGTCTGGCCCCAGTCGTCCCCGCAAAATATCCAGGCATAGTCCGGAGCCGTGCTTTGAGTTAATTGAATTCGGCGTAGTTTAAGTTATACGGCAAAGTCATAAACTTGCGCATATGCGTAAAACTCTGCTAGCAGCTCGCAACTCTCAAGTCTCAAGTCTGTGGCTGTGGCTGTCATATATACTATACATGCCGTTATTTATGTACAGCCAGCACGCATACAAACACCCACACACACACATGTGTGTGTGGGGCTTTTAGTGCCGCCTTTTGCTTTGCATCAAAACTCGTGCCGCGGCACTTAAAGTGCTTTATTATTTGCAAAGCGAACGGAATTTGAGCAGCTAGCAACAACCATTACTTATGGTTATATTATAAACGGAAAATCTCCCCCTGCCCGCACGCCCTGAGCCCATCTTACAGCAAGTTGCATGCAACATGAATTTCAAAGAAATTGTGGAACATACATATATAAGGAATAGAGCTGCTCACAAGCGAGTTTTTGGGCAAGCAGAGCTCACAAAGTAATTTATTCAAATATATAAATAATAAAATAGAATATATAAATATAGCACATTGATTTAAATTGAGTCAAGTTTAATAGAAATTCATTTATTTTGTCGTAAATGCAATTCAGAGAATTTATTTATGCAAGGTTAAGTAAAAATTTATAAATGATTGATGTTAGTATTCAGTAAAGTTATTTGAATTAATAATAACAATAGTTGTATATTACTTTCAAATAATTTAGAAAGTTTATCCAAATTTAATATGATATATAATGTAATTGAATTTAAAAATAAATAAAATTCAGCATCTTCATTTATTTATATTTTATATTTATATTTTCATTTAGAGCTAGACTTTTTAGCTCACAAAGAACTGTTAATCGTTTGCAGCTTCCCACTATGCTCGCAAGATCAACCGAAAAAGAACTAGCTCTCTCTCTTTCTTTCTCTCTGAGCAAGTGCCTTCGGTTCTTTGCGTTTTGGTTTTCGGCTGAGCGCTCGCAACTATTCGTGTGATGCTCATTTCACGAACATCGTGTGGAGAGCCATACGATTGATGCTCGGTTCAGTCTAAGCAAGTGCCTTCGGTTCTTTTCGCTCTCTAAGCAAGTGCCTTCGGTTCTTTGCGTTTTGGTTTTCGACTGAGCGCTCGCAACTATTCGTGTGATGCTCATTTCACGAACATCGCCACGATTGATGCTCGCTTCAGTCAGTGAGCAGAGGAAACTCAAAGAGTCTATGCAGTCTATCTTCACTTGCACATACACATACACACGCACAACCCTCGCATACATACATAAATGATTTCTTGCTGCATTTAGTTCAAGCTCCGATCGTGAACGAACTCGTTGAAGAATCGACACAATCGGCTGCTCTCTCTCTCTCTCTCTCTGAGTTGCTCTCTAACTTTCAGAAGCGAGCTCTGCTAAAATAAAACTCATCTACATTAAATAGCTTGCTCTACTTTACCTCAATTTTTCAACAGTTTTATAGCATAAAGTAAATTGCTCTCATTCAACTTAAAGTAAGCAAATTTCTAGTGTTTGCAAGAAAACTTTCTTACATAAACCATAAACTCTCTATGGCAGAACTTATATTTCACTTCCTTTTCAAAAAGTCGCAGCTAACTAACTGTTTGCTATGAAACTTCAGACATCATAAAGTCAACAGCTGACAGCTTTTGATATAGTGCAAAAATGAGGAAATAAGAAGAGAACTCAAGAACAAGAAGAAGAGGAAAAAGGGAAAGATGAACAAGTGTGAAAAAATGCCATGTGAAGAAACTTGTGTGTGAATATGACTTATATACACACAATACTCTATAAATACACGAACATATACACATCCCATATATGCATATATATGTGTTTGTGTGTGTGTGTGTGTGTGTGAGTGCTTTCGCACTATAAGTGCGGCACTTCCGCTACAAGCCACAGCAAATGGGAGCCATCTTCATGTGGCAGCCACAACTTAATACCACTTTAAATTACTTTCATTTCCGTTTTTGTTATTCCAAGCGCGTCCTCCAGTTGCTGCCACAGTCGCTACCTAATGTACCACTAAACCACCCACCACCCACCACCCAAACCAGTCACATTTACCCGCCGGGTAGCGTAGCTGCTTGAACAGCTCCTTGTTGTTTGCCTGTTTCAGTTTCATTTCGAGTTTTGAGGCATTGCTTATTCTTAATTAAGTTGTGCGCCACAGAAATACTTGCGAACACTTTTTGTAGCCTCTAAAAAGTTGCTGCTGTTGCTCCACAACAACAACAACAACAACAAGGACAAGAACAACTAATATAACAATATTTACAACAGCTGCGACTTTGTCTGGCGTTGAACTTTGCACTTGACATGTCTACGAGGTGCGTGACACGAGTCCGCCCATAGCTTACGTCCTACGTACCACGCCCCCTTCTACTTTTTGCCATTTCCTCTTGCTATCTGCTGCTCTACAAAGTAAGGCTGTGAAAAATTCATAACTATAAAAATAAGCAGTACTCTGACGGCTTGTGGGGGCGGTCGTGCGCGGCGTGGCTTAGTGTTGATTAGCTGGCTTAGCCTAAGACGCTGTGCGGCATTTGCTAAGACGCCACGGCTGTCGTTTAATTAAATTATAAAATTAAATTGTTAATTAAATTACATGTCAATATCTTTCAAATGACAGCTCCACCCACAGCAAGCACCCAAGACCACAAAGCTACAGCAGCTCTTAGCTAAGAGCGCATTGCGCGCTCTCTTAACATCGCTGGCAGCTGCGCACAAAGCGCACAGCGACGTCGCAGTCGCAGTCGCAGTCGCCGTCGCCGTCGACAGCGCATTGCAACTGCTCGCAGTGTTGTACAACAACAAAATATTCGAGGTTAACATGCCGGCAATTAATTTCTGCAGCTGAAAATTCAATTAAGCAGCCATAAAAAAAGCTTAACAGAAAATACACACAAAACAAAAAAAATAACAAAAGAAATAGTTGAAGGCTCAAAAAAAAAAAGCAAAAAAAAAAATGGCGAATATTGCACAAGGTTTCCTTTGCCACGCTGCAAATGAAGTGTTGTTAAATTGAAGATTGGCAGATTGCATTTTAAATCCGCTTAACAGACGCCCACGCAGCAAAGCTGCAGCAGCAACAATTATGACAAGTCCAACACAAACGGGCGGAACTTTGTGGTCAGCCAATTAAAAATGGACTACAAATGGGCGGAAGTTGTTGACAGAAGTCGTGCAAAGTACTCGACTAAAAAATACCCAACAGAAGGTGAAACCGGGTTTCATCGTAAGTTGATTAAGTATTAGTCAATTCAAACTTTAAAACTGATTTAATCTGGCTTTCATAATCTAAGATTTTAATTAACTTTTATTATTAACTAATCTCCAGCCAACTTGCTCTCCCTCCATGTCTATCAAACCCAAGTCTTAGTCATACTTTATATCCCTCAGAGTTTGCTCTAGGGTATATACATATATACTGCAGCGCACAATAACTTTATAAATAAGCCAAGTTGGAGTTGAAGCTGAAATATGAAGCAAGGCAACAACAAAGCTAGCTGCATTACGAAAAAAAAATGTATATATATATATATTTATATATATGTATTTTTATGTACATACATACATCAAATAGTGGCATGGACTGTGGCTAGTTTTTTGCTGCAACTGCAGCGACATAAATAGATTTAAATGCCGCAGGGATTTGTATTTTCTTATTGGACTTTGCGTAACTTTTAAATTACGAGATGTAATTAAAAAGTTAGCGCAATGCTGTTTGCGCTTTGCCAGTCTACTTTTATACACATATATTTATATGTATATAAATCACTATATAAAGGCCAGCTTATATTGAGCTTAACATGTAATGGATTTGCTTTTAAGCTGCAACTTTAACTTTATATTAAAATTTAACATCAGCTCGTCTTACCAGTTTTTTACAGTCTTTTTGTGTGGGATTGCAATAACTTACCTGAAATGAAAGAATAAAATTATGTAAATTATTATTATTGCATGAAAAAGATAAACGAATTTCTAGGTAATTTATTTCGTCATATTTTATTTATAAATATAAATAGATAACTGATCTCTACGAGCCCCAAAAAGTATGCTACACAAATTTGATGAATTCAATGCAAATTAAATAAAAGAAATTTCGAATATAATTTATGGAAAATATAAAGAACAGTTTATTTATTACAATATTTAAATAGAGATTTAATTTAATTTACTGCAAAAATTTATAAAAATTGTATTTCGATATGCTCAAAATGTAATACATCACTTAATCGTGCAAATGTGTATATTTTTATATAAAATAGTATATATTTTTAATAATTGCTGAGCTTGATATCTTGGTAAGTAACCCTTTTTATAGTTGTATTATAATTCAAAGTGCTTTTATATATATGTATATATATACGCGCAACATACATCAAAAAGGCGTTGCCAGATATTATTTTTCAAGGCGCACAGACACTTCAATGCACACAAGCCTACATTGAAAGGGCAGCTGATTTTACTTAAGAATATATATGCATGTTTAATGGAGCTATATGTAACTGCAAGCTGCCGAGGCTTGTTAAGTCCCGGCTGAATTTGATTAGAGCCTGCCACAGCCCCAACGCCTGCGCGACAATAGCCGAAACCAAATGGAGTGTTGCAGAGCTGTTAGTTGGAGCCACTTGTGCAGCTGCAGCTGCAGATGAAGCAAATAGTTAATCGCCGTTGCCATTGCCTTTGCCATTGCCGTCTGCGCTCGCAATCAGCTGCAATTGAAACTTCGTTAGGCGGCAAGGACTATGCGTGCAGCTGCAGCTAATCAAATTAGGCTTCGCTCCACTTCACTGTAGATCAGCGCTCAAGCAGCGCCAGCACTAAGGACAATTCCTGTGCAATCAAGAGCTGAGCTGAGAGCTGGGCTATAATCAAAATTTTGCCTCGAGTATGAAAGCTTTTATGCAAGTTCAGCTCTTGAGTAGGGAACTTTTACTTATTATGCGAAATAATTTCATGTAAATTTAAGCTAAACAAGCGGCTCAATGCACGCATGGAATAGTCCAAAGATACAATTGTATCTAGATACATTCCATTTTGGCAATTGGCAATTGCATTTTGCGAAAGGGCAGGCAACTATTTGGTTATGTATGGCAGACGTTTAGTTTGATTTATGCATGCAGCATGCAGCATGCAGCATTTTGATGGGCGTAGCTGGTATGCAACAATTTAATTGCCAACTGAATGTTTATTGATTTATGTGTAATGCACATTAATGCCACACAACGAGCTACAAAGATTGCTACAGAGCATTTGGCAGAAGCCATTTGACCATTCGACCTCGAATCGAAACAAATGGCATGAACCCATAGATATATATCTGCATCTACATATATGTGTGCACATTGGAATGGCAAACTGTATCAAAATTATTTTAATAACTATACAATTCGTGCGCTCACTCGATTGCAGCTGGCTAAATTGCCCTTGGGCACATTTAAATGTGCAACAATTTATCAACAGCAATTATCATTATCCAATATACGAGTGTATAAACAATGCAGCATATACTTATATTTACATATATGCATGTATATGTATAAATATATACATTCTAATTATGGGTAATGCAATTCGATTTGAAATTAGTTCAAAGAATGGAATTTCAGTTTGGATGGCCTTTTTTTTTTCAATATAATTCAATTTAATTTTAGATGTAAAATTAAATTTACAATTGCATTATCTACATATTTTATTTATTTATTTATTTTTTATATATCAACTGCTATAATAAGCTTTTTATTATATTAAAAAAAATATATAAATTACTCATTTATTAATTTTAAATATTTTTATATTATTATTTACAATATTAATTTTTCTATTATTTTCTTCTTGTATCTACTAATATTAGTATTTGTTTTATGAATATTTTTCTTAAATATTTTATTTCAATATTTTCTTTTTTAAATGTATTTATTTTAATTTTTATATATTTTTTAGGGCTTTTTATTTAATTTGAAATATTATATTGTAAATTTTGTATTTTTGCATTGTTATTTAAACTGCTCAAATTTAGTTGCATTTTATTTTGACAGAAACTTGTGTTAAATTGTTGCAACTTTTTGTTTGGAGCCCTCGAGGGTCACGCCCACAGCGGCACTGAGAGTGTGGTGCTCTGGCTGTGACAGTGAACAGGCATAGTCTGCGGTAAATATGTGTGTGTGTGCGTGTGTGTGTGTGCGTGTGTGTGTGTGCGTGTGTGTGTGAAAATCAAAACTTTTTCCCGCATGACTCTTGTGTAATGTTAGATTGTACTAGAACAGGGCACAGTGGTCAAATGTTTATAATAAAATGAAACTAAATTTGCATAACTGAAAATATAAAAATATTAAATTATCTAAAATTTTTCTATATAAACAAACTATATTACATATATATAGATGCTCAATCAGGCAAATTCTTTAGCTAAGAGCAATCACCTCGTAACTTTTGCTCCACTGTGATCCACACAATTTGCAACGCAACAAACTAACAACAACTTTGGGCATGACAAAACCAACTAACCGACAAATGAACAGACAGACAGAGAGACAATGGCCCACATACAATTGCGAAGCGTGCCCTTTAGGCTATACAGCAGTTACTCCATCTAACACCAGGCTAACAACATGCCACGCCCTGCTGCCGCCGCCCCCTGTGCCGACCACCTTTTAGCTAAGCAGATTTGCGCTGGCGCGTCGCATGAATAATTTGCCAAATTAATAAATAATCACGGATTTTCTGGTTTGTTAGCTTTACGTTTGCATCTCTCTGCCTGCCGTCGCAACAGCCCAGGCCAGCCCCTACTTGATTTCTACTAACGCGTTCCCAGTTGGAAAGTAAATTGTTTAGTGAATCCAGCGAATGGTGAGCCATGGGGAAAACTGGTGTCCAGTCACGCATGTAGTTGGCACATCTAATGGATTGTTTGCCATTTACCAAGAGGCCCCCAAGCAATGACTGTCTCTCTCTCTCTCTCTCTCTCTCTCTCTCTCTCTCGCTCACTATCTCTCTATTTCAGTTTGTAAATTGTTATGAAAAATGTGATTTACATGCGAAATTTGCATTTGGAATGTTGCCACAAAATGAAATTCATTCGTGAACATTTTGACAAATTGTGAAAAATTATGAAAATTGCGCCAAATTAAATATACATTTAAGTGTTTTTGTAGTTTCTGCTGTCCGTTGTTGTTGTTGTTTCTGTTGTTGTTATTTCTGTTTTTGTTGTCTATTTGAATGAGGCGCTCCCAGTGCGACTTAGTTTGTCTAATTGCTTGTTTCATTTGCCAATTGGCAGCCACTCGATGGCTTCAATTAAAATGCCAATTAAGAAAATTTCAACTTCCGAAACATGCATTTCCCTTTGTCGGCTCCCTACACACACACACAAACACACACACACACACACACACACATTCGGGCTGCCTGTCTGTGTGTCATATTAACGGAAATTAATTTCTGTGTTGCATTTCGTTCATTTTTTCTGCTCATTTTTCTTTGCCTTAATTTTCCATCACTTTCGTATTTTATATACCCAGCGTATATATGTATTTATAAAGTTCTTCTTCATTTTTTTTTGTTTTGCAACAATGAAGCAATTTTTATAATTTTCACTCTCTTTGCAGCGGCTTCAGCTGCTGCTGCTGCTGCTGCTGTTCATTTCCTTCTGAATGCACAAAATGTGCCATTGCCATATGAAAATTGCAAAAGCAAGCAAAAGAACTGGGATAAAGCCATGTGCAAAACGAACTGACAAACGGCAAAACGGCAAATGCAAACGCAAACTGAATGCATTCAATGCGTCCATCCGTTTTGCTTCGTCCATCAATCCGTGCAACGTGGTAACTGCAGCTGCCTTTCCATTGTAATGAATGCGCCGTCATATGCATGACTCACTGACTGTCTGACTGACTGACTGACTGACGAACTGACTGACTGTTGCAATAAAATGAGCGTGTGAACAAGCTGGTGCAACATGGCGTATGATTAATTTAGGTTTCATTATAATTTGCTAACACATTTCTGTTTATAATTGCGAGCTAGTTGCTATTGATATTTGATATATCTGTGTACTTTCCCTCTAGCAATATACTAAATGTGCTCATTGGCTCTTTAATTGTGTGAGAAATGCTTACATTTTTGTGTTGATATGGGTTAGGTGTTGATTTGAGGCAAATATCTATGTTGAATATGTGTTAAATATGTCAAGAACTTCAAAATGATATGAACAATAGGTTTATCCATAGTTTTAAGGATATACAGTAATATGGGCAGATAGCTAGGCAAATGGCGTGAAGGATGCTGAAATAGTAAATAAATAAGTAAATAGTACAGAGAGAAAGAAGAACAATGCTAAGATGACTCAAATGTTAATTTTGAATCATGAAAATAAATCTCTCTGGTTGAGGATATATAATATTAGCTTGCTTATATTATATACATGCCTTATGGATCTCTCTCTGATACATGATACATAATCATATTATAATCAGAATTTCTGAATATCCCATGAGTTTGGGGCTAAGGAACTGTAGTTGCTTAAAAATTCACTATGCCTTGAACTACGCTCAGCTACTCAAACTCTCTCACTCTCACTCTACCTATCTCTCTTTCTCTCTCTCTCACTCTACCTATCTCTCTCTCTCTCTCTCTCCCTCTCTCTCCCTCTTTCGCTATATATCATCAATATCAATATAATTTCTCTAAATATTCCCACGCATTCCATCTCATTATTATGAAAAAAACTCAATCTCAATTCTAGCTCTCCCTCTACACATATGGTAGCTAAAAAAAAACTTTACTTGACTTCTCCCAACTTAATCTAAAATTCAGTTTATTTACCTTTACAGGCTGCATTGAATTTGCAGTTATTAAAACCAATCCCCACATTTTTCAACACTGTAACTAAGCATTGGCTTTTCTAGCTAAGCCCTTGGGAAGTTTTATAGATTCAGGCAATGCAGTGCAGTGGTCAGCTGCACAGTGGCTAAATTACTTCAATTACTAAGCACATTTTCGTTGAATTGACATTTTTTTCGCAGAACTTTGCATTACATATGCAAGCTGTCTTTGACGCTGACCCTCATATTTCGTTAGAATTGCTTTGGCATTAAATTAAAGCATGCCGCCATTCGGCTCTGACCAACAAAGCCAAAAACAATTTTCACTGATTACGCGCGTGGGCGTTGCCATTGGCTTTGGCATCGGCAGGCGGCTCATCAGCTGGAGGCAAGTTGTCTCTGTCGCACCTGTCCAACGCTTCATCATTCATTTTGTATGAGCGTCGAGCTAGTGCGGCTGCTTGGTCGTGTTCATGTCTAGAAATGCAAATTGCAGGCAATCAATGACCACAACAGCAACAATGAGCACACACACACACACACACACACACACATACGCATAGAATGATTGTAAACGCACACACACAGATGCATTCATAGTGGCAGCAGAGCAATTTCATATGTCACAATGCAAAACCACAAGCTCACCGGCACGTTTGTACCCAGCTCGGGTGCCCATTGTCCTGTGTCCACCTGTTTGGGCATGTCCTGTGCTCAAAACTCTCTGCTCTGCTCTGTCTCTGTCTCTGTGTCTGCTGTCTGCTGTCTGGCAACAATTGGCACGGCTGCATGTGCATGCAGCAAAGCCTGTCTGCCGCTCATTTACCTCGGCTTATAACACCTTAGTGAGCGACTCTCACTCTATGTTCGCCTGCCTTCCTGCCTCCTGCTTGCTGACTCCTGCTTTAGGTGTTGAGCCAAGGGGCATTTGTTGCCTGATTTATGCTCAGGCTCGTGCGCATTGTTTGCTTCGGCTTGACAGCCAACACTTGGACGAGTTGTCAGACAATTAAAGCGTTGCCTTTGCTGCGTTTAAATTACACATAATTAATGTTGCTTATATTATATCAATTCTCAATGGAATATTCTCACAGCTGCCATTGCGGTTCGCACTCAAGTCAAGTGAGCGCCGCCAGCTTAATTAGGCGCCTTGTCGCAATTGTCTCGGCTTTGTTGTTCGGCCTGTAGACACGAAACACGGAACACGAGAGAGTGAGAGGAGACACGAGTCAGGTGTCTCGAGCCTGACTCCTAGTTCGGTACGTTTTGGGGTTTTCGGTTGGTTTTGGGGGTTTTTGGTTTTGGTTGTAGCTTGGTCAGTCACTCGGTTAGTTAGCCCCATTTGCCATTTGCCATTTGCCATTGTGTGTGGCATTTCAAGCTGTGCCAGTGGCCAATGGCAAAGGTGAAAGGTTGAATGTGCGCACACGAGAGTGCCAAGAGAATCAACCATTGGAAAAGCAATTAAAACTTGGCATCGCTCTTAGTTGTTTATGTTATAGCAACTAACTGCTTTCAGCTTACGGCTTTCGGCTTTTAGCTTTCAGCTGCTTGGCTCAATGCAAATCCCCAGGACAAGGTCGGGTCGCATTAACCTGTCTTAGCTCTCGTAATAACATATTTACATCAAAGTGCCATAAAATATTTAAAGGGCAGGAGGTTGACGCTGCGACTGAGTCTGAGTCTGAGTCTAAAGTCTTTGGCCTGGGCCACATCCGTCTCAAGTCCAACCGCGCACCACTTCCGCCAGCCATCGAACTTGACCAGCTGTGCGCGTTGCGAACTTTCAAAACTTAACAATGAAAAACGCTAGAGAAAATTTTAAAGGCAACAGCAACAACAACAACAACAACAGCAACAGCAATAGCAGCAGCAACTCGCAACAAGCTGCAACTTAAGCTGTAAAAACTTTTGCAATAACTCTTGTGTGGCTGGGTTGGCAAATCTGCGCGCATCCATAAAACACGAAACGAAAAGACGAAAAAACGAGAACAACAAATAAATAAAAAACAAAAAAAAAAAAAAAATTGTTCGAGACTTTTGTTGTTGTCGCTGGGATATAAAAGCAAAATTAACGCAACGCATCGACATTCGAGGTGAACTCTCTCCAGAGTCACAGCGGCGTGTGCCGAGGTGTCAGCAATGGAGGTCCGAACTGCGAGCTGTAAGAGTCAGAGTCGTAAGTCCGTGTCCAAACTGCAAAGAGGCGACACCCAACCTCTGCTCCCACAGCCCAGCCAGCAGGAAAACCGCGTAATAATAAAATATGATATGAAAAACCTTGTAAAGCGCCTTTCAGACAATTTATAACAGCAAAGGCAACAGCAGCAGCACCAACAGCAGTTGGAACAATCCACAAGGGCAGCTCAGGGAATGGAGATAGAGCTCCAAAAGCAAGCAAGCATAGCAGCTGGCAGCTGGACCACGGACTGCTCAGTATTCGATTAAAAATAAAAGGCAAATAAATGCTGTAAATATTGGATTTCGCTGGCTCGTTGTATATGCCACACCCACGCGCACAGTGGGCGCACAATGTTGTTAAGCATCAAATTTAGATAAGTTTTTGTAGTTGTTTGGGAAGAATATTAAAAGGAGAAAACAAAAATAATAATAAGATAACTTTGATAAGCTTAGTTTATGACGACATTGACTGTTTTATTCTATATGAGTTCTAGCTTACTTCATCTGCAGGAAATCTCTATGTAATTCCTTATTAAAATTTATTTTTAAGCAACATTTAACGTCTATTTTTATTCCTTTACAGTAACTTCTGACAACATTTAATACATATTGCCAGTTGTATGTTTCAATCATATCAGCTTTACTTATGGCTTATGGCTTTCAGCAGAGCTGCCATAACAAATTACTTTATCTTCATCACAATTTTATAGCTCTTACATATAGTTAAGTGTTCCACTGTGCAATGTCAAGATTTGTTTGCCAGGCGAATGGGTTGCAATCAAATTTATTGCGCGTCGAAATGCTGCCAGCAACAGCAACAGCAACAACAGCAACAACAGCAACAACAGCAACAGCAATAACAATGACAACAACAGCAGAGGAAGGACAACAAGCAGCCGCAGCATCGACAGCAGCCAAACGGAAGCAACGCAGCAACAGGAAGGCCCCAAAGTGGATAATATTAAAACGCAATGCTGGACACTGACTCGTTGCTTGTTGGCTGCTGCTGCTGCTGCTGCTGCCGCCATCGCTGCCGCCGCCAAACGTTGTTTCATTGTTGGCTAAGCAGGCAGGCAGGCCGGCCGGAGCAGCGCAGTGCTGGCGAACAGGAACTGTAGGTTGAGACGGAAGTGTTGCCAGCCCGCAGTTGTGGTAGCAGCAGATAGATGTACACATTTATATATATAAAGATATATATATATATCTGGCATTTTTTATTGAAATATGAGAGGCTGGCTGGCAAGTGCGTTGGCTGTCAGCTGCCCTCAGCTGTTGCTGCACTTTGAGCTCACATCCAGCGAACGCTCAGTGAACGCCCACTGAGCACACCCGCCCAATGGCCAAATGTCAAGTGTCAGCCAACAAATTGGGTGGATGGGCTTAAGTTCAGTGCTTGCGGGCCGCCAAAATGTCATAATGTGCATCCTTTTGATGGCAACTTCATGTCACTTGCAGTTGCTGTCCGCATTAACCAACAGCAGCTGCTGCTGTTGCTGCAGTGCAGTGCCACAGTTTTTGGCTGTTCGGCCAGTTTAAAGCCGCATGTTTTTGGTCACTTGCATTTAAGCCACTGCGCCTGACACTGTCGCGGCTTTTTGGGCCAACGTCGCGTATACGTAATGCGCCTTTTTGTTGCCCTTGTTGCTGCTGTTGCTGTTGCTGCTGCTGTTGCTGTTGCTCTTGCTGTTTGTTTGCATTGTGTTGCTGCTGTTGCACACTTTGTCACTTTTGTTTTTACGCTCTCGCTTTATTGAGTTAATCGCTTTATGTGCCCCCTGTTGGACAGCACTTCTGACAGCGAAAAAAAAAGAGGAACTGACAAACGGCAAAACGGCAAATGCAAACGCAAACTGAATGCATTCAATGCGTCCATCCGTTTTGCTTCGTCCATCAATCCGTGCAACGTGGTAACTGCAGCTGCCTTTCCATTGTAATGAATGCGCCGTCATATGCATGACTCACTGACTGTCTGACTGACTGACTGACTGACGAACTGACTGACTGTTGCAATAAAATGAGCGTGTGAACAAGCTGGTGCAACATGGCGTATGATTAATTTAGGTTTCATTATAATTTGCTAACACATTTCTGTTTATAATTGCGAGCTAGTTGCTATTGATATTTGATATATCTGTGTACTTTCCCTCTAGCAATATACTAAATGTGCTCATTGGCTCTTTAATTGTGTGAGAAATGCTTACATTTTTGTGTTGATATGGGTTAGGTGTTGATTTGAGGCAAATATCTATGTTGAATATGTGTTAAATATGTCAAGAACTTCAAAATGATATGAACAATAGGTTTATCCATAGTTTTAAGGATATACAGTAATATGGGCAGATAGCTAGGCAAATGGCGTGAAGGATGCTGAAATAGTAAATAAATAAGTAAATAGTACAGAGAGAAAGAAGAACAATGCTAAGATGACTCAAATGTTAATTTTGAATCATGAAAATAAATCTCTCTGGTTGAGGATATATAATATTAGCTTGCTTATATTATATACATGCCTTATGGATCTCTCTCTGATACATGATACATAATCATATTATAATCAGAATTTCTGAATATCCCATGAGTTTGGGGCTAAGGAACTGTAGTTGCTTAAAAATTCACTATGCCTTGAACTACGCTCAGCTACTCAAACTCTCTCACTCTCACTCTACCTATCTCTCTTTCTCTCTCTCTCACTCTACCTATCTCTCTCTCTCTCTCTCTCCCTCTCTCTCCCTCTTTCGCTATATATCATCAATATCAATATAATTTCTCTAAATATTCCCACGCATTCCATCTCATTATTATGAAAAAAACTCAATCTCAATTCTAGCTCTCCCTCTACACATATGGTAGCTAAAAAAAAACTTTACTTGACTTCTCCCAACTTAATCTAAAATTCAGTTTATTTACCTTTACAGGCTGCATTGAATTTGCAGTTATTAAAACCAATCCCCACATTTTTCAACACTGTAACTAAGCATTGGCTTTTCTAGCTAAGCCCTTGGGAAGTTTTATAGATTCAGGCAATGCAGTGCAGTGGTCAGCTGCACAGTGGCTAAATTACTTCAATTACTAAGCACATTTTCGTTGAATTGACATTTTTTTCGCAGAACTTTGCATTACATATGCAAGCTGTCTTTGACGCTGACCCTCATATTTCGTTAGAATTGCTTTGGCATTAAATTAAAGCATGCCGCCATTCGGCTCTGACCAACAAAGCCAAAAACAATTTTCACTGATTACGCGCGTGGGCGTTGCCATTGGCTTTGGCATCGGCAGGCGGCTCATCAGCTGGAGGCAAGTTGTCTCTGTCGCACCTGTCCAACGCTTCATCATTCATTTTGTATGAGCGTCGAGCTAGTGCGGCTGCTTGGTCGTGTTCATGTCTAGAAATGCAAATTGCAGGCAATCAATGACCACAACAGCAACAATGAGCACACACACACACACACACACACACACATACGCATAGAATGATTGTAAACGCACACACACAGATGCATTCATAGTGGCAGCAGAGCAATTTCATATGTCACAATGCAAAACCACAAGCTCACCGGCACGTTTGTACCCAGCTCGGGTGCCCATTGTCCTGTGTCCACCTGTTTGGGCATGTCCTGTGCTCAAAACTCTCTGCTCTGCTCTGTCTCTGTCTCTGTGTCTGCTGTCTGCTGTCTGGCAACAATTGGCACGGCTGCATGTGCATGCAGCAAAGCCTGTCTGCCGCTCATTTACCTCGGCTTATAACACCTTAGTGAGCGACTCTCACTCTATGTTCGCCTGCCTTCCTGCCTCCTGCTTGCTGACTCCTGCTTTAGGTGTTGAGCCAAGGGGCATTTGTTGCCTGATTTATGCTCAGGCTCGTGCGCATTGTTTGCTTCGGCTTGACAGCCAACACTTGGACGAGTTGTCAGACAATTAAAGCGTTGCCTTTGCTGCGTTTAAATTACACATAATTAATGTTGCTTATATTATATCAATTCTCAATGGAATATTCTCACAGCTGCCATTGCGGTTCGCACTCAAGTCAAGTGAGCGCCGCCAGCTTAATTAGGCGCCTTGTCGCAATTGTCTCGGCTTTGTTGTTCGGCCTGTAGACACGAAACACGGAACACGAGAGAGTGAGAGGAGACACGAGTCAGGTGTCTCGAGCCTGACTCCTAGTTCGGTACGTTTTGGGGTTTTCGGTTGGTTTTGGGGGTTTTTGGTTTTGGTTGTAGCTTGGTCAGTCACTCGGTTAGTTAGCCCCATTTGCCATTTGCCATTTGCCATTGTGTGTGGCATTTCAAGCTGTGCCAGTGGCCAATGGCAAAGGTGAAAGGTTGAATGTGCGCACACGAGAGTGCCAAGAGAATCAACCATTGGAAAAGCAATTAAAACTTGGCATCGCTCTTAGTTGTTTATGTTATAGCAACTAACTGCTTTCAGCTTACGGCTTTCGGCTTTTAGCTTTCAGCTGCTTGGCTCAATGCAAATCCCCAGGACAAGGTCGGGTCGCATTAACCTGTCTTAGCTCTCGTAATAACATATTTACATCAAAGTGCCATAAAATATTTAAAGGGCAGGAGGTTGACGCTGCGACTGAGTCTGAGTCTGAGTCTAAAGTCTTTGGCCTGGGCCACATCCGTCTCAAGTCCAACCGCGCACCACTTCCGCCAGCCATCGAACTTGACCAGCTGTGCGCGTTGCGAACTTTCAAAACTTAACAATGAAAAACGCTAGAGAAAATTTTAAAGGCAACAGCAACAACAACAACAACAACAGCAACAGCAATAGCAGCAGCAACTCGCAACAAGCTGCAACTTAAGCTGTAAAAACTTTTGCAATAACTCTTGTGTGGCTGGGTTGGCAAATCTGCGCGCATCCATAAAACACGAAACGAAAAGACGAAAAAACGAGAACAACAAATAAATAAAAAACAAAAAAAAAAAAAAAATTGTTCGAGACTTTTGTTGTTGTCGCTGGGATATAAAAGCAAAATTAACGCAACGCATCGACATTCGAGGTGAACTCTCTCCAGAGTCACAGCGGCGTGTGCCGAGGTGTCAGCAATGGAGGTCCGAACTGCGAGCTGTAAGAGTCAGAGTCGTAAGTCCGTGTCCAAACTGCAAAGAGGCGACACCCAACCTCTGCTCCCACAGCCCAGCCAGCAGGAAAACCGCGTAATAATAAAATATGATATGAAAAACCTTGTAAAGCGCCTTTCAGACAATTTATAACAGCAAAGGCAACAGCAGCAGCACCAACAGCAGTTGGAACAATCCACAAGGGCAGCTCAGGGAATGGAGATAGAGCTCCAAAAGCAAGCAAGCATAGCAGCTGGCAGCTGGACCACGGACTGCTCAGTATTCGATTAAAAATAAAAGGCAAATAAATGCTGTAAATATTGGATTTCGCTGGCTCGTTGTATATGCCACACCCACGCGCACAGTGGGCGCACAATGTTGTTAAGCATCAAATTTAGATAAGTTTTTGTAGTTGTTTGGGAAGAATATTAAAAGGAGAAAACAAAAATAATAATAAGATAACTTTGATAAGCTTAGTTTATGACGACATTGACTGTTTTATTCTATATGAGTTCTAGCTTACTTCATCTGCAGGAAATCTCTATGTAATTCCTTATTAAAATTTATTTTTAAGCAACATTTAACGTCTATTTTTATTCCTTTACAGTAACTTCTGACAACATTTAATACATATTGCCAGTTGTATGTTTCAATCATATCAGCTTTACTTATGGCTTATGGCTTTCAGCAGAGCTGCCATAACAAATTACTTTATCTTCATCACAATTTTATAGCTCTTACATATAGTTAAGTGTTCCACTGTGCAATGTCAAGATTTGTTTGCCAGGCGAATGGGTTGCAATCAAATTTATTGCGCGTCGAAATGCTGCCAGCAACAGCAACAGCAACAACAGCAACAACAGCAACAGCAATAACAATGACAACAACAGCAGAGGAAGGACAACAAGCAGCCGCAGCATCGACAGCAGCCAAACGGAAGCAACGCAGCAACAGGAAGGCCCCAAAGTGGATAATATTAAAACGCAATGCTGGACACTGACTCGTTGCTTGTTGGCTGCTGCTGCTGCTGCTGCTGCCGCCATCGCTGCCGCCGCCAAACGTTGTTTCATTGTTGGCTAAGCAGGCAGGCAGGCCGGCCGGAGCAGCGCAGTGCTGGCGAACAGGAACTGTAGGTTGAGACGGAAGTGTTGCCAGCCCGCAGTTGTGGTAGCAGCAGATAGATGTACACATTTATATATATAAAGATATATATATATATCTGGCATTTTTTATTGAAATATGAGAGGCTGGCTGGCAAGTGCGTTGGCTGTCAGCTGCCCTCAGCTGTTGCTGCACTTTGAGCTCACATCCAGCGAACGCTCAGTGAACGCCCACTGAGCACACCCGCCCAATGGCCAAATGTCAAGTGTCAGCCAACAAATTGGGTGGATGGGCTTAAGTTCAGTGCTTGCGGGCCGCCAAAATGTCATAATGTGCATCCTTTTGATGGCAACTTCATGTCACTTGCAGTTGCTGTCCGCATTAACCAACAGCAGCTGCTGCTGTTGCTGCAGTGCAGTGCCACAGTTTTTGGCTGTTCGGCCAGTTTAAAGCCGCATGTTTTTGGTCACTTGCATTTAAGCCACTGCGCCTGACACTGTCGCGGCTTTTTGGGCCAACGTCGCGTATACGTAATGCGCCTTTTTGTTGCCCTTGTTGCTGCTGTTGCTGTTGCTGCTGCTGTTGCTGTTGCTCTTGCTGTTTGTTTGCATTGTGTTGCTGCTGTTGCACACTTTGTCACTTTTGTTTTTACGCTCTCGCTTTATTGAGTTAATCGCTTTATGTGCCCCCTGTTGGACAGCACTTCTGACAGCGAAAAAAAAAGAGGGGAGCAACTACTGCTGCTGCTACTGGAAAAACGGATTCGATATAGCTACACATACACACATACACACTCACTCACATCACACTCTCCCTCTGTGAAGCATTCGGTATTTGCCATTCGAGCATGTTTGCCTTTCTGCACTTTCTGCCAGCTCAACACTTTTAATTAATCTGCATCAGATAGTTGTTCCCACTCTCTCTCTCTCCCTGCTTCTCCCTCTCTCTTTCTCTCTCTTTCTCCCTCTCTCACTATCCACTTCACTGTGCCTTTTGCAGCTCTTAATCGTTGCAACTCGTTTTTCGTTTTTGGCAAACAAAGTTTAATGTGTTTTTATTGATTGCGTCAATATGCGGCCCTTTTGTATATGCACATTTTATTGTGGCTGCTATATAAATATATACATATATATATATACGCCACGCCCATCGCCCACCGCCCACCACTGCGTGTGTTCAGCGGGAATTTTGATTGAGCGCCCGTTTGTTGATTTATGTGCAGCAGTTCGGGAATTTATGTGCGGTCGTTGAAAAATGCAAAAACGCGGGCACGAAAAACAGAAGAAGAAATTCCAATTGAAATAAAATAGGAAAAATTCATATGCGATTGCTAAAAAAACACCCACACACATAGTTTGCTGTATAATTAAAGGTAAGTGCACATATTTTAATTTTACATTCAAATATGCGTGTAAATAACGACGGCGTGAGCACCATGTAAACATGCTGAAGTGGAAAATCAGTTGATTTTCAAATTGGTTTTCCATTGAGTGCAGCTGGCGCATAGCTGAATAACAGCTATCGATAATATTAAATATGAATTAAGTTTTTAATACGTTTTCATATGTGTAAAGAACAAATATGAATGCATAAGAGAAATTGATAAAAACTTTTGCTGAATATTCAATTTAATCATGGCACGCTTTGCACGACAGATCAACAGACAGAAATATCATACTCTCTCAATCTAGCTCTGAGCAGACTTCGGTTATTTTCGTTTTGATGTTCGGCTGAGCGCCTTGCGTTGAACTATTCGTGTGCCGCTCTTTTAACGAACATCGTTTAGAGAGCGACACGATTGCCATTCGCACGAAGACAACGCTCGCATACACACTAATACATACATAAAAGACTTTTTGTCTCATCAAACTCAACCACGATCTCGATCAAGCTCTGAGCAACCTTCGGTTATTTTCATTTTGATGTTCGGCTGAGCGCCTTGCGTTGAACTATTCGTGTGCCGCACTTTTAACGAACATCGTTTAGAGAGCGACACGATTGCCAATCGCACGAAGACAACGCTCGCATACACACCAATACATACATAAAAGACTTTTTGTCTCATCAAACTCAACCTACGATATCGATCAAGCTACGATCGCGAACGAGCTCGTTGCAAAGCCGAAGCAGTCGATTGCTCTCTGAGAGTGTTAGTCAAGTACATTTATACGTAGACATTGAGAATGGCTTGACTGCTCAATATCATTCAATATGTATTCAACAATGTGCATATTATATGTACATGATGAGGGATTGGGAGAGCTAAGAATATTATAATACACATTTGAGCAAATATCGAGTTGTTGCTTGAGTGTCTTGAGGGAGTGTGAGCACAGGTTGAATAACATTCCCGCGCTGCATGCTTCAACTCTTACAAAATTGATTGCTAATCACGATTTCATATTGAAATGAGTCAATAATCAAGCTGTGCTAGACTCTGAGACGTTAGTAACTCTATCTCTTCCAATTAAATAAACAGCTTAATTTGAATACACACAATAACATTTCCTAACCAACTTATGCCAGCTAAACTTCAATTCGACTACATTTTCATCAAATATATTCACAAATATATATGCACTAAAGTCTCTATCTAAAGGCAGCAAACACATTTTCAAATAGAAAAATTTGCAATTCGTGCAGCAATTTATGCATGCAAATTGTGCTATTATTTATGATTCTTATTAACTCATCTCGCTTGCATAGCAAAGTATTTCCTTTGTCTCAAACGAAAATCCTTGAAGATTTCTATTTGCTTTCATAATTCGCCATGGCATTATTGCACTGCCCACGCGTCCTGCTCCTCACATACATAATGTTGCATTATCTGCAATACATTTGCATAACACTCATACGCCCCATGAGCATTAAGTCAGTCAGCAGAGACAGTAAGGCAGCCGCAGATGCCCATAGAGATAGAATAGAATAAGATAGATATGAACGAAATATGTAAATAATATTTCAACAATAATTGCTTTTCAAACTCAAGTGCCAGCGTCAAGCATCCTTTCATCTATCTCTACCCCACTCACTCTCTCTCTCTCTCTCTGTCTCTCTTCCTTAGTCACTTTCTTTCATTTCAACAGCATTTTCTTGGTTGCTGGAAACAAAAGGAAATGTCCAAGTGCTGCTGCTAAAAATAATTAAAATTTAAAACGGAATAAATGCACAAGAATAACATTTACATTTATATCCTTGTCCAAAGACTCTGCTCTGCTGCTGCTCTGCTGCTACAGCTCTGCTGCTGCTGCTGCTGCTCTGCTCGTTGCTTTACAAATAAATTCAAATTCAACAAGTTGAGTTGAGCTGCGTACTGATTCACTCGAGAGAATAGAAAACGTATTTAAAATTAAACTAATGCTTATAGTTATTGCAAAACTATGGCGAACTCAAATGCCAGTGCACATTGAATTGCAATGAGGCAACTTGTCTTCAATTGATGCTGAAATGTCAACTGAAATGTCATGACAGTTGGCAAGGAGTCCGACTCGGAAGTGAATGAGAACGGCAAAGCGGCAAAGCTTCAAGTGTTCCATTTTAACAACTTGAGGCAGCTGCAAGGATGGACAGCCAGCCTCACAGCCAGACTGCCAGACTGCCTGTCTGATGATTATCTTCTATATGTCCAGGCAACCGCAATTGAAAAGCAACTACGAACTCGCTCACCAGTGCATAATGCAGCCAAGCAGGCTGTTAGGCAAGGGATAGAGATAGGTAGCTCTATCTCTCCCTCTCTCTGTTCTCTGTTGGCCAAGACCAAGCAGCTGCTGGCAATTGTTTTTGTGCAGGCAATTGGATTTGCGTTTTGCTCACATGCTGATACGACAGCAGCTAGCAGCGAGCAGCGTGCAGCATCGTAATATTAATATTAGTCTTGGATAATGGCACAGAACTTGACTCCCAAAGTGGATGTCAGTGCGCAATGGGAGTTGCTAGCCAGAAATTGCAGTTGGATAAGCAAAATGTTAGATAAGGGAAATGCCATTAAAGCCGAACATGGCTAGAGTTAACTAGCAAGCGTTCGTTCCGTTCCTTTGCATTGCCACTTGAATCTAATGCATGTTATTAGCCTTTGATGCACTCGAGTCAAGCAATTGCAATTGCAGCAGGTGTGAGAGCAGCATTCACATACAATTTTCTATAGAATTTAGTGGAAATGCGCTCAATCAATTTAATCGTTCGCCACATTTTGACACACTTGAGAGACAACTTTTAAACTGGCAACAAAAGTTAATATAAGCCAATTATTAAGTGAGAGAGGCAAGTAACATAGGTAAATTATAATTATATTAATAATGCTGTTAACTAAGCTACAGAGCTCTCAACCAGCAACCAGGACTAGACTAAGTCGAGCAGATTTTACCTTCGGCAACAAAATGCAATCAACGCGTCCTTGACAAACAAATTTGCGAGGCACTTTTAAGCTTTTGGGTTGGTAGTCGACGAGCGACGAGCGACGAGCGACGAGAGTCAAGAGCTCTTCAAGCAAAAGAAAAGCCAATTATAATTAAAACAAATTCCATTTCGCCTTATCAGCGTCCGAGTTATCAAGCGCGATAGCGGCCCAGGGGAAAACGCAGCACGAGAAACATTTTCCCCGGTTGTCGAGGGGCGTGAAGTGTGGGCGTAGCGCGTCCTGGCAACGAGGGCTGCACACACACACAAAATACAATATATACATACACAAATATACATATACATATACTTTTGTGTGTGTGTGTGTGTGTGTTTCTAGCTGCCGCAGGGCTACATACTAACGACACTCAAATCAAATGCGATAATCTATGACCCGAGGGGGAGACACGACGCAAAAAGGCTGTCAGAAAAAAAGAACGAAAATCAGAAAAAGAACGTAGAGAGAGAAAAAAAATGAAACACAGCAGAGAAAAACAAAAATAAGTAGCCACACTTAATATTTATGAGTAGCATTCGCATGCAGCTTTAATGGACAAGTGGCTGGCAAATATGCACAAACGGCTTTGTAGGTAAGACTAGCAGATATCCTATACTCTTATAGCACTATGCTGCAGACTCTTATTAAGTTGTTCTGTTTTAGTTCCTATATGTTCTACAAATTACCTATAAATTTGTTTTAGCTACTACTTAACTGCTGCAATGTCTTTTTAAACTCTTTTCAATGATTGATCAATCAACTACATTTATTTGTAGTCTTATAAAAACAAATTCCTTGATAAGTTTTCTTCACATTCACCAGCATTCAACACACTTTTGGCTAAGCCATTGCTAGGGTATATAAAAAGCGAGCAGCTAGTAACAAAAAATTGAGGTAACGAGTAATGGAAAAATGAGTGAGTCGCTAGGCCAAGGCGCTGGGAGACAGGTGGCAGTGGTGGGGAGTGGTTGACGCCCACAAAAATTTCCTTGGATTATTTAACTACTGTTGATGGCGGCGGCGGCGGCGTTGCCAAATGGCAGGACATCGAGAAGGACACAGGACAAAAGGACGTGGAAATGTTGTAGCTCAACTAAATGAAAGCGGCAAGTGAATGAAACAGCGAAACGAAACGAAACGAAACCAAACGGATGGCGGGCCATAGCAAATAAAAATAAAACGCAAAGAGCGCTCGCGGCTCTACATTCTTGGGGGGAGGAAAGAGGGCAACAGGCAGGTGGGGGCGTGGCATGGCGACAACTCTCAAACCGCAGAGGCCACGAAAACCAATGCAAAGGCATTGGCAATCGGCTAAAAAAATAAAAGCAGCTGAATAAGAAGCGGCAGAAGAAACATTTTCGCTTACCTGGGGGGCAGACCAAAATAAAACGAAGACGAAGAAGAAGAAGATGATGATGACGAAGAATCAGCAGCAGCAGCAAAAGAGGTGACTGCCTGGCACAAGGAATAAGGGTAGGCACGCTTCGGTTATTTATTTGCTCGTTTATTTTCAGCACTTTTCGGCGCATTTATTAGAAGTTGTTGCCCTAAGCATTGAACAAAATAACAGCAACAACAACAACAACAATAAGCTGAAGCGATTGCTTTAAGCAAGCACTGATGGGGGCGAAGATGCGTGGGAGGGTGGGGTGCTGGTGGTGGGGGTGTTGGTCGTAACGTAATGGCTGCTTAAGCAACGAAATGCTTAAGAAAAAAATATGAAAGACAAAGAAATGTATATATAAACGGTTAGACACGCATGCCAAAAATAAAAAATAAAAGAAAAGAGAGTGACAGAGCGAGAGAGAAGAGTGTAAGAGTGAGTGTAAGAGCGTAAGATAGAGGGAGAATATCGACAGCAGCGCCTGGCAATTTGAACTCGCTGACATGTTGTCAGCGTCAGGCGTTTCGTGGCGAATTGAAAATCATTTGTAAATCAAATTTGAAAATGCTGCCTGAAAGAGCAGATAAAAGGATGCATATAACGAGGTGGCATCGGAATAAGAACTTGACGAAGCTGTGAGTAAAAGCTTGTCTCGAGAGACAGAGAGAGACTGGCTGGCGAATGGTTGGGCGTGGGTGTTGGAGTGGTTGCGGGTGTGGGTGTGGGTTGAATCTGAATTTGTTGCTATGGCAACGTGAAATTTGTCAAATTCAGCAAACATCATTCGTCATGACTTTGCTTCATGCGCTGATTCCGATTCAATTGGGTTTTCTAAATGGAGATAGAGAGATATCAAACCAATCCCTATTATTCCCAACCCTCCCGTGGACTGGCTGGGATTATTGGCAGCGAACTTGCGTGGGGACTGACATTGGAGCTTTGTCAGGATAAGCAGTCACTGCCGTTGCTCCTACAGAGAATGATGATGATGCGGTCCAGCTGGACAGCCAGCAGAGTCAAGAAGGCAGACAGAGAGACTGAGAGACAGGGAGACTGAGAGACAGACAGAGCTTAGCTCTGACTCTCGACTGTCATTCACGAACTTCTTAATTGTTTGTTATTAATGATGGCATTGTTGTTGTTGTTGTTGTTGCTGCTGTTGACTGTCAAATTGAAAATGACAAAAATGAATGGCTGGCGGCAGTCAGTTAAGCTTTCAAGTGACTTTGATGAATGCCGCCTGGCAACAGCCACAACAAAACTAATTGATTAGCCCTTGTCACTCCCCTCCCTGACATTTCTTGTTCATTTCTAACAAACACAGCCTACACAAATTGCAATCGCAGCAAATTAATATAAGCACTTTTCACACCAATCACATCACTGTCCACTGTCTAACGTGCTGTTGAGAATTGCAGAGAGAGGCTCATGGTGCGTGTGCTATAAATAAATTGACACTCGACCAATTTACAATAAATGACAGCACTTGTCTTACACTCACTCACTCTGTCCATCGAGACGCCGCCCAATTCGAGTAACTCTGCTCGACAATCAATAAGCCAAAGCTCAAGCGTCCCGAACTGTGGCTCGTCTATTATCCGAGTTAATAGAGGTAGTTTTTTGAAGTGCAAAACGCTTGAGAGCCATTTGGCTTTTTGATGGGCGCACATAAATTTGCGATTATGCGGTTCATTACATAACGAAGAGCACTCATCGATGTAAATGGGCGCAGCGCACAGACATTTGGCCACGAAACTTGGCTCGAAGCTTGCCTCGCATTATATTTATGCCCTATTCGCAAATATTTGTTTATGTGTGCGACGAAGAAATCAAGTTTCTGTGCCGGAAATGTAAGCTGAAATTGGGCAGAATATGTCAAATATGAACTTGAATAGTTAAGAGTTTGTAGCTCTTGGAATTATTTAGGAAATGCATAAAGTAAATGAATGAATTTGTAGAATGCATTAACAAAGCTCGATTGAGATGACGAAGTTGTGAAACGACGAAATATTAAGAAAATATTTTAGGCAAGGCCAGCTGAGTGATTCAAGTTGTCTTAGTCTAAGTTATGCTCAAGGAATTAGTCTAAAAATTCTTTGTCTTTCATGGTTCTGATTCTTGTCTTAGTTTAGATCTTGCTTTAGGTTTTGATTCAGGTGTTGGTCATGCCTTGCTCTTGATCTTAGTATTAATCTTTACTCTAAATAAATATTAATATATCTATAAAATATTGTTTTAGATATTTATATATCCGATACTGAAATACCAAAAAAAAAAACATTTTTAGTTAAATTTCGCATTTGATAACTAAAACCAAGTTCATTAAACATTTTCTCTGCAATTTCACACTTTAATAATTTAAAATCCATTCCCATTGCCATTTCATGTGTTACAACTAATGCGCATTTGCCACGCCCACGCAGCTGTTGATGCGCCCATTGTTAGTTAGTTATGCCCCCGATATACACTACTCACCGTGGTTGTGGCCGGTGTGGTGGCCGTATGCGGCGTATAGGCCGCATATGCCGGCTGGGGCAATGGGGCCGTATAGCGATAGGCCTGCTGAGCGACCGCAGCGGCAGCAGCGGCAGCGGCCGGTGCATAGCCCTGGGGTGTCCAGCTGGTGGCACCGCGATATGGTGCGCCCGCTGCTAGAGCGGCGCCAGCAGCAGCAGCAGCTGGGCTGGTCATGGCCGGTGGACGCTGTGGTATGGCGCCTTTAAGTGCGACGGCTGAGGCGGTCAACGGTGCGCCGGGAAAAGCGCTGCGCGGCGTTGGCGGTGCGGCTGCGACGCTAGCGGCACTGGACGAGCCCTGCAAAAAAACAAAACAAAAAAACGGGAAAAGGTGAAAATAGTAAAATGAGAAAGAGCGAATCCGATTTAGTTGTGTGTGTGTGTTGCATGCATAAATAATGCAGCGCGCGGATTTTGGTTAGGTTTTTGTTGTTGTCATAAATGGAAACCGCAGCGCAGCACAGCTGCCTCTAACGGTTCGCGAAGCTTTGCTTACCGCTAACAAAAACCGCCATGACATCCGCCATGACACACACACACACACACACACACACACACACAGATACAGGCTGCAGGATTTTTGTTTTATTGAGTGCCAGTTCCGTTAGTTCATAAACAAAAAAATAAAAATAAAATAAAGGAAAACAACAACAAATAAGAAGAAGCAGCAGCGAGTCAACAACAAAGCGTCGGTCATAAATAAATTTTTGCGAAACATTCAACGAGTGTGAAGGCAGATGCAACAGTCGCATGACAGTCTCGCCTGTGTATGTGTGTGTGTGTGTGTGTGTTTGTGTGTGTGTGTGTCCTTGTCCTGCCTCGTCGCGCTTCCTGTGCTCCAGTTTTGCATTGCAAATGCATTTGGCTCGCCCAGAAGCTTTTGGGCCATTTGTTTTTTGTTGCCAGCCCGGTTATAAACACAAATAACTCGAGGTATTTCTCTCTCTCTCTCTCTCTCTCTCTCTCTCTCTCTCTCTCTCTCTATTTTTTTCCGTATCAACTGATATATTTGAATGCGCTGAACTGTGCATACAATAGTTGCCTGCCTTTGCTTTTTTCTTCTTCCTCTTCAAGCTTTTTGCCATGCAGTTTACAAGGTGAATAATTTCGTGTTGTGAATTCGCATTTCTTGCTGTGGCTGCCTCCCGCAAGTTTGGCTGTTGTTTTTGCATTTGATTGCAACCACAGCTCACAAAATTTGCTGTTGCCTTCAATAAATAAAAAAAAAAAAAAACAAAACAACAAAAAGCGGAAACAACAAAACGCCATTTTGTTTGCTTGATTGGCTCAAACGGATGCGAGTCATTCGCATAGCTTGCGGCGCGCTGCTTGTGCAACGTGCAACGTGCCAGTTGCATTGCGTGTTGTTCCCTTGATTTTTACAACTGGCAAATGTTTGATTTTGGTTTTGCGTTTCCCAGCGCTTCAGCATTTCCAGTTAATTTTCGTGTGCATGCAATTTGATTGCGGTGGCGCCGCCGTCGAAACGCTGCCCCCCTTCCAAGAGAACTTTGCTCTCTAATTTGGCAGCCAAATGACAGAGGTAGAAGAAAAACAAAAAAAATGAAATGAAATGAAATGAAATCAATGCGAATTGAGCTGCCTGTGTATGTGTGTCAAGTTCTTGCCGCAAGTAAAACATGCAACGCTGGGGTAAAGCAATCAAGTCAGCTTTAGTCCTAGCAATTGAAGGCTTGACAAATACAATTTGATAATTGACTATAAATTACACGCACACGCTGTGTTCAATTGGCTAACAAGAAGTCTGGCCAAATCACATGCTTATATTTCTTCGTTACTTTCCTTCATTTCTCAATTATAGCTTGATTCGCTCATTTCGCTAAGCCTTCAAATTTGATTTCAAAAATGTATTTTCCACAGATACTCATCGAATTTTTAACCTATTTCAATAATTTGTAGCACCTTGGCAACAAATGTTGCCTTAAGCTTCACACAGTCTAGGCTTGCACGTATGTGTGCGTATTTTCCTAAGAAGTTTTACGGTTATGCGCATAGACCCAAACTTTGCAAACTCCCATCAATTGCTTCAATTTTGGGCCATAAAAACGAACTGGCAAACATTTTAAGCGCACAAATGCAATAAATTTAAGCCGCTAAATTAGACACGTTTGCCACATTGTGGGCGTCGCCTCGCAAGGCACACACACACACACACATATATATGTATGTATATGGCATATAGTATATACTCTTACAATTGCTATCGCTCGCCTCACGACATTCACCGCCCCTTTACCCCGCTTCCTGGCAAAAATAATCATAAAGGTAATTATTTTATCGTTCGTTGAAATTCGCTTAATTTCGACGTCGGCTTGAAAAATAAAATAAAAACGAGAGCAGCACAGAAAAAAAACGAAAAAGGAGAGCTGTAGCAGTAGCCGACTAATGGAAAATATGAAGCTCAAGCGCCTAGTTTGCTTCGCCTGCTGCCTGCTGCCTCCTGACAGCGACAGCCCGGGCGGGCAGCTGTGGCAGTGCCGCAGATAGCACCAGCCAGCAGCAGCAGCAGTGCGGGGCCAGAATGAGGACGTGATTAATTATCAAATTGGGAGCCATTATCGCGTGCACTTCGTGGAGGGTGTTATAAAGTTTGTGGCACACGAACACACAGAGAGACGACAAAAAGGGACTCTCTAGCTGCCGTGGCAAGCCTTGTCCCCTGTTGCCTCGTCTCGTCTCGTCTCGTTTCGTTTCGTTGATATTATTGGTAATTTCGTCGCGTTTTGAACATTTTTGTTGACGCTTTTGTTCTATTCTATTAGATATTTTCGTTCGCCATTTTTATGCAAAGAGCGTTACGTGCCACGCCCACAAATGTGGCTGCCACGGACACAGCAAACGCTGCCATCGCTGCTGCTGCTGCTGCTGCTTATAGACATCGTTTCACGTCTTGCCTGTCCTGTCTGCTTGTCTGGCAAAGGCAAACAGCGCCCCGGCCAAAATCAAGCGCAAAATATTAATGATAATAATTTATTACGAACTGACAGGTAGACAGAGGGGAGAACCCAAAGCACCGCCACAGGGGCACAGCGTGGAGGTGTCGCTGTCACGCCTTACTCATGGGCACTGATAAACGCTTTGTGATTAGCGCTGCCAATGCTCCAATTGTTGTTGTTGTTGTTCGACGCCGCTCGACAGCCATTGTCATTTTTATTGTCATTTTGCAAATTTATGCGCAAATTCGAGTCTGGGTTTCCCTTCGCTCTATATGGAATTCTTCTTCGTTTTTTTTTTTCTTCTTCTTCTGCTCAGTACGTGCGCCTGGATAATTGCTTGGACAGGGTATGGCGTGTGTTTGCATAAGCCAAAAAGCCATTCGAGCCCGCATGAACAATACAAACACAAATAATAAAATATGTCAGCTTAAGTTAGTGAGTTTAAAGCGCTTTTAAAATCTACAAATTTTATTAGATTCTCAAATATTTTAAATGCCTTTACAGATTACTCTTTGCCAGACTAAAAAGTTTATTAGAAATATTTCGAAAATTGCCAAAGCTAGAAGCTGCAGCAGAGCTCAGCTCAGTTGGCGCTCAGTTGATTCAAATTCCAATATAGAATTTAACTTTTATACAAAAGTTATATATATATATAAAATTTAAATAGTCTAAGACACTCAGCACTCGTGACACTCTCAACGGCTTGCGCACAGCTTCTCTGCCGGCTCAAAATCATTTCGTAATTACTTGAAGCGAAATGTGTTGAAAAGGAAAGCAAAAGCAAAAGCTGCGCTGCAAGCGATTCACTTGGCAATGCAAAGAGCAAAACAAGAGCAGTGCCAAAGTAGAATGCATAATATTTGCATTTTGCCTAAGAAAAGTCTGCACACACACACACACACACAGAGAGAGAGAGAGAGACAGTCTGCCTCACTCATACACATTGGCAGGCTATGTGACTCTTTGCATAATTCATATTTTCCAACCACTTATTGTTTAAACTAAATAAAGCAAAAACTTTTTCCATAATTAAAACCGACGGCAGAGCTGCAGCAAGTCGCCTGGGGAATGGTTGGGCGTGCTAGGGGAGGGGGTGGCTTGGGCTAGGCTCTGCATATGCCCAGCGGAAAAGGCGCAAAAGCAGAAACAAAAGAATTTTTCTTTTCAGGCGCAAAATTTTCCTCCTCTTTTTTTTTCTTTTTTGCGTAGCCCGCAGCAAAAATCGCCAAGCGCTTAGCGGGCATATTGAAGTGCGAGCAATTTGTTGTAATAGCCATACAGGGTATCTGGCTGTCGGTCAACTGTATTTGGTTGTATTGTTGTGGCGCTTTAGCCTTGCGTATTTAAATTCTATGCGGTAAATTAAATTTTGTATTGTGCTCGCATTGGGCATGAAAATGCGCCACATAATAATGGTGTATAGGGGCGGTGGGGGCGTGGCATAGTCTATAAATAGCAGCAACTACCAAATCGGCTAAACAAAAGCGCGACAGGAGGTGCGGCTACAAATGAAAATGAGCGAACGGGCATCAGAAAACGACAGATTTTTCCTTCACTCTTGCCTTTGTTTTGGCTGTGCAAATGCACATGTGTGTGTGTGTGTGTGTGTGTGTGTATTACATATATGCAACTTTTTCAGCCTATTTTGCATATTTTCTCCAACATTTTCTATAGACCTTTTCTGCCATGCCCAACGGGCAGAAAGGGAAAGCAGCTTGTGTTTCAGTTTTTTATTTTTTTCTTCAATTATTTTATTTTCATTTTCAGTTTGCACTACTTGTTGGTATTTTTCATTTATGGATGAGTGTGTGTGTGTGTGTGTGTATGCATCCACTCAGCTTAAATATGAATATGCATTTGAATACTAGTTTTGTTTTGCTGCATTTTTTTTTTGAATCTCTGCTGAGCAGTTGTTTTCATACATTTGCTTAGCAGTTGAATATTTTTCTTTGTATAAATGCCAAGAATTGTAAGAAATAGAAAAATTTCTAGGAAAATGAGAGTTGATATGAATTTAAAAAATGTATATATAAATATTTGTCATAGTTGAAATTAGAATTTCTCTTTAGCTCAAAATTTATTGTCACCTATAAATAATCAGCTAAGTCAGCTAGATTCGAGCGCCTGGCCCAATTGGCTTATGGCTTCATTAACATAATTTGAGCTATTTGTTTTTCACGTAAAATAAACTCCTCGGCGCATTATGCTATAGCACATAATTCATTTCACAAAACTCTTCAAAATGAGGCAATAAAATTGTGTTTTATGTGAAGCATTTGAAATCTTAAATTTCCAACCGAACTAAAATGTCTATAAAAAGGGCTCAAATGTCTACGAATTTCCATTATGCAAAGATAAAAGGACGGCACGGCGGTTGCCTCAGAATCAGAATCAGATTCAGCTTCAGTGCGTACCTCTCAGGCATCGCTCTCTCTCTCTCTCTCTCTTGCTCTACGCTGGGCAATTCATCTCAGTGCGTTTATTTTATGACCACGTCTTAGCCCGAGTGCCAAGTGAGGCATAAAAGTGGATGCTCACCCAAACCAGAAACAGCAACAGAAACAGAAACAGAACCAGACCCTGGAATCAGAATCAGCAGCAGAAGCCCTATCACTATAGTCCCTAAAACGTAACGTAACGTAGGCAGTCGTTGGCCACGCACACCTTAAAGGCAAACGGCAAACGGTAAAGGCAATGGCAACAAGGACAATCTGCGTGCGTCAACGACGCGTGCAAGTTTTATGTTTCCATCATAAACGATAATATATAACAGTACCGAGCACATTAAACAGAGCCAGAGTCACTGGAGACAAAACTCCAGCTGCGCTACGCTACTGGATACCTCAAAGAAGCTTGCTCGCATCGGCTCACGCTCTTTTTTGGCTTGAGCTGCATGCAAAGACATGGCACGCCCACGTCTCGGCAATAATCAATTTAAAATTTTGCACGCCTTTGGCTTTGGCTTGGCCTGCTCCGTCTGACAGGAGGACATTCAACAAATTTTCATTAAATGTAACAGCTAAAAGCAACAACAGCAACAGCAAAATGCTGCTGCACGAGCGAAATCCAATAAAATGAACGAGTTGAAATGTCGCCAAGGCAGGCTGAGGCCAGAGGCTGGGGCGTGGCTAAGCGTCAGTCGTTATCGCTGTGATTTGAAGATATTTTTCTTCTTTTTTTTTGCCAACAGCAGCAGCAATAACAATTGCAGACGGTGTTGCCCAACAAACACAAACACAAACAAACATAAAAAAAAAATGACATTTACGACAAAATTACATTTCTGTGCGAATCCTTGTTTCGGGCTTAACGTAGAAATTGAACTTTTGGGTAAACGGGTTGCGTTCTAAGCTCTTAACACCACAGCAGTCGTCGTCCGGGCGCAGCAGCAGTCAAAACTTTGCTGCTAAAATCATTTTCCATTTGCTATATTTGTGAGAGAGAATGAGAAAAAGTAGCGGAAACAGCTGCTTGTTATTTATGTTCTGGACACTGCGCGAAGGCGTGAAAATAACAAATCAGCAAAGAAAAACGACGGAATTGTAAAAAAAAAAAAAAAAAGATTAGGCGAATTGCTAATACGCTGTGAAAAGAATTCGAGGAAATTCAGAAGGCAACATTTATATTGTTAGCTAAGAGAATCATATATAAAAACAGTTTAAGGATATCGCTCACAATCACAAAGAGTGCTTCATATTAAGCTCAAATCAATTCTCTTCTTGAACACATTACAACATCTCGCTTTCTCAGCAAGCTTACTCTAGTTACGCTACCCTTGCATACTCTATGCAATTTTGCATCTCCCAGAAATTTATATATATTTATATAAAGTGAATTGAAATAATTTTGCAACTTTCGGCGCCTTTGCTAGGCAGGGCAGCTGTTATTTATGCCACGTATTTATTTTAGGCACAACATAAAATTTCATTTTGCCGCTGTTGCAATTGCATTTCATTTTTTTTTTTTTTTTTCGTTTTGGCCATTGTGTTGCGGGCCAACTTTTTCGGTTGTAGTTGAAAATTATTTTGTTAATAAATTCAAATGCAGCTGGCTAAGTGCAGTTTTGGTAACGACGGGTCGGCAGCTGGCCAAAAGCGCACGACTCATTTAAGCCATCATTTAAGCTCGTTTCCTGTGCCAGTCACGTGCGCATCATAAATTCAACGCTCGACAAAAATTACAATTTTAGTTTTAATGAAAATTCTGCACAGTAATTGTAAATTTTGCAACCCTTGACCGCCCGCCTCGCTCGCCCAGCGCATTTATATTAACTGCACATTTTTATTGAATTTTTAATGCGCTCGTTGTCTCTGTCTCCGTCTCTATCTCTTGCTATCTGCAGTCACATTTAGTTGACATTTAGTTTGCCCCAAAAAGTAGGCTATGAATTTTTATGTTCACAATTAAATTGGTAAATTACAAAAAACATTATTGAGCATTATTTAATTATGTTAGCCGTTTCGAAATCTAATTAAAAAAGTCATTTAAGTTCGAGTTGCAGAAGTGTTTAGTTTTTCAGAAGTTTCTAGATTTTGTCTACTATTTTTATAACTATTTGCTGTTGATTAGGTGATCAGATTGGTTTTATAGTAGGAGTAGTAGTAGTAATAGTAGTAGTAGTAGTAGTAGTAGTAGTAGTAGTAGGAGTAGTAGTAGTAGTAGGAGTAGTAATAGTAGTAGAAATGCTTAGAGTCTGTGGCTTTTGTTGATCTGTGATCTGATGTTTGAACATTCAAAATTTCTCAAATTTATTTCAATTGAATATAATAAAGTTCAAGCCTAAAAAGCACCTTGCTTCATAATTCCTATTAGTCTATTAATCACACAGTCAAACTAATTATAATTACGCTGCCTTTTCTATAGAATATACCAAAAATACTAGAAAAAATACTAACTTTCTTATAATTAATTACTGCACAACAACTAGCATAAGCTCATCTCTGTGTCACACTCAAAGAGCGACCAAAGCGACAGATGTAATATAAATTCACATTCAACTGTGTCTGCAGAGTAAACGCTGTAATCTTTGTTAATTCTTTTTGGTATTTACAAGAGAGAAAAAAGCAGAAGACAAGCGCCAGCCTAGCGCTCACATAATGGCTCGTTTTTACACTTGCGGTTACAGGGTATGGCCAAGCAGAACAAAAACCCAATTATACGTCAAGACACTGCAACTCCTCTCCCTCTCTCTCTCACTCTCTCTCTCTCACACTCTCTCTCGTTCTGTGTTTATTTGATTGTGCGTGTGCGTGCGTGTGTGTCTGCGGTCTCGTTGTGCGTGTTCATTCGTCAGCGCGAGCGACGCTTAAATTAAAATCTTTAAGCGGCTTTATGGTAACAAGGCGCCCATTTTGTTGGCCATGTAATCCATGCAAGGCAATAAATCTTTGTGCCCAAGCAAAACGGAAACCAGCTGCAGCTTTTCTTTAGCCATTCTCATTCGGGTTTGTTTTTACCACGCTTCTCTCAACTCATTCTTTATTTTCTTTTCGTTCTTCTTCTTCTTTTTTTTTGTGTGTTTTGTTTCGCTGGTTTCTTTGTTCAACAGACTCAACGCTCAAGCCGCAAACGCTACAGCGGCTACATTTGCGCAACTCCTACACTCGAGGCCGATGCCAAAATACAAAATTTAATTATAATTTCTTTGGTTTAGCTCGTTGCACGCTTGGCAATTGCGCTCTCATTTGGGGAATGTACAATTTACGGCATAGACCGTCGCCCATCTCCCTATTGTTCTTCAGTTATTATGGCAACTGTTGCTAGAGAAAGTCTTTCACTATGTAGGTGTCTACATGAAGGCATGCATCATGTATTTATGCATTCCAAATTTATCAAATTTGTACTCTAATTAAAATTGTTGTAGTGTGGCCTGGCATTCAATTCTAACATTCCAGCTCCAGCTCTCTATCAAATGCTAAACATACTCTCTATATGACACGCTTCAATTATTCTACCCAACTCAAAAACTGTGAACAATTTGTAAAGGGTCGCGTTTTTCTTGTTTTTTGTCTGAAATTCGATAGGAGTTGAACACGTTTTATTTGTAATTTTTTGTTGAAATGCGAAACACGTTTAACGGCTGTTGAAGCCGAGCCGCAGTCTAAAAGCAAATGTTTGTCGTTAAATGTCAACAAATTCGTATGCAGGAAATTGCTCGAGTCAACAATAACTTGAAGAGAAAGCATATCGGAATACGAATACGATACTGTTGCGATTACTGTTTAGATTATGATATGGCATCCCCGTTCGACTCATATTTCACAGCTGGCAAACGGAATTGGGCATCATAGCAATCATTGTCGTGGCATATTTGCACCTTTGCCAAGCCAACTCAGTTCTTACGCTCTGGTTGAGCCGTAAAAAGTGGAAACGACGCTGAAGAAATTGTATTTCAATTGCGGACTTGAGGCTTACAAAAAAGAAAAAAAAAAAAAAAGAAAAAAACCTTGTTGACGGCATCGTTAGCGTATAATTAAAAGCATGGACCCAGATTGAGAAGTGTGCATAGCTGGCTTTTATTTGTGCTGCTTCTTTTGCCTTTGCTTCTTCTTTCAATTCGACTTGGCCATGAGGCTGGCATTCGCTTCGTTTCATTTATTCACAGTGTGGAGCCAGGCAAATGTTGTTTTAATTAAAAATAATCGAGTTTTGTGCGCAAATTGCAACAAAATGAGTTGACAAAAACTTTTTTGGCGCGTTGCATGCAAGGCTAACACACACACAGACGCACACGCACATTCATATGTGAGATAAGCTCAGCCGCCATTTTGTTCATTTTGTAAGACATGCGGCTGCTACGTGTGAATATCTGTGTATGTGCATGTGTGCACGTGTGCCTGTGTGTGTGTGTGTGTGTGTGTGTTTGTGTAGAGTCAAACAAAATGAAAATGTCACTGCATATAAAGGCAGGAAAAGCGTACGTGACTCGCATTGCCGGAAATTAAGCGGTGTCCCAACACGTCCAATGCAGGGCGTGGCAGCTGGCTGCTGCCCGAGGCGGCAGCAAGCAAGCAGACGACAATTGCAACCGCAAAAATGTCGCTTGTTTGTCAATAACAATGAAAATTCGTTGCAAATGGTAAAGATGCTGAAGAAAAATAAAATGTAGCATACTTTCGAGCGCCATAAATTTAATATCCAATTCAATAATGAAATTGAGTTAAAGCTCATGCTTAAATAATTCCATTGCAATGTGATTAAAGTTCTGTTTTATATTGGTTTTAGTTAAAGTTTGTTTTTGCTCTTGCTGCTGCTGGTTGTCATGCTGCCAGCTCGAGTCAGCAACAGCAAAGGCAACTTTTTGGTCAGTTGTTGCTGTTGCTGTTGCTGTTGCTGTTGGCAATTAACCAACTGAACATGGCAAATGCACACACACATATACACATATACTGCAAATTGTCTCTGTCCACTCACGTATTGTCGCAAATCGTAGTCCTGACTGTGCCAAAATTGATTGTAATTGCGTTGCTCAGCAATCGGGCGATGCAAATTGAAACGCAATCGCAGCAATGAGATGCGCTCTCGTATATAGTTCAAGCTGCTGCTGCTGCTGCTGCTGTTGCTGTTGCTGCTGTTGCTGTTGCTATGGCTGTTGGCTCTGTTGCTGCCTTTGTTCATCATAATTTTTGAACACACACGCGTGGCAATGTGTTGGCTGGAGCGTTGAACGGATACTGACAAATGGCAGGGCATTAGCGCGCGCGCCCGCTTGCTGTGCCATAAAGTTCCAGCCGAAACTGCACTCAGGTAAACCGAGACAAGCGCAACAGACTAAACAAATGTTGCACGTAAACAAGACACCGCCCAGGCAGCTGGCGGCGGCATATGAAATGGGATACGGAATGACTGCATCAATTATGCATCAATTGAAAAACAAGTTAAGTACAACACTTGGCGCCGTCACTTAATTCACGCGAACTTCAATACGATATACGACGTTAACAACAACAACAATGTGGCAACTTGAAGATGGTTTAAGTAGAATTCTCAATTGAGCCAGACAGCTAACTAAACTAATTTCACAGAATCCCATTGAATATAAAAAATAATCAAGCTAAGTGAAACAAAAAATTTACCAATGTACAAAATAGTATTTGAAGTTCGACTGCTGATAAATTCTTTATTTTTGTACTACTCTAACTAAAATAATGTGAAATTGTTTTAAAAAATAATTATATATATATATATATATATATATATATATATATATATATATATATATTATGTTTTCTTCTTGGCAATCAAAATATTGCATTTGTCATTCAATTTTGCTGCGTCGCGCTGATATTTTACTGAATATATTTTCATATTTTCATCTTTTATTCACATCTAAATATATATAACACAATTAACGTTCATACAGCTTAAATTAAATAATGTCCATACAGTTTTCTACTAAAAATTATATTTATAATTCTAATTATGCCATTATATGCAAGTTGCGTCCTAACATTTATATTATATTTCACACAGCAGTAAACATTTATATAACTTAAATTATGCATGTGAAGGCTAAAGGCAATGGAACAGTCAAACTTATAAACCACTTAGCAAACCATAATTCAGGCATGCTGTCCCTTTGTTAATTTCTACATATTTACATATATTACACACATACACATACAGTTACAATGGGCAGTCGTAAGTCCAAGTGAAATGCTCGAGGGATAAGCTGCTAAACTATTTGCTTGACTAGAATTGAAAAAGGTTTCAACTGAGTTAATAGAACATGGCTAAACAGAAAGAAGATAAGTTGAGAACGGTTTTCGCTTTGCATATTATGTATATACATATACATAAAAAAAAAGAAGAGTAAAGTATTTTTGAATAGAAAACACATTTTATTCTTTGGCATGGACTGTAATAAAATGTGGGCAATTATTTAGGCTTTTAACATGTCAGCCACGTGGCGCAGGCAACACAAATCGGAAACGGAAACAGATACGCACACACACTAATGCACATATGGTCCATATGCATGTGTGTGTGTGTGTGTATTTGGGGTGTTCTGCGAATTGAATTTTGATTTGGGTTGCCATTAAAGCGAATTGCCCAACCAAAATGAAAGACATATTTTTGCTTGAATGCCTCAAAAAGTTGACCGTGCCACATTCAAGCAACGTTTAACGCAACAGAGCGGCAGCAGCGGGGGCAGGAGGCGGGGGTTTGATTTTTACCAAATGTCAAATTGCAATGGAGGTTAACATTTGTCTGATTGGAAACTCAAGACTTTTAATGAGTTTTGTGAGTGGGCAGATGGACAAACAGAGCTAAAGAAAAAAAAAAAAGGTTTGAGGCTAGGGTTACAAAACTTTTGGCTTTATTTTTATACCCTGAGCCCATTGAAAATGGGAAATCAGGGTATAATGGTTTTGTTAAATGTATGTAACAGGCAGAAGGAGGCGTGGCAGACCCCATAAAGTATATATATTCTTGATCAGGGCGACGAGAAAAGTTGATCTAGCCCTGTCCGTCTGTCCGTCCGTCCGTCCGTCCGTCCGTCCGTCCGTCCGTCCGTCCGTCCGTATGTATGAACGCGTCGATTTCCGAAGATACAAAAGCTAGAGAGTTCATTCTTTTTGTGTTAGGTTCGTATATTGCACGCGCAGTACGAGTTTGTTTCAGAAATTCGATAACTTGTATATTTGCCTAGTTATCGATAAACGAAATTATCGGGAACCAGTTATAAAATTCTAGCTAATTCATCTTTAGAGTTAGAGTCTCCGAGTCTTCTGCATATATATAGATACTAATTTAATACAATTTCGGTTTTTGTCAGATTTTGGATTCCGGTCCCCACTTCACCCCACCACCCCCAAATGTGAAAAAAAATGCATTTCAAATACTAGAGACATGCAGTTTGGTTTAGCATATAGGTATGAATATCATAATCATAATCTGAAGAAATCAATGCGATTGTCCATCTAGAAACAGAATTATTAACCATCAAAGTTTTCTCATCAAACCCCATGTGGCGCAGCAACAAAGGCAGCGAGACAGCAAGCCGCCTGCATTGCTCACACACATACATGCTTACAAGCGTGTGTGTGTTCGTGTTTTTGCATGTATAGTTTCTTACGCGTCCACGCGCGTGGAGAATCGAAACGAAGCATTCTTGGAATATGATTCGTTCGAAGAAGGGCTCAGGGGATTTCGTAGTCGAGCAGTCTCGACTACAGCTTTCTTACTTGTTTCTTCATGGCATTGGCACTGAAATTGTGACTGTGACTGTGACTGAAACTGTGCTCGTATTGGCACAAAGTTCACACAAATATTTGAGCTAATAAATTACATTTTGCTTATACTTTTCAATCAAATATCAAATTGACAACTTGATTAAATATCATATACGCTGCAGCTGGCAAAAAATTAAAGCCAATTCACAAAAGAGCTAAAGGAACTAAGCATTCAGATTAAGTTTAATATTTTGAAAAGTAAATCCCATTCAAATCAAATCCCAAACAAAATCAAAATTAAACATATACATATTTCTTACAACATATTATTATTTAATAGAAATTTGAACAGCGCATTAGCTAGTCGACTTAGCCGGCTTTTATTTCTATTTGAGTCTAGCTAGACATCAATTATGCCAGCAGGCGCGTAGACCCATTTCCAGTTGCTGTTTGATCAAGTCAATCAACGGTCTGATTGCTGAACTCGAACTAATTTGCTAAATTTAACAAAGCGCTGCCAACGTCGCACATAACCAGCAGCTAGGTGTGTGTGTGTGTGTTGCCAATGGGGACTGGGCCAAGTTAATTACAATAATGAAGCTAATTTCGTTGTGCGTTAAAAGGCAAAAAGGAAAACCACAAATTAGTGCAAAAATAACGAAAGACATTACACAGGCTCAATGCGTTATAGAATGCTGAAGTGGGCGTGGCAGGTGAATGGCTGAGTGGTTGGGTGGTTTGGGTCTGGGTCCAACTTATCTCAATCCAAGACGCCGTGTTCTCTGCTTTTTGTCACAGCAATGAAGTGGAGGGAGAAAGCCTCGGATGCTGCGGTTGTCGCAGCTCTTGCGGTTTTCCAGGTCAACTAAAAATACTTTTCGGTTTCTTGTTTTTCACCCTGTATAATTTATAGTCAAAGCTCGACCTTTTTTATTTTTTTCATTTTTAATTTCTTGTATTTCTTGGTCTCTTATGCTTTTGCCGCGGTATGCCACAACCGCCTTTGCGTCATTTTCACTTTTGTATTTAATTAAGAGTGCGTGCCGGCGTCTGCAGTTTGAGTTTTGAGTTAATGCCACAGCCACGCCTACAGCAAGCACCCGCTGTAAAGCAACCAAGGCGGACAGCCTGGCACTTAAGTATCTGCCACCAGAAGGCGGGTGGTGCGGTGGTGCGGTGATGCGGTGGTGCCACGCTGCTCCTTGCTGCGTGAGAGTTTGCGAAAGTTATTAACTGCCACTAATTACACATTTCGCCTCGGCTACGCATTTATATTCCAACATGGCAGTTACTTTTTCATTTCTGTATATATCGCTAGATCCAAATGTAAAACCAGAACATGAATCCTTCATAATGCTCCATATTGCTCCGTTGCCATTGTTGTAGTTGTTTTTGCTGTTGGCTGTGCCATAAAAATTCTGGTAATTATTGCTACGGTTTTTATACATTTTTTTTTATTTCCATTTTTTTTTTTTTACTCAGTTGCTTGCGACGCTTGTGGTGCTTGGCTCTTGTCTTAATTACAGTGGATTATAAATATTAAAAAACGGAAGTCGTTGCCAGTAATCAGACATTGGCGCGGCACTGGCAGACATTTTCTTCCTTGTGGCGCAAAGAAGTTGAGAAATGGCTGCTTAATTAACTAAGGCGGAACATTGAGGCATGTGGAATATGTAAGTAATGTATGTGAAATTGATGCATATAGCTACAGATACAGGTGCACATGGAGAGATAGAAAGTTGGAGAGGAAGAGAGAGGGAGAGATAGAGAGAAGCCATAAATGTCATATATGTAAATTCCAGAGATGTAAAGCTAAATGATAAATGAGAGGAAAGGGAAAGAAAGCTAAAGAAAAGACGAGAGATATGCATTGCCATATACAAGCAGAGAGAGGAGAGACAGAGAGAGAGGGAGAGGGAGAGAGAGAGTGAGGAGAGACAGAGAGAGAGCGAGAGTGCTATTCGATGTATCTTAGATGTTTTTTTTATCATAATTAATTGCATGCCAACAATCTAAAATAAAAGCTTGTTAAGAAACAAATAGCAGCACAAATAATTTGCTATATTTTGCTTAATATTTGTTGCTTTTGCATTTTGTTAGATTTCAGTAAACAGAAAACAAAGCCTCAATTCAATTTTCATGATATAAACATGTTCAAAATTTAATAATAAGAGAGAAATGTGAATTTTTGATTGGGCCAGCAGCTGGCGTCAAGTGACTTTCAAAAGGCGAGTCACGTCAAGCGAAGCTACTTCACAATTTAGCAATATTTTTTAGTTATAGTCATGGCTATATGTATGTGCAAAATGTGCTGTATGTTATATATATTAAAAATATAACACATCAGCCTTAGAGCTTCGCCCAAACACCCGAGCATCGAGTAATGCCTACGTTGTGCACCATATTTGAAACACTTACAACATTTTGCACATATGGCAGCGTCACGCTTACATCAAAATCTCATGTTGCCAAACACAATGCCGCCTCGGCGTCCCTGCCTTTGGCCAGCAACCACTCAACAGCAGCCGGTTCGCAATTGAGTGCTAGAAATTGTAAACCCTCACAGCAGTCACTATAAAAAAAAAGTAACAAGAACCAGGCGCACAATCACGAGAACTATAAAGCTAAAGTACACACACAAAAAAAAAGTATATATATACATTTATTTACAATAATAAACCGGTCTAAGAACAACAATATATTAAGGCAGCAAATAAATAAAAAATAATAATAATAATAACTGGAAGCAAAGCTGGACGTATACGTAATTTGAGTTGGCAATAGACAGACTATTCTCTGGTGAAACTCAAGCAGCTGTCCGATTGAAAATAAAAATAAGTTCATAATAATGCAAGCTGAAGCGCGCTTGGGCTAAGGGCAGCTGGCAAAAAGCGCAGCAGCAACAGCAGCAGCAGCAGCAGCAACAGCAGCAAATGCCACTTCAGGTATAGCTCCAAGCACTGCGCTGACTTATGTCCTGCAATGCGCAGCCAGAACATGACAGGCAGCGGGCACCAACAACAACAACAACAACGAATTGTGAGCTCAACTTTGACATTTCTGCATGTAACTCAAACAGTCGCTGTCCCACTTCAAATGCCTAACAAAAGAGTGACTGTGTGTGTGTGGGCGGGGGAAAAGGCGTGTCCAAGTTCCATACAACTTGTTTGCCGCAAAATGATTTATGACAATGCGTTGAAAGTTTTCAAAGTGTGTAGCTGCCAGTGCAGTGAGTTAGCTGTCAATGCCAGCCACACCCATCACACACACACACACGCACACACATACGCACACTCAAGCCTCGACAGCGTCTATTAAAGACAGCGACAGCTGCTCACATATTTATCTGATTTTCAATTTTCAAGCGTTGCTTAAAGTGCGCAAAGTACAAGCGCCTGGGCCAATAAATTGACAGGCAAAAACGACGTCGCACATGTCCTGCCAAAACAGGACAACAGCTGCCGCAGCGGTAGCAGCGGCAGCGGCAGCGGCAGCGTATGCAACATCCTTAGGCCACTTACACGTACTCAAGAATTGGCAATCTTCAGCTGTGGCTGCGGCTGCGGCTGCCTCACACTTTACACATTATTCAAGATGCAAGCGGCGTCTGCTTCACAGGAGATGCGCTTGAGTGGCTGTGCGTGTGGGTGTGCGCGTGTGTGTGTGCGTGCTGTGTGTGTGGGTAGCCGTGGCCTCTGTGCACGTCTCTCATATATGGCATGCCGCCGCACGTTGACGTTAATGTCCGCAAATGTTACCTGGCTGTCACAGGGCTCTTCCCCCACCTGCTGCTGCTGCTGCTGATGCTGCGTGAGTGCAGTGAGTGTATGCATGTGTGTGTGTGTGTGTGGGTGTGGCACTCACACCACACCACAAACCATTGTCGTATTTGTCTTATGAACTGTCAAACTGACATTCATTGACGCTTGACATGTAATAAACGAAATGAAACTCAATGCAACGAAAACAAAATGAAACGCAATGAGACGAAATAAAATGGAAATGCAACAGCCACAGCTGAGCTGCAGAGCAAGGCAGACAGACAGACAGACAGAGAGAGAGAGAGAGAGAGAGAGTGAAGAGGGTACGAAAGCGTGAGCGTTCGACCTGCCTGCTGTTAATATGATATTTCCCACAATTTTATGTAAATATGCATAAATAATTGTGTTTATTTTGTGAGGAAAGCTGGGCAAGGGAAATGTTAATAGCATTTCGGCTGCAGCATAAAACCAAATAATCCTGGAATTATTTATGCCATAAGCAAAAAGGAACACGAACCGAAAGTGAAATACTCTAGTGAATGTAGAATAATTATAATTAAATAGATGAAATTTAAGGAAACAGCAGCAGATTTAATGAAGATTATATTTTGAACGTGCTAGATGAATACATTGAATAGCTACAAAGGTAAGATCTACTTTACAAAAAATATATATATTTAATATAAAATCAATACAATACTAAACAAAAATGTATTTTGAGCTGTCCAGAGAGAGAGAGAGAGCCAAGAGCAAGCACAGGTGTGGCAGGTGCAGCCAGCCAGCCAGCGCAGGGCACAATCAGAGTTGAAGTCAAAGCGAGAATCGAGAGTCGTAACAGAATTTTACACAATGCAAACATAATGAGTTTGGGGAAATGCAAATAATTCGCAATGGAAATCATTATTGAGCACTGAACCAAACAGGCAGGCAGGCAGACTGGCAGACTGGCAGACAGGCAGGTGAAGAGGGGGGTTGAGCTGGGCGACTGCAGTGCAGCCAGGCAGGTTGGGTCTTAGAGCTTGGTTTGGCAGGCAACATTCGTGAAAATTCATGGGCAAAGCCCTAAATGGAAGTGCACTCTTGTTGCAGTCAACGAAAAATAATACCAAAAAAATACAGCAAAAAAAAAGAAGAAAAGTTCTAGCGCTTGGGAATTGCCCAGCGGGAAATGTAAAGAAAATGGGAAAACTCTGATGGCAGTGGCCAGTAGCAGTACTTGAAGCACTTGGTGGTTACACACTCAAGAAAATCACACACACACATACAGAGACAGCCAGACAGCGCCTTGTCGTGGGCGATAATCGTTAAGCGATTTCATTTCATTTCATTTCGCTTCATGTTGCTGCCGCTGTTAAATGAAGTGTTTAAAATTTACGATTTTGTGTAAATTTATTGCACAATGCCAAGGGAAGGAAACGACTGGCCGAGTGGCCTAAGCAAATGGCCAGAAAAACAGCTAGACCAGCAGCAAATAAATTGAAATGAAACGAATACAAGAAAAAAAAAAAATAGAAAAAAATTCTAGAAAAAAAAATACCAAAGCTAAACAAAAATAAAGTCGAAAACGGCTTTGATGGCAGCTCAGGGAATCAATCTGCACATGTGACTGAAGTATCTCGTATCGCGGCTGATTGGATGACACGAAATAAAAATCTCGCACACACACATACGCGCAGCTACACCCACACACACACACACACACACACACACTCACAGGAAATTGTTAATAGCAATGGCTGACTGCACGCTGCACACCCCAGCCGCACTTCACCTGACTCAGTGACTAAGCCAATTACGTGGCTGCCAGCCAAAAACAAAAGGACAATAAAGTGCCAGCTCGTAAATGAAGGGAAGGCAGCTCAGCAGCTCAGCAGCTCAGTTGCGCTGCTGCTGCTGATGCGGCTGCTGTTGACTGCAAAGCAGCTTAGCTAAGCACTGTTGCTAGCCATTGACAGCACGTTACGTATACGCAGCATGCTCGCTTCGTTTTCAATAAACCGCAAAAATAAGCAAAATACAAACAAAATCTTTTGCATACTTCTCTGCGCGCTGCTGAAGTGGCAACAGCAGCAACAGCAACAACAACAACAACAAGGAGCAGCCACAACGGCACTTGATGAGCTTTCCAATTACATTTAACTGTTGTCTCGTGTTATCTGGCCTGGCTCTTAACTGTTAGTTGCCACTGTGCGCCACTGTTGCGCTAAGAAATTAACTTTGCTCTGTCGTAAAACTCTGCAAGCACACACAATTCTTCTCACCAGACACACGCTCGCTCGCTCGCTCACTCATTGACTCACTCTCGCACTCACTCTCTCACTCATTCACTCTCCCAGTCTTCCACGCTCTCCCTCTCTCTCTCTCTCTGACTCACTTCCTGAGAAATTATCATAAGTTCGCTATACGTATGCGGTAAATGAAATTTTTGTTGTGATTCAGCGCAATTTGTGTAATGAAAACAAGTGCCAGCAGTTGAGGGTGAGGGTGAGGGTGAGGGCGAGGGCGAGGGCGAGGGCGAGGGTGAGTTTAGTATAAAGTGTCTAACGCACAGCTCACAGGCATTCAAATGGGTATGCACAGGTGTTTATTTTGGAAGGTACAGTTGCAGGTGGCTGGCGAATCATTTCAAAGGGAATGTGAACGCAATTTTGTCAGACGTTTCAGGCGCATGTTTAATTAACTGTTGTTTATCTAATAACATGTTTTTTTTTTCACAAAGAACAAGAAATTAGAATAACATACTACAAATTACAAATATCTAATTATATTTGTAATGTAATTAAAAGATAAAAAAAAGTATTACAAGATTTGCAGATTTAGCTTTAAAAATAATTTAATTTTAGTTTATAGAATTCCTCGCTCTCTTAATAATTTCTTTAAAACATATCTTTAACTTTAGTATATTAAAAAATTAAATTAATTTCAGATTAAATTTTCTCTTCATCTACTAGGCATTTGCTTTACACTCACTTTGAATTATTATAATTTTATCAGTACTAAAATTTCATATACATTCATTTAGTTTTCATACAAACTGAATAGTGCTAGAAATTTTTTGATGTTATTTAATTCACGTAAAGCTTAAAATTTTCAAAGTTAATTCCACGAAATGAGCAGTAAGAAACGCATGAAAGGAGGCGACTGCTGCTGCCCCCCACCAAAGCCCATAAGCTGTGAGCCGACGTGAGCAAAGACTGAAATTTCTCTTCCTAAAAATTTGATCACATTATTGCTCTCTGCCTGCAGCTTCTCGAGATCAGTTAGGTACTATGAACGGGATCCGTGCTGTCATGAACATTGTCGCATTTACGGCATACACGATGAGCCCTACGTGCGACCCTTCGATACCAGGGAGTGTAAGGGACTGAATCGTGAGTTTCATGACAAATCGTTGGGCTCTCCATTGGGTCTCACATATGGCATGGTGCCCACAAAGTTGGGCGTACCGAATGCAGAGTCAGTACGCTATGCTGGCATTTTGAAGGCATTTGCTGCCACATATTTTACCAGACGCAATGAGTGGACACCCGAGCTGATCGATCAGGTCGTTGCCGAGGGTCAGGTGCTGTTCAGTGACTCGGAGGGCTTGGAAGAGCCCAACGCAAATCGTTATCCAGAGGTCTATGATGCCAACGAGCAGATGGTCACAAGGCATTTTAAAATAAATGAAATTGAGTTCGCTATAGAACTGGATGCACCCTTCGAAGTGTACGGCGTCAAGTGTAAAGTGAAGAATATCAGACGCATTCTATCCAGCTTCTTTAAGAAGCTCAAAATCGGCGTCTTCTGGTGCAACAATCTATATCTGCTGATATGGAAGGATATGGGCGTTTGGTTGGTGCTCGATATAAGCGGACGTGATAAGGACACACTGAAATTAAATCCAGACGGTGGCTTGCCAATGCTGCTGGCCATGCGTTCCATTGACAATGTAGTGCATTTGATTCGCGAGGAGTGCAATCTGGACAGATCGGCCAAGTTTACGTTGCGCGATATATTGGTTGTGCGCCTGGTGACGCCCGGACCGCAGGGCCGCAGCCAGGAACGTGAATTTGGACCACGCATGAGCGAATTCGATGTAATTGCCTCCGACTATGGTTATCTGAAGTCGAATCTACATTTGACGCTAAATCCAAAGGATGCGTTGCGCAACCGCAGCGCCTTGCCGGTTTCTGTGGCCACGGCGTTGGCCTCCAAGATCGATCATCCGGCCACATGGGATATGAAGACGTACGATAAAGTCCTCTGCTATGGCGTTAACATGTGCAAGAACTGCTGGGAGCCATGCACGGATATCAATCAGCCGATGGACTTGGATACGTTTCCGCGCCAGGTGCGCATGGGTCAATTTGTGGCCGAGGTGCTGCTCACACCGAACGTCTATGAGGGCTGGTGGAAGTGCGTGCCGATGTACAAGTATAACGACTTCCATTTGATGCTGGAGCGGGCGGTCGAAGAGAACGATTACATCATCTTCCAGATCAACAATCAGATGTATTCGCTGTGGAAGAAGGGCGATTTCATCTATCTAATGGATCCCTATCGCCATCACATTGTGGGCCGCATTCTCGAGGAGGGCGACGATCCGAAGAGTGCCTCGGTGCGCATGTTTGGCAACATCGATCGTCTGTTGAGCGTCTTCCATCAGATACTGCTCGAATCGAATCGTTCGGCCATCTTTCACATACACACGCTACGGATACGCAATATCACCGAATGCCCGCCGGGCACGGCGCCAATGCTGTTGCCACCTGATCAGGATGTGGAGGTCGTGTCGCTCAATGAGACGATACGCTTCGATGAGAACTATGACAAGTGTATGGAGGATCTGGCCGCAATCAGTGATTACGAAGAGGACTTGGCTTCCGAAATCGAACCAATCGAGGAGGTCAGCTCATCCGAGGAGATGGTCGAGGAGGAAGAGGGCGGCGAGGCTGGCCCTGGCGAGGGCGGCGAAGACGATGACGAGCCCGATGAGTAAATGTGCAGCGTCTTCAGTCTTTTTGTATAATTTCACATTTGAATAAATAAATTTTAAGTTCACTAAGTATAATTACGAATTTTAATCCAACTGCTTGTGGTTTGAGCAAATTGAGTTTGCTTTTCCATTAATAATTCACATGCGTCTAATGCAGCTGCTGCATTGCATAATGAAGCTAACAAATTGAAAGTTCGATTACGTATTTCATTAGATGGTAATTTGTTCGGTTTCGTTGTGCGTTTATATGCCAAAGGCCACAGTATTCATGTGTTTTTTTCCCTCTGTTTTTAAGCGGAAAGTTATCACAGTTGTTCACATGAAGTTCCCCCTACCCCAGCCACTCAACCAGTTTGTGTTTTTGTTGTCTCTCTCGCTGTTAACAAGCAGCGAAGGCAAAAATGAAAAGAGAGAGAAAAAAAAGAAGAGATACAAAACCCATTTTGAATTAAATGTCACGTTGTCGTGTAAGTTCGCTTGTTCAGCATCAAGTGAAGACGACTAAAATAGTACTACGCTCCTTGACGGAAGACCCTATCATATGGCCACCTAACAGCGGTACCAAATAGCCGTGTCAGGGAGGGAAGGGAGAGATGGAGGGTGGCAAGGGGCATTCGCTGCTGAGGGTGTGCATAAGTGTGCTCGCAGACTCAAGTCCACGCCTTGTTCATGTATGTCATTAAAAAGGAACACAAAAAAAAAAAAGCGAATAGGTAAAGAAAGAATCGTTTGTTAGTTGCTGCTTGCCGCCTGCAGGCTGGCTGTCTGGCTAGGGCTTGGCAAGTGCAGTTGCAGGTGCCACAGCAGCCACTCCACACACACACACACACACACACAGAGTTACACACATCAGTCAGTCAGTCAGTCAGTCACTTAGATGGGACATCTTCTACAGCCTTCCACCTGGGCAAGTTATACGCCTCGTTGCAGGCATTGTTGTTGCTGCTGCTATTGCTGCTGGTCGTCTCGCTTGCATTTTCCACAGCCTGCACAACAATAACAAGCCTGCACTGCCACGCCCATACGCTGTGCGAGTGCCTTCAATGGTAACGCTTTGAATTCACAAGTGACATTTTACAAAAGTCGACAGCGCGAAATTAATGGAAATTTAAAAATTGCATTTTTCGACATCAGCAAATGCGATTCTGTGTGTTTGTGTGTGTGTGTGTGGCTTTGACAAGTGTAAGCTCTGACAATGTGGTCTTGTCGGTGGAGCGCTGGCTTCACCTGCCACATGGCCTGCATAAGATAATAGAGACGACAACTTGGAAGCTGCTAAAGACATGACACCAAACATGTCAGACGCGACACGATTTAAAAACGTTTTTCCTCTTTTCCTTTTTTTTTTTTTTATTTTTTTGATATTTTTTCCATTTGATGCTTGTTGAAAGTTAAATATGCCAGCTGCATGTTTGACGTTTTAAATATCTCTATTAGTTCTATGACTTATTAAAAGTTGAATTGGAATAATGAATTGAGACTTGATTTAGGCTCTAATTTATATATAGAATTTTTTTGTATTTACCTATTTTAATTTAAAAACATGTTCATTTAAAATATGCTTCATTTGCATTATATGAAGTTCTCAAATATTAACTTCAGCCGCCTTTTGATTTATTGAAATTGTTTTAACAACATTTTCATCATTAGCAATTTGCTTATTATTTTAGCTATCATTGTTATCATTATCATTAACTGCTTTAAGCTCATACAGCAGCTGATACATAATCATTATTCAAATCATTAATGTCCGTATTTTTGAACAACATTATCATTACTTGATTAATATAATCAGACTTTTCATATATAGTTATCACTCGCCCATTGTCATCATGTTTATGATTATTAAATAAAAATATAAATTGTATTTATATAATTTTGTTAAATCTATTTTTAGCATTTTTAATATTAAATATATATTTAATTATGTAATAATTATTATAATTATTATTATTATTATTTTTTATATTTAATTATGTAATATTTATTATAATTAATTTAAAAAAATATTATTATTGCTTTTTTAATTTTGTCAAAATGTTAAATATTAAATATATTTAATTATATAATATTTATTATAATTCATATTATTATATATATATATTTTTTAATTTTTATTAAATTTAAAGAAATAATAGAAATTTATTTGTATATTTACCCATTGCGAAAGATCATTACCCAGACCAGATCAGTTTTGCACTGCAGACGATTAGCTGAAGGTCATTATTTATAGCTGAACAAAATGCCACTCAAGGAGAGTATGCGCTGTGAGTTCCATTCTGAGTGGCTATAAATGCTCGATCGGACTGTAAATAAATGTATTGGGGTAAGCTAATAGCGAGTATAGCTCAGCCTCAACAAAAGAGACAAACGCAGACGGACAATAATAAAAGACTTAATGGTTGCAGCTCAGCATGCTCATGTGTATATATATTTATATACAATAACTGAACTCCTGCAGCATATAGCATTTTCATAAATATTCAACAACATTTCCTTGCATACAATTACCCAAATGACCTGCTGCTATTCAGTCAACATGCAATTCGCTTTTCGTTAAAGCTTTTAAACCTGGCTAATTGTCGTATCGCTTACCCAGCATAAAACGTCGTTTGAACTTACCTGTAATGAAACCAAAAAAAAAAAAAGGGAAAAAGAGTTGTAGTTAATAGCGTTAAAAGTCAAAAGAAAATAAATAAACAAAAAAAAAAATATATATATATACATATATGAAGAGAAAATCAAAGAACTTTTGCATAAACGCTTAAACCGAACAATTCAAATTCCATTATGCATTTTTAAATATGTGTGTATATGCAGAGAGATATATATATATATTAAATTGGTGTTTGTGCACTGCAAAGTACACAATCAAAATTTAATCAAAATGCACATTTAAAAATAAAGCGAAATGAAAGGAATTTCGAGCGTGTTGCTCGCGCGCTAGCCACGCCACGTTCGGCGTTATTAATTTTTAATTTTTGTGTAAATATCGTCATGGTGGCAAAGTGTTGGAGCAATTAATTTGTAGTTTTTAAGTATTAAATGCATATTTCTGGCACGCCCACGCGCTGTCAGGCGCAGGGCGGCTGACCACTGTGCGGTAATTACAGTGGGGCCAAGGACTGAGAATGTCAATTTGATTGGTTTGGTTTGGTTTGGTTTGGTTTGGTTGCTGTTATGTATTGCATGACCAGGCCAGGCCAGGGCTAGTCAGGCTAGTCGGCCGGCCGGCGTCACATGTCAACAGCAACATCGAGAATGAAACGTAGTAGAAAAAGCAGCAGACCGAACCACGGTCGAGCCAAACAAAAGGACATGGCATACTGGTCACTGCACCTGCTACACAAACAAACAAACAAATACACACACACACATGCACACACACACACACACACACACACACATACACACATACAGAGTCAGAGATAGGCAGACAATGATAGCGTGGAGGCATATATGTAGAGGGCGTTGTTTCTGAATTTGTAGTTGGCGCAATTTTCGTGCTAAGTGCACATGATAAATTAATGATTGACGGGGTGAGCAGAGACAAGGACAAGGGACGAACGAGCGAGCGACGGGGGCGTGGGCGTGGGCGTATGACAAAGTGATTAATTGTCAGCCAACGTTACGCTGCCCGCTGCTACATTTCTGCATTGCAGCCGATATCGGCCCAACTCTGCCTGCCACATATGAGTAATGGCCAGTTTTGAGTGGCTAACTAGCTCGACTCTGGCCGATTGCACAGGCCTCATGGAAGCAGCGCCATGGAACTTGAGTTGCCATGTTAATAAAACAAACGACAAGCGAAGCGATGCCAGCTAAAGCCAGCTACCCCAACACACACACACACTCCCTCTCTCTCTCTCTCTCTCTCTCTCATTCTCTTACTCTCTTGCTCTCACTCTACCTGCCCGCACAACTGCCAAAGCAGCTCAAAGTCAAATTAGTGCACTTGGGCGTAAAATATGAACTTTTGACTAATTGATTGAGCGGCTTACGCCCCACACACACACACACACACGCATACTGGGCGTGGCATGGGTTATGTGTGCCTTTGTTGCATGTGAAATGCAATCCAAGAGCTAAAAATGCAAATCGATAGCAAACTGCAATTTCATTTCCAGCTGAGCCAACAGCAAACAGCAAAATGCGAGTTGATTTCAACAAAAATATTACGCATACGCACAGCGTGCGCTGCCAGAGGATTGCCCGGCGCTTTAACTGGAAAGGAATTTTGCAAAGCTCAGCCAGTTGTGTTGTGCAATTTATGAAATGTGCGCGCAGAAAAAAAAAAAAAGAAAATAAAACCGTTTCAAGCCAACGCTGATAATCACTTAAGCTTGAATTAATTAGCAGAATTGAAAAGCTCGCAAGCCAAAAGAGCTTAGATAATCTGTAAATATTTAAATAAAGTTAAAGCAAAGTTAAATATGTTTAAGCTCTTGAATGCGAACTATGTCTATGCTTGCTTAAGTCTGAATAAATGATTTGGCAAATCAATGAAATGCCAAAGTCTATAACTAAATATAAATAGATGTATAGATAGACAGACAGAGAGAGAGAGAGCTCATTTATATGCGCTCAACACTCGAGTTATTTTGCTTTGTTTGCCATTGCAACTTCAAATGGCAATCCAATTTGCAGCAGTTGCTGCCAACATGATGAAGGCCAAAAACTAAATGACAACAATGTGAAAACAGTTGCAAATGCAAATCCCCATCCACATTGAGACAATACAGGACAGGCAAGAGCAACAACAACGGACATCTCGTGGCTGGCAAATAAACAACTTTGTGATTTTGGGGGGGCGGGGCGGTGAGGCTAAATCAAAGTTTATACAAAACTTGCCCGTTGTCGTGCTGCCCCCTCACCTTCTCTCTCTCTCTCTCTCTCTCTGGGGGAATGGAGCGTGCACAGACGGCTAACGATGTGCACTCAGCTAAACGAACTGGCTGCAACGGCAACAACAATTTGTGGCACATTGCTAGCGAATTCGCCGTGTTGCCGATGCAGAAAAATTAACAACAATTAGTTGTTTTTTAAACCTTTAAAGAGCTTCGCTTTAAATGCATATTTTTATATGCACAAATATTTGCGCAATTGCGGGAGTAGCTAAAAAAAAAACAACAAACAAACAAATAAACCTTTTTTCATACCAGCAACAACAACGAAAACAACAACAACAACAACAACTGCAGTTAAACAAAACAAGCGACTGTGCCATGCCAAGTCGACTAAGCAGAGAAACAACAATAACAGAACAGTTGAGTATTGTCCTGCACAGGACACCAGGGAGTCTACCACCCACACACACACACACACAGACAGTTAACGGTATTTGCATGTAATTAAATTTTCCACTTGGCAACTGCAGCTGCTTTTCCCTATTTGCACAGCGCAACTTCACATTCGCCCGCTTTTGGTCATTCAGCTGAACAGAGCTGGACAGAGACTTGTAGCTGGGGCAAACGAGACGAAGGCGTGGCGGCGTGGATGTGCCAACAGTTACATATGCAAGCAGGATATGCAGGACAACTCCACACAAATATATATATACACATATGTATTTGCGAGAAGAACATGCCATTGTCCAGTTCAGTGTTCACTGTATTGTTCTGTTCATCAAACAGTCATCGTCGCCGTTGTCCCCAATGCTGTAAGAGTTGTTGTTGTTGCTGCTGTTGCTGCTGCTGCTATTGGGAGTGTCCTCATTGCCTGCATCGGTTTTGGTCAATCATTCGCTGTGCTGCACTCGAAAGCGGAGACGTTGGACAAGTTTTGTCATTAACTTTGTAATGCCCGCAAAATGATGCAAATGAGCAGATGGACACAGAGCTGAGCAAAGAGAATAGAAAACTCCACGACTGACAGCATCTGATTGCGGATTGCATTTGAATGTCATTGTGAATGTTTAACGTTCTCTAGATGCTCAATAGGATAAATGAGAGAAATTGTAAGCGGAAGTTATTGAAAGAATTGAATGGTTAACAAGATTTAAACAGTTACTTAAAGAAGCAAGATTGCTTAAAAATAATGCAATGGAAATGGAAATATAGATAGGCAGAGTGAAAGAGAAAGAAAATAAGATTTCTGAGAATAAAGCATTAGAAGGGATAGAGTGGGAGAGAGAGAGAGAGAGAGAGAGAGAGACCGAAAGATAGATATGTTATATCGACAGACAGAACGTAGATAAAGAGGAAAATTCGTTGGGCAGAAAATGTAGAAAAATATAAATATATAATATAAATAAGGAAAAGAGAGTTAGAGAAAGAGAGAGAGTTTGAAAGAAAGATCAGTGGAAAACAGATCAGAGGAAAAACAGGGAGAGTAAAAGGATGAAACAAATCTATGCTGAGAGGATTGCAATTAGTTAGTTAAAAATAATAAAAAGAATCCACTAGGAAAAATTCTTGATCAAAACATCACAACAAGACTTTCAATATTAAATCGTTTTATACTGTGCTCAAATTCCAATATTATTTTATTTTTCTCCGCTTTCTTTTTAAATCAGAAACTAGTTTATTAAGCTGCAACTGCTGCTGCACTGGCTTTCGACTGACTGCTTCGATATGTGCTCCCTCCAACTGAGAGAGCTTCGACTGCTGCGACTTCATTTGGTAAGCATGGTTCAGCTGCTAGCAAACAAATACAATTTTCAATTATCGAAAGATCTGCAATTTTTGTTGTACAATAAACAGACAGAGCCAGCAGCAGCAGCAGCAGTACCAGCAACAACAACAAATGCAAATCAATTTAACCAGGGCAGGCAATCAAAGAAAACAGCTAAAGCTAAACAATGCCAAAGGCAACAACAACAACTGAAGGAGCCACAGCAAAGAGCAGCCAATAAAAATAAGCCAAAATATAAACAAAATTGAAGCGGCAACCGCAAAACTCATACACACAAACACACTCACACACACACATGATTCGAGTGAGCCGAGTGGGTGGTGTTGGTGGTGGGGCAGGCAGTGTGAATGGTTCGCTAGGTCAGCAAGCAACCACATTTGCCATTTAGCGAATGAACTTTTTATGATGCCAAGCCAAAAACCAGTGAAGGAAGCTAATATAAGCTAAACAATTTCAGCCAACTGCCAGCCACCAATTGTACTGGGCGTGGCTGTGAGTGGGCTGTGCTGACCCCAAACAGAGAAAAAAAAAACGAAAAAAATCGAATTCAATTCGAAGCGAAATCATTTACCAAAACTCATTGAAATACAGCAAAAATTTCTATTAGGCCAAATTGTTGCAAGCGCAACAGAAAAACCAAGAAGAAGCAGAAGAACTAATGTATGCAGATAACTTATCGATATCTGTATATTATCGATATACAAAGTAAGTTGAAATTTAAATTAAAATGAAAAGAATATATAGATTTCTATAGCATAATATAAACCCTTTCAACTGATTCATATTTCATAAGCTACGCATCGACATTTATTTTATATTCATCTTTAGATGCCTATAATATTCTATTATATTTGCCATTCGTCTATGTAGGACAGCTCTTAAAGCTGTCATAGAGAATGCTATTAAACTATTTACGGCCAAAGAGTATACAGAGTGAAGGATGTTTGTCGACATTTGTGGCTGACTCGATGAGTGGCAGCTGTGGGCACTACGCACTGATGCCACACACAGACAGACACTCGCACACTCGCACACCCACATAGATACAACGCACTTAATGAATGAGGTGTAGAAAGAAATGTAAACAGATACTTAACCTCCAACGAAGAAAGGCTGCAAATGAAATAAAAATCAACACGAGTGGCAAAGAGTCGACTAGGTGGGGCTGGCCAAGCGCTGAATATGTATGAGAAGTGTGCAAACACACACACACACACACACACACACACACATAGATAGATAGTGATAGAGCGGGTGGGGAGTAGAGAACATAAAGTAAGCCAAATAAAAAGGAAAAACGTAAGCAAATAATAAAAAGAAAAGCAGCTAAGCGGGTTTTTTCGCCTGCCTTCCCTTCAACAAGGTGTGTGCACACTCTGCGTGTGTGTGTGTGTGTGTGTGTGAGTGCGTGGAATATATATAATTAAGTGCCTGGCAAGCGCAACAAAGTCACGTAATTCTATTTAAGATTATTTAATAAAAGCACATGAAGAGTACGGTTAATTAACATTCTTTTTATATTATTTGGCGTACAACGCGGCGTATGCGCAATGCACAATCCCACAGCCTGCGCGTTGGTCTCTCTGTCTGTCAATCTCTTTGTCTTTGCGTGCGTGTGTGTATATATATTTGTGTAAATTTGGTTTATTTATTTGAGCAGGCAAGCGCGAATTCACCTGAGCTCATTTCAGTCCAGAATGTTTGCACAAAAGTATAAATTAATTAAGTTGCCATTTAAACAGCAACAAAACTTTTTTAATTGAGGGAAAAAAAGGCAGAAATAAAAACAAATTACAGAAAAAAAAAGCCACACAAAAAATTAGCAAACGTTTAACAAGTGATTAACGCGAAATAAATTTAAATCAATTGATTAAAGATATATTTTCAATTGTTTTAATAGCATTTGAATTGAAAAATAATTGCCAGAATGTTCGACAGAGTGTAAAAGCCGAAGAGAAGCAATTAAAGTGGCAACTGAAGTGGCAATTGATTATAAATATATATATATTTAGAGTTTAATATGTATATATATATAATATTTGTGACAATACTTGGCCAAAGTTGTATTGCCTTAATACTATTTCATTTGTCTAGCTAATTTGTATATTTTCTATTCAAAATTTACAGCACACAAACCTTGCTCACAATTAACTATTGAACGTTTTTCTTAATCTGTGTCTTTCACTTACACATTTAGAGAGGATTCAGAGCGCAGCCAATTGCATTGGCTCTTCAGCGAGTTCATTGGAGATCGTACAGAAATCTTTGCTTGCTTGCATATCGCTCTGCTTCTTTCCCGAGCGTTTGCTTGAACGAAGTATTTTGTGAAGGTATTGGTATTGTATGCGAGGGCTAAGCACATCAACAGCATACATGAGTGTGAATGTGTGTGTGTATGTGAAGACTGCTTGCGTAGACTCTCTGATGCTTTACTCGCGCTGCTCACATACACAGCCTCATTATGCGTTTGTCAATCGTATCGCTGCTCTCTCAACGATGTTCGGCACACGAGCGCAACTCGCCCGAGTTCAAATGCTCAACCGAAACCAGAAACGAAAAGAACCGAAGGTATTTACTGAGAGCGAGAGCTAGTGCGAATGATATTTGCTGTGGATCTCGCGAGCATATATATATGAGTATAGGTGTGCAGATTAAAGTCAGCTTTATTTCATTAAATATATAAATTAAATATGCTTTTGTAACTTAAAATGCCTGTCTAAATTCTTGATCAGTATTTCATTAAAAGAACATGTATATGCCTCTCTCTCTTTGCTTGAATGTTCGTCTGAATATAGGTGAGACCAATTGAAACTAGCTACTGAAGAGGCTAGAGCAACTGAAGACTGTCTGCTTATCTGCATGTAAAATATTAAACTTCTACTCTTATGCAGCTAATCGAGCTTCTATTGCAACATCAACAAATAAAATACTAAAATTGATTTCAAGTAGAAGCTCTTTAGACATATATTCAATTTGTTTAGAGTCCAAGTAGATTAAATTAACAAATCTCCTATTTTTTGCAAGCCTCAGCCAAATCAATTCCTCACTCTCTCTCTCACTACTCGTTTACAACTTCATTTAAATGTTTGCCATTTCCATAAAAAAAAGAAAGAAAAAAATGTTGCTTTATCAAGCTGCCGTCTAATGCAAAACGGAACTGCAAAGTCGCATTTCCCGTCTGGCCCTGTCACGGCGATTGTATTTTACTCTTTTGGCTACGCATATCAGAATGAAATCTTTATGCATGCATATAATAATTTATGCTCATATGAATGAATGACCAAAAACTTTGCGCCATTTCCTGCTGGCCAATTACAAAAATTAAATGAAAAATATGCAAATGTAAAAAACGTTTCCCAAAAAAAAAAAAAAAACACAGATGAAAATAAAAATCAAAATGGTTGAGCAAAAAATACAAATATACATATATATTTGTATATGTGAAGCCAACAATAAAGCGAAATAAAATTGTTTCGCATTGCGACCGCAAAACGCCAAATGGCAATTTATATGCATAAAATATGTTGCAAATTTTTAATGATGTCTCGCAAATATTTAATGGCCGCTTTCAAAAGTCAAACAAATAAAAGCGTCACGCTCACACGCCCACACGAACGCCCCAGTGTAATAAATGAAATGCGAGTTAAGCGCAGCGAAACATTAATCAAATAATAGTTAAAAAATTAATGCTGCAAACAATTTATGTGCGTTACTTGGCAAGAGGCGACACGTAAGCTGCGAGGGGCGTGGCTGGCTTAGTATTTAAAGAATGCGAATGCCAATGGAAGCCAAAACAATGCGTGTGTCGCATAGACTAAGCCAAGTCACCAAAAAACAAAAACTTGGCCAAGTTAAGTTTGGCCAGTGGGCTTGTGGTGTTGCCTGTCAGAGCAAAAGTAATGTTGGAAAAGGCAATAGAACTTCTCTATGTTTGATTGGCAATTTGCTAAAAATAAAACAAATATTGTTGCAATGCAACTAATGTAGCTACAAATACATATATATACAGAGAGAAATATATATATAAATATAGGTATATATATTTGTGTATAGCTAGGTGTGCCTGCGCCTCTGTTTGTCTGCCTGCCTGTGTCTATTTGTGTGTACATTGGTTTGTTTGCCACTTGATTGCGGCTTTAGATTTTTCCACTTGTTAAGTTTCATTTTTGCAGACGAGTTTTCTGGCCAGTCAAGTCGCGTCGCGTCGCATCGCATCGCGTCGCCTCTTCAGGCTTTAATTTAGAACGATGAACGTTGCGAACTTCAAGCAGCAACAACATGCAACATGGCAAAAGCAACAACTCAGAATATTAGCCAGAGAGCAAGCCAAAGAGATACCCTATCAAAGACTAAGCATAATTGATTTATGCCAAGTTTCTCATACAAGACAGATCTACAGATCAGCGATCATTGCTATCATATATATATGTTATATATACTCTAATCAATTATCAGCAAACATATACATACTACACTCCACTTTTAAATATTATTAATGGGTACAAGGCATATGAGTATGTGTATAAAGCAAAGATAGATAGTTAGAAGGCGCTCGATAGGCCAGCCAGCCAGACAGCCAGACAGACGTCGGGGCGAGCGGTGCACTGTGGCAGGCAATGAGCGTATAAAACAAATTGCATATCGCTGCAGAGAACTCGACAACAACAACAATAAAATAAATGAAAATGCGCCTGGAAAAAAGCATTTCAAGTGCATTTGTTGCTGTTGCTGTGGCTGTGGCTGTGGCTGCTTTTGCCGTTTTGCTAGCTGCAATACATTGAGGCATGGCCCAGACCCAGACAACTGTCTATTTAAACAGAGCGAAAGAGAGAGAGGGAGAGCGTGTGCGAGGGTGAGGCACTCGGCATATTTGGCCCAAAAGCCAGCGAGCCATGCAATTGTTTTTTAGGCCTTAAATAACTGTATTCACTGTTGCAGCTCCGTTTGCTGAGGCGCTAAGTGTGGGGAGTTGCCTGCCATTAACATGCATGCATTACGCTGCTATAGGGCTGTGAATGCAACTGCAAAATTGTGCATGCAAAATGTTATGGCATGTAATTGTTGTCAATGCGACGGACACGCATTCGCATTGATCACGCGCGCGCTGCGATTTATGGTTGGCCGGACTCGAAAAGGGCTCATCGCAATAAACATGAACAGCGGGCGGGGGCACATAGGCAAATGGGCAGCTCAAGCATTTACTTATAGAGCGTACAAAGTGACAATGGCATAAGTGGCTGGCATATTCAATTGTAACGGAAATTGATGTACGTTATTATGGTCATAATTGTGCACACACACACACACACACTGATTGAGGGTTTCGCCAAGTAACCGAATGTGTCAAGATTTGTGTTAAATGCGGTCGACTTGTTATAGTTCAATGGGCTGTGGGCGTGTGCCACTAAAAAGCACTCAAACTCAAGTATTGTGGTGCAGCGCAGTCAAATGGATATGAATATGTGCTCCAAAATCACTGAGCTGATCAATTGCACATTTAAATTAATTTAAATTAATAATTTGTAAATTTATTGTTTTCTTTTTTACATAAATGACATTTTTTTTTAGATTTAATTCAAGTTAATTTTTATAATTATTTTATTATGTAATTTTATATATTTATATATTTAAATTATATGTCTTGTTCACATATATTCATATATACATATTTATATATATATATTTAAACATAATAATAATTAATAATTCATCAATTCATAATTTATTAAAGTTAAAGTTCATTTTTATTATTATTTTATCAATTAATTAAATTTATTTATTTTAAAAAATTATATTTCTTATAATAATAAATTGCAATACATCAAAACAGCTACATTTCTGTTCAGTTTCCAATTATAATTATAATGCCTTTGAAATCCTATACCCAGCGCACATTTTGATGTAAATATAATACAGAAATATTAAACTCCCACATTGGATAGAAATCCCTTGATTGCGCTCCCACATATCCTCCATCTACGACATCATTTTCCGATGCCCAAAATTGGCTTTGCCAATGAGCACGCCATAAAGAGCGCACGAAATTACTGCAACATCCCAGTGTAAGCAATGAGCAACTTCCTTCAAAAGCAGCGGAACGAAAAAAAACTCCCCCACATTTATGTCAATTTGCGGAGCTAAAAAGCTAAGCAACCAAATGAATCACTCGCTTGGAATGTGAAATCAATTAAATGGAAATCAGCTGCAAAGAGAGCAAAAAGGAACGAAAAGACATAAATAATGGAAACAGAAACGATTACGAGTCTGGAGAGCGGCCGAGCGAGAGAGTGAGCAATAAACAGAATAACCTCAAGAACAAAGCTCTGAGTGCCATAAAATGTCAGACAAGAGCGAGCAGGGGGCAGAGTCGGGAGCGGCAAGGGAATTGCTGAAGAGGAGTGCCACAAGTCGCGTCCATTTCTGCAGGTGCATTGACTGACTGTCCGACTGTCTGCTTGGCCAACTGGTCAAAAGTGGCACAAAGGCCAGACTAAAATGCATACCAAATGGGAATCTCGACTGCGTTAACTGGCTAAAGTCAGCACTGAGAGCCCCCAGCGGCTAAGCGGATGCATTTGACGATGCCAAACGGAACTGAATGAATGAAAAAAAAAAAGCTAAAAATATATATATATGCACGTATCTATACAAAAAATGGCAAAGAAGTCGCGCTGGTGTTGGAAAAGCGCGCGCTAAGAAATGCAGAAAAGTGAAAATGTGGCAAACTGCAAAGCTGCAGAGCTAGCGTTAGAGCGAGACAGAATGGAAGTGAGCGTGAAGCTAGCGAGAGAGCTAGAGTAGTGAAGGAGCGGTTGGCGAGGCAATAGCCAATGGAGCGAGCCAAAGTCGTTTGTGGCTAACGGTGCAGCTGTATGTGTATGTGTGTGAGTATCATCATCTGACCAAACTGCGGGCTGGTTTAGCAGAGACCACAAAACAAGATTCCCTAACAATTGCCATTAGCCATGTTCGACTCTTGCTCTTGGATATGGCAACAGCGGCAGTTACAACAATAATAGCAGCAACAGCAATAACAACAACAACAACAACAGCAGCAAAGATCAAGCGACAACAAAATGTAAAAAAATAAAAAGTTGTCGAGACGTTTATAATGTTTGCCTGCAATGTCTGCGCCAGACTCAGCCAAACGTTGTCTGCCTTGTCGCACCACGGGGCGTATGAGTGTGTGCCATTAGCCTTGTCTGTCCGCCCGACTGTCCCCGTCTGTCTGTCTGTCTCAGCGGGGCGGTGGCGCGGGGCACACGCAACGCCCGCTCGCTCCATGTGCCGCCGCCAATCGCTTCCTGGGCGCGGCCTGGCAATTTCATTTGATTTGATGCGTAAGCGAATGTTCAAGTTTTTCCCAGAAATATTTTCTTTTCATTTCTTTTGTTGTTGTTATATTTTTAAAACATTTTTTTTTTGCAATTTTGTGTTTAAAGCTGTGCAGGGCGTTTGTGGGTGGCAATCGAGGTTGTTGGGTCAGCTTTAGACAGTGAAATTGTAAAAGTTGTTACACAAAAAACTGGGTAAAGTGATTATGGCAAGAATTATGGTTGCTCAAAACTGAGACAGTTGCCATAAAAGTTTAGGAAACGGAATTTTGGCTAGTAAAAGCAAGTAGTCTAGTAGCATAGATGTTGATGATGCAGTAAGAGATAAGAGGCTTTAAAGAGAGATAAGAATGGGATAAAGAGTAGCTTTAGTTAGGGTACTGAATCGGTTAAATGTAAAGGTATAAATAAATTGAATATAGAAGAACATATAAATATAACTTATTAGAGAGAGAAGTATATATGTTATAATCTATGAATTGAATAGATAAGAGTATATGCTTGATCATTTCTATATACAAAAGACACAGTGTCAATACATTTGAAGATTATCAAAGTGCAAATTATATGCCTAACCTACATAACTTTCTAATTAGCATGTTTCCACTGTACTTTAGTCACCTGAAGTACACCTGCGGTTTGTCTCTTCTTCTTGTTCGTGTTGTGTTTTTTGTGCCACATTTTCAATTAACCTGAACTTTTATGTTTTGTAACTTTTTAAGCTTGGCAACGCGCAACTTTTTATCTTATCTTTTGATGCGCAGTCGCCCAGCCAGTAAGGCATGTTATAAATAAATACAAAATATAAGTAAAAAATAAAATTTAGAATTTATAATGAAAATATTAAAACTCTGTTAGTTGGCATACATGTTATTTGTTAGTCGCAGAACTTTAGGGAAAATCCGAAAACTTTATTCAACATGTAATTTATTTTAATTAACAAACTTGGCTAAGACAATCGGTGGAAAGCAAGGCTTTGGGCTAATCAGTGAAGCGACTTAAGGCTGACGTTACCAGAAATTCATTTGATAGACGTCAAACGTTAAATCGTAATTCAATTAAGAATTTAACAAACATTAAATGAACAGCATAATTAGCGCAATTCACGAAATATTTAATGGGATTATGAAAGCGAAATTTAATTTTAGACAACAGGCAAGCTCAGTTGGGCGCCGATGGCAGGACGTGGTATAATGCCAGCTGTGAAATCGTGGCAAATAGGAAGCGCAGCAGAGTCACGACTTTTATATACCCTAACTAGAGATTTGAACATTGAAGAGTATTTTATATGTGTATTTTATATGTGTATGTATCTTAAGATAAGATATAGAGAGGCACGCATAGTTCTGGTGAAATAGCATGGCTTAGTTATAAAACAAAGAGCACAACTCTTTATAACTGTTAATATATATAAAGAGTATGACAGATATGTATATTATGAAAAGATCAAGCACACAACTCTGTTCAGGTCATGCAGCTGTAAGTATGCACTGTGCTTACAGGGTATGACGAGAGGCAGTAAATGTAAGAGACAACTTATACAGAAGTCAGGCAGACACCTCATTTGCATATACCCCATATCATATTAATGATGCTATATACACGTATACCCCCTGCAGTTGTGATGCTAGCCAACAGGGTATATTGAGGGCGGGCTGCAGCTAACGCGACAGACAAATTATGAAGCTGGCAATAAACTTCCGCACAAAATTAGCGCAACTTCCTGGCAAGCCCAAGAGTTGCCCACGATGTCGTTGACAAGCCAAAGAGTGAAAGAGTGCGAAAGTGACAGCCATAGCGGGAAGGGAGGGGAGAGAGAGAAAGAGAGAGTGAGAGATAGCACGCGAGAGAGTAGGCGATGCTTGGCTGGGGAGATGGAATCTCCAACGCCTGCTGCTTGGCGTTGCCAGCTGGTTTACTTTTCTTTTTTTTTGCATTTTATTTAACATAAAATTTGTTGTTGTCTTCTTGTTGTTTTTTGTCTGCTGATAATGCAACTTAATATTTACCTTAAATATGTGCTTGACGTCTTTTCCGGTTTGTTACTTGCTGCAAATAGTGGCGCGGGCGTCGCTGGGAGTGGCACACATATATATGTATAAATATAAATAGGTGGCAAGGCTGGCTGGCAGACGACCTCAAACACGACACAGACACAGACGCACACACAAACACATACACAGAGACAACAGGCACAGCAAACAAACAATCTCTTAAGCTTTATGCAAAGGCAAAACTTTTTATTTTGTTTTTGTTTTTGTTTTTGCAATATTTCTTCGCTTCTTCTTATGGGTTTGTTGATTTTAATGCAATAGCGTGTCTATTTATAGATTTCGAATGGCTCGCATAGAAAAAAAAAGTAATAAGATGAACAAAAATTGCAATATAACAACATCAACAAAAACAACAACAACAACGACGACGAAAACAGCTACAAAACCAGCAGCCGCAGCCGCAGCAGCAGCAGCAGCAGCAGCGACGTCAACAGCAACAACAACAACAGTAAATCTGAACGAACGGCTGAAAAAATCGATAAATTTGTCGACGCTGACAGCGCCGCCGGTAGGCAGAGTGCACGCGGGGCGCTTTGTGCTGCCAGACATTGCCGGTTGTTTCACTGTTGTTGTCGTTGGTGTTGTTGTTGCTGATATTGTTGTATCTGCTTCTGCTTGTTTTGTTGTTGTTGTTATTGTTATTATTATTATTGCTGTTGTTGTTCATGCAGTTTGAATTAAATCAAAGTTCAACGCTGCGAAAAGTTCAATTCACATTGCACTGCAAACAATTTTAATAAATTGCTTTTATAATATTATAGGTAAATATTTCTTTAAATATTTGGGATATTTGTTTTAGTTCTTTTTTGTTGTTTTTTTTTGCTTGTAATTTACGCGCCAGCCGCAACAACGCTCTCGCTCTCGCTCACGTGTTTCTGTTGTTGCCGAAAGGGGGCGCTGGGAGTTGCAAAGCGAGATAAAAAAGCACCGAAAAATGTTGCGCGCCCGTAGAGTTTGTTGTTTGGCTTACGTCTCGTTGGGTTCGTCTCGTCGGCACGAGCAACGAAGTTCAACTAATTGCCGAACGTGGTATGCCGGCTGAAACTGAACGAAGCTGCTGAAGTTGGTCGAGTCTGCTGCTGTCTGGCGTCGCAGTCGCAGTCGATGGCGCTGCCGCTGCCGCTGCCGCTCCGTTCTCAATGCCCTGCGGCCAATGCATGTGCGACTGAGGAGGCCCTGCTAGCTAGCTTTTTACTGTTATTGTTGGAGCGACGCTGCGACGTTACAATGCTCTCTGGCTCTATTGCAACGTCAACGGCAGCAGGTTTGCCTACTACTGCATGCATGTGTGTGTGCGTCTGGCCAGACTACAAAGCAGACGTCGCTGTTGGCGTCGAAGTTGCCATGCAAGTTGCGACGCTCTTGTGCGAATTTATTTTGCCGGTTGCCGTCGCAGTCGCAGTCGCAGTAGCCGCTAACGTCGCTGCCGACTCTATGAAGCGTGTATGTTGTTATTGTTGTTGCTGTTGGCGTTCTTGTTAGTCATATTGCTCCACACGTATTGTAAAATGCAAGTTATCTGTTCTGTCTGCTTCTTCCCAGTAGTCTGCGCAAGTTGCCAGAGCGCAAAACTTTGAGATAGGCCCAGGAACAGACAGCCAACGGAGTTGCATGCATTACGAGAAGCTCTCTGAAAAGTTCTGCGGTTAACATATCGCAGCATGTGAGTGTGAGAGCATGTGTATGAACTGTGGTTGCATCATGCAGCGTTTCTCCATTTGGAGCACCCTGCACACTGGAACTTAACATTATCAATCTCCAAAAAGGTTTTCTATTTTTTAAGTGCAAAAAATGGTAAATGCGGTTGTTTCCACGCTCTATATGGCTAGCAAATACTTGATTCGAGTTTTTGGGGTGGCCATAAGCTTGGAACAGCGGCTGTGTTTGGTAACTGAATACAGGAAATATGTAGCATAGCCACAAATTCATGTTATAAGACCTAAAAATATAGCCAGAGCGTAACTATGTCAGCCCCAAATACAGTGAACCTATTCCATATGCAAGAAAACATAATTAAGTTAATGGCAAGATCGAAATAAATAACAGAAATTCGCATTGAGTTACAGCAATGAGTATGATCAATAAAATGACGCACAATAAATAGATAAATCCATAGTTTATTAACTACTCAAAAGTACATTTCTTTTATGTCTCTCTTCAATAGTCTTCAAATTAACTAAGAGTCCAAAAGAGCTCGTAAATACTTTTGCAATGTTTGCCAATTCCACTGAGAAACAACAAAAGGTGACAAGTTTATGATACCTCTTAACTGCAAAACAAGTCCCACAGGCCAACTTATGGGCGAAACAAGTAGAAGAATTAAGTGACAAGCCAAAGAGAAGAAGAAGAAGAAGAAGCTGAGGAGGAAGAAGAAGATATTGAAGACGCTTTTACAACAGTTTTATTGTGGCACTCATGTGCCTCGAAGACAAAACGAAAAGTTTTGTTCATGTTTTTTTTTTTTTTTGGTTTTTTTTTATTTTTGTTTTGGCTCGATCACAGTCGCCTGGCCATTAGTTATTAACAACTGCTAAGAAGAATAAGTGTTGTAAAGTACCACAAAAATCAGTTGTAAGCAGTTGATTACATTTCGATTCTTGTTGTTGCGTATACAATAAAAATGTTCAGCATTTAAGACAAGAGCTCAGAAACTTGTTGACAGGCCCGAAACTGAACAAAGTTTCGTGAGAAGGGGAAGGCAGGCAGGCAGCCAGCTAGACAGGCAGGTGGAAGGAAGTGTGAGGAGGTGTGGGTAATACTGCATTGCTGTTGGCATTTCAAGAGTTTGTGGTTTAATTGTAGAAAACTTTGTTTGTTTGCCTGTTCGTTGGCAACATTTTCGTGAGTGCAGCGCTTAGTGCATTATTAATTAAGCATGAAAATGGCGGAAAAAAACGAAGTAAATTGTGAGGTTGCCTCTCTCTTTGCCACTCTCTTGTCTTAGCAAAGGTCGCACATGTCAACAGCAGTTGGCAAACAAGTTGACAGAATTATAAGGAAAACAACTACAGCAACAACAACAACAACAATTTGGGAGTAACTGTAAGATAAGAGCAGGAGAAAAGCCGCAAACTTACAAAAGTCCTATTCTGGCTTCATTTTCATACGTTCAAAAGAAAATCAAGGCAAAAATTAATGCGTGTGTAAACGAAGGCACAAAAACAACAACAACAACAACAACAACAACAACAACAACAAAGGCAGGAAAAGCCAAGATGAAACAAACTTGCTGAAGGAAAAACTAATTCCCAAAAAAAAAAAAAAAAAAAAACCCATGGAAACCCCAAAACAAAGGACAAAGGCAGCCAAACAGAAAACCAAACCAAAAGCAGCTCACCAAAAAAATAAAAAAAAAGAGAAGCTGAAAAATGAATAAGAAAACCCAAATGGAAGTAAAATGTAGCTAACGAGTAGATAAAATAAATAAAACACAACAAAGAAAACTTAGAGACGAGCGCACCGAGCAGCCGAGGAGGGTCGTGTATTGCAAAGGCAAACAACTTTTTAGCCAAATGCCAGCGAAGGCCGTTTCCCAAGCTGGCAGCTAACAAAAGTACCGTAAAGGCGCTGCGAAATGGCCAGAGCGCATAGTTTCAAGTGCGTCCCACACCGCTCGACTTCCGTCTTCCGCCCCTCCCTCTACCACAGCCAGATGGCTTACTCTGCACTCTTCGCACGGCTGCCCTATGTCTAGCTATCATTCTCTTTGCACCGCGCCTCGGAGATACATTTGTATCTTCTAGCTGCAAAAAAAAACCTGACTGCGACAACGGCAGCAGCAACAACAACAACAAGCAATTGGAATGCTGCTTGACAAGTGGCAGCGTCACAGCAGCGCCAAGGGGCAAGGGAGGCAGGCGGCCAGGCGGCCAGGCGGCCAGGCGGCCAGGCGAGCAGGGTCTATGCAGCTTGCAACATCACTGGCGAAGCGTGGCGAAAGCTCTCCCAACCAAGAATCTGAATTGGAATCTGGATTTGTCTGTTGGCAGTTTTACCAGTGTATCTCTCTCTCTGTGTGTGTGTGTGTGTGTGTGTGTGTGTGTGTGTGTGTGTCACGCTATGCGCTATGATTTCTAAACTTTTAACGCTGCACAGATACACACTTACACATGAATACATTTTATGCACTTTGCAGATACTTTTTGGAAATGTTTATGGCCAGTTAGGTCAGCTGCTCTAACATGCCACATGCCACACATGCGGGCAGCTCTCATGTAAATCAGCTAGATCCAAAAAGCTGCCCTCGCCAATTCTCAGCCCCAAAAGCAACGCCAAAGAGCCCTCATTTCATACACACAAACACACACACGCACACACAACCACAGAGACATCTAAAAGGCGGTCTCAAAGCAATTGCTGACGTTTTGCCAGCGGCAACGGTATTCTCCCTCTCTCTCTCTCTCTTCCGTTTTCCCGCCCCCACCATGTCACGCCCACACCTAAAGTTGGCGGCCTAATCCACATGGGCCGTTGGCTGGCAAGCGCCTACAGCGCTGAGAAGCATCAAGCAACGCGTTTTATGAGCCTACCTAACATCAAGGTTAGCACACTTACACACACACACACACACACACACACACACACACACACACACACACACATACACTAACGCATACACACGTGCGTTGTATTACGTCCGGAGGTGGCACTTGCCTCTTGAGCGTAAGCCAGTGGCTTAGTTTGGCTGGGGGCTTGCGCTTCGCAACGCCTTCGAATCACAAAGTTTTGCCGAAACTCTCTCTTGCCTTATTTTGCTTGACTTTTCAAATCTTGTGTGATAAATGATTAAATAATCTTTGAGCCATTGAAGATTTGATAAATGAAACAAAAAAAAGAACACAAAAATAAAGAAAAGAAAACGAATACGAGCTACAATGAAACATTAAACAAAATTCTTGCTTTTGTCAAAATCTCTTTGAGACTGTTAAAAGTTAAGAACAAAAGTAGAAAAGTTGAGTGGAATAGAAAGGAGGTAAACAAGAATAAGAATTTAAAATTTAAATATAAATATATATAACAAAAAATAAATAAATATATATAAATTTTTATATAAACATAACAATAATTTTAAATTTGATAAAACAATAATAATAAATAACCAAATAAATAAAATAAAAATTAAATAATATAATAATAATAAAAATAACATTAAATTTTTTAATTTAAAATTTTGTTTATTTTTGTAATATAAAAAAAATAATTTAAAAATGTAATTAAATAAAAAAAAAAAAACATATATATAAATTAAATATAGTGTAATATGTGTTCTATAAAAAATATAATAAATAAAAAATATATAATTTAATGAAATAAATGTATTCAAAATATTTCTAAATAATTTTTTAATACAAAATAAATATTTAAATGTAAATTGCTCATATAAATGAATATATTATTTATATATTTTCTTAAATCATATTTTATTCTGAAAAAATATTGAATAAATTCCGCTAAAATCTAAATTTGTAATAATTTTTATAATATTATTATAATTTATAAAATAAATAATTAAATATATTTAATTTTGCAATAATTCAATAATATGATTTGTGAAATTTAAGAAACATAAGCTAAGCTGCTTGCTATATTTACAAAATAGTTAAATGTCTAGCACATACATATATACATATATACATACATATTTTTCAATCACAAAGTCAAGCTGCCCACCGACCATAAACAAGCAGCAGCCGCTGCTGTGTTTAGCAAATGTGGCTCAAGCCTCGAGTGTTCTGTATAAAGCCTAAGGGTCATGTAAATAGGCTTTGCTACGCACATAAACTCATTTCGTGCAATTTCACGTTTTCTAATTTTCATGTTTAGTGGTTTTTGCTTACCAGCTGCAGATAGCAGCGGGCCAGCGGGCCAGCGGCAAGGCGCAGCCATGTTGCTGCAACACCAAAAATGGCGACATTGTTGAATGCTGACAGCAAAGTCGAGACAGCATTAGAGAGACAGAGATTGAGAGGGAGAGAGAGAGGGTGAGAGAGGGGGTGCTATGGCATGCCTGGCACGCTCAATCATGCTCAGCCATGTGGCAGACACACTAGCAACAAAATGCCTCCGTTGCAGCATCCAATGTCATCATCAACATCAACGTTGTTGGCCAAAACAAAAGCCTGCAGGCCACAAGGCAACGGGCTTCAAGTGGCCAATGAAAAATATCAACAAGCAAAGCCCAAATATGCAGGACTCAAAAGGATTTAACATGCACACATACATGAAACTATTATAGTGTGTGTGTGTGTGTGTATATATAATGTTGCCTCAAGGTGTGCAGGCAGCGCACTAATGTATGTATTTTGGCTGCAGGTGTGTGTGTGTGTGTGAGTGTATGTTTGTTGTTGTTGTTGTTGCTGCTAAGCAAGGCGAAACTTTAAACATGATTAATGCCATCAGCGCGTACAAAAAAGTTTGCTTGATATATTTTCATGGCTTGCATTAAAAATGCATGAAATTACATGCAGGCACAGACAGACAGCCGGACACAGAGCAAGGCAGGGAGAAAGAAAGAGAGTATACGCAGCAGTTTTAGCTCAGCATCGATTTTTGTCAAGTTATGAGCACAATTTCAATACAAAAGCAAAAATGTGCTTGTGTGCGCCCAAAAATACTTGATCCAATTGGCTTAGGAAGGACGCACAGCCATGCCCATTAAAAATCCAAGCATGCCATTTTTTTTTGCTGAAGTGCATCTGTCTCTGAGTGCGTACCCTGCTGTGCATGTGTGTGTGTGTGTGTGTGTGTGTGTTTCTGCTTGACTCTCTCAGTGTTGTTGTTGTCGGTGTAGGGCAGCGTGTCGGCCCCGAAGGGTGCCTGGCAATTAGCTTTGACAAATGTGCGGTTGGCATTCGGTTTAATGGATAATGGACCTGGACATGGATATTCAAGAGCATTTGTTTTACATGCTCAACCCACACACACACACTCAGATTATTGTTTGCCAGCTGAGTGTAAGTTTTATGCTTTAAATATTGCATCGGACAGAGCTATTTCTGTTCAAGCCATTTCCAAAATATTTATATGCCAAATGAAAAAGACGAATGGCAATTGACGTACGTCGCTCCTTCTTTCTCCCTCTCTCTCTCTCTCTCTCTCTTTCTCTTGAGAGCTGCCTAAGCTGGGCTATGGCATTTCAGAGCTATTAGCTTGATTGCTGCCAGTGCAACTTAAGCCAAGTTTAGCGCAAGGCATATGAATATTAGATAATGAAAAGGTTTTGTTGTCTTTCTATTTGCTTTACTCTCTTGTCTTTCCACGATTTGCTATATGTATATTAAACTCTCTTAGCTTAACTACTACTCTCTATTTTGATCTCTATTTTTTTTTTAAAGTTTTTTTTTAGCATATCAAAAATCTTTCTATCAATCTCTTTCTGTCTCTCTCCCTCTTTCTCACTCACTCTCTTGCTTTCAATCTGAATCAATCTCTCTCTCTCTCTCTCTCTCTCTCTCTCACTCTCCTTCCCTCCTTTATCAAACGTTCTCCCACTCATCCTCACACATTTCTTAAATCTCTCTCGCCGTCTTGCTCGCAATTTCTTCCACATTCATCTCAAATTGAATTCGGAATTTCTTATTATACTCTACCTTTTCCACGAACTTGTGTAATGTATCAGCTTCAAAACTTACCTGAAACGAAACAGAGAAAAAGTTATATGCATAAGTTATCTTGTACAGAAATTTGAGAACACATCAAATGCTGGATTGTGCAGAGTTTGCTTTAATATTTAACGCTGTCCGCTGCTAACGAAAATCTCGCTCCCCATGAATTCGAAAACTCAAAAGGGGATGTGAACTTCAAGAAGAAAGAAGACATCACGCATAAAAAACGAAACGAATCAGCAACAATTTTGTGTCATAAGCGATGACATTAAAAGAGCAAGAAGAAGTAAACACTCGCACACTGATAACATTATGCATGTGGGAGACCACAAAGTGTCCAAGAGTCTTTCGCTGAAAAAACAAGAGCAGTAACAGTAGCAGCAGCAGCAGCAGCAGCAGCAGCTCTTGGACTCATTAAACTTTCATGGCCAAGAGCTCATCTGGTTTTACAAGCAGCCATATGAGATGTGAGAATGTAGAAAAAGTGTAAGATGTATACAAATGTATGTGTGTGTGTGTGTGTGTGTGTGTGTGTGTGCGTCTCATATATGAAAGTTTATGTAGCAATGCGGCAGGCAAATGGAAAGCAATTGCCAATTGCTGTATAACTCAGCAAAGCAGCTTGAGACTAGCGCTAGGGTTGACACAAGACATAATGGAAAAGGGAATCGCAATGGGCTGGCTGGCTGGCTGGCTGGCTGATGGGCTGGCTTAAGGTCTGCTCATGTAAAAATGCCAATCGAAGTATAACAAAGTGGCCCAGAGCCGCTGCCACAGACAGAGCATGAGTCCAAGAGCCAGATATATGGCCAAGAGATATAGCAAGAGATACGGATACAGGCAACAGATACAGCTACAGCTACAAATGTGAATCGAGTTGACGACGCATTTGAAAAAGGCGCACATTTTTACGACTCGACTGGCGCCCAGTGTCTTACAGCATTTGCGGATTTTACGAGCACACACACACAGTCAAACATGAAATGTGGGTGTGTCTCTCTAACTGTCAGCACGTGTCTGGTCTGTGTGCGGCTGTCCTTCGACAGCAGCTCGTTAGAAACTTTTGCCAGCAACTGACTTTAAAGGCAAACTTTGTCTATGCAATTTATGCCGAACGCTTGCGACAGCAACAAATTGCTAGGCGAACAAAAAAAAAATCCATTTTTAATTGATTTTGCACCAAAAACTTTTGCGCCACGCCCTAAAAGTATGCAACGCATTTAACACTCAGCACACAGAGCCACAGGCACAGACACAAACACACTCACAATCACCCTCACACTCCAGCAACAGGCTGTCCAAAGTTTAGCACAATGCAAACTGCATTTTTAATAGCTTCTCAGCACTTTGTTGACCATGGCCAAGTGCAAGAACATATGACAATGCCCACACCGATAAGCGCATCAGACTCATCAGTGGCCCATAAAAAGTTCTGCGCCTTTGTGCGTCAATTTGATTAACCACAATTGTCAATCGAAGACTTAATGCATGGAAATGTAATGAATTGCATTCCAGCTGCTCGCAGTAAATGCAATTTTATTTCAATGAATGCAACGCACGCAGTAACGAAGTGAATGCAGCAGGCATTGCATTGCATTAATGAGACAAATAAAAACAGTTCAAGCTGAAATTTCAGCCCTGAACATGCTCAAGCTGCGTTTTTCTATTAAAAGCTTAAAGGAAACTTTAAGAAATTCTCTACCTTAATGTTAATGCTCTAGATTTTGTTAGAATTTTCTGGTATTTTAAGTAAAGTTCAATTTTTAAAATATTTAATAATAATATTTATTAAAAATATTTAATTTAATATGTAATATTAGCTAAATCCCCGCCTAATTCTATTTTTTCTATTTATTTAAAAAAATATATATGCATAAAAGAATTGCCACAAGATTTGACTGAATAAAACTGGCTATATACAACAGTTCTCGCTCAATTTTTAGCTAAATTCAATTCGTAGAGCAACGTTTAATATAAATATTTGAAATGCTTTGAAGTCGCAAAACCAAATACAATTTCAATTTCAATTCCATTAGCTGTTCGCAAAAATACAATTGATAATGCAGTGGGCTGCCAAACAAGTGAAGCTGCGAAGCGTAGCTCTAAATGCAACACAGTGAAAGATAGAGAGAGAGAGAGAGAGAATGTGATGGAAGTGGTTGTGCGAGAGGGAGATTCAGAGTCTGGGGGGGTTTGAATACTGTGCCAGCTGGCACACGAAAAATCAACAAACCAAGTCGCTGGACTGCAGCGGCAATCGCACCAAATGACGGAAGTGTTGATAAAAGAGTCACAAAGGCAGCCAAAAACGTGGCGAGAGAGAGAGAGAGAGAGAGAGAGCGAGAGAGAGAGAGAGAGCGAGAGCTAGAGCGACGACAAAGGCAGAAAAAAGTGTGTGCAATAGAAAAAAGTCGAGAAAAAAAAAATGAATAGAAAATGGAATTGAGCGCAAGACCATATATGACATGACACGAGCAAATGTATCCGGCACAAAATGGTCGACAGGATGACAGGATAAACAGCGACGGCAGCCAAGCTGATCGAATGACCAGGACAAAGGTGTTTCACACACACACACACACACACACACACACACTAAGAACCGCATTTATAGTGTGACACTTCATAATCAGCTTTTGACTGAGCCCCAAAAAGAAACTCATCAAGTTTTAATGTTATTATACAATTACCGTTAGCAGCCAGGCTTTGCTACACATAGTTCTAACATCCGTTGGCTATATGATACCCATACATAGTTGTATGCCTTCTTATCGACAAATGACATGTGACTCACAAAGAGCTGTAAACTTTATGCACCTCTTGCACTTTATGCCTGCCTGCCTGCCTGCCTGATCATAATGATGATGATGATGACACTGAGGATGTCAGCGCTGATTGTTAGCTTTGTGCACAGCTCTTACAGCCCCCTCTCAGCAACAACAAGAAAAAAAAAGAGGTTGAAATTATTCAATTGAAATAGTGTTTGTTCTGTGTGTGTTTTCAGCTTTGGCTTCTAAAATTTCTAGCTACGCCTTCGTATGACTTTGCTTTTGTGCCCAGGCGTCAGCTGGCTGGCCACATTACAAACAGAATCGTTCCATATCAAACTGCAGCTCGGCTGGTAACCAGCTGGAAACCTGTTCTCCTGTATAAACATTGTCAAAGTACAAAAGTACAGTAAAAAAGCGTATAGTAAAGCAAAAATAGGTGAAAAAAAAAAAAAATACAAATAACAAACACGCTCAAATTACACACACACACACAGATACACTCTCACACAAGGTAAAGGGTAAGGGGGTGCCTTGGCGCTGTTTGTATTTCGTGTTGTAACTTGGCAAATGCATTGGCTCGGAATTGACAACTCGGTTAAGCTAACAATATTTGAATAGCAGAGAGACCAGGATAATGCATGGCTGGCCAGACGCTGGTTACCTCTGCAAATCTGGCTAATGGCAAGCCCAAAGACAGATTGACTAAAGAGAGTGGAGAGAGAGCGGAAGTGGGAGCGAGCGAGTGCTTGCTGCAGCTGTGCAATTATTTTTTGACATGCCCTGAAGGTCTGATTGTTTGCACAGGTGTGCAATGAAAATGTAAAAGCAAATGCTTGAATTTCATAAAATCTCCACAAACAAATAATTGCAATCAAAAGGTAAGCAAACTTTAGTTTCTGATCAATATTTAACAGTTATCGATAATAACTAGCAGTGGCAACTGAAGTGAATTCCCTTACCTATTCTTGCTCTCTCGAGTATGTAGTAAAATATTCATGAAATTCTGCAAATTTATTTTTAAGTTCGAGTTTGAATTGTTTGAAACTCTGTAGAAAATGACAAAATTTCACTTCTCGGAAATGGAAAGCTGCAAATATTTACCACAATTTACGTGTTGTATATTGTCTGGTATTTTGTAAAACACAGCTGCAAAGATTCTGATTTCAATTCGCGAAATCAATGTGAATTCCATGAATTTTTCTACAAAACTTTCAAGGATTGTTGAACATAAAACTCATGGAAATAGCAACATATTATCTACTTACTTGGAACGCACACATTTTCCACGCACCTCAAAGAGTCCTTCACAAAATTATATAATCTGAATGACGAACAAATTTCCACAAATTTCTCACGAATTTCCCACAAATTTTTTGCAGTATTACAATAGAGTTACCTGCCAAATACACAGATAAATCCGACACCTGCGACAAACTGCTCCAAGATGCCGGAGATGAGTGGAATGATTGAGAAGTCAAACAGAAATGCGGTGGAAAATGATTTTCACGTAGAGCAAATAATTTTCAGTGCTGCGAGTGCAAATCACAAAGCCATAAAAATGCCAACTTCAAGCTGATTAAATAATTCCGAATTTTTATGAATTGCTTAGCGACAGCGACAGCGAAAACAAAATCAAATAAGAAATAAAAGTAAAAAATAATAAAATGTCGAAGAGAAGAAGAAGAAAAAATATCAAGCTGTCACAAGCCAAACAGCGACAGCAGCTGCATTTGATGAGCCACAAGGCAGTAAAAATACCGATAAAAAAAAAGAGCCAAGAGTGAAATATGTCATATTAAAATCGGGTTTTGGCTTTGCTCTGGCCAAAAGCTAAAAAAAAAAAAGCCAGCGAACAATTCACCGGACGTTCAATATTAAAACGGCATTGTCATTAAAAATTAACGTTTATTTAAAAAGGCAAAAAGCTGTGCCCACAATCGGCTTTAAAACAACCAGGAAAACAAAAACAAAAACAACAACATAAAAAAAAAAGAAGGAAAAACTTGTCAACGAGCTGGCAAATAAGTAAAAAAAATAAAGTACAAAAACAAAAAGCCCAATGCGATTCTTGAGTTCAGCGAAACAAAATAAAAAGGGTAAAAGCAAAGCAGCTTGTGACAAATGAGCGGTCGACCAGGTTTAAAAGGCGGCCCGACTTAAAAGGTCTTTGGGTCAAGGGTCAATGCGTAATTTGTGTGACTTTTCGCAGCCTGAATAACCTGAACTGCACAACAACAACAACAGCGATTGATTGAATTAATTAGAGCCTTTGATGAACAATAAAAGCAAGATCAATAGAGTCTAAGCGACTTAACGATACACGCTCAGCTTTAGCTGTAGAGCTTGCCAGACGCTATGGGAATTGCAAATAAAGATGCCAATACATATCTTATGCCTCTTTGAGTTTTCTGACAGAAGAGCTTATAAAGGTATTGGATTTGCTGCATTGCATGACAGAGAGCTGATGATGGATGTAAGCGCAGACTTATTGTGCTCTCCTTGTCTGTTGCTATAAAATCAGAGCTCACATATATCTATTGAACGTTTCTCGATGTCTACACTTCGAGAGCAACCAATTGCGTCGTTTCTTCAACGATAGACATATATGCATTTATGAATATATGAAGATCGATTGCATAGACTTTTCACTTATTTCTCTGAGCTTCATTGTGCGAGCGTTAATCGTATCGCACCCGAATCGATGTTCGTTTGAAGAGCATCACACGAACAGCTTAACGCGAAGCGCTCAACGGAAAACTAAAACGAAATGAAACGAAGTCAGTTGTTGAGAGAGAGAGAGAGAGTGAGTGTTTCATACCAATTTGTTTCAACTCGCTAAGGCAACATATTTCATTCTCACATTCCTCGTATCTCATATTACATTTCTAGATGCCATTCCCATTTCATTTCACTCGCACTCACAACTTTCGCTCTCTCTCTCTCTCTCTCTCTCTCTCTCTCTCTCTCTCTCTCTCTCTCTCTCTCTCTCTCTCTCTCTGAGCGAGTATCAGCATGCAGAATTCCAAGTTAAATCGAAAACCTTTAGCTGCAAAGGGCTACAGTGCGAGTGCATGTTGCTCTCTGTCAACTTTAGCATTTTCTTATAATTCAATTTGCTGTTGATTCGATTAATTAAACATATTAAGGTACATTGTACCAGCTACCTCATTATTATTTTTCGCTTTTGTTGAATATTCGTTGACATTTTATTGTCAATTTATTAAGTGGAAGTTGCTCATACTATCGCTGCTCTATGCTTTGTAGCATACTTTTGAGCTTGAGGGTCGCGAATTCTTTGGATTTGCTTCATTTTTTCTTCCTCTTTTTTTTTTTTTTTTTTTTTTTTTGCATTAATTTTTACACAAATTTGCATTTCATTAACAACTACAAAGAGATATATACTGTTTACAAGCTGCTGCTACTGCTGCGCTTGCGAGGGTCGCTTCAGACAACTGATACGCATCATGTTGTAGTTGAATGAAAAGTAAATTTACAAAATTTGCTGCCGTCGCTGCGACACATTTTGCCCCTCGTGGGCTAAAAAAGTTTGCCAGATAAGCAGAACACAAGAGAAAAAACAAAAAAACAACAGCGCCAAATGAAAAGCGGTGCAAAGTCGAGTAGCAAAGATGACAACATGTGGCAGCAGCAGCAACAACAATAACAACAACAACAACATTAACAACAATATCTAAATGCACACAAAAAGTCGTGAAGCTGAGACTGTGAATTGGAGCAGCTGACAGGATTGGCAGGCTTTGCCGTGTGCGCGCACAAAAGCCCGCTTCATTATTTTGTTTCCGTTGCCTTTTGTGGCGCACACACACACAAACACATACACTCACATTCGCATATTCATATATAGTGAAAGCCCTGAGCTTTGCCTTGTGCGTATGTAATTTAGTGTAAATTACTTTGAGAGACCCTCGCAATTTTAGTTTTTGACAGTAATTGACAAACACAGCCACACACACACACATACATACACTCTCTCTCACACACACACACACACAGTGCCCTTTCTGCGTCTGGCAGCATAATTTTTAATTGTATTTGTGCGCCGTGTTATAAACGACGCGCTTCCATTTTACATGCTGTAAGTAAAAAGGTTTCTTTGTCGCTCTGCTGCCGGCTCAGTCTCTCAGTCGTTCAGTCTCGCTGTCACAGCCTCTTCGTCTTCATCTTCATTTTCTGCTTCTGGTGCTTTTTAAGGATATTTTGTGAACCGGAAATGGCAAGCACTGCCTTTTTCTGCTTTTGCCACTCCTGCTGCTGCTGCTACTCCTGCTGTTGCTTCAGCTTTTGTTGCTGCCTTTCATATTTTTATTCTTTTTGGGCAGTGCCTAACAAGAATTCATTACATTTTCGGTTGATATTTGCTCTAGTGAGCACGAATTGTGGCAGGGATGAAACGGCGGGGGTACGAAATGGAAATGGAACATGACAAGCATTATTCATTGGATTGAAGTATGAGGTAATTTGTAAAAGAAATGAACAATTTTCAAGACGAGCGCACGGCATTTCCTCAACCCAACCCAAACCAACCCAAAGAAATACCTAATGAATAAAATAAGTGCAAATTATATAAAGAAAGCTGCTTTTGCTTTTATTATTATGGCGTTAAGAGAACAGCGAGTAAAAACAAAAACAAAAAGAAATGCCAAAGTTCAACAAGCAACGCAGAACAGACCATAAAGTCACTTGAGATATTATCAAATGAGTTAGTCTAGATAGTTTTGGTATTTCGCTGGAATTAAACGCTAAAAACATTTCAGCAAATTAAACTTCAAGTAAAAAGTTGTTAACTATTTTGCTGCTATTTAAATAACAATTGCATGTGGCATGGCATGCAATTTGCAGTTATTTGCCTTAATTTCAAGTACGCAAACAACTTTCATTACTCGCATAATCAACTGCAAACAGTTGCCGCTGCTGTCGAGTCGTGTGCATAATTTAAGTCAAGTTAAAAACACCCAACAGCAGCAGCATTGAAACACATATAAAAATACAAATACAAATTCAAATAAAAACAAAACAAAAGCGCACAGCTGCGAACAACCAGTCAGAACACACAACAGCAACACACCAAATAATCCATTAATGCTTCTAATCCAGGCAATTCAGCTGCGTATTTTCATTTTCAAGCCATTTTTTTTTTGTCGTGGCTGCTGCTGCCACTTTTAATACCTTTTTAGTTAAGCCCTTAACTCATGGGTGACTGTGTGAAAAGGGTTATGATGTGTTTTGGAGCATGGTTTGCTACAGGCTGTAGTCCATGTTTTAGTGCAATAGTTGTACAGCTAGAAAGCACTGGAAAATAGAGCAAGGTGTGAGCGTTTGCATCAGAGAATTTCAGCTGAAAAACTTTATTTAACAAACAAAACTCAGAGAGCAAACGCTTGCCTCGGTTCTTTAATGAATTTGTTTGCGATTGGAGATTTATTGAGCAAAAAGTCTCTTGGGTATTATTGATTATTAAAGCATTATTTTCTATCTAAACGAACTCAATTCTTTTCAACTATTCATCATTTTTAGCAATGAAATCAATCAGATTCAACTTAAAGTAATTCTTGGGAGCTTTTCTTGCTTCACTTTCCTTATACCTCAACAACCTTTACCTCTCTCTTCCACAATGCCAATATTTCAACTAGAAATTGACAACTCTAAAACTAAAGAGCTTCAGAGCCGTGTGGCAGCATAGCAAGCCGCCGCCGTTGCTGCTGCCTCGTTGGCAGTTAGAAGCGCAATAAAAAATTAAGCACATGTATTCCAGTTATGGGTTAATAACCCGACGGACTGCAGCAGCAGCAGCAGCAGCAGCAGCAGCGTATGGAGTAGGAGGAGAAGGTGTGATACGAGGATGCGGAATGAGAGGCTGCAGCCTAAAGTCGGCACTTAATATTACTAGCAGCACTCGATGCAGCTGCTGCCGTTGCCATTTAGACAGCGAGTGAGCGGGAGAGAGCATGTGAGTGAGTGAGTGAGTGAGAGAGAAAGCGAGACATAGAGGGCAACTGCAATGGCGGCAAATGCAAAATGGCGGCTGCCACATGATGCACGAAGGCAGAACGATGGCAGCAGCAGCAAGTTGAGCATTGAGCATATGCATTGCAGGCATATTAATAACACTAAAAACTACAGCAGCAACAGCAGCAGCAGCGCCCACTCAGACAGCGGGACAGAGCGTTGAGCCGGACAGATGAGACTGTGGAAACGTTTGAGCGGGCACTGTGGAACGGACGCGCCACGAGCCGTACACTTTTATGCAGGGCCGTTGAGTGTGTGTGAGAATTGAATTGCTTCAAGTGCCCTTAAATTGCCCTCATTACATAGACAAACACACACACACACACTCACACTTACACACATTCGCATTTGCCTGACGGAACACTTGAAAAGTGTTGCCACAGCTGCGCTTTTACAAATAGCCACGCCCACATGACCATAGCCTCCTCTCTAATGCTGCACCCTTACACATGCCACTTTTCATTTCCGGCTTGGTCGGCTGCAGTCGCCGCACACACACCCCCACCGCCCAGCAGCCCCCCTCCTCAAGCACTCTCTCCCACCCCTTTAGCTAAACAGAGCCACTCATCTATCTACTTATGTTTTATATTTTATCTTCTCGCTCTGCTTGCTTCGAGCTCTGCTTTATGTGCCACTTTTCATGCGCGTTCGTTGAGTAAAAAGTGAGAGAGAGAGAGAGAGAGAGAGAGAGCGAGTATATTGGATTTGTGAAATGTTTCTACTAAAGCTACAGCTTGCAAATTATAAATATATATATTCATTTGATTTATCTTTATTTAATATGGTGATAAAGCTCAGATTTTATGAGCTTCGCTGTCTTGCGGGCTAAGCAACACAGCTAGATGAAGAACCTCAATTTTTGCAGTTGAATCTCTGTTGACTTTCTCTAAACATAAGCCAAGTAAAATCTAGTTATTTGACGAAAGAGTATTCTGCAGTTGGCTATGCCCAATCGCTCTCTTACTTTTTTTGTTCTTCCATTTTTCAGCTCATGCTTTTATTCGGCATATATTAAGCATACGCCTTCTCTGCCACGGCTGCTCCTCAAAAAAAGAAGGAGAATAATAAGGAAAATTAATCTCAAGCGTTTTGCCACCTAGCTAGAATTCTTAACTTTTAGCGCTTAAAGAAAAAAGCTCTTGAATTTATATGGGAATTTGTTAAAAAGCATGAACAAAAGTATGCATAATGCTTAGTTGTTTATTAAAAAAAAATTATGAAATATTTAATTATTATTAATAAATATATTTATTATATATATTATACTTTTTTGTGAATATTACAAAACAAAAGTTGACTTTATATTCCTAAAAACATTTCCGTAACTTGAACAAAATTTTTAGCAGTAATCTCAAAGTTCAACTTTTTTTTATTAGCTTAAACTCTTATTTAATGCAATTGCAATTCGTATCAAGTTTTGCTCTTTACTTGTCAAGCTTTAACAGAATTTATCTTATCTATTTTTTTTTTTTTTCGCTGAGCACTCTTGCTTCTGCGTTCGTCGTTTTCGCAACATTAACCTCGCTCTGAGCTGCTGTTGGGCCGCTGCTGCTGCCGCTGCACATTTATGTTGATTTAATTTTGGTTCCATTTTCTAAGCATTTGCCAAATTAAAAGCAACACGGACGACAGCAGGACCTGTGTCAGAGTGCAAAGTGAAGCTATTCGAGCTGTGTAGCCTTTGCTTTTGGCCTGGCTTTTAATTTGCTTAGGAATGTGGTCAGAGGCCAAAACTCAGCAGCAATTTAATCCGTTCTTCGTCTCGTTGTTGTTGAATTTTTCGGGTAAAATGCACATTTATAATTTTATTATTCGGATTTTAATTATTTTGCCGCAGCAGCAAGCATAGAGAACTTGGAGCCTGAAGCGTTCACGACTCTTGGAATTCTAATAAAAATAGCTTGACATGGCTGAAATGTCGACACTCGACATTAGAGTAAACGAAAATCAGAGAATTGCAGCTAGATGACGTCACGAATGCTGCACAGCAACAGAGAGAGAGAGAGAGTTCAATTTAACCGTAAATACTTTTCGATGTCTCGAGCTAGCGAAGAGTTTCAAAATGTTGCTGTGGCTATGCGAATCCAGTGGGTTAAGCTCGGTGGTTGGCAGACAGCTGCCAACAAGCAACTAGCTGCAGGCAGGATGGCAAACTGGCAGGCTGGCAGGCTGGCAGGCAGCGAGCAAACTCCTCCTGTCCGCAGAACCTTAAGAGCAAATACCACGTTGCTCCATGATAGTAAAATGCCATTGGGCTAAAACTACTTAGGGGCATGCCGCGACAGAAGTTGGCATATGCAAAGGGACATGACACGCGACAGCAGAGGGCGGGCCAAAAGGAAACGAGCAGCTGACAACAAGAGTGCCAGGAATGTCGAATATGAAATGTGGCCAGATGATGCGCCAAAGTCGGAAACAGCCAAAGGAGCAGCTGCCGGCGCCGACGATGACGACGACGATGTGGAGGACGACGCTTTCAAGTGCACTCGAGTGCACTGGCTGAGTGAGGAGTGAGGCGAGCAGGAAATATCGAAACATGGCTAAAGATGAGGAAGTCTGGGAAATAAAGAAAATTGTTCAAGTAGCATTCGACTGTCACGCCCACAGTCAGCTAAAATAAGAGTTATGATTGTGTTGCTGCCCAAATGCGTTTGCTTGTCTGCGACTGTTTAGAGAAGCGAGCTGGCCATAAAGCAATAAAAACAGCTGCAACAACTCACTCTAACTGTCTCCCTCGCTCGCAATTTATTAGCACTATTTTGCTAAAGTAAAGCTAAAAGGCAAAGAGTTTTGGCCATAAACAAAACATTGAAATGCCACAAAATCCAAAATGACAAAAGAGTATGATTTGAATAGAGAAAGAGAGAGAAAGAGAGAGAGTTGACATTAAATATATACAGAGCTGTTTAAGAGTTTTCTTTGCAAGTAAATCAAGTTCTTAAGCAGTCGCCTTTGGCAGCTCTTTAGACGATCATCCAGCTGCAAGTTACTTATCACAGTCACAACTTCAAAGCCATTCAGCTAACAAAGCGCAACGTTAGCGACAGCGAATAATGTCTGACCCTATCAACTGGAACAGAGACAGAGCAAGTGATAAAGTCAGAGAGAGAGAGAGAGGGAAATAGGGAGAGAGGGAGAGCGACAAAGACTAAGCATATTTCCGTCAAACACAATAAGTCGATAAAAGAAGCAAACGGAAAAACTATTTTCCAATTTTGGCCAAAAAAAAAAAGAGGATGGAGAATGTAGCCAAAGCACAGTTGCACATGAGGTAAAAGAAGTTGCAAGCTGCACAAACACAGATACGAGACAACGAAAGAAAGACGGGGAAAAAAACGATGAAAAAAATATTGAAAATTTGTAATGGCAGCTGAGCCAGCAAAAGTTGCGCCAAAATGCAGTCAAGGGGGGGGGGGGGGGGGGGAGAGGAGCAGGCAGTAGCAGGGCTGTAGCAAAGCAAAGCAAAGTGAAAGAGTAGAAGATGAATTATTAGAAACGTATGCAAAATGGCGCATATGCATTAGGAAAAGTGCAGCAGTATGTGAGCTTCTCTCTGTGTGTGTTTGCGAGAGGCGAATAAATCAAATGTTGCAAATGTGGAAAATGCGCTCGTCCATTTTCTGACCAAGAAAGAAACACAGCGCCAAAGATAACATGCATAGCGAAGCAGCAGGAGGAGCAGCAGCAAAGAGACACGCGAACAGACTCGCAGATACAAAAAAAAAAGCTAGTGTAGCTCTGTGTGTGTGTGTGTGTGTGTGTGTGTGTGGGTATCTTGACTGTGGCACGTACGTACGTACGTCTTGCGTAAAAGTCACAGCTGCACTTGGCTATGTTTTTAATATGCTAAGCACTGCTTTTTGTATGCATTTTACAACACTATCAATGTGAAGGAGCTGCGAGTGCTCGATGCAGCGACAAGTCACAAATGTGCATATCAATGGATGTGTCAAAAACTTTGCCGAGAGTTAATAATATACTACAAATACACACACATACTTATATATATATATTTATTTCTATATACTATGCATGAATCGATAGAGCAGGGGGCGTGACAGTCAGCTAAAGAAATCCACTTTGACATCTAGCCAGCTAGCTGGCAGGCAAAACTCCCCATGAAACGACTGCTGCAGTTTTTGTTTTGCACAAAAATCAAATGCAACTGAGTAGCTGTCTCTATATCTACCTCTCCCTCTCTAATGCCTTCTTTATCTCTATCTATCTCTGTCGCTGGCCCATCTCTTGAATACTGATTATGACGTAGACTCACACAGTCTCGCTCGCTCGCTCGCTGGGTAGCTTTAGTTGATGCATTGCCAAATAGAAAATTCCAATACAAAATCAAAAGCAGAAAAATTGCAGCTGCTGGGCTCTCAACTACGTGAGCGTATGCTAGGAATTTTTAATGTAACTGCCGAAGCAAAATGCTAAAACAAAATTCCAGCTCAAATAGTTGTAATAGAAAATACTTTAAGTCTGGCAGAGAGCACCAAAGGATGAACAATAAAATAAAGCTAGAGAGTGCCAGAGTGCCAGAGCGCTGAATGCATGCATATGGTAGAACAAAAGGATTAAATTCCTCAATGATGCAGGCTAAGGCGACAGTGTTGAACAACGAGTTGATAGTCAACGGAATGCATGGGACAATAAATATTTGTGAAAGTTGCGTGACTCAGTGGTAAGAGCAATTTCTTAATATATTTTATAGATAGATGTAGAAGAGAATAAGAGCGGAATATATTGAAAAACATTGTAAGAGAAAAAATCTATCTATCTTATATCCTTATATACACACAATTATAATCTATTAGGTCAGCTTTCTAAACTGTCACGAATTACATTCCCAACAATCTCCACTCGCAGCTGTAAATACAGAATTTTACTTACATTTAACTTCAACAATATTTTACCGCGAATATATATGATAAAAATACATTCAAAGCTTTACTCCTTTTTACGAAATCCTCAAGCGTAATGCCGTGACAATACAGAAAATACTTTTAGAGCCATATACAATAACCATCTAATGCGACCAAAACATGAGGCAATAACAAACTGTGAAATCTTCTAAATTGCGTGGGTGTGTTGGGTTCTCTCGCTCCCCCCCTCTCTCTCTCTCACTCTGTGTGTGTATAAGAATTGTGCGTTAGATGGAGGTCAATATATATATACATATATAAATACATATATTTTTTGTTGTACGTACATGAGGTTGCTGTTGTGGCCCCTGTTTTGGAAGACTTATGCGGAGCACGTTTCATGTGAAAGTCGTCAGCACGTTACACTCAAGAAAATCAGCTCGAGTCTAACAACACCGACAACAGTGTTGTTAAACGCCAAATGCAATAATAGCAAACTTCCGTTTGCCATTGACCAGCGAACTGGGGAATGCAACAAAGGCAAAGCACTTAGCGGTTTACGTTTGGCGGTTTGCACGGCCAACAGTGAACAGCTCGTCGAATAACCACTATGCCAGGTTATGGCACGACTGAGCCAAATGGATCCGAATGTTTGTCTGTCGGTATGTTAGTCGCTCTGTCTGGCTGTCTGTCTGTCTGTCTGTCTACGCAATGGTATGCTTTTCGGTTGTCGGCATTCGCTCGCTTGAACTCAACCCGTGTCCATGCTGGGATTAGGCAGCATTACTCCTACACACACACGCACACAAATACACACACTCTCTTACACACACGTGTAGCGAACGTGACAATTTTCGGACAAAGCTAATGATGTGTACATGCAATTCGACATACAGGCTAGTCAGAGTTAGGTTTAAGCTGCAATCTAAATACCCTGGACTCTGAACTCTGACACAGCTGCTTGCTATCAAGCAAATCTGAATTGTTAATGTGAGACAGATTGCTAAAATAGAAGTTCAAGTAAACAAGCACAAAAGTATGCAATGGAATATAAATGTACTGTGGTTAATGACATGCCCACAAACAGGAGAGAGACAGAGAGAGAGAGAGCAGGCAGGCATAGCACGAGCTTGACACAAAAAATATTTGTCAAAATGTCAAAGTTCATCGAGCAAAGGAAACTTTTTAATAAACATTGATTGGAGCAAGCGACAAAAAGGGCAACAGCCAGGCAGAAAAGAAAAGAAAAAAAAAAAAACAAAAACAGAAGAAAGGCAAATCGAAAATGAAAATGAGGAATCTGTGCGACAAAGAGCAAAGCATAAAAAAAATAGAACTATGATTATCAAGAGAAGCAGCAGCCGAGCAGAACAATGTGACAAGCCAGAGGAGGTGAGTAATGTAGGCGTGTCCAATGTGGGGGACACGGGACACAGCACGTGGGCGGTACGTGGCTGAGCGTGTAATAAATTAATGAAAAGTTGATGGCACTGTCAAAGGCGTTGCCGGCATAACAAAATCAGAAAAAATTGGAAGCAATTCAAAGTGAACACAAAAACTTTTTTCATTAACAAAACAAAATTGAGCAAAAGTTGACGGCAGGACATATATACGACTTATAAGCAATATTGCTGGGCTGTAGCCCAATGATTTGTCACACACGCACACAGAGTGTGCATGAAATGTCAACAAATGGCGGCTAGCAAAGTGTTGAAACTTGTTTTAATGTTAATGACTTTTCATTACAAACGCACAAATGTCGAGTGTCGAGTGTCGAGCCTTGGCTGGCTGGCATTTGGGGGTTGGGCGTGGCAGATTTGTAACTTTGTATGCGGCTTGTTGACAAATTGCTGAACATATATTATATGTATGCCACACACACACAGGCCAACTCCATGGTCCGTCGACGCACGGACAGCAGTTCAGAATGGCCAAATTGAATAAATAAATAACGCATTACACATTACGCATACGCAGCGCATACGGCTGAGCACTGAATGTTACTTTAAGGCTACGGGAATTCAATTCTGTTTGCAGAAATATGTATGTGCAGCAGCGTGTGCAAAATCTTCATGTCCTGATGCGCTGTCACACACTCACACACTCGCACACACACACACACACATTTCTCTGGGGCATACACTTCAGTTTGAAGTCTCGTCAACGGCATGGCAGGCATTTCTCGACGCTGCGCTATTTTTACAATTTTAGGTTAAAATACTTAAGCCAAGAGCCAAGAGGCAAGCAGACTGGCAGGCTGGCAGCCAACGCGTCATCTGAACCATGACAGCAACAATAAACACACACACACATAATCACACATAGAGGTTGCCGCACAGCAGGAGCCAAACGCTTCAGCTAGCTAAGGTAAACAAGCTGAAGCTGACGCTGACGCTGAGGCGGAGGCTGACGCTGAGGCGGAGGCTGAGGCGTCACAGCGTAGCGAATCTCAAAAGGCTGCTTGATGCCAAAAATAATGCGAATAAAGCCCCAACGTTATATGCAATTGGAGCACAACGAAACGAGCATACACTGCACAAAATGCGGATATGCTGCTTTAAAGAATTTACGGAGAAAGCTCAGTTTAAACAAAATTGTTGCAAATTAACTGGGAAAGCAAATGAAAAGGAAATAATGTGTTCGTTTTTTCTTTTAACTTATGCTATTTGTGTTTTACTTAAATTTGTAAAAACCATTTGCTTGTTTGTTGAATATTCCTGTTATTTTCATGTTATTTTCAATGCAAATTCTAAAAATAATAAACATGCAACTGTCGTAATTAAATGTGTTTTGTGTAATGCCATTTAAGCATTTCCAATTACATCGAAATTAATAATAAATTAAAGAAGCAGAAATTGTAATAATATAAATATTTAATAATTTTATATGATACATTTTGATAGATTTATTCAAGCCAACTAAATTGACTAAGCATCTAATGTGCTTTGATTAATTAATTAATATTTAATTAAAATGAACTGCTTAAGGCAAATGGAATTCTATAAATGCAATTAGACAATCAAATAAGCAACTAAAATAAATTAATGAACGCTTGAATCACAGAAATTTCTGCTCTTAACAGACTTGAGTTTATCTTTATCATAGAGCAAATAACATTGCTTGCATATAGAGCTAAACTTTTGTTGTTCTCTTTTGGGTACGCATCTTGATTAGTTATTTGAACAATTGTTCAGCCACAATTCGCATAAAATAATTACAGAGCATGAAATTGAATTGAATGAAATGCCGTTTCATGCAATTGCTCGCACAACTTTTTACACAATTTTGGTCTGGCGCCACACACTAAAAAAAAAAAGCTGAGAAAAACGAGCAAGAATATTCTTGTAAATGGAGTATAACTGATTGCATGCTGCGCGCTCAGAGCTATATGAATTTGAATGATTGATAGATGGAGCAGTTTATTCACATATATCAATATATAAATAAGAGAATATAAGAAAATAAATATATAAATTTATAAAATTTATTATATATACATTTATAATAATCTTACAGCTTTGAGTATATATGAAATAATATAAAAAGTTATATTTAACATATAGAAAATAGTCTGATTTGTCCACTATATAAATTTATATAAAATATTAGATACATTCTTATATCAAATTTGAACTGCCCAAACCTATATACTCATCTTTATACTTTTTGTTCAGGCACAACTTTGTCGCCCTCGTAAGTGGGTGGCTTTACGTATGTATGTGTGTGTGTGTGTGTGTCCAGCAGTTGCAACTTTTTTTTCTTGTTGAAAAATTAATTAAATGTTCGCTGGCATTAAATTGCAGGGCTGTGAACATGCATGGAATTAGTTATCAGCTAGCAAATTCAGGGCACATAACAGCTTTTTATATGGATGGCTGGCTGGCTGGCTGGCTGAACAAAGTCCAGCTCTCCCCAAATCCAGATGACGCACGGCCAACGCAAATCATAGCAAATGTTACATTACATTATTTAATATAAAATATTTACTAAATACATAGATATGTATATATATGCACAAAATGTTAGCAAAGCCGAAAAACATTTGTGAAAACACTTTGCACTTTGTTTTACAGTAGAGATATGGAAAGGCGCCTAGGATTCAAGAGTTTTTCTGTTAAATTTGCTGGAAACTGGACAGACAGCAAAAGAGAGAGAGAGAGAGAGAGAGAGAGAGAGAGAGTGAGAGAGAGAGAGAGGGAGAGCGAGACATACTTGGGGTCACACACAGTAAATTGCAAATGATGAAACTTTGCCCATCATAAACGCCATTTTATGTTAGCCAATATGGCGTCGTACACGTTTCCGCCTGCTCGGCCCGTACCGGCCAGGCCAAGCCAAATGTGCCAGGCGTAAATTTTCACTTTTTAGTTGGACCAAAACTTTTGCGAGGGCCTGGCAGAGGTGGGCGTTTGGGCCGCTGGGCACAAAGCGAAAAGGTTTTATAGAACAGCTACAGCCTACACTAATCGCCATATTTCTGCATCAATAACAATTACCAGCGTAGCTCTCTCTCTCATCTCATTTGTTATGCAAAATTGTGTGAAGAAAACACAGCGCGAGGCACATAAAAACTTTCAACAGAATTTTTCCACACAATTTGCTGCTGAACTTTGAACTTAACGCTCACTCAAGTGGCTTTAAATGCAGCACTTGGCTATCAGCTGGCTGTTGGATTGGGCCACTTAACCTCGTCAACAGGCACGGCAACAACAGCCGCAGCAGCAGCAGCAGCAGCAGCCATTGAGGTGCCCAAATGTATGTCAGCTGTTAATTAGCCGCACTTCAGCAGGCCACAGCAGCAGCAGCAGCAGGAGCTAAAAAAAAATAAATAATAATGCATATTCATGGCTCAGCCAGAGGTGTGCGTGCAGCTGTGTGTGTGTGTGTGTATACGACACGTGATGGCTGCAAAATTATATACAGAAAAGGCAAAAAAAAAAAAGAGTGAAGAGTGAATGCTATGCGACCATGTCACGCATACGCCACGTGAGCCGCGACACGCTCTTTCACTTGAAAAAGTCCTTGAAACATTGCCAGAGAGTGGGCAATCTGTGTGCAGAGTGAGTGCGTAGCTTAGCTACACCTGGCCAAAACCCAAAAAGCTAATGCTAACCCTCGCGTTTCATGTCACAATAAACAACTTTATTAATGCATGTTCTGTGCACAAGATCAAGCGACGGCGATTGTGGTCCGATCGCATTGTGAAAGCAGCTCTTTACTCTTATTTTATGCATAATACTAAATTAAACAAAAGTGTTTTATTTTATTAGTTAGATGGGCTGTGGTAAAATAATCACTAGAGATTTGTGCATGATATAACTATTAAAATAAGTGTGGATAGTTATATATAACTTATAGATTAGATGGGAATTGAAGTTGAGAGAGGGGGAAAGGTAGGAAAAAAGGAAAGAAATTTAAATGAATCGTTGAGTGAGCTGAATGCATGAGCTGAGTTAGATGCTTGAAGTTGTAGCTCATGAACTAATTAATTAATTAAAGCTGCATTTAATTTATAATACTTTTTTTTTCCTTTTTTTTAATATATTTTTTATATAGTTTTCATATATATTTACATATATATTTTAAAAATATTTTTATATATATTTTTGCAAATAAATTGGAGTTAGATTTTATTCTATACAAAAGTAATTTAGGATTTTTTTTTTCTTTTTTACATACATAATTTTGTTTTAATTTCAATATAAAACTAAATCAACTTTTTGATATACATTGTTATAGATTAAACCAACATTTATTTTTTAGATATAAAATATTAACCGCTTATATTTTATTAAATTGCATTTATAAATTTCTAGGAAAAAAATATACAAATTTCGTGCTTTAAATAACTTATAATTCTAGAATTTAAAGGCAAGTTAGAAAAAGTAACAAATAATGAATAAAATATATGAACACGTAATATACGATCACAACTAAAGTTGAGGATATGTCAAAAAGAGATAAACGAGACAACTATGTACATGGGAATAAGCATAGAATATATTTAAAGGAAAAGAGAGGTTTCTTTATAATACAAATGTTCCGTTTAAACAAGATTTTCAATACAAAGCCATCGCTCTTCGAAACGACGATTAGCTGCATAGATCGCTCATCGGGTCTTCTTCTGCCTATAGCCGAACAGTGATACTCAAGAGAGTTATCTAAGTTACTCAGAGTGCAGTGCAGCATTGCTAGAGCTCGTTCAGCTGATGATAGTAAATAGGAATACTTACACTTTATATATTTTATTTTCATGCTGAGCAACATCTCTGAGCGCATTCAGAGTATAGCAAATATATATTAACTACTATCATATATATTTACTTACACCTAAGTAATTCCTTAGCCTCTGCAGCTAATCTTACAGCCAACCAGACACATTAAAGAATCTTTCTACTCAGCCAACATTTTCACTATCTTAATACATTCGCTGAAATCTACAATCTTCAATCTTCATTTATTAAGCCCTGCTTAGCTCGCTCGACCATAACTATCAATAACTTTTTTTGGCATTTATTTGAAATTTTTTCTTTCTTTTTCTCTGTAGTTTTTAATTATCCTAAGAGTACAACTAACAATCAGCATGAATTTACACACAACTGCAGCTGAGCTTTAAATATGTGAAAAATTAACAAAAGAAAATAAAAAGAGAGAAGAAAAGGGAAGAGGAAAATGTTTATATGAGTAGTTGCTTTTTTTTGGGTTCTCTGTTGGATTCTTTTTTTCGTTTCTTACTTGCTTTCTCGTTGTTGTTCATTTTGAATCTTGGTGCTCGAGCTGCTTATTTGTATTGGGGCATTTTGCCAATTCATTTTCGCTTCGAGTAAAATTAATTAGAAATCAACAAAATGAGCATTGGGCGAAAAGGAAAACATACAGCAGAGAGTGGGAATGAGATGGTGGGAGTGAGAGAGAGAGAGAGAAAGAGACAGACAGAGCCAAAAGGGCAAACGCTTTCATACATAAATCTCAGTGTGCCTGAAATGGCAAAATTAAGCGCATACACAGCGAGAAATAAAAGTGTAAAAATATAAATAAATAAACAAGAATATTGCAGTTGAGCGCAACTGACTGCATAATACGTGCTCACGGCTGAATTTCATTATAAATTGAGGTTTTTCTAAGCTCCAGTTGAGGATTATTTATAGAATACTTTATGAGTAATCATTTTATATAATGTTTTGCAGAGAAATTTATAATATTTACTATATATATTAAAGCAAAACTCTGTATTTCATTTGTATTATATATCATTTCGATTTTAAATTCTTTGACAACAAGATGTCAGATTCCAGCATACGCAACCCGCAGGAAACTTGCAAAAAACTAATATACACTCTTCTCAATTCACGAATGGGTATAGCAAATACAATTTTTCACTACGCAAAGAGCTAAGGAAATGCTGGATAAATATAAAAGCCAAATACTACAAAAAATGCAGGCTGCCTGCAGTAAACAATGAAAATGAATGAATAATTTGTTAAATTGCTCAGCTGCTCATTTGTTTATATTGCTGATGCTGCTGATGCTGCTGCTGCTGCTTCTACTTCAGACCCAAAAAATCATTATATTCATTGTGCTTTGCTATCATAGCTAAAATATCTATGTAATTACTCAAACTGAGACTGAAACTAAGACTGAGAGAGAGAGAGAGAGAGAGAGAGAGAGAGAGAGAGAGAGAGAGAGAGAGAGAGATAAAGCTGAGCTAAGGTGCTGCGAATCAGTTCAGTTCAGTTGCTGTTGTTGTTTTTGTATTTATAATGAATAAATATATATATATATAAATTTCTCTAATAGCCTACACTGGCTTGACGGCGTGTCATTATCAACGTCTGCCCCAATATTTGTATATAATTTGTCTTTATTGTCATTGACATTAGGCACATTTGTTGCGGCGATTATCTGGACAATCTTTAAGTGGGCAAACAGCTGACGCTGCTAATGACAGCTGAGGGATTGCACGAGGGTTGCACGAGAGCAGGAGCAGGACTATTGCCGTCCAGGATATTAGATTGCGGCTGACATTGCTCGACTTGGCTTGGCTTGCCTTGGTTTGGTTTGGTTTGTGTCGCGTGCTGTGTAATTTGTTTGGCTTGACGGCAAATGAATGCAAATTGTTTCTTGTGCGGCATTTTTAATGAGCAAACGAATGGGGGAGCAATACAAATTTCGGATTATGACTCTGACTGGGGCTGTGGAGTTTGGAGCATGTGGCTCTTAATATGCTAGCATGCAACACCTCAGAAACATGAAACATGTGAAAATGCCAGCACGAGGTTGGGTGGCTCGAAATTAATATGCAGAACTAGAAATTCTTTTCGCAATGCTTTCTTTAAAAACTTTGCTTAGCTAAAGTGTAGGAGAGACTTTACTTTATAGCGAATGTATTAGATTTTTGGGGTAACTAAAATTGCTAAATAAAACTTTAATATTAATTAATATAAGAAATATTTAACATAATAAATATTTGGAAACAGAAAACGTAGAATCATCAAAATCTTTTGAGCGATTCTACAATTGAATGCCTTTCACTCACACCATGAAAATAAATCTCAGAGAGCAACCAATTGCGTCGGGTTTTCAATGATTTCGTTCGCGACGGTTTGCCTGAGTTTTATGTAGCAAAAAGTCTTTTGTGTATGTATTAAAATTAAGCGAAGGTTCTCTTCGCAGAAGACAGATTAGACTCTCTCTCTGTGACTCTGCTCATTTACTGATACTTATTTTGCGAACGTCAAACGTATCGCTCTCTCAACGATGTTCGGGAAAAGAGCGTAAGACGAAGAGTTAAACTTATGGCGCACAGCCGAACAGCAAAACGAAAAGAACCGAAGGCTCTTGCTTAGAGCGAGAGAGAGAGAGTAATAATGAATATTTTCTGCTGATCTCGCGAACAGTTAATGATAATCGATAAATTTTAAGCAACAATATTAAAAAAGCTTTATATACCATAAATTAGAAAACCTATTTGAATTTATATCCTTTGACTTTTCTGCATCGTCAAATTTCCATTAGAGCCCAATCGAAAACCCGAAAAACCCCACAGCTTATACAAAATTCCGAAAAAGATTATTTCTAATTCCCTTTATTTTCCACCCCGTGCGACGACAATAAAAAATTCAAAAAAAAAATCCAACACCTTAACAATGGATAATAAATGATAATGAGTCTAGCAGCGACCCAGATAGATGGAAGAATATTTATATACATTTTACAGGAAGCGCACGGCCCGCCAAGGAGCGGGGGCAGGGGTCACGCCAATGCGCCAGGATACGCGTAATTATTTTAATATTTAATGACTGTGAAAAATCAAAAGAAATAGAAAAGGCAAAGCAGTTCAAGAGATGTGCACGTAGCTGGATGAGTGCTTATGGAAATGAATAGACAAGGAAGACAGGATAATTGGAGGTGGAGGATTGGAGAGAGAGAGAGGGCTCGGGTCAAGATTGTGGAGCTGACTTACCACTGGCACGGGTATCACACAGTAGACACAGGGATGGCCAACAGCAGCGGCGGCAGCGACAGTTGGCAGACCGTAGGCGGCGGCGTTTACGCACAGATGATCCGTTTTAAATATCTTTGTTGGCGGCGGCTGGGCAATCAGCGAGGATGAGGCGCTCGAGCACGTGTACAGCGTCGATGTGGACGACGTCGTGGCGGCGTTAACACTGGCTCCTCTTAAGCTTGTTGTTGTTGCTGCTGCTGCTGTTGCTTGCTTTGGCTTGGCAACTTGGCTTGCTGCTGTTGCTGTTGCTGTGGCTTCGCTTGTGGGTGGCGGTGGCGGTGGCGGCAAAGCTGCTAGGGTCAAGGAGGTGCTGCTGCTGCTGCTGCTGCTGCTACTGCTGCTGTTCTTGTTGTCTACGCTGACCGAGGCGTTAGCCTTAGAATTTGTTAACAAACTTTCTGTTGCTGTTGCTGCTGTTTTTGCTGTTGCTGCTGCTGCTGTTGTTGTTGTTGCTGGTGCTGTTGTTGCTGCCGCTGCTGCTGCTGCTCCTGCTGCCGCTGTAGTTGCTGCTGCTGCTGCTGTGGCTTCTTGCTGCCGCTCTGTTTGCACAACTGTTGCCAACTGTTGACTTGCAGCTGTTGCCTCGCTTTGCTGCTGCTGTTGCTGCTGCTGTTGTTGCTGCTGTTCCTGTAGCTGCTCTGGCTGATTGAAATTAGTTAGCGTCAATGTTGTTGTGGGCAGCGGTGAGGTTTTTCTCTTGATTGACGCAATTTTAATGGCTATTGATGAGCACGTTGATTGTGAATTAATTTCCACGTTTCTCTGCCTTCCCTCTCTCGCTCACTATCTCTCTCTCTCTCTCTCTCTATCTATTGCTCGCTCTTTGTTGTTTATTTGGCGCCTGTTGTTGCTATAGCCTTTAGCCGCAAGTATTTAATTTGCTGGAATTTTTTTTCCTTTTGCTGTTTATTTGTTTTAATTAAAACGAACAAATTAGAATTCAATTTGCGCTAAGATTTTTCTTGGAACGTTTTAACTTTTAATTTTTTGTTTTAAAAACATTTACTAATTATTAATTATTTTTTTTTTTATTTTTCTAACACTGAACACTGAAGAGTTTTTTGTTTTTTATTTTTTAAGTTGAAATGTTTAACAATTATAGTTACTAAAGCACACAGAGACTAAAATTTGCAAATATGTAATTAAATATATTTTGTAAGCTAAGCTTTGAGTTTTGCGCTAATTTATTTATTATTATTTATTTTTTTAGTAATTCACTATTTTTTTTTTTTTTTTTATTTTATTTAAGTTTTTTATTTTATACTTTGTTTATTTTACTTAAAGTTTTTCACTCACAATTTACGCTAGTTTTTATTTTTTATTTATTTTTTAGTCAATTTTTTTTATTGTCTTTTGTTTATGCACAAAATATTTAAAACACTTAAGTCTTGTATAAATTTTGATTAACTTTAGGAAATGTTTGTTTTTAATTTAAAACTTGTTAAATTTAATTTAAATATTTTTATTAAAATAATACTGCAGTTCTTTTTTTTATTTTTTAAATAATTATTTTTATAGTTTGGGAGTTTTTATGGAAATATTTGCTTGAATTTTTATTTAAGAGTTTAAAACTCGATTCGCTTTATTTTATTTTTTATTAATATTTGCGCTTTTTTTTCTTAACTTGCACGATTTTGTATTTGAAATACAATTTTAGGGACTTTAGACCTTTAGCCAATATTTCGTGTTGCTAGCGTTGAGCAATTGTTGTTGTTGTTGTTGTTGTAAATAATACTGTTGTTTTGTTGATTTACGAATTTCTGGATTGCCCGGACAACGTTCAAACACTCAGTTCACAGTGCATTCACTTTTCGCATTGACTCTGGACAGAATGTACTCACAATATGAATATTACGTATACGCCAAGAAATTAATTAATAATTTTTTAAATTAAATAAAGATTTATTTTTTATTATATTTGATTTTTTTTTTTTAATTTTTTGGGAGGCGTAAACACAAAATGGCGACTACTTGTCGGAACTTGACTGCTGGATCAACTGGCTCTGCTTGGCTTGTCTTGGCTTTACTTGACTGGCTTTTGGCTTTGGCTAGGCTTTGGCTTGGCTTCAGCTTCGGCTCGGCTTTGCTTGGCTTTGGCGGCTTGCTGGCTTGCTGGCTGGCTGGCTGGCTGGCTTGCTGTTCGCTTTCCGTTTTGCGAAAATGAGGAAAAGGCGTTTAACTTAACTTGACAATCGTCGAATGGATTCTGAATTTCTCATTGAGTAAGGTTGCATGTTCAACTTGTGTTCAGCCGTTTCGCAGCCAGTCGGCGCCAGCATTCGGCTACACACGATGGCACATTCGTGAAAGCCGGCAAAAGACGTTTCGCAGGACTTTGCAGAATCCACAAGCCGGCGCATGCGTTGCATGCAATAGGCGTGTGTGTTGCACGTTACCCCGCTGCCAAACATTCAGCGGGATGTACAGGCAACGGCGTCCTTAGCGACGCATGCAACGCGAGCTCGAGTGCTTGTGTGTGGGCGCCAACGAGATGGTGAGAAAGAGAGAGAGCATCACGAAGAGAAAGAGATGGAGCAATCGAGCGAGCGAGAGAGAGAGAGAGAGAGTGAGAGTGAGTTAGGGAATAGTAGTCGAGCTGAGGCAACACGTTTTTGGTTTCCTTTACGTTCGCGTCCAGCCCAATGCGAGGCGTAACCAATTGAAATGCATCTCGGCCTACGCGAGCCGCAATTACCTTAACAACTTTGCGTTTGGTAATTGTCAACATTGAATTTAATCAGAAATTACGGCGTGCTCTCCTACTCTCACTTCTGCCAACTACTGCCCAGTTGTTCGTTCAGCTGCCCAATCAAATATAAATATATATGTATATATGTGTATATATTTATTCTTGAACAACTTGCAAACTCAAATATCGTTCACTCACTATGAAGTTTGAGTAGCAAACTCAAATTTTTGGTAGCAAAACTTAAACAAGAGCTGCGCATCGAAAATGAGGCAAGTGGGCGAAAAACAAAAAATGCATGCAACAAGGTGAAGAGAGTTACCAAGAATAGCAACAACAAAGAGCTGTAAAGAGTTCTTTGGTCAGTTTTCTTTTCGTTTTTGTTTGAAATAGATTTGAGAGAAGAGACTGGATGCAGAGTAATCGAATGTTAATGGTTTATTATACTAAATATATATTATGATTATTTAAGATTTTAAAGACTTGAAAGATCGATCGAGAAATAGCTGCAAAGTTAGAGCAAAATAACTCTTTTCAATAAGTAAAACTATCATGAATTACAACTAATATTGAAGCCATAAACTCTTTGAACTAGCTGCTATTTATAGATTCTCATTGTGCGATCGTCAATCGTTTCGCTCTCTAAACGATGTTCGTTAAGAAAGCACGAATAGTCTAACCCGAGGCGCTCGGCAGCAAACAAAAACGAATAGAAACGAAGCCTTACGCTCAGAGCGAGCTCCCGCTCGATGTTTATGAATTTGTTCCGTTGATCAGGTGAGCAGAGCGTGAAGTTTAAATGGCTGGCAGTTATTTGAGAGCTATTTTAAAGAGCTAGTTCTATAAAGAACTAACTCAAGAGCACAGACTGCGAAAACTGAATCAAAATTACAGTTATTCACAATTATTCAATTAAATTCAATACGTTTATGTGTAATAACTAATGAAAAATCAAATGACATTAAATTTTCTGATTTTATAATGTATTATGTCATCTATTATTAATATTGTCCAAGGCAGCTTGCTGTATTCAGTGGCCAAGGGATTGAGAGAGAGAGAAAGCAAAGAGGCAAACATAAATAGTTTTATAATGCATATCTTACACATCACTTATCCTATCCTATTCTACAATACATAATACATATGTAGCATAAGGCATAGCTCATATATAACCTTTAACAATATGATTCAATTTGAAAACATAACCAAGTTCCTAAACTAGATTTCAATTACTATAAACCATAGATAACTCAAAGTCCAATGCTTAAAGCAATCTCTCATATATATAGAGACTGTTTTGGCCAAGCGAAAACTTCAGCGCTGACTAAGCGGGAATGTTTACAATTTTGTATTTTATATTCCGTTCTTTATTTATTATTTTATTTTTTATTTTTTTTTTTTTTTTTGCAGTTTTACATTTTTATTTTGATGTGGTCGGCATTGTGGTTGCTGTTGCTGTTGTTGCTGAAAGCTATTTAAATGGAACGCTCATGAAAAGCAAAAGCAACGCCATGCGGCCATTAGAGGATGCCAAATAGACGTCGCCACAAAGCAAAGCAAGCAGCCAGAGCCTCAGTTGCGAAGGTGGCCAACAGGACACGCAGGTGGCATAGTTGGGAGGAGTGAAGGGGAGAGATGGCAATGCCTAAAACGCAGCCAGAGAGTTACCCGCCGCATTGTGCGGCAACATTACTGAATAGTTTATAATACACAGATATATACATACATATACATACATCTACACATAGAGCTCGAGCGGCGAGAGTTGGGCCACAGCTTACAAAATGTAAAACGGCCTTTGTGCGTATTTTTTTTAGCCATTTGCAGATGCATAAAATATGCCCGGGCATTATGCAATGAAATCTACACACAAATTAGGCAAACAGCAAAAAGAAGAAAAGAAAAATGTAAGAATAAAAAAAAAAAAATAGATAGGGAGAAAAAGAAGAGCCGAGCAATTTTTTAGATTTATTTGAGTAATGATTGCAGGTAAGCTGGCAGCTGGCTAAGATTAGGCAGGTCTGTGTGGCCTGCAAGTGTCGGAAATTGATATGCTGGCTGACTATGCGAGTGTCTATATGTGTGTGTGTGTGACTCTCTCTCCCTCTATGTGTTTGTGTGTGTCAGTGTGGCAGCAGTATAGAAATCCGTATCATTGCCGTGGCAAGGCAACAGCAATTTTCCACTCAAATGGGCCAACGCTGCGTATGACACATGTCGATTGCACTGTGTGGCGCCCCCTTGCGACCGATTGCGAGACTATCGTGCTCTATCAGAAGTCTGAAATCAGTTAAAGAGGGAAAAGGGAAAGCGGCAAGGGGTTACCGCCAACCGTTTTGAATGAATGACTTTTGCGAGTGAATGAATGAATGAGTGACTGCGTGGTTGCCAGCCTGATTGCTTGATTGATGCAGTGATGCATTTGATTGATCGGCTGATTGATTCATTGTGGCGCTGATTGCGTACAAGCGAGACCATTTAAGCTATATAAAAAGTAACCCCAGAGTGTATAATAAGAATTTTTATAGATGAAGCAACGACTTTAAGTCAATTTTTTTGGCTGTGACAACTGAATTCTATAATCGAACAGTTCAGATAATGGGTGAAGGAAAGATAACGTGGTAAAATGTATTTATCGATAAGAATATTCAGAGTTTACTTTTTCTATACTGATATGCATTCCAAAAATAGATGAATTTCTATTTGTTAATATAAATCATCAAATGTTACTTTTTACACAAATATATTTGTAGGCAGTAGTTGATCAAGATAAGAAATTTTATGATCGCTCGTAATTTCGATAACATCCTCTTTGAAAATGAAGTAATATAAATTAAATTCCAACTAACAGAATATTATTAACGCCCTAAATATTAAAACAAGTTTAATTTATCGATAACGATATCAATACATCTAACTGAACATAAAGTTAAGTTTAATCTAATTATTAAGTAGACAATCTGAGAATAAACTAATATCGATAAACGTATCGATAACATGGGCATACTTATTTCTATATAAAAACATTAAACGAATCACTTACATTTACATAATTCTGTGATCGCCGCATCTGCGGCGGCAATTGCTGTGAGTTCGGTGGTGCCCTCATGTGCACAGGTGCGCCGCCGCCATGTCCGTTTCCGCCTCCTACCACCTGCTGCTGGTGTTGCTGTTGCTGATGGGGTCCGCCCATTGGCTGTTGCTGCTGTTGCAGAGGCGGCGCGGGGCTGTAGCGTGGATGCATTGCAAATGTTGCTTCTTCTCGTTCTTCCTCAATCAAATTCACGCGCGACGAGTCGGCTGCAAAGCAAACGGCACATTAAACGTAACTGATAAGCAATATTGATGATTGCGAAAGTGAAATGGGAAAAACCAAATGAGCAAAAGCAGCAATAGCAACGTATAACAATTGAAAGCAAACGGTATGATAATTATGACACTTTATGTCGGAGTGGTGTCAAATATTTAGTTGCACGACAACAACACTGGCAATGAAATGTGTCAGGAACACATATACATTCATGCATGTGTCTGCCGATGCATTCATTCCTTTATCCAATTTTATATTTATCTCTTTTCTATTTTATTTTCTGCATTTTACATATTCCGACTTTTCGCTTTAGCATTTGGGAGCATTTCTTTATGCGCATCGGCAACACTGCATTTAGCTTCTAGCTGTTTAGGTTAGATTTTATATTTTATTTCAATTTACACGCTCTTCTGCCTGCGTTGCCATGCATCACTTAGCCTGAGCGAGAGCCGCTGTGCAGATCGTTTGCTCTCTGTCTAATTTGTAATTAATTGTAGACGATTTATTCTACGAAGGCGGAAACTATGCATGTGCAGAGTTTTATAATGCATATCATTTATTTATTTTTATTTTTTTTAATTGTATACATAATATAAAGACTTACATACACACGGCTGAGTGACCAATGTTGTGGATTAAAAATAGCTCACAGCCAAGAATTTTGTATTTTTATGTGGCCAGACGAATGACCAAGCACACTCACAAATAAGTAAATAAACAACTGGCCCAGACGTTGACCGGCAATGTGCTTTCCGTATGGCACTTTCATTAATTTGTTGCTTACGCTTATTATTATTGTTGTGTCTTATTAAAAATACGAATTGCAGTGTGCCAAAAGGACGATGACAGCGAGCGAGAGCGAGATAGAATGATAGAGAGCGTAAACGTATGCTGCTAGCTTGCTTGCTGACAGCTGCAGTCAGAACTGAAATGAGAGCACGTGAAAGAGAGTGAGAGAGGCAGCAGTGTGTCGAGAGCGAATGCCGGCAAAAGCAAAATAAAACAAAACAAAAAGAAATAGCAAAGCAAAGCAGAGCACGCACAACAAGTGAGACACACGCCTGACTTTGGTCAATGGTTTATTTGATTAGATTTCTAAGCTAAATATAGCCAAACAAATTTATGCTTTTTCTCTCAGATAGTGTACTTCAAACATTTTAGAGATATGCACAAACATCGGCACACACACACACGAACTAATTTTGCATGACTGTCAAGCAGTTGGAGAGTGCCACTGCCCCTCTGTTATTTGTTGTTGGCTTTTCGTTTATTTTCCTGTCTCTTTTTCGATTGCTTTGCTCGCTGTTTATTTTGTAATTTTATGCAATATTCAATACCTAAACTATTTGCTATCGAGTGCAATGACATGCGATAACAAAAACAAAAACAAATTCGAATTCGCTTTCAATTAGCTAAAAATTGTTAATTTGTTTAGCCGCGACGAAATTGTTACGACAGCGACGTCGACTGCAACTGCGACGACGACGACGACGGCGATTGCGAATGCATTAATAATGGGTGGGTTGGATTGGTGTATGCTTACTATTGAATGTCAGCTGTGCGCTGCTCTTGTTGCACGCTATAAGTTGATTACGAGATTGAGGCACACACAGAAACAAACTCGCGCGCGCCCACACACACACACACTCTCACGCAGAAACAAAGTAACAGAAACTGAGCAAACGACTCGACCGCACTTTGCACTTGACTCTGAGCAGTTGCTGCTTGTTGATTGTTATTATTGCTGTTGCTGTTGGCGTCGCAAATGGTTTGTTTTGTTTTCCGGTGCGGGTGCGTAATGAATTTTTATTTATGCAAAAATTTACAACGACAAAATACCTTGCGCAGCAAGCGAGCGAAAAAAGCGCAACACACACAAACCGACAGCTGCGACAGCGAAACGAAATGTATGCGAAAAGGTGGTGGATGAGAAATGGCAAAAGTAAAAACAGTTGTGCCAAAAGAGAGAGAGAGAGAGAGAGCCGAACTGAGCATTGAACACTGTGAGCGAGCTCAAACAAAGACAAAATTGTGTTTGCGTGCCACTCACTTGCTCACCAACTGTTTTCGCTCTTCGTACGGTACACGTTCACTCTCCTTCTCACACTCTCTCGCTCTCTCATTCACTTGCTACAGCTGTGGGGCCGGCACCCGGCAAAAGCAGCAGCTTTGCTTTTGCCATCGTGCACTTGTTGTTGCTGGTGTTTTGAAATGGCAATCGGAGCAAATAGAAATTTAAATAATTCAACAAATAGAAATAGAAACTAGCTGCGCCGAGCTGATTAAGTTTGTATATATGTAACACGTCCATTGCTGTATGTATATATATATGCATATGTATATGTACTTAGCAACGCAAGCAGCTGCTGTGCAGTATGGGTGAAATATCAGCGAGCTTTTGGCTGCGTCACTTGGCGGCATATTTAAAACTGGATCTGCGCAATCAATGTGTTCTTTTGATTAAAATGGAAATATAAAGAAAACAAAAATGTGCGTTTAATGTTAATCTAATCTTCAAATGTATGCTGAGCAGATTCTGAACTGATTGCGCTTCATCAGAGATATCACTGTCAGTCATCTGCAGCAGTAATTGAGCTGGGGCCTTTTCTCGTTTGACTTTCATTGTTTTGTAGAAAAGTTTCGTTTGGCCCATTACGTAAATACAGTCCGCAATCAAATGAAGGGCAAAGCTCTACGCACAATTTTGTTGGAAACTGTTGAGCTAGCAGCTCGGTGACATTTTGAAATATTTAAATAAAATTAATATTCTCAACAAGTGCGCAACATAAAAGTGCGACACCCACACATGAGCATTATACCGATTCACGCCCCACCATCCTGCCATCCACGGCATTGGCACATAACAAAGGACTAAAGGACTAAACAAATGATGCATGACGACAACAAGCTGAAAAAGTGACACCCACTCTCTCTATCCCTCTCACACTCTCACTAGCACTCACATACATGCACACACGTATAGTGTGTAAACAATGCTCTCTGCATATGCCTACAACAATAAATTACAACAACAATGGCGGCAACAAAGTCAAGCGAAATTTGAAGAATGAGCAAAATGAGCAAACAGCCGCAGCAGCAGCAGCAGCGCCAGAAGTAAATGAAGGGAGAGAGGCGAAATGGTACAGAACAGAGAGACATGCAAAGAATTTAAATTTATCCAAAATATGCAAATTTAATGACACTATCTTGATATGCAAATGCCAAACGGCAGCAAAATACAAGAAAAATGGCGCACCAAGAATAGAAAAAATGGAGCAAGAAATCAAAAATGCCAATACACACACACAGAGAGTCACAGACACAGGCTCACACGCATACAGTGGAAACACTTTCGCTAAAACGCATGTAAAATAACATATTATGGAAAGGCCTTGAGTCTCGCGGAGAGGAGTGGCTAAGAGGGGCTGCGTAACTGCGCCTCTGCGGCCAAAATGGCGACGCGTTGGCATTTTCATTAAGTTTAGCACCATTTTTTTCCTTTTTTTGTTGCTGTACTCTTGCCATCTATTTGGTGCTTTGTTCCCTTTCCCCCTTGCACATTCCTGTCGCGCTGAGAGACAGCAGGCAGCTTGGTACGTGACCGTAAGCAATTTACAGTGTTGTAGCAGGCAGCTGTCTTGCCCTCCCTCTTCTGCCTGCTACTCATACTACTATTCCTTGCTCACTCGCACGAGCTGAACTAGCGGCCACTGCGTAATCGCATCAGAAAAGTGAAATGTCAGCTGTTTTACAGCATTGCCTTTCCATCATCTTCCACGACGAAGAAGTAGAAGCTCCGAAGCAAAGAATGTCAGCTAGTTACAAAAATAGTTTTCTAAACAACGGAATGCACACGGCCGGAATGCAGTGTCCAAGCGGTCGAGCGGCGAGCGTGATGGCGCGTGATCCAACTACAATTTATGGCACTGCCTTGCTCAGCGAGAGTGGGAGAGTGCGAGTGGGACGGATGGTGTATATGAGAAAATGAAATAGTGCTTGCTCAGCTAAATGCCTGTGAGCGGGTGAGGGAGAGCGAGAGTGCCGCATCACTTACCTGACAAACTCGTTTAATGTGCAAAAACGGCGCATAAAACGGTTTAAGTGCAAATGCAGCGATATTTTGTTGTCGTTGTTGCGAAAAGGCAATTAAGACATAGAATGTAAGAGAATTGGAAAGATGAAGATGTAATATAAGTAATAGGAAAGGCAAAATAATATTAAGAAATTATGAATGTTAGCGAAAAAAGAAACAAATTCCGTTTCAGTCAAATATCTTTACCACGATTTCTATTTGCTCTCACTGAACTCAGCAGCTACTCCCGCTAGATTCATGATATTTGGCATGCAGTCTTCTTAAATGCTTAATCGCATGTATGCACTATAATAAATTACGCTAGGCACTTGCAAATAAACTAGACAATTAAGCCATCTGAGCCAGATCAAACATGGATGTGTTGTAATTATACGCACACATTTGACTAATGCAGTTGACTTCCTTCTATGCATAATGTTTAACTCTGTGAGCACTAAAGCTGATATTTGGTCGCCCATGGCCCACCTTACATCACCCTACACACAGTGAGTGTCTAGGTAAAAATTCAATTTGCTTTCATATGGACATATGAGTTCGATCTAAAATTGGACCTAGTGTGTGAAGCATAGCTGTGTGCGTGTGGCGTGAATATGAGGTTTGTTGCACGTCCTCTCATATGTCAATTGGCTTACACCGCAGCAGTTCCCCACGCGCCGTCAGCCGTATTATCGACGCTTTGTTAATTGACCTCAAACAAGCCCGCAACTGTAAGAGAAAGACATTAATTAGAGTCTCGCCCACATAGGCAATAGTACCCGAGCGACGACGAGGAGAGCACAAGTAGGGAAATGAGACAGCAGCTGAGGCGATATGGCGGATGTGTTGGTTTTAGGCTGTAGCAACGGATCTTGGAAGCGCAGGGTTGCAAGTCCCGGGAAAAGAGAACGTAATTAGGTGCCTATATTTGTTGCGCATTCAATGTGCATATAAATCATTTATGGCCTTTTCATGCGATGCAGACACGCAGAAAGCAGCTCCAGAGGCAGGGAATCGCACAGAGAAACAGAATGAGAGAGAGAGAGAGAGAGGGAATGGGTGAGATGGAATGAGAGTGTGCGAAATGTAGACATTACAACAATTTATTATTTAATTATCTATGCCGCAAAATTTTCATTCACAGCGCCACAGAAATCCGAATAGCTATAACTCAACCCACAGACAACAACAACAACAACAACAACAACAAAGAACAATGTGCCACGGCGGGTTTGGGGCGAGAGAACCATCCACAGAGCATTTTCATAACATTTGATTACAGTGAATGCGTAAAGTTTACGACCAAGTAAAGGGAATTAACTCGCAAGTGCAAAACCAACAGACTCTTAGGCCACACACACACACACACATACACACACACACCTACACATACATATGTGTGTCTGCCTCATATGTGTGTGTGTGTGTGGCAGCTGCTGTGGTTTCTTAACGGCCTCCACCCGCAGCCCACACTCAACGCAGCCACCACACATAATAATCCATTAGGAATACAATTTTTGGCCAGCGCTGCGACGACTGATCACAATTTGGTTTTATTAAAGCCTCAAGTTGACGATTCTGATATGTACATACATATGCATATTTGTGTATATGGCTGGTGGGCGTGGTCAGTGGGCAAACAGATTTCCAGCTGATTGCTTTGTATCTTTTGCAGTATTAAATTCAACGAACTGTTGCGTTTTTTTTTGTTTTGTTTTGTTGTCTGACATTTTTGGGCAAGTTTTTAGCCGAGCTTTGATTGATGGCTGACGGGTTGAGTCAAGGGGTTGGAGGTTCGTGGTGGTTGGCTGTTGCTTGAAACTCTGCACAAATGTTGCCACAACAAAAGTGCAAAGCCAAAATAAACAACTAGCTGCTGTTGCTGCTGTTGCTTTACTTTCGGCCATATCGCTGATGGGCCAAGAAAATTCGCTTGCTGTTGTCTGGATGAAAGTTTCGACCCGAAAAATCAAAGCCTCGAGTGACTGATTGGTCTAGGCAGGAGCGGCATGATATAATAACTGAAAAAGAGGAAGAAAAAAAGAAGAAGCTGCAAGTAATTGAGTAGCTGTTGGAAGAGAGACAGTAAGGAAGAGAGAGAGAGACCGACTGAAGTACTCCGTTACTAGAGGCCAACAAGTTGACTGACTTTTGCATATTTTATTCAATTTGACTGCAGAGTTCATTAAATTTCAACACGAATTTGTATGAACATCGATCATTCAACAAAAAAAAAAAAAAGGCCAAAATATAATAATTGAGCATTTTTGCATAGACAAGACTTTTATTAAGTTAAGATTTGCCGTCAGTGCAAATCTAGTCGAGTCATGTACTTGGTCAAAAGATGAAGATATATGGCAAAAGATGATATATGTATATAGAGGAAAGGAGTAAAGGAGTAAAAGGTCTTTCTATATAAGTTATTGTTAAATCATATTTCATCTGACAGACATTAGTCGTGGCTAAAATCCAACTGCCATTTGCTGCGACGTTTTAATTAAGCGTTCTAATTCCTCACTGAATCACATGCAAAGCCGCTTATAAGCATTGTACTTGAGCTTGCCCTTTTCTCAGGCTATTTAAATTTTCTATTGAATTTGTCAAGACTTTTTAAGCTGGGCAAAGTATTTAGCGGGCATTCTGCTGCGTATACCTAAGCCTTTGATTTTTGTAATATTTGAAATCTGTTTAGAATTTGTAAATTGAAATTTGTTTAGAATTGTAAATGAAATTGTCTTTATGTTTGTTTTTTAATTTAATCTATTATAAATTTAATTTTATTAAATTGATATAAAAATATTTAAAGTATATTCTCTTGGCAAATAAAATTTTTATATGTGTACTTAAAGTCCTTTAACTTTGATTAATATTTTTAAGCAACAATATTTTCCCAACTTAAGAATCTTATTTATATATGTATTAAATTTATCTAAACTCTCGCTAGTTCTAAATAAAAAAATGCATGCACAAATTGAAAGAGTATTCAATCATCAGCATTTGCTCAGCTGCTCAGCTTGCAGCTCACGTTTTGCATTGTGCTGCAGTTGAAACTGTTCAAATTCTGATTATGCTAGAGTCTCAACTGGCTTTGCTGTTGCTCCAATTCCCCTTCTGCCTGCAACAATATGCATTCGTAAGTTAAAGGCCCAAACTCAACGGCCAAGCTGTCGCTTTTGACAATCTAATCAGCTTTGGTATTAATCCTTGGCCACAGCAGCGACGGCTGCCGCTGCTGCTGCTGGCGTTGGCGTCGGCATTGCCACAGTCACCGCAAGCCGCAATCATTCGCTTCGCCCACTCCAGGATGGGCTGTGCTGGGCCATATTTGCGGTCGTATTTCTATTATCTTTGCTGAGTTCGAGAACGACTTTGAAATTGGCGCAGCCGAACATTGCCCAAAATGTTGCTACAGCATTCGACCGCAACAGGAGCTGGCGGCTAACGAGCTTTAAACCGCGCCAACAGCTGTGCGAACAAAGGCCGCCATTGTCCTTTTTTTTTACCCGTTCAGCCAATGTCCTAGGCTGTGTCCGTTCAGATAAGCACGGCCATATAAAACCCTTTTTCGTGCCCAAAAAATAAATACAGAAAATAACAACAAGTACTCAAGTGTCTGCAGTTGTCTTTTTTGCTTCTCTGCTTTGTCTTGTATTTTTACAAGCAGTTGCTGAAATTGAATTATACTTGCAGACGCTTTGATTTCCGATTCCATAAATCGTAGCATACTTATGCGGGCCTTCGATTAGCCGAGCTGCTTGAACTTAATCGCATTATTAATAAGCATTCATTAGGCTAGCCGAACATAAATAAAATGCCATCTATTATACACAAGCGATTGCATTCCAGCTCAGCCCAGCCCGCTTGATCGCTTGATTTATTAAATTTATCAAAAAAAAAAAAAAAAGCAACAAAATGAAACTGGAGGAGCCAGCCACTTAGCTCTGGGAATTGGCGAGTTGGGCGAGGCATATTTAAAGCCAACTGCGTTTATCACGCACCACAGGACATTGCCCATTCACCTTGGCGGACGTAGCGTAGTCCCGTTGTCCCGCCATCTCTCCCCAAAGACGTTCGCTTGGCTGCACAGCAAATGTGGCATGCCCGTAAAACGCTTCACATAATAATGTGGCCGACGATAGGACGGCTGGCGCTATCAATGCGCGCCTATATCCCTTACCCGAACGACTCCCTTTTCTACCCACACACACACAAATATCGGCGGCATTATAAATAATGACAGTTTAAAGCCAGTTCAGAGAAAGCAACAAAACGAAATGAAACTAAACCAAGTTCAAGTGGTTCAAGTTTTGGCCTTTGTCATGGCCACATCTTTGTCTTTCGGCCATCTTATTTCGAGAGCTGTCATTTACAAGCTAGCTGGCTATCCCACAGGACCACAGGACCACAGAGCGGCTACCATTTAGAGTGTTAAGCATTTTTGACAGCACATTCGTGTAATTCAAAGCCCCAGCAACAACATCAACTCTAAGCTCTGCTCTGTTATATATTCCCTAACCATTTAGTTGTCGGCTTTGTCAGTGCTTAACGCAATGCCAATGCCTTATGTGACAGCATCGTCATCATCATTATGCTCATCATCATCATGATGCTCGCATTTAGTTAGTGGAAATTCAATATTGTGTTGGAGCAAAAAAATGATTTAAACTTCCTCAACTAATTGGGCATCGCTAATTGAAGAGCAGCACCAGCTTGAAGGTCAGCTTGTTTAACAAACTCTTTCGAGTGATATAATTGACGAGTTGGCGCAGCACACAGCATTACAATTATATCTTATTACTAGCTGCTGCTGCTGCTCCTGCTGCTGCTGCTGCTGCTGACGTAGGCATTGGCATCGTGTAAATAGTTTAAAGTTGTTTAGCTGTCATTAGCAGGCATGGTTTTAGCTATGTATTAAATGCATTTAGTTGAGTGTGTTAGCAATAGTTGAATTTATACAATAGAAAGAATTTAAAAGCTTCTAACTAAATATAAGTTTTAATTAAAACCTGTCAGAAAGTTAATATAGTATAAAGAAGCTCTGCAGCTTTCTACAATTATGTATAAATAAATAAATAAATAAATAAATAATTAAATAAATAAATAAGTAAATAAATAAAACAATAAATAAATAAGCAAAATAAAAAAAATAAAAAAAAATAAGTAAATAAATAAATATTTAAATAAAAAACGAAAGATAAATTAAAAAAAATAAATTAAAAAATAAATAAATAAATAAATTCTTAAGTAAATAAAAAAAGTAAAAAAAAGACAAACTAAAAAAATAAATTAAAAAATAAATAAATAATTATTTAAATAAATATAAAAAAATTAAAAAAAAAACCAAATAAGTAAATAAATAAATTAATTAATATTTAAATAATTAAATAAATAAAGAAATAAAAATAAAAATAAAAAATAGTGTAAATAAATATTTAAATAATTAAATAAATAAATAAAAAAATTTAAAAAAGCAGTACAACAATACATAAAATAAAAATAAAACAAATTAATTAATAAACAAATATAAAATATAATTAAAGATCTTACATGTCAATTAAAAGTCTGCTTAGCAAAAAAATAAAAAATAAGTAATAATAAAATAAAATAAAAAAATAGATATTAACATAAAAATTTTCTTAGTTCATTAACATTTTATTAAAGCCTTAAATCTGATTGAAACTACATAAATATATATATATATATATACCAACATACATTTTTACTGAAATCTGCCCACTAAAAAGCTTAAGCTTCAATGAATTTACATACACATTTATTACAAACTAATCAGATATCACAAATAATCTGTAATCCACTAAAGAGTATCTCTTAAAAATGTTAAAACGTTTCTCCAATTTATGCAGCTGCATAAGCTCTGTGCAATCCAACAAGAGACATAATGCATAGAAGCCTCAATTAGTGAGCGCTAAAGCTAAAGCTTGATGTATTTTATGTATTCCTGTTGCAACTGCAACTCTGCAATCAAATTGCAGTGTCTTTGCAGCTAAGTAGAATATCGATCCAGTCAATCAGTGTAAGAGTTGGCTTAATGGCGCGCCTTAAATTCGCATTCGCTTGGCTTCCAGTGCAGCTGCAGCCATAGCCGTAGCCATTTGAGTCTGCTTGAAACATAAAATCGGATTGTTAATATAACTGTTTACATATATATTTTACAATTAAGTCAGTTACCATTACGGCTTGTTTGGGGGCTCTTACCTGGCGCAAGTGCTATTGCGTTTTTCGCCTCCCCTAAAAGTATGCAGCAATAAATTTTGTACATTTTCTCAGGCACTTATCAACACGTTAGCAGAGCACAAAACACTCGCAATTAGCAGCAGAACAAGAGATGCTGCAAGGGGAGGGGAATACAATTAATGATGAAATATTAAATAGTCAGGCAGGCGGCAACAACAGCAGCAGCAGCAGCAAATGAAATAAATGATGCAACATGGCCAAGAAACAACAAAAAAAAAAAAAAGAGAAGAGAATAAATACAACAATAACAACTGCAACAAGGACAACAAAACGTTTGCTCGTAATTCAGCCAAAAACTGAAATTTCGTTCGATAACAATTGCAACTACAGCAACACAGCAATAACAACAACAAATAGTCATTGCATGTTGTCGCTAACGTCGATGTCGACGCCGCTGCCGCTGCCGCTGCTGCTGCCACTGCCGATGGCGACGCCGGCAGCGTTTGTTGACGTCGACGCGTCGTTTAGTTGAGTTTCATTTTACAGTTGTTGGCTGCATTTTCCGCCATTTGGTTGCTGCCGATAACAACTGCAACTGGCAAACAGTATTTAGGCGGTTAAATATATATATGAACTGCAATTGCTACAACAGCAACAACAACCGCAACAACAACCAACAAACTATGGTTGACAAATGAAGTCTAGCCCGACTAGCAGTTATGCTATTTTAAGGTAAGGTATGAAAAAGTAAATGAGAGTCAAAGTTTTTGTAGTACTTCAAAATTTATTTTATAAATTATTAAATTATGTAAAACTAAATTAAGCTTTCCCGAAGGGCGACAATAAATTTTTAACAGCATATAAAAATTATAAAAAAAATATATAAAATTATTGTAAGAGTTTGGCAACAAAATCAGTTATTCATAAAATTAAAAAAAAAAAAAATAAATAAATATACAATAATTTTTTACAAATATAAAAATATTTGAAATATGTACATTTCAATTTTCTTATTATTAACATAATATATGAAATACATAAGCTCTCTCTCTCCCTCTTTCTACTCTCTCCCTCTTTATATTTATGTATATTCATATGTTAACAATTTCATATACATATTATTTGAAACGTTTATCATACCCCATCAATACACAATTACAGGTCATGACAAGCGATACAAGAAGCGCAACAACATTTTGTGCACGAGGCCAAACAAATTGAAACTTTTCCTACTTAAGAGAACGTTGCACATTCGTTACTCGCAGCATAGTATGCTCCTTGCCCTCTGCTGCTGCTGCTCGCTCCCTCTCTCTCTTCCCACTGCCATTCTACCCCACCTCAATGGCAGCCAAAAATTTATATATTAAATGAATTGCACAATTTTGTGCAACGTTGCGCGGCTGCGGCAGCTGATTTGAAGCGATGTCGTCGAAATCGAGCCAAAGAAGCGACAACAGAGCCCAAAGAGCACTTCGCAGCGAGGGAGGGAGGAAGAGAGAAGGAGAGAGAGAGAGGGAGAGTGGAGCTTGGATACGTGGGCGACATTTGAAACAGAAACCGGAAATTGGAACTGCAATTTATGCTCATCGCATCGTAGGCGCCATGTTGCACATTTTGAGCTGGCAGCGGATTTGCTGCCAATGCTGCCACTGCTGCTGCTGCTGCTGGTGGTGCCACTGCATAATCTATTTCGGGGTCATTTGGAAAAGGTCAACACATGCCGTTTGTTTCAATGAGCCGACCAAACAAGGCCTTTGTAATTAGCTGCTGCATGGGCGTGGCTGGTGTGGCAAATGTTTTCGGATAACATTTTAAATAGGTCAACGCATGGAATTTTATTTATTGTGAACGCCAACTGGCAATTTATGGGCCAACTCTCAAGTGGGGTGACCAACAAGGAGCATCGCTGGGTCGTTAGTTGGATCGACTCTGTTATAGGCGGATATTAATGCGCATTGTGCGAGAGCTTTTTGGCATTCGCAGACAGACATTCACTCTGATCTATTTATGGCCAACGAGGGGAAATTGAAATTGGCGCAGAGCGCGATTAAAATTTTCCATTCCATATATAGCGAACATGTGCCAAAAACTGAACGCCAGCGCCACACGCCCACTGAAAGAAAAGCTAATGGCCCAGCCATTTCGACTATTTACACAAAATGTGAACAAAGCGAGAAAATCATTTTTCGTAAATTCCAAAAATATATTGAGACAATTTGAAATGAATTTTGTGGAGCGATGAAATATTTGAAATCTAATTGGAATTTAGTTGTTTGTTTTTGTATTTGTGTAAATATTCCAAATATTTTGTTTGATATATTTTCATCAATCATTCTTGATAAATTTCCTGAGAGAGGGATTATTTTATTTATTATTTATAAATTGATAATTTGTATAAGTTTGTGTACAAATTATATAATTATAAATTATATAAATTAAAAAAAAAAAACATTTTGTACATTTAATATACAAAATTTACTATATTTCATTAACGACAGCTAACGAAATTTCAAAGTTGGATTTGAGTTACAAATGTTTGAGTTAAGCATATGAAAATTAAAAGAAATATTTTGTTTCTTAAAAGACTAAATTAATATTTATTCTAAGAGTCATGTTCGTTTGCTTCAAATTTCTATATACAATCAATTATGCATATTAGATTACTTACGTCTAAATCCAAGACATTTAAGCTACATATTTATATTAAATAGAAGCTCTTTATCTGTCTTATGCCTTTTGGAAGTCATATATCCAGTAGCCTTATCTTAAGCAGATTTCCATTGAGTATCTGTGCAACAACTAGTCTTCCAAAGAGTCTTTGATCAAATAGCTTTTCAACAAGAAGAGTTTGTACGATGAGGAATATTATATTTAATATATAAATTTATATGCATATAGAATTTCCCACAAAAAATTCATAGCTGAGCTGCAAAGCTTTGCATTTAAGCAGCTGCTTATCTAGCATATTTCTCAAATACTTCAAATACTGCAATTTTCAGCATAAATAAGCTCGTATTGATACTCTTGTTAAGATTTATAAATAATATGCAATATTCTTTGTGTTCACTAGCCATAAAAACCAATAAACAAGAAAACAATTCACATTTGTGCTCAAAGTCTAAAACAGTCAACGTTTTGCAATTTTGCCACACATGCAACAACCCACACATACACACACACATTCATGTTATTCAACTTATTTGATGCGCTGTGCATGATTAATCTTCAAAAGTATTATGCCAACACACACACATATGTGTTGGGTATGCCAAGGCGAAAGTAGTCAAAAACTCTGTGTGAGCATGTTTTTTTTTTTTGTTGCGCTGACTGAAAAATGATTAAAAACTTAACTTTCAAAGAAGTTGGCAATGCAACAACAACAGCAGCGAGCATATATGTATGTCCCCAGCCCTGGCCCGCATGCTTTGCCCCTCCTGCTCATGGCAGCGGGTAATCCTTTAATGCTTGCAACGCGTATGTCACAGCAGCTGCAACTATTTCCCATTTCTCATCACTGCAAACGACGGCAATGGTGACAGAGTAGTCTCTCAGCTTCCGCTCTCTCTAACCCCTCTCTCGCTGAAACGCTTATCCAAACTCTACATATACAGCGATATTCCCTCGCTTGTGTCGCACCCTTGTCAGGATCCACAAGGATTTTTTCGTGAAGCCCACATCAACTTACTTATGCCTGCTAAAGTGACATTTTCCACTCGTCGTAGCTGTCTTTGTTGCTGTTGTTGTTATTGTTGTTGTTGTCGTCGTTTTAGCTACTTACTTACTTTACTTAAAATATTTTTACCCACTTGCGTTTTATTTCTCATGTATCCTTTTTTCTTATTTTTGAACTGTCTCCCACTCGCTCTCTCTCTCTCTCTCTCTCTCCCTTCCTCTATCTCTTTCAAATCCGAGCAAAAATATTTTCACAAGTTTTACCTGAAACTTCTTCATCGCCAACGTCTCCTCCTGTTTTTTCGTTGTTGCTTGTTTTATTGTTGTTGTTGTTGTTGCTGCTGATGCTTTTGATGCGTTTTGCCAAAGATTTTGACGCAGCGGCATAATAAATTGCGGCAAAACACCTGTACAAACACATTTATGTGAATATACCTACGTGTGTGGATATGTGTGTGTGTGTGTGATTGTGTGTGTGCATGTATGGTGCTAAAGTTGTTTTATGCTTTGGGCCGTTATGCAAAACTTTTCAAACTGTTTTGTTATTTTGAATTGCATATCTTGTACTATGCCTCTCGCTCTCCCACTCTTTTATTTATATTTTTATGTTTTATATATCTATATTTTTTTTATAGCTCTAGTTGTAGGTGCTTTTATTTCATATTATGCATCTAAAATAAAGAAATCTATGCACTATTGCATATATATTTTTCTCCTCCTAGTTTTATTTCATTCTATAGAAGCAAGACCCTAAGTCTAACTCTTTCCTTCCTTCTCTCTCCCCGCGCTTTCTGCCAGTCAATCAGTCGTTCATTCACCCACCTTCATCGTATTTTACATCTCTTTATCTCTCTCTCTCTTTCTCTCTATTCCAATTTGCTTAACTCTATTAATAAAGCTTCTTTTTATATCCTTAACTCGCATCTCTTTCATCATCTCAGCTTTGCTTTCATCTTACATATCTTTTACTTAATCTATCTATATCTGTCTTTGTAATACTAATACTCTAATCTCTTTTCCACTCACTCACACTCTTCTCCTCTCTCTCTCTCTATCTTACAAATATTTTCTCTTGCTGAGTGTTCCGGTTGCTTGGCGATTTTTTGCAACAATTTTCCGCAACATTAATTGCTTGTCATTGTCAACGTTGCTGCGCCTCTTCAAACGGCACACAGTTCGTCACAAGGCACAATCTCCTCGCCTACTCGCACCCAGCTAGTCAGCCACATTTAATGTCGCCTCGAGACGCGTTCATAAACTTTTCCACGCGCAAATTGTAAAATTTTCATTGCATACTTTTGTGCGTCAGCCAAAGACGCGCCAACGCACAAAATTCGTCAGGCTGTTCGGTCTCTTTCTCGCGCTTCTTGAATTCCCCTCACTTCAATGAAAAAGTGCGTTAAGCTCAGCATTGTTATTATTGTTGTTGTTGTTATAATTGTTGTTGTTGTCGCGGCTGCCTTTGCCATTAACATTTCTGCCTCGGGCAACTGCAAATTAACGTGTGAAATTGAAGTCTAGATGGAACGTGCAAGCGAATGGAAGGCATGCTCATTCAGAGGGTAAGGAACAGAGCCAGAGGCAGGGGCAGTGGAAGGGGGCTGGGTCTGGGCTACGGGCATGAACGTTCTTTTTTTGGTGCATAATAATTTTTGACCAAAAGTTTTAGACTCTTTATGAGTGCTGAGTACTTATTGGGAAGGCTTTAATTAAAGCTTAGTTGAGTGGAAGTTCACAAAAGTTATTCAAAATTGAAATGAAAAGAGAGTGAGAAAGAGAGGGACAGAGCGTAAAAGAGTGGGATGGAAGCAAGCGTAAAATTTGGAAAAAGAAATGAAATTAAAGCAAGTGCAAAAATTTTACTGCAATGGAAAGTTGAATTTAAGCAGCAGTTGAGCTCAGCTGGATTCAAAGGATTAACAGTTTTACATTAACATTTAGACAATGTCACAGTTTATTTATTTGAATAGTTTTTAATATTTTATTATTAAAATGTGTTCTTTTATTAAATATATATCTATTGTGCAATGTCGCTATCAATTTGGCACTTAAAAGCTTACTGACTAACATTGAGCTGAAACATTATGCATAACGAATAAATAAGCGAAGGCTTACATATTGACCTGCTGCTCAGTCAGTCAGTCAGTTTGTCAGTTTGCCAGTTCGTCCGTTTGTCAATATGGCACAGCTTCAATATCAATAGCAATAAATATGAAAGCATTGCAGCCGCTTGATAAACAACTCATTATGCTCAGTAGGCAGTTGATGTTAGTATGGGGTATGCTCAGCGAGAAAAGTGAGATACTTGGTGAGTTGGGAAACAGGGAAGAAAATGAGCTGTTAGGTAAGACAAAAAGAGGGAGAAGTGTGGAGAGTTGTAGGTATCTCTCAGAGCTATGTTGTAAGCTTAGATAGCAGCATGAATTCGAGCAGAATCGGAGGAAGCAGCTGAGTCTGAGCCTAAGATATAAGTAGAGGCAGAGGTAGAGGCAGAGGCAGAGGCAGAGGAATAAGCTGAATCTGAGCTCAAGCCACAGCCAATGGCAGATCTAGAAGCAGAAGCAGAGGAATAAGCTGAGTCTGAGCTCAAGCCACAGCCAATGGCAGATCTAGAAGTAGAAACAGAGGAATCAGCTGAGTCTGCGCTCAAGCTAGCGGCAGAGGCAGAAGCAGAGGCTGAGGTAGAAACACAGACTGAGTCTGAGCTCAAGCCACAGCCAATGGCAGATCTAGAAGCAGAAGCAGAGGAATCAGCTGAGTCTGAGCTCAAGCCTGAGCCAATGGCAGATCTAGAAGCAGAAGCAGAGGAATCAGCTGAGTCTGAGCTCAAGCCAGAGCCAATGGCAGATCTAGAAGCAGAAGCAGAGGAATCAGCTGAGTCTTAGCTCAAGCTAGCGGCAGAGGCAGAAGCAGAGGCTGAGGCAGAAACACAGACTGAGTCTGAGCTCAAGCCACAGCCAATGGCAGATCTAGAAGCAGAAGCAGAGGAATCAGCTGAGTGTGAGCTCAAGCCTGAGCCAATGGCAGATCTAGAAGCAGAAGCAGAGGAATCAGCTGAGTCTGAGCTCAAGCCACAGCCAATGGCAGATCTAGAAGCCGAAGCAGAGGAATCAGCTGACTCTGACCCCAAGTTAGCGGCAGAGGCAGAAGCAGAGGCAGATGAGAAAGAGAATAAATAATTTCTGATAAATAACTTCATTCACTTATAAGTACACAATTAACTTACATCAACTCTTGGCATTTACAGGGCATCTCTTAGCTGGGCATTCAGAATTGCTTATCTGCATACCAACTTGTTTTCTGCGGCACGCTGGCATATTAAATGATTGCTAAGCGCAAACGGCAAAAAGCAAAAACCATTTGCAATTCATAAACCCAACGGATTCTCAATCCATGACGAAAGTTTTTTTTTTTTTGTTTTTTTTTTTTTTTTTCTGTGCTGAATGCGGCAGCAGGTGGTGCGGCTTAAAAAGGAGGCTGTGCATAGGCGGCAAAGACTGGAAAATTGCAGACAACGCGCGACTATTAATAAAAATATGCGAACAATGCAAACGCGAAGCGCCCCCAACATTGATTTTAATATGGCGGCTCACACACACACACACAGACACAATGAATGACGAAATGAATGAAAAAGCAAAACAAAAACTTTAAATCCTTTAGTTAAACAAAAGGAGTCGGCACAATGGCAGCGCTGTGGCCCGCCAAGAACACACAGAGAAAGAGAGAGAGTGAGAGTGAGCGAGAGAGAGAGAGAGAGAGAGAGAACACACACACTTGTCGGCAGCCTCTGCATATATTCTGTAACTGGCACTGCGACTGCATTTACTGGCATTGTTTACGCGACGGATTAGCGAAGACTAAACATGAAAATATTGGCAGCTGGCAGCATAAAACACACACCACAAAGCTCTGCTCTTGTGCTAAAAAACAATGCTGACCGCATCACTAGCCGGCGTCTAACAGTCTGTGCCCAAAACTATGAAAAATGAGAAAAGAGTTTAGCATAAGCGATTAGCACACAGCTTTAAATGAGACTTAAAGTCTAGTGACAGCTCCATTTGTCTACTGCCAAATAGCTGTTGCTAGGCAAAGGCAAAGACTTTCTTGTCGATGAAATCACACACACACACACACATACACAAGCAAATGACCCCCTGGCCTTCGGGTGCCCCAACCGCCTCTGGCCTTAGATGTACGTGACCTTTGCGCTAAATTCTTTTATGGAATGTAACTCACTGAGATACGAAAGAGGATGTCGACGATGGCTGAAACCCAATATGCCTGAAATGAAATTGTAACAATGAACTGCACGATGGCGTCTATAGAAGCGAACGCCCGCAAACCCTTGCAAACAACCCCTCGCACACACACACACACACACACGCGCTCACACATACGCACATACTCATACTTGTAACTTATTCCACACACATCCGGCATGGCCTAAAACATACAAGCCAAAAACAAATACGTTTGCCTCGCTAGCTCGCCAGCTCTCTCTCTCTCTCTCTCTCTCTCTCTCTCTCTCTCTATCTCTCTCTCAGTGTTCGTCTCTCTATATCTACGACTTTCTCACACTTTGGCTGCATAATTTTTGATATTGTTGTCGGCGTCAGAAATCTTTGCTCATTATTATTGGCAGGCACTTCAGAAACCAACGCAAAATTCAGTTTTCCAGCATCAAAATGTTTTTTTTTTGTTCTTTCTTTCTTTCCTCGTTTCGCCAATATTTCAATATTTCATAAATGCTGCTGAAATGAATTGGAAAGGGGGAAAAAATCTCTTGTTGCTAACCCGAAATTTCAGCTTAATTTTTGCACATTTTCATCAAGTTTATGAGCTAATCAAAAGGGTTCAAGAGCTCAAAACAATAACCTGCGTATCTAGCTAATATACAAGCTAATTATCATAAAAAGGCCTTGGCAACCGACCCTAAAAACAAAACTTTTGCCCATAAACAAAGGCGCAATTCTTGGAACAACTCGTACTACTAGTTGGTCCACGTCCAGCCTCGTTCACCCACTAAAGTGGCACATAAAAACTGGCCAATGAACCAGCTGAAATGCTGCTGTGCCAGCGACCAAGGCCAATTGGCTGCTAATCAAATTTGAGTGACTCTTGCGCCGTGAAAGTTATCTAATTGAGTCTCGGCCAGAGCTCAATTGAGAACAAGCTACAAATTTCTGAAGTCAATTAACTCTAAGCTACACTGTCTAGAAACGAACAAAAGTTCGAAACGCGATCAAGCATAAAAATCTATTTGATTATTATTCAACTTCTAGAAGCTTTAAGAAAATGAAGTGTACGATGCATTTCAACTTAAACCAGATACAAATATGTTGATATTAAATTGAAAGTAGATAAGAGAAGCAGAAGCAAAGGTAGAATCTGATCCTCAGCTTGAAGTTGAAACAGAAGTTGAGGTAAAAACACAGACTAAGTCTGAGCTCAAGCCAGAGCCAATGGCAGATTTAGAAGCAGAAGCAGAGGAATCAGCTGAGTCTGAACTCAAGCCACAGCCAATGGCAGATCTATAAGTAGAAGCAGAGGAATAAGCTGAGTCTTAGCTCAAGCCAGAGCCAATGGCAGATCTATAAGTAGAAGCAGAGGAATAAGCTGAGTCTGAGCTCAAGCTAGCGGCAGAGGCAGAAGAAGAGGCTGAGGCAGAAGCACAGACTGAGTCTTAGCTCAAGCTAGAGCCAATGGCAGATCTATAAGTAGAAGCAGAGGAATCAGCTGAGTCTGAGCTCAAGCTAGCGGCAGAGGCAGAAGCAGAGGCTGAGGCAGAAACACAGACTGAGTCAGAGCTCAAGCCACAGCCAATGGCAGATCTAGAAGTAGAAGCAGAGGAATCAGCTGAGTCTGAGCTCAAGCCACAGCCAATGGCAGATCTAGAAGCAGAAGCAGAGGAATCAGCTGAGTCTGAGCTCAAGCCACAGCCAATGGCAGATCTAGAAGTAGAAGCAGAGGAATAAGCTGAGTCTTAGCTCAATTTAGCGGCAGAGGCAGAAGAAGAGGCTGAGGCAGAAACACTGACTGAGTCTGAGCTCAAGCCACAGCCAATGGCAGATCTAGAAGTAGAAGCAGAGGAATAAGCTGAGTCTGAGATCAAGATAGCGGCAGAGGCAGAAGAAGAGGCTGAGGCAGAAGCACAGACTGAGTCTTAGCTCAAGCTAGAGCCAATGGCAGATCTATAAGTAGAAGCAGAGGAATCAGCTGAGTCTGAGCTCAAGATAGCGGCAGAGGCAGAAGCAGAGGCTGAGGCAGAAACACTGACTGAGTCTGAGCTCAAGCCACAGCCAATGGCAGATCTAGAAGTAGAAGCAGAGGAATCAGCTGAGTCTGAGCTCAAGCCACAGCCAATGGCAGATCTAGAAGCAGAAGCAGAGGAATCAGCTGAGTCTGAGCTCAAGCCACAGCCAATGGCAGATCTAGAAGTAGAAGCAGAGGAATAAGCTGAGTCTGAGCTCAAGCCAGAGCCAATGGCAGATCTAGAAGTAGAAGCAGAGGAATAAGCTGAGTCTTAGCTCAAGCTAGCGGCAGAGGCAGAAGCAGAGGCTGAGGCAGAAACACTGACTGAGTCTGAGCTCAAGCCACAGCCAATGGCAGATCTAGAAGTAGAAGCAGAGGAATAAGCTGAGTCTTAGCTCAAGCTAGCGGCAGAGGCAGAAGCAGAGGCTGAGGCAGAAACACTGACTGAGTCTGAGCTCAAGCCACAGCCAATGGCAGATCTATAAGTAGAAGCAGAGGAATCAGCTGAGTCTGAGCTCAAGATAGCGGCAGAGGCAGAAGCAGAGGCTGAGGCAGAAACACTGACTGAGTCTGAGCTCAAGCCACAGCCAATGGCAGATCTAGAAGTAGAAGCAGAGGAATAAGCTGAGTCTGAGCTCAAGCCAGAGCCAATGGCAGATCTAGAAGTAGAAGCAGAGGAATAAGCTGAGTCTTAGCTCAAGCTAGCGGCAGAGGCAGAAGCAGAGGCTGAGGCAGAAACACTGACTGAGTCTGAGCTCAAGCCACAGCCAATGGCAGATCTAGAAGTAGAAGCAGAGGAATAAGCTGAGTCTTAGCTCAAGCTAGCGGCAGAGGCAGAAGCAGAGGCTGAGGCAGAAACACTGACTGAGTCTGAGCTCAAGCCACAGCCAATGGCAGATCTATAAGTAGAAGCAGAGGAATCAGCTGAGTCTGAGCTCAAGATAGCGGCAGAGGCAGAAGCAGAGGCTGAGGCAGAAACACTGACTGAGTCTGAGCTCAAGCCACAGCCAATGGCAGATCTAGAAGTAGAAGCAGAGGAATCAGCTGAGTCTGAGCTCAAGCCACAGCCAATGGCAGATCTAGAAGCAGAAGCAGAGGAATCAGCTGAGTCTGAGCTCAAGCCACAGCCAATGGCAGATCTAGAAGTAGAAGCAGAGGAATAAGCTGAGTCTGAGCTCAAGCCAGAGCCAATGGCAGATCTAGAAGTAGAAGCAGAGGAATAAGCTGAGTCTTAGCTCAATTTAGCGGCAGAGGCAGAAGAAGAGGCTGAGGCAGAAACACTGACTGAGTCTGAGCTCAAGCCACAGCCAATGGCAGATCTAGAAGTAGAAGCAGAGGAATAAGCTGAGTCTGAGATCAAGATAGCGGCAGAGGCAGAAGAAGAGGCTGAGGCAGAAGCACAGACTGAGTCTTAGCTCAAGCTAGAGCCAATGGCAGATCTATAAGTAGAAGCAGAGGAATCAGCTGAGTCTGAGCTCAAGATAGCGGCAGAGGCAGAAGCAGAGGCTGAGGCAGAAACACTGACTGAGTCTGAGCTCAAGCCACAGCCAATGGCAGATCTAGAAGTAGAAGCAGAGGAATCAGCTGAGTCTGAGATCAAGATAGCGGCAGAGGCAGAAGCAGAGGCTGAGGCAGAAACACAGACTGAGTCAGAGCTCAAGCCACAGCCAATGGCACATCTAGAAGCAGAAGCAGAGGAATCAGCTGAGTCTGAGCTCAAGCCACAGCCAATGGCAGATCTAGAAGCAGAAGCAGAGGAATCAGCTGAGTCTGAGCTCAAGCCACAGCCAATGGCAGATCTAGAAGTAGAAGCAGAGGAATAAGCTGAGTCTTAGCTCAATTTAGCGGCAGAGGCAGAAGAAGAGGCTGAGGCAGAAGCACAGACTGAGTCTTAGCTCAAGCTAGAGCCAATGGCAGATCTATAAGTAGAAGCAGAGGAATCAGCTGAGTCTGAGCTCAAGATAGCGGCAGAGGCAGAAGCAGAGGCTGAGGCAGAAACACTGACTGAGTCTGAGCTCAAGCCACAGCCAATGGCAGATCTAGAAGTAGAAGCAGAGGAATCAGCTGAGTCTGAGATCAAGATAGCGGCAGAGGCAGAAGCAGAGGCTGAGGCAGAAACACAGACTGAGTCAGAGCTCAAGCCACAGCCAATGGCACATCTAGAAGCAGAAGCAGAGGAATCAGCTGAGTCTGAGCTCAAGCCACAGCCAATGGCAGATCTAGAAGTAGAAGCAGAGGAATAAGCTGAGTCTTAGCTCAATTTAGCTGCAGAGGCAGAAGAAGAGGCTGAGGCAGAAACACAGACTGAGTCTTAGCTCAAGCTAGAGCCAATGGCAGATCTATAAGTAGAAGCAGAGGAATCAGCTGAGTCTTAGCTCAAGCTAGCGGCAGAGGCAGAAGCAGAGGCTGAGGCAGAAACACAGACTGAGTCAGAGCTCAAGCCACAGCCAATGGCACATCTAGAAGCAGAAGCAGAGGAATCAGCTGAGTCTGAGCTCAAGCCACAGCCAATGGCAGATCTAGAAGCAGAAGCAGAGGAATCAGCTGAGTCTGAGCTCAAGCCACAGCCAATGGCAGATCTAGAAGTAGAAGCAGAGGAATAAGCTGAGTCTGAGCTCAAGCCAGAGCCAATGGCAGATCTAGAAGTAGAAGCAGAGGAATAAGCTGAGTCTTAGCTCAAGCTAGCGGCAGAGGCAGAAGCAGAGGCTGAGGCAGAAACACTGACTGAGTCTGAGCTCAAGCCACAGCCAATGGCAGATCTAGAAGTAGAAGCAGAGGAATCAGCTGAGTCTGAGCATAAGCTAGCGGCAGAGGCAGAAGCAGAGGCTGAGGCAGAGGCAGAAACACAGACTGAGCTCAAGCCAGAGCCAATGGCAGATCTAGAAGTAGAAGCAGAGGAATAAGCTGAGTCTGAGCATAAGCTAGCGGCAGAGGCAGAAGCAGAGGCTGAGGCAGAGGCAGAAACACAGACTGAGCTCAAGCCAGAGCCAATGGCAGATCTAGAAGTAGAAGCAGAGGAATCAGCTGAGTCTGAGCTCAAGCCAGAGCCAATGGCAGATCTAGAAGTAGAAGCAGAGGAATAAGCTGAGTCTGAGATCAAGATAGCGGCAGAGGCAGAAGAAGAGGCTGAGGCAGAAGCACAGACTGAGTCTTAGCTCAAGCTAGAGCCAATGGCAGATCTATAAGTAGAAGCAGAGGAATCAGCTGAGTCTGAGCTCAAGATAGCGGCAGAGGCAGAAGCAGAGGCTGAGGCAGAAACACTGACTGAGTCTGAGCTCAAGCCACAGCCAATGGCAGATCTAGAAGTAGAAGCAGAGGAATCAGCTGAGTCTGAGATCAAGATAGCGGCAGAGGCAGAAGCAGAGGCTGAGGCAGAAACACAGACTGAGTCAGAGCTCAAGCCACAGCCAATGGCACATCTAGAAGCAGAAGCAGAGGAATCAGCTGAGTCTGAGCTCAAGCCACAGCCAATGGCAGATCTAGAAGCAGAAGCAGAGGAATCAGCTGAGTCTGAGCTCAAGCCACAGCCAATGGCAGATCTAGAAGTAGAAGCAGAGGAATAAGCTGAGTCTTAGCTCAATTTAGCGGCAGAGGCAGAAGAAGAGGCTGAGGCAGAAGCACAGACTGAGTCTTAGCTCAAGCTAGAGCCAATGGCAGATCTATAAGTAGAAGCAGAGGAATCAGCTGAGTCTGAGCTCAAGATAGCGGCAGAGGCAGAAGCAGAGGCTGAGGCAGAAACACTGACTGAGTCTGAGCTCAAGCCACAGCCAATGGCAGATCTAGAAGTAGAAGCAGAGGAATCAGCTGAGTCTGAGATCAAGATAGCGGCAGAGGCAGAAGCAGAGGCTGAGGCAGAAACACAGACTGAGTCAGAGCTCAAGCCACAGCCAATGGCACATCTAGAAGCAGAAGCAGAGGAATCAGCTGAGTCTGAGCTCAAGCCACAGCCAATGGCAGATCTAGAAGCAGAAGCAGAGGAATCAGCTGAGTCTGAGCTCAAGCCACAGCCAATGGCAGATCTAGAAGTAGAAGCAGAGGAATAAGCTGAGTCTTAGCTCAATTTAGCGGCAGAGGCAGAAGAAGAGGCTGAGGCAGAAGCACAGACTGAGTCTTAGCTCAAGCTAGAGCCAATGGCAGATCTATAAGTAGAAGCAGAGGAATCAGCTGAGTCTGAGCTCAAGATAGCGGCAGAGGCAGAAGCAGAGGCTGAGGCAGAAACACTGACTGAGTCTGAGCTCAAGCCACAGCCAATGGCAGATCTAGAAGTAGAAGCAGAGGAATCAGCTGAGTCTGAGATCAAGATAGCGGCAGAGGCAGAAGCAGAGGCTGAGGCAGAAACACAGACTGAGTCAGAGCTCAAGCCACAGCCAATGGCACATCTAGAAGCAGAAGCAGAGGAATCAGCTGAGTCTGAGCTCAAGCCACAGCCAATGGCAGATCTAGAAGTAGAAGCAGAGGAATAAGCTGAGTCTTAGCTCAATTTAGCTGCAGAGGCAGAAGAAGAGGCTGAGGCAGAAACACAGACTGAGTCTTAGCTCAAGCTAGAGCCAATGGCAGATCTATAAGTAGAAGCAGAGGAATCAGCTGAGTCTTAGCTCAAGCTAGCGGCAGAGGCAGAAGCAGAGGCTGAGGCAGAAACACAGACTGAGTCAGAGCTCAAGCCACAGCCAATGGCACATCTAGAAGCAGAAGCAGAGGAATCAGCTGAGTCTGAGCTCAAGCCACAGCCAATGGCAGATCTAGAAGCAGAAGCAGAGGAATCAGCTGAGTCTGAGCTCAAGCCACAGCCAATGGCAGATCTAGAAGTAGAAGCAGAGGAATAAGCTGAGTCTGAGCTCAAGCCAGAGCCAATGGCAGATCTAGAAGTAGAAGCAGAGGAATAAGCTGAGTCTTAGCTCAAGCTAGCGGCAGAGGCAGAAGCAGAGGCTGAGGCAGAAACACTGACTGAGTCTGAGCTCAAGCCACAGCCAATGGCAGATCTAGAAGTAGAAGCAGAGGAATCAGCTGAGTCTGAGCATAAGCTAGCGGCAGAGGCAGAAGCAGAGGCTGAGGCAGAGGCAGAAACACAGACTGAGCTCAAGCCAGAGCCAATGGCAGATCTAGAAGTAGAAGCAGAGGAATAAGCTGAGTCTGAGCATAAGCTAGCGGCAGAGGCAGAAGCAGAGGCTGAGGCAGAGGCAGAAACACAGACTGAGCTCAAGCCAGAGCCAATGGCAGATCTAGAAGTAGAAGCAGAGGAATCAGCTGAGTCTGAGCTCAAGCCAGAGCCAATGGCAGATCTAGAAGTAGAAGCAGAGGAATAAGCTGAGTCTTAGCTCAATTTAGCTGCAGAGGCAGAAGAAGAGGCTGAGGCAGAAACACTGACTGAGTCTGAGCTCAAGCCACAGCCAATGGCAGATTTAGAAGCAGAAGCAGAGGAATAAGCTGAGTCTGAGCTCAAGCCAGAGCCAATGGCAGATCTAGAAGTAGAAGCAGAGGAATAAGCTGAGTCTTAACTCAATTTAGCTGCAGAGGCAGAAGAAGAGGCTGAGGCAGAAACACAGACTGAGTCTTAGCTCAAGCTAGAGCCAATGGCAGATCTATAAGTAGAAGCAGAGGAATCAGCTGAGTCTTAGCTCAAGCTAGCGGCAGAGGCAGAAGCAGAGGCTGAGGCAGAAACACAGACTGAGTCAGAGCTCAAGCCACAGCCAATGGCACATCTAGAAGCAGAAGCAGAGGAATCAGCTGAGTCTGAGCTCAAGCCACAGCCAATGGCAGATCTAGAAGCAGAAGCAGAGGAATCAGCTGAGTCTGAGCTCAAGCCACAGCCAATGGCAGATCTAGAAGTAGAAGCAGAGGAATAAGCTGAGTCTGAGCTCAAGCCAGAGCCAATGGCAGATCTAGAAGTAGAAGCAGAGGAATAAGCTGAGTCTTAGCTCAGCTTACGGCAGAGGCAGAAGCAGAGGCTGAGGCAGAAACACTGACTGAGTCTGAGCTCAAGCCACAGCCAATGGCAGATCTAGAAGTAGAAGCAGAGGAATCAGCTGAGTCTGAGCATAAGCTAGCGGCAGAGGCAGAAGCAGAGGCTGAGGCAGAGGCAGAAACACAGACTGAGCTCAAGCCAGAGCCAATGGCAGATCTAGAAGTAGAAGCAGAGGAATAAGCTGAGTCTGAGCATAAGCTAGCGGCAGAGGCAGAAGCAGAGGCTGAGGCAGAGGCAGAAACACAGACTGAGCTCAAGCCAGAGCCAATGGCAGATCTAGAAGTAGAAGCAGAGGAATCAGCTGAGTCTGAGCATAAGCTAGCGGCAGAGGCAGAAGCAGAGGCTGAGGCAGAGGCAGAAACACAGACTGAGCTCAAGCCAGAGCCAATGGCAGATCTAGAAGTAGAAGCAGAGGAATAAGCTGAGTCTGAGCATAAGCTAGCGGCAGAGGCAGAAGCAGAGGCTGAGGCAGAGGCAGAAACACAGACTGAGCTCAAGCCAGAGCCAATGGCAGATTTAGAAGCAGAAGCAGAGGAATAAGCTGAGTCTGAGCTCAAGCCAGAGCCAATGGCAGATCTAGAAGTAGAAGCAGAGGAATCAGCTGAGTCTGAGCTCAAGCCAGAGCCAATGGCAGATCTAGAAGCCGTAGCAGAGGAATAAGCTGAGTCTGAGCTCAAGCTAGCGGCAGAGGCAGAAGCAGAGGCTGAGGCAGAAACACAGACTGAGTCAGAGCTCAAGCCACAGCCAATGGCAGATCTAGAAGTAGAAGCAGAGGAATCAGCTGAGTTTGAGCTCAAGCCACAGCCAATGGCAGATCTAGAAGCAGAAGCAGAGGAATCAGCTGAGTCTGAGCTCAAGCCAGAGCCAATGGCAGATCTAGAAGTAGAAGCAGAGGAATCAGCTGAGTCTGAGCATAAGCTAGCGGCAGAGGCAGAAGCAGAGGCTGAGGCAGAGGCAGAAACACAGACTGAGCTCAAGCCAGAGCCAATGGCAGATCTAGAAGTAGAAGCAGAGGAATCAGCTGAGTCTGAGCTCAAGCCAGAGCCAATGGCAGATGTAGAAGTAGAAGCAGAGGAATCAGCTGAGTCTGAGCATAAGCTAGCGGCAGAGGCAGAAGCAGAGGCTGAGGCAAGCCAGAGCCAATGGCAGATCTAGAAGTGGAAGCAGAGGTATAAGCTGAGTCTGAGCTCAAGCCAGAGCCAATGACAAATCTAGAAGCCGAAGCAGAGGAATCAGCTGAGTCTGAGCTCAAGCCAGAGCCAATGGCAGATCTAGAAGTAGAAGCAGAGGAATCAGCTGAGTCTGAGCATAAGCCAGAGCCAATGGCAGATCTAGAAGTAGAAGCAGAGGAATAAGCTGAGTCTTAGCTCAAGCTACAGCCAATGGCAAATCTAGAAGCCGAAGCAGAGCAATAAGCTGAGTCTGAGCTTAAGCTAGAGCCAATGGCAGATCTTGAAGCAGAAGCAGAGGAAACAGCTGAGTCTGAGACCAAGTCAGAGCGCAAACGTTTTGCTTACTACATACATTTACCAATACTATCATAGCAGCTTTTCCCATTGTCTATAATATCAGAGTGTAGAAACGCTGAGAATGAGAGTTAGATCAGCATAATTATAATATATAATGAAAGTAATATAACTTTATTGATTATTTAATACAGTTTATTCCAGGAGTATGTGATATAGTCTTTAAAATATAATGAATTTATTTTTAAGCCTAACTAGAGTTCCTAATTAAATTTCTACATTGATGACTGTCAAACTTGGGAACTATAATATTTCGCTTGACTACGACATTGTCTAAAAACAAAACCAGAAGAGATACTTTATATAGAAGAGAATTGTTGGCATGCTTTAACATCAACAAGATTCAGCTATTGTCTGCTTGTCGTCGCTCAAGCAACTCGAAATTGAAGTCAATAATTCTGCTTCGCTCTGCTCTGTTATTGGCAGCAAACTGTTTTCATAAATTCAACACAAATTACAAAACGAATAGCCCGCAGGAAAATGTAAGTAAAAATTTATTATATTTAAGGAACATGTTGCCAAACAGTATAAATAAATTCAAGTGAAGGCCGCGAAAGGGCGTGGCGACTACGATAAAGGCAGTGAAAATTGCGAAAAAGGCGAAAACTGCGAAGGCAGCTAACAAAATTTATTATTTGCTGAAAATTCATTGAATGTGCTACGTCTTGTTATTGTTGTTGTTGTTGATGTTGCAAGTTGCAGCTGCAACAAACAAAAACCCAAAAATTTGGGCTATAAAATTGTATTTATTACATTTCTTTATTTGAAGTTTTGCAGCAATATAAACAGGAGCGAGGGTGAGACTGAGGTTCGGTCTTTAATTTATATAAAAATATATTAAAAATGTTTTATTAAAACTATTATTATTTTAACTAATTTTGTGTAATTAAATATTGGATTTAACTGTTTGTTAAATTAATTTACATAAATATAATTCAAAATATTTCATTTAAATTAATTTAATTTTATTTTCTTTTTCAAATTTTTGTTTCCAATGGCGAGCTTAGTTAATGAATTTATATATTTATATGTATTTAAACATATTTTGATTTAATTATATATTTTTTGCAATTAAATTTTGATTTTTAATGCTCGTTTTTCAGTGGGCGTGGCTGCTCATTGAGGCCAAGCCGAATGCTATTAAAAGTCACGCGCAACCAAAAAGCACTTAAAAGATTGCATTTAAAAATCGCTTCACGGCTAAATAAAAAATACTACAGAAAGCGGGACGAGAAACGAACAGAACTAAAACCCAAAATGAAACCAAAACCAAACATGACCAGTCGTCGAGCACTTTGCTTCAAAACTAACTAACTTTTTTTGTTTTTTTTTTTTTTTTTGTTTTGTTTTTTGTTCAGCCAACAGACGCGATGCGCCCAACAGCCATGCCCATGTGGCAAACAGCGAACTAAAGAGCCATAGAAGTAGACGTAGTCGTAGTCGTAGCCGGCTAATGGATAACGTTATCAACGCCATCGCGACGCTTGGGACACACAGAGAGAAATGCGAGTTGGCCCCGCTCACATGTTGATAGGCGCATAAGAGTAAAGGACTCGAACTGATATTATGTATCTCTCTCTGTGTGTGTGTGTGTGTGTGCGTTTGTGTGGGCGTGGACGTGACTTGCAGTGCTGTTAACCAAGTTAAAATTCAATTTTGGACACTCGGCTGCGTGCACAAAAACCCGACAAAGTAAACAAATTGCGGTGGCAACACATGAGCGACCAGGCCAAATGATTCTTTTTTTACTTTCTTTTTTTCGTTGCTCTTGCAGGAGAGTGTTTAAAGGAGTGTATGGGTTTTGAGTATCCGCAAAGTTTCTTGTTATTTTTTGGAGAATTTATAGATATTTTATAAAATATAAAGAATGCCTAGCATATAAATAATTGTTTAATCAATTAAAAGTAAAATCTCAATATTTAGTTGTGAATCTTAAACAATATTCTATTGCAAAATCATAAATAATTCTTATGGATGTTACTGCAATTTTCATATGTCTTAATAAATTTGAGAGTTCGGAAGCCTCAACGAGTATTAAAACGTAGTTTTGTTCGTCTTTAAATTTCTATATGCCTTGAGCAAGCATTAAGCAGTCGTCTAAACTTTACTTTAAAATTTCCATTCGTTTTTTTTTCGGCTCTTCAGCTGCATTGAGCGTGGCACGACAAACATACGGCATAGAAGCTGCCTCCACAAAATATTAAATTAATAGATGTACATATATAAACACACATATATATAGTTGTATATATATGTCTCTATATGCTTGCTGCCCGATATGCCACTGTCAGGTGTTTTTGTGGTACTGCCTTGATTCGAGCAGTTGTCGGGCCATTGCTTTGAAATTCACAAGTTAAATATTTAGTTGGCAAATAAAACGGAGCCAGAGCCTAGAACCTAGATGCTCGCTCCTACTATATGTATTCGTATTTCAAATTAGAAACAGGCTTTGGGGTTTGCCTTTGCAAATATTTGATAGCTGCTAGTTGGATGCTTTAAACTTTATGAGCAACCCCCCCTCCCAACAACAACGTTCACATCCTTCACATTCTCAACTTCCACAACAGGCAACAACTCGCTGGCTGCTGGCAAGGCGCCAAAGTGCATTATAAACAAGGAAATGCCCTGCAGATGTCTTTAGTTTTCAGTTGAGTTCAATATAATTATGAGTTACTTGGGAGTGGCAGCAGGCAAAGGAGTCGTCATTGAGCAGCTTTTCAAGTTATTTATTAAGTAAATATTTGTCATTGACAAAAAACCTTTGATGAGTTAAGAGCTTTTCAGACTTAATGAAAGAAACTTTAACTTCAATAAGTTACTTGGAGATAAAATTATAAAATATTTTATATAAATTTTTAATAATATGCTTTAATATAATATTGTGCTCTCCTGCCCAATATATATGCCAAAATTTAATTTCAAGCAACTTTTTTCGTTTTGCTGCTAAATCAACAAAAATATTTTGAAATTGAAATTTGTCGCAGTTAATTTAACGCCCAAAAGTCAAAAGCACAATAAAAATACAAATAATAAGAAAAATAGCAAATAGCAAATAGAAATATAAATAAAAATATTCACAGCTCTTGATAAGCAGCAATCGGAGAGAAGGAAAGAAAAAAAGCTAACTTAAGTGCAATATTGTGTAAAGTCTCTTTGCCCTTCATCCACTTCAACTCTCCCTCTCTCTCTCTTTCTCTCTGTCTCACTTCATCTACCTATCACCATCTCTTTCCACTGCCGAGTGTCAATCTCAGTTACAGTTGCTTATCGAGGCGCTAGTTTCTATTATGGATTTTCGTTGTTGTTGCCTTTGGCACCGCAATAAAGCAAAACTATGCCGCCAGCGCCCCAAGCACTCGGCACGGAAAAAATAAGCTAAAGAAGAAGCACAAGGATGTGCCATACCTCGAGCAATAGCAGGCAAGCTGGCGTCTAGCTCAATTTGCGTGTTGGCCTCGTGTTTTGGCCAGGAAAAAGGATGTGTAACACAAAACAGCCCAACAACCCAACAGCCAAGCTGCCAAGCTGCCAGGCTGCCAGGCTGCCAGTTAGCCAGTCAGACAGATTCCTGAACTTTGCAGCGATTTAGTGATTTATTGCGCAGTGATTGATGCCACAAGTGCTGGGCTGGCAAATCGTAGAAGTGCCAGATCCTTCAGCAGCCTGACATCTCCCATTGAAGCCTGGCCCAGCGTCGTCTGGCATTCAGGCAGGTGCAGTTGCTGATAAGCGCCTTTTGCGATAAGAATTAAAGCTCCCGAACTCCGAGCACTGACATATGAATAGCTGAGGCAGCTGCTGCACAATTGTAAATCAATGCCAAGTAAAAGTCCATCAAGAGCTTAGGCAAGCATTTGGGCTACTCGTTGGGTTCGAGCTCTCGTTAGAAAATCCGTTTAAGAGCTTTAAACTGAGCTGCCCCCCACAAACAAATGGAGCATTCATCTCTCATGTATTGAGATTCAATTAAGTCCAGCCCTTTCAATATAATTGAAGTTCTTTAATATGCAGCCAACGGGCATGCGGATCCGTTACGATTTCATTTGTACAATTTTGTCGTCTTTTGTTTTTCTCCGCTTAATTGCTCTCTTCGGGCTCTGATGCTTAAGCGCCATGCGAACAGAAAAACTTTGTTTGAAAAACTAACACAAGATTTGCAAATGTTAGGGCCTGCAAGCCAGACAAAAAACCCCAACCTGCAACACACACGCACAACAAGCTAAGCCATAAAAAAATGGCAACGATGCTGGTCAGAGAGCAAAAGGAAAAACTGTAAAAATGGTACAAACTATTGAACGGGGTATTTGGGTCGCTAGGTAACAACAGCGAGAACAAAAGTCTATAAAACAAAGTTATCAACAGCAGCAGCAGCCGCAAAAAAACGGGCGAAAAAAAAAAATAAATTAAAATAGAAGAAATCAAGCCGGTAACAAAAAATGGATTAAATGAACGAATTCCGAATATACTTGATTGCCCATCGAAAAGTTGTGAATGAAAAAAAAGAAGATTTATATATAGATATAATTTTTTTTTTTTAATATTTGTGCATGAAGATTATATGTATATATAAAATAGATATCAAATTTATATAGATGCATGCATAATAAAATCTTGTTATTGGTCTTGATTAGAGAAAACTTTTTATTCGTAATTTACAGGAAGCAAATAAAAGCTTACTTAAGTCAAGTAACTTAACTTACTTAAGTAACAAGCCAAATATTGGAGAAATAAGCTTTAATCTTGGAATGTTAAGCTAAATATAATACTGCAGTAATTTTGTTTTAAAAGTAGATTAGTTTTGTAACAAAAGAAAAGTTATTGCCAATCAGACAGTCAAATTGAGTGAAATATTCACAATTCAATTTGACTGCGCTCTGTTGAATAAAAAATAAATTTGCTGTAAATATATTTTGTAAGCTATTCTTGATTTTATATATGTACATGAACATAAGATTTGTATTTTCTGTTATTTTAAGAAGTATAAAACAAAGTTCTATATGAGAAAACAAAATAAGGAACTAATTTAGCTGAAATAATACAAATATAAATTTATATATATATAAGGGAGAACAACAAGGATTCGCAATTCTCATGATGTACAGTGTATGTATGTTAAGCGAATATAAATCGATAAGAGAATAAATGCAGGAAAATAAATCTATGCATCTAAATAGAGCACTAAACTGTAGAATACCTTTAATAATATATTAAGCGCGTTAGTATTTACAAGCAATGTCTCTCTTGCTCAAGCTGCATGCTATAGCAAACGTACCGCAACAAATAGGATATAAAACACACACACAGACCAACAAAGAAACAACAAGTAAAATGGCAAAAGCACAAAAAAAAAAAAAATAGAGATATAAAAGAAAGAGCAGCGCAAAAGAATTGAAGATACATGGCACAAGGCTAAAGCGGCGGCAATAGAGCTGCATGACTGAAGAGAGGACATTCGAGTGCACATGAGTGTGTATGGCGTGTGTGTGTGTGTGTGAGTGTGTGCTGGGTATTATGTGAACATGAAACTAACGAAGCTGCAGCCACAAGAGCAGCCGCAGCAGCAGCTTCAATTTCCAAGCAGAAAATTGAGAAAGCTATGAAAAGAGATAGAGAGAGAGTGAGAGAGCGAAGCAGTAGAATAAAAATAAATGAAATCTAAACTGAATATAGAGGTAAACGCTAGGGATAATAAATGACAATGGTTTTGGTATTAATTATTGGTTTCAGCTACGCTAAATGCCTGGCAACAGCCAAAGAGAGAGGCGTGTGTGGGGGTTGGGGGCGTGGCTGAGTGTTTAAAATTGTGCTTTCTGCGGCACTTTGTTGTTGTGCGCAGCAAAACTTATTAAAACACACAAAAGAGTCGCTGGCACAATAAAGCGAGCCAGTCTCTGTCTAAAAATGGCAGTCGTCCTCCTGCCAGTTGTACTCGCCACGTCTGTCCTGCGTCCTGGCAGCAGGCGTCACCGCTTGTTGAATAATTTCGGCATCTTTTGTTTCAGCTGAGCTGAGAGCGAGTCTTCAGTGCAATTGTTGTCAGCTGCACTTAGCGGGCCCTTTTCTTTTGTGCTCACTCCTTGCTTCTCTCTCCCTTCTCTCTCACTCTCCGTTGTTCCCTCTCTCTTGCGTTGACTGAAATAAAAAGCACATTTCGCTTTTTAGTTTTAATTATGGGCAAAGTTTTGCGCTGGCCTGTTAAACGTGTTAAATGTGGCAGGCGCAGCTAAAATAATTATAAATGGCAGTCTTCAAGATAAGCCCGCAAAAACTCGAGAAGCCCGAAAAAAGAACTTCAGATATTTGAAATCTTTATCAAGGTAAAGCTGCTTTTAATTGCCAGCCAAGAAATGTGATTAGATTCGGGTTTCGTTTTGGGCAGTTGCCAGCAAACGACTGGCATACGCCATGTGGCACGAATGTTATGTCATAAAGTGATTTTGCTGCATTTTAATTAAAATTATATTCAAAGTTTTTGGCCAGTTGAATGGACACGCATGGCTTTAATTGCAATGCATATGCAACTGTGTATATATATACTTCTTCTTCTTCATTTTTTTTTTTTTTTGTGGGCCCAGCTGCTGTCAAAAAGTTGACATTATGGCCAAAGAAATGAAATGGAGAAGGCGAACTGCAGTTTGGTTAGTTGCTTGCCAGGCTCGCCTGGCTGCCAACTGAGGGACAACCGCACGCGACTCAGAACTAACCGAAAATCCAGTGCTGAGTGCAATACATAGCCGGCAGGCAGTCGACACATCAAGGATTTCAGCTTGGGCTTCAATCCGCTTGCATGGCTAACAAAACCAACAATCGACCCCAAACTGACATTGACAATTCACAAGAACACGACATCAGACCAAATGTGTGTATGTCTGTGTGTGTGCATGTGTGTGATAATTAAATTTTCCAGTTGTACTTCCTCACTGCATTTGCTCGACTCGACTTGCCTCAACTCTCCTCGACTTGCCTCAACTCGCCTCAACACGCCTCTCAACATCCTCAGCTCAACTCTGAGCTTGGTCGACTCGTATTGCGACTGGCATTTGTCTATCTGCTCGAGCTGTCCGGCTGTCGACGCAGCAGTTGATTTGGCTTCAACCAACTCGAAAATCGTACCCATTGGCCTTTTGGACTTGAAACCGAAAGTGCCAAATGGTCATTGATGAACGTTTCCGTTATTGGTAGGAAATTGAGTTTGAGCCACTGACGGATGCAGCAGTCAAACTGAGCCAAATCTAATTGGTGTAATGGCCAAATTGTGCGACCATCTATCGACTTTTATTTATTTTCAAAGCCATTGCAGCTAGCTACTAAAGGGCAGCATTATGCTCAGTTCAGTTAGCTAGCAATTAGCAACAATTAGCAGAACTCTCAGCTAAAAGCGTTCTTCCTTTCACTTAAATTAAACAACATTCTTGTCAAAGAGCAGGTAAACACTTAGCTACCTATGCATAACTGATATGAAATTGAGTTACTGAACTCTGAGCAGCAAAGAGTTAGTGAGCACTTTTCTGCGCTTGACTTAAAAGTTGCTTAACTATGAATAAACTTTAAATTCAAATAACTTGGTATATCTCTGCTATAAATTTATGCCTAATTATTATTGCGAACATTTTGCTCATTCTCTTTCGCTTAACAAGAAATGTTAATTGCGAATACTGTTTTTATGCTAATTACTATTTAGTTATATAATTTTGTCTGGCAAATGCCTTCACGCCTGACTGTTTGCCTTAGACATGTTTGTGTATGTATATTTATGTATTTATATATACGTATATATTATGCACATGTCCTTGATGAAATTACCAAAACGTGTTAAACTTTGAAATGCGCCTCGCAATTTGTCCCTTTTTGTTTGGCCCCAAACACTCCACAACTCCACAGCTCCACAGCCCAACACAGTGCGAGCGCCGCCTCATAATGGCGCCGAAATGTTTGCCAGCTAAAACAAAAGAAGAAAAAAAGCCGAAAGAGCATTGCAATCGAGCATAGCCGACTGTATCAGACTCGTTCAGGGTTCGTAAATCTTCATGAGCTGACTATATCTGATTGTGACTATAACTTCTCTTAAAGAGTCCAAACCAAAGTCTCTCTTTAGAGCAGCTCAAGCATGGTATGTCTTATGGACAAATCTAAACTTGATTGTAAAATTATATTAGAAATCTAGTTTGTTATATACATGAGTATATCTTATATATAATATATACCTTATATAAGATTCTAGCTTCAAGCTCCACATTAACAACAAGACTACAGACAAATATCTACTTCAAAATAGCAATTTCTCAATATTCAAACAACAGTCGGCCAAACTTGTTAGTTAGTCGATATACTCGTCTCACTTGCTGAACAAGCAACAACAAGCATCAACTACAACAACAATATAAATAAAAAAAATAAGGAACCGGACATTGTGTAAATATTTTTCATGTGTACTTTAGAGCAACAATTGGAGTGGGCAGGGCGCACAGAGGATAGTCACATGGCAACAGTCAGACACAGAGTGAAAGAATTTGCTGGAAGAGCAGTAGCAGCAGCAGCAGCAGCAGCAGCAGCAGCAGCAGCAGCAGCAGCAGCAGCAGTAGTTGTATTTGTTGTTGTTGTTGCTGTTGTTGCTTTAAGCAAATATGGCCGCCAACCCGCAGTTTTTGGCTCATTTTGCGACCGGCAAGCATAAATAAGGCCATCTGCGTTCGAGCAGCAGCGGCAGCAACGGCAGCATCATCATCCACATCGCAATTTGGCCAAAGAGCCCAAAAAATGGCAGGGCAAACAGCAGGGGCAGCAGCAGCAGCAGCAGGGGCAGCAGCAGCAGCAGTAGCTAGACGGCCAGTCATTCGTTCAATCATTCATGTTGTCATTCAAACATTGACGCCAGCTGTTTTGAGCTGAACGAATAATACCCTTTGTTCTTCCACTTGTTGTTGTTGTTGTTTTTGATGTTTTAAACAGCATCGGAGCGATAAAGAAAATGTGTTTGTTTTTCATTTTCTAGTGTTCTTCTTTGGCTGCCAAAATACATACGAACGAGCGCGTTGGCCGCATACCTCCAAACCTCATACAATATACCTTATGCCGCATGCCACATGCAAGAGTCCTAACATGGCAGCCAAACCATAAGCCTTTTTTAAGTAGTTTTTAATAATGTTGCCACACACGCGGAAAAAAAAGGACGCTCAACAGCTGCTGCTACTGCCGAAAGAAGCAGAAACTAGGTAGGAAATAAAATGAAAAACAGATGAGTAGAGAAGAGCACAGAAGAGCAGAGAATGTACAAATAAAAAGAAAAGGTGGCCAAAATGGCAAGCCAGCATAAATAAGACGCTAGATAATCAGGCATGCTCCACACACCCGCAGACACCCGCACACACACACACACACACATACACACACACACACAGAGAGAGATAATCGACGAATCCGCGCAGCGGGGCTGTCCCTGACCATGCCCACAATTTCTGCGGCCAGCCGGAGATTGTGGGGATTGCGCTTTCTATTGTTGCACGGCAAGCAAACAAATTGAATTTAAATGGTTGTCAGCAACAGAAATTAGTTTTGCCTTTTGAGTGCCTGAAATAGATGGGGCCGAACAAGTGCCTGCAGTCGGGAATAACAAATAACAGAAAAAAAAGCGCACACAGCTCAGCAAATTATGAAACGAAAAGGCGGCAAAATAGAAATAACAAAAAAAAAAAAAAATTTGCCTTCACGAGACAGCCTTGCAGCGCAGTGTTCGGCCTGGCATAGAGCTCTAATTAAAAGATGACATCTGAAGATGGCCAACGCGTAGTTTCTGCCAAGTATTTCTGGGCTCAAAGTAGAAATAATATAATTAGCTGACAGCTGCATGGACAGATTGTGATTAGAAAACGATTTCTACAGCCTATTGAAATGATTTCAAATTGATTTTCTGCCAAGGGAACAAGAGGTGCGGCGCGCAGAGCTAAGAGTGCAATATAATGTAGGGAAGACCTTTACTCAGTTGCCACGAGCACGAGCTGAATACGAGCTGATGGTATGAGTGAAATGAGAAGAGGCAGCAAAATATTCTCTTGCATAGTTTAAAGATTGAACAGATATCTTTACTGACAAAGTATTGTCCTTCTTCTTTCCGTACAATATGTACTTATAGTACAATATATTGTTATTATTTTCAAATAATTCATTAAAGTTACTTTTAATTATGTTGCTGCTAAACAACTTAAGCTTAGCCGTCGTATTGCTGTTTAAAAAGTCATAGCTGAAATAATAAATGTTATCTTATTCATAGTTGGATGACATGCCAAGCCAAGTGAGTTTGTAAAATGAAGTTTTTAGGCCTCAAATGAGGGCCTCACTGTGCACAGTGTGCATATTAATATATATATACATACATGCATATGTACATCAAAAAGCACAGCTGCCTAGCCGCAACAAAGCAAAGTCTACTTTAAAACACTTTTCGAGGCATGTGAATGACAAAAAAAAAGGGACAAGAGGCGAAAAGACAGCCAGGCAGACGGACGTCAGGCTAGCAGGCGGGCTGGCATGCAGAGAGACAGACAGACAGACAAACAAGTAGAAACAACGAAGTGCAAGAAGTACAATGATAATGATGATGGGCATCCTGAGGGCTGGGGCTGTTGATGAGTGAATAATGCGGCACACGTTGAGTGCCCGGCTACAGCTAACATATGAGCATCATATATTTTGACAAAAGCTGCCACAGCACTGCACCACCTCTCTCACTGCCTCCCTCTCTCTCTCTATATATAAAGAACTCGGCATGTGCTGGCAGCAGCTGGCAGACAGAACAAACAGTCAGCGAGAGAAATGAAACCAGGTATATACGCCTACATACATACATACACACACACACAAACACATATACATAGATGGACGAGCATTATCTTATGCAAATATAATAAATATTACAGAAAAATTTAATAAGGCCCTCTGCATTTTATAGAATTAACAAATGTTTTCACTGGCTCACAGCTAGTTTTTCACATTCAGCAAATATTTTCTTTGCAGCAATGTTTTCTCTTAATTTCAATCATGCGTATGTGTAATGTATGCATAAGGCAACGGGGAGCGGGGAGCGGGCGTCGAAGCCACAGGTGCTGGCAATTGCAAATGCCACAAAGCAAATGAATTTTGTCAACACGATAGTGCTAAATAAATGCATTTTTAAATAAATAAAAATGTTAATTTTTTTCATACGCCAAAGATAAAAAGATACAAAAAAGTGGCGGAAAAAAGCGTAAATAAATCAATTGATGGTGTGGAAAATTTATTGATTAAATTCAGCATGTGGGTCAGCTATGCAAATAAGTTAAAATGCTTAAATATACATATGTTGAATATCATATAAATAGCAGTTGCCTCAATTAAATCTACGTTTGCAGCTTTAATTAAGCGCTGAGCACAACATTTAATGTTAGAATGTAGTAAATTATGCTGATTGAGCAGCATTAGATAGTCTCCTTTTGCACTGCGCTGCACAGCATTGAAAGCGAACAATGCTATCTTAGCTGTCAAAATAGCAAGCAAAGCAGCTGTGAGCTTCTCTTGTTTTCCTGTTGACAGAAAGGGATATTTGGCTGAGCATATAAAATGTGAATGCTGCTTAGTTAGTAATTTTTTGCAGATAGCTGTAGGGATTTTCATCTATTTCATTTAAATCATGTTTTCACTTATCTACAAATTCATTTTTGTAACCAACATGGAATTGATCAGCTTGTATTATGCCAGAGCTCTAATATGTGTGACATGCATGGCTCATAAATAACATCAAGTGCTCTATTTGCAGGATCAACCCAAAACTTATACTCACTTGCTCTTGCTCGGGACATGAGACTTCGGTTCTGTTCGTTTTAGTTTTCGGTTGAGTTCTTTAAACGAACACCGAACATACGATTGATGATCGCTGAGAGTTAGTAAGTAAGCATGCGCTCAAATGTGTTCAGCAAAGAGTTATCTCGCATACATAAGAATGCATACAGAAAATAATTTTTACTGCGTTGAACTCAACCAAAAGGTCGTTGAGGAACCAACGCAACCGATTGCTCTTTGAGGTATTTAACTTAGAGATCATCTGATCGATGATGATGATGAAAGCTTTTTGCAAGCTGTGATGAATTTTGTTTGGAGACTTCAAATAGAGAATACACATATTCAGCAGAACCATAATAAATGATAAGAGTTCTTAGATTAAATATTCTAAAATAAAATCTAAAAAACTATTTCTTATGATTAACTCAAGAATACAATTCAATAACAATCCAATCAATCCAATACAAATCTAATACCGTTAAGGACTTGTTCCTAATAAAGCTACAACTCTTCCAACTTTAATTTATTCTGAAGTAGAGCATATTCAGGTCGCTTATAACCGACTGCAGCGCTAAATATTTACTTTTTTTTACGATTCAACAACGTCTTAAGGCCACGTTTATTGCACTCTGCACCACGCACGTGAAAGCGAGCAAATAATGAAATGCAAATTAGTTGCCGCACGGCAAGTGGCAAGGGCGTGGCGGGCCGGGGGCAGGTGCAGAGTACGCGATGTCTGCCACATTGTTATTGCAGCTGTTCATAAACTCGAATGAACTCATTAGGGGCGGCACACTTGAAGGAGTGGCAAGCTGGTGTGCCAGTGTGTGTATCTGTGTGTGTGTGTGTGTGTGTGACCACTGCAAATCACTCTGAATAATTGGCTGCTATTGAGTGCTTGTTGCAGTATAATGCTAATGCACTAGTCATAAGAATGAGAAACAGCGCCAGATAGATAGAGGAATAGAGACAGAGCGAGCGAAGGAGAGAGGGAGATAGATAGAAAGGGCTGTGCTGAGAAAATGTGACACAGTCAAACTGATGGACAGCCATTTTTAAGCACTACTTATACCACATCTGTCAAGCCGCCCCCACTCATTCGCTCTCTCTCGCTCTCTCGCTCTCTCTTTCCTACTATTTCACATCTAGTTCTCTCTCTCTTTCTTTATGCTTTTCAATTGTCAAAGCCACTGCAGCATCATCCTTGGGAACAGCAGCAGCAACAATGTGCAATCCGCATGCCTTGAAGGCAACTTCCGACACACTTATTTATTTTTTGCTTTGTTTGCATGTGTATATACCTATGTATGTGTGTGTTTGTGTGTGCTTGTGTGTGTGAATGGTTCGTCCACACACCGTCACACTTTCAATAGCACTTTCCATTGACACCAAAACCGAGCTCTGCTGCCCTCCATCCACCGCCTCTTACTGCCCTCAACCCCACAAACAAAGCAAGCAAAAATGGTAACGACAACATCTCTCGGCCTGTTCCATGCGCTGCCGTTCGTCCTGCTGATCCTGGTGACGGCGCAAACTGAAAGCAACCAAATGCGAGTGAGAGTTAACAGCAATTTGTAACGATAATTGTGTGTATTTTTCAGTGACAATAACGTTGAATGTTGATGAGTTTGCTTGGCGACGACCGGTCCATCTGCCTCCCTCCATCTCCATCCCTTGCTACATTGCCGCCTTGCTATTCACATTCAGCTCTTAGCACTTGGTCCTTGCCCATAGCATGGCATGGCATGGCATGGCATGGACGTCATTCTCGTATCGTGATGCCATATGAGAGATACGACCTAGCACCATGCAGGACACTGTCTACATAGCTGTTACTGTTCCTGCGCCAGCTCTTCTGGTTGTTGCTGTTGCAGTGTGAGTGCCTAAACGACAAACATTTTTAAGCTGAGTGCTGCGCTTTTTACAAGCTATACACAGGCAGAGCTGAAAAAAAAAAATAATATAATCGGCGCCAAAAACCGGAGATCGAGTCATTGTCAAATATGTTGCCGGCGCAGGGGCCTTAAGTGCAAACACCATTTAAGGCCAGAAAATTGCTGTAATTGTGTTTCAAGCCAAGTCGCAAAAGATAACACTGAGAGTGAAGGCAAGCAATCCAGTTCGGGTCGGCAAATGAATACCCTGACAAAATGCTGTTGACAGCAATGTTAATTGAAGTTTAACAAAAGCATATTCGGACTGGAATATTCTTGTAAAACTGTCTGAGCTGAGGGTACACTAGATAAATATACAAATTGAGGCTAGCCTAGGCTAATTGACTAATGGATATGCCAATAAGAAATAGATTAAGGGAAGGAGACATGCGAGAGATTGTATTAATCAAGCATATGCATAGATGCTTTATAAAGATACCTGCTACTCCATAATTACATATTGCCAAGTTAATAGTTGTTAGCTATAAACTAAATAAAAATAGCTATTCTATCTAAATTCACTTTATTTACATGTTTATTAACAATTAACCAAAGATAAACTGTTGAAAAAATTAAATTAAAAAGTGTTGCATACCTTCAGGCGCTGCAAGTTAAATTTGCTTTAAAATTAATGGTGAGGTGAAACAAATGGTACAATCAATGAGAAACACGCATGCAATACACACACACACACGCACACACACACATACATATATATATGTATATATCTGACAATATATATGCCACGTGTACTGGCAATTAAATTCAATTTGTCATTTAGTTGAAATTAACTTTGTGCATAATTGATTTCATTTGATTTCGCCTTTACTTCACTGCATGCGTGTGTGTGTGTGTTTGTGTGTGGGTATTTGTATTTGTATTGTTTTACGGCTGTCATTATAATTGTTGTTGCTGTTGTTGCTGATGTTTCGGCTGCTATTGTTGTTGCCATCGTCATTATTGGGGCGCACGTTCAATTGTTTCTGACAATTAATAAATTTTGCGCATAATTAATTTATGCGCCTGGCCTTTAAGCAAACAATGGCACCCGCAACGTTGTTTGTCAACATTTTTGCTGTCTATGTTACTAATAAATTTACTAGTTTGCTAACTGTAATTAAAACGCATTTTAACATATTACAATGCTGTTTAGGACGAGCTGAGAAAAAAATAAATAAATAAACAATGCAATTGTGAGCGAAATTTATGAAAATAACAAATAAACATTAAGCATTGACAATTACTAAATATTTATGAGCATCGAAAAAATATTAAATCTATGCAGGTTTTTCTGTTTTCATAATCAATTAAATAAATGAACTAGACATTTGTTAGACAAAATTTGTTGAATAGAAAATGAATGAAAATTGTACTTTAAATCGCTTTAAATTATATTTTCGCATATCCTTGGGAACTTAACTTTGAAAAAGTTGTGCAAACGCAGCTCGAGCTTAACGGCAACGCCAGGCACACCTGCTGCTTTCCGCTTGCCCTGTCTTAAGCAATATACACCCACAAGCTGCACAAATAGAACCCATTTCAAATAACTCTCGCCTTGTGCCTTTCGGGCATTTTTAAATACAGCAAGAAGGCAAACAAAATGCCTGGATCTATGCTGTGGCAGCGGCAGTAGCAGCAGGGGCGGAGGTTTTCGAATGCGTTAACATCTACCACACACACACACACACACATATATACACACAGTCATCCAGCCATTCACAACTTTACCTTTATGCTTTTTTATGAGGCTGAAATATGAGACGCGTGTTTTCGTGTGTTTATGTGTGTTAACGGCTTTACGTGTTGCTGTGCGTACACACACGAGTCTGCGTGCGTGTGTGTGTGTGTGTGTGTGCGTTTGGTATGTAGTTTGTATTTAGTAAAAGGATTTTCAACACCGTGCGCGGTTAGTCGTATTTTTCTATGCAAACACAGACGCGCGCGCTCGCTCTCCATGGCACGAACACGAACACGTATTTTGTATGACGGTATTTATGACATGTTTACTCAATAACAAAACACTTGAGCTTCTAACCCAAATACCCATAAACAAGTAAGCCACACACACAGCCACACACACAGCCGCATTCCCAGACATACTCGCTGTGTGTGAGTGTGGCAACACGATTTTGTTTCGCCTTCTGACGCGACTTGCACCGTGTACAAATAATTTTGTAAAATTACTTCCAGTAGGCAATGTGTGCCTTAATTTGTTAGCCAGGCCTAAAAAGTGCGGGCTTATACATATATTTTATTTGAGCTTGTCTGAGCTTTATATGAGCTGTTTCGCAAACAGACAAGATTGATAAAATTTCTTTAAATATATTAAACTTATTTAATTAAAGTGAGCTATAAACTAATATTTTTTTTTATATATTTTTAGAACACTTGTGAAGACTCATTAAAAATGATTTGTAATACCCTGATGTCCTTCAAAGCTTATTTGCTAAATGTAATTTGCATGGCGAATTCTCAATGGAAATTAAATACATTGAACTAATAAAATACCTGGAAAATTTCTTTTTTTTCCCAGCTGCATATTTGACTCAGAAATTTGTTAACACAACTTTGTGCGAGTGTGTGAGAATACGTGTGTGTGTGGAGTGCATACCATAAACAAAAGTCAAATAAATCAACGTCATCATCATCATCATCAGCATCAGTAGCAGCAGCAACAGCAGCAGCGGGGCTCACATGAGTGCGTCCCGTGCCAAAAGGACGAGAAGGACATCGGCACCAAGCTGAAGGCAACAAAGTATCAGGACATACGCAAGAGAATCTCCTGCAGAGCAGCCATAAAGCAGCCAGCGAAATATAAATGCAATAAAATATTTTTAATGGCTCGTAAATGTAAAAATTACGCCAAATGTAAAAAAACAAAAAAAAAAAAGAGTTGAAAATCAGCCCAAAGTAGGGGTAGACCAGCACAAAAAACCATATGAATGAACTGCAAATTGTCGCAGCAGCCAAAATAAAATATGCAAACTGATATAAATGTATGTACATGCATGCATATATATATGTGTATGTAAATACATATACATGTATATATTTCTCATAGTAAATGCAAGTGCTGTACATTAGAGTTTAGTGAAATTTACAGATTAGCATATTAGAGCACAAATTAATGGAAACGCCACAGGAGAGCAAAACTTGCTAATTGAATTCAACTACTAAATAGACCACAATACCAACAATAACAACAACAACGACAATTGCAAATATAATATAAGCAATAACAATTGCAATAGCAACAATGAAATTGAATACAAAACAATTCACATTGAATTTTGTGCACAAACATTGCTAAGCCAATTAGCACAAATATCTAATTGTCAGGGCGAAACTAAAGGAATTATGCAAAAAACTAGAAGACAGTAGCATTGGTGTATACAAAATATCGAAGCTGATATACACTAACCAAATGTAGAAGTAATGTGAATGAAAAGGGTTTATTTTTATTGTGGATTAAAAAATTTAAGTTTTCTGTCTATAAATTCTATTCAATATTCTCTTTTGTTGTTCTGCTGTGTGGCTAATTTAAGTAAAGAGAAAGATAAATTAAAGATCTTGACAATTTTTATGAATGCTGTGTCTATACGAAATAAGTGGAGAACATGATCAAAGTCATGTTAATAGTAGTAATAGTAATAGTTAATAATAGTTTCAAAGCGTAATATTATCTTGGACAGGAGCTAGTCAGAGATTAGAAAGACCAAATATATGTTATAGAATCACAGACATATGCTTTGATTCCTTGATTCGTAATATATTACTCTTTGCTGAGTATTTAAGCTCATAATACATATACAAGTTAGCTAAGTTATCCAATGTTCTGAAGTTCTTTTAGAAAACTTGATCGAATCGTAATGCCTTTATGCAATTTTGTTAATATATTCGTACATAATATGTATTTAATTTGCATAGATCAAACTTAAAGCCAACATATAAAATATATAATAAATAAATGACAACCTATAATAATATTTTATATTTCAATTACAATTAACTCTGATTTCAAACAAAACTTTAGTTAAGAGCATTATGAAACTTTAGCTTGCACAAATTTCTTTCAATTTCATAAAATATATATAATAAAATGTGGTCAATTATTGAAATCAATAGGAAAATTGATGTGCATCATAGATGCACTTATTGACAAGAAATATTTAGTACAAAATGTATAAAGAGAATTGCGAATTGAGCCAACTATAACAGCAAATGGCAACAACAAAAGGCAAAGTCCGCAAGAGCTGGCAACAAAACAATGCCTGTCTATGTGAGCTTATGTGTTGATAAAATTAAACTACATTGTTGAAAATCACAGCACTGGCGATAGAGATAATAAACAAAAGGGAACAGGACGAAGTTGCCACAGCTAGGCTAGCTAGGCGACTCTTGTCAAGCGCCCAGGACAACCCAACACAGCTCAGGACACTGGCGTAAATTTGTTTCTGTGGTTGCGCATTTAAATATTTTAAAATATTTATTGTTGAAAATGGCAAAATATTTATAAGCAAAATATGCACAAGATCTCAGACCCCCTAGTAAGATATATACTTAATACTCAGCCATGTGGATGTGCGAGAGGCTGTGTGTGTGTGTGCGTGTGTGTATTGTGTGTATTTGGTATTTGTGAAAATAAAGCCCGAGGGCCGAGTAAACGGCATGTCCGTATGCATTTATGCATGCCAAACTGCGAGACAGCCAGACGGCCAGACAGCCAGACAAGCAGGCCATTGGGCAATAGCCAGTGGAACACAGGACACATTGCATTGACCGCACACACACAGAGAGAGAAAGAGAGGGGGAGAGAGAGAGGCAGATAGACAGACAGGCCGGCAGGTGGCGTGCTGAATTGAGAGCAACATATGCTGGCCATGCGTACACTTTATCCATTTTAAATATGCAGATCAGGCAAAGGTTGTGCGACAAGCAAAAGGTTAAGGCAAACACGAATATGGCTAAAACCGAACTAGCCAAAATATGCACCAGCTAGCAAGCAGCAGAAAAGAAAGACAGGCAGAAAGGGAGCGAGAGTTGGAGAGAGAGAGAGAGAGAGAGAGAGAGAGAGAGAGAGAGAGAGAGAGAGAGAGACAGCGGGCAGCTTGAGTGAAATCTAAAGACTAGAGCTAATGCCGACGCTTGTTTTGCAGCTATACATCTAAGTCCTTTGAGAGAAGCTCATACACATACACACACACACACACACACACACATGCACACGCTCAATTGGTGCCTTGGGGGGTAAACAAAACGAATTCTATGGCAAAATTTGCACATTATTAGCATTAGGTTAAATTGTAAATTTTATTTTCGGTATTTTTTTTGCCTCTACTACTACTAGTCTCTACTATTGAAAATTGCCACGCCCCACAGCCACGCCTCTTGCCTCTTGCTGAGTTGGGTGCAAATCCGTAACAAATCTTTCGAAATTGTTTTACTGACTGCATAGAAATTCATTTGATGGCAAATCTTTTGTGATTTTACCAAGCCATGTGTGTGTGTGGCAAACTGTGGCATTTCACTTAATTTCAATTGATTTAAATGGACAAATGTCTTGGGCAATAATGTTTTTCGAAAGAGAGAGAGAGAGAGAGAGAGAGAAAGAGAGAGGGCTGCCGAAATATTTGATTGGGGCGTGAATGTTGGCCTAAATCTAAATAAAATATTGTCAACGAATTGAGTTTCAAATTAGAAAATAAATTCAAGAATTTAACAAATATTTTGAGTCAAAGTAAATGTGTTTATGAAAACTATTTATTGATGGAAAAAAAAACATTTGTCTTTTGGTTTGGTTAAATTTATGAATCAAATAAATAAATATATACAAGCTTAGCTAACTGTTTATGTTTACAAAATATTTTGAAAATAACTAAAATATTGTCGCTCTTTGATGGGCAGCAAGAAAAGCAATTTTGCCTTGAATCTGATGTCCTTGAATCGCAAAAGAAAATGAAATATATTCTAAATTTATTATTGCTTCAAGACACTTTATTTAGCATAAATCGATATGAATGACTGACTGCTTGTTTATGATCTCGCATTGTAATGGACTATGTCCTTCTGCCCTTGTTAAATAACCGGAGTGAAATTAAACAAAATGCAATCTTCATAAATAGTCAAGCGTGCAGCTCATAAGTCAACTGTTTGCTATATATTTTGTGAGTCTGCTATGCCAGCAGTCGCACTTTATATAATGCCATACATATATATACATTTATATATGTATTTGTATATGTGTGTCTTTGTGTATGAAATAGTCGCATTGCTGCCATTTTCAAGTGGTTTTGCCGCTGACCAAAGCCAATTGCCTTTCGGTGACTAAGATTTATTTGCATTTCCGTTTGAATGCATTCGAGTTTTATTTCTATACATGTTTGTAGTTTACTTTACGTGTGTGTGTGTGTGTGTCTCACTCGACCGAGCTAAACACGCACATGCTGTCATACACTCACACACACACACACACACTTACACACATACACGCGCACACACACTTAGTTGGGATTTGGCAACAAAAGTTGACTGCGTATTTGGCAACTTGAACGTGGCCTCTACAGTCCCAGCCATGTCCGACCAACTCTTTAGCCCCCGTTCTGACTCTTTCTCACCTATGGTCACGGCTGCACTCTGCTGCTTCTCTCTCGCTCGCTGCATAAAACTTCTAATGGCGCATTTTTTAGGTACAGCTCGAAGCATTTGGCCCTATTAACAAACTCAATTTGTGAACAATTTCGAGCGCTCTGCACGGAACAATGGGAGAGAGCGCACGGTTTAAGGATATGCTTTACGTCTAACGGTTTATCGTCTCTGACCAGTGCAACACGTACTACGTTGCCTCTGGCCCCGGTCCCTGTGACTCCACGACTCGTTCAGTCCAGCTAGCTGAAGTCGTTCTGTCCAGGCCAAGGGCTGCGAACGGAACTCGTGTTGTAACAACGGCGCCGCGTACCATTCTGCCAGGCCCTTTGCCCAATGCTCTCTCTCTCTCTCTCTCGCACTCACTAGTTCTCTCTATGCAGAGCAGCAATTTAAAAATCGCTTACGGCCACGCCACTGTCATAAAATCAAGCATCATCATCATCAGCAGGAGTAGTGGAAGTAGCAAAGAGTCGGAGCAGCAACAGAAGCCATAGAAGCAGCAACAGCAGCACCAGTTTGTACTAGAGCAGGTGAAGCAGTTTTTCTACCTGACGCTTCGTGTGTTTTATGCGCTTTGCCATTTCTGGTATCATTTCAGCCCTTTATACACTGTTTTTTTTAAGATAATAAAGGCATATTAGAGTAGGTGTAAAATTGCTGAAATAGGCTAGAAGTATTTATGCAGACAATCCAAAACAGACCTTAAAGAGTTTGGCTTTGACTAGCAATAGCTCTTTGCAAACCATTTAGAGGGTATCTGACAGTCGTTAACTTACATCTACAACTACTGTTTTTTTCGTGTACTTTTTGCATCTTTGTCTGGTCTTTTGTAGTAAATGTTCGCTACGTGACAGATTTGTTATAATTAACATGATTGACGAGCTTGCGACGCCAAAACTGATAACTATATTTTAATGTTCAGGTCTGTCATGATATAGCATATATATACATATATTATATATGTATAGGTAGGTAGATGGACGTGCATTGTATAAGGTGGCGGAGATATGCTACTCGCTGTGACCAGTTGTCAGTCAAGATTAGTATTCGCTTTCTCTCTCTCACTCTCTATCTAGCTCCCTCTGTCTGTCTGTCTGTTTATATGTGTTGCATTAAAATGCATAAATTTCAATGTTTGAGCTGTACACACACACACTCACACACACACTCACACACACACTCTCACACTCACTCTAACACGCATAGCACACGCTTCGATTGAAATCTAAATTGCATTGCATTCCAACAGGGGGCAGCTACAAATTCAACTGTAAAAATTGCTGCAGTTAAATACTGCACTTGATAACAACTGCAACAACAACAACAACAACGACAACAACAACAACAAGTTGCAACAGCAACTACAAATGCGTTACGTGTTAGACGCCAACGCCGTCGCTTTTGGCTAACAAGCAGCACAGAAAGACGCAGCAACAACAGCAACATCAACAGTAGAGAACAACGAACAAAAACAAACAGGATATGGGCGGGCAAGCACGATACGTCTATATATATATATATATAAGTGTGTATGTGTGTGTGTTGGTGTATGTATGTGGGCTGGCCTGGCACATACATTACGCTGCACTACAGTTTTTGCAACTGTAAAAAGGCTACTGACTGCAGCAGTAGCAGCAGCAGCAGCAACAGCAGCAGCAGCCGCAGTTGCCTGAAGTTGGCAGCTCTTAGCAACGACTACTCAATGTACTACCTTTTAAGATAATTATAAGAAAATATTGAGATAATTATAAGGAATATTGATGAATGAAACAATGAATATTTGTGTAAGTATTTATTGTGATGGAATCGGTTAGGCAGTTAAATCGTAGATGTTTCATATAGATATTTACAGACTCGAGTCTAGCCTTTCATTGATATGATGAGATGTTTATATCAATTGGATATTTTGTGAACTGCTTCACCATTCTCTGAAGGCCAGTTTTGCCTGCAGAATGTGACAAACTCGTATACTAAGTCCAAGTAAGAAATTAGGCAGAGCGTATAAAATATTTCATTATGTTGGCATATATCACACAACGAATTAATTTTCATAGCAAAATATAATAAATCTATAATTTGCATAATAGATTCGAGCAAATCAGTTGTTAGAGTATATAACAGTAAAGCCACGAATCATTTGGCAAGGCAACGGCCAAAGTGGCTGCTGGCCACGCGTTTATTCAAAAGGATATTACGAGTACTAGCTGCACAGTAGAGGGAAATGCTGCTGCTGTTGCTATTGCTGTTCTTGTCATTTACAAGTGCAACAATTGCAACAACAACAGCAACAGCAGCAACAATGGCAACAATAACCGCAGGCAGCAGGCATCAGGAGCTGTAAACCACAAAACGGAGATCAGAATTGCATATGCAAAAATGTAACTGAAATTCGCAAAATGTGCCCAAAATGGCACGAGAGAAACAGACAGACAGACAGAGAGAGAGCGAGAGAGAGCGAGAGAGAGAGAGAGTGAGAGAGAGAGAGCGAGTAAGCATTTGACTGAGGCGCGAGCCCAAGTTCAGTTGCTGGTTATGCGCTGGCCAATCGAATAAAAAAGTGCATGAAATATGTTTACTTTTATGTGTTGGCGTTTATGTTCGCTTTGTTGCTGTTGCTGTCGATGCTGTTGTCTGTGCAGAAGGTCAATAAAAGGTCATTGAGAAGGTTATATCAGTGGCCACAGCAAATGAGTTTGTGTGTGCATGTGTGTGGGTGAAAGTTTGCTCATGCGTGTGTCTGCGAACGACTGTGTGGGCAGTTCTGCTCTGGCCTTTATGTTTGCACGTGTGGGTGTATGCTTGTGTGTGTGTGGGCTAAGCAAATGTCCGACCGACCACACTGCAAGTCAATAGGTAACCCATATATGTATGTATGTAGCTGCCTCTTGGCAAATGCCAAAAAGTTAACGAATTAGAATGAAGTGTTAAAAACAAAGTCTCGATGCGATTGCCAAAGCACAAATCGTTCAGCCAATTGAATTTCATGTGTCGTGGTCTAGCTAAGAGAGTGCATCGAAAGCATGTTCATGGCATACTTGATTTGAAGAGCTGCAAAATGAAAAGAGATCTTGAATAGCAAATGCAGCATGAGCACCATTTAATTAGCTTTCATTTCTTGTGTGATTGTGTCTGAGTGTGTAATGGCATGTCTCAGACATTCATGTGTCATGAGTGTATGAGTGTGTGTGTAATTGGAAATGCTGCTGTGCTATTTATTTGAGCATATTCTCTTATATTCAATAGGTGTCACATACTCTTTAATTTTTTCTTTCTTACTTCTTTGCTTTCTTATAGTCCCCATTATGCTCTCTCATTCCCAAAGGCAGCTCACTGTTGCAGCACTTTATAAGGATGTTAAAGAAAGGTGCAAAGGTTGTTTAAGCTTACATATATTATTATGCGCTTCTCTCTAGCATTTACTCAAAGTCTCTGGTATCATAACGCAAATTTTTAAAGTTCTTCATAGTCTCTAATTCTTTTTTCCTCCATACTATAAGCTGCGGCTGTCTCATGATTGATAAGAAAAAGAATTAGAAGTTATAACTTACTTTCTCTCTCAATCTCTCACAGTATCGTGCTCCTAATATAAGCCAGCGTTTAGTATTATACTCAATACGCATAAAAATATAAAAAAATAAAAATAAATGAAATTTTTAAAATTTTAATGATTCCATTTTGCATCAATCTTAAAATTTATGCCGCATCTCTCTCTACTCTCTATACGCTGCTCATCAGTAGCAAGCTCTCACACACACACACACACAACAACAACAACAACAAGAACAAGAAGAAAATGTGCATTGAAAATGAAAAATCTTGAGCAAGTTGCGCTCATTAAGGCAGCCAAACGGAAGAAGCTGCCAACGAAAAAACCATAAAAATATCAATTTTATGTTTGAACAATGCACCATAAAGTGTAGTCAATGATGTTGCAGTGGTGTTGGTGGTGCGGTGATTGGTTGGTACAGTATTCTCAACTAAGATGAGATTGCGTTGCGAACGGGCCCAACAAATCTTTTTGGGCAGCCGCAACCACAACCCCATCATCAGCAGCCGCACTGATGCCTTTCAATAATAATAAAGCTGATGATGGCGCCACATGGGGCAAACTCAATGTTGTTGCACAGATCACCATCATCCTCATTGCCATCATCGTCATCATCAACATCAACAGAGATTGCTCAATCAGTGTGGCAAAGTATGCAAAAATATAGCCAACCAGCTAGTCAGCCCGTTCGTCCATATACGTCATAAGATATGAAAATGATGGGCCACCTAGTCGTATACTTATTGGTATTTGCCGTAAACTACGTGGCAACGCCTTGCAGCAAAAGTTTTCAAGTAGCTTGCATAGCCTTTAAATTTACGATGCACTACGGTCGACCCCAAAAAAAAACACAGTGTAGAGGACCCAAACATTTATAAAGAAAATAACAGAAAAGAAGAGCAAAGAAAGAAAAAGAAAAGCCCAAATACCAAAACAGAAACAGAAACAGAAACTGAATCAGAGGCCAGCCGAAGCGTATCTGAGAGCGCTGCAGCAGGAAATGGCGCTGAGGCCGGCAGGAGGCATAGAGTGGGGCATAGAGCGAAGATACATTTGCTAACTGCCAGCGGCGGCCGGAAACAGTGCACTGCATGAAGAAGAAGCAGCAACAGCAGCAGCAGCTGTAGTTGCTGAAGAAACAGCCGCAGCACTAGAAGAAGCTGGCGCCTTGCCTTTAATTTACCAAACCACCGCCCCCAAACCGCCTACGAGCAGTGCTTGCGCTTGACACGCCCACACACACACACACACACACACACACACACACAAATACACATATTGAGAGAGAGAGCCACTTGCCGGCGGCGTAATTTTAATAGACTGCAACAGTCTCAAGTTGCAAAGTTGATTTGCCAGTGGTCGTCGCCTCGTCCTGCCAGCGTCCTGCACAAAGTTTATGTGCCACAGCTCCTGCTGCTGCTGCTGCTGCTGCCACTGCTGCTGCTGCTGCTGCTGCTCCTGGTGTGCCTGCTGGCGTGGTCTTGCTCTTGGTTTTATGTCTGTTCTTTTTTTCTTTTTTTTTTTTAGCTATTTTATTTTATATAGTTGGCGTTTTCTTGCCGGGCAACTGGGCAGTTTTTTCGCCCTGCGCCTATGCCAATCCCTCAGGGTCTGGTAACACTAAACTGCATGCAAGGGGCTCTGCTGGCTAGCTAAAGTGTAGAGCCGAGTATATAGGCTATAAGCTGTTTGTGTTGTTGTTGTTGTTGTTGTTGCCGTTGTTTGGCAGGCTTTGCACTTTGGTCTTGTTTCGTTCATTGGAATTTATGTTCAAATTTCATGAAAAGAACTTGTTTTCCTGCCTTTGGAGGTTTTCCTAAATGTTTGCCAGTCAAAAGCATGTATATGTGTGTGCGTGAGCGTGTATATGTGGTCTTGGCTTATTAAACATCAACAGCAAACGCCTCCAGGGCGGGTATGGGGCCATGAGAGCCTGTTGGTCCGCTTTCAGTGGCTCAGTTTTTAGAAAATTATAAAATTACCATAATTAGTGTGTTGATATACGATGAAAGTTTTATAAGCTGATTTATATGATACGCTCACACAAAAATGTTCACTCAGTTTAGTTGTAAGCGGATTTCTTGACTCCCTCAAACTCCCTTGCACCACCTCCCCCCGCCAGCATATGGCGTCTGTTTGCCATTTGATAAAGTGGCCATAGATAATTGCCAGGTTGCGAGCAGCAACAACTTTCAACTACTTTGCATACTAATAAGCCGGCATACGCTCTGGCAGAGTATGCAGTTGGCCAATTAAAAAGCGAAGATACATAATTGCATATCTGAGTGCGTTGAAGTGATGTTGAAAAAGTTGTACTCAATTTATATGAAAATAATTGATGAATAAATAAAATGATGAAAGGCAAATAATGAAATGTGCTGAGAGCGAGCAGATGTTGTTTTTTTTTAGTTTCATTTAAATAATTAGAACGAGTCAACTGAATGTGAAAAACTTGAAATTGTGAAAGTCTAATGTTGATGAAAACAGTTTTATTTATTTTATGCAAATTAATTAAATTATTTTTGTTAATAAAGAAAGAAACAAAGTTTAATAAATTCTCGACATATTTATTCTACATATTTTATTTATTAAATTGAAAAAAAGAAATCCTCTAATTAATATATTTTATTTTATTATCTAAGCACTCTAGAATCTAGAACAACTCTCCGTCTATACATTTCTCTCTCTATAAATCTCTGAAGCAGTCTTAACTAATTTCTATCTGCCACATTGATGTCTCAATGCCCGCATAGCAGCGTTCTTAATAACTTCAGTCCCAACAAGCCACAACAACCAAAATGGAATGTGACAAATTACTTCAACACCCTAATTAACGCCTGCGTCTAGCCACCCAGCCGCCCATGCCACCAGAATAACTGACATATGGCATTCAGTTCTATTTGGCCGTCCATCTATGAAACGAACATATTAATTAGTTACATTAACTATCTTCTTGTTGTATCTGTTTCCCGTAACTTTTGTCTAGTTGATTTTTCACCTGTTCACTAATTTGATGAATGTTACCTGACTGCAACTCGAGCGTAGCCAATTAATAGTCAAGTTTTTGCCAACGCTTGCCTGGCTGCTGATATAGATATGCAAATATACAGTCGAGTCTCGATAATTCGTACCCCGCTAAATCGAAAATCTCAATATTTCGTAAGAAATTGCTGGTCCCTTGAAAAAACTTATTCAATTAGTAAAAATCCCATACATTTTGGTCCCCTCATTAATTCGCAGTTTTTCTGCCTATTCGGCGGTGATCTTGCCTCTTATAATTCGTAATTTTGTTTCGAAACCTCTGGGATTGGGATAGAGGGGTTAGAGAGAAGGTAAAAGGTAGTTGGTGAGATAAGCCAGAAAATGTGCTAACAACGGCTAAGAATTACTTAACTATAGCTAGAAATATGGAAATATGAATAGAAAGTAGGCTAGGAAGGTTAAAAAGAAGGTAGAAAAGTAGTTGGTGAGATCAACCAGAAAAACAGCTAAAAACGGCTAAAAACGGCTAAAAACGGCTAAAAACGGCTAAAAATGGCTAGAAAATACCCAGAAAAGTATACTAAACATTGGTGGGCATATGGATGGATAATTAAGACTGATTATCATCCAATGAACATAATCGTGATTGAGAGTAAAAATATGATTAAAATGTGGGATAGGAAGGTTAAAAAGAAAGTGGAAAGGTAGTTGGTGAGATAAACCAGAAAATGAGCTAACAACGGCTTCGAATTGCTTGAATAGAGCTAGAAAGGTAAGTAGAACATCGATGGGCAAATGGATGGATAAATAAGACTGGTCATCATCCAATGAACAGAATCGTGATTAAAAGATGGAAATATGAATAGAAAGTAGGCTAGGAAGGTTAAAAAGAAGGTAGAAAGGTAGTTGGTGAGCTCAGCCAGAAAAAAACAGCTAAAAACGGCTAAAAACGGCTAAAAACGGCTAAAAATGGCTAGAAAATAGCCTGTAATGCAGACATAACATTGGTGGGCAAATGGATGGATAATTAAGACTGATCATCAACCAAAGAACATTATCGTGATTAAGAGTAAAAATATGATTAGAAAGTGTGATAGGAAGGTTAAAAAGAAAGTGGAAATGTAGTTGGTGAGATAAACCAGAAAATGAGCTAACAACGGCTACGAATTGCTTAAATAGAGCTAGAAAGGTAAGTAGAACATCGATGGGCAAATGGATGGATAAATAAGACTTGGTCATCATCCAATGAACAGAATCGTGATTAAAAGATGGAAACATGAATAGAAAGTAGACTAGGATGGTTAAAAAGAAGGTAGAAAGGTAGTTGGTGAGCTCAACCAGAAAATACGGCTAAAAATGGCTAGAAAATAGCCTGAAAGGCAGACATAACATTGGTGGGCAAATGGATGGATAATTAAGACTGATCATCATCCAATGAACATTATCGTGATTAAGAGTAAAAATATGATTAGAAAGTGTGATAGGAAGGTTAAAAAGAAGGTAGAAAGGTAGTTGGTGAACTAAGCCAGAAAAAACAGCTAAAAACTGCTAAAAACGGCTAAAAACTGCTAAAAATGGCTAGAAAATACCCAGAAAAGTATATTGAACATTGGTGGGCATATGGATGGATAAATAAGACCGGTCATCATCCAATGAACAGAATCGCGATTAAAAGATGGAAATATGAATAGAAAGTAGGCTAGGAAGGTTAAAAAGAAGGTAGAAAGGTAGTTGGTGACATCAACTAGAAAAAAGCTAAAAACGGCTAAAAATGGCTAGAAAATACCCAGAAAAGTATATTGAACATTGGTGGGCATATGGATGGATAATTAAGACTGGTCATCGACCAAAGAACAGAATCGTGATTAAGAGATAGAAATATGATTAGAAAATGGGGTAGAAAGGTTAAAAAGAAGTAAGGTAGTTGGTGAGATAAACCAGAAAATGTGCTAACAACGGCTATGAATTGCTTAAATATTGCAAGAAAGGTAGGTATTTTGGTTCTTTAAACCCCGGTAAATCGAATACCTCTGTAATTCGTAAAAAATTATTTTCCCTTGGCATTACGAATTATCGAGACTCGACTGTATATGTAAATTGTCTTGTTGATAACTTACTTTTAATTAATATCAATGCGAAAAGTTGGGCATGTCGCGGTTGTGCGCCCTTCGTCTATGGGCGCTAATGAAGGCAAAATAGATCTTTAATGCAATTGCACAAACTTTTTTGTCATCATGCTTGCAGTGCAGTGTACCACGCCACGCCTTCCTACCCGACGCCCAACAACTTTTACTTGATTTTTAATGACTACTTAAGAACTTGTCGTCACATGAGAGTGAGAGAGAGAGAGAGAGAGAGAGAGAGGGAGGGTGAGAGAGACTGGGCGGTAGGCGTGACATAGGCGTGCCACACAGCAAAACTGTATCTCAAAATTTGGTATCTGTGTCTACAGCTCGTATCTGTCACACAAAGTTAAATGTACTTAAACTTATTTTGTTGTCGAGTTGTGCCCGAGTTTCGAGTTTTGTTTGGAAGCGACGCAAATGATTTGTATGCCAACTTCTGAGAGATTTAATAAGTTGTAAGAACTTTCATGTTGCATGTGTTCTCACCCATACGCCGAAGGCTCACCCTCGTACATTTCGGCATGGATCTGTTGACATACACATACGATATATGTATATGTATATATATATTTTAGTTTGCCCGCTTGTTTGTCTTGCTGCCCCGGCATAAATACAATTTTAATTGAATATTACCAACGGCCGTAATGAATGCCATGAAACTTGGCCACATACACATATTACAGGATTTGCCTGTAACTATTTGCTAAGCGGAAAGGCAAACAACTCGTTTGATATATTTCAACTTGAATACAAACAGTTAACAAAGCACTTCACTATGGAAAAGCAGATTTACAGTTGTATATAAATAGTTTTTTTCTCCACTTTTAGTTAAGCTTTGAATGTTTCTAGTGTCGTACTTAAAATTACTTTTTTTGTATTTAATTGCTGGCAAACATAATTATCTAGGCTGCTTTAAGCCACAGCTATTTAGTTCAGGTAAACCCAGCTAAGATCTAATTAAATTCCTACAACATTTTCTCTTCACTTGTCGTCGTCGTCTTTTCTCTGGCCGTGTAGTGCTTCTATAGAGTACATAAAAAAAAGAAGAAATAAGCAACATGGGGCATTCTTTTTTCACACTTTTCTTACAGATTTTTTTTACTCGCACCATTAACTGCTGTCTGTTGCCATTAGAGCCAAACTTGCAACCAATTGCAGTGAGACGGACCAACGCGGAGCAATCGGTGGCATGTCTCGCTCGCTTTTGCAGTGTTGCTCAGCTTCTCAAACGGTTGTAGCTGTCGTTCGCCAAATGGCAACTAAAATGCCAACCAGCAGCAGTCAGGCAGTCAAGGCACTGGCAGCAGCGGCGGCAGCAGGACGAAGTGGCTGAAAGACTCGCAGGACAGACGGAACAGGACAGGACAGGCAGGCAGGCAGGCATGCAGGCAGGACTCGCTGCAAGCAGTCGTCTTTCAAATGTTAAATGATGCAGTTACAACAAATTACGCAAGAATGCCAAAAGCTGCTTTAAACAGGGCCAAAGGTATGCGCGACGAGATTTGAGCCAACAAATAGACAAAAGAGGGCGTGTGAATAGAGATGAAGAGAGAAACAGAGAGAGAGAGAGAGAGAGGGAGAGAGAGAGAGAGAGAGAGAGAGATAGTAGAGAGTATGAGCTGGAGAGCTAGAGAGACGCACTGTAGTTGCAAATATTTGGCGGGTTTGATAGTTAGCAAACTGCTGGGCATCAAATGAAGTTGTTTGCAGTTTCAATTTTGCACAGCACAAGTGTTTTGGTGTGTGTGTGAGTGTGTGTGTGTGCGTTGGTATTCGGGTGTGTGCACTTTCAATATCCGTTGATGTTGCCGTTGAAGCTGGTTGCGCGCAATTAGGAAATGTCTGTGCGGCTGGGCCGGCAGAGAGAAGGGCAGAGGCAGAGAGGGAGAGAGAAAGAATGAGTGTGCGTGGCTTAGGTGGTGCAAAAGAGGGCAAACGATGAGAGCGGGCTTGGGGTAAGGCTATGACAGGTGCACAGCTTGTCAGCAGACATGTCGCGAGGCTTACTGCAACATAAACCGGAGAAATGACTGCACATAAAGTTGCTTTAATTGAGTTTTATGCTTTCAATTTGGGCGCTATTATGGCGCCGATGAAGACAACTCACACACACATATATGTACATATGCATACATGTATATGTATATGTATATAGAGCGAGGCAGCGCAAAACCCATAAAACTCATCTGTCAAACACTGAAACGCCGCCTATCAACATTCATGTTCACTAATCCTTGGCATATATGCGCAAACGGATATAACGATGCCATATATGACAGCCACTGTGCGTGTGTGTGTGTGTGTGTGCCATTATCAAGGTTTTTTGTTTGACTGCACGTTTGTATGTGTGAGAGTGTGCATAAAGGATTAAGAGCAACGAAATGCGTTCCAGGACAGCAGACAGCAGCAGCAGCAGCAGCAGGCCAAGTCCTGAATGCCTCAGCTAACAGAAAGAAGACAAGAAAGAGAATTAATATAACTGCAAATGCGCTTGTAATATGCCCTGAATTAAATGAATAAAATGATATATATTAATTGTGACTGATAAGATTTATGACATGTACATATACATATATGTATGGATGTGAATTTATTTGATTATATATATGAGAAAATAATGAAAAAAAAAAAAGATGACAAACGGAAAGAAAAAGAGAATTTATTTTATACAATTTATCAAATTTGTTAAGAATATATTATAAATAAGACTCCATATATGTGTGAGAAACGATCTGGGATGAATAAAGTACATTGAATAAATAGAATGAAATGGAAATGAGAGAAAAAGACAGAGAGTGAGATTTCTATTCAATTTGTATCTACTAAATCAAAAACTATGCCTAAACTGCTAAGAACTACTCATATCTTCTTCAAAGTTTATATAGCACAACGCCTCAAGCTTTGCTTCTGGCTAGTTTTATATATTTCCTCACGCTTACAAATCCCATAAAATCTATAAGCTACCCTCGCATGCCTAGAGTGTTAGGCAGTAAATGACCATAAGGTCGATCGCGTTGCTGTTGTTGCCTCCTTTTAGCATTTACCAATCCCTCTTGGTGTCAATAGACATGACAAACGAGCATTTCGAAATGCTGCCTTTGGCATTCTGACAACAGGCATTAAATATTTTTTTGTCTATACTCAGCTCTGAGTTAACTTTAACCCGTAGATAAAGTCCTTCAGCTATTGATGTATTCAGCACAAATCTCACACTTGCAGCTCGAGCATTCGAAGTTTTTCCACTTTTTCGCAATGAAATCCTTTGCGTCGTCTTAATTTGCAGCCGGGGTTTTTTTTTTTTTTTGCCTACTCGCATGAGAAATGCGTCTCAGCTGCCAGGACATATTTAATTAGACGCTTGTCAGGACTATTAATTGATGGATTACATATACGTGCTTGCATAGCATATAACTGGAAGTATATAGGTATATAGTATATAGGATGTCCAGCTAGGCGCTTGCTTGGCCAGCGCAGAGCAAACTTTTTATGCTTAAGCTGCTGGCTAACCAGAAACAACAACAGCAACAGCAACAACAACGGCAACAACAACGGCAACGGCAACTATGTGTATATGGTCATAATCTGGCTGTTGACATTTGTGCCCGCACACAAACAGCAACAGACCCAAACTGTCAGCCGAGCCACCCACAATATGCAACCAAACTCTGTCCACACACAGACAGAGTCGCACTCACGCACGCCCACACATACACACACACACACACACACACACACACACACGTACATTTATAGAAAACCCAACACGGTCTCGGTTGCTTTGGCGTCTGTTGCTGAGCTGAGGGTTCTTGTTTATACTTTGTGCCCAAAAATAGTCAAAACAAGTAAGAAACACAATGGAACTTACAACGAAACGTGCATGCTCTTTAAGAGAGTTGGAATATCATGGATATATGCAGACTGGAATTGAAACGGAAACCAGAGGAAACTTAAGAAACTTGGAGAAGAGATAGTTGAAGCAGCTGAGCACGATAATATATATTTTGTAATTGTGAAGTATATTCCTGTCAGACAATATAAAAAGAAAGTGAACTGAGCATAGCTAGATAATTTTTAGCCAAAATTTAGCTATTTAAATTTATTGACAAGCTTAAGCTTTAAATCTTCTTGTGATTCAAGTTATTTATTTATAGCATTGGGTAATCCACATATAGAAAATATATTTATAAGATCATCATCATCATCAGAATTTACTTCTTACTTCTGCTAAAGTATAAGAGAGCAGTCCAAAGTCCTGCCGAAGAAAAGGTCTACTAGTCTATCTTTCCACTCTCCATCTCACTCCGTCGCTCTCTCTCTCTCTCTCTCTCTCTCTCTCTATCTCTGTCTTTTCCTCTCTATATTCCAGCTCTATGGTTTTTGTTATTGTTGGCTTTCTACCTCAAACTTATTTCCGCATAATTTTCATGCACGCAAAGAAATTTGACAAACAGTAGCTGAAACCAAAGTAGTTGCAAAACCCGCAACCTGGAAGCCGTTACCCGCAGCCCGTGGCCCGCAGCCCGATTCCCGTAGCCCCACTGCTGCACTGCAAAGAGCAGACCCAACTCAGTTCAGATACTTTTTGGCCACATTGTGACGGTGTAGACGAAATTTTAATGCATTTGCCATGATTTGGCGCATAATAAATTACGCCAGGGCGCACACACATGTCTGTCAACTGTCTGAACTGTGTGCGTGTGTGTGTGTGTGTGTGTGTGTGTGTGTGTGTGTGCTTGTGTGTGGCTGCCAAACCGAGAAATATATCTAAAAACACCTGACGGATTTAAATTTTATCATGAAGGCCCCCACGGTCGTGCCCGTTTCGCTCGGCTGGGTTTTTGTGTCTCTGCAGTAAATAGTTTTCTTTGGCTATGTCCTGGAATGTTGGGTGGGTGTATGTGACTGTGCATGCGTATGTCTGTGTGTGTGTGTGTGTGTGTGTGTGTGAATGTGTGTGTTAATGTTTTAAGTCTTTAAGCTTTTAATGCTGAACATTCTTGGCTGCGACAGCCGCAGCTGCGGCTTCATATCTCTACATCTCGAAAGAGCACAATTGTATAATATCCTACTGTCAGGGATATATATATATATATATATATGTATGAGAAGCAAAGGCCACAGAGCACCGTGGGAGTTGAAAGTGAATTTAATATGTTCATAATGAATTTGTTTAGAACCTTATCACATACTCAAGCTGTCACAAATAATTGAAATAACTAGCTGAGATTGTGCCAGAAACTATTTGTTTTATTCAGAAATAAACAAAATAAGCAAAATAAGCTTGAGAAATTTAAGATGAATTGTATAAATTAATATGAGAGCTATATGATAAATCAATTTATTTAAATAAACTTTGCTTTGTATCCAAGCAGTTGCTGTGTTTGAGCTGCTCCTAACACGCAAATAAATCAATTTCTTTCGAAAATCAAGTAAAATTTATAAAGTTAATTAAATTTGTATTGATTTTGTTGTGAATGCAGAAAAGCAATTTTCTTTATTTTTTTTTTAACCCAAGCAGCTCTTGCAAAATAATTCGTGACAGCGGGCTAATGGCCATAAAGCCAGCCAACAGCAGCGATGACAAGGATAAGCGCCGAAGGATACATTAGCCACAAAAATCGTTGGTCACTACTGTCCGTCCGTCTGTAGGTCTGCCTATCTGTCTGTGTGTCTGACTGCCCACAATAGCCCACTCACTAGTCCCGGACGGGTAATTAATCACAATTTGCGGATACACAAATTGTCGCAGTAAAAGTCACATTTCTTTAAAATGGCCAAAACGAACTGCACACTCGCTCGCTCGCTGCACGACAAAGAGCGAAGTCGGTGCAGACAGACAAACAGCAAATAAAGCAGCCGCCAAAATGTGGGCAAAAAGCGGGCCGAAAAAAAGAAGATGGCATAAAGTAGAAGAACAAGAAGCCGTAGCAGCAGCAGCAGCAGCAGAGCGGCAGCAGCATCCCTGGCAGTGGCAGAGGCAGCGACAGAGCTGGCTGCACTTCCATTGCAGCGTTTCCGCTTTCGGGGAGGCTGCTTCAAACTTTTCTTCTTCTGCCTTGTGCCGCAGTCAAATAAATTTCGCTCTCAAATGGAAATGTAAGCCAAAACCCACTCTATGTCGCTCCGCTCGGCCCACCCCACCCCACACACCTCTCAGTCGCTCTGCCTCAGCCATTTGGGTCTTAGTAAAAATGGCGCGACCATTTGACTGCATTACTTTGCTTTCGCTGCCATCCTTCATTCATGTCCGAGGGCTGTAAAATATCTCCAAAAGGATGTCGTCGCCCAACTCAGCCACTCCCCCAAAACCAGGCGAACTCCCCGACCCCAAAAACAGCCCACAGTCTGGCATTGCATTGTTTGCCTTTGACTGCGCTGTTTTTTGTGCATTCCCCATGCAATCTTAGCCAAAAGTCAATGGCAATTAAGCAGCCGCATCTCTGCCCGGCTGCAGCTGACGCAGTTTTGTCCACTTTTGCCTCTTGCCTTCCGCTCCCTGGTCAAACTTTGTCCGCTCGCTTGTCGCTGCGACGAGGCCAATTACTATGACCGGGCGGGCCAACACTGGGCGTATGCGTAATGTGCCCAAAAACCAAACAACCAAAATTATTATACCAATATTTTAAGAGCTACAAACATAAATAGCTATAAATATAAAAAGGGTACTATAGAGACAGCGACAGTGGTAGAGAGAGGCAGAGGGAGAGAGAGAGAGAGAGAGAGAGACTGGGCAAAAGACTGTGTTTATTATTCTACATTGTAAGAGATTTATCAAAGCTTCATGATCTATCCGATTCCGGATTAAAAGCTAAAGTTGAATGAGTTTTAGAGCTAACAGACTGCTAATTATAATAGATTTATTTACTGAAACACATAAAATCTTTTATATATAATATGGAGAGATTCATAAGAGAAATTCGTTAATAAATTTTTAAATATTAAATTTGCAATATATGAGATAAATATATGAACAAAGCATCGATTAAAATACTTTAGCTACATAACTTTATAAAGCATAAAATAAAATAATAATTGTCATAATACATAATCTGTGCATTGTTGTTTTAAGCTACTAACAAATTAAATATTATATAAAAAGGCCGTATATCGGCTTGGAGCAGACAGCTAAATGTTTCCCGTGAAACCGGATGTGTGTATGTGCTGTGGTTTCATTTTAAACAATGAATTTCGGCGCGCCCATGGTTGTGTGTGTGTGTGTGTCTCTGTGTGCTTTCCCTTAACCTTTTTATGACTGACCCAGGCAAAACCGCTGGACAAAATGTGGACGATGAGGGAGCAAAGCGATGCACGAAAAATTAGAATTGCTAATGTTTGCGGTAAAAATTTTAGTATGTATATATGTGAGTGTGAGTGTGAGTGAGAGTAAATGTGTGTGCATGTGTGTCTGTGTGTGTGTGTGTGCATGTGTGCATGTGTGTGTGCAAATGGTTGTGTGTCCTTCGCCGGCTTCGCACTGCTAGACGGTTAGTGTTGGCCAGTTTTAGTTGCTCGACTTGCAGAAGCATGAAATTAATTTAAATTTTGCGCACTTGGCTAATTTCGACTGCTAAAAAGCGCAAGAGCGGAAAAAATTAAACTAGAGAAAGGCGCTAGACAGCACGAAAGAACGTATGTCAGTCGAGGGAGTGGCAGTGGGAGAATGCTCGGAATCTGCAGAACTAACTCCAGACCCTTGCTCCACGCCACTCTCCGCCTCCCACGTACTCAGTCAGATAATAGTTTTAATAGTCTCCTGGGCGATTTTAAAAATGTATACCGTTATGAGCAATGGAAATGTGACCGGTGATAGTAAACGGAACTGGAGCAGCGCGGGACCAATGGACCATGCGATCCCTACTCGGACCACACGGCTCGTTAGCATAGAAATCGCTTTGGATTTTATGGCAAAAGGTGAATTCCCCAAGTATTTGGCTATGTTGGGAATTGCTCGAATGTAAAACAGAGTTTTATGGCGGCAACAACATTCATAAAATAAACTAAGTTAGCTTAACGTGATTATAAAGTAATCTGTACATCTGTCAGGCCTATTTCATTTAAGCTGATTTAGCTTTCATGTAATCTTCGTTTCTGTTAATTGAATTGCTTTTACAAATCATGCTCTAATCAACCATTAATTTAACAAAACAAAACCTGGCTGTTTAAAGCCCCATTACGACCTGCTGTTGGCTTGCCTCTGGGTACGTACACCTTTAATTTCATACGGCTCAACACTTTGAACACTTTGCAGGGCATTAAAGCTCGCAGCTGCGAGCAGAGCTCAAGCGGCACTCCAATTAATCAAAACGCAAAACGCCAAACAGTGCCTGCAAGTAGTATGCGGCCACACTCACACCCACACACACACATACATAGAGAGCAAAGCACATATCGCTGGGAATGTGTGCATTGGGAACCATTTGGGAGAGTCGCGTTTGGGTTTTTGGTTTCGGATTGTTTTTGGGCCTCTGTCGCCTGGTCATGTGCCATGAAGCAAACCCAAAAGCCCCGACTAAGGCAAACGCAGGCCGCGCATTAAGTATGCGTTTTAATTAACTTTTGATGCCGGCTCTGGCCCACAAAGCAGTGGGCGGAGGCGCCAGATGGCGCCGCTGTGCAGCGCCAGCAACAGTCCAACTTATACAACAACAAAAAGTACCAACAAAAAATCACACCACATCTCTCTCTCTCATTCAGAATATATATATGTATATAAATATATGTATATATGTGTGTGTGAGCTTCGTATATTAAATATTAATGCTGTTTGAGAGCGTCCAAAAGCCGGCAAGAGAATTACGATTGCTCTGACTTACTCTCTCAATCATTTACTCTCCTGCTAGTACGCTCTCTCTCTCTCTTTTTCTCTCTCCTCCTCTCATTTTGCAGATACAGCACAGCGTTTGTGGATGCTAAGCTGACAAACGCCTGCGTCGGAGAGCAACTGCTGTAGCCGACTGTAGACGCCTGCGCTCCGCCGAATGCCGGGAGTCGATTCGGCAGTTGTTTGGCTGTTACGCCGAGGCTCAACAACTGAAATGAGTATACATGCACACGAAACGTGGGCGCCGGGGGTGTCTACCGAGCAGAGACGTCGTTGGATTTTGTGTGCTGGGCGGGACTGCATTTTGAACAGCTGTTGCGGCCTGTGCGTCTTTGTCGTCGGTGACGTCAAGTGTTGCTGTTGCTGTTGCTGTTGCTGCTACGGCTGTCTTTAATTAGCCACGGCCGAGTCCAACGAGCGAGTGAGCGACTCGTTGTCGTCTGTCGACCTGTCCTGTTGGCTCGTTGGCGCGCTAAGCTGCCCGCTGTGCGTGTGTGCGCCATTATCGTAATTCGAGCCACCATTAATAAGCCAGCCGCAATATTTGTCTATTCATGGCTTCGGCATTGGACAAATCAAAATCGAGAAGCCGTGCCAGACCCGGCTTACATGTGCCACAGATACACATACATATGTACATATATCAGGGATCTACAAGCACGATGATGGCAGCACGCCGCGAGTGCAGCTATTAGCAGACACACACACTCACACACGCACATTAGGCACATAGACAGACACACGCACACAACGACACGATTCAGCTCAATTTCAATTAAATGCGGTTGCCATGGCATAAATCACGCATACGCCACGTGGCCTACTGAAGAGCCACTGGCAGCGTACTAAAGTCGAGGTGCTCTATTAATTTTAGCACTGTCACTTGCCACAGCCACGACTTGCCATGGTCCATTAATACACACACACACACTAGCACACACACACACACACAAACACAAAGCCATTTAGCCTCTTGTTGTTGCTGTTACAACGTGCAAGCTGTAAGAGAATTGCACAAGTTTTTGAGAACCATTTCAACTGAAATATGTTTTACGGCCTGGAAATGTATATATTGTGGATGTTGGGTTTATATATAATTTGTCTCTGCAAATTATACATTATTTAATGATTAAGGGAACTTTTAAGAAAGATATCTAGGCCTAAAAGTTGCTCTCATATCATACAAAATTTATATAAAGCCAAAGATGAATTGATTTAAATCATTTAAATTAAATGCAATTTGAACGAAAAATCAATTAGCACAGTCTATAGTGAAAATTAAATAAATTTTAAATTTTAAACAGATAAACTAAGCAATTAATTAGTATCAAATATTTAAACAAGTTCAAAAGCTGTTCAACATGATTAGAACGTATTCAGGCTTCAGCTAATTCTTTTCACCAACTCTGTGGCAAGCCACAAATATATAATTTTCAACGGCCTAACTAATCAAGCATGCGCCAATCAGTCACACTTAGAATATATGTATTACGTGAACATAACCAAAATTTCGGAGAATCGTTTGAGCACAATTTGCCATTTCTACATGAATTCATTGGCTTGCTAATATTTCTGTGAAATGCCTCAGAATAATAAATCAAATGGAAGTTCTTCACACGCAGAACATCTTCAAATATACACATATATATGTATATGTATATGTGTGACATATTTGGGAGTAAACAAATCAGAGCTCAGGCCGAGATGTGGCGGCACTCAATGCAAAGTGGCCCACTGAGTGGACCGAGCAGGAAACCAAAATCTGCCATCTTCAAATTGCAGATGGTAATGTATCTGCAGCAAATGATGTTGATGATGATGATCCGAATGATGATGATTTATGCACAAACTCTAATTAAACTGTTGACTCAGGCAAATGAAACATGCGCTGATGTGTTATTAACACCAAAAGCACTTAAAATGTTTAAATAGCAATTTAGCTGGCAACGAGTGAAGTCAGAGTGATAGGGGGACAGCGACAGAGAGAGAGAGACAGATGATGCCACGATTTATGCGCCATAATTACAACAACCACAATTGGAGTGCGAGAGAAAGAGATCAAGAGAGATATGTAGATTGATGTGTGTATCTGTAGGCAAGCAATTTAATGACAAGTCAAATAGAAGGCAACATTTTGCTGGATGTAAATATTTAAGCAGCTAAATAGTGATTTCTAGACACGACAGGACAGCCCGTCACGCCCAGCGCATGCATATTTTAATTAAACGATTTTAATTTAACGGCAATTGCACACATTAAGCGAATGCAGCTGAGTTGCCTGCACACTTCGAGTCCGGCTAAATAATTGAATGTTTAAAAAATTGAGACTGAGAGAGGATGAGTGAGAGGGAGAGGGAAAGTGTGACTGTAGCATATCTCGAAGCTCTCGTTAATACGCAGCAGTCTGGCAGCTTCATTCAAAATGCGTATTACGCATACGCCCTGGTGTAATGCAATATATTCTCTTTTTTTTCAGCTTCTTCTTCTTCGTGCTTGCCACGTTTCAGCTGCCCAGTGCACTGCTGATTATATTGAATGGCACACAAATTGCAGACGGAGTCTGAATCGTCGACGGCTTTTATTCATGCAAAATGAAATGAGATTAATTGCAAATATGAAAACTTTATTAAGCAAATTTATAGCCTCGGCTGAGACGTGAGACTGACTCGCTTGCTGACTGAGTGACTGTCCAACACTGATTGAAGGTGGCAAACGGCGTTTAATATTGCATATTAAATGCCAAAAATCCCATAAACAGGCCACGTTAAGTGCAATGCAATGCCGAATATGACGACCGTAAGCTGATCATAAACCGGATGCTAACTTTCCTGTTTATCTTTCGGCGGTATTACAGCGCACAAATTTATGATTAAAACTAAGTAATAACCTCGAAATACTGCAGCCCACAGTAACTCCTCCTCCTTCAGCTCCAATTACAGCCAACACAATGCTGAAACGGAAACGGAAACAAAAAAGGGTGTACCTAGCTGGAGGCCTTTGGCGTTGGCCAATAATAAAAAAATAAATAAATAAAAAAAAGAAAACGAGACCCAAAATGAGAAACTGCAAATTATATGGAAGCGCTGCTTTTTATGGCAAATTTGTTGAGATATATACTATAATAATATTTGATGAGATAAGCGAGATGGTTATAAAGGCTGCCGGATATTTTATGGCTGATTAACATTATATCGATAGCACGAAATAATCGCTGAGAGCGCACAGCCCACAAATATTCAATAGAGTTGTGACGAATTGTGATTACTTTTGCTCTTGATAGTAGCCATAATCATAAGGGCAATGATAATGAAGAGCACGAGTGTTAAACAACAGTTGAGTACTGAGCTTAAGCCTGATTTCTTTAGGCTAAGAGAACAGCTGTGCATACCTGTGAGCTATCTCATATATAAATATGTTTTATATTTATATAAATTATCTACAATCAGCTTTAATCACTCACACTTCACCCTACTTACACAGTCACAGTTCATGCTAGCGTTCTTAGCATTCTCCTTCGTGCTGCTGTAAGCTTAAGTTGCAATTTTCTTTAAAATAATACCATCTTATATATATATATAGAGCTAAAGTCGGTTCTTGAGTTGTCGTTAAGTAGCTGCTAAGCTGCTGTTTGCTTACAGATAATTAGCGTTATCGTTCATTCAACCGCAAGGCGTTGCCACATTTAGTTGCGAGTTGCAAGTCGCGCCGATAAGGAACAACTTGCAGCTGCAATGACAAATTATTTGTGGCCTCATAAAAACGAGCAATTATGTTGAGCAAAAGCGCAAATCAGTGAGGGTGCTGCTGCAGCTGGAGCAAGAGGGTGGCCCATGACTATTAGCGCAAGTGAAATCTTTGTCATCTCGAAAAGTGCAAAGTATGCGACATAGCGAGATAACGAGTTACACACACAAACACACACACACAGAGAGAGAGAGAGCGAGATGTGTGCACACAAATTGTCTGTGGTCTGCAGCGTTGGCCCAATTGCCAAAAGCCATTGGGGCCATAGAGATGTTGGAGCTGAGCTGGACGCAACGCTTGACACTTTTAAATGGCATTGCAGAGGGAGGTGAAGCTGGTGGCGAAGGCAACATCAAGTTGCTAGTTGACTTCTGCTGACCTTAATTACACTCAAAATTGTATACGACAAGTCGCCAATGGCAGCGCCTTCGCATCCTTTTTGCATGACATGCGCAAAACTGCAGTTAATTAGCTATGAAGGACTATTGGCCAGCCAAATAGACAGGCCCTACGCCCATAACGTTGGCCAAATGGAGCGCATCTAACAAATACAACAACGGAACAACTGAACAACTGAACAGCCGAACAGCCGTAGAGCCAAACAATACACATACAAAATTTATGTGCATTCAATTCAATTGCAGTTGAGCCAATCCATTCCAGTGAAATATGCCAGAAACACGCGAGCCACAAAAAGCTCACAATGGGCGCTGGCCATAAAAATTCACTCAATTGCAATTAAGTTCGGCTATCGGCAACGTTGATTCTGGCCAAAATCAAACGAGAGCTGGCCAAAATGAAAAAAGAAAAATAATGGGAAAGCAACAGCAGAGCGAATTTTTAATACCCTCTTGTGAATTTATTAGGGAAGTTATTGGTTAGCCTGGCGCTTTACTGCTCTCTAGATTATTTCCAATTCAATTTCTGTTGCTTGGGCTGATTCCAATTGGATATAGCAAGCACGACGAAATATGAGTTATGCTTTTGTTACGTACATACATAAATTGACTTCTGAATTCTCGCTCTGAGCAAAAGCCTTCGGTTCTTTTCGTTTTGGCTGTCGTCTGACCTCGTGTGCCACGAACATCGTTCAGAGAGCGATACGATTGACACTCGCAGCTAGCTTAGAGAGTCTATGCAAACGGTCTTCGCATTCACACACACATGCATACAGTCACACTCAGACATGCAAGCGATTTGCTCAACGAGCACAAAGAAATGGCTTCGGCCCGATCGCGAATCGTGAATTGTTGAAAAGCCGAAGCAATCGGTTTCTCTTTAAGTATTTTCGGAAAGTGTGCGTGAGAGAAACTTATTTGCAAACATTGAGAGACAGTTAACAGCCATTGGCGTGCTCTGATAGAATAATGTGATCTATTAAATATTAATGTGATCTGCTGAATATTAACAATATTTGTAATATATTATTTTTAAATTTAATACATAGACTATTACTTTTCGCAGTAAGTCAGCTTACTGCTATAGTTAAAGTATCCTTCATCAGTTTATTTAAAGTGAATTGCTTGACAACAACGGCATCATCGAATTATGACTCTTGGCCAAAAGCCAAACAACTAAACAGCGGCAGCAACTAACAAAAATCCGCACCAAATCGAGCAGCCAAACGACCAACCAGTCAAGCAGCCCACTTGGTCAGAGGTTTCTATTTTCTATTTTTTTTTTTTTTTTTTTTTCTTGACTTTTTGGTTTTTTTCTGTGCTGCAAATGTGCCATAATGAAGCAAACAAGCAAAAAAAAAAAAAAGCAACTGTAACGTCAGTGCTTCATATAAGTAGAGGCGCTTAAAGTAGATAAATTCAAGTGCGCTTCAAACCGAATTCTACTTAAATTAAACTCATTTAGTGGTTTGTACTTATATGAAGCACAGGTCGAAGAGCAAGCTCGTTAAGAGCTTTAAAAGAGTTGGTAAAATTTAAATATAAAAAAAATATAAATAAACAAAGATATGTAAAGCATGAAATAACAAATAATTATCAAAATTTAATAAGAAATATATTTTAATATAATATATATTACATATAAAAACAAACAATCATGAGTTAACTCTCTTACATAGAAAAGAGTTAATAGAATTGCATATAAAATATTCAAGCCTCAGCCAATAGCTCCTGCTTGAGTTCTGCCTTATTAAATTTGAATTATAGTCAAGGTGTGCTAGTGGTTCAAATAGGGCGCTTGATATATAACTTCAAATTAAATTCCAGCCAAGTTAGATAACACATATGATGCATTGACTGTTACTTTTATTGAGCTCAAGTATCTCTATTAAACTGAACCTGAAGCTGCATAAATTTTAATATAGAAAAAATAAAAAATATATCTTCTATAGAAAACAGCAAGTGAAGCGAGTTATGGCAGACTTCAACTTACTAACTTTAAGTCATATTCAAGGTAAGTGAGGCACACTGGGCGTATGGCTTTTATGGTATGAACTCTTCCCTTATGGCCAACCTCGAGTTGCTGCCGCAGTCTTAAACTCTAGCTCAAACTGAAACCTGCAGTTGGCCAGCTCAACATGGCAATTGGCAATTGGCAATTGGCATTGGCCAAACTGCGCACTTTTGGCCACATGGTCAACGTCGTCTACGATAAAATATCGCAAATCTATGAAGTGCTCCAAATAGCAGAACCCAGCCCAGCACTAGCCCCAAGCCCAGCCCCAGCCCCTGTTTTGGGCCAGGCCAAAAGTGCACTGGCGAAAACCACTCAAAGCGAAGAAAAGGAATTGCATTGACGCCATAAATCAAATGGTTATGTGTCAAAGCACATCATAGTGTGGGTGGTCTGCGGTTGCTCAGTCTATAACTCTCGATTTGATTTATGACATGGGCTAACCGAAATATGGCGCCTCCATTTTTAATAAGCTAAGCGAAATTAAACCTTTGAAAAGCACCCAAAAGCAGCAGCTGAATTCAATGAATTAATAGAAGCTAAATAATCGCATAGCAATTGCTCTATGAATAATGCAATATTTGCTTGGCCATTCACAGCATGAATGAATTAAGACAAAAATTGTGGGCACAAACGACACAAATTGCAATTGAGATATATGCACATACATATGTACATATATGTATGTATGTGTATGTACATAATTTAGATGCTGCACACACACAGACGCAACTTGTTGCAGCTTCAATTTGTTATGCGCATACCAAATACATGCGAGCGCATGCAAGCACACAAATGGAAGAATTTATATGAAAGGGTTATGAAAACATGTATTAAAATGTTTTTCAAATAGTTTTGCATGCTTTTCAATTAAATGAAACAACTTTTTTGACCATTAATAATTCAACGAGCTGCGGAGAGCTGAGAGCTGAACACATGAAGTTTCAAGAAAATCCTGTTGCATGTTGTTCTTGTGGCCGCAAACAAGTTGCTTTCCACATGACTGCAAAGCGCATACAAAAATTTAGTAGTTTCAGCAATGTTATTCCTCTGGCAGCAAACAATTTCTGGCATTTATGAATTCGAATTTGTGGAGGTTAAGGCTAGAGAGCTACAAATCAAAAGTTGATTGTGCTTGGCTCAATTTACTATTAAGCTTTGACTCAAGTGAAACTGACTAAGGTCGAGCTTTAAGGCAGTTCTATCTGATATATAATATATCATGAGTGAAATTTTCAAACTGTAAACGACTTGGTTTAGCTCTAAAATCCAAGAGTTGTTATCAACGCATTTAACAACTTTGCCTTAATAAAAACAGGGTATAACAAGTGAAATCGTTGCAGTTGAGCATTACTGACTGCACAATACTTGTTCAGATTAAAAAAAATATATATAGATTTATAGTTGCATAGCTTGAAAATCTTGGCTTAAAAGCTGACTTGGCAAAGGTTCGAGATCTCGACTTGGGCCAAGCAAATCTGCAGAAGCTCAACAATGAAGCTAAGAGAGGAACATATCTAACTAAATAAAATAAATTCTTCAAGCTTCTCTCATATAGATAGTGACATTCCCCATTCGCCATGCACTCAGTGAGATTACCCAAAAAAGAAATTCTCAACAACTCAGTTGAGCCAAGTGCAAGCCACAAATACATATTTCAAGCTTCAAGCTTAGCACACATACATGCACACTGAGAGACGCATTGACAGCAGCAAGAGAACATACAAAAAACCAAATATACCTCTTTTCACTTAATGAACGTGTGTAAGAAGCAGCAAATAAAAAACGCAGCAATAAATAAGAGCAACTCGAGTGACATTAAGAGCAAAAAAAAAAGAGCCACTCAAACGAATCTCGCGCAACTTTAACTAAACTAAGTGACCTTTTTATGGTGCACTATAAACGTAATCTGAGTCAATTGTGATAACAACAATCAGCTACAGCTACAGCTGCCCGAGTGGGCCATAAAAAACAACCGACGGCCACTATAACAAAAAAAAAAAGTAAGTAAGAAACAACAACAACAACAACAACAACGAGGAGAACCTGCATTAACAAGCAACAAAACGTACTGTAGATTGCATAAGATGTTGGCTCTTAAAAAGGAAATTTTAAATGAAGCGCAATGCATTTGTGTTCTTCCTCTTTTCAGCTCACGCTGTGGCCCTCGCCCTCTGGCTATCTCTTGCTGCTGATGCTGTTCGACAAGATGCTTAAAGGATTACAATTGCATTGAGCAGCAAAAGGATACAATGGCAATGAGCAGGATGAGCTGCTACGCACAATGGAAACTTGTCTCGCAATGCGAAACATTTTAGTTTTGCTTCTTTAAAACTTGTTAAAAAGTCGCTACGAGATGTGTTTGCTTTTCTTTTTCTTCATCATCATCATCTTCTTCTTCTTCTTGCTCACTAGCCATTTTAATGGCTTAAATTGGCTGAAATAAGCACATGGCCATAACAATGGCCCTGGCTATAATAACAAATGTTCACTATAATTAGCTGCACAGCTTTGTTCCAATCCAACAGCAACTAATCAAGCACTGACAGCTACCCAGCTACATACGTATGTGTGTGTGTGTAATTCTAAATCCGTGACAACCAACATGCGAGAAGCGACAACCGCAGCATTGACCAAGTGCAGCCAAACACGTTCGAGCCACCCAAAGCCACCCAAAAACTATTCAATCACACATACGCGCGCTGTTGGCCTAAACCGCCGGCACTAATTTGTTAACATTTAACAGCAATGGCAGCTGCTAATTCCTGCCACAACAACAACAACAACAACTACTGTGCACTCGAAAATTATGCCACGCCCACTGGCAGTCGCCAGCTGCTGCGCCCATTGAGACAGTTGTGCAACAATTTGCAGCCATCGTTACTTTCGCTTAAATAAATATGCAACTTTATCATTCACTCAAATTCATTACGAATAAATTTGCAATTAATATTAAAAATATTCCGATTTATAAAAAAATTATCATTTCTATGATGCTTGAATGAAATTCAGTTGCAAAATTATATACATATTAATTGTTGCACATGAACAATAAATCTCTTAAATATTGGCAAAAAATTTATTGAAGTTTGATTTAATCATTGATTCAATGCCAAAATTTAATTTAATTATTCGCTTAAATTAAATTAAACTATAAAAAAAATGGCATAAAAAATCCTTAAAATCTTTGTTATATTACAAAATTTTAAATAAACTGAGAACTTTTAAATAAACCTGAAGCTGAGGCCTGAGTCTGAGTCTGGGCCTGAATCTGAGGCTGAGGCCAAGACTTGAAGCTAAGGCCTGAGTCTGCTTCAAGCTGAGGATTGAGTCTGAGACTGAGGCTTTAATTGAGGCCTGAGTCTGAGATTAAGACTTGAAGCTAAGGCCTGAGTCTGCTTCAGACTGAAGCTTGAGTCTGAGACTGAGAGTGAAGCCTGACACATAGGCCTAAGCTTGATGCTGCAGTCTCAGCTTGAGGCCCGAGTCTGATTGAGATTGAGTCTGAGGCCTGAGTCTGTATATCTTCTATTCACTTATTATTTATTCACTTATACATATTGTAACGGCCTTAGCTGCCTTAGTATGGCTACAATTTACAGCTCAAAGGCTAAAAATATATTCCTAATCAAAGATCTCCTCACAAAGCTGCAAACTCTGAATAATTTATGCTGTTGGCCTCTATACATACATACTTAAGAATATACTAAATGCTTTTATAAAGCATTTTATTGATATTTGATATATAATACTACTAAATATATTTCTAGCTTAAAGTTTCAGCACAGCTCAGAGAGCCAGTGAGCAGCAGTCCGATTTGTCAGCAAAATGCAAATGAGCTACAAAAGCAAATAACAACAGCTTGACACAAATTACATGCTAATCACCTTCCACATTTTGTAAATCAAATCCGGACAAAATTTACAACAAAATTTAATTTGGCCAGCACAGCACACAGAAAAAAGGTAATTTGGCAAATTGTGTTGGGCTTGGCTTTTCATATGGGTAAAATCAGCTTGTAATTTGCATAATTTCATTTAAATGCAATACAAATGCGAAATCTCTGATGGCTGACTGACCTTTGAAACGGCTCTCCCCTCTCTGTCTCTTTGTGTGTGTCCTCCTCTCTCTCTCTCTCACGTTTTGGTCAGCTGAAGTCCAGAGTCCAAAAGCAACGTGTTCCGTTTGTCAAGCAGCCTGACACGCTTCCTGGCATCAACTATGAAATGTATTTACATATAAATATAAAGACAAAAGACGACGACTACAAGTTAAGAAAACCTTCATCCGAGCTGACGTTAAATCAAATTGACATTTAAGCCGAGGCCAATGGGTCAACTCGTTGAATTTGCATAATAAATATGCATTTATATGTGCCCACTCTCTCATTTTAACTGTATTATAATTACGATTCAAGAATATGGGCGCAAAAACATTAACACTTGCATACAAAAGTCAACAGCATAAACAATGGAATGCAGAGGGGCAGAGCGGGTAAGGGGCGTGGCAGTGCGCCAAGGCGAATGCTGAGCGCACTTAGCACTTTGTGAGGCACTGGAAACAAAGTTAAATGCACTTACTTCAAAGCCCCTAACAACAACAAATGCTGCGCAACGAGTTGAGCCAAAAAGTACGACCACACACACACACACACACACACTCGCACACACACACACATAGAGCCACACCCAAATGGCAACAAGGGAAACCACTTAAAAGCAAAGCAAAGGCAGCCATGTAAATTTCTTTAACTTTTTTTTTTCACTCATATTTATTTAACACATTTTGCACTAAAAAGCGCCAGTGTGCATATATGTATGTATGTGTGTGTGTGTGTGTCAGCGCTTGCGTATGTGCCACGCCTTCAAAATTAAATGCTGCAACGCTGTCTGCTTGTACTTCTGCAATTGGATTACATGCCTCGCTCTCTGCTTTTCCATTTACCATCTTTTCCATTTTTCTTCTGTTTGTGCAACGCGCTTTATGCCTGTCTTTCAAGCAACAGAAAATCGTTTCTCTTATGAATTCTTCTCGTTAGCTATGAAGAAGAAGAAGCAGAAGCTGGAAAAAAAATGAAAATACAAACTGTGAAGGAAAAAGAAAAGAAAATGCGTATGGCGAGGTGCTTGACATTTCAAAGAGCCTTCGCATAGGGCAGGTGGCATGAGACTCGCTGCAACAGACAATGGGATCAACAGGAGTCTGGATGGGTGTGTGGCTGTGTGTGTGTGTGTGTGTGTGTGTCCCATCAATTAAAGAAAGTTCATGAACAGCTCTTTGTAGTTTATAAGCAGAGCAAAGGCAAAGTAGAGCGCAGGCAACGTGTCTGTCTGATAAAGTAGTCGACTATGACGTTAGCTTTCGCATCTAATTTGAATGGAAATTGAATTCTATTAATGCAAACATAAAAAATATACCTTGGTACATATATTACTTATACTAATTTATATATATTAATTTATTTTTACTCTCCCTCATATGCGCTGCCAATTAAAATTACAATTCCCAGTAAGGTCCTTAGGTCATAAAAACAATTAGCCGCGCTTCAGCCACTGTCAGCTTTACTCAACTTCAGCTTTGCTTTTGGCAAATACTTTAAGGAATTTAATAGACCAAGCAATATGCAGAAAAACAGACACAAATGGCCACAAGTTGCAGTCAACGAGGCTTCAACATTGAAAAGGAAATTTTTTTGTTTTCGCTTTGCCAACTTCCATGGACAGGATTTGCTTGGGATTGTAAATGAGTTGCGCGGTTGCTTGTTGATTATTTGGTTTGACCAATTGCAACTTATTCAATTTGCTGCAATTAATATTGACCAAATGACAGTTGGAGAAATTGACAGTAAATTCTGTTTGTTTGTTTGCTTGCTTGTTTTTTTGTGGCTTCTATGAAAGTAATTAAAAATTTTTGTAGTGTAAAAATTGCGCTCGTTAAAATAAAAACTTTTATTTGATAATTTATGACGTTTTGTGTGCGCGCTGCGACGCTGCTGGAAAACTATGTAAAGCATAGTCCTTGGGGGGATGGGGGGGTGCTCTGAGTGGGGGTAGTTAGCGGGTTGGACACAGGACACGGGACACGCACAAGATGCCGTCGGAAGTCGTCGGAAGCGCGCACAAAAAATTCAATTAAATGCTCAAGTGCTAACCACGAAATCTACAACGTTGCCGCTGTCAGTATCACACACATACACACCAATACTAATGCATACACACACATACATACACCCATACATACAGCGAGTTAAGATGCCACCACAGAGACATTCATTGTGCGTTTTTGGGCGGCTCGGCTGGCATCAAGGACGACCCCAGGCGGAAATGGAGACAAATGTGAATGGGCATGGGCATGGGCATGTTAACGGGGGAGGGGCGAGGGGCGTGGTCACAGCTGGCAGCTCATGTTTGCAAGTGTACTTGCGTTGAGGAATTTAATTACCTTGCGGTCGGACCATAATTTTTGAAGAGCTGTGACCGCGCCAACGTCTATGGACATATTTTGCAACTTTTTCTACCTTCAGCATTTTCCTTTGACTTTTTGTTAGATTTTCATCACATTACCTAAGATTACATTGACACTTAGCCCACGTTTAAATTAAAAAGAATGAAAGAAGAAAAGAAAAAATGCCGTTGGTGTCGAGCAACTCTGAATTCTGTTTAAAGAAATTAAATGAATTATTTGCCGCATAAATCTAATAAAAATTCTTTGCAGCAGGGTAGTTAGACGGTTAGTCAATAGGCTTAAATTTAATTAATTATGTGCATAAAGAAAAGCTTTAAATATGGCGAAAAGCAAATATGAAAAGATGAGAAAAACAGCAAAACCTTAAACTCAAACGGAAAAGCTGTAGAAGAAAATGTCTGCAGCTTTGCCATTTGATTGCAGTTGAAATAAGTTTGTGACAAAAGCATAGTTCACATTCCTAAAATACCACCAACTTAGTAAGCCATTTAGACTACGTTTCAATAGTCACACACACACCCACACACATTGAGCTTAGCTCGTAATGCTCTTGGCAATCGCTCAAAATGCTGTTTGCAAATGCAACCGAAAAAGACGAACCGCCAACGCGCTTTTACTTACCAAGTTTTCTATGTATGTAGCTGGTTTGCCCTTGGCCCGTGCTGCTCGGATGCTGCAGGATGGGAAACGCACTATCGCATGGCAAATTGGTTGATAACAATGAGGAGCCACGCAAACAGCAGTCAAATGGCGCTGAGCAAAGCAGCCAAACCAACAAACCATTCAAAATCAAACTAACTAAGTTTTCCACCAGCTCAGGCTAAAGGCTAAAGGCTAAAGGCTAAAGGTTGCGGCGGCTGCCGGCTGAAAGCTAAGAGCTGGTAGCTGAAAGCTGGCGGTTGCCTGTCCAAATGTTGTGGCATCTGCCAGCCAAGGCTGCTGCGGCAGGAGTCGAGTCGAGCAGCCATGGCAGGAGTTGCAGCAGCAACGGCACGTGCCAAAAAACGAGCCAAAGTGCCAAAGTCGTTTGCCAAAGCAGCATCCACACACTTACAAAATGCGTTCCTTGCCAGTTAACTAAAATTTGCAGTTTTACTTTTTTCTCATGTTTGTGAATACCCTGGATATTTGTAAATTGTATGTTATTGTAATTGGTTAATAATGTCAAGTTCTAATAACTATAATCTCTTGATAAACAGAGCAAATGTATGGGGTTATAGGGTATCAAAGAGTTGTTGCATTTATTTATCGCGAAGAAGAGTTAAGTATAGTTGAGAGGAGCAACTGTGATGCAGCTTAGATATATTCGTAGTAATGTGGACATCAAAATGGGTGAGGTTATTAGAAACGTATGCCGAAATTATACTAAAAGAGTTTAGATTTAATATATGAGAGAATTATTTACGTTTCCAAGGGTGATTCAATTGGCAAGTTACGGATTCTTCTCTCTGGAAGCAACAGTGTGTTCGTCTTTGTCTTCAAGGTGTTCTAAGACCGTGTTGAGAGTGTAGAGTGCACTGACATGCCCGCTCTAAGAAATTCATAATTTGCTCAAATAAGCATGCCACTCTTATTGATCTTATTAAGCCACTCGCATGACCTTCACACCAGATTAATGCGAGAGTAAGTAGAGCAGCAGGCAAAGAGCTATGCTAGCATTTAGTGAAAAGTACAGAGATATGAATATAAATATGCTGAACGGGCATGTTCTAGGCGACATTAGCTAAGCTAATAATATATATATAAATAAATACATATCCATATGCTTTTGCATTTATATAAATTCACAAACTGATTTAATTATAACTAATAATTCTTAATTTAAATACAACTAAAAATATTTCAAGCATATCAATTGTCCATTATAAACGCTAACAAAGCATTTAATATGACTTTCATATATGCTGCAATATGTTCCACCTTCACTGGGTATCTCCTCGTCGCATACACCCCATTTCGTAAATCTTTGAGCTGTGCTACAAAATTTGTGTCAAACATTTGCATTGTGCTGAGCTGTGGATGGGTGAGCAGTTGATTTGGCTGATCAGTTTGCGCCCTTTAGCCGCGATTGTTGTTGTTGTTGTTGGCATTTTTTGTTGCTGTTGTTGTTGTTGTTGTTGCTGCTGCTTTTGTTGTCATTGTTGTTGTTGTAGGGAGTCATCAAAACGCATGAAAATGTTTAAAGTTTTGCTTTTTAGTTAGTTTTCGACTCGTTTCGACTATTGGTTGAGTGGGTTGGCTGGTTTGGCTGGTTTACGTGTGTGTGTGTGTGTGTGTGTGTGTGTGTGTGTGTGTGTACGTGGGCTGTGGCATAAATCCTTCAGCTTTGAACTTTTTTGTTTAAAACTTGTTAATAACAATTCGAGCGGCGAAACTTTTTTACAATTTTTTCCTATTTTTCTACAGCTCTGCTTACACACTCTCTCGCTGTCTTGCTCGCTCTTCTTCTACATATATTTTCGAAAAATGTTCAGCCATTTGAGTTGTTATTGTTGTCGATAGCCGTGTTGTTGCTGTTGCTGTTGTTGTTGTTGTTGCTATTGTCGCTCCCGGCGCACAACATCCAAGGCTCATTTATCACAATGATGAAGTTGCAGAAGCGTGCGCCGTGTAGCAGGATACGAGTCTGACGGTATGACGCCCTGTCATGCCAAGTATTCGATATTCAGGCTTTTACTTTAATCATAAACTGCTATCCACACACACACACACACACACACAAACACACTCACACCAGCACACAGAGCGTCGCAGCCATGCATAGATTCTTGAAAAATGCAAAACATGTTGCCTTGTCAATGCTTTAGTCTTTCTGCTTGAGCGTACTTCTTATTTTATATATTTTTTTTCATTTGCCCCCGTCCCCTCGCAGCTCCCCTCGTGCATGCTGCATGCAGTTGTTAACAACTTCAATTGCGTTGATGATTTTGTTTTTAAGTGCTTGTTCCATGCACCATGTTGCCTGTCATCTTGGTTTGTCACAGTTCTGTCGTCTGTCGTCTCTCAAATCATCTCCTCTATATATGTATGTATATATATATATTTATTTTCTCTCTTTTTATGCATACTTATGACAGTCGCCAATCCGGGTGGGTTGAGTGGCATCGACATGTTTATTGTTTTGCTGCTGCAGCTCATAAGACCTAAAGTGGCTTAGGTCTTGTATGCATATTGCTCAGCTGGCTGCTTTTGGCTGACTTTTGATATTATTGCTGCCAAAGTTTATTGCAGTTTCTTGAATCAGTTATTAACTTGTTTTGTTACCTGCAAATACGGCGCAAAAATAATTGTAAATATGCCATAAACTGCAGCTACTCCTGCTGCGACTGCTGCTGCTGCTGCTATTCCTGCTGCTGCTGCTACTCCTGCTGCTGCTGCTCTTTTAATTTATTGATTAATTTCAGTACATAAATAAAGACTCAAATTTAATTTTGTCCTCTTCAATTTGACTGCACTCAAAAGTCATTTATCACAAGCAACTATTTTGTCATTTTTCTAAAAAATGAGTTCAAACGGGCGCAACTGGCGACATGATACTCGTTTATATAGAAAATGTGATTTAAATGTGATTTGTCTCTTAGTGAGGTCAGTGAAGAGCAAAGACTTGTGATAAAAAATATCTGATAGGAAATATCTGATAAGAAGTATCTGTTTTTGGCGTTGTTTACATGTTTTTTAATCTAGCATTTATCAGCTCATAAATTGCACAGTTAATCTTTATTTCAATCTTTTGGGCGTATGCTAAGAATCTTCATCCTTGTTCTACATTTCTTTTTCAATTAAAATTACAAATATATCTCTACTTTATCTTAAGCTTCAATGATTACCCAATTCCACTTGCTCTTGCTACAAATAATTTCTTTACAGCAAACAGAATTTCAGAGACAACCAATATGCTCTGCTTTCACCTCCAGAACATGCTTTATGTTCGCTTTAAAAAAAAGCGCAAAAAAAAAGTAGAGAACGAGAAATGCCGAAAATGTCCATTAATAAACGACAATTAAAATGGGTTCAAATCACGCTTTGATGCTGCCCGCAGCTGCCAGTGCCGAGGCACGTTTTTTTATTAATTCACAATCGTGAAGCTGCGTCACACTTTTTTTCCCCTCTCTTATTTTCACAAAATTGATGACCTCATGACCTCAGTAGCAAAAAAAAAAGAAGAAGTGGAAGAAGTTGGAAAAAAAAATAAGAAAGCGAAAATAATGTGCAATCAAGTGAAGGCCAGCGGCAGGGCATTGTCTGGCCATTGTTTGGCACTTGGGTTAAGATGTTTCAGAGTATTTATTTGGGTAAATTCTTTAAAGTCAACGCGTGCTTATCAACGGCTGCCCGTACAGTAGGGCAGCTCAGAGTCGTCCGTCCTCTCTTATCATTGTTGTTGCAGCCTTACTAAGCCTTACAAATTCTTTATTAAGATGTTTAACCAAAAGTCGGTTTTTTGGTCTCTTGGTCTCCTGGTGTCTCGGTCTGTTGCCTTCAACAGCAAAAAATTGGGCCAAATAAATGAGCAAATATATAAAATGATTTTCATCCTTTTGTGTGCTTTGCGCTCAAAATGGAAAGAGAGTGAGTGAGGGAGAGAAAAGGAGAGAGAGACAGAAATGGCTGTCAGACATATGTTTATATGCTTGAATCAGCGCTGGGTTGGTCTGGGCGTACTGGGCTTTAACAATTTGCTCATAAGCCCCAACAGCGTACAAATATCGAAAACTAATTTCATCAAATATTTACGGCTCATAATAAATCAATTTGCACTTTGATGCCCAGTGCAAAGAGGAAGCTGCAGCTGAATGACGAACCACAAATGCACTAACAAAATATGCATTAATAAATCAAATCAAGGAAAGTAAGGAAGAAAAAGGAAAAAGGAAATATGAAATGTTAGGAATATATAATAAACAAATAGAACTATGTTTAATTAAGAGCCTGGCACATCTGTCAGACATATGAGCACGATATAGGTCTCATGTTAGTTAATCTAACAATCTTGAATTCAATAAATTAATGAGATGCCTAAGTTAACTATCTCTCTCTCTCTCTCTCTAGCTACTCTCTATATACTAGTCAGCTTCTTCAAGTCAACTCTCTTGGCATTAAAATAATCAAAAATGCAAAGCAACTCGCATTCAATTAGAGTATATTTGGCCATTCAGTCGCACGCACATAATTAAATCAAGCATACGCAACGCGGACCAATGCGTTACGTGTATAAGGCGAGGTGACGTCATAAATTTTGCGGCTGGTCGCTCTGGCCGCGCTTTGGTTGCGCTTTGGGCCATAAATCAAATAGGCAAAGCCAATACAATGCGAACACCTGCAGCTGCAGCAACTGTTGGCTAAACAACAAATAAAAAAAAAAATAAGTAACAACAGTAAAATTTACAATTATAAATCAGTGAGCGGGCGTGGCTAAAGCTCCGCTTGACCTGCGGCTATTTGCAATGCGCTGACGCACTAATTTGGCCCCTTTGGCATATTGACGGATTGATCAATATCAATAACGGCATTAAGCGTGTAGCAAGTATTTAAATGCATTCGACTGACAAACGCCATCAACCGAATCATTAGCATCAAAGTACATTTACGTTTATTGATATTAGCCGCGAGCCAACTGCCCAGCCGGCCAACTAGCCAACTGGCCATAAGTCAGCAATTGGCCAACCAACTCTATATACATATATATATATATAAATTGTAATTTGTATAAAAGGCAGTGCAAGGCGTCTTCGCCGCTGGCCAAAGTCAGCTTGAATGTGCTTTCGGCCCAATGTATGCAAAATACTTGCACGTAATTCCTTTTGCTCGCTCGCTGCACAACTTATGCAAATGCCGGACTCGGAGTTTGAGGGCGCATCGGCTCTGCCTCCGCCTCTGCCTCTGCCTCAGCCATCGCCTCTGTCAAGCAGAAAGCAAAGCAGTTGCTTTTACGGCGCAATGCATATTATACAATATATATATATAGTTATATACATATATCTGTATAGAGTGCTAGTCCAAAACGTATCTCTGTGTGGGAACAGCTCGAAGTTTGCTCTTCTCTCTCATATATGTATATAGGAAAATTGCATGTTTCACTGCAATGAAAACAAATCGCAAAATTACCATAATCAAAGCATAAAAGGGGATTTTTCTTTCTTTCTACAGATGCCGCACTCACTCACTCTCCCTCTCTCTACCTCTCTCTCTCTCTGTCTCTCTCTCTCTGCATGTTGCATTCACAATTGTCTTGTTGTCACTGTTAGACAAAGGGAAATTTTGTAAAGTTTCGCCCAAAGTTTCCGACACAAATATCTCTAAGTAATTGGCCTCGTTTGTCGTTTGTCCAACAAATAAAATAAAAAAAAAAAAAAATAATAAAAAAAATATGAAGAAAAACTTGCAAATTCAATTTTGAAATCAATATACCCGATGGCATAGCAATTGATGCGAACATTTCACGAATTGTTTCCCAAAAAGTTTCTAGCGTTGCGGTTATTGGCTAACTGAATGCAATGCGTGGCAATTTATATCGAAATGTGAATAATGAATGCGCATTTCAGAAGAGCACTTGGCCCAGACAAATGAAGCGAATTGTTATACTTGAGATATCTCAAGAAACATCAGAAGTTTGCACAAGTCGTAATCGATCTTTAGTTGCCGAAATATTACTGAGACGAGGCAGTAAAACTGTGCAGACGCAAGTTTTTTGTATTTGACATAAGATGGATGCTAAATTGAAAGGAAAATAAATATTTACTTATTTATTTAATAAATAAATTTGTATATCAAATAAAACTCATTAAAAAAGTCTCACATTGTGTGAATCGAAACATCGCATATATTCCAATAAGAATCCCATTGGGTAAACGGCCAACTGCATCGATTCTTCAACGAGCTCATTTGCGATCGGAGAGAAACTTTTTTTTCGCTCTGCACTTTCTTCTCTCTTTTGGTTGAATTTAATGAAGCAGTTCAGGTATGCATGTAAAAGTTTTCTTCGCTAAACACATAAAAAGCATATGCGAGTGTGAGTGTGCATGAGTGCATGTGTATATAAATGTGAGACGCTCAACCGAAATCCAAAACAAGAGAGAGTGAGTATGAATTTTCGGTTAATTTCGCGCGCAAATTCAACAGTCAATTCAACTCACATACAATCCACAAAAATCCACACACAGCAATAGCGCCAGCTACACTCGTCTATTGCTAGATGGCGCTGCTCAGCATGGTTCGAGTCTTTACTAAACATAGGTTATTAGAAATTTCTATTGAATTCCAAATTTATTTCGCATCAATAAATAAACAACTGTTTGTTGGTTTGTTTGCAATTTTGTTTCAGTTTATATATCAAAATGACTACCATTATCTAAAATTTGAGACTATAGACGTTACAATTTTTGAATAAAAGCAAATATCAACTGGAAGACAATAATTGACATCGATATGTTACGAGCACAACTACAATTTACGACTATGGACGCAACACAATATGACGATCTATTAGCTAGGAACACACAGGAGACGAATCTAAAATTACAAATCTAGGTACAATTATTGCTTCGCGGTTGTTGTCGCTATTGTGAAATTCGATTAGGAATACATATGTTCTATTGCTATTTTTGCTTATTTCTGCTTTGGCAGGCTACCACGCCCATTTGGGCGACACCTTGTCAAAGTTCCACTCATCGGGATGGCCCTCGTGGTTGTTGCCATCGTCTACACTGCTCATCTCAGACCATTTGAAAGGGCCACTGCCAATCCTTCGCATCGCAATGGCCCTCATATCATTTCGCACCGGCCGCCGTTCGGAGATCAGCTCCAGCTCAGCCAGAGCCGCGGCATCGTCTATGGTCACACTGAAACGCTCGTCGCCAATTGCAGCGGGCGCTGCCTGATCCGCCTCATTGGCCCGATTCTTCGCCACCTGGATGTCGGACTCCTCAAGCGAACGGGCGTGCGCATGCTGTAGCCGCAGGAAAATAGGTCCGGCAAAGGCATGATAGTCGCTCATGCCAAGCCGCGCATTGTAGGAGAAGAGCTTCAGGTCTATGTTGCCATAGGCAATGGACTCATCTCCCAGCAGATCACCGCGAAAGCCGTGATTGCGCAAATACTTGTCCACAGCCTCCAGATTGGTCAATTCGGCCTCCTCAGCTGGCGTCATTGTGTGATCCTCGCTGTAGTTCTCACGCGAGCCGCCGCTGACCTTCAGAATCTCATCGAAGTAGGGCACGCCGTTGGCCAGCCAGGTGGAGTTGCCGGCCAACAGGAAGTTCTGCGTGACATCCTTGCTGTACATCATGCCCGGCAGCTGCTCCGCTATCCACACCATATTCTTCAGCTGATCATGACGCTCGCTGATGGCCGCATAGTCCTTCTCATTCACTGCCACCGGCGCGTCGTCGTGCTTCTCGTCCGCATCCAGGGCATTGTACAGATTGTCCTGGGTGCCCAGCTTATTTAAGTCGACGGTGATCCACTGCTTGGCCCCCGTAATCGGATGCCGGGCCATGGCACGCGCCCAGGTACGTCTGTTCTGGGCAATGCGATTGGCAGCCATGACGCGGGCCACAAGTGGCACCATATTCTCCACGTCCACGGTCTTCCACATGGTCAGATTCTCGTTCTTGATGCAAACGCCGCCCACAATGGACTGAACCTGCCGTCCCTTGACCACATAGAAATCGTCGGTGGAGCCAACGATGCCCGGGTAACCAGTGAACGTGATGTCCGCACCGGGCACCGTGTTGCTGCGCGTATCGGGTGAGAAGTGATAGTGGAACTTGTAGCGCTTCTGTATGCGCAGCATGGATGAATAGCTGCCCGCCGTGCTGTGGCCGAACAGCAGCTGCAGCATCTGCGGCGACTCCTCCTGGCGCAGCAGCTTCGTCAGCATCGATGCGCTGGGCAGAAAGAAGTTCTTGTTGCCCGCCTCGACGGTGCCGTTGCCATTGGCCAGCACATAGTTCTCATAGTAGATCTTCAGATCCTGGATATCAGCTGCCGCATTCATTAGCAGAAAATCAGACAATGGAATTTCCTCCTCCAGATCAGAGCGAGCGCGTGTTGCGCCACGTATATAACCCGTCTCCATGCCCTCCAGCTGATTGAGCACCAAATGCACCTGATGCCAGTAGTGATCGTGCTCGGCCTTGGCCGCTGCCTGCTCCTTCAAATGCTCGTAGTTGCGAGTCAGCAGCTCGCGCAGCCACTCGCAGAACTTTTCCGAGCTCTCATCGCGTTCGCACGACGATGAAATTGTGCTGCAAAGCGAGTGAAGAGAGAGAGAGCAATGAGCAGCTGTAGATATATGATAGACGTGAGTCAAACTTACTTCGCCCACTGATTGTAGATGTTCTTCCAGGTCAGCGAGCCCTCCAGTATGCCAGCTGCATAGGCCTGCACCCAGTCTGGATAACTGCGCTGCGTTTCCACCTCAATTTGTGCCCAACTGCAAGGAATTCACATAACTTAGCTAATATGCGATTTAGCTTGGTCTTCGATCGAACTCACCCATTCTCATAGACAGAGTCCTTGTAGCATATTCTAGCCACACCCTTGGGTATGTTAACCAAGTCGTTTTGCTGCTTCCAGTTCTCAATTTGAAAGCCCACCTTCTTCGTCCAAAAGGCGGTGGCACAGTAGGTGCCATCGTATTCGGGTCGATCCATATAGCCGATAAAGAATGCACCGATCACCAGCAAGCCGGCGCCGATCAGTATATACGTCCCTATACGCGTCTTCTGCCATGATGCACCAACGACTTTTAGCATTGTGCCGTCCGTCTTGAAGCCGCTTTCAAATCAGATATCTTATAAATATATATATATGTGTGGTCTTTGCAAGCTTATTTCTGGTTAACGCTACTCTCTGGGCGAAACTGTCTGTGATGCAAGTGTGCGGCTCACTCGGCTCGGCAATAGTTGAGGTCGGCGCGTGCCGCGTAGGAGTGGCCCAGTTTGATGGCAATCACTTGGCCAATAGCGCCAGGATGCGAGTCCTGTCTCCTGCTGCAGCTACTGCTGCTGCTGCTGCTATACTTCACGGTGGCCGCGCTATAAAGCGAAACGGCCTTTTGGTTCATCGGTGTTGTCGGTGTTCAATGGAAAAGTGAATATATCCAAAAAAAAAAATCCAAATGCCTGATCTGAGTGTGTGTGTGTGTGTGGTGCAGGTGGTTGCTTATGGGTGTGTGTGGTTGTTGTTGCCTACTTGCTGCTATGTCCAGTAGCAGCAGATGCGTTAAATGTATCTATGAAGCGTTCAAACTATTTCAATTTACATAAGTTCAAAGTTTATCCCTAGAAAGAAAATAGATGCGAAAAGGAAATATTAATACATATTAAAGTCACATATATAAGAGATCTTGGCTATATAAAAACATATTTGCAAGGCATTTCTCTATGACGTCGGCGCGCGTATTTAAATGAAAAGAACGCCCAATATTATTCGCCTAAACTAAATATTTACACAAAGCGCATTTGCTGCTCAATAATAATAAACAATTTGCCTTTATTTCAGTTCAGTTTGTAATTCATCTCGATTTGATTTTATTTTGCTGGAATTTCGAACTGTAATTCATATTCAGTCAAGAGAATCCCATTAAAATGCCGCAATTTGTCCAACTAAATGTGAACTTTGGCCACATTTCTTATTACTCTCGGCGGGTAAACATTTTAGAAATTCTTTTATTTTTTTATATATATTTGCTTTATGATCTGAGTCGATCTAGATTTGGCAAACTTTTATGGCACTCACAGCTCGCCCACCTGTTGCAGCTCTGCAGTGTCTATATAATTATCTTTAGCATATGATTTCATAAATTAGCTTACGCATAGCAAAGTCCAGCTTAAGAAATGTATAAAAACTTATTCAGTTGGCATATGTAATTGCCGCCCACTCCGCCCACTTCCATTTCAATAATATCTGTTTTGAGCAGCTCAAGGCCTTGTAAGAGCAAAATATAATGGTTTGTAATTAGAATTGTGAATCGAATTGAAATCAACTTGTGCAACTGTTTTATAAAGATAAACAAATTGCGCATACGCCCCGTTATGCGTTCTATTTTCGACATATCGGATATAGTCGGGCACGTGGAATTATTTGATGTGAATATCATGTAAGCAAATTAATTCATACTATTTTCTTCTTGTTGTTTTCTATATATGTATAATATATATCGAATGTTTACACCATGTTTCTGTCAGCTATGAAATGCCAAATATTTTGCAGAGCCAAGCATCAATCAATCAAGGCATCAAACGCAATTAAAGCTCTTTTAATATAATGAAAATATTTGGTATTTGCCAAGAGATTATGTTAAAAATTTTCTCTGGTATTTGTTTATATGTATCTGAAATCATTAAATACTTAATATAAATTCTACTATATTTAGGTTTTTGGCTCTAAGCTCTTAGTTCGCTGTTTTCAGTCTTTTAGCTCTTACCTTTTTTGTTTCCCGGGTCCAGGAAGCTTAAATATCCCAAGTCAACCCATTTGAAGTACTGCAAAGAGAAAGAGCAATAAAAAAAAGAAAGTTAACAAAATAAATTCCAATGTTTAGTCTACTGTAAATGTATCTAAAGAGGCGGCGCCTCCCAGACATGCAAATCACTTGATCAACATTTTTTTTTGTGTTTGTTTTCTTAATCCAGTTTCGCTGGACTTCCAGACTTTGTTTATGTAAAATATTTATGAAAACGTTGCGCACGCGCACAAGTTCAACGATTTTTACTTGTTTTTTTTTTTCATATTTATTTGTTTATTTATTGAGATGAAATATGAGCTGTGGCCAGTTGATTGGTGGTCTGTGGCAGCTAAGTGGGCCTGGCGACACTTGAATTGGAGCACAGGCCACTTGAATTGATGTCTTGTGATGTTAAAGCTCAATGGGCCTGAATGACAACTAATCAAACGAGCAGCTACTGCCTATTGAGGTCTATTGACTGCTAGACAAATTCACCTGAATGAGCTAACGAAAAAGTTGAGAATTACAACGAAATTAAACTCAATTACAGTTAACACTTGACCAAATTGCACATTATAAATGATGAAGTTAAAGTTGAATTTTAAATGACTTTAGCTAAATTAAACTCTTTAACGACTTTTGCATATGATTAATTGTATTTATGTCTAGTTCTGGGTAACCCCCATTTAAATTAATTGCTTTTTTGCACTTTACTTCACAGAGCCTGTCAGAAAATTGTTCAGCTGACTAGTTTTTTAAAAATATAAACACATATTCTGACTTAATTTTCTTTTCATTTCGCTAGAAGTCATTAAGAATGATGAATGCTGAATAAATTTATTGTATAACTGTTATCGTGTGAATCACGAGGTATTTTGCTGCGACTTTCCCTGAACTGTAGCTCGCATTGGTTATTTGCTTTGTGCAGCTAGCCGATGTTTCATTTTCGTTTCACTTGTGAAAATAAACAAGTGAAAAGCAGCTGCAACCAATGGAAGATCATGCAATGTCTATCTTGGTCCGATAAAGTCGTTTCTTACTATTGTTTATACACATTAATGTTTTGTATACCCTGGGCAAAACGAGTAAGGCGAGTTTGTTAATGTGTGTGAAGGCCTTGCCGAACCCACACAAAAAATTATTTTGAGCTTTTCATTATACATCTGTCTATTATATATAGAGAACTTTTTATTAGCTTGACAATCCTTTGAGATTTTATTTGCGCAACTTTCTCGGCTTCCACAAATAATTATGATTGGCATCAGTTGGTTACCGGGCATTTCTCAGTCTGGCATACTCGCCAATCTATCTTGTTTTTATATTTGTCTGACCAAATTGATTTGCATTGTAAACGTAAGATAAAGTGAACAGCGTCAAGGCCAGAAGAATCTGTCAATCAAGCAGCTGCTCACGAGCTGCCAATTGCATGTTGAACTAGTCAAAGTTCTAGCCAAGTGTAAACCCTCTAGTTAAGTTGGCCAATGACGTCAATGGCAAGTTGGCTAACGTAGCCTTCTAATGCCTAATAAGCTTAGCCAAATGTTTGACGTCTATTTTTTCTTATTTTTCCCTAGAAAGCTAACTGAACTTAATTAAGTTTTATTATCGTTATCATCTCTTGTTTGTGCAGCACACAACAAAGTTGAGCTTGTGGTGCGTTTTTTTTTTTTATTGTATAATTTTTGCTTAGATGTGGCTGATTTATAGAGTTCAATGTGCGCATTGCAGTAATTCAACTAAACTGGATATTATATAGATATTGATATTATCATATGATATGCCTTGGCAACTGCATAAAATTTTCATTCTTTCCAGCGATCAATCAACTAAGTCAACTGTAAATAATTGACTTAGTCGATAGCAAAGTAGTCTAAATATGTCCAGATAGAAGCAACGCTGTTTCCTGAACTGAAATACTATATGTATATTGAAATATTGATAAGATTACATACATCCACATATATTGTACAAATATTTAGATATGCTCTTGTCAGTCTAGACACACTTGAATCAACTGACAGTGGCTAAAATTCCAAGGGAGCTATATAATAAATGTTTACCTAGAACTTTCCTCAGATAAACAAAATCAAAAATGCCTATGATTTATAGGCCCATTGAAAATTTGGAGCTTTTGTGCTAACTGTACCTGTTAGTAGAACACTCGCATAATTCACTGTTATGCTAAATGGTTCTATCCACAAATCAAGTTCTATATGCCCCCCTTATGATAAACAGTAATAAATTAAATATGTATACAAATCTGAAATAATGGAAAACATTTATGGAAATAATCATAAAAATACTCAAAATTTTCCTATCAATAAAAATCATGAAGTAGCTAATAATTTTTAAATAATTACTGTACTAAAACAACAAAGAGCGGCCCACTTAGCACCACTGTGTACACAAAACCAGATGGGGGAGTATTAGGAGGCAGTTCATGTATCCAAAACGTGATGGTAAGCTCAAGCAGACAGCAGATCATCTGCTAACGCGTTTCATACATAATTCAAAAGCGGCCATTCACTTGGCAACAGTTGTTACTCCAAAATGTATTTGCGGCGACCTGTCGCTGACGTGGGAACCTCAATTTATGCTGAATGAAATGAGCTTAGCTAGCATAAATATGCAAACTCATGCAAAATATTGTAATACAGGCAAACATACGGATCGTATCGTATCATATCGGTCAATCAATTGCGCTTGGCCGCGGTCACTCGATGTAACGAGGGAAAAGTTCGCTTAGCCGAGCCGCTGCCACGCGCCGCCCGTTGATAAACTCAACGAAATTGTAAACTTGCTGGCAGACAGCTTAGCCAGCTAAAAAGGAAAACTGTGTGGATGTCAGTGAACGACTAGCCAGATACCACTTATAGCCACTTTATATTCATATGCTTAAAGATTAGCTACATATATAATCTATATCTGAAAAGGTCTCCTGCTCTCCACTACAGCAATATACCCTGTTCACACATTCTCAGCGCATTTATGGTATCAGAAGTGTAATAAAAAACTGCTACTGCAAATACAATTTCAGCGAGAACTGTCTCGACAACTGATTACTATTTCAATTTATATCAGAATCGTCCACATTATTGTTTAGGAATAAGTCCAGACGTCGCGACGACTGCAGTGCTGGCACACGTGGCAAAACAGTTATTCAACACTCGCAGTGTACTGGCCAGATCACTGATTTCCCAGCTATTTGGCAAGCATTTCAAGAACGCATGTCGCGTGATTAACAACTTATAGCAGCTATATATATATATATATATATATATATATATATTGTCTCTGATTGAAACACGCAATTAACAGATCTCAGCTGAGATGTTATTGATGATGATGAAATGCTAATCAGCCTTTCAGCTATAAGCAAAAGGTTCGCCAAAGAACAATCGACTTTGACTTTGTTGTAGGAATTTTATATGAACGAAAGATTTTGTATAAAGATAAAATTCATAATGTATAGAATAATAGTTCATTAATATTTAATTGTTCTAGCAAGTGAATTTGGTTTTACTTTCGATTAATCGCAGCTATTTCCGCGAATAAAATTTCTAGACATTTTTCACTAGAAAATAAAAATATGAAAAAAGTTTTTGATGATATATTTCATTCAAAACTAATTTATTTATAGCACAGAACAGCTGTTTTCAGTGCTATTACTTAGTAAATATAAAAACTTTCTGTAAAATCCTGCAAAGCTCTTTATGACTAGCCGTTGCAGTTCATTTACCTTTATGAATTTGCTGTCCACATCTATTTAAAAATTCCTTTAGATACACGCAGCTGTTGCTCATACACCAAAGAATATTTAACAATTTCCAAAATTATATGATTTATTTAAATATATAATTTTTTTAAATTTATTCTTGGTTATTCCGAAACGTAAATAGATCAACACAAAAACCGGAAAAATCCGCCAGATATTAAATGTTTTGTATGTGATCGCGCTTCTTAGAAGATAATAACAACGTCTATGAGCAAGAAAATGTTGAGTGAAAATGAATTTTCGCGCGATCTGAACCGATTGCCTTGACGCTTCCACCTAAACTGAATGCGCTCGAAAAATTTTTGGCGAGCGAAACGAGCGAAAAATTCGACAAGCGATTCGTATTGAAATCGCACAGAGCAAAGCTATTCTATTGAACTTGGCCGCCCGTACACGACCCTCGAACGAGATCCATTCCGTCCGTACAGCATGTCAGATTGTGCGCCATAGCCAACCTATGGGCACGTGGCAGGTGTTGCTGCATATCTCCAACTATGAGCTAATGCATACGCCGACATATCATCGTCAGAGCATATTAATATGACGAGCTATGCATTTATCAGTTGAGGCTAAACAACAGCGCACGTGACCATCTGCCAACAGTCGAGCACTCACATTTTCATGCCACAGCGCATTTTTAATGGAGCATTCAGCTAAATACCCTGTACAACAAAAGTAAACAAGAGTATATGAGCAGAGAGTGGGCATTATTTATACGAAACAATAAGAAGTGGGCGTTATTTCTATATATACTTTTTGATATGAAGCTCTTTGTGAATGATTTGAAGATTATCTGCAGATTTTAGCTTTCATCGAATTTTGATATATACTGATTTTAAAAACTTTAAGACTCAATGCTGCAAACTGTATTTGTTTATGATTTCATTTCCCAGCCTATTAAATTGAAGATCTCTGTAGATTGCACTCTGAGCATCCCTGTAGACGTATGCGAGCTCTGCTACAATTAGGTCAAAAATGTCTTTTAAGAGACATCAAGGTCTCTTTAAAATCTGCTGTTTTCAGTGCAGATCTTAGATATATATATGTTCACATATATAGACGCAATTCAGCCAAAAATGCATATAAATAGTAATATAGTTTCCGTCAATTGCTTGGCTACGGACGTAATTTGTGAAGCTGTTTCTAGCATTTGATCTACAACTCTTACAATTAATCTTCAGCATAAGCTTTTGCCAGAAGAATATGCTAAGATACGAGTTGATGATTCTTAGGTTAATTAAACAATGCTAATTATAAAAGCCTGAATTCATACTAGAACAGACAAAGCTGTCAATGCTGTTGATTTTTAGTGAATCATTTGCATTTCGCATTTCCATTAGATTTAATTATGCACAGCGTCATTTAACATCAGTTCCATATACCATATATGCATGTAAATCGGCTGACAATTGACTTTGAATTGAAGTGAGTCTAGAGCTTTCCGCATAGTTGCCGATTGGCATTCAGTTAAATGCGCAGTTCAATTGCAGGGAAATTATTTGTTACGTATCTATTTTCCCAGCAAAACTTTCATTCATTCACATTAAATTGTCTTTGGCATTTTTTTTTTATTTTTATTTTGGGGTCAATCATGAGACATTTTAATTGACGTGAAATTTTCTCTTGACTGGCTGACTGGCTGCTTCAATTAACAACTAATTAAAGAAGGCTTGTTGATGAATTGCCCAGGCATTTACATAACTCTAAATGAAATGTGTACAACAAAGTTGTCTAAACAATAAATGATCATATGATATATGATATGTCTGTACCACAGACTTGGCCTGGCAACTGTCCCTCTATATCAAAGTAATAAGAGCTAAATTGGCAGCTCAAGCTCTTAAGCTCTGCTCTTGAGTCTTAAGTGAGTCTCAACTGCAGTTCATCTCGTGCTGAGGGACAAGAACCTCAAGGATTTTGACCTCATTTTTTGTTGTTGTCTGCGCATCTGCAAGACACAATAGCTGCCCCCAATGATCACGCTGTCTGTCGCTGTCTGTCTGGCTGTCCCTCTGTCCGCTTGTCTGCCTGTGTCTGCTTAGGCCGCCTGGCAACTTCTTTGAAAAGACCTGCTTGCGTTCGCATGTGATAGAAGTTGTTGTCATGCTGCTGCCTCTCCCTCTCTCTCTTTCTCCCCCACAACCTTAATCGCTTTTGTTGTTTTCCTCTGTCTTTCGCTCTAGCTCACACTTGTTGTCTACTTCGCTCTTCTACTCCTGGCTTGGCTTGGCTTTTGGCTTGCTTTTATAGTTCTCTATAATTGTCTTTTATTTATTTTTCCTTGATCGTAGTCAATTCTACAACAACAAACCTCTTGAGGTCCACAAATCTAAAGATCTTTAGTTAACCGACTTCAACCCCTTTGTTGCCAGGCAGCCTTTGGTATCCACTCAGACATGTTCGCATTCGAGGTAATTTGAGACGTTTTGTTGTTCGCTTTATACTTATTCTAGGTCATTGCCTTTAACTTTTACTTTTGCTAAATACTAAATATCTTTGAATTCATAGTCCATCACTGTACCCAAACCTTAGACTCGCCATAATGAAACACTTTACTATAATTTTCACAGCATTTATACACGAGCTATACTTTGCAGCTTCGTTGTGGGATCCAAACTAAATTAAAATCCCATAAGATTTTGTTTTTCCGTCAAGCACTTGCTTGGAACGAATCTTATCTAGTCAAAGCATCACTTATCTACTCAAACAGCATCATCAACGACAACGACAACAATAACAACTGGAGATGCAAACAGCTGTCTACGTAAATACTTCATTTATTTTTGGATGCTTTTGTGGATGCTTTTGTGGAGCTGCCGCTTTGTATACATATTTGCAAAAGATAAGCGCCGCTCTGCACTGAGATCTGTCTGTCTAGCTATCTGTCTGTCTGTCTGTCTCTCTGTCACATTCGCTACCATATAACACGCTCATGTGACCCTATTCACCTGTCCCAGTCTGTTAACACGTTAAACAATGCCTGAAGGTCTATCGATGAGACATCCATTGTACATTTTTTTTATCATATTTCCGGCTGCGAATTCCAATTCAAATTGGATTTAAACACACGGTAATTGGGCCTTCAGTTAATTGCACTTGACTCAGCTCTAGTTGCCGTGTTGGCTTCAGAGAAATTGGCAAACAAAAAATAATAAAAGAGTAAAATACAAATATAATCGAAATGGGTTCCCGATCGCCAGAGATAAGGTAGGAGGCACTAGAAAAAAGTGGAATATTCTTCGCGAGGTGGAGTAAGAATGATATATGCAGCTTCGATTAGGTCTAAAAGATTATATAAATCATATTCAGAAGAGCTCTAGATTAGCTATAGATTAGCTCTGGGCAAAGGAGAGATATAATAAGGATGAGCCCATTTCTGAGCTTTAAAATAAATCTATATTAAGTAAAGATGATCTCGATATAAAATAAGGTATTTAGATTAACTCTAGATGATCCATATCTCCATCTATATCTCTAGTTCAGGACAAAATATCTCCAGATTATCTATCGATGGTATCTAGCTGATCTGCTCTAGATGAGATCAAAATAAATAATAGCGTACACTTATTTTTGACGCCCAAACGAGCCCCTTTAAAACTGATTAGCCTCACTTGTTATTCATTTTAAAAGATCGCCAATCTGCAATCTCATAGATTTTCCTATCACGTGAGATCTCAACTCATGTCGATTCATTTGACTAGACTATAATTTGATTACAACGCAGCAGGAAAACCCCGATCAGTTTGAGCTAAAAGTCACACTCGTTGCAGAACAACCCCCATAAACTGTTCAGTCATGTCTGCTGTTCTACTTCAGTAAAAAAAAAACCCGATCAGTAATCTCATCCCGTTGAATATGCGCATTTGCCGCCAGACAAAAATGTACAGAAATAGACAAAGAAAATATATATATATATATATATATTTTTTTTTTTTTTAATGAAACTCCGAATAATAATAGAAGTGCGAATTATATATGAAAATATTGACCTAATTCCAGATAGCCTAGTTATATAGCAATGGAATATGTCGGCGTTTACCACGTTTCCTACTCGCCAAACATGCAATATTTGTTTAAGTGCACGAGCGCGCGTGTTGACAAGCCCCTGAAACGTTTTGAGAACTTATACTAAGTTACTTCTAGACACTAGCCATAGTTATGTCAGCAGCTGATCGAAATATGTTATATGCATGATTTACTTACCGGAAAATGTGATTGGCTGCTGAGTCACGCAAAGTCTGCGCTGTTGATTGTTTAATATTTGTTGACTAATCGTATTTATGTGAATTATATTTAGTTGTTTTTTTTTTTTTTTTTTGTACTTTCTAAGATCTGACACCTTTATAGATTTAGTTTTAACACGAAACAGCTATATAGTCACACAACGGGCTCGTGTTAATTAACCATGAAGGGCTACATTGGAACCGCACTGGGAGATTTTCTTTCTTGCTTTTCGCTTTCAACGCTCTTAACCAATTTTCCGCGACGCTCGTGAAAATAGTTAATATTACAGTATATTTAAAGAAAGTGTGTAAAGACTTTAAATAGTTGAGGATATTTCCGATTGTTGCTATGCGATACAACTAACTAATTATAAGTTGTCCACTGTGTTTGTATGTATTACACATAAATATACATACATATATGTATGTGCACAGATGTATGTATTTGTAGAGCAAGAGAACGTGGCGCTTCTCTTTTATTTATATTTTCTTTTTAGTTACTTTGTAGCTCTTACAGTTTAGTTATATGCACAAACTTTTAGTTAAAACAATTGCACATCAATGTGAAATTGAAAGACAATGAACACGATTTACAGTTTACGACGACGATACCACGTCCGACGATCACCTTTAACGAATTTCAACTGAGTACTGACTGAGCAAATCGTCCGGCACAGCGCCAACCTTACCCAACCGAAGCAATCCAACCACCAGATCTCTCATACGCAATCCAACAAAAGTGTTGCATATCCCATCGGGAGAGAGGCGATCCGCTCAATAACACTCGACTACACATTTGAAGTTTGATTTTTGCAGAAAATTTAATAATACAAATATTATATGTTAATATTACAAATTGAGTTATATTTTTTTAAAATAACAAAAATATGTATTGATAAAAGAAATTATATTTCTATATATAATCTTAAAATATCTTAAAGAATCAAATGTCTATGAAATAAAAATGTATAATTGTAATACAACCTTTTAGATTGCACAAAGAATTGTATTAAATAAATTATAAAATAAATATAACAAAACACATGTAAATAAATTTATTTAGACATTTTTAAGTTTATTTTAAATATTGTTCATTTATTTGATATTATTTTTTTTTATTTTTTTATTTATTAATTTTTTTAATTATTTTTTTTTATACAATTCTTACATTAATAGATACTGTATACCCAAATATTTATATTCCTGTTCCCAATTCCTTACTTAATTATGTTCTATAGTGTAAACGCTCTCTCGCCACACTCAATTTGCGTCCCACTGAGCAACGTTTTCGTTCCTCCAACCCCATACCAATACCAAAAGAAAGAGACGCAGAGAGCGAGACTAAGTCATTGGACGATCATTGACATAGCAACAGAGAGCTGCTCTCCCAGTCTTACAATTTCACAGTTTCCAATCAATTGAGCGTGTATGTTAAACTGTTAATCGTGACGTCACGTCACAAGCTGATAACACACTTGACACTGCTTGAAGCGCAGCTAGTGAGAGAGCAAAAATTGAGTGGAACATCCAGCCATATGGATACGCCCATTTGATTTTGACAGCGGCAAATTCAAATTATAATTCCCCAATCCCCGACGTGTGCAAATAAAACGTGCAACGATAATAGGATTATGGGAAGTGCGATAGATAAAGTTTGTTGTAATTTATAATATGTAGGAAAAGTACAGTTGGATGTTATCAGCTAGGCGCAGGTAGCAGCGTGCTGATTTACCTGCATTGCGAAACTCAAACAGCTACGATGAGCCATGTGTTACGAAAATAGCATCAAGATTCATGATGTTATAGCAACGGAAGTGGTATAAGCGTATCACAGTATATAATCATTTATCAAATTTTCTCTTTACACTTTTCTTCTCTGTTTTATAAATAAAAGATAATAACACGTTGAAATTATGACAATGTGTCTGTCGTAAATTTAAATGTATAATGTTTTTTTTTTTAATTGTAAATTTAATTTTGTGCAAACTTCCTCAATGCACATTTGAAATTATTCGCTTGAATATATACAAAAATTCTTTTCAGGAGTTTAAGTAATCAAATAAACAGCCGTCTCCCAACTGGTTCCATAGTGTAGCGGTTATCACGTCTGCTTTACACGCAGAAGGTCTCCGGTTCGATCCCGGATGGAACCATGTGGATTTCTTTTTATTTTATTTTTCATTTTTTTAAATCAGATTACAAATATTAAAATTTACATATTTAAAAAAATTTACAATAACGTCTATACAAATTTACGTATATTCATAGAATCGAATAATATAAACATAAATTATTATTTAATTATGTTAAAAATCATCATATAATGAATTTGACTTTTTTGTTTTCTAACTATTAAGGTAGGCAAACAGATATTTTAAAAATATTTAAATACACAAAAAAAGAACCAGTTGGTTCCATCCGGGGTCGAACCGGAGACCTTCTGCGTGTAAAGCAGACGTGATAACCGCTACACTATGGAACCAGTTGTTTTTAGCCGAGCCAAATTTCAGTTTTGTTACACAATTGCCCAAGAACAAAGTCACAGCGCACTTCTCAGCACGTTTAGATTTTTATTCATTCAAAAGGCATAAAAAAAACATTTGTTAATCAAATATTTGAGTACTACATTAATTTATTTAAAAAGACAAAAGCACACATATTATCTTATGCGTTCTGGGACTATTTATAAAAGTGTGTTATTGATAAGTGAGATTCAATAAATTAAAATAACATACAAATTAAACATATTGCACCCTTGTTCAACCTAAAAAATATAAGTTTTAACTATTGCAGACACCTATTATTATGCAATAAATTAACAACAAATTATATAATACAGTTAAGAGCAGATATTCGCTGAGCAAAGAACTTCAAAGCGTAAAAAATTAAAAGCAGCGACAAAAGAAACCAAAACTGTGCACGAAATCCGCCCAGACAGGGGGCACCTGGCATCTGGACTAGAGACTGATGGCTTCAATATCGACGCGCCGTTGTGGGACGCGGCACACCTGAGGTGCGTGGACGTGCCGACTTGGTGCCCATGGAATTGGACACACTATCCGTATTATAACTGAGATAGACATGAGAGAGATCAACATATTCGGGCTCCTTGCCGGTGTTCTTGTGCTCGATGTGCTTGCGCATGTTATTCCCAGTGTAAGCGACGCACTTGAGCTGCCACTCGCCAATGTCCTCGTTCCAGTTCGTATACTGATTTATCATGGATTGGTACTCCTTAGGCACATATGAGTTGAGCACCAGCTCACAGAGCGCCAGCTCCCGAGAGAGACTGCGTATGTTCTCATAGATGCCCTCCTTCTCGCGCTGATGCTCTTGCTGCTGGTCAGCTAGCTCCGACTTGACGCCCATCAGCATTTGCATGACTCGATGGATCTTCTTGGTGATGCCAGTGCTGGCATCTTGCAGCGTAGAGTAGCGTTCCTCGATGTCAATGCGTTCAGTGGCCTTCTGCTCAAGCGTTTGCCGCAATGCTTGCTCAGATTTCTCGCGCTCCTCCAACTCCGCAATGGACTGTTCGAGGAGCTTCTCTTGGGTTTGCGCTTTCTCTAGCAGATTCTCGCCACCCACTAGAATTTTGCCCTCCAACGAAACGAGCTTGTTGCGCAACAGTTCTTGTTCCGTCTTGGCATGTTCGATTTCACGCAAATGCTCGCTCTTTCGCATGGCTAGCTCCTCCTTTTCCTCGTCTGTCTTCTCACGCTTCTTTCTCGTCTTTTTGCCAGTGGGACTAGTTGCAGCGGAAGCCGCAGACTCCAGTTCAATCTCTAAAGGTGCCTCCAACTCATCATCACCGGTGTCCTCCTCATCCTCGCCCTCGGCACTGGGTACCAACTCGTCCTCAAAGTTTCCTTCCTCGAGCTGCTTACGCAATCGTGCAATCTCCTCCTGGAAATGCCGCAGCAGGGCATCCTTCGGCTCCTCATTGATGTGCATGCGATTCTGTATGTTCTTAGCCCGACTCGCATAGCGAAGCGTGGAAATTGTTTCCATATAATTACAGTCCGCTGGGCTAATCGTAGCACACATCACCGTCTTCGAGTTGCCGCCAAGTGAATCCTGAAGCAGTCGGGTCAACTTCGAGTTGCGATAGGGAATGTGCGTACTTTTGCCATCCACCAACGCGCTGATAACATTGCCCAGCACTGAGAGCGACAAATTGATTTTGGTGGCCTCCTTCAGCCGCTGTCCACTCGCCTGCGTCTTGGACTGTCGCTCGGAACCAGCCAAATCCACCAGCTGCAGCTTGCCCATTCGCACATGCTGCATTCCTCCTTCAACCAATTCGCTGCTCTCTACGGTGATGGAGAAAATGGCATGCGAACGTGAAGATTCCTGATTCATCTTTGTAGCGCCCACAGCGCGATTCTTGTTGCCCAGCCGCATTATGTTCTCCAGATCATCGGCGTTGTGCACCACATAGCCGCTGAGGTCTTTGACGAAGACGCCAATGTCCGGACGCTCCTTCACCTCCAGGCTCTTGCTCACATCCTTGCCGAGTAGATCGCGCACCTCTTCATTGTAGATCTCCATGTAGCTGACGCGCACCAGAAACTTTTGATTATCCTGAGCCTTGGCTATGTGCCCGAAAATGTGGGCAAATGCATTCGGAATGATGCCCTTGGTCTGTGGCGAGTCCGGATTACCGGACATGGTGTATGTCTTTCCTGTGCCCGTCTGTCCATAAGCCAAGATGGTGCCATTGTAGCCCTCCAGCACCTTGTCAACAATCGGGCGAGCTGTATCCACATACAAGTCCAGCTGATTGGAGTCACCATCGAAGACATTGTCAAAATAATATGTTTTCGGTGGCTCGTTGGCCGTGGCATTCGGCTTGGTCACGGTAATTGCACGATTAATATGATCCACCTGGATGGCGCTCACCGCACCCAAGGAGAGCTCACTCTTGTCCATCGGCCTCGAACGGACAACAACCCGAACATTTTCGATTTCGTCATCGAGCTGCTGAGAGGCAGTCGCCGATGGCTGCTCTTGCGGCATTTTTTTTACTTTTGCTTAACGGTTAACAATAAATCAAGAGGATCGGCTAAGTACACGCTTGTGGGAAATCAATTATATCGTTTTTCTTCACATTTGTTTATGCACCGTTGCTATGAGTCTTCCACTAACAATAATCGCAAATTGTGAAAAGTGTGGCCGCAATTTGTGAGGAATTGCGGGGGCGTTCAACCTGTTAAGTCAAATGAGGAGTAAAATACTGTTAAACTTATTTGATGTTAGCAGTGTAAGCTGGTATGTTAAGTATCTTAAATGTACGCTAGGTCAAAAGTTCGACGAGTAGCCACAGTGTAAACTGTCTGTTAAATATCAGCAAATGCAATCCAGGTCAAAGATACGCCATGTTAAGCGTGGAGCAGCACTGTTAAAAGATAACAGCAATAACACTGTGAACAATCTGGTAATTCCCACAAATTTTAAGTAAGTTGCAGAGTATCTCATGTTAAATGTGGAGCAGCGCTGCTAAGTCGCTGTAATCGACGGGGGTGCTTGGACCGGAGGAGCACAAATTTTTACCTGAGGAGGAGTATCTTATGTTAAATTCAACGACTAAAAAACAGCGAGTAAACATCTGCCAGCGAGAAGCGAGCGACTCAGTGCCAGTGGAATAGATAGATTCGCGCTGCCCTTTAAGTTTCCTTACACGACCAGACGCATAAAATTTAACTCCGGCCAGAATGGCAGCGACATTGCGAAGATTCAATGGCTTGAGATTGCTAAAATCTACGCCAGCTCTGAATCTGCAACAGGTAAAAACTCCGCCATCACCCACCCATCCAGCAATCATCATACATGAAAATTTTCCGTAACGCGCTAAACAATCTATCCAGCTCGCAATCATTCCTAAATTAATTTTGCATCCAATGTCCATGTCGAAGTGAGTTGGCATTGACTGATCCAAAAACTGTGCATGATCTGCGATGACTTAACTGTTGTTACCCCCAGTCTAGATTACACTCGACCCACAATTATGTAACTCAGTGCAAAAACCCATACGTGCAGTTTTTTGCAGAGCTGTTAAATCTAATCAATACTCTAATTTTTCGCAGGCCAAGAACCTGTCCTCCGCTTCAAGCTGGGCCAGCAACAACAAAAAGGTAATCACAAGTCACCAAATGGACACCGAGCATTTCATAATACCCGAACGAACCTAACCTCAAATTTGCGTTTACTTATTTTTTCCACTTCGATCGACGCTTGACGTTTGTTGTGTGCGTGTCGCGAACAGCTGATCGGTGCTATCGGCGCTGTTACCGGCGGCGTTGGTGCTCTGCTGTTTGCTCTGGAGCAATCTGTGGAGGCTTCCGGTAGCGAAGTGCACGCGCCCGCTCAGCCCTGGTCCCATAAGGGTCTCTTTTCCTCGCTGGATCACCAGAGGTGCGTATTTGAAATATAACGAAAGTTTTATTGTAAAGATTAATCGATTTCTATCGATCTAAAGCATTCGTCGCGGCTATGAGGTATACAAGCAGGTGTGCTCTGCTTGCCACTCGATGCAATACATTGCCTACCGCAATCTGGTTGGCGTCAGCCATACCGAAGAGCAGGCCAAGGCTGAGGCTGAGCAGATCACGGTAAGAATTCAATGATATTGGCAGAATTGTTTTTTAAACATTTGTATCGATTCAGGTGAGAGACGGTCCTGATGACACCGGCAATTACTTTGATCGTCCTGGCAAGCTGTCGGACTACTTCCCATCGCCGTATCCCAACGAGGAAGCGGCTCGTGCTGCCAACAACGGTGCCTATCCACCAGATTTGAGCTACATCGTTTCGGCGCGCAAGGGTGGCGAGGATTACATCTTTTCGCTGCTAACTGGATACCATGATGCGCCAGCTGGAGTGGTGCTGCGCGAGGGTCAGTACTTCAATCCGTACTTCCCTGGCGGTGCCATATCCATGGCCCAGGTCTTGTACAATGAGGTAAGCCTTGATCTAACCAGTCTTCTTTCACTTCGATTAACATTCTGAATTATTTGTTCATCAGGTAATTGAGTATGAGGATGGCACACCGCCAACACAGAGTCAATTGGCCAAGGATGTGGCTACGTTCCTGAAGTGGACATCGGAGCCGGAGCATGATGAGCGCAAGCAGCTGCTGATCAAGGTGATTGGCATTCTTGGCTTCCTGACTGCCATCTCGTATTACATTAAGCGACACAAGTGGTCCGCACTTAAGTCACGAAAGATCGTCTTTGTGCCCAAGGAGAAGTAGAGATTTGTTTGAATTTGATTTGGCGTGAAGAACTGCAGTGTTTATGCGACTTTATCGACTAATAAAAAATAAATCAAGTTTAAGCAAAAACCAAAAAAAAAAAAAGAGAGAAAATAATGTCCGTTCACACACACACAACACAAACACAGACACAAAGTTCAATTAGATAAATGAAAGTAACAGCTAATAACAAATAACATGCCAGAACAGAGTAAACAAATACCAAAATTCCTAGTATAACGAATGGATGGAGATCAAAGGACATCAAGGAAAAAGCGGGAAGTTCAACGAAAGTAAAGAGCCTAGACAAAATGAATCATGGAAACTACTACATGTATTGTGTATAAATCTTAAATTCAAATTATGTATTTAAATAAACAATTGAAAACATAAAACCCGAATAGGATTTGTGTTATATGCGTGAAGCAAGAGCACTGGGTTGATCGAGACTTGCTGAATAAATGTCCTATTATATATAGAGCTGATCTGCAAAAGATATATCTTGATATATATCTGCTTGATAAATTATAAATAAAGAATATTCTTAGGTGGATCAGTCGAGATTGGTTATAGAATTTTTAAGATCTAAATATATTCATTAAATTTCGAATTAAATATGCAACCTATAACGACTGATGCGCACTTCAGACTCGGTTTGGCTTTTCTTTTTTTATTGGATTATTAATTGTTTTATTTAGAAGCTTAAATTAAAATATTATTTTAATCATTTTCTTTTTTCATCGTTCTGCCCGTTCGAGTTCTTCATCAGTTTAGTGTTTATGTATGTGTGTGTGTGTGTTTATTTGTTTGTTTTAAAAGTTTGTATTTCAAATATTTACCGCAATGTTTCGAGGATATAAATCGTGTCTCACGTCCCATTTAGAAGAAGGAAAACTAATTAAATTGTTACAATTGCCTCGGTTCGGTTCATTGTTTTTTTTTTTTTTTTTTTGTTTTTGTTTTTACTACAAAAAATTCGCTTAAATTTGTATATATATATATATAATCAATAAATTTTTTAGTTATGCAAAACAATAATTACGTTTCGTCTTCTTCGATGCAACGAAAATAGAACTCGCTGAATTTTTATCTTATACGGTTTTTTAGACTTTGTTTTTGTTTTATAAATTGCTTGAGTTAAATTATAAATGTATCTTTTTATTAGCAAAGGTGTAGGTGTGTGTGTTTGTTATTATTATTATTATTATTTTTTTGTTTCTTATTCATTCTTTTACATTGAGTTTAATTGTTGTTTTATTTCTTAGTTAAGAATGTGTTTTATAACCAAACATGATGACATTCGTACGACGATCGATGACGGAAGGGATGATGACCATTTATTATATATTAGTGACGTTTGCTGTGGCTGTTCTTTTCCTGCTTCATCTTCTTGTTGCTGTTGCTGTTGTTTACACTTATAGATATTTAGTTCTTGCTGCTGCTGAACACACACACACATACAAGAAGTACAACAGACAACAATAACAAAAATGCAGCTACTTGGCTCCTCCTCTCACGGCCGCCCTAACGCTCTCACCATCTCTCCCACTCACTCGTCTCTCTTTCATATTACACACAACTCTCTGGAGGATTGAGGCGACTTACCAATGGCGGGCACGCGCCTCTTGACACTCATTCATAATCAGCTGAGTGCAGCTATTGATGTTGTTGTTGCTGTTGCAGTGGCAGTTGTGTGTAATGTTGTTGTTGCTGTTGCTGCTGCACTTTATTGTTGTTGTTGCTGTTGTGGTTGTAGGTTGTTGTTGCTGCTGATGTTGTTCTTAACGTTGTTGCCAACTAAAAACAGCTACCTTCTGGCGGTTGTGCCAACTTCAAGTTCTCTTTCATGGTCATAATCCTACGTATTTCCTGAAGCATCGTTTTAATGGTATACTCGCGACTCCATCTGGACAACATGGGGACTGATCTATGATCAACCTGTGACACAAAAGACAAATCACAACTGTTGAGATTATCCATACATACAGCAAAGTAATCGATGCTCTCTCTACTCACCACACCATTATTCTGATTAATACAATTTATATTAACTTTTGTTAAAAACCTGAGCGTTGGTGGCTCATCCGGATAACGTTCGCCGCACTCGATCTTTAGTGAATACATTCGATTCTCGAATGGTGTCTAGAATAAAGAAAGGCCAAATCATGCGAATCAGTGAATATGCATTTGAAATAGGCATTTAATGACTAGCAATTATACACAATGCAAGTATGGGTCTCCCCTCACTTCTACCATCAACTAACAATTATTACCCGGACAGGCTCTCATGCTCTCTCGATGAGTCAGCGGCGTGTGCTGCCACTGCAACAATTCGTGATTCATGCCACACTCAGTGCTTTTTTAAATACTTAAATATTTCTAAAAGAATTTAAAATTTGTCGCCCAATAGATTCATCGAGCTTATCTCTTGATTTTTGTTATCAACTGCTCTAAGAGAATGTTTTTTATAATCTATTTTATATAACACAAATGAAATACGGCTAAAGTCTAGTTACTTTTTGATTCAATAAGTTTGTTGGCTTTTCTTATTGGGAATCTTAAGCTAATTGATTGGCATTGACTCAATGACAATTTAAGAAACAGGAAACCTTTCTAATTGCATAGTTTTTTTATATATTAAAATCTTGATAATGATTTGACAAAGTGGCTTATGTTATTTTCCCACTTATTTGAGAACTGCATTAAACTTTAAAACTAGTTTCAGGTTGCACGTTTGGTAATTAAATTTAATTGTCATTTGCATTTTTTTCGCATGGACATGTTTAGAAATTAGGCAATCGATTAGATACATCATCGACAATATCTATATATATATATATATATGTATATATCTACATAATATCTATAATGACAATAATCCCGTTGATAAGAAACCCATTCGTTACGCTGCCTTTTTATACGTGACGTAGATGAATGTGATGACGCTTGCATTGAGCAGTTAGTTGGGTACACTTACTCTAGGGGGGCCGATAATCATGCCAATCCAATAGGTAAGTGTCATATCATCATCGTTCTCCAGACCCCACGATATGGTGCCATCGCCAACACCCTTCTGGCCCTGATCCAGCTCCTCCAGTAAGCGGAAATTTCGTGGCACCACTGAAAACCAACAAAAATTAGGCAACTATCAATTTCCATTCAACTTTGCATTGGCCGAAGGTTGTAATTAAGACATAAAGCGTGTGTTTAGCGCGAGGGGGTCATGTGTTTCTTAGTAGACGTTCTCTTCGCGCTCTTCATTTTGCTTGAAGCTCATATTGTTGTTCTTGCTGCTATTGCTATTGTTGTTATTGGGCAGTGTGTCTTGCGTTGTTTTTCCTTTGCTTTGCACTCATTTTCGTAAGTTGAAGAAAAAATTAAATACGAATGCCGGATAGACGTAGGGTGTGGTATTGGTCGGTTAGTTAGTTGCTTGGTTGCCTGGTTAGCTCCAACATTCTACCATGTTCCCCCATGCTCCTGGTCCACTTCCACTCACGACATAATTTTCAGGCAAAGGCTAAATATATTATGCGCAATATGCAAAATTTGCAGCCACAGTCGCAGCAGTGGAAGCAGGCTAACTAATTTAATTAGAAATTAAAGAAGCACTTTGGTTAGCAGCAAAGGCAAAAAGCATAAAACCAAGTGGCTGAGCGAACGAGCAAAAAAAAAAACACACACACACAACAATTGAAAAGGGACACATCGAAAGGCAAAGGGGGTGTGCGTGTGTGTGTGGGGGGGTGCGGGCCCCACCGAAATTGTCAAGTCACGAAGAAAAATTGCTGCATAGCGACGGCAAGTCGAACAGCAACAGAGATACAAACGCAACACACAATAGTCTGTTTGCTTATTTTCCAATATGAATTAATGTGTGCTCGCGTTTATCGGACTTTTTGCCATTTGCTTTCTTTTCCATTTTCACTCGGAGCGAGGCAGTGGCAGCGCTGCAGCAGCAGCCCGTCATCGTTCAATAAAAATACGTTTTGCGCACTCGTTTCATGCCGCACATTCACATTTTTTGATGGACAAATAATGGCAATAACTTCGCAGTGCTCGCGGGCACGTGCTTTTCAATCAAATTCGTTGCCAATTTGTTAATTTTACAAATAAAATTCTTACCAACGCCGGTACTAGATGTATGCGCCATTGTGGTTTATCCTAGAGTGTGTGTGTGTTTTGGCTTATTTTAGCGCATTCTTTGGTCGCACACTTACGTGGTTTTAATTAGCACATTTTTTGGCCAAAGTGTTGCCAGATCTCTAGACGGCCGGTGATACGAAATGTTGATGGCCGATAAGTTAGTACGATAACAATGTACTTAACCAATTGGAATATATGCAACGCGTCAGCTTTTTGAAACGAATCAATTTTTACGTGTTAATTTTACAGATAATTAAATAATTAACGGACTTTTCATTCGAATGCTCTAGCGGCTGCTTACCTGACAATGGAAACGCTGTACCACCAAACAAATAACACGGTCAAGGAAATTGAACAGTGCTTTCAGAGACTTGGGCAAATAACACCGCAGGAAGCACTTGACGTGGAGAATGCAATTCAAGTTAAAATTACCCAAGCCAATTCGTGAGTCACTTTTGTGCGCACCCCTAACAGCTGCTTTAATGTGTCACATTTTTATAGCAACTGCGACCGACTCGATGTGTTGCTCTTTAAAGTGCCGCCGTCACAGCGACAGAGCTCAAAGCTTAGAATAGATCAGCTTAAATATGATTTGAGGCATTTGCAAACGTCACTACAGCATGCACGGGATCGTCGTCAGCGGCGGTTGCAAGAAATAAGTGAGCGAGAGCAACTACTTAATCATAGATTCGCTGCAAACAGCGCTGCTCCATCAGAGACGTGCCTCCAACTGGATTACGAGCTGCAGCACCACACACAGATGGGCAACGCCCATCGGGGTGTGGACGAAATGATTGCCTCTGGCAGTGGCATATTAGAAAGCCTCATATCACAGCGAATGACACTGGGCGGAGCCCACAAACGTATACAGGCTATTGGCAGCACACTGGGTTTATCCAACCACACAATGAAGTTGATCGAGCGCAGGCTGGTTGAGGATCGGCGAATCTTTCTAGGCGGAATGGTGGTTACATTGCTGATAATTGGACTGATAATATATTATTTAGTGCTGTAATGTAACGAATATATCATGCTCGGAATTTAAATTAAATTTAGTATATATATTTGAATTAAACAGTTGCACTTGTCGACTTTCAATCTTCGTTTTCAAGGGAGATGTTACTGCCGAAACGCTGGTAGAGATGTGCCTTGAGCTCATCCATCTCCGCCTTGATGACCTTTGCCTTTGCCTCAATACTGGCAATTTCCTTAATTGCTTGTTCTTTTGTCTCGGCAAGCAGCTCCTGTGTTTTGTTCAGTTTATGTGAGAGAAATACTTCGCCAATCAGAATGGGAATATCTTCATCCTCGTCGAATAGCTCAATTTCTTCCAATGCCTCCTCTACGCATTTGAGATCATTTTTCTTCATCTCCAGCTCCATTTTCAAGTTATCCATGCGCACATTATGCTTGGCAAACCGATTGATGCGCTGTTGATCCTCAAAGGAAATGTGGACATCGTCGTGCTATATATAATTCAGATATAAATATGATTAGTCAATGCCTGGAATGTGCTTAGCAGTTGAAGGCAAAGTGAGGTTACTCTGGTATGCCGACAGTTCCTAATCTTATACTTACATTTTGAAACACCTTGCTTGTGTTGCTAGCTACTTTAGCGGCCATTTCTGATGGATTTGATTAGCTTTTATTTAATAAATTATTATTTTTCCAAACAGTTGGCGTTTGCAACAGGGATTGTTGTTCGAGCTGAAAAGTATCTTGTGTTGTGGAGGCCGGTCGATATCTACAATTATTAAGATTATCGGAATGCTTACAGTTTCATGTCAACCTAACAGATGTTAGATAGCACTGTCAGAAGCAGCAGCTGAAGCAAACAGACGTCATCCGAGCGTTTTTTTCTAATTTAAGGCACAAATTCTGATTTGTCAAGGTAAATAATTGGCGTAATAATTGCCAAAAAATTTGCCAAGTGCTGGGCACTATAAATATGACCCATTATTGGCTCGCATAAGTGCAGGCAACTATCCGCCGTTGCAGACGTTCGCAGTGCAAAAATTACATAACCTCTTTGAGGCTAAGTGCAGAATGTTTATAATAACCATTTGTGTTTTTATACAAATACTTGTTGGCTTCATATGTGGATTGTAAGCCCGATATCAATAACTCTATCTCTCCTCTACATCCCCACAGCTTGAACCATGCGTGTTTCATCGATCCTCAACGGCGCCCACTTCGGCAACCTCGCCAAGGTGCACGGCATTGTCACCTACAAACTGTCGCCCTTCGAGCAGCGCGCATTTGCTGGTGCGATCAGCCATGGTGTACCCAACTTTGCACGCCGCATCCGCTCTAACATCTTCCGTGTGGTACCACGTAAGTGGATTAGTAAATTTCATTCTATTCTTTGACTAATAGTTCACTTTTGCAGCCTTCATCTTGGGTTACTTGATTTTCGATTTGACCGAGCGCAAGCATACAGCTTTGCTGCGTAAGAACCCTGCTGATTATGAGAATGACGAATAAACGAACTGTCCTCCTAGTCGGCGTACATTAGCGAATAGTGATGTTAAGCTAAATAATAAAACAAAACCCACAGTTCAATGAGATGCTATTAATTTTCGAGTTCTGTTTTGATTCATAGAGTATTTGAGTAGAATGTGACTAAATTATAGATAGATAATGAATAAGAATATATCATAGTCCAAGATAATCAGAACAAATAATATATACAATATTTAAATACTTGTCAATGGAAGATATTTAAATAGTAAATATATACCTAAATGAATCGAAGTTAACAGCTGTTGGCGGCGTTGCCATATATTAAATGGGCTATCAGACATTTTTCAACACTCAATTGAAACAGCTGGTTTCGCCATAAAAAAAAAAAATAGAAAAAGACGAGTTTTTTGTACATACATATAACACGAGGATAGCTGTAGTTTTTAAATATCGACCAACGTACTTAATATTAGTTATATACATATGGACTGCTGTGGCGGTGAAGTACGCAGCGAAAGTATCTACAATATGCTGCAAGCCTTAGTCGACTCGAAAGTAATTAACGTCCAGTTGTTTACCATCGCTGTGGGCATATTCTTTGTTGTGCTGTTGCTGAAAAACAATTTTAGAAGCTTCTCGGGCACATAAGCAAAATAAAACCAAATCGACACTGCCGAAATTAGTCGCTAATTAATGTAATAATGTAATGTACACAATTTAGCTAAGCATTAATAATAATAACTGAAAAGAAAATGTAAAACAGTTTTTTGTTCTTATTCTTAGAGTGGAGCCCCTTGGCAGTGACGTCACACAATAGTAGGCAAGCAACGAAAAATCGCATTACAAAAACGGCTCAGGGTTGTCGCCGCTATGCTCTGCCATATACAAACCTAAAATTTAATATAATGAATGCATACTAATTGTACATGAAGGCCGATCGAACATGTTTAGCGCCTGACAAATTGTTATATATGGTATACATATATATGCATTTGCGTAACGGCCAATTTCATCACACATTTTTGAATCACAGTATATTCAAAGATAAGATTGTAGTACATCGTGTGGCAGTTGTGATGCAGTTAATTAATTATCTATTAATAGTTCTATTGAGCACTCTGAACTTTTGACCCAGTTCTTTTTGTTTGCCTTAAAATTCTCATCACTGGCAACTACGCTCAATCAATTTCAATTGGCATTTGGTTTATGTTTGCCACAAATAACTTCAATTGACCAACGATCGCTTGCTGCACGCACTTCCTGGTGCAATCGCTGCATTGCCCATTAGAATTCAATAGACGTTCCGAGGCGTGACCTACACCATTTTTGGACTAGAGGTGCTGGCAGTATTTATGGGAAATATGCTACGTGCTTATTAGCACAAATTTTGCATTAGGATACATCGACTGCAACGACAAAGAAAGCAAACGTAAATGCTAGCTAGCAGGTCTTACTTATTGCTGTCAAGAAAGTCCAATCGAAAGACCGAAACGTGACATTTTTACCATTTGTTCAGCTGCAAAATAAGATGAAATTGTTGTACATTTAATCAAAACATTTAATAGCTGATGTGAAGCTATGCAAGTATTTATTTTTTCGTATATACAAATTTGTGTATATTCAAATTTTGTATAGCAGTATAAGACGACTGTATACGATTTAGTGCTTCGAGTTTACGAACCATTTTGTATAAGGCACGATGTTAGCTGTATTTACAAGAACCAATTCACATTGGTATTGAATCTAATAAGTTATCGAGTCTGTGATCTACTTTATTTGAATTCAATTCAGGTTACCTTCTGCTGTTATCGATTTTATGAACCGTTTAATTCGTCATCAGATTTGAATTAGAACCGAATCGTTAGTCAAATCTCAGAGAAATAAATATGAAAAAAAAATCATCTATAAATTTAACTATGCTTTTTTATTAAATAATTGAATGAATTATTTAAAATTTAGCCAAATTAGGAAGTACCTGAGTACATAATAATTAAACGAAACATAATTTGTGTTCAATTACACCCGCCAATGTTTGATTATACAATATACATATATGTATTTTCATGAATTACAGTGCAATAACCCAAAAGGCAGCAGCATTGTCAATGAACTTGGAGTAAGTAAAATTCTACGAAATTCCAGCAACGAATTGCTGACCGAAGTTCCGCTCTGAGCGGAGTTTTCATGAATGATAGCCCACACAAAGGGTATTACATAAACTAGAAACAAAGTTTTGGGTCTGTACTTCACTTTACTACTTTGGATATCCAATCTGAATTTAAGAAATTTACAAACATCAAACATAAACTAATATCTATAAATAATTATACACATATAGAAAAAGAATTTTGCACAGCCATCGAGGTTTGCTCTGTCAAGTACATCAAAAAAAAAACAAAGACGAGATTATTTTCGTGCCAGCTTTTTTTTTAGCGCTGTGCCCAAACTTGAAAAATTCAATGATTCGTTAGGTTTGCATCTAGTTCGAATTACCGAATCTTTTCTCTTTTTATCACAGCCATCACCGATTTTTTGATCAATTTGTTCAAGTTGCTCTGGCGCTTCAGACGGGGGAATTGGTTCATCATCCAACTTTCTGATCAACTCCAGAAAAGCAGCATGTTGTTCGTTGTAACGAGATATGATCATATCTCTACGACTCAGCTTTGACTTCAGCTCCTTAATGGTCTTCTGCAGCTTGTCCACCTTCTGGGCCTTGGCACTTATGTAGTTCATTTCCATTCGGACGCTCTGGAGCTTCGTCTCCAATAGGCTGGCGCTGCACTTTACTTCGCTCATTTGTTTCTTGTACTTAAAGCGTGTCCGCTGTATCTGTTCCTCCAAATATGCAATATATAATTCTTGATTGGGAGTGATAGGCTTGTCGCTTTTACCTTGCGAGCCGTTTCCAGTTTTCTTCGGGCTATCCGTACATCCGCTGCACAGCTGGAAGTGGGAGCCGTGCTTTCGACAGAGCTCATCCCGCTCCCCACGTATTATCGCCAACTCATTTCGCAAAAGCTGAATCTCCTGTTGCAAGCGGGAACACTTGGTCATTTTGGTCATTTGGATATTCCGCTTACTCTATCAAGTGGTGGACAATACTCAATTTTGTTTAACAAAATTTTGCTTGCACTTTTGAGAATTTGGTATAAACCTATTCAGGATCATGAATTTGAGTTATTAGCCTATGAAGAGCTAAATGTTTGAAACGAAAAGCAGAACAAAATTCGAAATTATGTCTAATATGAAAAGTATTTATTTCATGATAGAATAGAGTGGGTATATTGGCTTTCCATGCGATAAGAAATATCTGACGAAAATCGAATCTTTGCCCAGCCGCTATTCCTTGCGAGGCTTACAGAGTATCTTTAAGTTGCTTATTTCATTTAACAAATTTTCATAAGTATATATTTCATAAAATATATATCCGCAGAGCACGTGTCCACTTATAATAAGTAAATAAAGTCTCTCAAAAACCATTTATATTGACGGCTACCTAAATTTGTTGCTCAGCTCTTGAGCTTGAGCTTTACTTTGTAACTTCTTGGGTAGCGCTCATCGGCGGAAATTACTGCAATTTGATCGAACTTTTCCATATCGCATAATTTGCATCTCAGAATTTTGGGTTTGAGTTTTTTTTTTAGGCTTTAGTGCGGGGCGTTTGGGATTTAAGCGTGCCACGCCCACAGCTCTGATGGTGGCCCCAAGGCGAATACGTTATACAGCCAAGTCTCAATGGCAAAGTAAATACATAAACACACACACACACACACACACAGTTGCATTTTGTGTACTTTTGGCATTTCGCTGTTTCGTTATTTTTTTTTTTTTTTTTTTTTGTTTGAAGCATAATTTGTATTTTTCGCCCGAGATGCCGCACATTTGATAAGGGTTATCGATACGCAGTCCGCGGGACCATACCCAGATGCTTATTATGTTTTTTTTTTGTGATTTTTAATACCTTTAAAAAGTTGCTTGGGTTAGGTAGGTATCTTAAGATTAATTTTGGCAACTCTTGAATGGGATGACAATGTGACTTCTATGCGATTCTCATGACGGTTCTCATGAAGAGAGTCACAACTCTTGTGTAAATTCTTGAATGAGCTAAAAATTAAATTCTTTTCGCCAACATTGCAGAGTATCTTTCAGCTGCTTACTAAAAAAGAGGGAAGAACTTTTAAAAATGTTTTTAAAATTGTAATTAATTTGCGATGATACTTATTGTGGCACATGTGCACATATAGGGAGTACAAATTTTGTTTGCCTTCGCTTTTGAGTGAGAATTAAGAATTCCATTGAGCAGATCCTATTGCATTGGGAGTTAGCTAAAGTGTATACTGAAGTTAGCTGTTTTCTGTATACTACATATGCTTATAACAGACTCATAATTCATTTGGAAAGCAAATTCTGTCTAACTGCGATGATATCACATAATATAATAACAGGCGAGCCCTTTTGCAGCTCAATGTCAAGGTCTTTGCGAATCAAATGCGGCTCGTTTTTTTTTTTTTTTTTTCTCTTATTTTTATTTTGGTTGATTTCTCAATTTGACAAAAACTTTGTTTCCCACTTGAGCAATTTGCATAAATTCAAGGTCAGTCGCACAATAAAGATCCAGACATGATTTGTGTGATACGCATGTGTGTGAGTGTGCAAATGTGTGTGTGTGTGTGTGTGTATCTTTGTGTATGTTTCTGTCGCCTTTTCGGCAAGTTTTGTGTCAAATTGTGAGACAAGCTTGAACCATGTGAAATATGGAGAGGAAGTAGAAAATAATTTCCAAAAATTTTCAGACAATGCATTTTTACAAAAAAAAAAAAGAAATGCATAAATTATTTTTTATTGCTAAATATTAAAATACAAATATAAAATAAGTTTACAATCTTTTTTAGCTTAACTTTCTATTTATTTTCATATTAACCTAAACTTATTTATATGTTATGCATTTAGAGAATATTTGTTAAAGCTTCTTGAGAGGCTCGAAATATCAAATATGAAATGGAACTGAAAAGAACTAAAAAAGATAATTTTTGAGATCTAAAATATAAATTTAAAAACTTTTTAAAGTACATTTCTGATAAACTAACAAAATGCCTCACTCACTGATTATTTCTATAAATTACAATATACCAAAATGGGGAAGTCATATAAAGTCATTCTATCTGAAATTCACATCACTTCAGGCACTTTTGATTTCGCTTAGGCACAGCCAACGACAGCCGACAGCAACTGCCCAGGCAGACGGGCCATGTGCCGAAAACTGATATCAAATGCAAAATCCAAACAATAAACTTGAGCAAAAAAAAAAAAAAAGTTTAAGGAAAATAATAAAAACTTGACTAACATCTACAAAAAGAAGAAGAAGAAGAAGAAGAGGAACGAGGAGAATAAGACGAAAGAATGGCTAAGGACGCAGCCGCAGACAAAAAGCAGACAAGGCGAACCCAATTTCCAGACGAAGACGAGCAAGCAGAAACGAGGAAGAGGGAGAGAGAGAAGGCGAGCAAGAGTCGGCGAGAGGGATAGAGATAGGGGACGCAGCTGAAAGCTTGAGGCAGCGTCTGTCTGGGTTTTTGGGTCTGTTGACGACGTAGACGTAATCTAGACGCCTTTTGTTTGCACACAGAAAAAAAAGAAGCAAAAAAAATAATAACAACAACAAACAAAAGCATAACAAAGGGCAGCAGAGTGAAGGCTGGTTTGTTGGCATGCTGGTAGGCCGGGGGCGTGGCATCTGATCAAGTGCGCTACTTAGTAGAAGCAGAAGCTCTTCAATTTTACTCAAATTGTATTTAATTTGAACTGCAGACATAGGCCAAGACTTTGGGGTCCGGTTTCTATGTATTTATGAATATATTTATATAATATCTAAGCATAAATATATGTATTTGAAAAATTGCTGTGAGAGTCGATTGCATTTGATTTAATTCGATTGCTAGACACCAGACGTTACGAAACGAAAATGTCGCCAATTTTTCGGCTCTTTGCAGTGCGCCATGCGCAAAAAAATTGCCAAGCAGCTGTAAAGGACTGCAGTATACTCTATTTACTGTTGATGTATGTAAAGTAGTTAAATTGTTTATAAAAATAAACTTTTTTATATTGAATTATTTATTCAAAATGTTTGGGAGTTTTAGATTAATTCAATAAGCATATTCGTAGTAGAACTATGCTGCTTTGAATAGAAGTAGTAGTATATAGTAGGAGTAAATTAAAATAGTAGTAGTAGATAGTACTATGAAAGTTGAGTAGTACATGTAGTAGCAGTAGTAGTAGCAGATAGTAGTATGAAATTTGAGTAGTAGATGCAGCAGTGTTAGTAGTATAAGTACTCATTAGTCTTACTTGGAATAGTAGTATTCATATCCCAGAAAGTAGTATATATCCAAAATAAATGGTATTCAAAGCCTTCAAAGCACATATTGCATATCTAGCTAATATACCCCTTAATATTGTCTAAAATTAGGGAAAAAATCGCAATTTGCGTGTCAGACATATTTGATTGGATTTCATTAAACAGGTTGTCGTTGCCATTTACTAAAATGCTTCAAAATAAATATTAGTTAAAAAATGGTTTGACAAAATATATGTTCAAGTGTCACATACACATATACGTATGACATACATAGTATACAAAATATATAGACACCCAGTGTGCACACTGGTACGCAACAAGTAATTCATCTGCACAGCATCTACATGAAATTGACTTTAAAAGTGATTTTTTGTTTTTATGTAAGTGAATGAAATATGCAACAGTTCTTAGAATGCCCCAGACTCCACAAAATGGGAGTAAAGACCTCGTCCCCACCATCGCCAACGATCCCTCTCTCTCTCTCTCTCTCTCTCTCTCTCTCTCTCTCTCTCTCTGTCTCTCTCATTGAACGCTTTTGACATTAGCTTTGCAAATTTTGCACTTTTGGCGACGCTTTTCAATCATGAATTGGGCAACAGACATCCGCTCCACAGCAAAACATTTGCGAATTCCAAACGCTCAGATCCCAATATATGTTTCTATATACATATGTGAACAGAACAATCCAATTATTTCAGATATTTGTGTAGACAGACTCCCAAAGGAAACCAACCAAACGAAACATAACTTTAAAAAAATCTTCAATTTCGACTGGCCCAAAATGCAACGTTCCATTTCCTCTCTCTCACTCTCTTACGCTCTCTCTGTCTCGCTTTGAGCGGAGATTGGGCGGGGGGAGTTATTAAAAGTGGACAATGAAATGCACGTGTATATGAAAATATTAGTCGGGCACAAGCGACTGCATCATACTCGCCCATGGCTAAAAGAAAACTCCAATTGCATTGCAACAGTTCATATATAAAGTTCAGCTCTCATTTTGGCACTCCCCTTATAGCCATTTCGAATTACTAATACAAGCATTTCAAAAATAAATCAATATGCCCGCATTCACAGCATGAACGAGTATTAAAACAAACAAACACAAAGTTTGTTATGTTGCGCAAGGCGCAGCTCGAGTAACGCCCTCAATGACTGCAAAAGAGGGCGTGACTGGGCGAGTGGGGAGAGGGGGGTGAGGCTGGTGGCCTTTGGTATGGACACACTGGCAACAAAATGTTATTGACCCGCCGCATGAATCCGTTAGCATGCGCAGCCAAAAACGAAGCTCCACCCGAGCCTGGAATTCTTATTAAGATCAATCAGCTAAATGTCGGTTTTATGCTTAATGCTTATGATTCACACGGCCAGAAAGCAGCCAAAATCGAAAAACGAAATGCACTAAAGATAAAAAACAACAACGTAAGTTGATAAATTACAAATATGTGAACGAATGAATATCCTTGCCTGAAATGTGAAAATAGAAGCAAATAAAAATTAAGGAGAATGGGCAAAAAGAAAATTTCTTTTTAATAAAAAAGTAAATTTAAGTAGCATACTTATTTCTGCTTTATTTTAATTTATTTTTTATTAATTTTTTTTTTTTTTTTTATTTTTTTTTTTTTCTTTCTTTCTTTTATTTAAGTGTTGAACCCATACATTACAATTGTAGTATTTTATTTTAATGAACTGAAAACTTCTGCCCCAAACAAATACAAATATTTGAATATATAAAAGTATGTTTCGAAATTATATAAAAAGTTATATTATTTATAAATTATATTCGAAAAGAATTAGGAATAAAATTGATTTAAATTGTTTTCATTGTCAAACGATCTACATGTTAGACTCATCTAATTCAAATGATAAACGAGAAACCTTTGCAGCTTCATATAAAGCTCATATACAATACATTTACACTTTACATATACACTACAAGTTAAATGCGCTAGCTAATATACCCAATATGCAGGCAATGCCCACATAACCAAGAGATGCGCAACAAACTTTTTCAGCAATCCTTTTACAAAGTTGTCGGCAAATTTTTATGCTGAGAAATTGAGTGTTGCTAATTAGTCATGGCAGTGCTTATATATATATATAGACATACATACATATATGAAAGTTAGCAGGAGTTGAATATAGTTGAATATATCATGTATGTATGTATATATATAGAAAGGCAATTCTAAATGCTGCCTTATCATGAATGACACACATTGTGGGCGAGCAGATAAGAAGACACAGCTTCAGCAAGCACTCACTCCCACTCCATCTCTCTCACTCCCTCTGACACACACACAAACACACTCTCTCTATTTTGCTCTCTCTCTCTCTCTCTCTCTCTCTCTCTCTCTCTCTCTCTCTCTCTCTCTCTCTCTCTGTAGTTAATAAAAGTTTTGGATATACTTATCATAAAGTCTGTAGCTCTCTGGTTCAGCGAGTTGCCTACGTGAGAAATTTTTGAATTCTGATCAGCAGGGTAAGGAAAAAATGTATCTTTCAGATATTCAAAAATATGTTAACGCTTACACATTAAACAAACAGAAAGAAAAAAAAAAAAAAAACTGAACTGCAGATAAGCCCAGCCATGGTTGTCAATACAGCAAACATAAAATTTTTGTTGAAAATTTCTTGTATTATTTGCTTGACGTTTGTTTACAAGCTGAAACAGTTACACAAATACACACACACACAGATGCAGATACAGATACAGATAAAGATACAGATACAGATACAAATGCATTTACAGATACAGTTACACAGCTACAGCTACAGCCCAGTTACAGTTATATCTGCTATATCAGAAGGAGGACGCGCTGTTGTTTTTCTATTTTAATCGAAATCCAATCTAAATAGAGCTAATAGATACTCATCAATTATAACAAATTTTACATTATTTTGTTGATGTTTGTTGTTATTGGATATTTGTTGTTGTTGTTGTTGCAAAAGTTCAATGAACACTTCGAGGTGAATGCAATTGCAATTGCAATGCATCGATCGAAGCGTGTTTAACTCGTTTACGGCTCTGACATGTCACGTAATTAACTGTGCCCAGTCTGCCAATAAGCTAATGATAGACATATAAAGTCATGCATATAGAGAAACTACTCCTAACTATAATATACTATATCTTACATATATACACACATATATTATAGATATATATATATATATATATATGTATGTGGAGTAGCGTCATATGTTTGTTGCCTTGGTTTCAATTCACTTTGATCATTCATTAAGTGCATTCAAATACTTGCATGAATGTCCAAATGTCTGTCCGTTCGTCTGTCTATCTGCCTTCTGGTCGGCCTTGCGCTCAATGTGTAATTGATATATGAACTTTTACATATGTTATATGAATATGTATAAAAAAATCAAATTTTGATTATATTTTCGGCTTAAGAAACGAAGAAAATTACTCTTAAGAAGAAGAGTGACATTTACAGATAATCTTTAATCTGTTTATAATCTGATATACATTTAGCTAGAAAACTAAGCTCTGCAAGCTTCCATAAAAGTATTTTCATTACTATATATTTAGTCGTAATCTATCTTAAATCTTGTTGCTCTATGTTCTAGCTTAAACTTTTTATGCATATAATCCAAAAATGTATCTTCTACTTACTTTTTAAACAATTCAAATTAATTTTCATATTTTTTCTTAAATTAACATCTAATCTTATCTGTATTAAGCCATTAACGAAATTCTAAAATCTTGTTTTGCTTTTGTTATTTTATTTTTGCCGCTTTTTTCTCTTTTGGTTTTGGGTTTGCCTTTTTCAGTCAAATTTAAACTAATGGCCGAGCATTTTGTGAGGAGACTTTGGTGCGGGTCTTCAGCATGCGGATTCATTCATCATCAAAAGCTCATCAGGCTACTAGTGTTGAAAAAAGGATGCATTGCTTTGGACGCTGATATATCTTAATGATCGGCTGCCCTAGACAATGGAATTTCTTAATGTGATGATGACGTCAGTGTTGAAAGCAAAAACTGCACATTACAAGCTTTTCGCTGGGCCAAAGCTTACTGGCCCAATTGGGAAAATTAATAAGCTCAACAGCTGTCGGAGCTACTACACAGATAATAATAAAAAACAAAATGAAAATAATAATAAAATGTATGTATGCAAAGTGAATAAATGGCTAAAGAACAACTAGGCAGAGCCTGGTCGCCCACACCCATAACAGAGAGGCGAGAGCTTTAACAGCGCGCTGTTAAGCTGTAACAGTCGGTGCAAATGCAAAGAGCGCCAAAGTCGCTGCGCTGTCGCAGCTGACTGCGAGCAGCGACGCTGACTGCGGCAGCGGCAGCAGCTGTTTGGGGCCAAGCGAAAAAGTTTTTTCGAGCACTTCGGTTCAGTTTGGACTTGCCTTTGACCGCGTGCGGACGGCGATGCCAGCGAGTTGTTGTTTGGTCGACTTCCACTGAGACTCTGTCCATGTGTCTCTCTGCTTGTGTGTGCGAGTGTGAGTGTGAGTGCGTGTGCCAGTGCGTCTGTCTCCCCTACGTTTAGCTCTTGGATAGAGTGCGGGCGCCACTCTCTGCGTGTGTGTGTATGTGTGTTTGTGTGGGGTACCAGCAGCGACTGCGCCAGCAGCAGCGGCAGCGACAGCAGCGGCAGCAACGGCAGCAGCGGTAATACTTACTTACATATGTACACTTGATGTGTTTTTATTTATATGCGGCTTCGTTTGCTCGGCGGCGCTCTGCGGTGTGTGCTGTGCGCTGTGCGCTGTTTTGTATATTTTGTGCGTCTGTATCTATGCATATATGTTTGTATGTAGCTTAATACTTATTTTCGTTTTTGTTTGTGCGTCGCTCGTCGAAAAACAACAATGTAGGTCGTGCATATTTAATATATGCAAATAAAACTAACGCATTGAAACAGGCAAGCACTCCACCAAAAGCTACTACGTTTTTTTTTTGTGGTTTCGTCTACTACTATTTTATAATAAATATAAAACACAAACATTCACACACACGGGCGGATAGAGACAGAAACGCCGACGCATAGCGCCTACGGCTGCGATAACAGCAACAGCAACAGCGCCGCCGCCGCCACCCCCGAAGAGAGACCAAAAAATTCACTCTCGCTGCGCTGCTCGCAGCCGGCGCACGCTCTCATTTTAGGCGCTGCCAGCAGAGGCGGCAGCCGAGGCAGCCGCAGCAGCGACCATTTGGCAGCGTTCTAATTGCGTGCGCGTCGCTGTTACTGTTAGCGGCGACGGCGCTGTTATCTGCTGTTGGCTGACGATCGTGTGTATCTTTAAGATATACCAACACCAACAGCAACAGTAACACCAACACCAACACCAACAGCTACACCAATACCAATGCAAGCAGCAACAGCGGCAGCGCCGCATTCGTGTGTATCTTCTTGTTGTCTGTTTGTCGTATAAATTGAGCCGCACTTTGCTTATTCTCGAGTTTTTGCCGCTCAGACGTCGTCGTTGTAACTGCAAGCGCTGCGCAGCGAACGCGTCGCGTTTTATCAGAAACAAAAAAGAAAATAAGAAAATATAAAGAACATATACATTCGAAACTGTATTTACCATATAATAAGGCAAAAGAAAGAAACGTTAAAAAGTAAAATTTTAATTCTATTTGAACCAATTTCGTCAATGAAAAGCGAAATGTATCTGAAAGATATATGTGTGTAGCTGAAAGATACAAGTGCAACACAGAAAACACCCAACACACAAAATATTTCAAAGCGAAAAATTGTTCTATTTTAAGAACGAAATACAAAATATACGTTGAACTGAGAGTTTCCCCCCGAAAGCGATATAAATATTTGAGAATTCATTAAATCTGTTTAAATTTACGATTTTTATAAAAAAAAAAGAATAATATAAAATGCACAAATAAAAACAAAATAAAATATGTTAAATAAATTCAAGTGAAATACGAAGAAATTAAAATAATAATTAGTTATTTTCAATCCCTCAGCTACAGCATTTAAATTATTTTTTGTTTCCCCCATTATGTGTGCAATTACTAAATAAATTATAATCAAAAAAAAAAAAAAAAAAAAAACAAAAACAAAAAAAAAAAACAAATTAAATTGTGTGAATAAAAAACAACAACAACAACAACAGCAGCAGATCGTACAATATTGTGGGCACTCAGAGAGAGAGAAAGAGGAAGTGATCAAGAGCGAACGAGAAAGAGAAAGATATATAGAGAGAGAAAGAGAGAAATTACACGCATATATTGCGTAGCAAAAGTTCTGAATGAAAAAATCGAGTCATACGGGCGGACAGAGCCACAGACGATAAATGTAAGTACAGCTGGAACTGTATATAAGCAATAAGCATACCGATATCATACATGAATATACCATATATATATATATATATATATATATATATATATATATATATGTATATGTATGTGTAAATATTTGTACATTTAATATAATCGAATTAGCGTAGCTTTATGGCATAGAAATTAACTTAAACTGGTTTCCATGCGTGCAGAACGCATGAATTAAAAATTGTTATAAATAAATTATGATCAAGTGAAAAAATAAAATGAACATATATAGTAAAAGTGCAGAAAAATTAATTCGTTATAAGTGATAAGTAAATTAAAGTTAAGTTAAAATGAATTTCTTAATAAACTTCTGTCAAAAGAAATGCTCGTAATTTATGTATTGGAAGCAGTTGACTAGCTTTAGGCTTAATTTATTTTATTTTTTTTAATATTTCAAATTGGCCCTGGGAACAGATGAGATTCAAGCTCTATCAACTAACATACTTTGAAGATTTGCTCCATCATTTTACATATATAATTGTTTATAGACTATTACAAAATAATTTGAAGAACTCTGAGCCAGCGCATTAGCTGAATGGAAATTTTGTGTTGAGGTCTTTACAGGCGCCAGAGAAAGTGAAACATGTAATTTTGAATGAGTGTGTGTATAATATATATATACATATATATATGTGTGTGTGTGTGTGTGTGTATGTATGTGTGGAACGCAGATGCCGGCGGTCCACAAACGAAATTATACGCCGTATTGAGTGAAATCGTAATGAGTTAAGAAATTTTTTCTTAAACGCGCGACTGTCCCTTTTTTTCGTACAGCCGATAAGAAAACTAAAGACACAACAATTTATATATGCACAACAATTCGAAAAGCAATGCAAAGCAAAGCCAAGCGGACACAGAACATCAAAAACATTCCATTTTCGTTTTCTTGGCTCGTTTTCTTCTTGTTGTTGTTTTTTATTGTAATTACAAGCCGGCGCAGGCAGAAGCTAAAAAAAAAAAAAAAAATAAAATAACGTGTAAAAGGCAAAGTAAATACGCACAGATAAAGATACAAACACGGATGCAGATACAGATACTATATAAAATACATATAATATATGTATTCCGTTAGAGTAACAGATTCTCACATAAAGATACAGCTACAGCTAGAGAGGCAGATACGGAGATTCTCAGATACTACAGATAGTCCCATGTAATCAAATTCTGTTTCAGATTCAGATACAGATACAGATACAGAAAAAAGTGCATAAATAAATTCTTAAGTACAGTATGCATAAAAATGCAACCCGTCGAAAATCAAAAAAAATTCCATTTAAATTAATGTACATATTTATATTGCAACTCTCTGAACTGTTGTTGTTTTTTTCTTTTGGCCATATTTTTGTTTGGCTCTGAGTAAATTTCACTTTTAAAGCAATTTGTACAAAAAATAAGAAGCAAAAAATGAGATTTTAATAAAAAGAAAGCCAGAGATTAAACGCTTACAAGTTGGTTCTGCACAAATATGACCCACATCGAGGACATTATCATTAATTTGTTTAAAGATTCAAGATTTCAATTGCAGAGAATATATATACACACATCTATATAGAGTAATATATAAAGATATCATGAAAATGTTAAAAAAATTCGCTCTTTTTATACAAAAATTTCTAATTTATAAAATTTATTTTTATACATAGTTTATGCAATTTTTTTGTTATTTTTTGGGTATTTTTGAGAGAAAGTAAATGTAATTGTTTATGGAATATATACGCTGCATACAAATCTATTATTTTATGGCCATTTTTTGAATAGAGAAATTTTATAGTCTTCAGCCTGCTGCAATATTTCAGTCTAGCTGATGTCTAGCATAAATAAAATAACTCAGCATTTGCCCTGCACACAAACTAGAATTCATTTATTTATATACATACATATATGTATATAATTTTATTTTTGTTTTTGGTCATTGCCAGCAAACTCGACTTGGCTTTTGGTTGAGAGTCTGTCAACAGCAGTAACAACAACAACAACGTTTGAGCCCCAAAATTCCACCTGTAATAACGTCGCAGAAAAGAGCTAAAGAAACAGAATCGAGAATTGAGCGGCAGACACGAAACACGAAATCGAAAGAAAAATAAAAACCAGATTTACTACTAATTTAAATTCTTGGCATATAAAAAAAAAAAAAATTCTAAAAAGAAACAAAAGCAGCAGCAACAACAATTTATAAATGAGTTTGGAAACGTAACGAAATGGCTTTATTGGCAAAACATATTGACTGGCCCTTATAAAGAGTCCGCTCTCTCTCTCACACACACATATGTTTTCTCTCTTGCTGTCTCTCTCTCTCCCTCTCGCCCTCACTCTTTCTGTAGTTGCGCGTGACAAATGTTGCGAATTTCCGCTTGGCTAGCCGGCCGCTTCCTTTCTATTTGCTATTTATAAATTATTTAAGACATTTTTTGACAACATCAAGAAAAAAATTAAAAAACATTTTGTCTCAATTTATCAAAAATAAATAAAACAACATTTTAGTTTAGTGCCCAAGCACGTGCACTGAAAAACTGTGTGGCCTCTGCAGCTGCCCCCAAATATGGAAATAAAGCAAATTAAATTGTGCATGATATCGTGGTAATATGTTAATTTGTGAATAACAACATCGAAGCGGAGATCGTCAAATGCGGCACTAATTATGCATTTGTTTAAAAGCGTATCAGAATGCCGCAAGCTATGACCAAACTTTATCGTCTCACAGACGCGATATATGCGAAAACCTCGATTCGATTTGAAAATTGAAAGTTGGCCCCGAAACACGCTTCCAATTCGATGATTTTTTCTGTTGCTTTTTGGTTTTTTTTACTAAGCCCGATTTTGAGCGTGGGGCGTGTTTTATTACGAGAAAAGTTGTTGAAGAGATTGAGAGCTGTCTATATATAGAGAGCAATCTCTATATCTATTACTATTAAACTGTTATCATGCATGAAAGTTCCATTGAAGCCAGCCCTTAACAACAAAGCCGTAACGTATACAACTGTATTCTTCACGCCATTTACCTAATTTTTGAGCACTTATCAAAGCAACTTCCGTTCTCAGCCTTGTCACATTATGTTCTATATTGAACCAGTTCCATTTTGTTTCATTTCTAAAAGGTTTTGCAGCCCTGGTTAATTTCATGGCAATTGCAAAAGCTAAAGAACTACGCAGCACTTGTCGGCAGCTAAGATAGCAACAATGTGTGGATGAGGCTGCGTGCTAAAGGAACAACAGAAAAACAAATACACAAACACACACTTACACATATGTGTGTGTGTGTGTATTGCGTGCTCTAAGTGATTTCAAACTATGCTACAAGACGAAGCAACCCGGCAGCCCCCATCGATAACTGCCACACCCTCCACAGCCTCAACTGTCCCCTCTCTACATCTCTCTTCATCACTCCTCTATCTCACTCTCTCTGTCTCCCTTTCTGCCTCTCGTCGGCTCAGTCACACGCATCTGTATCTTGTTTTGCTCGCATCGCGTCTTTAGCAAGTGATTTCAATTTAATTGACAGTCCTTGAACTTGACTTAAAGGCAAACACAACAGCAACAACAGCAACAACAACAACAACCACAACAACATCTGCAACAACCGGCATTTCATTGTGCCACACAACCTCCCTCTTGATCCGTCTGCTGCTCTACATGCTCCATCGTCTTCCTCTCCAGCTCCAACTCTGCTCCAGCTCCAGCTGCTGCACGCAGAATTCTCTGGCAAAAATTGTTGTTGCTGTTTCTCTTTGGCTTCCATGAAATTCTACGATCTATTCAACAAAATATATATATAAATAAAAAAAGTAAAAACAAAATGCTTACTGCTAAAAAAAGTAAAATAAAAAATAACAAAATTTTGTTATTTGTGCGTGCGCTATGCTCTTTCATTATTGTTGTTATTGCTCTCTTATTTATTTTTTTCTTAATTTATACATACGTATTCAAAAGACTTGGCGGGTTTTTTCGCCATATACCCTAATCTAAGAGCAAGCATATGAGTTATTATTAAGAACAAATATATTGTATATAAATATTTTATTTATATTCAATATAATACATATAGAAATATATATAGAACAAATAATATTTATATTTAGTAAATTCTATGCATATATATCGTTTATTGTGGGTCAGATCTTTATAGAATTATTTATTTAGAGTTCAGAGGCAAACTTGTGAGCTTTTAGCTAAGACTTTTTATATGAGATCCACGATCTATTATAAAATATACTGCTAAAACGCAATTTTTTCATTTAAGAAAGAGCATTCAATTGTCAGTCTTAGTTCAGATGTTTAGTCGTACATTTTTGCATTTTCATGTTTTGCTATTAGTTGACGAACTTGAAAAGCAAATAATAAAGACAGGCAAAGAGAGCTCTATTCAGAGAGAGAGAGAGAGAGAGAGAGAGAGAGCTAAAGAAGGAAAGAACGAGATAGAGATACACTGTGAGAGAGAAAGAAAGCAAAAGAGGCGTGGCTGCTTTATTCACGACTTTTAAGCAAAACCAAAATACATTTTTGTCGTCATATTCTTTTGGCAAAAAATAAATCTTATGCGATATAACAGACAAAATGTTTGCTAGCAACACGTAGATGACTGTAATATATATAATTTATATTGAAAGCATGCGTGCGCCACGCATTTTTCATGGATCAGACATAAAAGCATGTATATACCTATAAAGATGTAGATGTATTTATATATATATATATGTATATCTGTACATATATGCGAGTAAGCATCTAAGTAGCGAACATTTCATTCAGTGCGCGTCAATGAATGTGTATGTGAGAGTGTATGTGAGTGTATGTGTATGTGTGAGTGTGAATGGGCTTTAAGAAAAGATTGCCCCGTGTGGAGCGCGCCTCCAGTTCGAGCAGGCTTATAAAAATTCAATTATGACTCGGCAAAGTTGGCAACACGTGTCGATTTTCTATTTCGATAGTTTCGTTGGCTGCCAGAAGAAAAATACATAGACAGGTATTGTTATAAACTCTAGCTGTGTGTGTCTGTGTGTGTGTAGAGTATACGCCCCGTGGGCTCATAAAAAAATAAAATAAAATAAAAAAAAAAATAAAGAAACAAAAATCAAAATACAAAGCGCACGCAGCGCGAAGATAAATAGCCACAGGTGACAAAACGATATTCAAATGCATAACTTGATATTCAATAGATAAGCTGATCCAGAGCTCGTATAATAAAAGTAAATGAAGCCCACTCAACTCTGTGAGAGTGTGTTGGTGTTGTGTGTCTGTGAGTGTGTGTGAGCTGAAATAAAAACTTTCACCCGCAAATGATCTATGAACACAAAAGTCAAAGACTTTCGCATTCAAATCGATGAAGCCAGTAGCCAAATGCCTTCAAGTACGCACATCTAATTGCGCTCACAAATGGAACTGGAGAAAAAGCCCCGAAAAATATAATGAAATAAAACTGATTAGAAATCCGTGCTCGTCTATGGGAATTTGCAATTTACTTTCACAACAGCCAAATTCAAGTTCAGGGCAACATCCCATGCCTACCCACACACACATATCTATGACGTTTGCTATCATCAGACATCGATAAGTAAAAGTTCTCTATCTGCACAGTCTCTCCGAAAAGTGCGTGTGCTCGTGGCAGGGGCAGAGAGGAGGCAGGCGGGGCGGCAAGATTGTGTGGGCGCTCACAGTCAATAATATTTTGATTTCTTTTTGTGTGTCAATGAACTCGACTGAACTAAATTCTTTTTTTACGCTGCCTAGTTTTATTGGCTCTTTGTTTTAGACCCATTTAATTTTGTTTTTTTTTTTTTTTTTTTTTTTTTTTTTCTATTTCTATTTCTATTCTATTTGTGCGTGCCTTATCGCAAAGGCAATGTTGCGTAGGCCATGCGGGAATGCGTTTAGAAAAGAAAAGTTATGACAAATCTGCCTAGAATTGAAAAGTGCTTTTAAAATCCATTTAATTGCGTTGATAGCGTTTAGATTTTATTATGAAATCGGGTCAAGAGGTCGCACAGCTGGCTGTAAATGTGTCAGAAAGTATTAGATTTTCTTTGGCCGATGCAGTTGTAGGCGCAAAAATATTTTAAGGCGTTTATTAATTTGTATAATGAAACAAATTAACAATGAATTATTAATATAATGAATATTTACTTTGAATTTATATAAATCATAATATATATACGCAGTACATTCCATCAACAATCATTTGCTGATAAGAACATGGGCGGGAATCTACATATTCTGAAAAAGTACCGCTCGCAGGTCATCCCACAGAACGACAGTTCACTCAAAAGTGAATCCCACTTGTCTACGTGCGACTATAAAAGCTCCATGTCTGACCAGATGCCGACACAGTTGAATTTCGCAAGTCAAAGTATTCTCAACTTCAGCTAGGATGGCTTTTAAGAAGTGTTTCGCTCTGCTGCTGCTGGTCAGCTGCCTGGCAGCTCTGGTTTCAGCTCGGGTCGTTCCCGAACCAGGAAATGGCTCTCGAACTGTTCGAATAATTCGTCGCGAGCGTTCGCCCCAGCATGGCTCGGTGGTGGTAACGGCCAGCAAGGACAGGGAGACAGGCCGCCAGGCGGGTGTTCAATACAATCACAATATCTATACCAGTCGAGATGGACGTGGCAGCATCGATGCCTACGCGCATGCCAATAGAAACTTTGACCACAATCGCAACAATTTCGGTGGCGGCGTGCAAGGCAGATGGCGTTTCTAATAAACAAATTCATATGGTCGATGAATGATAATAATAAAGTGCAAATAGATATAGAAAAGCCGTGACTATTTACTTAAATCGGAATTGTGCTAGAAAATCGTGATTTTTGTACCAGCTGCTAATTTTGCTGATTTCGAAAATCTCCATAGATTATGCTGAGAGGTCTCTCTGAGGCCATTCCTCTGATAAGAAAGTCCGAGATGCATGGAACATAAAATAAATGGAATACATCTCTCTACAATATATTGTATTTGGCAGATAAGAAACAGACACAAAAGTTGTTGCTGCTTCAATTGAGACTTTTCCAATGTAGACCTAAGGCTCAAACCTGAAGCAGTCTTAATACGTCTGCCTATAGAACAGTCCGAAGTCAATATAGACAGACGCCTGCCAATGTTGGGACATATCAATAAAATGCATTGGCTATTTACTTAGAGCAATTGCCAGCAGCAACAAAAACAAAGCCAGCATATGTATAGGGAAAAAATAATAATAAAAAGAAGGGGAAGCTATATAACAAACATAAAAAAAAAGGAAGACAAACTATGACAGCTAGGCATACAGAATTTTAAATACTCTTTACAGCAATGTAAATTGTATGTAGATCAGAGAAAGGAAACTTAACTGAAGAGAAGTGCAGTCTGGTAGCGCTATTTGAAATTTGACAATCAACAGTCTGGCAACTCTGTCACTTTTTTAAATTAGCTGCGCTTGATCATCAATATGAGCTATTTTTGTAGCAAAATTCAATTGACAAATGGCAGCTACAGCACGTAGCTAATATGCCCGACGCCAGCTGACACTTGTAGAGTATACGAAGAAGTACTAAAAGTCATGAGTCGCTGGGTTCAATGCACTCTCCACTGGCGCTGACGTCGTTGTGTAACCAATAAAAATTGATTCTGTTGTTGCGTGCGAGCGGGGGCGACTCACAGGAGCAACAACAACAACGAATACACTGTGAGAAAGTCTGGACTGCACTTTGGGGTTGCATTCGGTTTTTATTGCTCGCTGAATGGAAACTTATCTATCTAGAAAGAAACGGTGCACATGAAATGCTCGCATCAACAGAAATGTAGGGGGTTGGCGAGGGGTTCTTGATTGCATGACTAACTGTAATTACTTTCGCTTTCCGTTTGCTCAGCTGGCAGATCAATAAAAGCAAAAACGAGCCTCATTCCAGAATTTAAAGCAATGAAATGTCGAAATGCTTGACCCCGCTCTCTAATTTACAATTGAGACACAAATTCCGTGAATAATTTTTGGGAAAGTGTTGTTGGCGGGGTGGCAGGCGGACAGGGCCTGGCGGAGGGTGTATACGAAAAGGAGGCAGCTGCATAGCAAATGACTTTCCATTTTCATTTAACAATAAGCAATCAATTGCAAATAGCAACAACAACAACAACAGCAGCAAATGCGACTCGGGCTGCAAGTTCAAAGCAAAGCTAACGATCTATTAGAAGAAAGTAAAAACAACTAACAAAACACAATGAGAAGACAAAGGCAGAGACGCCTCCTACACACCAGGTGAGACAGCCAGGTGAGCTAGCCAGGTGAGCTAGCCGGGGCGCAGCTGTCAGCTGATGCCAATCAGACAAGGCAACCAAGAGGCAAAGAGTGAGAGAGAGAAAGAGAGATAGCAAATGGGAAAATCCGTGTGCCGTTAACTGGTTTTCATTTTGGGCTTGGAAAAACCAACGCTCGTTGCCATTTTTAGTGGCAAAAACGCGGCGACTGCATCATAATGAAAGTGAAATGCATTGCGCAGATGGCAGCGCGATGCCAGTTACTAGATACACATGCAGAGAAAGAAAGAAAGAAAGAGAGAGAGAGAGAGAGGGAGTGGGATAGTGATAGCGATAGAAAGAGTGAGAGAGCGAGTGAGATAGCTTGACTGTGGCAAGTAAGTCAAGTGCAGTTTGCCGTTTGTTGCAGCATGAAGTGCCACCACAGACACGCACTCCAAACACACACACACACACACACACGCACAACTACGATTGCTACTTATGGTCAGAAACTTGCGCGGAATGCAAGCGCAACAAGCGGCGCAGGCGCGTCATCGACTGCCGCAGTCGCTGACTTATTTGGCATTTAACGTTAATTGGGAAGAAAAGCGTTGCCTGACAATTTGCATACACATTGATGAATTATGTCAACGGCAAGCAGCAGCATCAGTACCCATACAGCCACAAATATATAAATGTATCTTTATGCGTATGCTCAATGTCAGATCAGCGTTGAAGGCCGCTTGCAGTTTTCTCTGCACTTGAAGTTTTTATCTGCTGCATATACAAGACAATGATACATGCATGTACTTATTGATATACATTACACAGATACACACACACAAACATACGTACATATGTATGTATTTATGTATCTACATGTGAATGGGAGCTGTGTGTTATTGGTTCAATAACTTGCTTGACATTGAGAGCTTGCTGCGGCTGTTGCTGCTGCTGCTTTAGTTATTTTTGTTTATTTGCATTGCGGTAGGACTAAAGACATTAAATGGGATTGATTTAAGTGCAGATTCTAGCAAATATATATCAAGTCTCTGACTCTAACAATTCAAGCAGCTGCATATACCACAGTTCTTCTGCAGAGCAGCATCGAACTAGTTCTTTGAGTATCGTTCATAGCCAGATGGCAACGCCATCAGTAAAGATCATAAAATGTCATTTATCGATGATCAGTCAAATAATAAATTCAAAATAACGCATCTCTAGTAAAAGCAAATCAAAGTCTTTGGCATATCTAAAAAATAATGACATTTCGCTGCAATCGCATCGCTAAAAGTTAACCTCTATTTGTAAGCTGAAATGAATAATGTGCATAGCTAAAGCCCAGAAAACAGTGAGAGAACTTTAGCAGCAACAACATCGACAACAACAACAACAACAACAACAACAATGCAACATCGATTTACTACCTTTTGCTTTTATACGTCGGTTACATTTCACTGATTTTGAAAGTGAACGTTTGTGCGAGGCGGAATCGGAATTGGTATCACGACTTTGCACACTCGCACAGTGGGGCAAATGCAAATAGTCAGGCATCCATTGTCATGATTTGTTGTTATCATTTGCACACAATATTGTTGCTGTTGTTGTTGCAGTCGTTGTTGCTGTTATTGTCGCGTGTCTGCTGCTGATAAGCTTTTGAATGCGATTACTAAAACGCAATGGCGAATGCATTCCGCACGAAAAACCAAGTCAAAAAAACAAGTTGTAACTTGACCCACGTTGTTGTTGTTGCTACACTGTTGGTTATTGCTTTTGTTGGTCTTGTTGAATCAACAGCAGCGTGGGTGAAATCCAAGAGATACATATATTTTTTGGCATCGTATTTGCTGCTGCTGCTGCTGCTGATTTTACTTTTCCAACGCGCCTACAAATGATTTATAATATATTTTTGTATGCGAATTTTAATTTTTTCGTTAGCAGTAATACCCTGTAAAGTGCATAAGAGAAGGCATAACAAACTCAATAAAATACAATAGTAAAACACAATATAAAAGCTGTCAAATCTTTTGCCTAACTCTAACTAATACTTAAGTGAGGTTGCATAATATATGCATGCACTTTATAGAGCATCTTTTAGCTGCGCATACCCAGCCATTGCACCTCAACTTGATTTGTTTTTAAACTGATTTTTTGTCTTGCAAATACAGATACAATTTTAACTTGCATATCTCTTGAGTTACATATTTGTAGCGTCTGCGACTGCCGGATAGACAGCGACAGCAGCAGTAGCAGTAGCAGCAGCAGCAGCAGCAGCAGAGACAGAGACGACGACGCTGCGTAGGCAGCTGCATCAGGTTGACCCAGTTTTCGCTTTTCATACTCAGCCAGGCAGGCAGGCAGTCGAAGAGGCGAAAAGACGGGGCTCGTCTTTGTATCTGGTGCGGAATCGTCTTGTTTGATTTTTTTGTTTTTTTGTGAAAATTATATACGAAATGCAATTTTTAAGTAGACTTGTTTTATGTTTATGCATTAATTTATGGCATTTTGATGTTGCTGCTGCTGTTGCTGCTGAGGCAGCTGCTATTGCTGCTCGTAAATCGCTCAACGACGCTCAATCAATTTAACACACATTTTGCACAAGTAAATACCACTGCAAGACCCCTCACCCACCGTCCATCACCCACTCGCCATTTATTCCATTGACTGCCACGTAACCTGATAAAAAGAGTATATATATGTATATATAAGAAAAATTCCTACTAAACTAGTTTTTGCCTTTGAGTGCATATTCTTGTCTCGTTGACAATTTGCCACAATTTGTGCTTGCTACATTGTTGCGGCAGCATCATCATCATCATCGAATTAGCAATACAATGAGACGCAAATCAAGCAAAATTGTACCAGTTGCATGCGGCGCAAGTGGCGTATACGTGATTTGGGCAAATATTGCACATACGCCAAGCTGGCAAACGCCCATCTAATTATACATACATATATGTACGTACGGGGGTGCGGCTGGCACGCCATATAAATTACAGCTGCAGCTATTTCAGGAGAAGAAAAACGATACAAAATTTATATATATAAGTATTATTTATGCATATTTAATAATACCCAAAAACGCAGCAATAAACTTGCATTGTGAAATGTGAAACGCATATGCGCATAGCCAAGCTATAAATGACTATATATATGTGAGTGTATATATATTTGAAGCATGCTTATTGCTGCTTCTATATATAGCAAACCATATTTAAAGCACTTTCGTCATTTGCATTTTACAAATAAAAATAAACAGCAACAAAATGCAGCACTTGAAATCATACAAATTGGTCTCGCAGCAAATGTGGATTGTTTGCCACACACACATTCAATCAAGCACACACACACACACGCACACCTTGTCAAGGTAGGCTCGTCCCAAGTCAATGCACTTTCACACACACAATTTCATTTATCGAGCCTGTTGCCTGTTTGTAAATACATACATGTGTGTGCGTGTTTAAGTTTTGCAATATTTTCATTTTCATTTTCATTTCGAATTTTAATTTCATTTTCATTTCGCCGCGCGCACTCTCTCAATGCGTTAACGTCGACGCTAACGTTGGCGTCACGCTGCGCTGCCTTTGCGTCTATGTACAGCGTCGCAGTCGCAGTCGTAGTCGCAGCGTGGAGCCGCTGCTGCATTTTGCTGATCAATTTCACTTTCACTAATTATGTCACAATAAAAGCAAATGGCCAAGCGCCTTAATGATCATTAACCCGTCCATAACTCATCTACCTCTGCATCGCTCTCTCTCTCTCTCTCTCTCTTTCTCTCTCTCTCATTCTGCCTGCCTTTTCTCCCGCTTAGACCACCTACTGTGCCGCCGTCTAGACAATTGTCTAGCATTTTGTATTTTTGGCAATTGCGCAATATTTTTTTGTATTTTGTCTCATGTAATGTGACGCCCTCTTTTTATTATTTCACTGCATGTGTGTGTGCGTGAGATAGCGCAAGCTTTCAAGCTTTTTAGGGGGTTGCAAAGTTTTGTAGGGCGTTTGCCATTTCAATAGTGCCGTTAGCTTTTCGGCGCACTACTTATTTTGTTGTCGTAGGTCCCGGGCAATAAAAAAACAAAAAAAAAAAACTTAACTAGGCACCGCACCTAGCAAAGCTTTTTGCAAACTCTTTTATCAAGCAACTACAATTTCTACGCATGTCTCGATTTATGTTATTTTATTTTGGATTACTTGAAAAATCTACTACTATTTGCCAACAGACGAAAAGTGCAGCAGAAAGTGCAAGTTGGTGACTGCGCTGCTCTGGGCGACAGCATTGAAGCTTTTTTTTCTTTCTTATTTCTTATGTTCACGCTCTCTTTGCACTGCGCTCACGCTCTCAATCTCACTCTCCCGCTCTCTCGCTCTCTGGCTAAATTATTGGAATTGCACAAAGAAAAGTGAATCGTTGAGCGGGAAGCTCAGAGTCACAGATGCTATTGCATTTGTGTGCGTGCGCTGTGCGGCGATTGTGTAAGTTTTTACATTGAGGCAGCCGCAGCAGAGGCAGCGACTGAGAACAGCGACTGCAGCGTCTGCGGCTGAAACTGAAATTGAGACTGAGATTAACTCAAAAACTTGTTTTATGTCGCTAGTTGTTGTTGTTGTTGTTGATGCAACGCTTGACAACAGTGCAGCAGCAGGAGGAGGCAGAGAACGATGCAGCTGGGCCACCCCTAGCAACGATTTACGACCAGAGTAATTAGAGCAGTTGACGTTGCCGCTGGCGTTGGTGCTGACGTTGACGTCGCTGCGGCAGCGCTGCTGCATTAACTGCATATATAAAGCTTTGGCAGCGAGTGCACCGTTGCATTTGTGAGACTCTCAGTGTGTGCGTGTGTGTGTCTATGTGTGCGTGTTTTTGTATGTGACTGACCTATCTCAATGCAATGCGAGTTGTGCTGTTGCTTTTGTTACAGACACAAATACAAACACAAACACACTCATACTCATACTCACTCACACTCACACACACACTTACTGACACGCATATGGCAGAGCGAGCAAAACAGACGAATAGACAGACTGACTGACATTTGCGCTCATTTATCTTTTATTTTTATACATCTTATTGTTGTTGTTGTTATAGTAGTTGTAGTTGTTGTCGTCATTTGTAGTTGTTGCTGGCGTGCAGCGTGCATTGTTGTTGCTCGTTCACATCGCTTTCAGTTGTTGTTGTTTCTGCTGCTGATGTAGACAACATTTGCATTCATTGTACACTTTGCCCCCTTGTAATGCGTTTTTTATTGCAATATTATTTTTGTTGTAATGCAAAAAATTGTTTAAATGCTCGTTCATAAATTGTTTTCACACGCAATGCAAGCGACGAACTTGTTTTGCTGATCAGCTCAACTTGTTGTTGCTCTGATTCTTGTTGTCGTTGGCTTTTTATAGCTGTTAATCACTTTTGCTGTAATTGTTATGAGCCAACTAAACGTGCAGTTTGTGGTGTTTGTTGTTGTGGCTGTTGCTGTTGCTGTTTGGTGTTGTTTTGTATTTTTATGGCCAGCATTTTGCATTTAAATGACGCTGCTCTGCGAAACAAGCAGTTAATTAAGATGGAGGAGCCATACTTATAAACACTGTCTATATCAAAATAATTTGTGCTTAATATAGCTAACTATTTTAATTGGTTTGCTGTTGCAGTTGGAGAAGCTTCATTTGTTGTTTAAATTGAAATTATTTGGAACTAAATAACAGAAAATACTTAGACGGGGTTCAAAGTTAATGCCAGGGCTGAAAGCCCACACTGAAGTTCTTTTAAAAATTTATTTCAGGGCTGGAAAACCAATGTAAACTGTTAAGCAGGGACGCATCGCAAATAAAATAATGAAACTGAAGTTGAATATTTAAATATGATTTTAAAATAAAATAATGCTTAAAATCAGCCTGCAAAAGCTAAAAGTTTTTGTCATACTTTCCGTTAAAAGGTTTACAAACTTTAGCAAAGAAAAATATATAATTGAAGCGCAGTATGATTTCATACTAAGACTTGAAAGCACTAAATAACTATCTAAGAAGTTCCATTTGAAGTTCCAGGAAAATGTATTTAGCACCAGGTCAACAAATCCAAACAAATAAATCTTAACATAAGCGTTGTTCTGAAGAATCAATAAGTCAATTTACTTTCAAGAATTTACGAAATCTCTTGACATGCTTACATATTTTATTAATTGTATTAAAGCAAATATTTAGACTATATTATATTTAAATAAAAATTTCTATTAGAATATATTATTTAAATGCTATCATTACTCACAAATTTCTCTAATCGTTTGAAGCTTTTCGCTTATTTTGCAGCCAACAGTCCAACAAATGCCAACTTCAACTAAAGTAAACAATAAGTAAGTAAAGTCAACAAGCACAAAAACTGAATACGCATTCGCGTATTAGGGCCCAGCCTTAAATAAACACTTAATTTAAAATGTAACGCCAAAAAAAGGCAGTTAAAAAATCATAAACCAAAAATGAAAAAAAAAAAAACGAAGCAACAACCCAAAAAAATACAACAAAACAAAGAGAAAAAAATTATTAACTTACGCACGCAGAATTTTTAAACAATTGAAAATATTGTTGAAGTGTGTGGGTAAGCAGGAGTGAAAGAGAAAGAGAGTTGGCCGAGGCTGGGCCAGGTAGGCGAAAAAAGTGCGACGTAAAAAACTGTTAAGTACGTTCATAAACAAATAATGATGATGAATAAGAGACCTACTCAAACAGAGCCCAGTGACTAGTTCTATGTGAGGGAAATCGTAACTTCAGTCCGTGTCCCTAGGCAAACGCAAACGCACTTGACACTTTGAGTGTGGTGCGATGCGAATAGATTTCATCAGTGCGAAGCAACTAAATATTATGCGAAGCTCAGAGTATTTGGAGTGTCTGTCTGCTGGCAGCTAATTAGGCGTTAATTGCAAAAACCAATGCACATCAATACACTTAAAAAAATGAGTCTCTTGCGAAATTAAAAAAAGGGAAAAAATCAGAAAGAAAGAAGGAAGCAGCCAAAAGAAAATGTTGAACAATTTATAAGACTTCAATTAGCATTATAACGGTACCGACATTTAAGTCAAGTTAACACCTCAACGCACCTTGTTCACTTACCGTACGAACCCCTGGCCCTTGGCCAGGACCTGCAAAAGAAAAAAGCCGCTTAAATCAGCAGCTCAATCAATCAGAAGAAAAAAAGGTTCTCTTTAAATTAAGAACAAATATTTTAGCTTCTACTTATTTGTTCTGTTTTCCTTTTGACGAAGACAGCGCTGACAGCACAGTGGTTAAAAATGAATTTGTTGAAAAAAATTATTACATTTTATACATAAAATCAATTTATGAGCAAAGATTTGATTAAAACCCGAACTTCAATTAGTTCACAATTATCTGAATAGTGAACTGAATGCTCGATAGGTTCATAATTCAAATATTTGAATTGTGAACCGCCAGTTCGATAAATTTACATGCGAATTGTGAGCTGGAAATGAACACATTTATAGTTCATATTGTTATAACTGCTTCATTCTGTCATTATGATTAAACGCTAATTAAATATTTGTATTTTTGCCCACTGTGCATCGAAATGACAAATGTAAATTGTGGCGGGCAAGCAAAAGGCAAACGCTTGAATTTATTTTATTTTTGTCGGCAATATTCTTAAATAAATTTGAACAACTTCTTCTGCTGTTGCTGCTGCTGCTGCTTCAGTTGGTTCGGTTTTTTTCTCTGCTTCTTCAGCTTCTTTTTCGTCTGATCTGCGCGCCAGATACGGCCAGGTATATACACACATATATATGTTTATATACATATACCTGGCAGCAGTTCCCGACTTAAATCAGAGTTCTCTTAAAATGCATTTTTGATTGCATTTCATTAGGTTCGTTCGTTTTCTCATCTATCCTTCTCTTTTCCACCAATTCTCTCTGTCTCAGTCTTTTTTGATTTTTGTATCTTTATTTATTTAATTTTTTTTTTATTTTTTTCGGCTCTTTCGGTCATTTCAAAAATTTATGCACACTTCGCTGCCATTTTGAGATTGTTCATTTTTTTGTTCGCCTTTTCGTACATTTCTTATATATATTTATATATATTCCGATATATATATGTATATACGTTTTTTTTATTTTTTTTTTAGCTTTCGTTTTGCGCTGCTGCTGTTCTTTTGCTTCATTTTGGTTTTTTTTTCTTTTTGGCATTTTTAACAAGCGCCGCCAAAAAGGAAGTTTGTTTTTTTCTCATTTATTCTTGATATACCCTGTACGAATTGACAATGCTTAAGATGGGATATTCTGCCAATGTAAGCATTAAGTCAGTTAGCTGACAACTGTGATACCCTAAAGATAAGTTTTATAGAAGACTATTTAGAAATTATTTCCAAGCTAAACATAAACTAAGCTCTCATTCTAAATTTATAACAACAGAACAAATAAATAAAATAAATATAAATAAATAATATATGGAACAATTCACTTATTAGTAAATTATATTAACATAAATCCATAGATTTAAATAGAAGTTAGCAACTATTGAAATTATCCACAAATCAGCTAAGAGATATCTGCCAATCGTTCAATGTTCCGTTGTTTTTGTTTTGTCTTCTTTTGTTGTTGTTAAAAGTACGCATAAAGAAAAGCAACTGCTGCGCACAAAATAAATAAAATATATAAACTAAAGCCATGTGCAAAAACTTTTCAGTTCTGTTTTTTTTGTTCCTTTTCGTATAACGCTTTGGCTTTGTGAATGCCCTTTAGAGCGGGGAATATTGACTCAGAGATGCGTTTAGCTGCATTTTCTAGAAATAATATTAAACAATACATTTATTATATGCAAACTGGTTTTATCATTGTTTATAATTTATTTGAGTAAATAATCAAAACTTGTTTCGGGCCCAGGCAAATCAAATATATTTAAATTATATGTCTGAAATATATGTAACTGTGAATGTATATTTAAAGTGTATAAACATTTCGCTGCATTGAAATTGAAATACTTCGCATGCATGTTTACATTGTTGTTTCATTTGTTGTTGTTCTTCTCAATTCTTGTTGCCACACCTTTTGTCATCGTTCCATGAATCATATATTCATATATACAGATAAGTATATATATATATTTCTGTCGGAACATGCGTGTTCCACTTTAAAAACCAAATGTACATATAGGTAAGACAGTTAATCGTGATCGTACATTTCCAAACAGCTCGAATAACAATAAAAATAATTGTTTTATAATCCGAGTTTTTGTTTGATTTTTTTTTTTTTTTTGTCTGGATTTTGGTCACATTTTCATGTTTTGCTATAATAGGATTACAATGCCATAAAAAAAATGTAAAGCCCATGAATCACTTTTGGAAATTAAAAAACTTATAATATGATGCAAATTAAATTTAATAAAAATAAAGGGAGCACCAATTATTATTTTTTGTCACTTTACGATAAAATGAGACTCAAAGCAAATATATATATTATAAATGTTATATATTATAAATGTTAAAATTATAATTGCGATCAATATCATAATTAATACTTAATTATCATTAACATTAGCATGATTATTTTAATTCTCAGCATTTTTATCATTATCTTAATGAGCAATATAAGAATTATATGTGCTATTAACAATTTTATAAACAATTCATAAAGTTAACATATTTTGGATCAGCTTTAAGTAACACAAATTTGTAGACAATACTTATTAAATACTTGAATATTAGTCTTATTAAATTGATTATAAAAACAATTATAATACTTAATAAAAATAAAAACAAAACTGAAAAATATATAAATAAAAAGGAAATAAATAAAAAATAGGTAACACAAATCTATTACCCCTCACCCTGCGACCAATCAGCAGGAGATCTAGAAATCTACTAACGAAAGTCCGCCAAAGGCTCGCCTTTTATGAGCCGAGCAAATGCCACTCAAAATAGAAAAGAGCTCAATAGCCTTTTATTGAGTCAGTTCGCGTTTTACGCTCAATTAATTAGAGTAAGAAAATGCCATTGACGCAGAGCCAAGAGACGCGTGAGCTTGAATCGACTCAAGTCTTCGACCTGCTTAAACTAATACTTACATACATACTTGTGTATGTTTATAGCGTATAGGGCATTCATTATAGGAAAAAGAGAGCAGCTTCAATTAGATTAATATATATGTATGTATATGACATATGAAATACATGCGATTCACTGACATACATGCAAATTCGTATCAAAGACGCATATGTATTTGTTTTATCTGTATGTAAATATGGTAAACAAATTTTGTTGAATTATTTTTTTTGTTATTCTCTCGCTTCCGACGCGTCGGTCTAAAGTTTTGTTAAAAAAAAATTAAAATAAAAAAAAAAAAAAACGAAACAAATTCGCAACAAAATAAAACGCTCAACTTTGTTGTTGTGTGTTGAATTGGTTTTAATTTCGGTTTTCGGCTTTCGGTGTGAAGGTCAAAGTCAAGGCGACAAAGCAAGAGAAACAAAATTGAATCAACCATAACAACAACTACAACAAAAGCCACAAAACTGCTGATAGCTACTCAAATATGAAGTTGAGCAGCGTATGTGACGCATTGTGGAAGGAAGGAAGCTACTTTGCCCCATGACTATCCTATTGCCAACTATACAGGTATATATATAGCTATTCATATCGCTTGGGCTGCATGTGAATCAAGCTGTTTACAAATTGAATTAATTGTAATACTATACGACCTATCACGCTATTGAAAGCTGCTCCTTAATCTTGTGCTTGGTCATTAGACTCTGGTGAAAAAAGTGTTATAAATATATTTTAATGAAATTATTATGATATTATTTTCTTAAAAGAACTCTGAAACTCTGAGTTCGGCTCGCTCATATATATGTGGATAGAAGCATTGACGAAAAGATCTAGATGGACTCAGCTCGTCTTCCTCTTGAAGATCATCCGTTTATCTTTAATATCCTCAAATTTACCCAAAATTTTGCGCATATACTCAATTATTCTCCACTTTTTTACTATTTCTGAAATAGATTACTTTTCCACGGCAATTTTCAAAAAAAAAAGAAAAAACTTTGTGAGCTTCTCGACTAATAATAAATGGCCACATAAAGCAAGAGTTGCAGACAAGTTCTAAATGATTTCTATGCTAAAAGTGAAATGTGGCTAAACCACTTTTTTTTCAGTTTAGCTCATTATGAAGATGGTAGCATGATAATGGCCGGCACTGGGACTCCAACCACGACTCCAGCTCCAGCTCCAACTCTGACTCTGACTCTGACTCTGTGTGCAACTCTAGCTCGGACTTGTGCTGGGGCTGCCAACAACAATTCTTAGTTTAACTTCGACTTTGAGTGTGTTGTGGCTTTTGCTTTGTGCTAGTCTGCAATTTACTTTCAATGCTGCTTCTAAGCGGCAACAACAATTGTTGTTGTAGCTTTCTACTGTGACTTTTGTTGCTGGCACTTGTTGCCGCTTGTCAGCAACTGTTGTCGCTGTTGCCTGTGTGTCTGGTTTGTTGCATGTTGGCATGCGGCGGCAACTGAGCTGCTTGGCATGCAATTTGCAATAGTTGCGCTTGCGCAATTCAAATGCACACACACACACAGACACACATAGTCACACACACCTGAGCCAAACAAGATCGCGTAATAACTTAGTCAGCAACAACAGCAGCCGCAGCAGCAGTTACGTCGTCTTGGCCAAGACGGAAGACGGAAGATGTGGCAAACACTTGGCTGCCCCCAACAGCCACTGCCTTGCCTCTGCCAGCAGCAGCTGGCGTAGCCACAAAAACCGGAAAAACGACACGCACTGAGTGTGGCAAGCATTGAGACGCTGTCGCCGTCGCCGTCGCCGTTGCCGTCGTTGTCGTCAACCGCCTTCAACTGCAGCACGCCGGTTAACGTATTTCCCCATCGACATATCGATTCTAGGCATCAATATTTATCACTCAGCTCAATTGAAATGGAAACCCAGGGTATGTGACTGTGACTGTGACTAGGTTTCGTAAAGGCTTTAATTGCATTGATTATGATTGACACGAATAAATCAGCAGCAAATCAAACGTTTCTAGTACATTTATGTAAGCAGAAATACAAATTGAGCAGCAATTAACAAACAAATTAAACCAAATTTAAAACAATAATAGACAAATACACACATACTAGACACACACACACACACATTCATAGAGGGCTTAGAGCGTGTAGCACTGGCAGCTCTAGCGGCTCGTTCAGTGACCAGGATGAGTTCAATGTGCTTTACCTGTCCTCAATGGTCAGGTACTTGGGCAGCATTCTCTCTCAACTGTGGAACTGGTAACTGAGCAGCCAACCCAGCAAACTAGTCAACCAGCCGGCCCTTCTTGGCCAAGTGCATAGGCCAACTGCAAAAGAGGCAATGCAATCTGCTTTGCATATTTGCCAACTGTAACTGCAACTACAACTGCAACTGCAGCGAATGGGGCATTCGTATCAGTTTAAATGTTTGCTATCAAGTGTAATCAGCTAATTGCATTTAGAGTTTCAGCTTACAGCGTAAACAGAACATAAATTCAATCACATTTCATATACTATTGCCAAAGAGTTGTAAATCTTAGGCTCTTTAACATTCTTTTGCAATGTTAATATTAACATTTCAATCGATGTTATCTATGAGTACGCTTAACATTGACAAAAGCTGTTAACATTTTGAGCCCCAAAAAAGGATTACATTAAGAGTAAAGAAATTCTATTTATGCAAAGAACAAGTTAGCTGAAGTATTTTGAACAATTAGTAAATGTTCAAAAAGAACGCAATTAGAAATTTGCGTAAAATGCGCAATTCATTTAGAACACTCAGCTGCACGACTAAGCCTATACCCTATAGCTGCCAAAAAGATATCAAATTCTAACAGCATGAGCTGCATGTATTTATATATATATATATATATGTTTATGTATATAGACTCATATAATGAGCTCTCTAGATATTACGAGTGCCATATTATATGTACATTCCATTTATGATTGCATTTCAACTAGTTGCCATCTCTTTCGCACTCGCATGTAGTCAATTTCACTTTCATTATCAGCGTTGAGTTATTGTGATAAGATTTCGACTGCAGCAACTGCGTTTGCAGAGAAAGGCAGAGAAAGTCTATGAGAGATAGAGTGTGAGAGAGAGAGAGAAAGAGAGGGGGGGAGTGAAAGGGAAGCGAGTGCTAGCAGAACTTTATTGTGTCATAGCTTTTTATACATATTATAATATTCCACATACTATATGCACAAGCCTCATAGAAGTGGGGCCATAAAAAAAGTTGAGACTCTCTAAAAGAGCAACAAAAATTTTGAATATTTTTTTTTGGCTGACATTGAAAATGTTGACAACAAACAAAATAAAAATAGGCAAAAAGCAAAAGAAATCAAATAAAATAAAAGCTAGCGAGAGATACGAACAGAATGCGATTTATACAAACTGTTTTAATATTTGCTTTTGCAAATAATTATTGAAATTTATAAAATTATTATATATAGTTCATTAGAAAAATGTGCAAATCTTGTTTAACGATCTAATCTTTGACTTTTTTTTAAATATTTATATATTGATTATTGTTTTTATAGTATATATATATATTTTTGATGATTTGAATATTTTCTTCCAAGTATTTTGTTTTTATAGAATTTAAATTAATTTAGTTCCAATTCGAATTTGCACAAAAGTTTCAAATATTAATTTCTAGCAACTCGTTTGCCTATCTTAAAGACTTATTCTTTATATAAGGCATTTATCTTCATTAAATGATATTCTTTTAAACATCACACAAATCTAAAAGTAATTTCTGCTCTGCTATAAAAACAAGTTGAATAATTTTTCGATGTTATTTTTTACAGAGATGTTTTAACAAATATATACTTCCAAATGCATATATTATTTATTGCATATATGCATTATATATGTGTATATATTTGTATTATATATTTATAGTATACATTTATGATAAATCTTTATAGCATATCTTAGCTTATCGTCATGGAGTATATTGGCCTTGATTAGATGACCCATTAAACATCTCGCATTTTCTAAAATTTACACTAATATCAATTGGGAATTCCTTTACTAATATACTACATTTTATTAATAGAAACAAAAAAAAAAAGAAAAAGTCTAATCAATTAACCTTGAAAGCTTATCAAAAACAAAAGTTTTTTTGGCAAAAAAAAAATTCTATTGCAACTTTTGCTTTTAATTTTTGTTTCTTTTTTGTTATATGGACTGTACTATATGTGCATATATATAGCTCTGGCTGTAGCTGTGGCTGTATCTGTGCACTGCGTTTTGTTGACGCGCTTTGTATATATATATATCTGCATGTCTATGTGTGTGTGTGTGTGTGTGTCTGTGTGTGTGTGTGTGTATGCATGAGCTGATAAGCCGCTGTCTCAGTCCCAGCGACTGCTGCTGCTGCTGCTGGCGCTGCTCCCTTTCAGTATTTACTTTGAACGCGCTTTTAATTGGTTTTTTGTGCTACAAATTTTTTATTTATACAATTTTTCCCCCGTTGCGTTTTTTTTTTTTTTTTGCAGTCTGCGTTTGAGCTTCGTTCGCTTAGTTTGATTTTTAACGCCTCACAGCGAACGTGCGTGATTTGCTGTTTAGTGAATTGAATGTTTTATAATCGATTACCGAATACATTGTAATTGCGGAATATGAAATTCAATACAGATTATTTGAGTGCATTAAGAGTCTAGATGACATGAATATATATATTCAAAGTATATATGTATGTTATGTTCATATGCAAATATACGGCGTAAAATATTATGTTGCCTAACCAAAAGGCGCGTGCATATAAAAAGCCTTTCTCTGCCATTCTCATATATGGTATGCGCAGATTGGGCAAATGTTGACAAATTAAATTGAAGTTAAAGAGCAGAAATTGATAGCATTTCTTTTTAATGTGTGACTTTAAATGAAGACTGAAACAAAAGAAGAAAAGTATTAAAATACATACTATATACATATTTAAATATATATTTATATATTTTAAACACAAATTTCGTTTATTTCTATTCCTTTTTTTTTTTCTAAAAATAAATCCACTTATTTTAATATATCTTATGATTTCCTTTCTCCGCACATAGATAACACTGCCATATTGCAACACTGAAGTAACTGACGACGAACAACGCGAACAACAACCAAAATCTACCTCGTTGCTGGCCAGGCACAACAACTAAGCGCACACACTCAACACACACACACACACATATACAGACTACAGAAAACTTGGTCAGGGAACAAAAGAATTGCATTTGAGAGATTCGAGTTGAATGCATTTCCAATGTAGTTGCAGCCGCCACTTGCTTAAGTAAAATGGAACAACAAATATCCCAGAAACACTAAAAAAAACAAAAGAAGCCAAACGAAGCAGCAGCAGCAGTAGCAGCAGAGGAAGAACTGCACGCATATAGAGCTCTCGTATTAACGATCAACTGCAGCAACAGTCAGCGAGTGTGTTTCACATTACGTATACGCAGCGTGCAGCATGCTGAGGAGTCAAGGCGATGTTGAGGCGCCGCCAGCTGCAGCGGCAGCCAATGGCCAACAGAGGCAGTCAAAGCCCAGCAATGGTCACGCCCATCAGCAGCAGCAGCAGCAGCAGCAACAACAACAGACCAACGGCAATGGCAATGGCAACGGCTATCATCAGAATGGGGGCGGTAGGCGTGACTCGTCGCAGGCATTTACGCCGCTGCTGGCACAGCACAACAGCACGAATGGGGGTGATGTGAGCGCAGCCACGCCCACAACGCCCACGACAATGCTGTACGAGAGCACGCCGAGCAACAACAACGAGTGGAAGGCATCGGAGGACATAAACAATCTGAAGAACGGCCTGCTGAGCAACAACAATGGCAATGGGCACAGTCTGCGTGAAAAGTATGCGCACGAGCAGGCACCACTGACTGGTGGCTACAAGCTGCCTCCTGGCAGCGGCGGCGGCAGTGGCGGAGCACGCGGCAGCGAGTCCGAGGAATCGGACTTCGATTCGGATTTGAATGGCGGCGGCGATGAGGGCTCCAATTGTGGTCTCTTTGGCTGCCGGCCACGCTGGGCGCGTCGCTTTGCCTCGACGCACGTGTTCATGGTGGTGTTCCTGCTGGCCTACATACTGCAGGGCATGTACATGACGTACTTCGTCTCCGTGATCACCACCATTGAGAAGCTCTTCCAGATCAAGTCGAAGACAACGGGCTTTCTGCTCAGCGCCAGCGAGATGGGCCAGATCAGCACTGCGATGCTGCTTACCTATTTCGCGGGGCGTGGCCACCGCCCACGCTGGATCGCCTGCGGCATGGTGCTGTTCTCCATTGCAGCCTTCGCCTGCGCCCTGCCCCATTTCATTTTCGGCGAGCAGCTGATGCAGTCGAGCGTGTTCCTGCAGCCACAGACGCCGGCTACGAGCGCCTTGTCCTCCCTGTGGAACAATGCCACAGATCCGAATCTCTGCACGCTGGGCGGGAACGGCACACTGGCCGGCAGCGAATGCAACGAGCAGCGACAGCTGGAACAGGCATCCCACTCCAAGATCACGGTGATCGTGCTCTGCATCTTCTTTGGCAGCCTGCTCAGCTCGGGCATCGGCCAGACGGCTGTGGCCACACTGGGCATACCCTACATCGACGACAACGTGGGCAGCAAGCAGTCGCCCATGTACATGGCCGTCACGATTGGCATGCGCATCCTGGGCCCCGCCTCGGGCTTCATTGTGGGCAGCTTCTGTACGCGCTGGTATGTGAACTTCGCCAATCCTGGCTTCGATGCCAGCGACCCGCGCTGGATTGGCGCCTGGTGGCTGGGACCCGTTGCCATTGGCAGCCTCATGCTGCTCGCCTCCATTGCCATGTTCTCGTTCCCCAAGCAGCTGCGCGGCAAGCAGCAGACACAGACAGCTGCCGCCGTTGCCGCCGCTGCTGCCGATCCGGAGGAGAAGCCCAAGCTGAAGGGTAAGTGGAATGACGAGCTCACATCTCACAGTAGCTAACTCTATGAAATCCTCTATAGATTTCCCCAAGACTGTGCGCCGTCAGCTGAGCAACGATATACTCATGTTTCGCACCGCCTCGTGCGTATTTCACCTGCTGCCCATTGCGGGTCTCTACACATTTCTGCCCAAGTATCTGGAGACGCAGTTCCGGCTAGCCACCTACGATGCGAACATGATCGCCGCCTTCTGCGGCATCCTCGTCATGGGCATTGGCATCGTAATCTCAGGTCTATTCATATTGAAGCGCAAGCCAACGGCTCGCGGCGTCGCCGCCTGGATCGCCTTCACAGCGCTCGTCTACTCTGCCGGAATGATTATACTCATGTTCATTGGCTGCAGCACCAACGATTTTGCTGGCTATAAGGCGGGCGATGCCAACAGGTGAGCGTAGCAGCAGCGGCAGCAGCAACAGCTCTAAGAGCAGTATTTATTATATACTTTTCTTTTTCTTTACAGTCCCGCCATGATTGAGCCCGCCTGCAGCGCTGCGCTCGACTGTACCTGTGATAAGGAGAATTTCGCACCCATTTGCGGCACCGATGGCAAAATGTACATCTCGGCCTGCCATGCCGGCTGCAGCAGCTCCCAGCTGCGTTTCAGCGACAATCGCACACTCTACACAGATTGTGCTTGCATTCCAAATGGTAAACTCTCTCTCTCTCTCTCTCTCTCTCTCTCTCTTATATAGTATATATATTTTCACCATTTTCTTTCATTTTCCAGTTGCTGAAGCAGTTACTGGTTACTGTGATAATAACTGCAAGAACTTCATCTACTTTATACTGATTTTTGCCATTTGCGTATTTATGCATTCCACCTCTGAGGTGGGCAGCATGCTGCTCGTCATGCGCTGTACACATCCTAAAGGTAGGAGTCAGCTAACTAAACTAATACAATATACGAGATTCTGTTGCCTATCCAACAGGCGCTTTTGAGTGATTGAAGAAGCATCTATAATAAACTGTACTTTAACCACTTGACATCTCTCTCTATATCTAGATAAAGCCATGGCCATGGGCGTCATCCAGTCAGCCATTGGCCTATTTGGTAATGTTCCTTGTCCGATTATCTATGGTGCTGTGGTGGACTCAGCCTGTCTCATCTGGAAATCGGTTTGCGGCAAACATGGAGCCTGTTCGCTCTACGATGCGGACACCTTCCGGCAATACTTTTTAGGTAAGTTCGAGTAGCTTTACCAGATAAGAGGCACTGCAACTCTTTGTCTACTGCAGGCATTACGGCTGGCATTATGTTTTTGGCCTTCCTCATGGATTTGGTGGTTTGGCGTAAGGCGCATCGCATTGATATTGCGCCGGATCAGCAGGATGGCACAGCGAATGCGACAGCCACACGCTTGGATGCATCCGAGTCCAAGCAGCCCATTGCACCGCCACCGGATACGACGGTATAAGCCGTGCAAATACGAAAAAGGAAACAAACAAAAACACCCACACACACACAAACACCCACACACATACATTGCAAGATTTCCAATAAATGTTTACCTTAATTGTTAATTAGTTATCATTTTGTCTAGTTTTGTAGCCTAGTGCAAGAGTTATGTATTTAGTTAAGCGGTCATATGTGGACCTCAAGTAAATTAAAAATTCGCTCATACATAAAATACGTACGTACATGCTTATAACATACAATTATATATAAACAAATTATTCATGTAAATCTCAACGTTATAAAAATGTAGAAATTGTCTAACTACATCTGTTTAGAGTTACATCTAATATAATTATATCAGCGACCATAATTTACAAGTAAAACATTTATTATATATACACACACACAATACGAAAATCTATATAACTTTATGTATGTTTTTATGTATGTATCAATATATATTAATATATTATGTATACATTTAATATATAATTGCAACCTATCTGTGGTAGTTAAATTTTAGTTAAAATTCAAAATAAATGTATAAGTTTGTCATATAAAAGAAATACGAAAAGAAATTAATGGAAATATAAATTATGTTTAAAGTGTAACGATTATTTTGCTTTTGAATTTGAATTTGAGTTGAGTACTGTTAAGCTTATCGATAATGCACACATATCGATAGACAGTGCTTGACATTCGAGTTAACAGACTGTAAACATAACAGCCTGCTGACACAACATTCAACTTTTAGGCATAAAAGCTTCGTTCGGTAACATAGAGAGAAAAAATTATAAATTGTTTACAACTAAAAGTTTGTTATCAAACAGTAGCAGAGAACGATAGTGAGAGCTCGTTAGCATTGGCATTATGGACGTTCTGAAGCACTTAAAGAAAGGTAAGTTTCAGTGTCACCTAAAAGAGTCTCAGGCTTCAAGTTCCATCGATACGGCATCTTGAAATGGTTAAGGCAGATACAGAATATAGTTTCCCATGACACACATCATAGCCCATTGATCTATCCGCTATGCTTTATGAATGTGTCACCAACAGGTTCGCCCAAGCCCGAGCTGCCCAACGATGACATCTTGCGGTTCTACCTCATGCGCTTCTGCCCCTACTCGCAGCGCGCTTCGCTAGTGATGGCTGCCAAGCACATTCCACATCACAAGATCTACATTGATCTGACCGAGAAACCCGAGTGGTACACCGATTTCTGCCCCCTGGGCAAGGTGCCCGCTATTCAGTTGACCGCTGTGGCTGGCCAACCAGCTCTTGTAGAATCACTAGTCATTGCCGAGTATCTGGATGAGCTGTACCCGGTGCGAAAACTCTTCCCAGAGGATCCCTTGCAAAAGGCTAAAGATAAAATACTTATTGAGCGCTTGTCACCCGCCATCAATGCCGTGTATCCGGTGTTGTTCACCAAAGATCCACCAGCAGACGCATTGACTAATCTTGAGAATGCTTTGGATGTATTCGAGGAGGAGCTGACCCAGAGAGCAACGCCCTACTTTGGTGGCGCACAAATTGGAATGGTGGACTACATGATCTGGCCCTGGTTCGAACGCATCTCCGCACTCAAACATGTGGTGCCCGAGCAATATGAGCTGGACAAAGAACGCTATGCAAAACTGCTGGATTGGGTCGATCTGATGGCCCAAGATGAGGCCATCAAAGAAACGGCGCTGGATAGCGAAACGCATGCCCAATTCATGGTCACGCGCCAGGAAGGCCAGCCCAACTATGATGTGGCCTTTCCAGTTGCTGCAGAATGAGATTATAGAAAACATTAATGGAATGATACAGGCTGAATAATAAATTACTCTTGGAATATGATCGTAATGTGTCCTGGACAGAATATGTCTAAAGTATTATTTATATTGCTTTGCTCTGTTTCTTGTAGGTGGAAAAAAAAGCTAGTTTGTTTTCTAGACATGATCTGGCTTTACTCCGAGCTCAATGAGTTGTTGGCTCTTAAGAACTCTACAACTGCAGATTAAAGATAAAGCTTTTAAGGAAACCCAGTTATAAACTTGCTGTTCGAGATTAGCTCAAGCATATTTATTGCCGCCTTATTAATGGATACAGCTCAGACATCCTTGACCAATAGATTGTAGTTTGGTTTGCCAGCGCTGCGCGTGCGCAAAAACTCGGCCTGCACCTCGGCTTCCATGTAGAAGGCCATCACAGCAGTATCACGTTTCATGCGTTCCCGCCACTCCGTCTGCAAAGGAACGATGAGATTTGAGAGCAGCAGTGAATGGACTTAGGCACTCACCAGCTGTGGAAAACGTTTCTCATCATAGTTGTAGTCGTCGCCGCACTGCAGTTGTAGCAGCTCCAGTCGCTCGCACCAAGGCCAGATCATGTAATCCAAGATGCCCGTCTGTTCGCCGCCAAAGAAGAGCGTGCCACGCCTGCTCAGCTCACGCTCATATATATCGAGGCCGCGCCAGAAAGGTTGCAGGTCGCCGCCGTCCGAGGCCTTGAAGAAGGCGCCGAGAACTGGATTGAAGCGTTCGATGAGCAGCTTCTCCTGCACTTTTTTTAGCGGATCACGCGGATAGAGCGGACGCAGTGGATACTGCTCGTCCAGATACTCGCATATGAGCAGCGACTCGGTCAGCACGGGCGGACCTGGCTCGCGCACCAGTTCCAGCGCTGGCACCTTGCCCTCGGGATTCTTTTCGAACAGCCAGTCTGGTTTCTCTGTGAGATTTATGTAAATGCTGTGATATGGTATCTGTTTGGCATCCAAGACCAGGTGCACGCGCTGGGCAAATGGACAGAAGCGCATAGAGTAAAGCCTTAAAATGCCATCCTCGGGCACATCGGGCGTCCCAGAGCCTACAGAAGAGATTCGCTGAGTAACTGGAACTAGTGCGTGGAGCTGCTTACCTTTAGCCAAGTGTCTGCCGCTGCTCATGATGTGTGCTGTACGATGCGAGACGCAACTGGTGCTTGGAGCTCAGCTAATCAGCACCTTTATAAGGTTTTCAATCGAGGTGTGCCCTTCGCCGCAGGTGTGCATTACCGTGCTGAACTTGGTGGGCTGTGTGCGAACGATAACCTTTGAGGCTGACACACATTAAACCCGTACAGTGAAGCCTCATATAACCAGACATCAGATTATTAGTTACTTATATTCTATAATCATTCATCTTAATGTTAAATATTGCATTTTTTATTAGCATAAACCGAAACCGAAAAAGTAATTAATATAAATGTTGTACAATAACGCCGATCTGAATAAATCAACGAGACAAATAAGTAATTATGTCTCAGGCAAGCATATCGTAGTTGGCGTTGCCGGCTTTGCGGGTTCGCCAGAACTCTACATGCTGCTCAGGCGTCACATAGAAGGACTTCACCAATTCATCCTTCAGCATGAGCTCAATCCAGGCATTGAGCTTGCCGAAGCGTTTCGCATCAAAGTTATAGCGATCCTCGAGTACAGATTTGAGCACAGGTAAACGCTCAAACCAGGGCCAGATCATGTAGTCCACGAAGCCTGGCTTGCTGCCAGAGAAGTAGGGCGTGCCGCGCTTGCCCAGCTCCTCCTCAAATACATCGAATGCAGCCCAGAGTTCATCGGGTTCTGCGTTCTGCAGTAGAATCTTCATGTAGTTGCCGGTCACTCCACCAAACCGCTCTACCAAGATCTTGTCCAGGGCACGCTGCAGTGGATCCTTGGCGAGCAGTGGGTTCTCCGGATACTTTTCATCCAGATATTCCACAATGATGAGCGACTCAATCAGAGCCGGCTGATTGCGTTCGCCAACCAAATGCAGAGCGGGCACCTTGAGCAGAGGACTGTAGTCCACCAGCCATTCGGGCTTCTCCGTTAGATTAATGTAAATGGTGTGATGCGCCAACTTCTTGGCGTTCAGAGCCAGATGGGCACGCTGGGCGTACGGGCAAAAGCGCATAGAATATAGCCGTGGTACACCATCATCAGGCAATGCCGGCCGGGGAGAACCTACAACATTAGCATTTCAATTGTGATTAGTCATTCTATTAATATAAAAATACCGATAAGACGGTCTCGGAACATTTCTGGATACTTAAAACTTGTTTCTCACTACAGAGCACGCAGACAATGAGTGATTGAAAGAATGAACGATTATATCATCTAATAAGTGACGTACCTTTTGTCAAATGCTTGCCAGCGCTCATAATTAGTGGTTGAAGTTTGATACGATCAAAGAAATACGTTTTGGAATTAATAAAGAAAAAAATAAAGTATTCCTTGTCCCACAATCGACTCGCTCGCTTACGAATGTTAAAGGCAACTAAAGAAGAAGGCGTCTGTTGCTCTTACTTAAACGGCATTGAATGTTCAAATGTTGAGAGTCGAACTTTTACTCTGTTTCCATAGCTCCGCATATGTCATATTCCTTCTAGCTAAGGTCGTTCAGGCAAAAACAAAGAGCTTACATACGCTAGTGAGCGCCAAACAACCGTATGACATGACACTCGTGAGCGTAGCGGCCGCTCTTTACGCTAAACATGGCGCGCTCTAACTGTTACGCTCTTTACATTCCATATTTGCCCAACTGAGCATTGACTTGCAGTCTCTCTTAAATTCGTACGCTGCTTTGTGCTTATTTAAAAACGATTTCTTGTTTATTATGCGAATAAAACGCGTTTGCTACATATTCAATTTTTAGTTGTACATACACCATTTTCGTAATTAAGTATGTAGTGTATTTGTGTGTTGTGTGTGTGTATGCCTGTGTCTGTTCTCGCGTACACAGCTACGCATCCATTTATTAGTTAAGAATCACGCTGATTTGTAAATATGTATATATACATACATATTCATGTATGTTGTGTTGTATATATGTATATATATATTTATAATAATATTTGTATATTGGGGGAAATTCCGCTTTACAACTTTTAGATTTTAATTGAATTGTCAACTACTAAGTACACACATTTAGATACATAAGTAGTTTGTTTGTTTTATGTTTTTGTTTTTGTAATTTTTCAAAAATGTTCGCTTCGGCGGCCGTTCAAAAAAATTAACTTATTCTATTTACAAAATGCTTAAAAACTCTACCCAAAGAAGTGTTTATAAAAATATAAAAAATATACATACATATATGCAGCAAAAAACACAAAATACGTTATATAAAAAACATTCGAATGAGTTCAAGCCATTATTATTTGAATTAAAAAATAATTGAAAGTTGCTATTCAGTTTAAAATTCAAAAAACATTCATTGGACTCAAAAGATCTCTGACAATAGTAATTCCATAAAAATTAGTTAAATAATTGTTGTTGTAGTTCTATACTTAACCAAAAAATGTTTGCCTCAAATATTACCTTTAATATACACGCTTATATTTCTTTTATCTTTTTTCTTTCTTGTAAATTGTTTCAAATGTTTGGGCGTTATATTTGCGCCTTGTATGGTTCGCGAGTGGAGAGTAAAGTTTAAAACTACAATAGATTTTAAAATACTACAGAGTTAAAGTTTTAATCGTATGTTTTTCTGCTTTTTTCTTTTTGTTTTGCATCGTTGCCTGACGATTCCAATCCTAAGTTTCGTTTACAGTTTCGTTTTAAGTTGTAGTTTTTTTTTTTAAGATTTTTCACTTTTTTGTTTTTTTTTATAGTTGTTTTTTTTTTTTTTTTGGTTTTTTGTTGCTCTATAAAATATGCTGTGTTTGATCACGGTTCTTGCTGTTTCGTATAAACAATTTTTATATTTTGGGTTTTTTTGATTTCTGGAACGACTTGATTTTCTTTAAAAAAATGTTCATCTTATTGCTTCTCTCACTCGTGGCCTGTCTGCTGGTGGTCTTGTTGTTGTTGTTCTAGTTGTGGTTGTGTTTCGAGTTGTAGTTCTGCCTGGGCTCATGCGGTTGAGCTGTTGGCCAATCCCGGTGATGCGGCTGTGGCGCCATTTCCCCTGCTGCTAAGGCCTTGTCCTTGCCCACCACCCAGTCGGCTGGCACTCAAGTACTTTTTATGCACCACAGCTGATGCTGCTACTGCTGCTGCTGTTGCTCCTGGCGAGCTGGCGACTCCCGAACTGACGACTGTGTGCTGCATTTGGCTAACGGAGGCAGTAGAAGAATTGTTGTTGTTGTTGCTGTTGCTGCTGTGAACAGAGTGAACAAAGAGTTCAACAAATGCTCGATTAAGCAGGGCTTTAGGACACACACCCCTTCTGTTCGCCATCCTTTTTACTATTGAACATGGCCAGCTCGATTTCCGTGTGTTGGCTATTCATATGACGCACCCACTCCGCGGGCGTTTCAAAGGAACTGCAACGAAACGAAACGCTCTATATATTGGAATTGGGATAGATTGCAATGTGATCTTACGTGGAGCAGAGATCGCAGAGCAGCGTCACATGATCCATGTTGTTCTCCTGTTGCTGTGCATGCGAATGAGGGATGGGAAGAGTTAAGGGCTTGTCCAATACACCAATGACTCCACCAACGGCACTCACCGACACTCTGCGTCGCTTCTTTGGCACATAGGTCTTCAATGCTCGCAGCGCCAGATTGCTGTTCGCTGTGGAGCTGCTGCTGCTGCCCGTTCCGCTTACACTGCTACCCATCACATTACCCGTCGGCTCGGCGGCATGGGTGCCCAGGTGACGCACTAGCATTTTGGTATCTTCGAATGACTTCTGGCAGATCTCGCAAACCAGCAGCTTGAAATTGTTGTAATCACGCAACGTATGCTCCTCCGAATCGTCCTGTGGCGTCGTATTTGCCTCCAGCTTGACGGCGTTCATCTTAAAGTCGAGCGGCTGCTTGGGCGACAGCTGTGCCTCCTGGCTCAGCTCCTGGTTGTCATTGGACAGCGATCCTGATTGATTGCCCGTTGACCAATCGGTTGGCTCCTGCTTAATGGTTAGAAAACTATGTGGATGTGGAGGCGTGGCCAGACGTGGTGCAGTCGTCACTTCATACGACTTGACCACATGCTCATAGTGCGGGGCATCGTGGCCAAAGTACTCGTGGGGTGGGGCTGCAAAAAGATCCACATCTGATTATACAAGTATTTTTCTTTGAGAGTGAGTGAAGTTTACCTTGCTCACAAGATCGGTCGCGTCTCAGACGTCGCTCGTAGACCATACCTACATCTTCTCTATCTCGTTCGCACATCGGCTCCTCCACCAGACGTTCTCGTTCCGCATATTCCGTACGGCGTAATGTGGAGTCTGCCGGCTCGGTGGCCGGCGCAGCCAACGGACAGCTGCTGCAGCCAACTTCTGTGCATATGGACATTTGTTGTTGTGGCGGTGGTGGCGCAGCTACTGTGGTTGTCACTGCTGGCGCTGACTGTGGTAGACTTTCGACTTGGCTGGCTGCTGCATAGCAGCACTTGTCCTCTGGGTCAATGGCCACCTCCTTGTTGACAGAGATGCCACCGGCAATCAGCTTGCTGCTGCTCGCCACGCTGAGCAGACCCGTGTGGCTGGCCAATTTCGGTGACTTCACAATCACCGGACTGTCTTTTGGCATTACGGAAGCTCCCAAGCCGCGAAATTGTTGATGCTGTTGATGATGATGATGCTGATGTTGATGCTGATGCGGATGCGTTTGTGAATGTGAATGTGAATGTGGATGCGTATGCAGATGATCCAGAGAGTAACGAGCCGAGCTGCTGCCGCTGCTGCTGCTGCTGGCTTTGTTGCTGTACATATCACCGGGAAGCTGTGCGGACGACATGGGCGGTGGTGGTGGTGGCGGCGCTAGTGAAGAGCGTGTGCCATTCGATACATACAATGCGCTGGGCTCGCGCTGATGATGAAGGTGGTGTCCGCTGCCAGTAGCGCCGCTCGATGTGCTCGTGCGACAAAGGCCGCGTATCTTTAGGATTTCTCCACCTCGCAGCACCTCATTTAAAATATCATTGGAGACCGTTGCCTCGCCACTGTACATATACTGCACAAGGATTTGTATGGCACGATGACTCAGATCTGGCGGAAGCACTATGTAGAGAACGCCATTGGGCGCTGTAATTGGCGCCGTTTCGAACATGGTGGCAAAGAACTGGCTGCAGGAGCTCAAAATAAATTTATGTGCTGATATGCCCACTGTGGGTATATCTGAATTGATGCCACTATTGCTATACGAGCTGTATAGCATAACATCGGCAAACTTCTCATTTCTGTGAGTTGTCAAGAGAAACTTTATTAAACAACGACTTTTACTCAATATTTGTGTACTTACTTGTAGAGCGTGGCTATGGAAGTGTTCAAATAGGACAAATGCGAGTCCCATTTTAGATGATAGTTCTCGGCGGCCATGTTTTCGGCCGTTAAGCGTTACTTGAACGCAACTGTTGTTTCCTATTTGGTGTGCACAAGAAAAAAATAAAATAAAATACAAAATCAATAATAAAATCGATAAGTGGCGCGCAAAAATCCAACTGTCAAGTGGACGTTGCGCAACACTGCATTTTCGTTGCTATCGAAACGCCTATCGAACTATCAAATTGTATTTGTTTTGATGCACTCTGTGCGAGTAGCTGCGAAAATTTGTTTGTTTATATTAGTTGTTTACAATGTCCACGTGTTCTGATTTTGAAAATCGCCTTATTGAACTGGTGCGCGCCAATCCCAGTTTGTATGAACGCGAACTGCGTAAGGCACCATATGATTCCAGTAAAAAAAAGAAAACTGAATTGTGGTGCAGCATCGCTACATCCCTAAAAACCGATGGTTAGTGTTCAGTGGAACCTATGTACATATATGAAAATATACATATATTAAAAGTCTTTCGAATCGTTAGTGAACACCTGCATATTACGTTGGAATTCCATTCGGGAGAAGTTACGCAGGGAACGGCTGAAGAAGCACTCAGACTGGCCGTGGTTGCCAAAGCTACAATTCGTTGGACAACACAAACATCACAGCAGCAGCAACACCCATCACAGCGGTGAACGACAAGTTGTTAATGGAAGGGCCCCTTTAACTGTTAACTGGCATTCGCAAGGCACCGAGCAACTCATCGAAAACGATGAGGAAGATGCTCTGCAGGAGGCAATGGACGAACAGCATGCATCCACAGTTAGTGTGCAACCACCGCTACCACCACCACCAACGGCTGCCACTTCATCCAGTGACGACGCCATGAAACGCATTGAGGCGCTGCTGCAGGGCTTGGGCGCCAATCGTAATAAGGCTGAGAAAAAGGTTTTGGCCTATTTGTGCAAATGCAATCTGCGTGCGCTTAACGACGAGCCGATCGATGATATATTTATTTAAATAAGTCTTGAGTATGTAAGTCGCATAGTATATTATTTTTCTCTCGGGTGTTGGGCGCAAAAATCGAAGACACAAAGCAACTCCAACTATGACGCAGTTAGTTGAAACGATTCGTCTCACTGTTGGTCAAAGAGTGCGCGCGCAAGCAATAACATGTCCAATAACCATGTCTGGTTGGTTTGGGTGGGTGGGTGCTTTGGTGTTTGGGTGTGTGTGTTAGTAGACGACGCCAAACAAGCATTTAGTTTATTAATTTCGATGACACTGTCCTGTCCATGGTTACACATAAGGGCAACTTAATGCACCCGGCCCACCCCATCCATCCCAACGCCCCATCAACTGCCGCTCTATCAGCTAATATGAACCACTAATACTTCATGCAACATGCCCGACGTCGCCCACCTTTCTAAAGTTGATGTGTGTATGTAGTAGTAGTAGTAGCTGTAGCGCATTAACACCACATTATCGATTGATTTGGGCAAAGGCACGCACAAAAATCGATAAGCATGCAGAGCCAATGCAAAGTAATGTATTTATATACTAGTTCAATTGTTAAAATACTGTTTAACTGCTGGTTAGTTTCGGCTCAATTGTAAAATTTTATTTACTGCTAATAAATGATTTCTTTTTAAAAATACGCGCCTAAATTGTAAACTGCGTTTGTGTGTGTGTGAGTATGTTCGATTGAGTATATTTAATATATGATGCATGTATGATTCACCTTACGCTTTCCTTTCGCTTCGATTACTTCTAACGGTCAAAACAAATTCACATTCACTTTCTGATTAACTTCGTATGTTATTTGTTATTGTTACTCTTCTTTTACAACATTAATGGTAGGCACACGCACAAACACGGCGACGTTGAATGCTGCGCAGCGCGTCCAAAGCTCTCGCTCGTCAGCGTACTAATGGCTATAGAATAGGACTTTAAGTTTAGTCCTGGCCCAACGCACACAAACACTGAAAGCGTCAAACAAAAGACCGAAGAGAGCAACATGCACAGAGAGAGAGAGAGAGAGCGCGTGAGAGCGAGCGCTCGGCACTCACGTGCGCATTGTTATTGTTGTGGTTGGATTGAAGTAACACACACACACATACACTAATACAGAGCGCGCGTAAATTGATTTTTCTTATCGATTTGTTGATTTAGTGGCTGAACGATTTTTTCAAATTGGCTGCGGCTGCGCCTCGGCTTCCATTGGGGGAACTTCTTGTGCCAGTTTCTTAATGATCTCCTCCTGTTCCAGCTGCATTTGTGTGGCCGTTGAGGTATCCTGCTTAAATAGCTCACGCAGAAGCATTGTCGCATAAACAGCTGTTGGCAAAGTAAACTCCAGCAGCAAAGCCGTATAGCAGCTCTCTGACTCAGCGGGCTCTGGTGTAATTTCAATGTTTTTCAACTTCTCCCAGTCAGAAGCTATCAGCGTGTCCTCGTGAGTGCCGTACCGACGAAAACTCCATTTCAAATCGTCCACTTTTATGAGTAGTTTACGATATGCTCCACCCAGGGCATAGGTTTTCTCTTTGTGCCGTAACTGCTCCGAACTTAATCCCACCTCCGCGAGCATCTCCTCATACCAAGCGCCACACTCATTGCTAGGATAGGTTATGTCGTAGCCAGGGAGTGGGAGTACAACATCTGATAAATTATATTTGCCATCTGCTATATCATCTTCTGTAAGTGGGCGCACTTTACGTTTGAAGATCGACTCCTCCTCCTCTTCCAGCGAATTGTCGCCTTCAGCTTCTATATTATCCATGACTTCGTCGGTTTCAGCTGAAATCACAGTCTCCTCTGGGGCTTTCACTTGCGGACCGTTCTCTTCCTCGACATAAACCAAGTCTCCAGGAATAAGCTTCAGTCCAAACTCTTTGATGCGTCGTGAGGCAATGCGATTGAAGATCAGACTCTGATAGGCGTGAGGATATAGCAATAGCATATTACGTGGTATGCGACGCAGGGCTGCAGCATAATCATTCTCGCCATATGTGGCCAGGCCGTCCAGAAGTTTCTTTTCAATAAATTTATTTCCATAGAACTTGGCTGCAGCAGCTGCTGAATCGCGATTTTCCCACCAAGCCTCGCGTATGGCACGCATAAACTCCACATCATTGTCACGTGGCTTCAATATCAACTCACAGGCCAACTTGAAGTCGCGTTTGAGCAATGCCACGCCCACTTCATAGGTGGGAACAGAGGCGCTGTTACCAAACCGCTGTAGACCGTAATAGTTTATAAAACCGCGCTCTTTTAGTGACTCCAATGCCTGCTCAATATGATCCCGAGGCTGTGTAATGTGGCGCAGTGCAATGCGGAATTGGTTGCCCTGCAGATCACCCAACTTCAATGTTTCGGGCCGGAAGGTAAAATTTCCAATATGGACATTGTTTATGCCCCGAGTAGCATTCGCAATGGCCTCGGGCGTGCGACGTTTGATACAAAAGCGTTGCGTGGTTTTTGCGCGTTTATCTTTGGTGCCACAGTAATTCACCTGCGATGGATGCAGACTGTTGATAAATATGTGAAAAATCATCTAATATTGATCTGGAACGAACTTTGATTGCTATCTCTGAACTTACGTTAGGCGATTTGCTATTGTAGAAGCCACCTCACTGGTGTCCATATTCACTTTATGCACTAGGAAGCTAACAAAGTCATGTGGAAAACTCCAGCGGGTGTCAGCTATAAGGGAAATGTAAAAATTTTAATTGATTTAAAATTTAGAACAGATAACTTACATCGTCCTGGCTTGGGCTTTGCTATGCGTATTATTTTCTGCTCTTCCACCTGTTGATCTGCCGGTAAGTCAACCGTTTTAGACACCAATTTGTTCCTGTAAAGCTGCTTCACAAGGTGATGGATTTGAGTGCGTTGCTCCTTATTAAGACTGCTAACGTTTATATCCACTTTTTGCTCAATTTTATTATCATATTTGATTGTGGACAATTCAGCTATTTGCTGCCACAATTCATTGTCAATAACTGTTGAAAGCTTCTCCCGCCATTCGTCCAATATAACGGGATCCACAGCTGCAAGAGGTAAATAGTTATAATTTTAAGCACATTCCCTTAACTACAGTTACAAACATTCAATTTCCGCCTTTGGCACGTTTAGGTCATTTAGCTGTAGCACGTGTCCCTCGGTGTCGATTTCGTTCACATGGAAATCGGAGAAACGAGATTTGAGAACGCCCGTGAAGCCAGCTATACATGGATTAGTGAATTCAGTAATGCCCACCTGATTTTCGAGCAGCGTACACTTCTGCTGTGGTGCTCTGCAATGAAAGCCGGTGAGCACTTACAAATCTTTAATATATTCAACTGCACCTGTTGCGTGATTGTGATTGGCCATTGCCATTACTATGGCTTGAGTGCTCTTTCTTTTGTCCACGCCAGTTATTCTTGTTATATGGTTTGGAATGAAAATTACGACGCCCTCGGCCTTGTCCTCGTCCACGCTCTTTACCCATTTTTAATTAATTGTTTGTACAAACGTTTCTTGTGGGTCTTGTTCTTGGACAATATCGATAACCACGAAACCTTCGTTTCGATTAATTTAGCATTCACATACATACGTACAAACTATCGAGGCGTAGCGATAGCTACGCAGCTGCGATGACGATGCCTTTGTTACAAAAGTTTATGAAAAGATAATACAAAAAAATTTACAAACTAAGCCACGCCATTCGAGTCATATAAGAAAAGAAAACAAATTGACCTTGCTAACAAATTGTGATAACCAAAAGAAAAAAAACACAAAATGCTGCCACACATAAGTGCTGAAGAGAACATTCCATCCATTGGACGAAAGGTGTATATAAATCCAAATTTTCATAGCCAAGTGGCGAGTGCGCTGCAGCCTCAAGGCCGTCAGAGTCATGCGCTTGAAGCATGGGAGCGACCAGCCATACATATAAATCCGTATTTTCTGCAGCGACAGCGTGAATATCAGCTGCAGCAGATGCAACAGATTCAACAGCAGCAGCAACAACAACAGCAGCAGCAACAACAACAGCAGCATCAACAACAACAGCAGCAGCAACAACAACAGCAGCAGCAACAACAACAGCAGCAGCAACAACAACAGCAGCAGCAACAACAACAACAACAGAAACAACAACAACAACAGAAACAACAACAACAGCAGCAGCAGCAAGAGATACAACAACAGCATGTTACGTATTATCAGCAAACTGTTGCTGCTGAATTAACGCCACCTCCTCCCGCAAAAATCATAAGCAAAGCAAGCACTTGCCTGGTGCGTAAGCAGCCTGTAAAGACCCCACCTATTCAACGAAGAGTGCAACCGCCTCTGGTTAGCATAACGAAGCGAAAACTCGTCAGACAAAGTGCGCTTATTGTAAAACCAGCAGTGGCTACAACTGCCAAGCCCACAACTACAGTAGCAACTGCTGTCAAGCCCACAACTACAGTAGCAACTGCTGCCAAGCGCACAAAATACAAATTAGTGCGCACCATATCGCTAACAGCACTCAGCAGCACGCCGTTGGTTAAGAAACGTAAGACTAAAGAATTTGTGGCACGCTATGCACTGAGACGCACCAATGATGCAATTTCGGACAAAAAATTGATGTAAGTGTGATACATTCATTACCCTAAATAGTTTTGCTAACCAAATCTATTTACAGTTTGAAAAAATCAATTGTGTTAAAGTCCAGCGTAAACAAATCGCTCAGCATGGTGAGCATTCATGGCGTCATGTACAAGAAGACAGCCAAGAATAAGCTGACCAAACTGGATCCCAACGTTGCAGCGAAAAACTCTGTGCCAGCTCAGCTAGTAACGATGGTGGGCTCGAACGGACGCACGTTGTTTGTGCGCGGTACCAAATTCGTTTTAGATCCTTCTGGTTGTCGTTTAACCCGTGTACCCGCTCACAATTCGCCATTAATTGTTAATAAGAGCTTGCGTCGGCGCATCGATATAGGTGGCTTAACTTATGTCTCCTCGCCGAAGGCACAACACGTTTTTATACGCACCAGCAATCATATGTCACGGGCCCATTTGATGACGGCCAAACAGCGCAGTCTGCAGGTACTGAATCGTTCGCTTGTGAAGACAAATGTACCATGTGCCATATACCAAAGACTGGGCAAGTGTGCGGCTTACAGTCGCGGCAAGTGCCGACGACTGCATGACAAGCGACAGGTGGCCATCTGTCCAAGGTAAGTATAATCGACTCTAGATATAGAGCTGGACTCCTTATGTTTATTATTTTTTTTCAGTTTTCTGCGGGGTGAGTGCACCAAAAAGGAGTGCCTGCTCTCGCATAACGTGACACTAGAAAAGATGCCTGTATGCCGTTACTTCTTGCGAGGCGTTTGTGTGCGTGAGGATTGCCCATATCTGCATAAGAAACTGAGCCGTAAGGCCGAGATATGCATTGACTTTCTGCGTGGCTATTGCGCGCGTGCCGCTGATGTAAGTTTTGCCTTATAATCTAATCGATTCTTATTAACACCTCTCAAATTTCAAGTGCAATATGCGACATGAGTTCGTGTGTCCGGAATATGCGCGCCGGGGCAAGTGCGAACTGACCAACTGCATCTACTGCAAGCAAATGAAACAGCAAACAAAATTAGCTGCAGTGCAATCTACACCCAAATCAAAACCTAAACCTAAACCTAAAACCAAATCCAAAGCACAGTCCGCACCAGCTATTAAGACAGCGGTAGATGAATTGCCCAGTAGCTCTCGCTATTTTGTTTGCGAAAAGGATAAGTTGCAGGTGGAGGCAGCTGAGAGTCAGCAGCAGGATGATGAACCGGAAGATGAAGCTGAATTGGAAGCAGAAGCCCCTGGCAGCAGCAATGTCATGCGCCAAAGGCCGAAATTGGGCCAGCTGCCCGCATTCATACCCTTAGGCGGCGGCGAGGAGTGAACCAGGTGACAGGCTCGGATAAATGTTTCAGGTACAAATTAATTCTTTTAAGTAATTAAGTTGACATAAGTTTTAATTTCCTTAGTGCTTAGATTTAAAAAAAAATACGTCAAATAAAGATCACACAAAATAAAAGATTTGAGTGTGACATTTATTAGTCACGAAATAGAAAATGAGTCTATTTTAATATACAAGGATGTTTAAGGTATTTAACTAAAACGAATCATCCTCGCCCTCGTCCTCATCATTCTCTTCTTCTTCCTCGCTCTCTGCCTCTTCGCCCTGTACATTTCCGTACATTTCGATTTTGCTGTCCAGAAAGCGAAAGTCTTTCAATATGTGCAACTTGTTGCTGAAGCCAGCAATGGACATGAAATTAAAGGGACTTGTTTGCCACACGGTCGAGTAACTGGCTGTGTGCTCGACGGGAATGTTGGCCTGCAACGCTCCATTGAGCGTATAGAACTGCACGTGATTGTGCTCTCCACCGATGAGCACTGAATCGTCTACAAATTCACAGATGTGGACACGACCGGGATAATCGAAAGTACGTGTGCATTCCATTGAACGCAGATGCCAAATGGCTGGACGTGGACCGCCTCCACAGACCAGCCAGTCATCATTAACGGACACCGCACCAATCCATTTGCCCCAATCTGGACGCAGTAGTTGGGGATTCTTGTGCGGCTCTAAGATCGCTGTTGGTCCCTTTTGTTTGTCCGACCAACAGTGCACAGTGCCATCCTCACCACTCGAGTATATTCTTCCATCCGCATGGCCAATAACGCAGTGCACATAGTCCGTGTGTCCACGATATTCTCGCTGTATGCGTCCATCCTCCAGATCGATTTGATAAACTACGCCGTCTCCGCAAGCAGCATACAATGTATCCGTTTCAGCGCATAACCAAAACGAGTTAACATCTGGCACCTCTACTGCATCCACTTGCATAGGTATTTTGATCTCCCAGGCACGTTTTTTGCTCAACGTTTCCTCATCCTCGTTCCATTGGACCCCGTAAATGAGACCGATGGCGCCGACTATTAGAAAATCACGATGAAAGGCAAGACAATTGATATCCACATCACTGCCCTGAGAAAACACTTTCAGTTTGCTCGGCGGTTCCTCGGTTGTCTTATTCAATTCATTTATACTGCAATACAATTAGTTTAAATTCAAGGATACATGTTTTTATCTAGACGTATTACCTTAGAACGAAAATATCGCCAAAGAGGTTGCCAGCAAACAGGTACTTCTGTGACGCTGATATGGCTTGAGCCAAAACGTTGTTATATGCACGTTTTAAATCTGTTTCTTTCATTTTTGTTGATAATTTATTAACAATACACAACTATACAATCCAAGACGCGTTGTTTACACCGGCTGTTCTTAATAATCGAATACAATATTATCGATAGTTATCATTGCTTGATAAAATATCGATATATTCACATTTTAAACAAACTGGCAGCCTTACTAAATTTTTCGGAAGTAAATTTAAAATATTTAAAGTTAATAACAATAAGTGCTTCTTGCCAGTCATTCCACCTGACATGCCGTAAATAACTACAGAATGGACAGTATATGCTGACAGTCGTTGCATTTACAGTATGGTTTTTGGTATATTACCATAAATTTCGAAATCCAGTTTCCGAAAAAATGCGTTTTTGTTTAAAGCGAAGTTCAGTGACATACGAAACCTGAGCAAATGTGATCTGCTGATGACGATGTAGCCAGATTCTCTCTCAGTAACTCGGAGAGCTGATTTGTAAACAACAGAAGACATTTGTGCTAATGATTTAATGAACGACCATGTCTTGAAATTTAATTTGTTTATTCAGAATTTTCCTCGTCTGGGTTTGTTTACAAACGGAATAACTTAATCACTTAATTTTGTATCTTAGAGCCCACTAATCGTGTTGTTGTTTTCAGATTTTGTCAACTGACGAATCGAGTATTTTGACAGTTCTAATTTAAATGCAAATTCAAATTTACATATTCATTGCGATCGATAATTAATTATTATTATGTCAATTTAAGTGGCGCCAAATTGCCGCCGCCGCCACAATAATCAAATAAACGAGAACTAAAAGCTTACACAAAACATTCCACAAAAGGCGTTAAATAAACTGAATAAAATTTGTGCGTTATTCAATCGCAAGCGTGATTTTCTAGAACTAGAAGAAAACCAAACAAGTTTTAACGCATTTAAATCAAATTTGCTTGAGAACTTTAATCAAAAATCGAAATCGTCTGGCAAATTAATTTAATTTATTTGTTTTAACGACTTTCTTAAAAAAAAAAAAAAAAGCAAATTCGCACGTCTTGGGAAATACCATACGCTAAAAAAAAAAAAGAAACAAAAAAATGCAGCCGTCTGGCGCCAATCAATTTCTTTGCCTTGGAGCGCGATCAGCTTTGACTAATGATAAAGCAAATAATCCGTTTGTAAAGCGGATCGTCATGGGAATCTGTTATTAGCTATTGGCCCAGTATTTTACTTTTTTTTTATTATTATATTTTCGTTTTGTGTTATGGGAATTCCCAATCTGTTTAGATTTCTTTCCACTTGTTTGTTGCCCTTTCTTTCTTCTTTCTTTCTTTTTTGTCTCCCTTTTTTTTTTGTGTTTAGAATTATTAGTTTCGGGCATAAACTGAAACTAACCGAACCGGATCTAGTTTGAGTTTAAACATTCTATTTTCTTGCTTGTTTTTTGTTTCTTCTAGAAAGCATTTAAGCTAGAGAGCAGCGATCAGTGATCAGCGCTCCGCGATCAACTATCTGCGATCAGCGCACAGCTAAATTGCTATCACTGTCGACTACTGGTTCTACGCATTCACATTTATATTTATTTCGTATTTAATTTCTTTAATTTGTTTAGCTTGTATCAAATATGAAATCAGTGGCTTCGAGTTGACGTCAACGTTCAATTTGGTTCTGCTCATTTTTTGTAGGCGGGGTTGGCTGGCTGGTCAAAAAGCAAATTGATTGCAATCGAAGTGAGACGGGGTGAATGCACCTTCAATGCCATTAGAATTCTCCGCTATGCTTGGGAGCATGGGGGGGGGGGGTAAGAAATTTGGGTGCATCTACCCCTTATTTTGGTATTTCCAAAAATGTCGCTTTCAAGGCCAACTACTTTCTCTGGCAAGGTAAACAACATTTAAGGCGCCAGCCATCGACCGTTGACAGAGAAAAAAAAAGAAAAATAAATAAATTATAATAATAAAAGCAAAAAAACAGTAAACAAATTTCTGTTGGGTGTTTCCCTGCTAAGAGATTTGCATATATTTACATAAAGTTTAAAAACGACATTTCGAATAAATTTTTTGGCTTCTGTCTGTGGAATTTTGCATCAGTTAAGGCATTTAAATTGGTTTAATTCGTTAAGACTCGAATGTAAATATTTATTTTATTGCAGCTCGATCAACCAGTTTAATCCGCCGAAAATGAATAATGTCTCCCAATAAAAAGTATATAAAAAAACAATATATATGTACCTATGCTTTTATGATGTGCCGATGAAACAAATTGGCGGCTGTTTCTAAAGAACGGGAAGTGAAATGTCAAATACTGGATTCTAGGCTAGAGCTAAACCAAAGAGTATTTTGCATATTTTCTAAATGGATTTTAGCATTTACTTTGAATATTTATATAAGTTCGCAGCGTCAAACAACTCTATGCAAATTAAATAAAATAAAACAATTAAGAGTGCAGTAGCAGTACAGTCCAGTCAGTAGTCCAGCATGCCGGCCTACTCTCACATGCAGACGCACATTTAATCAATATTTATTGATTAGCTTAGGAAAGTCAGCTTAAAAATATATGTATTTTATAAAAAGAGAAAAACGAAGTCCTCTCCTCCCCAACGAGGCTCGAACCTGAGTCTGCTCCAACTAGACAAATAGCCTGCATCTCAACGCACTCAACTACGCTCGTTCTATACGAAGCTACACTGCAATACAATTGCGAGGGGATTTTTTTCTTTATATAATTCCAATCAGAATCGACTCATTTGCTTGTTTGTATGAGTGCACATGCATGAAGCAAATGCTTTAAGCTTAAGCGCTAACTATCGCGTGATTATGCCAATTTGGCATGACGTTTCAATAAATAACTTTACTGTTCCATAACGAATTTTAATTATATTTTGAACGTTGCAACTTCAAATTCCGCTTCTATTCAAAATCAATTTACTTAATCATGTGTAAGGCTCAGCTAGTAAACGTATTATAAAAAAGAAACAGAATTTTTAAGAATAATAATAATATATATAAGTAATTCATTAACTTAATATAATACTTATGTAATAAAAACGAAATAATGTTCATAATTAAAATATTAATTAAACAATATTTGTAACTTCCCCACTTAGTTTCACTTATGTAGTACTAGTCCCATCTCTTGGCATTCAGCTCTCTCGTCTGCTTAGCAGAGGTGTGAATTAATTGAAGGGGCTTTTCGTACACTCGAAAAATGCCTGTTACATTTTTGCATCGCATTTGTTTATTTTTTCGTAAATATGTGTATATATATTTGTTTATTTAGTACATTTAATTAATGCTATAGACGTCGACGCCTTTCATTAACAACATTCCAAATCGGCGCCAAATCAATTAACTTCCATTTGAGTTTAATTATTGCATTTTGTCTTTATTGTTTATTTTTATATCTATATATATTTAATTATTTATTATTTTTTTTTTTTTTTTGTCAATCTGCGCAGCTAGGCAACAAACTGGAAAACTCACACAGAAAAGACAAAACAAAAATAAAAAAATAAAATAAAACAAATAAGAAAAAAAAACTAGAACTTAATTTACATACGTATTTATTTGTTTATAAAACCAAAATATTGATTCATCTTTGAATTCCATTGAAATTCGCATGAAAGTTGCAAACGAAATTAACTTCGACTCAGTCTGAGACGTAAATTGAAAAAAAAAATAAGGTAAAAAAAAAATTAATAATACTAAACGGAGTCCCCATGGCTTTTTTATTAAGAAAAAAATGCGCAACAGCAAACTTTCCGAAAAGAGAGAGCGAGAGAGAGAGAGAGAGAGATATTCAAAACAAAAACAAACTCAACTGTCATATTTCTGAATATAAAAACTTTTTTAAAGAATTCCAAATTTCGCATAATTAAAGCCAAATTTGTCACGAAATGCTGTGGTTAGGCTGGCAACAGCTGTAAGACCTGTTTCATAGTCTAGCTAGAGGCTATGCTCTCTCTCCCTCTCTCTCACATTCTCACACGCTATCTTACTCACTCTCTCTATCTCTCTCTCTTGTTTAAATATATATTTTCCTGGAAGCTTACGCATGTCTTCAGACAAACCCCCGTAGGGAATTGGTTTAAACAGAAAAGTACTTGAACCTAGGGCTAAGAGATAAGAGTTCGACTCTGATATGACAACGACTTGAAAACAAGATTCTAACGACTTGTTTGCTGTCATAACAAGCAGCTACCGCAACGTAGAGGACGACAACGTCATCATAAGAGAGACGAGATGAGAGCTGAGCACAGATGAGCAGAGATTTCAGCTGTGATCTGGTCAGTTAGCGGCGCAAAGAGCGACTCAGACAGCTAACCGGCAAAAACAAAAAAAAAAAACATTAAAAAAAAAAAACAAGCTGACGTTGCTGTTGTTGTTGTCTTCTAATATCACGTATAAAATATCACGACATCGTCAGAATGAATTCAAACTGAAACGAACGTTTGAGGCGTGCAGAAGCAAAGCGTGAATCATATTACGTATACGACGCGTGCTAGTGACAATAAAAAGTCCCAAAGTAACAACAACAAGAGCAACAACAACAAATACAAAACAACATAAAAGTGACCATAATAATCATGGAATTAAGCAAAGAAACATTAAGTGTGAGTGCGCTGATTGTCGGCCTGTTTATCATGTGCCAGCTGGACAGCAGCTCTGGCTATGCGATTGGCCAGGCCAAGTTCGGCAACATCGAAAAGTTTCCCTACCAAGTGATGCTCATCGGCAAGCAGCTATGGCGCAAGCGCATCCTCTGTGGCGGCACACTGCTGAACAATCGCTGGGTGCTCACGGCCGGCCACTGCACCATGGGCGTCACCCATTTTGACGTTTATTTGGGCACACGCAGCGTGGAGGCCACCGAGCAGCTGAATGGCCTCGTGCTGCGCACGAATAAGTTTATCGTGCATGAACGCTTCAATCCGGAGACGGCGGCCAATGATATAGCGCTGGTCAAGCTGCCACAGGATGTGGTCTTCACATCGCGCATTCGGCCCGCCACGCTGCCCAGCAGACAGCGAACGGAACAGTTCACGGGCATGAGCGTGGTGGCCAGCGGCTGGGGCGCTATAGTCGAGATGACCAACTCGGATGCCATGCAGTACACCGAGCTGAAGGTGATCTCGAATGCCGAGTGCGCTGAGGAGTACGACGTCGTCACCTCGGGTGTGCTCTGTGCGAAGGGCCTGAAGGACGAGACCGTGTGCACCGGTGACTCGGGTGGCCCACTGGTCCTTAAGGGCACCCATACACTGGTGGGCATCACGAGCTTTGGCCCAGCTGACGGCGAGGCGGGAGGCGGCTGCGAGCGCACCACCGTGCCCGGCGGCTTCACGCGGGTCACTCACTACCTGGACTGGATTGAGAGCAAAATTGGCAGTCACAAGCATCAGCAGAAGCAGCAGCAACAGCATCATCAGCATACACAGCATCACATCTATCGGGATGACAATCTCGTCTAGAGCTCCTGCCCTGTCGCCAGTGATGAGCAGAACTTTGACTGAATCGTCTAGCTTTATAATTGAACGTATATAGACGTATACGTGTGATATTTTGTAAATACTGCAATTCTCACTTAGCTAATTTCCAAATTGTGGCATGAATTTGTTTTAGATCATAACTATTTAAATACCTATTATTTATTCTAATTATAAGTCAAAAGCAGAGCCGCCGAGCAACGGCCGAAGCGCGAGCTTCCCTCAACAAAAAGAAAGCAACAAACAAAAAAGTTGCTATAAAATAAAAAAAAAAAAAAAACGTTGAAAACATTTTAAACAACAAAAAACTCTTTTCATTATAATTAGTAGTTGTTTAAAGTTAAAGCGAATAGGGTATATTCGTTTTGTGCATGTCAATGTAACAGAGAAAAGAAAGAAAGATCGCTCTTATACTCACTCTCTTTTCCTTACTCTAATTATTATTCTATGTAATTACCAAATATGCTCATTTACTTTCAGTTGAGCATTCGATACTTGAGCATAAGAGCGCACTTGAGTGGCTTTCTATCAGCTATAAAATAGCGAGCCTGTTGGTGAGCAACAGAACAAAATGAGCAAACGGCGCTTGAGCGCCAATTCGTCAGCTATAAAAATGGCGAGCCTTCTTGTGAGTAACGAAGGCTGCTATAAAAGTGAGAGTGATGGGCAACTGAGGTGCATTTGTCAGCTATAAAAGTGAGAGCCTGCTGATGAGCAAAACACTAAAGTTTTAAAAGCGCGCATGAGCCACACTTCTTCAGTTATAAAACGGCGATCAGCAGGCTGCTGCTGAGTAGCAAAGGTTGCTTAAATGGCATTTTGAGAATAGAATAAACCAATTGTGCTACTGAGCATAACTATCATAGCGCTTGAGTTTTATTCCGTTCGCAATAAAAGTGAGAGACCGGGAGTAGGAAAAGGCGGTAAAATTTCATTTCGTTTGCTATAAAAGAGCGAGCCTGTTGAGCGAAAGAACTATAAAGGTGCTTGAGAGGAATTTCGGCAGCTATAAAACGGCAAGCGTGCAGCTGCGTCCCTTTAGTTGGGTTGCTGATTTATTGCAGAGCAGACGTGTAGGCACGAACATCGTAATAACATTCCTTATCTTGAGAGTCAACGTGAAAGTTCTAAGAATAATAATAAACTGTATATCAAGTAAGCTTAGCGTATTTTATAGTCATGTATGCTCAAAAACCAAAATCTTGCTTGTTTATTTTAGTCATGCTGATTTGAAGCAAACGGAATTCCCGCGAGATCAGCGATCGCCAGAGATAAGAAAAAATAAAAACTTTTACGTTGCCGATACGATAATTTCTCCAGCTAACTGTTTAACTCGACTCGACTCGAGCTTTACATAATGTTTTATTTGTATGTGGCTTTTGGCACATACTGCTTTACATAAAGTTCATCTATTTGCCGAGCACTTGACAGTCGAGCAGCTGAAGCTGAAAGATCTTCAGCCAGAACTTCAAAGTCCACTCCAGTTGTGGCCACTTCAGCTCAGAGATGACGCAGTTCCGTGATAAAACAGCCAGATGATTCCATTCCATTCCGCTGGTTGAGAACAACAAACTCAAACGGACTTTCAGTTTTGTTTATATATGAATTTATTTATGTGCGCCGTCATAAATTATGTGCCAGTCGCATTCCATGCTAGAACTGTATCGGGATTTATTTTGGAGATGACGTATGATGATTTATCAATTGATGTCAATCTGCTGGCAGCTTAACGCTAACTGATTAGTCATTTGTGACATATCCTTTTAGAGTTCAGCTTAAAGAGCTGCAACTCTATATGCATAAATAATATATCTTGCTCAGTCGAAGTTTTTGTTTCAGTTTTAGTATTAGTTTTAGTTTTAGTTGACGGAAAACAGGTTATTTTCTTTATGTTTCCTAAGTAGCACGTGGAGAACTGTTCACAAGTCAAGGTAATTGAATTGTGATGTTTTCTATATAGGTATGCATACATATATTGTATATATCGAGAATGCCCTTGAGTTTTCTATTAAAACTTACATATAACTAGCTAATTAGTCGAAACGTGATTCGAACTTAAGCTAATTAAAAAAAAAAACAAACACAAACATTTGCATTTTATTAATTTATGATAATAATAAAAAGTTCAATTGTTATATAAGAGCTGAGCTAAATGAGAAATACTTTGAAATTGTTTTTATTTATTTATTTATTTTTTTTTTACATTTAACTTTTATTGTGTAAATTACTTAGAATTTGGATTGCTTTTGGTATGTGATTTTTGGTTTTTATCATAGTTTAAAGCGGTTAAAGCTCTAGGCCTGTCATAAGCAGGTAACAAATCGATATATGTATATATATAGCTATATATATGTATATATAAATATATTCTGGTGCTTAGCTTTCATTGGTGCGCAATTGTTGTGCTCGAAGAGTTGTTTTTGTGCACTGGGTTAACAAACTTTGGCCTCTCGCTCCTTCTTGTGCAGCACACAATCGATGGCCTCCACCACCTCCAAGAAAATATCATCAACATCGCGCTCAGCATTGATCTAGAGAGTAACAAGGTATGTAGAAGGAATATGCATACATATATAGACAAATTGTAATCCAGTTACCGTCAGCGTCTTCTCTTCATACAGCGAGAGGATGTCACTCGTGTTGCGCTTGAAGGTCTGCAGGCGGGAGCGAATGGTCGCCTCATTGTCGTCGGCGCGCTTCACTTCGGCTGCGGCGGCGCGTGCCAGAATGCGCTTGAGCATTGTTTCCTCAGAGCAGTCGAAGTAGAGGGCCAGGTCGGCGGGCGCAATCTGTGCCTCGAACTCAATGCCCTGGTTCTTCTCTCGTGGATAGCCATCGATCAAGAAGCCCTTCGAGCTGCCCCTGGCCCGGGTGACGGCTGCATTCAGCAGCGACAGCACCTCCGCATTGGGCACCAAACCACCGCTGGTCATAATATCCTGCAGTTCACGACCCTTATCAGAGCCAGAGGCCACCTGGCAGAGCATGTAAAGAGAAGTTAGCATAGCAATCCCACAACTGTCCACGACTGCATCAGACTTACCTCATCCCTGAGCAAATCGCCGCTGCTCAAGTGTGTGAAACCGTATTTCTCCACGATCTTGGCGCATTGGGTGCCCTTGCCGCAGCCGGGGCCGCCCAGAATCCAGATTATGGGTATATCAGACTGTAAGAGAGCAGCAAAAGCGGGATTGATTAGTAGGACACACAGAGCCAACGGCGAGCAATTGCAATTAGCCAGGTTAGTGTACACTGGTTGGACGAAAGCCTTAGTCGAGTTAGTTCGAGCAGAGTTTTTCAAGAATATTAAAGAATATTTTCTTTTATTTATAAATTGTCTTTTTTAGGGATTTTATTTTTATTTTTTTTATTTTTTAATCAGCCGCCACATCGCATGCGATATACATCAATATAGATATCGTGATATATAGTTTGAGTCTATATATTGTGGGGCTACTTACGACGGCTTGGGCCTTACGCCGCTGCTCCGCCTTCTGTTTGTCTTGGGCCTCCTTCTTCATGGCCATTTGGTGACACATAAACAACTACACACAAATAGGTAATGTGAGTAAAGGGCCATATGTTTCGTATACCTAATCGATTGCATTTTATTTTTATTCTACTTCTCTTACGTTGCAAAAGACAAATTGAAATTTGATAACTTTCATTTTGAAATTTTAGAATTCGCTATTTAAATTTGAATTGAAAATGAAATGTTGCAAATATATTTTATGATATCTAATAAATGTCTAAGAACTGATTTGGAAAAAATTACAGAAGCTATAGCTAAGCCTAAAATGAATATATTTTATGCACGTTTTAGTTATTACAAAATTTATAACTTTTTTAATTAATTTTTATTAACTATCTCAAAGAACTAATAGACCCAATTATTTTTAATTAAGTACAACTATAAAGAATTTAATCTCGCAATACAATAGATTTGTTTTATTTTTTATTTTAACTTAAATCATATTTTTACATTGTAAATCTAGCTAGCACTGTGAAATTTTACAGTAAATTCTATTAAAGCTAATCCAATGTATACTATTTAAGAGTCATACTAAATTATATAGAAATGGATAAAACTTATCTCATTTATTATAGCCAAACGGAATATATATTACAACTACTCTAGTATTAAAATAAAAAAAAAAAGCTTTCTAAAGTTAACACATAGTTATTAATTTTATTGGCATTGCGCCAATGGCGAACCGCAAATGACTGCATAATACTCGCTAAATTTAGTTTAAAACAAATTGGAATTTAAATAGCTATATCTCTATACGACATGAATATATATATGCCGAATTTAAATTTTCTAGTTTTGCATGCAAATCCCATATACCCCTCGGTGCTTGTTGAGCGAGCATAATCAAACAAAATTGTTTGACGGCAACTTTGAAATATATATAATTAGTACAGCCTTCAAAATGAGCTATATATACAAATATTCTCTCTATATATATTTATATAAGTTGCATATATGTATATAGAATATATATAGCATGTGTATTGAGTGTGTTTACAAATTGACATTGATCTTGAACGCACATAACTGTACAATTGAGAGTGAGTGAGAGGGTTTGAGAGCGCTGAATGCTCTGCAATTTGGATCTATTATACTTATATGTATGTGTGTATATCATCAAGTTAGCGGTTCAATTAGCGCCCCCATGGAGCGTATAACTCATCGACTTTATATAGCACTTGTTTTATACATCAATTTATTGTTCAGATTAAACCAAACAAATCAAAATTGATAAACAAATATAATTAAGTTTTACTGCTGCCGCTGCTTAGGTACTTCGTTGTGGGTGTATAGCTGGTATATTTATTTATGTATATCATTGTTACCTCTGTTTTGTGTATATATAAATTAGTATAATATATATAATAGCTTCCCCTTGGTAATCGCTTCGACTGTTCCGCATTGTCGCACCTTATGAACAAATTTCTTTTAGAAAACAACAAACTGAATGAATTTTGGCTTCTTCTTTTCCCGAATTGATATTGAGCAGGTTGTTTTCCTCATAAATATTTATACTTATTGTATTTTCGGTTCTAGCTCTCTTAAGCTCGCACGAGTTCTTTTCACGTCTTTTCACATAATTTCACATATTTATTTTTTTTTTTCAGTCATGAGGGGGAAAATCATTATGATGATGATGATGTTGATGATTTTTCAATGGCATATTATTTACGTAACTCGTTCAAATTTTGATCTAGAATTGGTTCAGTGACCTATGAATGTCATTTGCAAGGATGTATTGACCGATTTCTTTAACACGCGAGGTTTGTAAATATTTGATGGAACAGTTGCTCAGGTTCTCAACTATTCAATCTTTATTATTTTATGGCTCACAAACGGAACTAAAGGAATTTTTATTATAGCTACGTTTGTTTTTGTTTTGCTTGCTAAAATTCCATGCGTCGCGACTTTGTGTCGTCGCCGATGCTTAAACAATATTTAAAATCAAAGCCAGCTTTGCTAACAAACTAATGCCAAAAGTCCGGCATGGAGACGCCATCAACTCATAAAGGCCCGGATGACTCGACTAATTCATTCGTAGTTCTTCAATAAACACATTTCGAGAGGCGAAACACTCGCTAATGAATCAAGCCCAGCCAGAAATTCCTGTGAACAGCTCCACCTGTCGTACGATTTATGCAAATTTTTGGACTTTGACGTCATGAAACTTGACTTGGATAGGAATGTGAAATTTTGTTTTGTTTCTTCTTCTTCTTCTTTTGTCATTTGAGATGTTAATTTGTGGCTCAGTTATTTGGATGCCCTAACTGACAGAGTGGATCGTTTGATTTAGTAATGAATAATATTATGGTAGAATATATACCTTTGACCTCTATCAAGAGTCGAGTTCATTTAAGCATATTTATATATGTTAAGTCTGTCAGATTTCAAGCTATAATCGTGCATAGGTGCGTCATATCGATCGCATAGAATCAGTATATAGATTACGCATGTGTAAGAATATTTTATAAATATATTCTCATTATATTCCTATGTATGCATACATATAAATATTTATATATTTATATTTATATAATTTTATATACAATTATTCTTTTAATATCACATTTTGCACTGTCAAAAAAAAAACTAATAAATCTCTCTCGCTCTTGCCGCAAGAGCATTCACACTTCGTTTCAGTTTGCGCCTAACTGTTTTCTTCATGTTTGTTTTTACGGCTGTTTCTTCTATTGCTGTTGTTGTGGGAATTTCACAGGCACACTGGTTACCGGTATTCATCGGTTCTGTTGTGCTCTGCTCTGCTCTGTTCTGTTATTTATAGCCGAACAGCTGTCGCGCAAGCCCAAACAAAAAGGGCAACAAAAAGTCGATGCATAAAAGAGTTTGTTTGCTTGCAAGTGTTTCTTTGCAATAGATGCAATATTAATGTGTATGTAAGCACAAGGTCAAGTGTGTGGGAATGCAGCCAGAGCTTTGAATGGAAGGTGCGAAGGTTATTTGAACCGAGGATTGCCCTGCACTAATCTCTCTAAGCAACAATTCGCTTGCTTTTGTTTTGTTTCTGGTATTACAAATCGCAAGCAATTGCGAATCAATGTGAAAGCCATAAATTGTTTATAGAAAAGTAAACTAGTGCACACACACACACACTGACTTACCATGACGATGTATATGAAGTATATGCGACGTTGCTGCGGGCCTTGTGTTGTTAAATAAATCGCGAAATGCTTTTCGTTTAAAAGTCGCGCTGCTTAGGCGTGTTGTTGCTGTTAATTTGCACAGATTTTGTTTTGCTATTGCTTTTGCTTGATTCGCTTGGTCGCGTCTTTTCCGTTATGTCGAATTTCCACCCTTAATGCAGCGTGTGTCGGGAGCGACTGAGCACAAAGCTTTCGCTAACGGTTTCAAAAAGCTAATACCATGCAGCTTTGCTATGGGAGCTTTTAGTTTTCTAGTTCTGCTTATCACGTACTCTGTTGCGTACACACATATATGAAAAGTTAATAAAAAAAATAAATAAAAAAATCTGTTTACTTAATTTTTAATTTCAAACTATAGTTTTTGATCGATTTGGCAGCGCTATCGAAATATGTGAATGTGATCTAGCGGGCAATAGAGATTTTAGGGCCATGGTTTTTGGTGATTATCTCCATGTTGGGCAGCACATCCTCAAAGACGACATTAGCATCGCGATCGCCATCGAGCTGCATCGTCTTGGCGGCATATTGATCCAGCACTGGCTTCACATTTTTCATATATGTCTGTGCCGAAATGCTTGTTCGCGCATTCAGTGAAGATCGGCGCGTGTCTATCGTCTCCTGCCCCACATTTAGAGCAATCACCAAATCTGGAGAGCCAACCTGCTGCTCTAAAACAGTGGCATCCGCTTGGTTTTGAGGATAACTGTGGAATGTTCGTTAACTTTATAGGACGACAGTCTACCATCTACAACTGTGTGTAATTACCCATCTATGACAAAACCTCGAAGACCAGATTTATTGCTCATCATCTCCTTTTCCACTAAAGGCATGACCTCAGCTAATGGAACCATTTTACCATCATTGACAACCCCTTCAAATTGCTTACCCTTAGGTGTCTTTGCCTCAATCTGCGGCAGTTTCTATATTGTATTTAGAATGTTTGAATACAGAATATATAACTTGCCTCATGTTCTATCATGGCATTGATATCCAGATGCTTATAGCCGTACTTATCCACAATGTTTTGTGCGAGCGTCGTCTTCCCGCTGCTAGGCCCGCCCATAACCCATACAATTGGCACATTCTGTAAAGTCAAATGTTAATTGGTGGTCTAATTACTGGTTAATACAAACCTTACCATTGTTAAAAAAAAAAAAATAATAAAATAATTTTAAAATGAGTTAAACAATTTTAAGGCCTGAACATTTATGACAAATTTCTGATTGAATAGTTTTGAACTCCGCACGTCAATTTAATAATTATAGAGCTTTTTTTGGACACGCATAATTATTATTTTGTATATGATATGATAAAAATAAATTTAGCTGAGCAATTATTAGCTGATATAATAAAGAAACGCATGTATTTGTTTTGATTCGCTAACGGATATGACGAGGAGCGGCACTCGCCGCTCTGCTGGCAGCTGCTGACGCTGGCAGTGAACCATCTCAATGTGAGTGGGAAATGGCTCATCATGCTGAAGAATTATCACGCTGAAGGTAGGTGTTTTCGGTGCACTTCGACGGAAGCCTTCATTATGAAGATGCAAATCGAAGCTAACCTCAAAACTGCGCGTGGCTGTGTCTCTATCGCTATTATAGTCCTCTCTTTGTAGCTGCACTATATCCAATTTTTCGAATGTTTGTCGAAACTTTTGATAGTTAGCCTCATCTTTTAGGTTGTCTATAAGACTTCTCTCTGTTGTAATAGCTCTTTTGCTAGCTAGCTCCTCTGTTGGCTCTGATTGAGCTCTACGCTTGCGTGTGTCAAATTTAAAGCTATTTAATTCGTTTTTTCTGCTACTCTCATCTGCCATTTCTTCCGTAGATGCATTTGTGATTTGCTGCCTCAGTTGCACCATGCGCTCGTGTGTGGCATTGTAAAATTGGGAGACTTTTATATGCAGGGGCACAGGCTTATTGCTAAGAGAAGCCTCCAATAAAGCCCAAATACAATCTTCTCTTGTGACCACTTTGCTGGAGTCTGTACGACACCCTTCCTGATGTCTGACAACTATATAGCCAGCGCGTGACAAAGCGGAATACACCAAATAATTATTGTACTTTTCACTAGCCTCCTCTCCAAGTAGCAAGGCGTAGGCCTGCTCGACGGATACAATCATTCCACAGTACTCTAATTGAAGGCGATTCTGATATGACAATAGATCATATGTTAAGCAAATATCAATATAAAATATACTCGTATACATACTAATTCCAGCAGAAATAAAGCCTCGTAATATTCCAAATATAGTTTGCCCTGTTGACTGTAGCCAAAACTCTCAAACTTTCCATCTTTACGCACAACTTCAGCAGCCTGTTGATTGTAGCTCCATATAGCTACAGCGCGGCCTGCCTGACGCTCGATGCGTCTAGCAGATAATTGTAGACGTAAATTAACTGTAATAACAGATACCAATGTATATAATAAAAGTAATTACTAAATTAAGAAGTATATTTTACCATAGGCATTTTTTAACTCCTCCTTTTCCTCTGCACTACCGTCAATGCTGGTGCGTTTAAGGCCGTTTCTTGGTGATTCAACTTCAGCATGCCGCTGTGCTATAAGCTCTGAAGCACTACAGATATTTTTATTATGTAGTTTTTCTATGTACCATTCAAAACCCACCTTAAATATTTAATTTTTGGATAAATTTCAATAGTGTTTTCTTGCGCGCCGCTCATTTTCCTATCCAAAAACAGCTGTTAACTGCGGTGCTGCCGGACCAATTGCAAAAGTAAGTATGGAACAAGTTCATACGGGAGCGGACGACCAGTTCATTTGTATTCGTTGACTCTTTAATATCTAAGAATCAAGGTAATTTTGGTAGATAATTGTATTTTTAACATAAACTGAAAGTTTATTTGTGTTTACTGAAGCTATACTGTTTAATTGGTGGTAGCTGCCATTAACTGTAACAACTCAAAAACGTGTAAAATCAATTATAATTATTAAACTGAATTGATTGCATGCACGTTTTTTTGTTAATGTTTTCCGTGGTCACCAGGCCCCCATCCCCTGCCAAATTCGTAAACTTGCTTTTAATAAGCAAACGTTTACGCCACTATTACCGCAACATGGACTGCACGGAACTGTCGCCGCCTGCTTCAGTGCGTGGCATGCGTGAGCTACAGCGCGCGGAATTTAAAAAACATGTGCAAATCCCTCGACTACGAGTGCCAGAATCTCAGGCTCAGCGTGTGATTCCGCTGGTAAAAAAGCTGCTACTTAAAATGGAGCATCTGCAGCCAGTACGTGCGTCGGGGAATCAACGTGAAATATTGCTGCATCCTCTGCCTGTTAAGAATTGGGAATCTCTGCCCACTGCCGAGCTGGAACAGCAACAGGTGACGCAAGAGAATTTCAGCCATGTAGAGCTCGAGTTGACCTACGAGAACTGGAGCGCCAATGATTTATTAAAGAGCGTGCTGCCAGAGAACGAAGAGGGACTCTCCTCCTTCTCGCGCATTGGCCACATTGTGCATCTGAATCTGCGTGATCATCTGCTGCCCTACAAGCAGCTCATCGGAGAGGTGCTGCGCGATAAACTGCCAAATTGTCGCACCGTGGTCAACAAGGCGGCCACCATTGATAATACCTATCGCAATTTTCAGCTAGAGCTGATTTGCGGTGAGCCGGAGTACCAGGTGGAGACCAAAGAGAATGGCGTACCTTTTGAATTTGATTTTTCCAAGGTCTATTGGAATCCACGTCTGTCCACAGAGCACGAGAGGATTGTTAACATGCTAAAGCCTAATGATGTTCTCTACGATGTGTTCGCTGGAGTTGGTCCCTTCAGCGTGCCGGCGGCCAAGAAGCGTTGCAAGGTGCTGGCCAATGATCTGAATCCCGTCAGCTATCAGTGGCTGCAGCATAATGCCAAGCGCAATAAGTGTTTGGCACATATCAAAATGTTTAATAAGGATGGCCGAGCGTTTATTCTGAATGAGCTGCGGGAGGATTTGCTAGAGCGTTGGCGTGCCCCAGTAGCAGCTGATCCTTACAACATTCATATAACAATGAATCTGCCAGCCATGGCTGTGGAATTTCTGGATGCGTTTCGTGGCTTATATACGGTGGAAGAGCTACCGGAGGAGCCCAATTATCCACTAGTGCATGTCTATTCCTTTGCCAAGGGCGATAATACCAAGGCACTGGTGCAACAGCTCGTGGAAACTAATCTGGGCGCAGCATTGGGCGACCAACTGCAGGGCATTAGTTTTGTGCGCAACGTGGCGCCCAACAAGGACATGTATAGAGTTTCCTTTAGGCTAAGTCGAACGCTCTTAACCACGCCTAAGCAGCTGCTGGGCAAGCGTCCTTGTACCACAGAAGAGATAGCGGAAGAGCAGCCTATGGCTGCCACAAAAGTTAAATGTGTTTAACAAAAAGTTAATAATAAAGTTTATAATGTTTCCATAAGAAAACAAAAAAAAAAACAAATCGCGTCTTCTTTTATATTTACAGCCACGTCGTCATGGGGCGTAACAAGGCCAATGCCAAGAAGGGAGCAGGAGGATCAGCGGCTACTGGCAAAGCATCTGCCAAGCCAGCACTAAATAAGTCCAAGAAGGCCAAAAACGTCTTCAAGGTGGTCACCAACAAGGGCAAAAAGAAGCCCAAAGAAGTGCAGGGCAATCTCAAGAAGGTGAGCTAATCGAATCACCCAGATATCCAAGTTTCCCCATATTTTCAACTCTTCAATTTTCTCAGCTCAAGGAGACGGTAAAAGCCAAGCAGGAGAAGGTGGATGCTACGCTGAAAGAAATCCACAAGGATATGGTCGTTAAGAAACCCAAACCGGTCGTCTCGCCCATCAAAAACAAAAAGAAACCAGCAGCCAATAGCAGCAAAGTCTCTGAAGCGCTGGGCAAGCTAAAGTTCTAAAGTAGCCTTCAGCTCAATCAAAGCAACTTGTTAATTATATTAGTTCAAAGGATTATACAAATATAGCAATGTATATATAAATATATATAAACCTGTTCAGCTGTATGTTCAATAATTGAAAAGTCGAGTCTATCTTTTGAAAGCATATGTAGTCTTATTAAAACAAAGAAATTTGCCTCGATATTATTTGAGAAAGTATAGATTGAGTTAAGACTTGAATATATACCCTAAAAAGCGATTCTCTTGAATTTCTCCCGAAATTCTGATAAGGGGAAGCCTTACATTCTCTCTCTTCCCCTAAAATTTTCTTATTGGACTTGCGTGAAGCTTAACTTTTGCTTTTAATCTCTTTCCCGTTTCTTATTGGACTTCGCTTATGATTACAATATATGATGAAATATTCAAATGTTTTATTGCTCCATATATATATTTATATATAAATAACTACACAGTTCACCATATTAAGCCATATTAGACTTGAAGTCCTATACTAGACATTAAAGGATTAGTGGAGCTCCCGGCATCATCACAGCTCCATCTGGTACAGTTGGCGTGGGCGTAGGTGTTGCAGCCGTTGTATTCGTGACCTGCCATCCAAATAGCTCTCGCACAATCGAGTCCAGTTGGACAGTATCAATGCCCTCCGCTTGGAGCTGATCAATCACCGTCTGAGTGCTTGGCATGGCCAGCCAGCGTTCGTAGACGACCTTCAAGGCGCTCAGTCGCTGATAGAACTGCGCAAAAATGGCCGACTGCTGTACTTTGAGCTGGATTTGGGCGTTGATGGCATAACGTGGAAAATACATTTCCAGCTCGTTGAGGAATCCCTGCCAGCCGAAGACGGTCCCCGATAAGTATGGATAGCGATTCATTAGCGAAGTGCACACTTCCACTTCTTCCAGCTTGAACTTGCCAGAAGAAAGCAACAGCTGTTGATCCACCCATTGACGGAAAAGCAGCACCTCCGGCTGGGCGAGGAGGCGCCAGTAGGCGGTGAAGCCCACGTTGCTGTTCAAGATGCGAACGAAGGCCTGGAACTGTGAATCGTTCAGCAGATAGCGTACGAATAGTTTCTGCATGGGCTTAAACTGTATTTGACCATAGATGTCCATTAGATCCTGGGCCAGATCTGGTGGTGGTCCGACCGCGGCCTCATTACCGGGTACAATAGCCGCGTTACCTAGGCCGAATCCCAAGCAGAGCACAAAAATCCAGGCGTAAGCGGCAGACATGCTGGAAATATAGAAGATGGAATGTGCTTCTGGCCAAGGCAGCATCTCCCTTTTATGCCAAATATCTATTTACATAGATCAGATAAGCCCAACCAATATTCCACGCAATTTGTCGCAGCAGCAGCAGACGCTGCCGCTGTTGACACACCCAACGATAAGGAAAGTCACCCGATTCGATCTGTTTATAGTTGGATATAACGCTGACGTCCCCCCGGAACTTGACTAATTTCTTGTTTTTGTGTGCTTTATTTCTCAAATAATTGACCAACAATCAAAAAAGACCGACAAAATAAGTCGTAAACAAACACAAAATATAATCTATTAGGCCTTAACAGCGAGCACTGAGCGGGAAGGAGAGTACCACAACAGATAACAAAGTAAGCTTAAGTATAATGATTTTAATAGATATAGTTAACCGATGCTAACTGCCCGCAGTTAGCTATTATATGACTATATATTCAAATTACTTGAAATGTTATAGAGTAGCAGAGTAGGTGCTAACCTAAATTGCCTTAAATTAAAAGAAATTCGTCCCATAATTTAGATAGTTACTTTAAGAAATTGTTTTGCACTGGGGAATCTAAAACTCATATTCCAATAGGCACAATAATATAGTAAGATATTCGGTAAATTCTCAAAAATCTTAGGAAATTATTTATGAACAGACTTAGACTACAGAAATGGAGAGGAAATCAGACTAAAATCTTGTTTGTAAAAGTCGAATATAACTTTTGTAAGCATCAAACACTTTTTAATAAGCTAGAGCTCTCTCAAAGCTATTATAAGAGTAGAATAGGAAGAGAGCTAGGAAACAAAACAGACGATCAGACCAACATAATAAATATGTATATATTACAACGATTTTCCCTTAAACACCTGACTCAATAAGAGCATGTGCAGATCAGAAGACGTATTTCGGAAAAAAAAGAGATAAAATATATCTAACTGCAGCAAGTCTAAGATCGGTTAACTATATATAATAAGTAAACGTATACGTATACAGGATTATCCGTAAGAAATTCGTAGTAGGTCCGAAGTTTTAGGGCTTAAGCTTAAAATACAAGTCGATTGATTGATAAGAGCTAACTTAACTGATAAACGCATGATGAACTTGGGGACAGCTGCAATGGATTCGATGAATCAGGCACCACCATCGTTACCTTTGCGTCGCAACCAGCTAGGGATGTAGCCGCGAACGGCTTCGCCCAGCTGGCGATAGATCATCAACGCCAAGATGGGCAGGACGAGGCGTGCGTCCTTGAACAAATAGACATAGCAGGCGACGAGGAAGAGCACCAGATCCGTGGAGTAACTCAAAGCGGAGCGCACCTTCTCATGTGCCTGCTCTTCAGAGCAGGACTGCAGCAGCGCCAAGTTGGCTGCCTTCTCGAGCAGCTCACGATCCGCGGCGGACAGCAGCAGTGCCGCTTGGGAGCTGTGCTCCAGGGGCAATGGACTACCGCCAGCTGCCAGCGGTTGCTGTGGCCTGCTCAGCGACGCATCGCGGGAGCGCGTGCTGGAGGGTACACGACGCTTGATCACACGCTTGACCTTCACCAGACGCGTACGTCCACGTGCATCGGGGCGCGCCTCGACTATTTCGCTCATCACGCTCTCGCTGCACTCCTCGGCGTCTTTTTTGTTCTTGGACTTGGGTGGCGGCACCACCAGCACAGTAGGAAACTCCGGTTCCTCCTCCGGCTGATCCTCTCGTGCAGGTGTTTCGGGAGCCTTGTGCATGGCATGTCTGCTGGCTGCATCCCGCACATGCACAAGCTGCTCGCGTTCTGAAATGGACAGACGACGCTCCCGACTGATAGTGGGTGGAGCTAGCAGCGTTTCATTATGTTCGGGACTGCGTGCTCGACGTTGCTGATGCTCCTCTGCAGCACCATCGTCGTCGTCGTCGTCTTCACCCGCTTGAGCGGCGGCTCGCTTCAGTTCATCTCGGTCGAGGTAAAGAGGCTTGTGGTATTTGTGGGTGCTGCTCACCTGACGCACCAGATCGCTATAATGATCCACGGCAGCGTGTGCCTCTTCTTGCATTAGTTGTTCCTGCTCTTGGCGCTTCAGTTCCTCCTCCTCTTTTATCTTACGTTTCGTCTCCAGCTCCGCAGCGATGACTGCGGCGTTGGTCTTCTCCAGCGGATTGGAGATCTCCTCGTTGGCCTCGGTGTTCTTCTCTGTGGCCGAGCGTTTATCCCGGCTGAAAAATGACTTTATGCCCTTGGCCAAATCCAGTTTCAGATTGCTGGGTGCTACAGCAGGAGTGGAAGGACTGCTGGCAGCGCCATTTCTTGGCTCCTGCTGCTGTGCATCCGGGCTACTGGGCTGGCTAACGGTGAGCTCCACGTGCTCATTCGATGAGCGTTTCAGTATGGGCTTTGGCACAAAGTCCGGACTGGGCAGAGGCATTGGCCGATTAAGCACCACAGCTGCGTGCTCCGGCGTGGGCGCACGGTAGGGAGTAAAGGTGCCGGCGCCCATATTACGCGGATGATACGTCTCCAAATCACGTGGACTGGGCGAATGAGTTCGTGCCATCAGCTGCATTTTGAATTTCTCAATCGAGTCCTGGTCAGAGGAAGCCGTGCTCTCGGTATAATCCGTTCCCAGATCGAAGCCCTGGTGTTGCCGCTGATCTTCGTCCATGTCCAACTCTTCGCTATCATCGGCTGTGCTCTCCGTGCGATCCTCGTCGTACTCCAAATCCTGTTCATGACTCTCAGTGTCTCTTACCTGCAGATTGAGCAGCTGTTCCGTATTGGCGCGCGTCAAATTCTTTAGATCAACGATGTTAACATTCTCCCGTGAATCCCATTTACGTCCTATGGGCACCATATCCGCCGACTGACGTCTCAACTCGCTGCGGCGCTCAAAAGAAGCGCGCTCTGCCTCTGTCATAGAGCCGAGGCGCTTGCGGAACGTGGTTGGTCCGGTCGCAGCCATGGGTGCGGACTCCAAGGCTTTTGCGGACTTCACTTTCGATTTGGAAGCTTGCTCCAATTCCACGGCTTCATAGAAACGCGCCATGGCACGCTCATAGAGGAGCTCAGTGGAGCTGACCGAGCGCCGTAGCGGGAAAGTCGTGTGTAAATTGGTGAACTCCAAGAAGGCCAAATCTGGTGCAGAAATGGAGATCGGCGGTGGCTGTATGGCGTCCTCCAGCTCCAGCTCAAAGGAATCTTGCTCTGGGCGAGATAAAGCAAATATCAGTGCGAGTTTTAAGGAAATATCTTAGCTACTTACTGTCCTTATCCTTGACCTTGCTGTTCTTGTCGAAGACCACCAGCATGAATTCATTGCTCGTATGGACTTCGTCGTGTTTATCCGCTGGCTTCGGTGGATGCACCTTGGGCACTGATGGGGTCGACTCCGATGTGGGAGTTGCCGACACAATTGGCTCAGGCTGGGCAGGAGGTGGGGCACTGATTTCTATGGTGGGCAGTTGTTCTCCCATGTGGGCACTGGTGGCTATTGCAATAGCCAAAGCCGGTACATGCTTTGCCGGGCTGAGAGAGTGGCCAGAGAAGCGCCTCACATTCTGATTGACGCCCAATTGGACGGGCTCAGCACTGCGCTGCAGAGCGGGCGTCGATTTGATGGGCTGCGGCGGCGTAGGACTCTTGCGCAGCGGTGTCGGCTGACGTTGAGATGCATCAAAGGCAGGCTCCAGTGATGTTAACGCTGCAAGCGCTGCTATCGGTGGCTGAGGTAGTGGTTGTGGCTTCTGTGCCGGCCGACCAGGTGACTTATCCTTCGTAGTGACCGTTGGCTTGGGATTAAAGAGCTTCAGTGGCCCTGCAGCTGGTGGCGATTTAGGTGGCTTGGACTGGGTCTCCGGCTTGTCCGCCAGTGCAGTTGTGGTTATCAGAGTCAAATTAAGCTTGGGATTCGAGTCGGGCTTGCTCGTCTTTTGAGTTTGCACTGCAGCCGAGTCAGCGCTGCTCAGCGATGGACTCTTACGCACGCTCATCTTCAGCGCCTGGTCGGAGGTGCCATAGGACATTTCGTGACGCAGCTGCTCGCTGTCCACCAGCTGTGGCGTGGGTTTGCGGGAGCCACGCGGTGACTGCTTGGGCGACGCAGACATGCTAGTTGCCGCATCAGCTTGTGGGCGTGGAGGCGACAGTGTCTTGCGGCGCGGCGGCACAGGTTTCGAGATATCCTTCTCCTTCTCCTTCTGCCCATTGGCATTGCGTTCATCGCCAGAAATTTTTGTGGCCGACTTGGGCTTGGTAATGCCACGCTTGGGATCGGGAATGAAAAGCAGCTCCGACTCCTGCGAGGGCTCACTCAAGCCATAAGGGTTCTCAGCCTTTACGCGAAACTTGTACTCGGAGCCCTCAATCAGATCGTGCAGCGTGGTAGTCAGCGCCCGTGTGGTGGCTGCCTTCAGCCAAACGTTCCATCCGATCCGAAAATATTCCACAATATAGTTGCCTATCTTGCAGCCGCCATCATCTAGTGGCGCTGTCCACGACAACGTCGCCGACTTGCCAAAGGACATGTTGAGGCGTGGAGCACCTGGTGCATTCGGTCTGGCCGTTACAGTCACCAGAAAAGAGGCGATATCCTCGCCCAGTTTGTTCCAGGCGCGTACCATATACTCGCCTCGATCCGCGCGCTGAACATTGTCGATCTTCAGCAATGAGTTCTTTTCCGTATTGGTAATCTCGAACCGATTGTCAGGCACTATAATCTCGCCCTCGTGCAGCCATGTAATAGCTGGCGCTGGCTGCCCGGCCACGCCCACCTTCAAACGTAGCACCTCCTCCGCCTCCACAATGAGGCCATCCTCGTAGGTGCGCGGCAGACGAATCTTGGGCGGTGCCTGCACTTTCAGGCGACTCTTCGTAACCACATGACCCGCCCGATTCGTTGCCGTGCACTTGATCTCGCCCTCGTCGGTCAACGCCACTTGATGTATGATCAGCACACTGCAATCGTGCTCATTGACAATTTTGGTGCGACGACTGCTGAAGATCTCGTAGCCGTCCTTGAACCAATTGATCTCTGGCGGCGGTTCGCCCAGTATGCGCACACGGAACTCAATGCGCTCATCCTCGACGGCATCCATGTCCGTCAGCTCTTCCACAAAGCGTGGCACACTGATTGCATTCCTCTGCAGGGTCACCGTCAGCGGATCGGACAGTTCGCTGGCATTCGACCGACCCACAATATTCTCCGCAAAGCAACGAAATTCATAACGCCAGCCGGGCTCCAAGCCGCTTATCTGAATCTCACAGCCAGAGATGGGCGAAGGCGTGGCACGTACCCAATGGGGCGAGCCAACGCGTCGCTGCTCCACAGTGTAGCCGATAATGGGCGAGCCACCGTCCAGCAGAGGACGTTCCCAACGCAGATTAACAACATCGGGCTGCTGCTCAGAGAGCGCCAGCGGCGTCAATATGGGACGACCCGGCGGAGAGGGCCGTTCTATCAAATAAAGAGAGCAAATTAATCACAGGTAAATGATGCACCAAATTCGAACAGCTCAGAAATCAAGCGCTTGCGCCTCATTCAAAATAGACTATTTCGAAAACATTACTTTGTCGTTCTTTCAAATTTTAGGCCAAAGATTCAAGAAAAACAGACGAAACAAGATTGCTAGAGATGAGAGGGCTCGAAAAGCGAATACCCTTTAAACTGATATGAACTGATATGAACCCATGATATGTCAAACTGAAATCTATAACTTAATATAGAGAAATTGAAAGATACCCTATAATCAGAGTAACTTTCATTGGTTTATAAATATACAAACTCTAAGATTCATCTTCTGCAACTCAAAAATAAAGTGATTGGTAAAGGTGTCTCAAAGCTCGTAAATTTGGTATAGATCAAACAAAAATATGAGAAAGCTATTAAAATAGTTGAAGGAAAAATACTTCTATACCTTTCCTTATCATACAAATTCTTCATAGATCTCATCTGCTTGTTAAAAACGCGTGAGACAATCATCATACCCATTGTTGATCGATGTTCAATGGGTATATACAACAGAAAAACGGGCCGACGGACGGCGTCGCGTCAATGGACGGCCGCGGCAACCACTTGAATGTGCGAGTGGCTAAAAATAGGAATATTTCTAGCGCTCCCACCAACTATGTGGACTACTACTATGTGTGTGCGAGCTCTCACAGCCAATTAGAGAAGATTTTCAGTGTGTGGAAATTCGGGAATATATTTTCGAATTTTACTTGAATTTTTAATGGAATTTAGAACGAGCAATTCCGTTTAACTTGCCTGCAGATTTCCAATGCACATTCTTCTTGGGCCGTCCACTCTGTGGTGCCTGCAGTTTACCCGGTTGGTTGCCCATTTCGTATATTCAAATATTTTAACCTATTTGCAATTAAATGTGCATATATATAGAAGTGTCTATATATAGGCAAGCCGCTTTTAACTTCACGGACTCGTACGGTCGTTTTTTTGTTTTCTATTATGAATACGTTTCGAATGTTTTTTTTTTTTATTTCAAATATAACTAATTTAACGGTGCAATTTTCGTAATTTGCAATTTTTTATGCGCAATCGAAGCCATCTTTACGGACGCGTTAAATAATCCGTTCGCCAGTATAGCCAGGCATTCCCACACACAAATAAGCTTTGAGCGCTAAGAAATGTCAACGGCAACTAACTTGCAGCGTTGCCAGTAGTGGCAAAATATTAAACAGCTGCCTGGAGATCGATACAGCTACTTTTCAATTATCACTCGATAACAAAGATATTGAAATATACGCAAAAACGAGATTAAATAATGTAGATTTAGATTTAACAATTGCCAAATCGAAATAATTAACTTACATTTTCCATTTTTTTAAAATGTACTTCTATCGACATCATACGAAGTATATCGATATATTATATGTTAAGCACATCTCTAGCTGTTTATTTCTTACATCCCCAATTTACAACAAGCGCAACGCAGGTGTTTCGCCAAAACTTAAAAAAAAACATTGTATTGTTAATTGTTAATGTTAAATAACCCAACCTGCGCGTTTGTCTGAAGTTTATATTTAAAATTAAGAACTACAATTTAAGATTTTCTCAAGTTTTCTGTTATTATTGTTATTGGCAAACTGTTTCAATGCACGCGTGTGTGAGTGTGTGTGCTTGCATGTAAAATGATTTGGGAGCTGTGAAGCTGTCACGGCGGCAATTGAATTAGAAATAAAGACACAACCGCCACTGCCGTTAGTGTCGCCGCTGCAATTATTGCATTTACGGCAGGTGTAGCCCCAAAAGTACACGCACGCAGGCACACTCACACACACATTCAAGTACACTGGAAAAACAGCAACAGCAACAACAACAATGGCTGGCACGGCAACCGCAACACCGATGGAAATTGACGAATTCATAAATGGAGCGCTCGTCTCTTGGGTGAGTGAGTGGATGAACATGCTCGACATGCTCATAAGAGGGCAGCCGAATAAAAACGTGATTGCCATAAAAAAAATATTCAAGTATTCAATTTACTTGCACCCGCACACAAATACATACATATGTATGCATGCAAACACATGCATGTAGAAGCAAACATGCGTGCATACATACATATTTATAGCCACATAGATTTCCGACGCTTAGCCCCAAGGTCATTGTAACTGTGGCTGTAGCTATAGCTACCATTTATGGTACAAAAACAACTTTTTTAATGCTGTCATTAGCAGCGGCCCGTCGGCAGGCCTTTGTTTGCCAATTGCGAGAACTCTAAGTTTTACTCGACCGGCTTTTATACCCTTGACAAATTAGCATCCTAAAAGAGGGAATATTAAAGTTATATTCAGAATAAATAATTTTCCTATATAAATGTATGTCAAATAATTGGAATTATGTTCACAGATTTCAAATAGAGTATAGATAATTCGGACTTCCTGTCTTCAAGTCAAGAATACTCCCTTTTTTTGCATAAAAGAATTAATTTATCAATTGGTACAAGGTATTCTTGTAAATGCATTTAGAAGTAATTCCTTTTACGCCTATATTCACAGTCAGTTACCAACGCATTATAATGTTGTGCAATCTTTCACTTTCAGCTGGAATCCTGCCTACCACGTGCAGAGTTACTCGCTGGTTATACCTCGCTGCTGGATGGCCACATAATACACAGCGTTTGGTTGCAAATCGATCCGGAACCACAGAACAATCCCAGCGAGCTGCTCAGCGAACTTAGCGGCAATTCGCTGAGCATTGCGCGTGCCAAAAACTTTGAGTGCATAGTACGCAATCTGAAGGCACTGTTCGAGGAGGAGCTGGGACAAACTATATTGGTGCTGCCTGATGCGTATATACTAGGTTATTATCCGGAGAGCAAGCAGGGCTTGGAACAGATGAAAACACTGCTAACACTGTTGCTGGGCGCGGCGGTGCAATGCCCAAACAAAGAGCTTTTCATAGCGCGCATTAAAGAGCTAGATCTAGAAACGCAGCATGGAATTGTGGCGCTCATCAAACAGGTGACCGATAGCCACAGCCTGGTGCTCACCGAGGATTCAATAGAGCGTCTGTCAGCCGAGAATATGTATGGACACATCATCCGTTTAACCAAGGAGCGCGACCAAATGTACTTGAAGTGGATCGAGACAGTGTGTGTGGAACCAGAGCTTGGTGCCACTGATGGCGTGGAATGTGGACAGGGTGTCAGTGTTCCACGCTCGCCTTCCAGTGGTACAGCCACCTCGACGCCCTCATCATCTTCTAATTCAGAAAGCAACCATTTGGCCGTGGAGTGCGCAGATCTGAGATCAAAGAATCGTAAATTGCGTCAAGAACTGTAAGTGACTGAATCCAATTATCAAAGCAGTAAAAGTTGAATTGGTTTTCGTTTACAGTGAAGAGAAATCAGAGAATCTGCTGGAGCTACGTGAAGAGCTGGACGACAAGAAACAGCGTTTCGACAAGCTACGCCAGGAAGTAAGTTGCTTTAAACTGCTAACCAATGAGCTAACCATTTTTGTTACAGAGCCAAGAATGGTTTGCTGAAGCCAAGCGTGCCTCTGCCTATCGGGATGAGGTGGATATATTGCGGGAGCGTGCCGAACGTGCTGATCGTCTAGAAATTGAGGTGCAGAAGTATCGCGAAAAGCTGGGCGACTCAGACTTTTACAAATCACGCGTAGAAGAGCTGCGCGAGGATAATCGCGTGCTGCTTGAATCTAAGTATATGCAGCTCAATATATAAAGTAAATGATATTTAGTTACACAATAATCAATATTACAGAGAAATGCTAGAAGAGCAGCTTCAGCGTTCACGCAAGCGATCAGAACATGCCATCACCTTGGAGTCGGAGATCATTAAGTACAAGCAGAAATTAAATGACATGGCGCTTGAGCGTGATGTGGATCGGGCCAAGCTAGAAGAGCTTCTAGAAGAGAATGCACAACTTCAGTTAGTAGCAAAGAATCTCAATTGCACGCAGGAAGCCGACAAATCATTCTCAGACAATGAGGACGAATGTAATTCGGGTGACAACAGTTTGTCTGAGCAACTCACGAACAATGCGCAAACGCGTGCTCTTAAGCTAGAACTGGAGAACAGACGACTGACTGCTGCTCTTGAGCAGTTGAAAGAGAACAGCTTCCATGAATCCACCAGCAAAATACTGGAGCTGGAAAAAGAGAAAAAGAAATTGTCGCTGAAAATTGAGCAAATGCAAGAGAACATACAAAGATTGACGCAACAGAATGTGGAATTGGAGAGTGTGTTTAAGAATGCATTGGAAGAAAACAAAAAACTGCAGGATGCCGTCGATAACCGACAGAAGAGCTACGATCGTCAGAGTCTAGAGCGTGAGGCAGATCGTCAAAAACTAGCGGATGCCGAACAATATGTGGAGACGCTAAATAAAGAGAAGCAGCGCATTCAAACGCTAAATGAGAGCATTCAGCGACGAGCCGATGATTTGGAACGCCTCGCAGAAGCAAAGGCCAAGGAACTGGAACAGTATGTTGAAAAAACACAACAGTTCGAGCAGACAAAACAGAAACTATACGAGATTGAGGCGAAGGTATGTACGTACGAGCGCGAGAATGCCAGCTTGCTCAAAGAAGTCACAAAACTAAAAGAGAGTAGTGAACAAAAGTCTGTGCAACTGGACGAGAGCATAAATAGGCTGGACATCCAAGCCAAAGATATAATGAGGCTCGCCAAAGTACAGGAGGAGGCGGAGCAAGTGCAGCAAAAACTTGCCGAACTGGAAAAACAGAATCAAGAGCTAAACTCGCAGCGTAACATAGATCAAGAAATGATCAGCACACTACGCAATGATCTGGTTAATGGCACGCTAGTCACCAAAAAGGTGCGCCACAATCTGGAAAAGCTTGGACTAGATGTTAACGAAGTCGACGGTGAGCCATCCGAACTAAATGTGGAGCATGTGGTGGAGAAGCTGGTGCGCAATCCAGAAACCTTTAAAACGGTGCGTGAAATTATGCTGAACGTTAATCGTGAGCAGCAGCAGGAGGCGGGCGTCAAATCGGATATGTGCGTGCTGTGTCATCGCCAGGAAATCTTTACTGTGGAGAAGAATATCGAGCTGTCACCCACCCCCAATGTGCCTACAGCGCAAGAGCTGCGCTTCGAGCACAAACTGCACCTCAGGCCTTCGCGTGACGCAGCGGAATTGATGCGCTTGCAGGAAAGCAATACGCAGCTGCAAACAGAAAATGCGCGAATGAGTGTAGATGTGGCAGCATTGGGATCACAGATCACTTCGCTCAATACACAACATGTGGCGCTACAATTGGCCAATTCGCAACTGGCCGCCGAGAAGGATACGCTTTTAAAGGAAATTGATGCGCTGCAGCAAGAGCACAAGCACACTCTGCAAGATCAGGTGACATTACAGTGCCTGCACGATCAGCTCTCTGCTGAATATGAATCACTAAACAAGGACAAGGAACAGTTAAAGGCGGCTGTGCGTGATCTGCGCCAAGAAACACGTGATGCACGTGAGACAATTCAATCGCAGGAACAACGCATTGAAGAACTAGTCACACAGACCAATAGCATGAAAACCTGCCACGAAGATCTTGCCATTCTACGTACTGAGCACTCCAAGCTGACCGATGACTTCCGCAATCTCTTCGCCACCAGCGATCGGTTCAAGAACGAATACAAGAATATCCAGGAACAGTACAAGATGATTCGTGTAGAGCACAGCAGTCTTAAATTGCAAAATACCGAGCTGACTGGCGAGCTGAATGCCAAACAGGATCAAGTGCGTCTACTCCAGATCGAATATTCGAAGGTGCAGCAGCGTTGCGAGGTGAGTTATATCATGCTTTTTCACTATTATAATGTTGACTAATTCTTGCTTTACATCTCACAGATGCTTATACAAAACAATGCAGACTTGGACTCGGAACGCAAAGCCTTAATGGACAATGTATCACAGCTGCTGTCGCAATACCAAGAATTGCTGGCCATTTCATTGGAGGACAAGAAACACTTCCATGAGGAAGAAAAGAACTACACAGAACGTGTACACAGCCTAAAGCGTCAAAAGGAAAAGCTGGAAGAGAAGATAATGGAACACTATAAGAAGTCGGAGACCACCGTCCAAAAGAAGTAAGTTGCAAGATAGTTCATCTAAGTGGAGTATTAATAAATCCATGTATTCCACAGAAAACCATTTGCCAGCAGCCTCGTTAGACGTGTAAAGAAGGCCAGCTCCGATTTGATGAACAAGGTGCCAAGTCGGGTAGGAAAAGAATTAATTACCTGCAAAATTCAAGCGTTTAGCTAATTCTTAATTTATTTTAGAATCGTCGCTCGTGGGTTGATGATGCACGCACCAATTCACAGTTTGTCATCGGCTCTGAATCAGGAGGCAATGAATCGGATAATAGCAACGAGGAGCCACTGTCCATTGCATCCGACACGCATCTGCTACAGCGTAATATGCCATTGCGCCAGAGTCTACAGCGGTAAGAAAATGGTTATACGGACTATTGGCTATTGTTATATTTGCAAAAGCAAATACGAATAGATTTCATTGAAATTTCATTGAACAAATCAATTTGAATTTGGCATTGAATTGCTAAATGGAAGATATTTCAGCTTTGGCTTGCCGAATGCACTTACTTTAATGGTTAAATGATGTACTTACTTTTGGTATACGGTTCTTGTTCTATTTACATGTATATACACAACAAAAATATCAACTTTGCACACACACTCGCACACACTGTTTATGTATTGTATATGTACTCTATATAGGGATTTGCTGGATAGCTCCATACAACGCGGTGGCACTGTGCGAAGTAGCCTGCAGGCACAGAAACGTACGGATTTGAGTAATTCACGTAGAAATAGCGTGCACGGGTATGCGCTTTTAAATGTTTAACATAAAATAAAATCCTAATAAAAACAAAAACAATATCCCATATCCACAAATCCTTCGATGTAAAGCTATATTCGTTTGTCTTTTGTGAATGCCTCTCTTTAGCTTTACAATTAGTTGGCTATTACTTGTTACTAAATACTTTCTGCTTGCAGCAGCCTCGAACCGCCGGACGTAACTGGCAGCAGTTTAACCCTGGGTACCGCTGGGTCGCGACGCACCGTTTATTTGATCGACGAAAAGCTGCCCGATGGCTCCAGCGCCACCGCCCAACAGCCGCAGGCAAGTTCAACGCCTATGGCAAACAATAACGCTGCAGCAGCCGCTGCCGCCACCACTGTCGCAGAGCCGCAGACACCACTGAAGAGCGACAATCAGCCAGCCACGTTTCTTATGTACAATCGCATCAACACAACTATTGGCAGCACAGCCAACAACACAACCAACGATCAGAGCCCACTACTGCAAGCCACCGGCAGTGGGGGCAGCGTCGCTGGCAGCAACAATCAAGATGATAAGGCACTGCGCAAACGAAACGAGGATAAAAGCAATAGCATTTGGTATGAATACGGCTGCGTTTAGAGCTTCTGGAACACAAACAAACCAACAAACAGACAAACAAAAACAAAATGCATTTGCTGATGACGAAGTATTATTTCGTTTTAGAAAGTAACGAATTTATGCCTTAGCTTAACAGAAGAGAGAATTTACTAAGTGCTTCTTAAAATGCTATGATTTGCCTTAAGCTTCATATAAACAGGTCTGCAATTTATATACGTAGCATCAATAATTATATATATGTTGTGTTCTACATTTAGATGTAGTTTAGATAATAGATATACAATTTATACATATATATATATATATAACAAAACGAAGACTAAAAGGCAACTGTGCGAATTCATAATTATCTTGTAGCATAAATTATACACCCATACACATTTATCCATGTACTTATACGTATGTGTAAACCAATATCGAAATGTATGTCCATATTACGTCCACAAGATGAACTATTATTGTATTTATTATGCATTTCATACATTTAAAACTCAAACACTCGAATATATTCCTACACATTTTGTATACTATAGCTAACAGCTAACGAAAGCGCCTTCAATTTGTGAATACACATATATACATAGATATATATATTTTTCTAAGACTAAACTTAATCTTTAAGAAGCAATAACTAAACACAAAGTAAAAGTTATAATTCTTTTATTTATTGACAAATACCTTAATACGCAATAAACCACAAGCATACAGTTATAAATAAATAAAATGTTTCCGAGTCTCTGTGCGATGCAATAAGATAATATTTTTCTACTCAGCATTCTAGTTTAAGATTTGACAGAGGTGCGATCGTAAGTGTGGACGAAGACTGTTCTTAATTCTGGTAACTTAAAATATGTATTAAATATTTCAATAATGACGTTTTTTAAAAATATATTCTTTATAGGTATAAGCTTAAGGAAATTCGAAGGATTTTAAAAGAGAATAGTATGCGTATCATAAGACACCCAACTATATACCTCTACAGCCAAGACAAAGAAAACAAATATGATAAATTCATTAATTTACAATTTCAGCTAATGGGCATCTATAGCGAAAGCCCCATAAGGTTTGTGTTTTTACTAAAAAGATATTATAAAAAATAGATGTATTATTAATTAGGTGAGCTAAAATAAAACATATAAAAAACAGACGTAAACCAAACAAAAGATATGATATAAGCGATAAGCGATGTATATAAAGTGCCTACATTTTTTAATTATATCAGTTAGAAAAGTGAATTGTGAACGATAAAAACAAGATGTGGTTACGACTACTTATAACTCTGGTAAGTAGTGATATTAGCTAAACCTTTCAAAAGCAGCGTATTTATTGCTCATTTTCGATTAGGTATTGGTGCAATATTTAAATGGCGAGTGCGACGTTTGCCAGGCAAGCAGGGCGGCCTGTCACTCCGAAAATACCTATTCGATCTGCATCAATGGTAATCATGCATATTAATAAATAATTTATAATAAATGCTTCACAAAATCTGTTGTGATCATAGGCAAGCCATCGAACAAGGTGATCACCTGTCCAATCAATTACGTTTGTACGGAAGGAAAGTATATATGTTATCCAGAAAGCCACAATGATCCCATTTGTAGGCCCGTCATAGATCTAGATGTATATTGCAATGATATCGGAAAGCCAAACAACAACTATGTAAACAAGAATGATCCCACCTGCAAAACGTAAGTAACAACGCTATACTCAATAATTTAATCTCAAATGCATTCTCCATTTTAGTTTTATTTTTTGTTACGAAAATGGTTCGACAGGAAAACTAGAAGGCAGCATATACAGCTGTTCAAAAAAAAATCCCTATTTCAATGGAACTGACTGTAATGCCCTGAAACCAGATTATTGTACATAATCTTAAACAAAATGTTTTTTAATAAAAACAAGCAAATTAAACTAGTAAAGATTAGGTTTTTTTCTCCGAATTTTCTTGTTTATCTCAGATGAAATAAGATATTTGTCATCCCCTTTGGTTTATGATTCTGCCAAGGTTTATTGCAGTCAAAATTTCTTTATTATGTAATCAAACTCAAGGTAATGCTTCTTATCTATGCCTATAGATAAGCATATAAATCAAGTGGTCCATTAATTTTGGCTAGTTTTTCATATTAGTTGGTCCACCGCACATGCTCCAAAAATGTTTCAATTGTCAAACACCGTAAGTATGGTTAAGCTATTCCTCTGACTCGTAGAATATACTTTCTGCTCACTATGTGTTTTCTAGGTACTCTTTCTTATAATTTCCTTAGTATTGCCCCGCAATTTGCTGGCTCAATGCGATGTCTGCCAGACTGAAGTTCGAGCTGCTTGCCATAGTGAAACAACATTTTCCATTTGCATAAATGGTAAGCATATATATATATATATATATAGATCATCTATGTATACAAACATCAATTGATAATATACTCATTGTTCAGGCACTCCCTCTAAGGATTATATAGAATGCCCCAAGGACTATCATTGCACTGGCGGCAAATACATATGCTATCCGAAAACAACTGGTGTAACGAATTGTACACCTAATAAAACACCTCGGGATCCAGACACTCTCTGTAAGGATACTCAAAAAGTTGGACAGTTGCCGAATGAATTGGACCCCACATGTGCTACGTAAGCAACAGACTTTTTAGATACTATTACGAATAAATAAATATATTTTATTTCTTATAGGTTTACCCAGTGCATGAATATTAATGGGATGTGGGCCGGTCGTCAAATGAAATGCCCTGACCAGCAATGGTTTAATGGCCAAACCTGTAAATCGGAAAAACCAGACTTCTGCACCTAAACAATTAATAGGCATATGAAAATTATGTATATATAATACTAATCACCATAAGTAACCTATATGAGTTTAAGATTTTGGATCAACTTCCTCATATAAATATATTCTCTTTGATACTACTTAAATATATAATTTAAAGAGCATTTCTAGTTGTTTCTTTTTTATATAAATATATAATAATTATTTGAATACTAATTATAATAACAATAAAAACATACAAATATGTCAGTAATCTAAAGAATTCCTTATTTAAACCTGTAAGTCATAGATAAAGTCTTGTTTGGTAATATAGTATATACAAAATTACATATTTATACAATTCTTTTTTTTTTAGAATATTGACAAAATTTTAAAAAATAAAAATATAATTCAGCTTGTCAGCAGTCAGCAGGTCGCTCAGTTTCGCACTGACTTGTCTCTGAGTTAAAATATTCATCGGTGTTACAATGAAAGAGCCATCCAATGATATCTCCCGATAATTTGAAACAATTCACATAACTGTAATGCGTAAAGAAAAGAATTATAGTGTATGAAATAAGCAAGTATAGCCACGCATCTTACTCTTTGCAAGTGGGATCGCTTTCGACTCTGAAATACCCTTCTTTATTGATACTTAAGCAGTATGCATCAGCATTGATTTCTGGCACCCCTGTAGTTGTTGATTCAGGAGGTGAAATTGATGTTGAAGATTGTGGAGACTGTGATGTCGACGATACAGGAGGTGAAACTGTTGTTGAAGGTTCTGGGGACTGCGCGGTCGAAGAATCAGGGGGTAAAGCCGTTGTCGATTGTGTAGATTGTGATGTCGACGATTCAGGAGGTGAAACTGTTGTTGAAGGTTCTGGAGACTGTGATGTCGACGATTCAGGGGGTGAAACTGTTGTTGAAGGTTCTGGGGACTGCGCTGTCGAAGAATCAGGCGATGAAACTGTAGTCGATTGTGTAGACTGAGCCGTCGACGATTCAGGGGGTGAAACTGTTGTTGAAGGTTCTGGGGACTGCGCGGTCGAAGAATCAGGGGGTAAAGCCGTTGTCGATTGTGTAGATTCAGGAGGTGAAACTGTTGTTGAAGGTTCTGGAGACTGTGATGTCGACGATTCAGGGGGTGAAACTGTTGTTGAAGGTTCTGGGGACTGCGCTGTCGAAGAATCAGGCGATGAAACTGTAGTCGATTGTGTAGACTGAGCCGTCGACGATTCAGGGGGTGAAACTGTTGTTGAAGGTTCTGGTGACTGCGCGGTCGAAGAATCAGGGGGTAAAGCCGTTGTCGATTGTGTAGATTCAGGAGGTGAAACTGTTGTTGAAGGTTCTGGAGACTGTGATGTCGACGATTCAGGGGGTGAAACTGTTGTTGAAGGTTCTGGGGACTGCGCTGTCGAAGAATCAGGCGATGAAACTGTAGTCGATTGTGTAGACTGAGCCGTCGACGATTCAGGGGGTGAAACTGTTGTTGAAGGTTCTGGTGACTGCGCGGTCGAAGAATCAGGGGGTAAAGCCGTTGTCGATTGTGTAGATTCAGGAGGTGAAACTGTTGTTGAAGGTTCTGGAGACTGTGATGTCGACGATTCAGGGGGTGAAACTGTTGTTGAAGGTTCTGGGGACTGCGCTGTCGAAGAATCAGGCGATGAAACTGTAGTCGATTGTGTAGACTGAGCCGTCGACGATTCAGGGGGTGAAACTGTTGTTGAAGGTTCTGGGGACTGCGCTGTCGAAGAATCAGGCGATGAAACTGTAGTCGATTGTGTAGACTGAGCCGTCGACGATTCAGGGGGTGAAACTGTTGTTGAAGGTTCTGGGGACTGCGCGGTCGAAGAATCAGGGGGTAAAGCCGTTGTCGATTGTGTAGATTGTGATGTCGACGATTCAGGAGGTGAAACTGTTGTTGAAGGTTCTGGAGACTGTGATGTCGACGATTCAGGGGGTGAAACTGTTGTTGAAGGTTCTGGGGACTGCGCTGTCGAAGAATCAGGCGATGAAACTGTAGTCGATTGTGTAGACTGAGCCGTCGACGATTCAGGGGGTGAAACTGTTGTTGAAGGTTCTGGTGACTGCGCGGTCGAAGAATCAGGGGGTAAAGCCGTTGTCGATTGTGTAGATTCAGGAGGTGAAACTGTTGTTGAAGGTTCTGGAGACTGTGATGTCGACGATTCAGGGGGTGAAACTGTTGTTGAAGGTTCTGGGGACTGCGCTGTCGAAGAATCAGGCGATGAAACTGTAGTCGATTGTGTAGACTGAGCCGTCGACGATTCAGGGGGTGAAACTGTTGTTGAAGGTTCTGGGGACTGCGCGGTCGAAGAATCAGGGGGTAAAGCCGTTGTCGATTGTGTAGATTCAGGAGGTGAAACTGTTGTTGAAGGTTCTGGAGACTGTGATGTCGACGATTCAGGGGGTGAAACTGTTGTTGAAGGTTCTGGGGACTGCGCTGTCGAAGAATCAGGCGATGAAACTGTAGTCGATTGTGTAGACTGAGCCGTCGACGATTCAAGGGGTGAAACTGTTGTTGAAGGTTCTGGGGACTGCGCGGTCGAAGAATCAGGGGGTAAAGCCGTTGTCGATTGTGTAGATTCAGGAGGTGAAACTGTTGTTGAAGGTTCTGGAGACTGTGATGTCGACGATTCAGGGGGTGAAACTGTTGTTGAAGGTTCTGGGGACTGCGCTGTCGAAGAATCAGGCGATGAAACTGTAGTCGATTGTGTAGACTGAGCCGTCGACGATTCAGGGGGTGAAACTGTTGTTGAAGGTTCTGGCGACTGCGCGGTCGAAGAATCAGGGGGTAAAGCCGTTGTCGATTGTGTAGATTGTGCTGTCGACGATTCAGGAGGTGAAACTGCTGTTGAAGGTTCTGAAGACTGCGTTGTCGAAGAATCAGGGGGTGAAGTAGTTGTAGATTGTGTAGACTGTCCTGTCGACGACGAAGGAGGTGAAACTGTTGTCGATTGCGTAGGCCGCATGGTCGTAGAAATAGGTGGTGAAGGTGTTGTCGTGTCTATAGGTTTACCTGTTGTCGATTCTGATGTAGATTCTGGAGTTGTTGACGATACACATGAAGGCTGCAATAATAAAGACAATAAATTGAAATAATTAAGCACGACAAAATTGAATAAAATTTACGGAAGATGTATCCTGGGGAGAGCAAAATGTGCCGTCCACATTGCAGTAAAAGCCATCATCACATGGTCTAATGGCGTTTGGATCGACAACACCGAGATTATAACAGACTCCATAGCTGAATTCATCCACGCAGGCATAGACACCGTCGGTCAGCGAACAATCTGAGCAGGTGACCATAACTGAGGTTGAACTTGTCGACGGCGTAGTAGAAGTTTGACAGGATGGCTGCATAAAAAGGATAAGATAATACAAACTTTAAAGAAGGAAGATTTAGCCAAACTAACGACAGAGGAATCTTGGGGAGAACAGAATGAGCCATCAACATTGCAGTAATAGCCATCGCCACATGAACGAATTGTCGAAGTTTCAACGGCCCCCAGATTGAAACAGATGCCGTATGAAAACTCATCCACGCATGCATAAACTCCATCCGTCAATGAACAATCCGAGCATTTTTGACCATGCATCGTTGGAAGTTTTGCACAAAACATTAATAACTGTAACAAAAGAAATGCCTCTGATGTAATTTCTAATTCCAATGGCGTTTCTTTACTTACGAGTATAATTTTTAAAAACGACTTCATCTTGAGGTCTTCGTTTGGTATGTCTGTTCGGTAAAGAGGCCGAAATTGCTTTGACTTGTCTTAATTCCGAATCGCATTTTAATAATATGAGAATTATGTTTTACGTGGAGGCCTTGTGCACAGATTAAAGATTATAAAGATTGGGGCATTGATGCCAAAACTGAGACAACCGTATAAGAGTAAGTTTTTATATACATCTAATTAAGATAGCTGCCAATATGAGAAGCGAAGCGCACATTTGCGGCTGCTAATTTAGTCATATGAAAATGTGATATCTAGCTTTTATTACTGTTTTCCTTCTTTTTCTTCTACATGTTTGTCTTCTAGCCAACTGCGTGCCATACGCAATGAGGGCAATCGAAAACGCCATTCATCACAGCAGTGAGTATAGACGTGCTCGCCCAACTGTAGCAGCTCCTTGGAAAAATCCCGTTCATCCGCTTTCCATGGACGCTCTGCGCCGCCGAACATTTCCATACGCACGAGTGCAGTCATTGTTGCGCCCAGATATTTTTTAATGCCATTATACAGCTGCGACTTGGTCAATTGTGGTGTAACAGAGGAAGCTGTTGAGGAAAATGAGGGCGACGTTGAGCTATTGCTTTTTAATACTTCAGTTTGAGCTTCCAGGTTCTTGATTGTTTTCTTTAAATCGGCATTTTCCTTTGAGAGCTGCTCTAAATTTGTTACTAATTGCTCATATTTAAGCTTAGAGTCTTCGTGAATCTCTTCTGTTATGTTGGAGTCTGGTAAGGCCACTTTATCGATGTCTTTTTCACTCAACGGCTGTTCTAGTTTTCCACTGTCAATGATTATAGATGTTTCAGTCCTGTTCACTTGTTCATGCACAAGCTTCTGTCTTTTATTTGGTTCGAGGATCAGGGGCTTTGGTGGCGATCGTCTTCTCGCTACGTATTTGCGTCCGAATCGTGCGTCTTCGGTAAATCCAAGTGGACATTCGAAGTTAGCGGGAGGTATCAAATGCTCCAATGTGGGCATGGGCAGCTTCACCATTGTTGCCTTACCATTTTCGTCGAGATTCTCCATGTCCCAGGCCAGATCCTTACTGACGCGCACCAAAGTGGGTGTCTGATTTGGTGTAAGTCGATCTAATTTATAGTTCATAAAGCATTCGTAACGAAAGTGACGAGCGCATACAGCGCGATTGGATAATTTTTCCCTAGCAACATTTAAAATGTCAGCGTTGCCGCAATTCTTTAGCCAAGATTCCAGGCGAACTGGATCACGAACTGGCAGTTTGAAGAAATGCATTTTAGGATTGCGCTGCGTTGAGACTTTACAGTCACGAAATACGCATCGAGTGCCACTCATATTAACATAAAATAAACCTATTTGTTTTTATTAGCTTAATCACGGCATAAACAAAATGCTCCTCCAGTTTGCTACTAAACAATGTTTTAATAAGATTCGGGCACACTTTTTGTTTATGCCATGTTTGGTCACCCAAAATTACGGCAGCTCAAAAAATACTAAAACTGTCTAAAATGTATTATGCTATTGAAAAATTATTATTACCAATACAAAATTGCATAACTTAGTAAAAGTTATAAAAGTTGTAAGCTAAATATCAATAATAATAATTTTGTTCAATATTTGAATATTCATATGTTTTAACATAGTTTCTAGAACATTACAGAAGCATTGGCATACAATGCAACACTGTGTTGACAACCGGAAAAGGTAGCCCTGATTACGAGAAGTTTCTAGAAACGTCTAGAAATTTCGAGGCATTTTGTTCAACTCCTATAAAGGCAGAAGCAAGCGAACGCCGGCTTGTCAGTATTGAAACAAAATTCGTGCGGTAAGCATATAAGCGTCTGCTCTAAGGCAAAACAAAGCAAAAAGTGAATTTCATTTTCTCCCCGAAGAAAACTGAAAAGAAAAGTATATTGTTTTCAAAGTTAATTCTGTGAAACAAAAAATAAAAGGTAAGCAAAATTATTTTATAATAATTTTCAATTACATAAAGTAGGAAAACTGCCAAGAGTAGCTGCATCTCGGTCAATGAATTTAAGCAAAAGTATGTGTGTATATGCAAAAGAAAAGGTTTTGACACAATTCCTGCTTCATCGATTGCAGAAGAGTCTAGAAATAACTACAAAGTAACTTAATTTTCATTTATAATAGAAGTGCTTGAAAGTCGTCTAGTTCAACGTGCTTTCCGATTAAGTAGTAAAATTCAATGAGAGCGCTTTTTTAGTTGACTCACGCTTGCAGTTTTTGCCGGCTAATTGAAATTGCCGAAATTTCTCGAAAGATACATGGTAAAGAATATGCCATCAATTACATATTGATGTGAATATGTACATACATAATTACTAATGTACCGAAATGTGTACATTCAAATGTATGCAATAAGTACATTACATATCAGAATTGCACGTGCTTGCAATTTTCTCTTTGTTTCATTCTCGATTGTTCCAATAATTTTTCTATGGCCCAAAATCATTCTAGAAAACGGCCTTGTGAAAAAAGAGAGATAGTGCGTCTATACCTTTACATGCATACATGCATTTTTATCTTTAAGGGAGTTTTTCTAGAACATTTCGGCGATTTTCTATGTTGACAAGGCGACGCTTCTCGAATGTACTTACATACACATACACATACACATACACATACACATACACATACACATAGCCTATTGGCTGATGTACATGCTTGTCAGCAAGAGAGTGAGGGAGCAAGTATGTGCGATGCTCTCTAATGGGTAAATTGAATGACCATGAGGAAGATTCAATTTTCTTTTTTCTTTAGTCAACAAGCCAGCCTACTTAAAATATATTTTAATTTTCTTTTTTTCTTTTATTTATTTTTTTTTTTCTTATGTAGATGCCTGAAGAAACGGAGACTTTCGCATTCCAGGCTGAGATTGCTCAGCTTATGTCGTTGATCATTAACACATTCTACTCAAACAAAGAAATCTTCTTGCGTGAATTGATTTCAAATGCGTCTGATGCACTCGACAAAATCCGCTATGAATCACTGACGGATCCCAGCAAGCTTGATTCTGGCAAGGAGCTATACATCAAGCTCATACCAAACAAAACCGCTGGTACACTAACCATCATTGATACCGGTATTGGTATGACCAAGTCCGATTTGGTTAACAACTTGGGTACAATTGCCAAGTCGGGCACTAAGGCGTTCATGGAGGCATTGCAGGCTGGTGCCGATATTTCCATGATTGGCCAGTTTGGTGTTGGCTTCTATTCTGCTTATCTGGTAGCCGATAAGGTGACCGTCACCTCGAAGAACAATGATGATGAACAGTACATATGGGAGTCGTCTGCCGGTGGCTCTTTCACCGTTCGTGCTGATAACTCCGAGCCTTTGGGCCGTGGTACCAAGATTGTTCTGTACATCAAGGAAGATCAGACCGATTACCTTGAGGAGAAAAAGATCAAGGAGATTGTCAACAAGCACTCTCAGTTCATTGGCTACCCCATCAAATTGCTGGTGGAGAAGGAGCGTGAGAAGGAGGTCAGCGATGATGAGGCTGATGATGAGAAGGAGGGTGAAGATAAGAAGGAGATGGATACCGATGAGCCCAAGATTGAGGATGTTGGCGAGGACGAAGATGCCGACAAGAAAGATAAGGATGCCAAGAAGAAGAAGACCATCAAGGAGAAGTACACCGAAGATGAAGAGCTGAACAAGACCAAGCCCATCTGGACACGCAATCCAGATGATATCTCCCAGGAGGAATACGGAGAGTTCTACAAGTCGTTGACCAACGATTGGGAGGATCATTTGGCTGTTAAGCACTTCTCTGTTGAGGGTCAGCTAGAGTTCCGTGCTCTGCTTTTCATTCCACGTCGCACACCTTTCGATCTGTTCGAGAACCAGAAGAAGCGCAATAACATTAAGTTGTACGTGCGTCGTGTCTTCATCATGGACAACTGCGAGGATCTGATTCCCGAGTACTTGAACTTTATCAAGGGTGTGGTCGACTCTGAGGATTTGCCATTGAACATTTCCCGTGAGATGTTGCAGCAAAACAAGGTACTTAAGGTTATCCGTAAGAATCTAGTCAAGAAGACCATGGAGTTGATTGAGGAGCTCACAGAGGACAAGGAGAACTACAAAAAGTTCTACGACCAGTTCAGCAAGAACTTGAAGTTGGGTGTCCATGAAGACAGCAACAACCGTGCTAAGTTAGCCGATTTCTTGCGTTTCCACACTTCGGCGTCTGGCGATGATTTCTGTTCGTTGTCCGACTATGTGTCGAGGATGAAGGAGAACCAGAAGCACATCTACTTCATCACTGGCGAGTCTAAGGATCAGGTCAGCAACTCGGCATTCGTTGAGCGTGTCAAGGCCCGTGGCTTTGAAGTGGTTTACATGACCGAACCCATTGATGAATACGTCATTCAGCATCTGAAGGAGTACAAGGGCAAGCAACTTGTCTCCGTTACCAAGGAGGGTCTTGAGTTGCCCGAGGATGAGGCCGAGAAGAAGAAGCGGGAAGAGGACAAGGCTAAGTTCGAGAGCTTGTGCAAGTTGATGAAATCAATTTTGGACAACAAAGTCGAGAAGGTTGTTGTTTCCAACCGTCTTGTCGATTCACCATGCTGCATTGTCACCTCGCAGTTCGGCTGGTCCGCCAACATGGAGCGTATCATGAAGGCTCAAGCTTTGCGTGACACCTCGACCATGGGCTACATGGCCGGCAAGAAGCATTTGGAGATCAATCCTGATCATCCAATTGTGGAGACCTTGCGCCAGAAGGCTGAAGCCGATAAGAACGATAAGGCCGTAAAGGATCTGGTTATTCTGCTGTTCGAGACATCGCTTTTGTCATCTGGATTCTCACTGGACAGCCCTCAAGTGCATGCCAGCCGCATCTATCGCATGATCAAGCTGGGTCTTGGCATCGATGAGGATGAGCCAATGACCACAGAGGATGCTCAAAGCGCTGGTGATGCTCCATCTCTGGTTGAGGACACCGAGGATGCTTCCCACATGGAAGAGGTCGATTAAAAAACAACTCAGCCAAAAACTATTCATTCACTCCCACCAAACCATTCATTCACACCATTTGATACAAAATTACTAAAGTTGATAACATTTAATTTTCTTGTCTGGAACCGCATCTTATGTTGGACTTGACAGCAGAGTTATTTAATGTTACGTTGACATTTGTAATTTGTATTTACGTTGTGTCGCGTTATAGGCGACAGTAGTACGCTTAACTCATTAAAAAATTCAAGAAATATGTAATAGGATTTACACATTCACTATATAAGAGCAGTTGTCGTTAAGAAATTCCTAATTTAGAATCCAACTAATTTATGTTATGCAAAAGAAAACACTAAGACTACATATGCGTTAGCTATTAAATGTAATATGTAATAAGATTGGATGATCGAATCGATAATAAAGCAAACAAACTATAAATATAATGGTCATTTATTGGAGAATTTTGCGATTTATTAAGAATCATGATTCACATTCTTTTCGGAGCGATTGTTCTATAGCCTCCACAGTACTGACACCTTTGCTGACAAGTATTACTTTGTTGCGGGAGCGGGATCCCTTGTCGAGCGAAACGTCACTCTTGCGGAGTCCCAACACTTTGGACAGGAATTTCACCAGCTCGGCGTTGGCTTCTCCCTCGCTGGGTGGTGCTGCAATTTGAACTCCAACGCCTTCCAGTCCAATATCTGTGATTCCATTCTGTTTGGCGCCAGGCTTGGCCAGAATTTTGATGACAATATTGCCACTTTTGTCCAGTGTGACCGGCGTATTGGAGACTGCCGGTGTGGTTGTCTCACCGGCTTTGCTCGTTGCTTTACCTTTTCCTTTATTTTTCGACATAATGTGAGTGTAAGCAGTTGTATAAATACGTCGCATTAGGTTTGTTTAGTTTTATAAATTGATTTTTAGATTCATTTTAGGTAAACTTTACATTTTTGCTTACTTTCCACACTTGCGTCCAATGTGAGCAATTGTTTTACTAAAGTGAGGTCTACACGTTAGAACTGCTTGACGCTGTTGCTTGCTATCTTCCGAAAGTATTACAGTTTGATCGTAACGTGTGGGGGCCATTCGAGAGTGAACTACCAGGGCTGCACAAAACCTTTAGCTTGTACATTTTTGTTTTGTTTATGTTAAAAATAAAATCAAAACAAGTTTAATTTGTTTAGGTAAAAAATTATTATATATTCATCATTGTATTTACTCATAGTTTTTTTTCTAATCGTCCTCGTTGCCGAAAACATTTAAACTTGAACTATTTAAATCGCTGCAAAAGCATTTTAAAATAATGTTTTTGTAGCTTGTGCATTCCACATTAGCACAATCAGCATATATAAAAGTAATTTGTAGGTGCGGGAATGATTTTACATACAGTTCGGGTTTAAAGCTTAATTAATAATAAAGAATACAAAATATGCACTTAAATTTTGCATGTACATTGAAATACATTGTTCATTAAAAATTCAGTTAACTAAAAAGCCAGGTTGTCGTTCGAGCTTGATTCTACGGACGTTGCACATAATGTCAGGAAGGTTCTGCTACGAAAGGATTTTTGAGAGACGTCAGAGTGGTTGTTAGTGTGTATGTGTGTGTGTGTTTGTTTGTTTGTGTACTGAGCTTAGCGTTACATTATTAAATTTTGAATTTGTATCTGTACAGGTTTACGCAGCTCTAATGGACTGAATGATTTGGAAAATCGCTGATCCACACACGACAAAGATAAATAATGCCAAAAGCCAGGGTCCAACCGGATATTGTCCCTCTTTCGTTTTCTAAAAGAAACAGTGAGATACAGATTAGTGTTAAACATTTATTAAAAAGATCGCTGAAGCAACAGCTAGACAAATCTAGAAACAGTGATAACAACTCGATTCAACTCTCACGCACAAACACGCATACAAATATACACATGTATGATTACTGCAACAACAATAAAATCAATGACGGCGTGGCACTTTTTCCTATTGGATTTGTTTTTATTTGGCGTGCATGCAGGTGTCATTATCTCTTACTGTTCTTTTGCAAATGTGGCAGTGATTAAAGCTGCGATCGCAATTTTCATTGAAAAACATGAACGTTTCGTTCAAGATCTTAACACCTACCGAAGATTTTGGTACATTGCCACGCATTGTCACATATTTGCTGGCCTTTTCGTTGGCGACGCGCATTCTCTGTGGTGGAGCCATTTTATCTGTTTTTGTAGCGTTTTAACACTGCAATATCAAAATGAAGAAACGCAATGTTTCAATTTGAGTACAATTAGCTTATTAGGCACACGCGAGAATTACCTGTGGTTTTAGCGAAAATAACAAAACGAATGTGAAAGTACGTAGTGCGACACGTATAACGAAGCCGAAGGCAGTCACTGACAGTTCGTGCGTGTTTGACAGCTAGGCACAGGGATGTATGCATTCGCAGTTTTCGATGCTCGATAACGATAACAAGCTTACGTACAACTACAGCTGATTGAAAACTGCATTTTCTGGGGCGGCGTTTATTTACATTTAATACAGTAAAAGTTGTTAGAATTTTTGGTAAAAACAGCTTTATCACACATACAAATTGTTGTACTGTGCGTGCCTAATGTACCAAAGGCAGTGAAAACGCTAAATCCGCACCCAATTAACAACCAACAACAGGCCTTGAACCAGAGTTTGCCAGCATTGTGCGCAGGGAAGCAAATTATATCTATTACACATACAAAACTATGACGATTGATGGCACAACTCTGCCCTCAGAGCTGCTCGTAATACCACAACCGCTGATAGGTTTCTGTGGGCTAGATATAGCACACCAGACCGTTCACAAATCAATTTGGGATGCATTCAGTGGCACCCTTCAACGGAAGCCAGCGGACAGGGATAGGGATCGCGCTGCCGTGCAATACAAATTACTACCTCCCAACTATGAGTTTCCAGTTGCTAAGCCGAAACGCGCCTCCTACGAGTGGTATCATCCGAAAGGAATACTTAAGCGTAACTGGATGTTAAAGCATTTGCATGTACTGCCATCCGTGGTGGTGCTCTTCCAAGACATCGAATGGAACGACAGTCAGTGGACAGAAAAACAGGTGCAGTGCGCGGCTATTTTGCAAGGCCTCAAGAATGCTCTTCAAGAGCGTAATACAAGACTATGCCTGGTGCTGCTTCAGAAATCAGCACCGCTGCCTCCAGGCGAGGATATGCTGGCAGCTGAGCGTGCCGCCAGTTTAACTACCGCATGCGGGATTACAAGCAAAATGCTGTTCATTTTGCCCCACACGGAGCATCTAATGGGATACACGATGCGCCTGGAGTCTGCGTTCTTGGATATGGCCCAGTCATACTATGCACTCATGTCGAAACGTATACGTACGCACCGCGATCAACTCTCGGCGGCCCATACAACACTCAAGATACGCCACCAATTTAAGCTGGGTTTTGTGGCAGAGATGCGTCAGGACTTTAGTACAGCGCAAAAGTAAGTGGAAAGGCAATATGAATATTCAGTAAATAATATGTACTCTGCTTATAGACACTATTTTCAGGCTTACGGTAACTTGGATGAGATACGGATTACAGATACCAATTGCATGGAGATCAAAACGATTGCCGGCTTTCTCAATTACAAAATGTGCCGGCTTATGTTTAAATTGAAAACGCCAAGGGATTCCATCAATCAGTTTATTATACACGTTGATAAATATAAGAATTGCTTGGGCTTCAAGGATTTAGCCTTTGAGCATCATGCCTGGCTAAGTACGCAGTAAGCTTGACATATATATCTAAGCTTACGGTTTAAGACTTAATTATTATCCGATTTCTTCTTACAGGCACTCAGTCTTTGCGGAACTCTTCTGTGAGGCAATCAAAAATGGATTACCTGCGTTACAAACGCAGCATCCAGGCATATATTACCAGAAGGCCGCCGAATATGTGATAAAGCGACGTGAAGCCGCTCAACAGGCCAGCGCCACGCTCTTAGGCACGAGTACAACGAATGCGACACCAAATCAGAGTTTGTACACCGAGTTCTTTGGTACACGTGCAGTTAAAACTGGTGATCCTGTTGCCGAGCAGCAGGCAAATATGCAGCTTTTAGAGCTGGAGAACAACTATAATCATTCAGCGGCAATTATAGCGCTTCTCAGTCAAGCGATGGCGCAGTTTAAAATCTACAAGTGCTTGAGATTCCGCAAGAAACTGGCCATTGACATGGCCGAAGAGTATCTTCACAGTGGCGATCATGCCAAGGCGTTAACGTAAGTAACTGCCATTTGAATTTATTAAAAGTCAAATTTAATCTATCAGCATATGCCCCTTTTAAGTCTGTACTCTCTTATGCTGCCGGACTACCGTCAGGAGAAATGGACAACCATTTTTAGCGATGTGCTGCTAAAGACTCTTCGCTGTGCGCTACTCTCCGCCTCAGTGGCTGATTACATTTCCTGCAGTATTGAAGCGCTCTCTCTGCGCCACCATGGTGAACAAAAAGACCGAGTACTGCTTCTCGAGAATCTTTGGCAGGTGTTTCAAAGTGTGCCGCCTATGCCACAAACTCAAATGACGCCCGACGTGCAAGCGCTATGGAGCAATGCGCTGGCAAGCGTGAAATCACCCATACAAATCGATTTAGATAAGGTCAGCGATGTACTGGAGCTCTGCGCCACATTTCAACAAGTTCAACTAAACAATAGTGATGTACTGCAGCTGAATTTAATAGTGCGGTCAGTTGGAAAGATTATATATACATATATATTGATATGCTTATTGTATTTTTCTCATTTCTTTCAGCGTTCTTACCGATGTGCCGCTGCGCATTCGCAGCTTTCATGTGCTGCTCGCCGATGCCAGTAATCCTCAAATAAGCTATAAACTGGAGGGGCTCAAGTATTTATGCTTTCCCAGTCTGCTGGAGTTGCGTACCCAGCAGCAGCCTCACGAGCAAGACCACTTGGAGCCAAAGACATTTGAGAAGAATATGCGTTTAGAGCCTGGCTGTTATTACCAGCTCATGTGCAGCACGGAGGCGCAACAGTTCAATGAGAATACACAACTGCGCATCGCACGGCTGGAAGCGCTTATGGGCACCGAACAAATTGGCACATTGCTCACGTGCAGCGCAAATTATACACGCAAACCATTCCGGCATCACACGCGCAGTCGCGATCTGGATGATAATATGACGATAAACACCATTTGCTATATTGCGCCCACGTAGGTCACACAAACGCTTCATACCAGAAGCCATAAGCATTTGCATGCAACCTTCATTTAACGCTCCGTTAAACTTCCATTGCAGCTTCCATTTGAGTACTCAAACGAACCTTGGCCATGTATTGAGCGGTGCTCCGGCAACGACAACAATGCTGGTCAATGAATACTATCCAGTGGTGACTACGATTAGCAATCCATACAATGTTTATCTACAAAATGTGGGCGTGCATATTAGCGTTCCACAGGAGCTGCGCAACAGCGGTAAGTGAAGTATCATCTAAATTATTATCTAATTGGTAGCAATATTTTTGCTTTTGCTAAGAGAGAGAGAGAGAGAGAGAGAGAGAGAGAGGTACTACTAGGCAAAGATTTGCTGGCGATTCATTTGATCATTCGCTTTTATTGTAGTTTTTTTTATGGTTGCCTATTTGCTTAAAGCCTTATCGATAAAACTCCTAACACTTTTGACACTTGTATAAACTCCAGGAAAGTTGCGTCTCCCGCAGCCCATACCCCAAGAGACAATACCGCATAGTTGATTCTGATAGACGGCGGGCCCCCCAGAGTCGCCTTCGCAGGCATCCTTAACGCCCGGCAGCGAAGCACAGAACATGGTTGAGCTGATGGTGCCACGCATTTTGTACTGGCTAATGCAGCTCTTCCGTGAGACTAGCGGAACTTCCACGCTGCGCACGTGCTGAGACACACGTTTGCTGCTCTCGGTCGTTTTGCCCCAGCCGGAGACTTTTATTAGTTCACCCGGTTGCCAGCTGGAGTTGCATAATGGAATGGTTGCAATATTGTTAGCTTCCAGCGGTGACTTAAGCTTCAGCACTGCCACATCAGAATGCAAGGTGCGCGTATTGAAGGCTTTGGGTGTAAAAATTTTCGCCACACTCCTTCGCACACCTGTTGCATCCGTCAGCAGTGTCGCACCGCCCACCACTTGCAGTTTGCTCGCTGACACACCCCTCACACAGTGAGCTGCCGTTATCACATGAATAGGTGTTACCAAAGCACCACCACAAATGAAATTGCCAGAGATGCGCAGATTGATCAGGTAGGGCACACTGCTTATATCCACTGGTATGCCGCCCACGATGCGTGCGCCGACTTCATTGGCGGCGGCCTTGCTAGTGGCTATCCGAAGCAGGAGCATGGGCAGCAGTAACAGCAGTAGCAGCTGTGGCAGTGGTAGCGGGAGCGGCAGCAATCGCATTGGTTTCTCAGCAACAACAGACGTTTACGCACATAGCGTAAATATTTGTTAGCAGATCACTTGTTCAAATAGAGTGCAAAGAGCTAGAGCTGAGCACTAACTGTTTCCAGATCCGAGTTGGCTCGCGCGTTTGTTTGCACGCCATTTTATATAGGGCCGCTTTTTGAGGAAATATAATTTTAACATTGTTTTATTGTGCAAATAATAATTATTTTGAATAAATCATTTTGTTGTTCTATCATGCGCGGCCCATCGAAAGTGTAACAGAGCCATTAAATGTCGAGTCAAATAATCGTATCTAAATGGGTTACATATGTATATTTGAATATACATACATATGTATGCTTTATTGCTCAACTGTTTTTTGACCTTGGTATCATTGTAAATTCCATTGCACCCGTCAAATTAGTTAATATAACGACTGAATTAGAAATAGTTGATATTTGGGCCGCAGAAAATGTCTCACTATTCAGCTATAAAAAATAGCCAGCAATGGCAATTACTGGCGGTTTTCAGAATTTTGTTTTCAATTTCACTCTTGAGCAGACTTTATAATTATGATGGTTAATAACTAATACAACATACTATATATTTCCAATAAACCTATTAAGTGCGAGAATTATCCAGTGATAAGTGTGACCGTTGCGTAATCTTGAAATATCCATGCAGATCCTGTACGGGTTATGCTTTAAGCCAGTATCCAGCTCACCAGTAAAATGTTATCGGAACTAGCATTAAGTTTAAAGCTATCTCAGTGTTTGATCTATAAAACTTTTAACACGCGCGCTGGCCACATTGGTGTAGACGCCCGGATAGGCAGCGCGCCCACAACCGAATCCCCAGGAAACAATGCCACAGACTTCACCGCGATAGACTAATGGACCGCCCGAATCGCCAGAACAGGAGTCCTTAATGCCACGCACAGCGGCACATAGCATAGAATCGGTAAGCTGTGCCCGGCCAGCGTAAGCCTGTTGGCATTCTATATTGGGCAGTACACGAACGACAGCTGTACGCACTTGGGCCGCTGGCTTGCGACTACTCTCAAATTCCACACCCCAGCCACTAATCCGGACATATCCATTGGCTGCCGCCGGCGTTTGGCAGGTCGTAATTGTGGCCACTTGACCAGCTATGAGCGGCACAGGCAACTTCAGCTGCAGCAAAGCCACATCCATATCGAAGTTACTAGGGGAATAGCTCGGAGCAATATGAAAATGGGCCACATTACGGACCACGGGCGCTTTTTGCTCCAGTCGACTGGCACCCGCATGAACTGTGTAATCCTGCTCCTTAGCTCCATAAACGCAATGTGCGGCACTTAGCACAAAAGTAGGCGTGAGCAGGGAACCACCACAGATAAAGGTGCTACTCTGTCGCAGATATACCAAATATGGAACCTGGCTGATGCTTGTCTCCTGGCCACCAATAATGCGTTGTCCATCGGCAGCGTGCAGCAGCCAGAGCGCCCAACAGAACTCTAACCAGCACATGACGTGTCCAGACTGAGAAATTGACTGAACAGTGTGCGCTACTTCTATTTCAGTTCATTCTACTGAATGCTCCATAACAATATACAATTATATGCTTCGAGCTTTTTCAATGGATTCCACCTGGACAATGCCAACTTATTGTGCATTCTTCACAATAAAATATTTACAATTGCAGCAGCAATAGAAATTTTCACTAAAACAAAATTGATGTTCCAACTCAAACGTAATAAATAGAGAATGAATTGGGAGAGAAAGTATATTAGAATTGATTTACATTTAAAATAAATACAAATCTGGTCAATTAAATGTAATGTTAAAATTTCGATCTTAATCTAGCAGTGTGCCTCCATGAAGCTTTTAAGGAACCATGACAATGGTGCACTGCCAAAGCGTGTGTAGACGCCAGGTAACCCGCTGCCACAGCCCTGTCCCCAGGATACTACACCCACAGCGCGACCCGCATAAAGAATAGGACTTCCGGAGTCGCCACTGCAGGCATCAGTGGCATTTGGACCCAGAGCACAGAACATGTTATTCGTTATGGGAGCAAGAAAGCTCATTTGACGGCTGCATAGATCTCGCTGCACCAGGCTGACATTGGCTGTCTGCAGGCATTGTGACCAATTCTGACCACAACTGTTGGTCATGCCCCAGCCAAGAATCCTTAAATCTGCACCTTCGGGCAGATCATTAAAGTCAATGGGAACGGTACTCACATTGCCCGCAAGGTCAAAGGGCTGACGCAGCTTGATGATTGCCAGATCCGCGTCCAATATATTTCTATTGTATTGTGGAGCTACACAAGCATACCAGGCTCGACGTACATACGCATCTGGACTAGAATCATTTAGGCAGTTTTGCTGGGCGTGCACATATAAATCCTGGACATTTTGTTGATGACCCTCCAGACAATGAGCAGCTGTGACAACACAGCTAGGCGAGATGAGAGCGCCGCCACACTTAAAATAAGAACCTCGTCGCAAATTAATCAGAAATGAATAATTCCTAACAGACTCCGTGTGTCCACCAAAGATTTTATTCATCTGGCTCGGTGCGCCAGCTAGCAGCTGCAGTAACGTTAGCCATGTTAGAAGGTTTAGCCACATTTTCCTAAAGCATGCACGAAATGGGCGCTTATATAACCAACAGACTGGCATTCCCCAGCTAATTGACTGCCAATAAGCGTAATCTTTAAATACTTTATTAGGTCTAGAATGCTACGAACTATAACTTAGGAATAATCTGCCATGACGCCCATAAACCATCTTCTTATCATAGGTACGTTGGTGTAGACGCCGGGCAAGCTGCTGGCGCATTCGAAACCAAAGGAAACAATGCCAACGAGCTTACCTTGGTAGACCATGGGCCCGCCGGAATCACCGTCACATGAGTCCTTGCTATGGGACTGCGCTGCGCAAATCATGTTGCGGTTGATAGCTTGCTTGCCACGATAAGCTGCTCGACAGGCAGAATGCGACCAGACGGGCATGATGACACTATGAACATGGCGTGCTGTTTCCGAGGAATTCGGTTTCACTACACCCCAGCCGGAGACTTTGACCAGGCTGCCTGGTGAAGCTGATCGACTGGCCAATACAATCGTACCCACGTTAGCGCCACTCATGTCCTGGTTGAGATACAAGCCGGCCACGTCAAAGCGCATTGTCTTACTATTAAATTTCGGGTGTATTACGAGCAGATCGACCAAACGCTGAATGGCTCCTTGAGCACCCTGCTCCGAGGTGCCGCCATAGACTCGCAAATCGTCTATGCGCACTCGCTGCACACAATGAGCCGCTGTAATGACCCACCGTGTGGTGATCAGTGAACCACCACAAATCTCATTAGGCGATGACACCTGCACCAGATACTTGAGATCCCTAATGTCGGAGACGTAGCCACCAATAATGCGTGGCTGGATTGATGTCTTATTTCCTTCGACCAACCAGATACTGGCCAAGAGCAGTGCCAAAAGCTGTGATCGAATCATGTTGTGTGTAAGGAAGAACTAACTAAGTACTGTTAGGGCAGTCGGCCAAGTGCTTTTATACCTTTGTACTGAGCTGTCAACAAATCTGATCTCCAAAATCTAGAACATATATCAATAATTGCACAACTGTTTCTACATATAGGGCGGTTTCCCATTGTTGACTTTAAATAATATTGTTAGCTCTAAAGTTGATTACTTAAGAGTTTCGAGCGTTCTTGCTGCTATCTCTCTCTGCATAATCCGCTCTTTAGATGAAACTGTACAAAGTGTGGTTAGTTGTTGGAAAAGTATCTCTTATTTCTTGAACAATTAGATAATTCTGTTGTCATTTATTCCATGGGTTAGATGAGTGATCTTATTTAAAGTTTCCCTATCTATTATAGATCTGTCTATAGCTTAATTCAATTATTTGAAATAATTCTGTTAATCCATCTACGTAAGTTGCCCACTCGTGTATAGACACCGGGATAGCCAGGTCTGGCACAGCCTGCGCCGAAGGATACAATGCCCATCAGTCGATTATTTTGCACTGCACCGCCGCCAGAGTCACCGCTACAGGAATCTTTACCTTTGGATTCTGCACAGAACATTCGCTTGGTAATGGTGGCTGATCCTCGATAGGCTTGTCGACAATAATTCAGTTTGACCACTCTCAGCTGCACCGTTCTTAGATTTGTGACCGAACTGCCGCCCTCCCTGGTGGCGCCCCATCCACCGATTCTCACTCTAGTGCCCGGATTTGGCACACGCTGACCCAATGCAATGGTTCTAATATTTGTGCCCGTCATCGTCTCGTTTAGCTTCATCAGTGCGGCATCCATATTCATGGCTTTCTTGGTGTAAAGGGGCGCCACCCTGGTGAAGGTGACAGTGCGCCCAACGCCATCCGTTCCGTTCAGTGTGGATGCACCACCGACTATATAAAACTCGGAGGCATCAATTCCCACTACGCAGTGGGCGGCAGTAAGAACCCATTGGGGAGCTATCAAACTCCCGCCACATAGTGTGTCGCCACGATGCACTTGAACCAGATAAGGCATCGAGCTTATGGATGCAGTGGAGCCACCAGAAATGCGCGCCCGACGACTGCCTATAATGCGAGCCGAAATTCTATTTCTATTTGCACGATTTCTTCTGTTGGCACGATTCCTTCTATTTCTGTTGAATCTCCTCAAGCGATTTGCCCTCCTTCGACGATTGTTGAAGCGATTCCGATTGCCGTTGCCATTGCCATTGCTGTTGTTCACGATGCGAGCTTGAGGGCGATTACGTCTAACGTATGCAGTGTTCGTATTACCCGCGATTCGAGGCTGGACCTGACTTCTGGCACGAGCGATCCTTGTATTGCGTATCCTCTGAGAGCGATTACGACGCTGTGCCGCCGCAAGTTGATCCAACATCAACAGGAGAAAAACCAAGCATAACCAACGCAATCGCATCTCGATGTGAAATGTGTGCGGATTTACCTTGGCCCGTCTTTTATGCCCTGGCCAACAACACACGCCAAACGGGCCTTCCAACTGTGCAAATAGTTGGTTAAGAAAAGAGAGTTTGGTTATTCAATGGGTTGATTAAACCGTATGAACCTTGTGCTAATGCGTGATGACGCGATCCGCGAAGCTAACGCAAAATATTAATACCAATGTTATAGTAAACAAAATTTAAAATGGAAAAACAATCAGGGCTGCTAGTTGCATAGCTTTACATTTATTTTTAGTTCTAATACTCAATGGCGTAATCCTAAGACACCAATAGATATCATTGGCAATATATGCGCATATTATGCGCTATCCAGTTGTATAGGTGCGCCACGCTTGTGTACACACCAGGACTGTCCTCGTGGGCACAGCGATTGGCCTTGCCCCAGGACACGATGCCCACTAGCTGGCCATTCATGTCGACCGCTGGTCCGCCGGAGTCCGCATTGCAGGCATCCTTATGGCCTGCCACCGAGGCGCAGTACATGCTATCCGTTAGATTTCGGTAGCCCTGATAGAGCTGCTCACACTGGTAGCGAGGCAGCACCTTCACCTGTACGCTGTGCAGCTGATTGGGAAGCTGCAATGAACGCTCGTCGGTTAGTCCCCAGCCAGAGACGCGCACATAGCTGCCCGGTCGTGGTGGCTGGCTGGCCAACTGAATGGGCTTAATGTGCTCGCCTTGCAGTGGATTCTGCAGTTGAAGCAGTGCCACATCTTGATCCAAAGTGGTTAGATTATAGCTTCTGGGTATCAGTATGCGATTCACCACACGTCCATTGCGCATATCTCTCAGATAGGTAACACCGCCACGCACCACATAATCCGATGGCTTGTGCTGCAGCGTCTGCAGGCAGTGGGCGGCGGTCAAGACGCAACGTGGAGTCACCAAAGATCCACCGCACTGAAAGTTACCACGACGTCTGATATTCACCATATGCGGCTGTGAATTCACCTCAATGCGTTGCCCGCCCACCACGCGTGGTACACGCCTGCGCGCAACTTCCGTCAGGCCTAGAGCCCAGCAGCATTGCAATAGAAGCAGCATCAAGACAACATGCATCTTCAGCTGGTAACGAAGGCTAAGAATCAACTGTCGCTCGCGATATACCGACCAGCCCTTTATATGCACTTGGTTAGGTTGGGAAAACCATATGAAAAGGTCGACAGGCAGCGTTACTTACCTTACCCAACATCGTGCGTATATTACAGCTGCGGCTAAAACACCTGTGCCCACTATTTACATACATCATTGAACTTGGCCAACAACACCATCCACTTTTGAGTCATAATTACCCATTGAAAAATTGGTAGAAGGGTGCATTGGTTTTCATGAATTGTATGTAACAGTCAATAGCAATATTGATATAGATTTGTATTAATTAAAATTTTTAATTAATAATATACAATTAATTTAAAATATACAATCAGTAATATTCATTTATATAATGCCCAAATTAATTTGATTTCTTCTTCTTTACTTACAGTCTTCCTTACCACGGATGTTTCATCGAGTCGGCAAAAGCTACACGCCCAGATCCAGGTAGATGTGGGCGAACTGTCTGCGCATGGCAGCAACACTGCCACTTACTACATTTTCAGCCTAGTGGAGACAGAGATTAAGCTGCAGCAGAGACTCAGCTACACACTGGACGTGGATCGTAGTGCAGGTGGTGGCGGTGCAAGTCACAGCACCACGCCCAACAGTACTGATACAACGCCGGAGCATGTGAACCAGCTAGCCACTAGCAGCCTGGCGCTCATATCGCCCGTGCAGATAGAGTATCTGGACGAGACGAGGGTGCGCAAATCGCGGGAGGACATCCTGACCGTGCGCTGCACCGGCGACTTCAAGTTCAATGCTCGGTTCTACACGCTCAATCACCGTCCATTGAGTCAGGTCTATCGGGGTGAAAACTTTCTGCTGCGCGCCAATACGGAGGTGCTGGCCGTGGACGAGTTGGAGATATTGGACAGCTTCTTTATATGTGTAAGTGGGTGTGCTTCGAATTGCAGTTGCAGCGTCACGAATAACATTTCTCTGCAGGATCACAATTTAGTGCAATCGAACTACAGTTTTAAGCGGAAGAAGTACACAAACAAATACAGAGCTGGAGATCAACTGGAGAGCGTCATCGTGCTGCGCACGAATGCCACATTGCAGGACTGGACGACCGCACGGGACTTCGAGCGTTCAAAGTCCGAGGAGAGTGTGAGCAACAAGTTTGTGAGTCGCCAGCAGAAGACACAACTTGCAACGGGTCAAGCTGGTGATGCGCCGCCCCAGGCGCCAAATGTTGGCCAGGGCAATTTTATGAGCAAGAGTCTCCTGGGAAAAATACCCACATCAATGACCATCATCAACAATAACACTAATTCACTGCAGCTATCCACAGTGGGCGCCATGAGCAACTCCCTGCATTCCGATGATGGCAAGCTAGGCGCTGCAGGTACGGAAGAGGGCGTAACGCTGCCTTCCACTGGCCAGGATGCACACAAAAGCATGCGCGTCGTGTATAATAAAGCACTGGAAGCGGTGCAGGCTACGGGCCATTGTCGCGGTTTCATCAAAGGCGTCTATACTTTGGATGCTCCTGCAGGAACTGCAGCCGCAGCACCAACGATACCTCGTTTTGGCGTCTTCTGCATACGCTGGCGTCGAGCAGGAGGCAAGGAAGAGAACGAATCTAAATTTATAATAAGTGGCCTTGATATCGCGGAGCCGCCGTTGAACATTTACTGCACCATCGAGGAAAAGATGTTCGTCAAAATGCCAATGGCCTTCAAGGTGGTGCTGAAGAATCCGACAATGCATGTGCTGCATCTGATAGCGACGCTGTCCATTAGCAAATCTGATAATTTTATATGCTCCGGTCACAAGCAGGTGGGTTAGCAATAGAATTCACTTAATTTATTCAATGTGTATTCAACGGGATTTCTACTACAGCTGGATGTCTCGATAATGGCGTATGACGAGAAGGAGCTAGTCTATAATCTGTATCCGCTGCAGGTGGCCTGGCAGGAACTGCCTGTCCTCACGTTAGAGTACAACACCAAAGCAGATCCGCAAAAGCATGATAGCCAGAATGCGCTGCTCGATGAGCTGGTGCAGCGAGCTCTACCCAAGCGAGTCTTTGTGCTGGTGAGTAAGCCCCAAATATACATATATTCCCTCTGAAATCCCGATTATAATGCCAATTTAAATTTCATTGCAGCCACCGCTGAAGCAGCTGACCAAGTAAATGTTATCCTGTGCATATTTAGTTAATTTAAGTGTTTTAAAGTGCTCTATTACTATGTCATTGTGGTATGTAACAAATTCTACTAAATATTTCAATAATTTTCGATATTTTCTTTGTTTTTATTATTTGCTAAAGTTTAAACGAAAGAAGTGTACAACAAAATTAATGATAATAGTTAATCAGGCAGACAGACAGACAGACACATGCATTATTTATATTTGTAGATTAGATTATAGCGTAATACTTCTGCTGCGTATGTGTGTGTATGTGTGTCTTGTGATTGTATTTGTAGTATGTGTATGTGTTTTTGTAAAAATCTATTGAAAAGAGCTCGAGATATTTAGATTAAAAGTGGCCTGGCCGGGCCTGGCCTGCAACGGGTTTCGCAAACTGGATACCGATGTGCATACACATACATTTTTAAATATACATACATATATCAACATATATATATATATATAAATAAATAAATATGATTTGAATAAAGGAGTTAATCTGTTCTCTTGCCGCTTGATTGAAATTTGAAAACGCCGCCGCCTTTTCTTTGGTTTCGATTCTCGTTCTGTAAAAGAAACGTGTATTAATATCAGTTAATCATTTATAGTTTTGATATAATCAAGTTACCAGCAAACGATTGCCAAATAACATTTTGGCTTTGTCCTCTTCTTGGGGCGTCGCACGTTCGCCTGCCGACAGCACCGGTTGTCGTCGCTGGATTTGGAGCTTTTGCTTAATTGCCTGCGAGAGAATGACGCGCCTGCTTACAGACTTCATGGCCAGCAAGAGATCCAGCCAGGTCCAGGTGACATTGTGATACTCCAGTGTGGGTATAACTAGTGAATAGTCGGTAATGTCCTCCAGATTCTTTTCTTTGTTGCCCTTGTAGCTGACACGCACCGGCACCTCGGGTATCTTGATATAGATGAAGAGTTTGTTTTTCTCTGCGCGCTCCTTCATCTTTTCGACATCGTCTTTCTCGATTTTAACATAGAATTCGGAATCCTTGGCGCTCTTCTTGCTCTTAGCGACACGTTTAGATGATAATGCAGACTTCGACTGTAAATTTGTGGTGGATGCTGAACTGGTAGAAGCATTGTCATCCAGTTCATCGCTGACCTCCGTTTCGGAAGCATCGCGATCCGGGAAGCAGAACTTCAGCATGGTGCTATAGAACTTCTTGGTGATCGCTATGGTGATGGGCGCCACATTAATCTCAAAGTGATCCTTCACGGATATGCCCCCAACTGGCGGCTTCTCGCGGCAGAAGATGCGGAGCACACGTTTATGCGTATCCACAGGCATGTCTTTCTGTATCTCCGTGGCCAGCAGAACATCCCGATATATTTCGCGGGGCAGCAGATTCTCCATGCGTATATTTCCCAGCTCCAGCAGATGCTCGACGGAATCATCGCTCTTGGATTTTTTAGTATAAAGAAAGGCACTTAGCACCAAATCTGCAATGCCAATCTGACCATCCGTTTCGGTAAGTCTCCATTGGGCACGCTTAAAGCAGATCTCGTTGGCACGCACCATTGTCACCGACTTGTCAGAGCGCACATTGGAGATTTTGCTGAGTTGGGACAGCTGGGTTTCCTTGTAGCATAGCAGCATCATGTCCAGTTCCTCGCTGTAAGTGTTTAGCTCCTCCTTGCTCTCGCGGATCTGCTTCTGCACTCGCTCGAAGTCGACACGCAGCTCTAGTGAGTCGCCTTCCTCAATGCGCTCCTTGCTAATTAGATGTATGTCCTTCTCCAGTGAGCGTATCTTCATCAGCAAGCTGCGTATGACTGTCTGCTTTTGCTGGATGGGCCGCTTCTGATCCTCCGTGGAGTGCAGCTGCAGCTGGAAGCGCATACGCGTTAACTTTTCAGCGGCCTGCTTGCGCTGCGGTTCCACATAGAGCAGTAGATTGTTGACTATGTCTAGGATCATAGCGTACTGCAGTGAATTGGTGCAGACGTCCAGATCATGATGCATTAGCGTAAAAGCATCCACGGGATCATCCTGCTTCTCCCAAGGCGACAAGGTTTCCTCGGATGGTGGCGGTGGCACCTCAGTAATGTTGTTCGGATCGATGGCATCTCCATAGCTTACATAGAAGAATTCGCATTTACATTTGGACACGATGCGCTGCAGCTGCACCGGCTGTGCTTGCCCAGAGTTGTCGCTAAGAAAAGCACCCACAGTTTCGGAAACAACGCCACCCACACTGCGCCCACTGCCCACCAGATGCGAAATGTCCTCGGGCAGATGATTATTAATCACCGTCTCATCTTTGTCCTGAATATTATCGACGGTAAGCCACATGATCTCCTTCTCCAAGAGCGAGTCATTATCGCCGGCACTGACAGTTGCATAGTACTGCATGCACTCGAGCAATCCCTTCCACGTCGTCTTCGAGATGAGTGAGCGATCACGCCACACGGGCCGATGCTCACGTTGTAATATCTCTGCCTTGGCAGCACTGATGATCACATATCCTGATGTCTCACAGCCTTTAAGTAATACCTGAGAGTTGACTAGACTGATGGACCAGTTTTCATGTATAATATCTTGCACGGAGCAGGCTTGCAATCCCTGCAGCTGCAGTTCCCTAGACTGTGTGCTGTGATCATCGCTGTACACATTAAACTTGTGATCCGCCTCTGCGATTAGCTGCTGCAGCATCGCGGTGGCATGGATCTGACCCGGTGCCTTTTTCAGCGTGGTATTCGCATTGGCAACTGTAAGAAAATAATTAACTTTAACAGATTTTCAGGGATATTACTTGGAAACCTACTTGGTAACACCTCATTGCTGGTGCTGGACAGAGTGATGGTGCTATCGCTTCGCTTGTGCTTCAGCATAGCCGAGTTGGCCGCCTCCTTGCGATAGCTTTTGACAGCCTCAGTGGATAGATTGTTCTTCAGCTTTTGCGACTTCATAAAGGAGTCGAAAAGAGCAAACGCCACATCCCGATTGCTCTTCGTCCAAGCACCCTTTAGATCGTAGACCACCAGCTTGTGTGTGGGCGTTGTGCTCTTGGTTTTTGCGTCTTCTTCCGCATTGCTGGCCGCTATGGGCATCAGTGCCTCTCTTCCATAAGAGACCTTGGCCACGCTCAGAAAGTAGAAACGCACAATCTTGAAGGCATCGGCAGCACTGGCCAAATTCTCAGAGCTGCTGTCCATCTTTTCAGTAACTATGCTCTTCAGCCAAATCTCCGCATCATTCAACTCACAGTTCATATACACCGTGGACCAATCTGCTCGTGGCCTATGTATTAGACCATCATCAATGGTATTCAGTGTCAAACAGTATTCCGAGCTGAAGGACACACGACGTCCGTTAAGCTGAAAGCCTTTGTGCAGGGCATGGGACATCCAGTAAAGCACCTGGAACTTATGCAGGCACATCTGCAGATTGGCCTTCTTGTAGTGCCGACTGAGCTGCTTTTTACGTGGTCGCACATTGTTGAAGACGGGACCACGTCGGGTGGGCCGCGTCACACCAGACAGGATGAGCTTTAGGCTCTCAAACCAGCGCAGTGTGCTGCCGTACAGCACCAAGCTGGGTATATCGAATTCCACTTCCTCAGCCACCTTGGGCTTTGTCTCGAACGATGCCCAGATATTGAGGTTGAGTGAGCGAAAAGCACGAAATGAATCATGCACCTGGTTGCTGGAATACTCTGGCAGCTTGTCGGGTGCACAGGGCATGACAGCATGATGATCGTTAGGATTGGCCAGACAAACCCAGTTCAGCTTAAAAGTCAACTTCAGATTGGGAAAGTGCAGCAGTCGACAATCGTCATAGCGAGACGCAGTTCGCACCGTCACCTGGGGGAATTTATGGCAACAGATATTAAAGGGAACACTAAAAGGCTCGAACTTTACGCTTACATTAAGCTCGCCCTTGAACATAATCTTCGCATTTGTCCAGACGATGCCGCAATTGTTCCACGTCAGTTCCATTTCCTCAGTTGTATTGTATGGATCGAGCGAAGCGTGCAGCAGCACCGTGAACTGCTTGGCAATCAGAGTTAACCGACCATGAAGCAATAGACGCATCTTATCCCAAAATGGAAGAGGTGGACTCGGATCCTTGGACGGTGCTGAAATCTTCTCAAAGCTCAAATTACATTGAGCCATCACGGGCTCCCAGCAAGGGCCAAAAGCATAGCTACAGCTCTCCAGCTCGCAGTCGAAGTCGTGATAGAATTTAATCGTTGGCATGCTACGCTGCACTACATCCGTTTGGAAAGGCTCGCCCACTTCGACGAAAACATCACGCTTGGCCCGTTTCGAGGGCATTTGCTCAGCTCCACAAAGGTTGCCATAGAGACGCATGCTCTTCACATAGAACATGGGTTGCGGGAAGTCTCTGCGTGCGAAGAATATATAAGAATAAGAATATAGTTTACATGTTGTTTTTATATATAAATCCAAACCTACCGCAGCATAAACTTCCATTCAGAGCAGCTGATGTTAACGCCGCGACACCAAAGTGTGGAAAATTGCAGTCCCTCCTCCGGCCAGGGACTCTCTGAGTCGATCTCGCGCATGGTGCGCGTCACATTGTCATAGCCGTGTATTGAGGTATCCGCCATGGCCAAGATTTCCACATCGGTCATGATCCAAGCGAGAAGACGTGTGCGCACCGGCCCACTTTCCCGTATCTTCTTTGAACGTTGTATATAAATCTCCGAATTCTTCTTGACCAGATTCGCGTACAGACTTTCGATGGTACCCGCGGGCACTAACAATCGTTCCGAGCACAATTCGGCAATCTTCATGTCGAACAAAGCCTTCCGCTTTAGACTCTCTAGATATTCGTCGACCAAGAGCACATAATTATCACGTAGCTTCACTTCGAATGGATCGTCACTGATCTCCAGCAGAAACTCTTTAATCTTTATTACCCAATCGCTGGGCAAAGGTGAGTTTACTGTAAAAGGCTTCTTCTTGTAGTTATGTACGAGCTTGAGCCATTTATAATGGGTCACGCACTCATTGTTGATGGCGTCATAAAAATCGTGATCATATGGGAAAATTGCCTTGAAGGAGCCGATGGTGGTCACCCATACCTTGTTGGTGGGCAGCACAAAGCCGGGAAAGTTGAGTCGTTCATGGCTGAGCGTTTCCAGATGCGACAACGATTGCATGTCCAGTTCTTTGACCGTAAAGATATGCTGGTCATCGATTCTCACAAAGACCTTCTCCGCATAGATAATATTGCGCTCCTTGTGGCTAAAGAAGAGGTTTTCTACGTATAGCTGTATAGAATGACGCTCTGAGAGTTTCAACTCAAAAATTGTGTTACGCTCTGCGGACAACTCAATGATCAGCGAACGTTTTGGCTTCTGTTTGTCTACATTACTGGATGTAGGCATCGCCAGCTCTGCTTTAAGGTCTTTCATATCCCGCAGAAGAGTTAATAAATGCATGTGCAGGTTAGAACTCCACATGGCTTCCGTGTTGCCAGGTATATAAATTGATAGCTTGCCGGGTGTACATTCGAACGCTGGCTGATGTTCCAGCCGTATCATCTTACAACTGGCAAAGACATCCGAAAAGTCTGTGAGACACAGCGAAGATGCAGTCATCGAACGCATGATGGCCATTTGAAACTCCTCCAGTTTAAGAGTGGCGAAATTGTGAGCACGCGTCAGATTAATCTCTGAGAAGCTCAGCAGCATATAAACATTATGATGATTAACAAAATATGCTGTAATATCCTTCACTTTAACGGAAACTCGCAGCGCCGTGCCATGCTGCTCTCCAGGTAAGCTGCTAGGGTGACGTTGCGACTGCTTGGCACGCTTTGTGCCAAGTCCTCCATACTGCTTGATGCACCACATCGACTTAACAATGAACTCGGCCAATTGCATGCTGTACTCTGTGCGAAACGTGTGTATGGAAATGTCCAGCTTTGTAGTATTTGCATAAGAGCACAGCTTAACCAAGCTGACGCCAAGGAAGAATGGAGAGCCCGGTGAATGCGTCTTCTTCAGATTGTTTGTGTCATTGTTGGAGTTACCCAGATTAGACCACAGCGTTTCCACCATTAGTTCCATGCTCCATTGCCGCTGATTCAGCAACAAATTGAGAAACTTATTGCGATAAAGAGAACTGCGCTTCTCCTCGATCTGCTCGAGCAGAAAACGCGTGTGACTAACGCTCATGGCGATGTGCTCATCTTCCAGTTTCATGAGCAGCGAAACGTTCCACAGCTCAGCACAGCCTTTGACCACAATGCGCTGCATAATCCACTCCAGAATGCCCCCATCCTGACGCTGTTTGGCTGGTGATGTTAAGGGAGTGAGTGCATCTAAACATAAGTGATCCGGCAGCGACATTTGCTTATCGCCCAACTGAAGCAACTGATGACTACTGCTTGCACGCTGGCGAGCCAGAAAATTGTTGTTTACAAAATCATAGATCTCGCTATGATTGTAAATGATTTGGAATGTCTTAAGCTTCACATACAGATTAAATATGTCCTTCTCCAGCTGAAGAAAGAAAGAAGTATATAGGACAAATTGAGCTATATTTAATGGATAGCTAACTAACCACTGAGTCAATAGTAAATTGCTCCACAAAGAGCAGTTTCTCGTATTTGGTATCAATGTCCAGATGTTGGAAAGCCAACTTGGCCAACATCGAGGGCAGCAGTGTCTTCTCATCCACAATCTTTGAATTGAATTTTCCGGTTATCTAAATAATAAAAACGATAAAATTCAGTATTATTTATAGATATGGCCAGTGCGATTAGGCTTACAGTAAAAAGCTGTAATTTAGCACTGAAATCATTCTGCGAGTTTTCCTTGACAGCAGAAAAGGTTGCTGCCTTAACGCTGAAGTTGAAATTCTTTGGAATAATAGGTGCCAGCTTCTCATAGTTGTCGTTGTCGTAACTGCTTGTACTGGATGTAAAGGCCTGCTGTAAACTCTTCGACTTCTGGCCAGGATTGGTGCGCTGCTTGGCCTCGGTAAGGAACTCGTAGAGACCGCCATGTATTACTGACTTGCAGTTATTAATCACCAAGCTGAGAGACTGAAACAGTAATGGGCATTAGTCTATATATATATATTTCATATTAGTCACCGCTTACGTCCATGGAGAGTGGTCCATGGGCAAAAAGCGAAGCATCAAGAGCCACATCGAAGCTAACTTCACCCAAGCATGGACGAATTTTGTTCAGATTCTCTAAGGACTGTCGCCTGGCATTGCAATGCCTTAACATTTTAGCCTGCGCCTCAGACAGCGCTGCATTAACGAGCAGAACGCGCGCATTTTGCACAATGCTGCCATCCAGATGCAGCTCTTTGGCTGTGGCATGGATAAACCAACCGGGATCAAAGTCATTGTTCATGAGCACCACTGATATGTTATTCACATGCACAGCCATAAATTGTGCAAATGTTATAATGCTTGCGGGCACTTTGCTCTGCCGGAAGTCCGGTACATCCCTGCCCTCAGTCTTCTGCTTGCGTGGCTCGTAATAGAAGCCATCGCTGGCGTCATCCTGCCGATTGCTGTGTATATCCTTATTAATGCGTATGTCGCGCACATAAATCGACACCAACTTAGTCACCTCAGTGGTGAAAAAACGACTTCGTAAGCAAACCTCCTCAACTTGCTGAAAGCATGAGAAATATTAAATTAAAATTAAATAGGGCCGTTCGCTCAATCACGCTCGAATTAACTCTCACTTACGACTGAGAAACCGCTTTTGCTGATGTGGACATTCTTGAGCGATAAATAGGGAAGCGAAATGCGACCGATACGAACTTTAACCCGAAATCGCTTAATCAGATACCAGCTTATACCCGTAGGCAAAATCCTAATTAGATAATAAAGAGAACCATTTACTTAACGCCTCTTTCAATTGAATTTGCACCGGTGCGACTGCACTTACCAGTAAATAAAGAGAAAAATTAATAAAACAACTATTAGTAACTGTAACATGTTCACAATTGAAGTATTATTGCACGCCCATAATATTTAATAAGTTAATCTAAATGGAACTAATATATCTCTTAAATTTTGAAAAACAAAAGTGTATTTGATTTCGCTCTTCTGACTTTAGCGTCTGTTGATTGGGCAGGTTTAGCCCAACAAACAGCTGATTATGTTTATGTCACTTTGTGTGTGACCAAGTAATACATTAGTGGTATGTATATATCGATAAGTTATCGTTTATGTTTGTTGATGGGATCGATACCTTAGTTGGTCATGCAAATACATTTCGGCATTTTAATATAAAAATAGAGAATATAGAAAACAATAATAAGAAAAAGTAATATTCGACGCAGAAAATCATGTCGTTTCATTTAAGTACTAAAGAGCGATTACTTCTGCTAATTGATGACATGGAAATGATATCTAAGGAACTAATAGAACAAGCGCATCAAAAAATATCTAGCACCGAATTGGCGGATTTGCTCGATTTGTTGGTTTCCAAAGATGAGGAGTTTAGAAAAATGTTGGAGTTGGCGGAAGAGCAGGCTAAAGTGGAGGAAGCAATGGACAAACTGCGTGCTAATGTCGAAATACATGTAAGCCCAATTGGTACAGTTTATATAAATTTGACCTAAAATCTGAATTCCTTATTAGGATCGCGAAATACAAAAACTACAAAAATCACTGAAAGACGCTGAACTTATACTGTCCACAGCCATATTTCAGGCACGCCAAAAGTTGGCAAGCATTAATCAGGCTAATAAGCGACCGGTGTCATCGGAGGAACTAATCAAGTACGCACACCGCATTAGTTCAGCAAATGCAGTCAGCGCTCCATTGACTTGGTGCATTGGGGACCTCCGACGACCATATCCCACGGACATTGAAATGCGTAACGGATTGTTGGGCAAATCTGAACAGAACATTAATGGCGGGCTTGTCCCACATCAAAATAGCGCCATTCAGTCAGATGCCCAGCGTAATTTGAGTGGGGCCGGCAGCAGTGGCACTGGCAGTGGAAACGAAGTACCAAACGCATTCCAAAATCAGTTCAGTTGGAATCTCGGTGAGCTGCATATGATGGGCGCATCTGGTAACTCTGTGGCTCTGGAAACACGTGCACACAAAGAATCATCAGCACAGGATGATGTTGAGGTGATGTCCACAGATAGCTCAAGTTCAAGTTCAAGTGATTCGCAATAGATGCACAAATAGTAATAGTGTAGTAACTAAAACAAGAAATTTATATATATATATATATACGTAAATATTAAAAAGGAAAAATTATTTATATATATAAATATTTACACAGCTAATCATTTATTTAAAAATTATCCTTGCGCGATAACGATGGCGACTTTGTGGAGTTAGGTCAGTTATCGACATTCACACATCGATACGAGGGAGAATGGCAATTAATTTGCTGGCATCGCCAATCACACGGAAATAATTCGACAAATTTTAGTTTTTTAATGGGAAACAGAAAGGCTATAAAATTTGCCTGTATATGATATATATAACTCGATTTACAATAAAACAGTCTATTCAGTAATGTGTGAGTGTGTGTGTTTGCGGTATAGCTAATCCAAAGGCCTTGAAAATTGTTACGAAAAACTGACTGACGACGTACGGAGTGGTGAGGTACGTGCATTAAGAAGAAGAGAAGCCTCGCCAGCGCAATATTAGAAGTGGTGGTCAGGGAACAGCAGCAGCAGCATCAGAGGAACCGCAGCACACCCCGCATTAAAGTTACACACACAGTACACTATTTTTCCATTAAATTTCTGGAAAATTGCACATAGTGCGGGTTGACTGCAGCATGATCCATAGCGTGTATCTAGTTTACGTATGTAAAGCATAAAAAGGCCCCATAGCAAACTGATACTGTTACCGAAACCGGATTAAAAGTGTAACTAGGGCGCCCCAGCTAAAAGAAAAGCTCGTGGCGTCGTGGCGTCGGAGCGGATACAGAGTTTCTATAAACAGTTTGACATTAAATTCAAAAATAATGATGATTCAAGAGCCCGTACAGGTAAATCGATAGCAAACGATTACAGCAAAAAAAAAAAAAAACATTTTTTCTATATTTATTTCCAACCTGCTTTGAATAGGCCGCCATATGGCACTGCCTGAACCACTATGATCATAGGGATGCAGTTTTCCTGGCGGAACGTCTCTGCTCAGAAGGTTAGTACAGCGTTGATTTTTAATAAATATATATAACATATTTATTGTGCTTTGTTCTTGCAGTGGAAAGCGATGAGACAATATTTTTGCTAGCCACCAGCTACTATCGTTCAAATCAATTGGAACAAGCTTATTGGCTGCTTCAAGAAAAGTCGCGACGCTCGCCCCAATGCCGATACTTGCAGGCCAAATGCGCCTACGAACTGAAAAAATATGCAGATGCTGAAAGTGCACTCGTTTCGAGCGGTTTTGCGGATAACAAACATTTCGATGAGCTGCAACGCGAGTTTGGAGATATCGCCTGTTTTGCTTATCAATTGATGGCGCAAATTTGTGTGCGCACAGAGCGCCAGAAGCTAGCGGTGAATGCACTACGACGAGCTCTTAAACTAAACCCTTTTATGTGGCATGCGTTTGCCGATCTGTGCCTGCTGGGTCAGGACACGGATACAGCGGCGATATTCCAAATTCAAAGCACTGATGTGTTCAACACTTGCCAAGGCAGCAGCGCCAATGCCAATTCTATGGTACTGTTCAGTGGCAGCTCGGCTAACGAGCAACAACAGCAACTAGAGAATATGTTGCTAAACAATATGAGCAATAATTCACATTATATAATAAATACCCCGGTGGACCACAATCAGCAGCAGCAACAGCAGCAGAACAATAACGGCAGCAGTTTGGCCACCCTACAGAATCTGATGACACCAAACAACAACATAAACAACAACAACAATAACAATCTCAATAGCTCCATTACCATGCTGCGTGGTGGTGGTGGCGGTGGGGTTCAACAGCAACAGAACACCAATTCGAGTATGATGCTACTCGAGGACACGCCTATGGGTTATGCAACGCATGATGCCCCCACACAACAGCATCAGCAGCAACAGCATTCGCAGCAATTGTATGATGCCAACAACGGCACACCGTTTCGAAAGCAATTCAAATATTTGTCTGCAATATCACCGTTAACGCCTAGTTTTGGCGTTATGCCGTTGACTAGTCCCTCTGATGGCGGATCAGCTGTGTTGCAAGCCAATTTAAGCGTGTCTGCGTATTCGCCATTACCGCAAATGCTTGTGGAGGTCAATCAAGAACCAAAAATGATGGGAAAAAAATTTAAGGCACATGTTGGCGGCCTCATCAATCGCCAGGACAAGAGTAAACCCGCCGTTTTCACACAGGCTGGCAATATAACGCCCCGTACACCAAACAATGTGGTGGGCAACGGTCCGCCCAATCCCAATGCGGCAGTGCGTCGCAGTTCGCGATTGTTCAGCAATTCGGCATACTCAGTCAAGGAGAACAACAAATCGCCCAATATCACGAATAACAATAAATTTGTACAGCCCCGATCGCCGCCACGTAAAACCAAATCGTCACGCATGACCAAAATTTGTTTAAGCAACGAGCTCATTGATGAGAAGTCGCATCACCATCTCGCCGAGAAGCTGAGTGAAAAGCAATCACGCAAGGAGAAAGAAAAAGTGGAAACAATCACATCGGCTGCTACAGCCGGCGGCAACAATCAATCAGGAGGAAACAATCGCAGCGTCGACGACGCGAAAGTCCTGCTAAATAATAGTCTTAACAATGCCCAAACACTGGCGCATCAGTTGCTGACCATGAAAAAGCAATCAGCGGATGGTCTAATGCTACTACTCCGTGATCTTGCCGAAGGTTACAAGCTACTGTCGTCATTTCAATGCAAGGCGGCAATTATGCATCTGGAGGCAACGATACCAAAGCATCATTTGAACTCGAGTTGGGTGCAATCGCTGATCGGCTTGTGTCGTTATGAGCTGCGTGACTATGAGGCGGCTGTGGTAATTTTTAAGCGGATACACGAGACGGAGCCACGTCGCCTAGAGTATATGGAAATCTATTCCACATCCCTGTGGCACTTACAAAAAGAAGTGGCCTTGTCGGCACTTGCCCAGGACTTAATTGGACAAGATAAGCGCAGTCCAATTACGTGGTGTGTGGCTGGCAATTGTTTCTCACTGCACAAGGAGCACGAGACGGCCATTAAATTCTTTAAGCGCGCCGTGCAAGTAGATCCCGACTTCGTATATAGTTACACACTCCTGGGCCATGAGCTGGTACTTACCGAGGAATTTGACAAGGCCATGGACTATTTTAGGGCGGCAGTTGTACGCGATCCGCGGCACTATAATGCCTGGTTTGGCATTGGCACCATCTACTCAAAGCAGGAGAAATACGAGCTAGCTGAGTTGCATTATGTCAAGGCACTCAAGATCAATACGCAGAACTCCGTCATTCTGGTGCACATTGGAGCGATGCAGTTCTTTATGCAGAAGAAGGATTTAGCACTGCAAACACTGAATACGGCAGCTACGATAGATCCGAAAAATCCATTGGCTCGTTTCCATCGCGGCTCAATATATTTCTCACTGGGCAAATATCAAGAGGCATTGCGCGAACTGGAGGAGCTGAAGGAAATTGTGCCAAAGGAGTCGGTTGTGTTTTATCTAATTGGTAAAATACACAAGACGTTGGGCAACATGGATTTGGCATTGATGCATTTTAGCTGGGCCACTGATCTGGATCCTAAGGGGGCCAACAATCAAATCAAAGATGCCTTTGATTCAATGGCGCATCCAAATTGCTGTCCAGCTAATGACAATGCTCTCGATGTTGACTTTGAACCAACCTCTGAGCGTTCCGATGACTCAACGCAGGCGCAGCAGGATGTTAGCTACGACAGCGACTACTAGAAAATGTCTCCAAGTCTGAGCGCTTGTATATAATTACATAATTAATACATACATATTTGAAGGAGAAAACAAAACAATTATGAATTATATTGAAGTTTAGATAACGATTAGATTTAGGTTATTTATAACAAAAACAAAAAATAAGATGAAGAAGGTTTAAACAATTCTCCCTGTCTCTGTGCACTCTGAAAGTCTTAGGCAACAAACAAAAATATTATACATTATATACCAATTACCAACTAAATTATACAAAATACAATTTAAAAGATCGCTTAAGTTAAATCAAAAGTTAAAAACAGATCAAATGCAAATTCAAGGAAAAGAATCAGTTCAGTTTAAAAAATGGGCGCGCAGTGACGCTACCTACTTTGATGCTCGATTGACGATATTAAAATTAATCGATATCGGCTTGAGATTCGAAGCTTAATATAAATCGCGATTTAGATTATTTGATATTTGACCATTTCAATTAAATCTAAAGACATTGGAGTTGCGTTACTGCCGCTCAACATGATAAATGACAAAATAATATACAAATTAACCTACAATTTTACAAGATTTTGTTGTAAGCTTTTCTACTAGTTCAACCTTCTCATCACTGGACAAGTCAGGCGATTCGAATTGTGATTGTTGCAGTTCGGCCAGAGTCAAGCGCTCTGTTAATTCCAAGACGTCGCGCAGGCGCTCTACTTTAACACCCAGCATGGATGCAATGTCGGGCAGCTGGGATTCCTGCACTCGATACTGGCGAGGCAGTGCAATGTTCAGTGCATCCCGAATTCTCCTAGTGCCAAATACTTCGGTTAGGGATTCACTTAACGATGGCGTCCTTGAGCCCCATGATTCAACATTTGGTGGTGATGGGGAAAGCTTTTCGCTGTCCGTAGGTATTGTATCAGATATTTTATTTGATTCGTTGATTATTACTGCGGAACTGACACGCTGTAATTCACCCGAGAGGATCGTTCCAGTTGCATATTTCGGTTCCGATGGCAACTGGTGTATAAAATGTGCTGGATAACGCTCCGGCAAGAGAGTTTGTGTCAAATTCATACACTGATATGAGTAAGATTGAGTTGAGTTGGTGATTAGTGCGGATTCCTTGGGTATGATTACAGCTGCCACAGGATTGCTCATCGTGGACCCTGCCGAATCTGTCTTTACGCAGACCTTAGATGTCAGGACGGGCTGTGGTTTTACACATGACTTTTGTTCAAGTTGTGGGCTCTGCGTAGACTTTATATTTCTTTTGGAACGCACTCGCCTTGTCCTAGATTTGGGCTTGGATTTCCTAGGCATGGCAGAAGCTTTTGAGCTTTGTTGAAAGCTGCCAACAGGTGCAGTTTTATCAGTTAGCTTTTTCTGACGTCCCCTCTTTCGAGGAGCCGAGCGAATGCAACGCTTTTTCAATTCTCTATTTGTCAACTTAGTTTTCAGAGTTTTTTCTAGAGTTCCATTAGAAGCATTTGGTGTGGCTAGATGAATGGGTAGAGTTTGAGCCAGTTGGCTGCATTCCTCATATATCTCTGCAAAGAGCTGAGGCGAGCCAGCTCTATTTTCAGTTGCTGCAACAGCAGCAGATTCGAGAGCATCGTTAGCAGATTTTTTTTCACGCAAACGTTGGGAGCGACGCAGCTGCGAGCCCGCTTCCTCTTCTGATTGCAATGCTATCAAGTACTCAAGATCCGAGCAATATGTAGAAGTTGGACTAATGCTCACCATTTTGTTTGACGTAATTATTGTTTCCCCTTTTAAAAGTAAAACATGTTTATCTTAAAATAAACACTCGAAAGCGAAAGAAAATCGGAACCGCCGTTATATTTAAGAAATTCGTGAAACATCATTTAGCATTTGCGTGCATGCAACAAACAGTCTGGCAACGCCTGTACATTTTTCTTTTGCTTAGTTTGTTTTCGCCCGTCGTTTGGTGTGTTCGCTGTAGAATCATTTGAGTGTTTCTTTTAATCTACATTTGAAATTGAATCGGAGTAAAACTAAATAATGCATATCCTAGACCTACCAGACACTGTGTTAATGGACATTTTAGAGCTACTCTCGTACGATGAAGTAGCCAGAAAGCGAGAGGTATGTAATTAAGTGCAATTCGTCAACCGAAACTAACTCCGAGACGCTTCCATAAAATTCTGCAATGTTCCATCCAGGTTTGCGCTCGCTTCAATTATATTTGCCAACAGGTATTGAACACTGGCTTCAACAAAGTTGTGAAGGAACACGCTAAAAACTTTAAACGGATTAAATCATTGCTGCCACGTCGAGAATCGGAGCGTCGGTAAGTCATTTAATATTAAGCTAATCGTGGAATTTAATAAAATATTTTTATTTCGCAGCAATCATATGCTCGCACGCCACTCAGACATCCTGACTTCCATAGAGACACGCATTTCTATGCTCACAATGACCTACTCCAAGTTTATCGATATGAACATATGCTGCTTTATACCAGGCCGCGTGCTGGATGAAATTAATAGCATATTGAAGCTGTTGGGAAGCACAGCCAAGCCGCTGCGTCCGCATGAAGTACTGCAGGAACTGCGCGACATCTCCTCAATGGCAATTGAGCATTTCGACGAGAAAATTGCCATCAACTTTAAGACGGCTGCCAAAATGAGTGAGTCGGCCAGTTCGGGCAACGCACGCGTCGTTGTCTGTGGCGCCCTGGGCGATATTAGCTTTAATGGTGTCAAGGTCAGCTCTTTGAAGAAGGTCCATATGTCACAGCAGCAACAGTTACTACTCCAGCAGCAACAAGTGCTCGGCGATCACCTATTGAAACCGAAACAGCAACTGGTACAGCAGCAGTCACTGCTGCCACAAATCGAATGTCTCAATATGCATTGTGCGAACCGGAAGAATGACGCACTTCTGCAACAATTGGCCTCGTCCAACTCACTGCCCCCTAGTGTAATTGACACCACTTCCAGTTGCACTCAATGCAATTGCAATCGTAGCCGTCAAATGAAACAGCTGCAGCGTCAATGGCAAACACAAAAGATGCTCACTGCGAAAGTGCGCCTTCTAGAAAATTCGCGAAGAGCACAAGAACGACGCCTGCAGGAAGCGATGAGTAGCATTACAGAACTATCGACCCAAGTATCCGAGCTCAAGCGTCAGCTCGAGGATGTCATGGCCAAAGGCAACCCCTTAGAGAGCAGCTCGCCTGTTGTAAAATCCGCTGTAAAGCGCCCTAAAATGGCTACCGATTGTTTGCAGCCGAGCAAAAAACCCAAGGCTTAGTGCTGCCTTATGTAATCTGTATAAATCGTACTTAGGATGTGGCCGTAGGTTAAGAGCTCTGTACTTTCGAATACTACATACATACATATATATATATGAATGGATGTGATTGAGGTAAGACAATGTATTCTCAATAAAGCCGCTGCTGTTAATTAGGATTAAGGATTAAATACGTAGATCTACCATGTTAAATTAATCAGGCGACGATGAAAAGTTTAAATGTGCAACTTGTAATATTTCGAGTTAAGATTTATTGTTGCACTTGTTATTTAAATATTGTATTACACTTTTACAACTATATAAATACATAGAACATCTATATTAAACTTCTCATTCATACCCCTAGTTACTTTTCGTTACTATTTTTTTTGTTTGTTTTTGCTTTGTCAAGAGTGTGTGATTGCGTGTATCTTTATCCATTTACTACTATATATATATATATATAGCACTGGTTGATGATAAATAATGCATACATGTGTATTTAAAAAGTACATCAAACTGGAACATCTATTAAATGTAACGCTTTATCAGCTGCAAGATTTGCCAGGAGTTTAGGAAGTGATTCTTGCTTTATATTAGTTTGGTTACGGCGCTGAGCCAACTGCTATTTCTATTGATATTGCTATTGCTATCTAAGAATACGTCTGCCATTCATATCAGATGTCTATATGTTGCTTATGGTAATTGTTAATCGTACATATATTAGATTGTAAAAAAGGTAGTAGAAATTGCCACTCGTTAGCAGTGTGCTTAAATCTTTGTATTAACTGACGACGAGCGAAAGCTCTTGACTTAATTGTAAGCTAACTACTTCCTAAGTTGATTCTTTCAGTATATATATATATATATATATATATATATATATATATATACATACACAATCAATAACACACAGGATATATCTATATATACTCAGTAATAACAAAAGAAAATGGAAAACAAAATCATTGCAAACGCGTTACTTAAACATTATTAGTTGCTATATACACCTATTCTTGATGCATACATATAAATATATATCTATACACGTATATATTTATGTTTGTATAAACTAGTCAAATTGCAAGCGTTGCCACTCTGAAAATTCTACACACACACATATATGTATAAATCTATATACTCTTTATACTACAAGATTTATAAATACATTTATGCATATATGTTCTCCTATGTACAAAGATTCTTAAACGCTGTCGTTTAAATCGTTTTGGATCATTTATATCATAATTGCGCTCATTTAGTAGCGACGCCGACGTTGCTACTTTTTCTTAACAGCTGCCTTGTGCTGAATCTTCTCCTGGAGCTGCCGTATAAGCTGCTGAATGTCGTCCACGTTGTACGCATAGATCAGTTTACATTGCTTGGCCTGAATGTTGCCGTTGTTGAGATTTTTGAGCGCATGCTGCAAGCAGTAGACGTTGCCCTCCTCGGTGCGTACCATCGATATATACAGATTGGCTCGACATAGATCGCATTCGCTTTCGATAGATTTGTGCGGCGGTTGCTGTTGCTTCTTGGCCTTTTGACCCTTCTCCGCCTGCACTTTCTCGGTGGATGTGACGCCAGCGGCCTAATAATATATTACAATTTAATTAGTATTTACTTTTCTTTTCTATTCTAATGATGTTGTCATACTCTGAGCTGCTCGCGTGCTGCTGATTCCTTCTCGCAGACCTCGTTTAACATGGGCAGCATCTGCTGCAATGTATCCGAATTGACGCGCTGATCGTAGCCTAAGGCGAAGAGCAGCTGCTCCAGGGAAAACATTGCCGGTTCACAGCTCTCATGAATATCCTGCAATGGAAATATAATTTAAATGATTTAAATGGTTTAATATCAAGTTCGGCTTAAGGTTTACCCTGAAATCATCCTTGGCTAAGTCCAGCCACGACATAGTCGCGAAATAAACGCTTTCAGAGACCACATAGCCTGTGGCCAAGCTGGAGGTGTAAGCGCGCGGAAAAACTACAATGAACTCGCCCGGCTTTTGCTCGATGCGGCATAGCGAGACGCCGCGATCGGTGAGCATGTGTGGAGGCACCATCACCGTATCACAGGGTAACCAAATCGTTTTGTTCTGACAGTGCGTCGGTATCAGCGACGTCAGCGCCGAACGGAAATTGGCGCTCTGATCATCGGGAATACCGTACCACAGCTTAGACGCACCCGTATGCAGATACTCAATCCAAGACAGCCCGTGTGGATCGCGATACCAGCAGCAGGCGGAGAAGAGCATGCCCACATGGAGCGTGGGCACCGTGACACCCATCACAGGTCCCAGTGAGCGCAACACAGAGCCAGCATTGTTGGTCAGAACCTTGAGATTCCATGGATGACGCGCATAATTCGAGCCCTTGCCCTTAGGACCGGGACTGGGAAAACCATAGCCCCAGCCTGAGCTATCAATAGAGCCCGAATGCACGCACACATGACTATCGCGCACGGCAACATGGCGCCAGAATTCGGCCTCCACTTCGTTGACCGTGGGATCGGTGCTCTTGAACCATAGGGCCATGGTGTTGCGCGCTATGCGATAGAATTGACTGAGTGCCATGCTGCGGCCTTTGACAATGCACTCCATGGACACGCCGTCGATCTCCTCCTCCGATTCGTCGTCCTCATCCGTGGACACATCGTCTTCCTCGTTCGAAACGCTCTCTGTGCTATTTACAAACCGATCCGCATTGCGTCGAGCCCGTGCCTCTCGCTTCGCCCAATCCGCCTCGACCTCATCGAAAAGTTTCTGTCGTTCTGCTGGAGAGAGGGTGTCGTAGGGCAACAAGTACTTGCAGTAAATATCATCCAGTTTGGTCACACGATCCTGTGCTAACTTCGGTATACACATCTCTTCGGCCACACGTGCCCATTTCTTTTTTTCAATGACCTCCTTCAGACCGCCCAGCTCCTGCACGGTATGATATAGACGCGGCAGATCCACCTCCATGCCGCCAATCCAGGGCGCATGATTCATCACAATACTCTGGGTGGCCAAATACTTTTTGATCGCGCTCAGCTCCTTGGCACTGGGACCCCAGCGATGCAGCATCTTGTGCACATACTGATTGTACGCCGTGAAGCGCATCTCATCCGAGATCCGACACTCGGGCTTGAAGCTGGCCGGCGGTATGATCTTGCAGATGCCGAAGCGAGCGGCAATCGGTGTGATGCGCTCAATGAATTCAATGGGATCGGCGAACTCCTTTTCGGTGGGCTTAAATATGGGCGCCTCGACCATCTGTGTGGGGTCATCGTGTCTTGGGAACGCCGTATTATTGGCCATCTTGATGGGCGTATCATCCTTGTATTTCTTGGCCAGGGCTGTCGAGGCGGCTGCTGCTGCAGCCGTGCGTGACTTCCCAGAGCCGGAGAAGAGCGAAGAATTTGAATTGACGCGCACCAGACCAGTAGCAGCAGCCGCTGCTGCTGCAGCTGACGATGTGCTGGCCTTCAGGGTGTTTGTTGCTGCTATAACGGCTGCAACGGCATCGCTACTTGTATTGGCTGCATTGAGGAGCGTTTTGACCAGCTCATTGTCCGGCAGTGGCTTCGTGGAATTGGTGTCCATTTGCGCTTTCGTTACGAGCGTTGCCTGCATCACCACCTTCTGATTGGGTCCATCGGGACCTTCGCGTCCCAGCTTGACGGCCACGCCTTGTATGCCGCCCTCACCTCCACCGCTTGCGCCCTGCAGCAGTGGTATATAGAAGGTGGCGCCCTCGGTATCCGAATCTCCGCCTGTGCTGGCTGCAGGTGCGACAGCAGCCTGTTGCTGTTGTTGCTGATTATGTTGTTGTTGTTGCTTCTTTCGTGCTGCGGCTGATGTTGTTCCCGCCTTGTTGGGCTTCTCTAATTTATCTGTCGGGCTAAGTGTCAGCTGCACTGCTGTCGCTGCTGCTGCTGCCGCCGCACGTTTCTTCGTCGGCGAGCGTTCGCTAAGCGCCGGCGGCGGCGCTGCTGCATCGCTATCTGCATTGCGCCGACGATTTGTTGACTTGCCCGCAGCAGCTGTTGTTGTTGTTGCAGTTGCTGCCACTGCAGCTGAATCCTCATCCTTGCCAAAAGCATAAATAGAGGTCTTTTCAGGACCTTTCGCTGATTGCTGTTGCTGCTGCTTGTTTTCCGCATGTGCTTGGGCTGCCTTGGCCTTGCTCTGGCTCTGATAGACAGGCGTACGCTTGGTGGGCGTGGCTGGTGTGGATGCGCCCGCCTTACCACTGTTCTGGCTGGGCGGTGGCGTCGATTGCTTTGCAGCAGCTGCATTTGCCTGCTTCTTGTTGGCTGCCTTCTGTTTGCTGGGCGGCGGCGGCGGTGGTGTGGGCGTTGCACTGGGCGTGGGCGTGGCGGTGGCACTTCGTTTGCTGCCCGCTCCAGCAGCAGATGGAGCTGCGGCCACTTTCACACTATTGCTGGCTGCATTCTTAGGCTTCTTATCGCTCGCCGATGATTCCAGTTGCGATTTCTGAGTGAGATTCACAGGCGTCATGCACTTGTCAAAGTCTAGCGTTTCGGGTTCTGTCTCTGTGTCTTTGCGGTTGCCGGCAACTGTTGCAGCTGCGCTGACCAGCACTGGTGTCGCCTTCAGCGATGGGCCCTTGGCTGACCAGGCGCTCTCACTTTTGCCCAGCTCGCCGCGCGTATTCTTCGAAGAGCTGCTGAAGCTGGTGCTCTCCTTGTCATCGCGGGTTGTGGGTCCTGGCGGTGTTTGTGTCTGCTGCGGCCGCAAGCTGTCATCGTAATCGTCGTCCAGGTCATCTTGGATCTCGTCCGGATTCGAGCTGCATTCGATCAGCCACTTTTGTATCTGCTCGTGCGTCATGTTCACCTTAGCCTTGCGCCGCTCCTTGCTCGTCAGCTGATCACCAAAGTAACCTTCGGTGGGCACCACCGGCCCCAGCACCGGCTTGTGAATGGAGCCACATTTTCCCAGCGTGCATTTAGTGTTGTCCGGACCAGAGCTTTGGGCCAGACTCACGCTGGCTATGCCAAAAATCTTGCCCGACTCCTCTTTGCTGGGCATGAGCGTGGCCTGGCTCAGGATGCTACCGATTTCATCCTTAAGTGGATCTGCATTGATGTTGCTGGTCTGCGTGGCAGGAGTTATTGTTGGCGTTGTAGCAGCTGCAACTGTTGCTGCTGTCAGCTGAAGTTGGCTTGGTGCTGGTGACGCCTGATGCTGATTCTGTTGCTGCTGTTGTTGCTGCTGTTGTTGCTGCTGCTGCTGCTGTTGTAGATGCTGTTGCAGTTGTAAATGTTGTTGCTGTTGTTGTTGTTGTTGCTGTTGATGTTGCTGCGAGACGACCGCCGCCGCTGCTGCTGCTGCTGCCGCTGCCGATGTGGAAGCCATAGGTGATGGCGTTGCACTCAGACTGAGATTGAGACTTTGACTTTGACTAACTGAGACGCTCTTTGGTGCGGCTGCCACAGGCGTCGCGAGGCTGTTAAGAGTGGAACGTGCCGCTGTGGGCGTGGTAAAACTGCTGTTGCTCAGTGCATTGCTCGCTGCCACACTGCTGTTGCCGCCTATGCTAAGGCTACTGTTGTTGCTGACAATGTTGTTGGCACGCGGCAGAACGCTGCTGCGCTCGTACTTGGGCGTCAGAAAATTAGGATTTATTTTGGGACACTGATATGCCTCAATGGGCGGTGGATAAGTTGTGGGAGGTGTTTGATATTTTAGCGGCGATGTCACGCTGCTCGCTGTGGCCAGTGTTGACGTCAGCTGCTGTGGCTGTTGCTGTTGTTGCTGATGCTGGGGCGTCTTGTTGCCAGCAGCAGCAGCTGCTGCTGTCGCCGCTGCAATTCCAAATGTGGACGGTCGCACATACGGCGTGTGATAATGCGGCGATGCTTGTGGCAAATATAACGAAGTCTTCGTAAATCCTACAGCGGCCGTACTCAGACCAGAACCCGCAGTGCCTGGCAGGGCATACGTGGCGGGCACATTAAGTATCTTCGATGTGGGCACCGGCGACTTTTTCTCCATGGCCTTCAGTGCGGCTGCCGCTGACGCATAGCTGGGCGGTGATATGGAGTAGGGTATGGGCTTGGGGGTCAGTGGCAGCATCGTCAGCTGCGTGCTACCGGTCACAGTGGGAGGACAACTGGGCTGCGGGGTCAAAGGCTTATGAGTGGGTGATGTTGTGTTTGTTGCTGGGGCAGCTACTGATGCCGCAGTTGTGGTTACTGATGTAGTTGTTGCTGTTACAACGGTTGCTGCCGCTTGTGTTGTTGTTGCTGCTGCTGTTACCACTGCTGCTTCCACTGTGGTTGTTGCTGTTGCAGTTGCATCTTCAGCTTTGCTATTGCTGGCTTTGGCTGAAGTTGCTTTTGTTGTGGTAGTCACTTCTTCAGCTGTTGCTGCTGGTATTGTTGCTGCTGTTGCTGTTGATGTTGCTGCTACTGCTACTGCTGCTGCTGCTGCTGCTGCAGCTGTGGGCACTTTAATAGCCAATGGCTCATCATCAGAGTCGCTAAAACTCTTTTCCAGCTTGCGCTTGGTTTCGTTCAGCTCCTCATTGATTAAAAAATCCTCCTCTGCATCTGAGTCGTCTTTCTGTTGTTGTTGCTGGTGCTGCTGTTGTTGCTGCTGTTGGTTTTTTTGCTGTTGCTGTTCGGACTTGGCTTTGGCCAGGGCCAGTGAGCCCTTTTTTACCAGCATGCCCTCAATCTGTGGCTTGCCGGTGGCAGACGCTGAGCCACCAGCGCCACCCGTTGCCCCTTTACCCTGTTTGGGTGGTCGTCCTCGTCTTGCTGGAGCTGGGGGCGCTGTTGATGCTGTCGTCGCTGCTGGAGGTGACTGAGACGTCTGCTCGGCAGATGCAGGTCCACTTGGTCCCGCTGCAGCTTCCGACTCTGCTGCTGCTGCGGATTTACTTGACTTTTTTGATGCTTCAGTTGCTCCAGATTTGCCCGTCGCATTCTTCTTCATCTCCTTTTCCATCTTTTCCATTTGCTTGACATTGGGTATGTCCGGAAAGCTGCTCAGCGATAGGTCATCCTCCTCATCGTCCGCCATCTGCAGCTTGTGGCCAATGATGCCCATGTAAATGGCCGCCGCCTCCTTCGTCTTTCGCGACGGCCGCTGATTTCGCTGCGGGCTGGGACTCACAGATCGTTCGGCTTTACTTGCTTTAGACTGCACTTGACGACGCACGGGACGAGCATTTGTCTGGACCGGCTTCTTTGGCGAGGGCGGTGTTGTCTCTGACTCTCTATCTTCATCTTCCCGATGTTCAGCTTCTTCTTCGGCTTTCTTTTTGAGCGCTTTTCCACGCTTCGCTTTGGGCTGTTCCGCCTCCGTCTTGTTGGGTGTCGTTGCACTCGCTGTTTCTGGCTTCTCCTCTTCCCGTTGCTGCTGCTGTTTTGCTGATCCTCCTGCTGATTTTCGTCCACGTACATTGCTTGTGGCGGCTGCTACTGCTGCAGCTGCTCCTGTTCCTGATGCACTTTTCTTGGCGCCCTTCTTCAGTTTAATGGCTTTGGCCAGCGGCTGCTCATCGTCAGAACTGAAGTCAAAAACATTCAGTCCCTTCTGCTGTTCGGTCGCTGTCACTGTTGAAGTTGTGCTTCCGTTTTCTAATTGCTTCTTGGCCGCATCTTTGGCATAAATGCTAGAGTTGGGTTTCTCCTTGCTAATCTCACGCTTCTTGGACTCTGTCGCCGCAGCAGGCTTTTTCTTCTCCCGCTCCTCCTCCTCCTTTTCCTTCTCCTCCTCCGTGTCCGGTTGCTCTTGCTTGGGCGGCACCTTAACGGGCTCAAAAAAAGCACGCTGTCGTGTCATGCGCCCCGACGACTCTGGTGAGGGTATAAATATGGGTGATTCCCGTTGCCGCGTCCGCTTCAGAGGAGCCTTTTCCTTATCTTTGCTGCTGCTGTTCTCGGTGACAGCGGGAGAGACAGCCGTTCTGGATTTTTTACTTGCTGAAGCTGTTGCCTGGTTGCGTCCACGTTTGGCATTCGAGTGTGTTATCTCTGACTTCGATAGCGTCTCATCAGCGCCTCCATTACGTGAGCTTGCATCGTGGGCCGAGAAGAACTCATCATCGTCGTCCTCGTCCTCATCTTCCTCTGGCTGCGCTGAATTATCTTTAGTTGACTCAGGTTCATCTTCCTTTTCCTTGTTGCTAGCGCGATTCGAGCGACGCTTTAATATCTCTGTGCGCCTACCTCCTCGTCTATTGCCCTCGGCTATTACCTCGGCACGCTTGCGCACTGCACCCGCCAGGAGGATAGGAGGAGCTGCTGCTGGCAGAGGATTCACAGTTTCAGTTTTATCACTAGCTGCTTTATCAGCTGTCAACAGTTGTGGCTGCGGCTGCGGCTGCGTCTGTGACTGCTGTTCTTGTTGTGGCATTTGCTCAACTTTAGCTTTAGCTGTTGCCGTTGCTGTTTTAGCGGGTCTGCCGCGTTTCTTTTTCCCAATGTTCTTCTTTTTGCTTATGCTGCTGGCTTCACTGGCTGGCGGAGTTTCATTTGTCTTGGCCTTGCCCTGATTCAAGTAGTCCAAATGGGCGGGCAAAGCCGAGGTGCCGCGCAGACAGAGAAATGTTACAAAATCATGTGCCTTTGGACACTTATTTGGCAATATCTCAATCGGTGGTTGATGGCTTTCAGTGGATGTGCTGGGTCCAGACGTTGATGCTGAGGCTGCTGCTGCTGCAACACTGGCCGCACTGAAGGCGCCTGCAGCGTTGGGTGCGCTCTGCCCTTGTGCAAATTTACGCTGCGCCTGCACCTTTGTTCTGTAATAGAGTGTGGGTGGGACATAGATACGCAAGAGACAAGTGTGAGTGGATTTTAATTGATAACAAATGTAACTGAATACAAATCAAACGCAAAATCAAAGAACAAAACAAAACGCATCGAATTTCCCAACACGTACACAGCCACACATGCACACTTACACAGAAACACCCCTACCCACACACATGGACACCTGCTCTACCCCAAAGCAACTGCAAATCAGCCCTTGGTCTGTGCAACAACAGCGCCACGAAGCTTGTTCAACAGTGATGCGCTTCTTTTTTCCGCTAAATAGCAAAAAGTTTTAGCTAAAACAAACTAATTTATAAGCTCAATACATAATTAGTTTAATTTTTCAAAATAAAAATTAATACAAATTTACTTATACTCATTAATGTATTTGAAAATGAGCTTGTTTTAGCATTTTTAAAGCTTTTTTCTAAGAAGACTGTTGCTTATACAATGTAGCGCACCACACTTCACGTTGAGCAGTAGTGTGGGTGTGAGGGGGAGGGCGATATTGCTGTTAGTAAATTTAACAGTGACTGCCGCTGCGTCATCTCTTTAGAGAATTTACACACATACATCTACGATCAATTAAATAAATGGGGGAGGCATAGGCTCAGGCTCACCTTTTGGGCATCTCAGGTGATGACTCTACAGCAACGGTCACCGCTGCCGCCAAAGACGATGACGTTGGCGGGGTCTCTGTCTCCTTACGGCGACGCTTGTTGTCTTTTGAGACAACCATTTTGTTGCGAATTTTTCGCGCCTCTTTTTCCCCCAATATTTTTCTCTCTCTGAGACGTGAGAATGCGACCGTTGTTAATACACAGTTAATAAGAATTTAATCTTTTGGAGATAATTGCAATTTGTTTTTATTCCCCCGTACTCTGCATTTACATAAACGTACGCAAATGCCAATTTTCCACTGACACTACAAACACTGATTTTGTTGGTGGCGCCTGCATGAAGTTGAAATCATATTTTCGCGTCATATTTTCGTTATTTTACCTAGACGTACACATAATAATTGATATACTAAAATATACATTATTGTCTCACTGTTATTGTTATTGTACACATTATTAGTTTACATTTCACTGGCTGCAGAAAAATTGAATTTTTTTATGTGAGATTTTCCATTCTGCTAGCACATAATTTTTTTTCCCCACCGCTTTGCTTTGTGTCCGCCATGACATTAGAGATGTACAAATTATTTAAACATCGTCTCTAAACACATTATTAAAAATCGCTATGCAGCTGTGTATGTACAAATTTATATCTGACATTTAAAATTAACGCAATCTTTTGTGATACTGAATCCGCTTCTGTTACTAAACCCAAATTTATCATTATTATAAAGCAGAAAATTAAATATAAATAAATTGCGTTAAGAAAATGTTTGCTTATGGTTCAACATGTGTTGTATATCGATATTATCGCCGAATGAAAATAAAACTGATGTGCACAAGTAGACGAAACTATCGTAACGTTCAATATGTCGCTTATATCTATCGTAACGTTGTTAACATCCCTAACATTAATCGTGAAGCTTGTGAGTTGACAAAAAAATTTATTGTAGCAATTTTCTCAAATTAAGCAAGCGGAAACAAGCGTCACACAATGAGCGAAGGAGCAGGCAATTGGTGTCTTATAGAAAGTGATCCAGGTGTATTCACAGAACTGATACGCGAATTTGGTAGGTGGAAAGTACAGCGCGCGCTTTTTTTTTTGGAAGAAGACGTGGAAGCCCATGCCGGCATAAAAAATTGTTATAAATAGTTCTCATATGAATTAAACATTTTTTTTTTTTCATTGCTTTAGGATGCGAAGGCGCACAGGTGGAGGAAATTTGGAGTCTGGATAGTGAATCATTCAAAGACTTAGAACCGATACATGGACTGATATTCTTGTTCAAATGGGTGCAAGAGGACGAGCCCGCTGGTAAAGTTGTCTTGGATCGAGATCACATATTCTTTGCCAAACAAGTGATTAACAACGCTTGTGCTACGCAAGCCATACTTAGTTTATTGTTGAACCTAAATCATGAGGACATTAAACTGGGCGAGACACTAACCAATTTCAAGGAGTTTTGCCAGTGTTTCGATCCCTACAACAAGGGCCTCACACTGAGCAATGCCTCTCAGATACGCACAGTGCACAATTCATTTGCTCGGCAAACGCTCTTTGAGCTGGATATGAAAAACCAAAACAAGGATGAGGATGTCTATCACTTCGTTGGCTATATGCCCATTGCCGGACGTCTGTATGAGCTGGACGGTCTGCGCGAGGGACCCATCGATTTGGGTGAGATCAAGCCAGATCAGAATTGGATTGATGTGGTTCGACCAATCATTGAGAAACGCATGCAGCGTTACTGCGATGGTGAAATCCATTTCAATCTAATGGCCCTGATCTCCGACAGACAGCGCATCTATGAGCAACAAATCGAGAAGCTGCTCAATCCGGCTTCCAATGCCATGGACACTGCAGAAGACCGTCAGACTGAAATCAATAGCTTGCGCTCATACATACAGTATGAAATTGAGAAGAAAAAACGATACAAGGCAAGATACAAATATCAATTCATATTTTTATATAAATAATTAGGGGATTTTTTTGCAGATAGAGAACGTGCGACGTAAACACAACTATTTGCCGTTTATTGTGGAGCTGTTGAAGATGTTAGGCGAGACTGGACAATTGTTGCCCATCTATGAGAAGGCCAAGCAGCGGGCGCTGGAGCGCGAGCAGAAGATGAGCAAAAAAGAAACCAATTAGTAGGCGTTAAACAACATTCTCGGTAAAAGCAATTCAAAATTGCGCGCGTCAGGTGGAAAATATACAAAACATATGCTTATTGCTATATTTAAGTAAAATAAATCTGTTTTGGCAAGGCGACGTGTGTATGTGTGTTAGTTAAGTCACCCATATAAACTGCCTTGTATTTTACTTATTTTGTATCCCCTTAAAAAAGGTCTAAATTGCTGCAAATTAATATTCGTATAAAGAAAATGAATGAAATAAAAAGTATCCGTACAATTTAAAAGAGAATCAAAGCGAGTAGTTGGCGTTTTAGTATATAATATATTTGTTTGTTTGTTTTTATATACTATATATATATATGTATATATATTCTCGTATGTATATTGAATTTACAATTGCTATGCTTGGTATTTGATTTTTGCATTTCCCTTTATATTATTTTTATTATGTATCTATATTATTTGTTGTATATAAGTATTGTATATAGGAATAATTGTTTTTGTTAATCTTCTATGTTTTGCTCTACTGTTTCTTTCAGTGTTATGCTAGTTTGCATGAGTGTATGTGTGTATGTGTATTTATTATGTATTATAAATGTTTGTTGACTCAACTTACATACTATATGCTATAGTTGATGTGTATATGCATATTAGGGAACTTTCTTGGGAGGTCTTTGATTTATTTTTTGAATTTTGGTGTTGCACTTAGAAGATAGCTTAACTCTCTATACTGTATATAGATATATATATATATATATATATATTATTTTTTTTTTATTATGCTTGTTTAACTTTTGGAAAACGAAAAGAAATTATTTTTCGGAAACCGAAGCACGAGCTACAAATATATATCTCTATAGATTGGGCAATAATTGCCATATGAATCGCTTCTTATTGGATTTCCTATGTTGCTTACTAATTGGAATTGCATTCTAATTACCGTTATGGTATTTTCAATTTGTTACACTAACTTTTTCACTATATTACTCATATTTTCATAATAATTTAGCACTTAGTTTTGAATTTCATTACTTAGCATCATTTTGCTTAACAATTTTCCATATTTTGCGTTTAATTTTGTTTTTGGTTTTATTTATTTTTCGTTTTGAAGACACAACAGTTACTGGTCCAGTTCCAGGAAGTATATGTAATATGTATGCGTGTGTAGGTGTATTTCTTGTTCTTGTTGTTGTTGCTGTTGCTGTTTTTGTTATTGTTGTTGTTGTGCAACGCCTATGTAACTGCTAAGGATTGCTTTTACCGTGGCACATAACTGTATGGCGATTCGCTCTGCTGTGTTGTGGCTGTTGTCAATACAGCGAAGGCGTGTTGTGGGCGCGACGCTTGCGTAATCAAAGAATGCTGCGTCGCTGTTGCAATGGACTGCGATACTTGGGTAGTAGAATCAAACGTTGTTAGATCAACACTTGAACCTATGGAAAAATATAGGAAAAGAAAATACGAGTTTTCAAATTTGTTTATCGGCTTAAAGCAGTGTTGCAAAAACTAAAATTTTTTTAAATGACTCTGTTCACATGACAATTCGAAATTGTTTCGCATTAACTAGTTCCGCCTATCGGTTCATGTTATCGAAAATAAAATTTAACGAACATGGTTTACCAGCCGAATGAAGACGATTATAAAGGTTCTTGCGTTTCTTCTTTAGGAGTGCATCCAAATTATAGCTATCTGAACCGGCTCTGAAACATTATAGTTAGTATATTTCAGTATTTATTAATTCAGAGATCGAAGCTAGTTGCGTTTGCTCACTTGTCCGCTCGTCCGTTCCCCAGCAACTCCTTAAATGCCACATATATCTTATTTAGCGTCAGATTGGATAGCCCCTGGCCCAGATATCGTACAAATTTAAGTTGTTCACATTTGGATAAAGCGCTCTCGTGGAAGTCCAAAAAGGGTCGATGATCGGATATCTGATATTCCTAAATTACCAAATAAAATAATAAATGGAAATCGGTTAAATAATGTGTTTCATTTTAAGGATCGGCCAGAGTTTTGTTCTATGCTCTAGGTATGAAGGTGAAATTTTGAAAACTGCTGAAATTCATAATGAATAATGCCAATATGTATAATTTATATATAGCCAATTATTGTAGAGGGTCGAGGCTCAAGAACAAATCTCCGCTGAACACAACAGCCAAAGGCTCTGGCTGTTTGGGGAGGAGCACGTCGTCGACACACAATTGCTCACATTGCAGAACTTGATGAAATTCTCGATGAGTATGCACTTTTCATAATTGCTCAGACATTGCTGGCTACTACTCTGTATACCGAACTGTTTCAATAGCTCCTGCTTCTTGGGCGGCAGGCGGCTGATGTGCGTGCAGACGCCATCTTCAATGCGATGCGTTTCATGCACATTGAAATTCTCATAGATGATCAGCTGTTCCAGCGAACGTGGCGGAGGTCCTAGTGGCGGCAGCGATGGTGGCGGTAAGAGGGACATCGATGTCGACGGCACACAGCCATAGCGTGTGTCCAAGGATTGAGAAGAAGCCGATGCCGCTGCTGCTGCTGTTACATAGCTGTTAATAGTGCTGCTGCTGTTACTGTTGTTGCTGCAATTACTGTTAACACTGCTGCTGCTGCTGTTGTTGTTGTTGTTGCTGGTGCTATTGTTGCTGCTGGTGCTGCTATTGCTGGCGAACTCGAGCGTGCCGTCATTGGCGGCCGCCATGTTCTTGAGGTCTACAAGAGAGAGTTGCATTTTTATAGAAGAAGAGGAAGAGAGAGGGAGAGAGAAAGAGGAATCGCGACGACCGAATGCTAAAGAAATTTAACGCTTGGCTAGCACAAATGCAGGCAAACGCGAGAACAGGCATAATAAAAAAGTCAACATTTTTATTCTTTTTTTTTTTTTTGCTATGTATGTATATATATGTATATTTGTTGTTGCAAACAAAATTTCGCTTTATATGTTTTGTATATATATATGTAGAGGTTGTATATATATAATATTATATATATGTATAGGATGGGTTTTGCACATATATATATAATTTGTTTCTGGCTTACTAAAATATATGCTCATATATAGATACATGTCTATATATATTATTATTTTCATAAGTTGCGCATTAGCTTGATTCTCTATAATGACAGTTTACATGTGTTTTCTTGTTTGTCATTGTAATAATCTCTTTTCAAGGAATAACATTGCATAGTTCAGGGCGCGATTATCGTCCAACAATTTAGTCGTTTAACATAATACATATTAAAAATTTGGCAATAAGCGTGTAAAATTAGACTACAAACGAAATACATATGCTAAGAGCAAAACAGAAGACTTTGTAAATGGTACAGAGACAACATGATAATAATATAGAAATAAAACCAAATGGTGTAAATAGAAGAGTTAATAGCTAATAATAGTTGCTGCGGCAATTACGAATTCCTCCTTTTCTTTTTATTTGTAGGTAGCTGGAGCCGCCAATGATTGTCAACAGGTGGCGCCATTGTCGCCATATTTGGCGCCACGCCGACGCCAGTCTCACATGTTGGGCGGTAGAGCATGTGGCGGAGGCGGAGGCGGTGGTTGAGCTGATGCTGAGGGCGCCGTTGGCGCCACCTGTTGGCCAAAGCTGTGTGGCGCTGCCATATGGGCGTGCGGATGTTGGTGTTGATGCTGATGTGCATGTGGATGTGGATGCGGATGTTGATGTGGATGTGCATGGGAATGCGGATGTGGTGGTGGCAGGTTGTAGTGCGGATGGTGCGGATGTGCGTAGGCAAAGTGATGCGGATGCGTATGCGGATGTGGATGTTGCTGTGGATGTAATTGCGAATGGGGATGTGGATGCTGATAGTGATGTGGATGCGGTGGCGCATGATGCAGATGCTGTGGATGCTGTTGCTGATGATGATGCGGCGTCAGGGGCGGTCCACGCGTAGGCGTAGATGATTGCTGTTGTTGCTGCTGCTGTTGTTGTTGTTGTTGTTGCTGTTGCTGTTGCTGCTGTTGTTGCAGATGATGCGATGCATGTTGTTGCATTAGATGCGTATGTTGCTGACTGGCTGGCGTTGTGGGCGTGACCGGCCTAGTCTGAGGTGTGCCGGTGGTCGCTGTTACTAACGGTGACTGCGGCTGCTGCTGCGACTGCGCTGCTTGCTGCGTGTGTAAATGTGTGCTGCTGTTGCCTGTTGCGTGAGTGTTCTTATTGTTGTTGGGTGTTGTTGTTGGTGTTGTAGTTGCTGCTGTTGTTGTTGATGCTGGTGCAGCTGCTGGTGCTGGAGCTGCTATGGGCGATGCTGGCGCTGATTCGCAATGCTCGTGTGTTTGTTTCAACTGTGTGGATGTTGTTGTTGTGTTGGTCTTATTACTGTTGTTGTTGTTGTTGTTGTTGGTATTTTCGCCTAGTGATTGAAAAGCGTATGCGTGTAAAAAGAAGTAGAAGAAGAAGAAGAACACAAACAAATTGAAAGACAAAAATTAAAAAATTATTTTCTTGTTTCAGTTTTTCTTTCTTCGATTTCGATAAAGAGCAAAAATAGGCAGCCAATTATTTATTTCGAATTTTTTCTTTTTTCAATTTTGAGTTTTCATTTTTCGAGAGAGCGAAACAGAAAGTGCATATGAAGAACCAAAAAATATATATAGAGCAAATGAGAGATGGGAAATGAGAGAAATGCAAAAATAGAAGAAGACAAATCATAAACTTAAAAAAATAGAAAATAGAAATTTGGTTTTTGTGTATATATTTTTATAATTTAGCACATTTTCGCTTGAAACTATTTTTGAGGTTATTTTTATTTCTTTTTTTCCTCTTCTATTTAGCTATATTTAAATAGTTTTTTTTTCGCCTGTTTTGAATTTTTTTCGTTGCTGCATTTGCACTATAAATATTTGGTATATATTTGGAGAGAGGGATGGAGAAAGGTTCAGAGTGTCTTACCAGCTGTTGTGTTGGCCAGGAAGCGCTTGGTCTTATCGAGTATATAAGGCAAACTGTAGCCATCCTTGGTATAGCTATATAGAAATGTAATTAAATATATATGTTTATCTTATGAGAGTGTATATATGGGGCACATTGTATACTTACATTTCTGTGCGTTTGGTGCAAAATAGATTTTTAAAATTGCTATAAATGCAGAAGAGCGTAAATGTTGGCAATCCTTGGCCCAAATAACGTGCGAATTTGATTTGCTCCGGTTTGTTGAGGCCACATTGATTCAAGGACAACCAGGGTCGATGATCCTTAATATCATATTCCTGTAAATGTAAAAATATAAATGTTGTTATGCATATGGAAAAATATAAAATGTATAATGATTTGCTCTAAAAAGTATGCTATGTAATATCTGAACTAAATATCCTTTATAAATATATTCCCAATATATAAATATTGGCATATTATAGTTTTTTCTTTTTTTTTTGTATTATTAAAAAATCGTATATCTTACTAAACAAATTATATACTACATTTAGTAAGATCTTGATCTAATTTTAAATTTATATATAGTCGATATCCCACTCTACATATATTAGCCTGACAACAGATACTTTGCATATAAGCCTTCGTCTAAAGTTTCATCTTTGCGGCTTTATAGAAAACATACTTAAAACTTAGACAAACACTTGTTATTTATTAAAGCGGAAACCTTTTTTACATAAATAAAAGATTTACATATATACCAATTTGTATTCCAAAAATGAAATCCTCTTCTAGCTGAACCCCTATTTTCATATACATATATTATAAAGCTGAAACTCATTTCCTGCATATAAATGTAGCTATATATAAGATATAACTTATGTACTCACACATACATAAATAAATTTAGTTAAGCCCAACCACCAAGTGAAAAACACACACACATATTTATACCTAGACTATTGCAAATGAAAACTTTGCCCACTACTAATCAAAACTTATAATTCGTGTACAACAAAAAGTTGAAAACGAAAATTTTACAAAAGCCAAAAACTTGCAGACCCCAAAATGCAAACACAATCATAGAAAGGACTCTGCGCCTAAAAGCATGCCACACACAATCCCACACAAACACACACAGACCAACACATGCAGCGCCTGCCCCACACTCGCACTCATACACACACAATGTATATTTTATAGTGTAAAAATATAAAATAAAGCAAAAAGAGGAAAGAGAAAGGCGGCAACAGCACCAGCAGCAGCAGCAGCTAAAGCAAACCCAAATAGAAAAGCAAACAACATTTTCAATGAAGCCATTTTTAACAACGAGGAAGAGAGAGAGAGCCGGGGTACAAAGTGGAACTTGTGGGAACTAAAAGGGTTGTCGCCTGCCCATGTGCTTGGGTATGTGTGTGTTTAAAATAGGCGCAGCAGCTTGATGGACGTCTGTGACTGTGTCCGTATTCGAGTCTGTGTGCCTGTTCCTCTGCCTGTACATGCATATGTGTGAGTGTGTACTTTGAGAGAGTCAGCAAGCATCGCCGATGCGTGCTCGTGCGCTCGTTCGTCGACAGCGACGTTGACGTTAAAACTTATCAACATCCTCATAATCAGCGCGACGCCAACGTTACCCACCCAAAGCATCAGCCTGCCGACTTCTAAGCATATATGGCAACGCTGTCGAAAATGCCTTTATGGGCGTGTGTGTGTGTGTGTGTGCATGTACTTATAACTGTACATGTGTATGCATGTGTGCATACATTTTGGGTTTTGATTATGTTAAAAATCAATAGAGCAAAAAGGAGTGACGACGCCCAGCCGCAGAATACTAGCATGCAGTAGGAGCGGAGAAGGAAGAGTAGAACAAGTCAAATTTACAAAAATACTTAAAGCTTGACTTTATGATTGTGTGTATGTCAAATGTGAGTGAGAGAGAAAGAGAGCCAAAGCACGAGTAACCAATTCAACGCCTTTTGAATGATGACAGGCCCCTTCAGAGGTGTTGGCCGTGAAGAGGGCAGCGTGACGCTGACGACTCATTAACAGCAGCATGCGTGCAAGAGAGAAAGAACAAGGAAGAAATACCACAAAAATGGGAGAGCAATATAGGTGAGAGAGAGCCGAGCTTGGCTGTCAAGCCAAGTGTTGCTGCTGTTGCTGTCTCCGCTCGATTGTTTTGGTTGCTGTGAGTATGTGGGAGCGAGCGGGAAGGGAAGCGTTTTGTGTGTTTACATTCCCGTAGCCGCTTAACTGTTTCAAAAAAAGTAAAAACAAAAGAGAAACAAGTAGAAAGAATGAAGGCAGCAATGGCAATGTGCGGCATTGTGCTCTTGCTTTTCCTTTTATTGTTTTGACTGTTTTTTTTTTCTTATTATTATTATTTTTTTTTTTTTGCAACTTATTGACAGCACGCAGACTGTGTTTGTGCTTGTGCGTGTCTGTGCGTGACGTATCCTGCCGTGTGTGTGTGTGTGTGTGTGTGTGTGTGTGAGAGAGTGTTTGTGTGTGGCTGCGTGTTTATGTGTGGCGGCTTGCGGTTGTTGTCTGTGGTGTGTGTGCTGTGATGCAGCTTGTTGTTGTTTTTATTGAGACAAGTGTGAATTGTTTTTCTTTCTGTTTCTGTTTTCCTGCTTGTGCGTGCAACAACAGTTGTTCGTGCTGCCGTCGCTCGGCAATGATTTTTTGATTTTTGAGGGTTGCGTGTGCGCCCAAGCGGGCTTGGGTGTGCGTGCATGTGCGAGTGTGTGTGAGAGGAGGCAACCATTTTCACACTTTCACTCTTTGCGTTTAACAGGTTTTTAACAACAATTTGAGCGACACACGTGTGAAAAAAGGGTTGGAAACGGTTCATTAATTATTGCCCAAATAGTCGTTTGCCTTACCATTTATGGGCGAACTTGTTTGGAGCCTTAATTAACGGCGCCAATAGCAGAGTTGGCAAACGTAACCTCACATTTTGCTAGTCAGCTAATGCTATAACTATATTTTATATATGTAAATATATTATATATATATTACAATTTTGGCAACAATCTGCATATGCTCATACCCTTCCGTTTAACCCCTTGTATTTGCCTCGTTATACAACACTAATTTAATGCGGCCCCAAAGGCGGCAAAAACGACGCATAAACCTAAATATTTTATATAAATCCGTATGTGCTTGTGTATGTCGACAGTGAATACAGATACAGATACATACGTATATAAATATATATATTCATCATATAAGCTTGACAAGTACAGTTATACATATCGTATATAAGTATGTATTTACATTGTAATTTATGTCCGTATGTCTGCGTATATAATTTAAAATTATAATCAATGTACATGTGTTTCACAGTTGACGTCGCTGTTGCTGTTTCTGTGTGAGCGCCAAAATTGTGCGAACCCGAGACATTGTACCTGCCCTAGCCAAACGCCCAACGTCCTGCTTCCCCCTATTCGACTCGCTCTCATCCGCAGCTGAAGCTCCTGTCCCTTACTCACCAAAGCATATATGTATATACATAGCATACATACACACAGATTGGCAAACTTATTGCATATGTGTATTGGTGACTGCGCTGCTACTGCATGCGCATTTAGTAGCCTTCAACGACGCCGCTAGGGTACCACACACCTAAAATATACATATACATATATACAAACATATACACATACATACATACATGCACACGAAAGGACATACGAAGGCAGCTCAATGGACAGTCCAACAAACGCCCCAAGTAACTTGATGATTGTATATATGTAGCACAAGAGAGAATGTGTGCGAGTATGTGTGCGTGTAAAAGAGAAAGAAAGAGAGGGGCGCATATACAATTACTCAATAGCGCCCGCTTGAGCTTTTTGGGGGTTGCCAGACCCACTTACCCACACATAACTATACACACACACACCCATACATATACAAAACTTTGTAGTTTGAGCAGGCAGCAATCGCTGGCGCTGCCGCAGCCACTGGCACCGCCTCTGCCTCTGTCGCTGCCACTGTTCCCTGCAAGTAAAGTTCTTACTAGCAAAGGAGTGAACGCTGGCGAGAGTAAGAGAGAGCGCAACAATTCTGAGTGGAAGGGAGAGCAGAACGACAACATCAAAGCTAGGCATCTTAAAACTAAAATGTTGTAATAGCGGCCGAAGGGCCGAGAAAGCAGCCATGTTGGAATAAGGTTAGGCCCTAGCTACTGCTCATGTTGTACTTGCTCTTGTTGCTGTTGTTGTTTTTGTTGCTGTTCCTGTATTATGCCATCAATGCCGTTTTGTATATAGTTTGAGTGTGTGGGTTGTGCGGGTGCTGCTTCGACCAAATCTAGTTGGTTGTGTATGTGTGTGTTTGTGTGTGCGTTTCGATAAAGCTGAGCGTAATGAGCATGTGTCAGTGTGTGAGAGTTGGGAGGGTTGCCTAGCATAGTGTTGAAAAGGCGCAAATGTGTTGGAGTGAGTTGTCTGTATGTATCTCCGTATGTGTATACGTGTGTGTGTTTACATACAAATGTATATGCTTATGTTTGGCTGTATGTAGGTGTTTAGAATACACAGGCACACATTGGTGCCACACATGATTACAGTTGTATTTGTATGCTGAATTTGTGGTTGGCCCCGCTCTGTCGACGCTGGCGTCTCTGCTGCTGTTATTACAATTTATAATGACATTCGTTGGGTGAGTATGTGTGCGAGTGTGAGACTGTGAGTATGGGTTTGATATATGTATATATGTATGTATGTGGGCGGCATATAATAGAGTGAGAAATGCGCTTGTGTAAAGGATATGAACGGTGTATCCGCGTTATGAATATATATATATTTATATATATTTGTATTTATATAAGTGTCATATATATGCATGTATTTCTGTACATGTAGCGAAAATCAAATTCTATTCATGCATGTATGTATGTGGCATATGTATTATAATGATAGAGCGAATATTGAACACTAAATGAAATTGAAAAAAAAAAGATTTTCATATTGCTGGATATGTTTAATTAAGCTATCTATATCTATCTATCAAATTCTCTTAAAAGAAATCATGGAGTTTATTTCTATTTCATGTATTCTATATATGTATATATTTTATAATTATTAATTATTATTAAGTAATAATAATAGTATTAAGTATTAATATTTAAGTAAAAATAATGCAATAATTAATCTATACATTTTTAAAGTTATTTTAATTGCCTAATCCCAATTAATAAAATAAAAATAATATATTGACATAATAACTGTGGGTTCTTTGTTATTTACAGAGTATCGCCTCGTCTATATATCAAATCAATACCCTATAATTTCACAAACTCACCTCGCAAAATTTTATGAAATTTTCGACCACAATCGATTTATCTGTCAATGTCATTTGGCCCGTGAATCGAACGCCCAACTGCTTAAGGGTATCCTTCTTCTTCGACGGCAGCTTGTTCATATGCTGAAAGATGCCCTCTTCCACCTTGTGCGAGGGATGGACATCAAAATTCTCCTTAATCACAAAGCTGCCCAATAGCTTGGGCGCACCACCAGCACCTCCAGACGCTGAGCATCCACCAGCTCCGCCCAACAGGCCACCGAATTCCGCTGCACTGCCACAATGTTCCTCGGAGGAGGTATTCGAATTGGAAGCATTCAGATGGGAGCTGGGAAAGGCGAGCAGCTCCAACGAGGACGACTCATTCGAATTGGAGCCATTCGAGCCGTTCGAGGTGCTCGCCATGTGCTGCAACTCAAAGATCGTTTGCTTCGAGTCGTGATCGAAGACAGCGTCCAGGGCGGAAGTGCTGGCGTCCAGACTGTTGGACGAGCGCGAAACGGAAGACAGCAGCGCGGCGACTTTACGTGAGGCCGAACGTGATTTTTGGGATGTGTTCGCCGAGTCCAGATCCAATAAACCTACACTGCAGCCACCAGCGGTACTGGCAGCGGCGCCACCTGGCGGTGGTGTTGCAATCCTGCCCGCTCCCATCAATTTACTGCTCTTCTCTGCCGGCGCTGCCAATGCTACGCTATCAACTGTGTCGCTGCTGACGCCGATGCCGACGGCGCTATTGCTGCCGCCCGTCGCGTTGCTGCTGCCGCTGCTGGGTGTAAAGTCCGTGGAGTGACGCAGATATTTGATAAACTCAAAGGAACCATCGAAATGTTGAGCGTTGGCAGCAGCGGCAGCGGCGGCGGCAGAGGCGAGCACGTGTCCGTTTGGCGTTGCCACCGCTGTCGGCCAGCGGTTGTTGGGCAACGGTGTGCTTAGCACTGCCGGCGTTTCTGCCGCTTCACGTTGCGCCGATTGCAACTGCAACGTCGCTGCCGCCTCGAAGCCGAGCTCTGTGCTGCCGACGCCGACGCCGACGCCATTTGTGCATGAATACTGTGATTGTGGTTGTTGTTGTTGTAGCTGCTGCTGCTGTTGTTGCTGTTGTTGTGTTGACTGAGCAAACACTTGAAATTCCTCGAAATTTGTGCATTTCAGCTCGCCATTGCTCAAGTACTTGGAAAACTCTGAAGGATCGTTCAAGGAGTTAAGAAAGAATGAGCTAAAATTGCTCGATATGCAGGACATTTTTAATATTATTTTTTTCTTTTATTTTTTTTCTCCAGTTGTTGTTGCTAATACTGTATATAGTAACGCTTATAAATATATATATGTGTATATATGTATGTATTTATTTATTTATTATATTTTGTTTAAAGCTGCTCCTTTTGCTTAATTATAATAGTAGTAGTTGCTGTTGTTGTTTTTGAAAATGATGGCACATTGAATGTTGTTGTTCACTTTTATTTATTTGCTGCTGCTTAATTTCTTTTCTTTTCCGTTTGCTTTTGATTTGCGCAGCCTAACTGTTAATAATTTACACACACACGCACACATACAGCTGCATATCTGCGCTGCCGCGGCCACTGCGCTGCTACTGCTGCTGCTGCTTGCTGATGTTTCGAAATTTACTTTTAGTTTTCCATTTCCAGCGTTTTTCTTGCGTTCATATTTTATTACAATTTTCCCCCACACACACACTCACAAGAAAAACATTACTTGCACATGTGTGTGTGTGTGTGTATGTGTATATAAATTTTTCTTCTTATTATAGCAAAAGCAAAGTGTAATTTATTATTCTTATAGCTCGCTCCGCTGCTGCTGCTTCTGTCTCTGCCTCTCTCACAGCCTTTTGCTCCTTGAGACGGCGACGCGGCCTTTTCACCGTATGTGGTCGCTTGTTGTTGTTGTTGCGGCTGTAGCACTGTCTTGGCTAGCATGTGCACATGTGTGTGTGTGAATATCTGTGAGTGTGTGTGTGTGTACGTTCAATTGCCTTCCACTGCCATTGCCCCTGCTCCACACTCAAAACTATCGCCAGCTCTTTCACTCACACACAAGCACATAGCATATGCACTGCTTCTGCCAACGGCGACTGCGGCGCGTGTATTGCCCTGCAAATAGGCGGCGATTTCAAACTGGTCTCTGGGCCTGTCTTTTGACTATCTTATTATAATAATTCTTTTTTTTTTGTTTTTTTTTTTTTTTGTTTTATATTTTTGCACTATTTTTCACTTGATTATGTTTCCTTTTTCGTGATATATTCGTTTCAAAACATATATGTATGTACACACACACAGGCACATTCACGTACAATCACAAACATAAGTTAGCGAGGTGCGGTCGCGACGTTTTGGTTTATATTTCGTTTTCCTCTTACTTTGCTTTCAAAACAAATGCCGCCCATACGTTGTGCTGTGCCGTCGCCTAGCGGAAAACGGACAACGGAAAATCTTCTGTTGTATTTTCACCGCTGCCTTGTGGGAGCAATGCGACGTAACCGTACCGCATTCGAATGAGAACTGAGCGGAAAACTGAGCGCGCTAGTTAATCTGTGCATATTCTCTCTCACCATCTCACAGACATTTTCGCTCTCTGTCTTTCTCTCCCTCTCGCTCTTTCAGTGCGCTCAAATCATGAATGTGTGTGTTCGTGTGATTGAATATGTGTGTGTAGCGCGCGCTCCTTGTAGTTGTAATCAAAATCAGTTGTTCGTTGTAGTTGTTGTTGTTTTGTTGTTGTGTTTGTTGTAGACGTGCCTCAGCGACTAGGAAACGTGTATTTCTTCCTGTGACAGGCTGCTTTTGCTCTTTTTAACCCTTCCATATAAACCTGATTTAATCTTTGATTATTATGCCTGCTCTTGTTGTTGTTGTTGGCGCTGCCTCTGCGGCTGCTGCTCTTGAGGATTATGGTTGCCTTTCCTTTGCTATTTTCGAAAATTCCACTAAATTATCCGTTGTGTTGACTACGTACGCTTGTATGTGTGCAGGTAAAACAGTTCATTTGCCTAGAGTTGTCATACACTGAAGCATATAGCGGGACCACCTGGAAAGCAGAAAAAATCATATATATTTTTTGTATTAGTTTTTCTCTGTTTTAAGCATTTTTCATTTACTTCATTTTCGTTAAACGCCGCAGGTTAGTTTCTACACATTAAAAATAAATGGTCAGCGTGCGAGAGTAGCGGAGCAGGTAGCAGGTAAAGAGACACCCAAGGCCAGAACAACAACAGCATAAAGCATGGCTGCAATTTGCGCATGCTGACAACCCTGGCAGAGTCACTAAATAGGATAAGCACCCACACACATCCCTCCCTAACCCCAACTCCCTCTCCCACTCTTCCTCCACTGACTTAAGCCGCAGCGCGACTTTTAGCAAAAATTTATGGCCTTTTAAAATTTTGTGCAAAGAATTTTTATAGTTGTTTTATGCATATACATCCATATAAATATAAATTTATATATATTTATTAATATGTGTATATTTATATGCATACATATATACAATATATTATAGATACATTTTGTATACAGCTACATTTGCCTTTTGTTCAATAAATATAATTGCTATTGCAGACGGCTTTAATTATAAATAGAGCGCGGCAGGGAAGTCATCAATTAGGCAAGAATAAAAATTAAAATAAACGTACACTTTGGCTTATTATAATTACCTTTTCGGATGCTGCTGGTCATTTCTCTTCTTTTTTTCTTTTTTTTTTTTTTGGCACAAGTATTTAAATTTTTAACGTACTTTCATTCGACTTTAATGGGCACACAGAAATTGTATTTCATTTTTCGATGTTACAACACACTTCGCATATGTATGTGGGTAATTTTTCAATTAATTTTAATTATAAACTTAATTAGGAAATCAATGAACGAATGCGAACGGAACAAACAAACACAATTGGGGAAAAGTCGCACCAACAAGTGCGAGCGAGCAAATGCATAACTAGAACGGTGCGACAACAAAAACAATGACAACAATACTCAAGTGCGCTGCGCATACAACAAAAACATCGGCGTTACGTGCCCCCAGTTAGTTTACTGTTTGAATAACATTTATTGTTGTTGTCACTGTGAGGCAAAGAACGGATGACAAAACAGAAATGTAGTTTAACATAATGCGCCGCCACAATAACAGAAACTGCTACTAGAAACTAGGCATTTGATGTGAAGAATAGCAGTTACAATTCAAGATTAATAGATAAGGAATTCTGGCGCGGTCGAATCTGTTCTTTTTAATTTTTTAAAGAATACTTACAAATTTTTACAAACTAAATGCATTTAAAGACTAACTTACGCTGAGCTTCGTGTATAGTTTTTATTCCTTATTTAGACATTAGATTGTTTATGAAATCACAAACAGCTGGCATATTATCGATAGCTATCGATTGTTCTTATCATTTATACGCGCAAAACGTGCGCAAACTACAATAAGTAAAAAATCATCAGCATGAAGTTTATTATAAAAAGTATTAGTAAAAACTCCGGACGTCTCGGTCAACTTCGTATCAAAGAAAGCAAGGAGCTTCAGACGCCGCTACTGTTACAAACGACAAAAGGCGGCAGCATTCCCTACTTAAGTGCCGATGTTTTTGGCTTGGTCAGCCGGGAGCAACAAGTGCTGGAGCTGACATTGTGCACCATGGATCAAATGGCCGATTCGTTGGCACAGTGGAATCGCAGCCTAGGCGATTATGTAGGCTATCCGGAGTACAACACTCTGTTGCTATTTCGTGATCCGTGCGAAGTAACCCCAGCGGGTGGCAATGATCGGGACGTGGTGCCGCTTTTCACACGACGAGGCAAGGAATCTTTGACTGCGGAACGTTATTTAGAACTAGTGGCAAGCTTTGCGCCGGATGTGTATCAGGGCTTATGCGATGCAGACACCAATCCAGAGAGCACTAAGAAACGAGTGCAAAAATCAGTGGATCGAACTGAACGTTTCATGGAGCACTGCTACAAGCAGCACAGGGAATTGGAGAGATTGAAGGACTCGACGCTTCTAGCGCCCATTGTAGGCGGCTACAACACGTTTGCCCGTACACAATCTATTAAGCATGCACGCGAACAGCCAAAGGGAAGTTACGGTGGCTACATATTTGAGGGATTCCACACGAATGGTTTACCAGCAACTCGACTGAGTCCATCCCAATTGCTGCCCATTGTAGAGCATTGTGTGCAACAGATTGAGGAGGAGTTGCCGCGCCTAATGCCAGGTGCTTTCACACCTGTAGTTATGCTGGAGCTAATACGCCTGGGGGTGGACATATTCGACACCTCCTACGCTTACTGTGCAGCCGTCAATTACAAGGCGCTTAGTTTTAGTTATAGTATTGCAGATAAGGAGGAACATTCTGCATTTCTCGATGTGACGGATGAAGCGATAAAAGAGGAGTTTAAACCGCTGCTGAAAGGCTGTAAGTGCTTGGCCTGCCAGAAGCACACGCGCGCCTACGTCCATCATCTATACAAGACAAACGAGCTGCTGGGCCCCATTCTGTTAATGATGTAAGAATAACCTTATATGAATTTCATTAGATTTCTTTTGTGATACATTTTTATTTGACCAAATAGCCACAATTTACATCATTACATGGGCTTTTTTGATGTGATACGCGAGAGCATAGCAGTGGATCAATTGCCGTCGCTGCTGGATTATGTGAGACGGCAAAATATGCCAAACGATGTCAACTATTGCATTGAACCCAATAACAAAATTGTGGGTAAGGCGGCCATGGGCAAAGGATTCATCACAGCAGATAATTAGCGGGCGGTCTTACATGATTAAAGGGTTTAAATAAAGCTTGTGCTACTTATATACTTGCAATATGTTTATACCAAAATGGGCCATAGCGTGCTGTCGCTGCCATTTATAATACGTTTGATCTGCCTATAAGTCGATTCGAAAGCATCACCAGTCAAATCTTTAATCCTTTCGATCACTATTTCCTCTGTCACGCTCTGCAGCTTCTCCTCATCTATGGATTGATTATTGATTATTGATACGGTATTATATTCAATACTATATATACTTACCGCCCAGTGGCAGAAAGCCGACTAACTCGCAGAAGCCCACATTGAATACGCTAATATCCTTGTTTACGCAATACTTCGATCGCACAAAGAGGAATACACGCAAATCATTCGTTTGCCGATCGTGTGTCATAAATAGATTGTGTGGCAATTGATTGCTGCAAAGCCATTCCGTTAATTTATGGATTTTCTCAACCTTCTCTCTCACATCATCCTCACTGTCCCTTGCGCCAATCACAAAACAAATTGCTTCTGTAGCCTCCTTGGCTTTTAGGCGATAAACATAGTCCCCGGCAAGCGGCTTTAGCTCCACATTGTCTATGTACAGTGTGCGTGGGATGTGCAGCAAATGGTAATGTAGATGATTTACTGAAGCCAAAGCACCTGGACTATTATAGCCCAGGCGTATGCTTGGATCAGTGATATTTCGCATAAATGTAATACAAAAGTTGAGCGACGAACAGGTGATTCGTTGAACAAGTTCCTTTTTCACTTCTGGACAGATGAGTGTGTGATATTTTGTGATGGGACTCTTGTTGATAATCATCTGCACCTCGGCGTTGTCTCTCTCTTCATCAATAGTCATCATCACCTCCATGGCATCCACTTTGTTAAAATTAAATTGTTTGGCCCGAAATGTGGGATTTAGGCTCTCAATCGTTTGTGGCACGCGTCTTTTCAAACTGCGATCCACATTTAACTGTAAATGACCACAAAATGAGCTAAAGAAAAATACTGTTAAGATTGCTTTGAGACTCACCTCTGCATAGAAACCACATTTACCTGGTAGCTTGCGACCCGGCCTGGTTTCTTGGAGCTGATAGGCAAACAGGCCGGGTATATCATGCAACTGCATCCAGCGCACTTTAAGTGCATTTAAATAATGTTGCGCCTTGGAGTCAAGTGTTGTTTCATACTTCGCTTTGCTAACATGTCGTGTGCGTTTCTTTGGTTCCATCTCACCAACAATAACGGCGAATTGGAGCAGAGTTGCCACACTGTAAAACCGCCTGTTGCTTTTGATTACCTTAGATGCGGTCTCTTTGACATTTTCATATAAATCACGGGAAAAAATACGATTTTGGCCGAAAATTTGTTTGACCGTATGAAATATCACTGACATGTTAGTAACTAAAGAAGCCTAAATAAAAATTTGTTTGATGGATCTATTTGTATTCATTTTGATGACTGCGACAGCTCTGGCGATGCCAGCTGTTTATTAATACTTTTGTTGTTTTAGTTTGCTTATTGGGTAAACAAATTGTTGATTGGCAATAATGGAAAGCACTCAATATGTACGCGGCTCCTGTGAACGCTTTTGTCCCGACACAGAGGCTAAAATGTAAGCAGAAATCATGAGTTATTGATTAATCTTGAATATAGTTTTTTCCTTTAAAGGCGCATACAAAAGAAATTGCTTAACTACTTTGAGTACAAGGATGGGCAAAAGCACGTTCCCGGCGTTTTGGTAAAGGAGTTTACACGTTCCGCTGCTGATGCAAAAGTGCCAAAAGCCAAGGATATGCGCACAGAGCTTTGCTTAACGAAAACAGTTGAATATCTGCTCAAAGAGTAAGAAACTGTGTAATTTAAATAATGGTTAAATTAATAATTTTTTTTCAGTATATTTCTTGATAAACGTAAGCCCTACCATTTCGTCTATGACTTTATATTCGATCGTTTGCGAAGCGTGCGGCGGGAGATAGTCATACAGCAGTACAATGCCCGACAGACCATTCGTCTTATTGAGCCGATGATCATGTTTATGGCCTACAGCCGCTATCGCCTGTGTGAGGAGCCAATCGATAAATTTGATCCAAAAATTTGCAATCAGCATTTGCAGGAGTGCCTAAATGTTGTGCTCTGCTCTTACGATGAACTGGATGAGGAGGTAACCGAAAAGAAGCCAACTCTACGTGAGGCAGAGCGCCGTTATTTCATTGAGGCATTATATCAAATTTTCAATTTGGGCACACCTGAAGCTCTAGTGCGCGGCCTAATGCTGCCCGTCCAAGTACGAGAGAATGAAATCTTTAAGCTTGCGTTTACCATTTGCCTGAATTATCATCAAGGAAATATTTATCGTGTACTGAAAGGCCTGCCAAAATTGCCGCATATCATCTGCGCGGTAGCTGGTGCAAAGCTGCAGATAATACGGCGGTAAACTAGCAATTATTAATTTATATATTTTGATTATTGATTTAATTTCTATTTTGCTGTAGACGCCTGTTGGAAATATTTACGCATGGCTACAATAACAAACAGCTTACGGTGCCAACTGCATACTTATTGCATTTGACTCTGCTAGAACCTCAACTGCTAACTGAACAATGTCGGCATTATAATATAGCCCAAACTCCCGACCGGAAGGCTGTGAAATTTATAAAGACTGACTTTAAGAGCGGCGCTGAGACAATAAAAGCGCATCGAGAAACTTTTATTGACGAGAAATTGTCGCGTACTTATCTGCCCGAGCTATTGCTGTTGAAGAAACTGTGTATATAGATCTCTGTTTGTATAAGTAAACTATTAAGTAAATATATGTAAATATAAATAGTCATTTAGTTTTGATTTAAGAGCCGGTCTAAAAAGCGGTTAGGGAGGAAACCCTGTTATAGGACTTATCGTTATCGACTACAAGTATTAATAATAAATAATAGTATACACCATTAATACGCGGCACTACTGCCTGCGCCATATAATTTGCAATTTTGTTATTGCGTCCATTTATAAAAAATTCAGAACATGAAATAATTATAGTTCACAGCCCCCGGCTGGACGCCAGTTGCTTACACATATGTATACATAAATCGCGCGCAGGGTTGCGTTTTATTGTCATCGGTCCGCTGTCAAACACTAACACTAACAAAATTCGTACGCAAGAGAAAGTGCTTGAGCCATTTTGGAAAATACAATTCCGCCATATTTACCGGCAAAATTCAAAATATTTACATTGCTAATAAACATTTAGCGGCACACAAACCAGATTGTGCATTAAACGGGCCTTGTGACACCGCGAGCTGAGCAAAAAGCAACGAATTTGGCAGACAACGTCTGTCACTGCCGCTGCTGCCGTCGACGCAGCGCCCCACGCACCGATGTCAATAGGACAGCAGCAGTAGAAAATACAAACAACGCAAACAACAACAGCGACAACTTGCAACGAAATTGACCAGCGGGTACGTTTAATAATATTCTAAAATGATTTGCTCTCTAATTGGCAACTTTCAGTGGGCCCCAGTCTACAGACGCATATACACACGAGCGCGCGCGCCTACATATACAACAACTTGTACACACAAACACACATACATACGCGCGTAGTCATACAAAAATACACACACATTGAGGCGTACGTGAACGAAACAAACACGCCAAAACGATGACAAGTCATCATCAAGGCGGCAATTTTCAAGCCAGAGCGCCGCCAATTGTTAAAAATCTATCACTGGCCGCAGCCGCAGTTCCGCTGCCTCTGCCTCTTCCTCTGTCACTGCCGTTGTCCCTGCCAATGTCCATGTCTGCTTCCTCCTCTTCCTCCTCAGTGCACAATCACAATACAAACACAACATCACCGTTGTATTTTACACACGTTCTGCCTCCAACTACGGCAATTGTGGAGAATCAGCATCCATACAGCGCCGAACTGGATGGCACGGACCACATGGGCAGTGCCGGAGACAACGAGAGTTTCCTGATCGAGGAGATCATTGATGACTACGATGAAGATGCCAATATTGTAGTAGATGCTGGTGAGTTCTTTGTATCCGGCGATGTCTACGAATACTGTTCGGTTGACCGCATAGATATGGGCATGGCCACAGCAGATGCCTTGCCGCCGCCAATAATAATGCAGCAACAGGAGCAGGATACTGATGATGAGGATGGTCAACAAATGGATGGAGAGATGCGACTATCATCGGGCGATGAAGAGGATGAAACGCCAAGCATGCAACGCGATACAAATGCCTTTGAAATAGCCTCAGAGATGTTAACAACAATTGAATCAACAGCAGCGACTATTAAAGAGGAGCAGCTCGAGAATGACTACTATATGAAATCCACAGATGATTCCAATAGCTGTCATGTGCAGGACTTTAAGTCTTTTGGCAGACCGCAACGTCATGGCAATAACATAATCAGCAGCCATAACAATCACAACATCAATGGCCACGGCCACGGTCATGGCACTGCGAAACGTTGGAAGCAGACCAAAGTGCCTATCCGAATCACACAGGATCAATTCAATGTAACGCTCTGGTCATCGCTCAACTCTGAGGATGAGGATGAAGAGGAATTGGATCTGGATGAGCAGCATGCAGTAGATCAGCAGGCACTAGCAGCACCTCAAGTAATCAGCAGTACAACGAATCGAACTAACGAAATGCCAAAGCTAATCATTGACGAGCACATGACGATGCATCACGATGTGCTCAGCGACGGCATCGGCAATGAGTATGTCATATTGCCGGATCCATTTAGTGCGGCCGCTGTCACCGATGTCGAGGAGGTGGTAAATGCATTTATGGCCGACGGGGAAGATGTGAAGGAGCAGGAGGACGAGGAGGACAGCCAATCGCTAAGCGAACAATATCAATTGGATGAGGCCTATGGCAGCATTGAATTAATTGAGAATATGCCACAACCTGTTGAACTAATGGCTGCGCCCGTAACAAAGCCTGCCTCAGCGGCAGCAACAACAGCGGCCGCTCCTGTTGCCGTGGCAGTAGCAACGAAGGCAGTGCCCAAGCTGGTGCTGCAGAATAGCAGCACAAATGTGCGGCTGAAAGCAAACAATAATAATGTGAACAATAAAGCGACGAAACGTCAGTTGACCACGCAACCTCCACCGCTGGTGCCAGCAAACAGTAGCAACAGCAGCGGCAGCAATAGTTGCTCGAATGCACAGCAACAGCAACTGCATCAACGTGCCACTGCTATGACAGCAGTGCCAGCAACGGATGATGATGAGGAGCCCAAGTTTCGGTGCACACATCGTGGCTGTAATAAAGAATTTCGGAATCACTCGGCCATGCGCAAGCACATGCATACGCATGGACCCCGGGGCCATGTGTGCAATGTCTGTGGCAAGAGTTTTGTGGAGAGTTCGAAGTTGAAGCGCCACCAGCTGGTACACACTGGAGAGAAGCCGTTCGAGTGCACGTTCGAGGGTTGCGGTAAACGCTTTTCGCTGGATTTCAATTTGCGCACGCATGTTCGGATTCACACTGGAGATCGGCCATATCATTGCCCCATCGACGGCTGCTCCAAGTGCTTTGCCCAGTCCACAAATCTGAAGTCTCACATGTTGACGCACACGAAACCAAAACGTAAATGGCCTCGAGCGCCACAGGTGAGCAGCAAATCACCATTGGTGGCGCGCTATGGACGTCTGGAATTTGGCGAGGATCCCACGCTGGTGTATGTGGAATCCAACGAGGAGCTGGCGTCGGTGCTGCTGGATAGCACGTCGACACCCTCCTAACAAGCAATGCCGCTGGCTGTTGTCATCTGAATTTGGTATGCAGCGAGTAGCTTCTCTATATGTGTGTGGTCTGTACAGTTAGTTATAAGGAGCGTTAGTTATCTAAGCGGGCATTGGCGCAGGACGTGCTTAGGGCAGAGAAGGAGAGCACATGGTGTCCCCTGTCTGTCCCAGGCTCAGCTGCTGTCAGCTACTCGGCCCACAAACAAACAAACAAAAAACTAGCTACTAAGTTTTAATGCTAATGAGAATTATAAGTTTTGATGAAGTTGATTGGAATGCCCGGCACGATGGTCAAAAAGTTTTAGAGTTTAGTTTTTTGTATGCGTTTAAGTATAAAATATGTAAGGCCCTCTCCCAAAAAATCATCAACTCTCCCACCCAGTCCCACTTCTTTCCCTGGCACCTTGCATCCAGCATCCCGAATCCCGCTGTAAAATGCTTTTAGCATTTTGATTCTAATTGTAACTTTTATATGTGCGGCCACTCGAATAACAAAAGGCAGCACACAATTTTTCTATAAAATCTTACAAATACAATTACTATTTAATACACACATAAACATTTAATAACAAATAGGCTATATATATATAAATATATATATTTTTGTAATGAAATTGTAACATTTAGTGCATTGAAGTGCAAAAGTAAAGTACATAAAAAAAAAATCAAACAAAACAAAAACAAAACTGAGATAACGTCAATTAATTGCCCCGGATTCGATAAAAGTTTTATCGTAGATTGCGTATTGACTATTTAGTAAGAAATGGTATTATCAATGAAAACAAAGATTACAGCTTTTATTTGAACGTGCAATACTAGAGCTTAAATCTAAATTAGCCTAAAAACTGTGCAATTGGTACTTTAAAAGGCGATAAATATCCATACCGATCTTTATGCGACATAAAGTATTATCATGTTTACAGTTAGGCAGAATTTATGCGAGATAGGAGTAACGGTGTGCACCGAGATAATGAGTTTGAACTTTTTGCATAACATACATATATAATTGTATATATTATGTATACGCTCTAAAGCTAAATTTTATATCGAAGCAATCTAGTAAATAACATTTGCAGAAAGGGCATTCGCTATTAGAATATAACTTTCAAAGCCATTATGTGACTTTAATGCCCGCAGTTTGTGGCACTGCAGGCAAAATATTTCCAATTGGCGTGTATTTAAATAGATTTCCAGTCAGCGAGAGCAGCACAGAGTAATTAAAGTACCAAAACACGCAGAAGAGAATCATAAATATGGCGTCTGCGGAAAATGAAAATTTTGGAAGAGGAAGAAAGTGTCAATAATTATTTGAATTGAGCCATGACGAATCGCTGCTGGCTGTTGGATTTAAACTTACGTATTGTTACACGCTCCCATTTTTCGACTACATAGAGCTCAGTCACCTGGTATCAAACAGAAACGTGCAGATTGATAGATAACAATTAATATACATAAATATATATACATGAGTATACGCACATTTATATGTGTGTGTGTGTATGTGCATGTAGCATCACATAAACTAAAATTTAATATCACAATATATTACTCACCATTAGATAGCGAAACCACCAGTAATTTGCGAAATTGATAATGTTATTAAGCATTTTGTCAAATATCAGTTAAAAGCACTTCAGAATCGCAGCAACAAAAGCGAACAAATGTAATTGACTGGTATGGCCAATTAATTGTTTAATCTTAATACTAAATGGCTTAGTGTTGACAACGTACAAAATGCTCCGGCAACTACATAAGTCAGTGTGACACAGTTCGATATAAATCGTCATCGTTATCGTCATCGAGAACAGCTGTTTTTGATTTTTATAAATGCTTCAATTTAAAATGACTAACTACATAGTTAAAGTGTTACAGCGCACTCAACTAAGTCACAGCCAAACGGATGTGAAACATTTCATTTATATACACAGCAAGTGGTTGGAAGATGTGACTGAGCTGGAATTATTGCTCACAACGAGTAATAACAGTTATAGAGCAACTTTGAAGCATGATGAAATTAAGAGCGCTGCGGAAGAGTTGGAACAACCATATGACGAGTTCTATGCGGAGTGTAAAAAGGCTCTTGTAACACAAATGGGTTTGCCAGATTTTGACTACGAGCTGGATGAGCAGCAATTATGTTTTAAGCTCTTCAAGTGCACCGGCTTCGAAACACTTTATATAGATGTGGCCCTGCGTAAGGTATCCAATTGCTATAAAATGCTGGACGCAGCCATTGAGAGTGCACAACGAGAAGCAACGCTCAGTGCAGTGACTGCTGAGCGGGTCTCTGCGAGTGGGGAACCGAGTGAGCAGTCAAAAGAACTTCTCACAGAATACGAACAGTATATTAAAGACTCTAAGATGGCCGAAAAGAAATTGCTCAAGAAATTCATTTTGCTCATCAACAGTAAAAAGGAGCGCATTGAGGAACTGGAGCGAAAATTGGAGCAACGTGATAATGTGGTAGCTAATGCCGACACTGATGAAGAGGTAGATAATGATGAAGATGACGATACCTATGGCGCCGAGACGCAAGTCATGTCGCAAAGGGAACTCATGCAGGAGCGACACTTAAAGCAAGCCCAGAACAAAAATTAATTTAAACATTCCATAAACCAATAATATATATAACTTTAAGCATTAACTGTCATATTGCCTTGACCTTTACGTACATAGTATCAGAATTTTATAATAAAATTTGATAAAATGATTTTAAAACGTTCCCTCTCAATGCAAACGCGTTCAAATATAGTTCATTGCTGTGATTAGTTTTGTTTTTGTTTTCTTTAATAAATTAACTTTTTAAGGTATATGTGTATATGTATAAATAAACAACAAATAGACGTTTTTAACATAATATACAATACAATTACAATGTGTATGTGTGGTTTTAGCTTAGAGTTAGAGCAAAATAAAATAGCATTTTGGAATAAGTTACAATTGTCGTTGCAGTTGTTATTTTTGGAATTTCTTGTTCAGACAATAACAAGAGATTTTTAAAAATACGAAAGCCAATTGGAAAAAAATTAAAACATTTTACATAAATTGTTATATGTATGCGCTATTTATATATATATTTATGTATATATATATGTTTATGTATATGTATAATTATGTTAGGCGTGTGTAACATTTTGGAAAGTGTAAACAAATTGGAGCTGTTGCTGCGAACGTACTCAAAGAGCGAGCAGATCCTCGTCAGCGCCAGGTTTCTTTGGTGTCTTCCGTGAGCTGTTGTCAGTTGCAGATCCTGTCGTGGAATTCGATGCATTGATCGTTGGAAGATTTTCAGCGGCAGCGGCACGTTCCTCAAGGAACTTGTCAAACTCTGAACTTGTCAACTCCTCAATGCCATCAATGTCTTTCTATGGGAAATAAGCAAACATTAGTCTATGTGTATTGTACTTGAAAAAAATGTAACAAAAAGCAAACGTAATTCGTTTCTTAATGGAACAACTTAAAAGCTAGTATGTGCTATTGAGTGCATAAAATAAAAACAAGCTTGTGTGTTGAACTTGTTTGAAATTGCTGCTTTGCTGCTTTGCTACTTACTGAGCTGCCCAGCCACGCCTCCATTTCGTCGATCTCGTTCTCTTTCGTCGACTATGTGGGCGCCATCGAAAACAAAAACAAACAAAATATAAATTTGCATTCAAAAACATCAAAATAAACAAATCAACAATAATGCAAATTGAAATATTAAATAAATTAAGGATTAGACAAACAAAGATTAGAGCGACATATTAATTTACATCGATTCTAAGGCGTTCACATTACTCACTTTACTTACCACCGGCGGATCGCCGGCTGAGCGTTGTGTTTGCTGTTGTTGTTGTAGTGGAATTGCCGCTGCTGCTACCGCGCCTCCTACTGTCGGTTGCTTGTAATGCGTGGTTACGCTGCCAGCAGCTGCATCTACAATGGGTATATCGCGCAGAAGGTCGCTTTTGCTAGGGTAACAAAGGAATAAATGATGAAGTTAGTAATTTTATACACAAACTTATATAGATAATATATATTTTGCTCACTGATTGCAATCTGTGCGCGACTGCGCCAGCATATCAAACTCATCCGCAGCGCCTGTGGCTGCAACTGCTGGCACAGCTGCTGCTCCGCCACCGGCGCCCAGTTGCAACTGGCCAAAGTTTTGCGGTAAATTATCCTCACTACTCTCAATCAAGTCGATTAGCAGCTGATCACTTTGTGGGGTATTGCTGACAGCTCCTGCCGTTGGTGGTGCAACAGCTGCTGCTGCTGCTGCTCCGGTTGTTGCTGCTGCCACGCCTGCAACAGGTACACCCATCGCTGCGCCCAGCACAGCGGATGGTGAGGTGACAGCTGCCGCTCCCGTAGTACTCTGCGCTCGACTTTTTTCGTAGCGCTGGTGACGTAAAAACAAATTGTTCAGCTCATCGTTGATGCGCAGAAACTCAGCAGTCAACTCATCGTCCTGCACACGTCCAATAAGATCAACAATTCGTGACTGCATCTCTTTGCAGGTGGCGGTCAGCTCATTAAGCAGGGCGTAGTCATCGGGCAGCTCCTGACCCGGCTTTAGTACGCTAAGCATTTCAGCCAATATGCTCATATTGTTGCTTACAATTTCCAGTTCGGAGCGCAGTTTTGCGCCCTGTTCGGGCGTTAAATGCAGTGGTCCAGTGGCTGGAGCAGCTGCAGCAGCCGCGGCAGCATGCTGAGGCGATATGGTATGCTGAGCCCCCATTAACTGTGGATGCGGCAAGGGATGCACTTCTGGAACGCTCTGAAAACAAGCCAATACTTTAGCAGTGCTGTTAAGATTACTTATTACTCCATATGCTCACTCGCTGTGGCGTGTATATGGGAGCCATGGCATCCAGATCGGTGGGGGGAAACTCGATGCCCTTGTTCTTCAGTTCCATGTACATTTGGGTAACGCCATTAAGATCGGGCTGGTTTTTAAATGCATCTGCCCAGATCTGTATTAGACTGAGCACCTTCTCCTGCATTATGGCAGGCGGATCATTTTTGGGTCCGATCAGTTTCACCAGCTCATTAATGAAGTCCTTTTGGGCAACCAGCACATGGAAGGCCTTGCCACAGTTCTTCACACACGTCTCCAGCACGGTGAGCGTATACATGATCACCTGATTATTTTTTCCAGCATTCTGTGAGAGGCGTTTGCGTATAGCACGCATTGCGTCACGTGCCGTATCAGAGGATTCGTTGATCATGTCGCAAATTTCCATGTTCGCTGCCCAATTCTCAGACGCTAAGCTCGCATCGGTGGCAGCCTCTTTAAATGCATATAATATATATATATTATTTCAATTTTTGCTATGTTACCATTAAAACAATTTGTTTAAATATTTAATATATCTTTTAAGCAATCAACAGCATTTTTTTGTTTTGTTTATATTCACGTCGAGTCATCGCATTTTGTTTACGCAATGAAAATCAACAGTAAAACAAATGCGGCAGCAATAAAGATCTTATTATTGCTATAAAAAATATAACAATAGTATAATATGTAATAGTACTGCCATATATACAAATATGAATAAGTAATGAAAATTTGATAAGTTAGTCTTCATTAAAATGCATATCATGTTAACGTAACGAGACTTTTGCTCCGTGTAACCCGATCAAAATATTTACGAGAGCGTGAGCAAAAGAGAATGAGAGAGTGAAAGAGGGAGAGGTAGGCAGTGTGGGTGCTTTCGTTGAGTGCAACGCACTCCCCATCTAAATAAAACGCAATAAGCAACAACAAACAAAACTCACAACAAAACAAAACAAAAAATAGCAAAAGCAAAGTGGAGCGAAAGAAGCGGTGAAGCAACAAATTAGTGAATTAGTGAACCAGTGAAAATTAGCGCTAATGCACACAGAAGCAAGCCCACACACACATACAGGTATATATACCAGTAAGTGACTACGAAAATGAACAGAAAGTAGAAATGAATAAATTAACACATTTATGTAACGAGCAACCAAAGGCAGAGGCCGTAAGTCTCGATGACTAATTGCGTGCAGCGCACTTTGAGCTGGTCAAGGAGTTGGGCGCAAAGGTGCGTGTGCCGAATTTGTATTAAATATATTTTATTTGTTTTTGTTTGTTTCAGTTGTTTTGTATTCGATGACTAACAATTAATTCATGAACATGAAAATAGTTCCTTGTTTACATAAATACTTGTTCGTATGTGTCATTTAGGAATAGGTCGTCTTTCATCACTACCTGAACATATACATACACCAATACAAACATTAAATATGTGTAGGGTGTGTAGCTGCAATCTTATCAGACAATTAGTCAATGGGGAAGAAGGGGGATTGTCACCATACTAGCATGATAACGAGTTTATTTTTCGCCATAGTAATCAGAGGCAACAACAAATCTAGCTTTGCGGCAAGCGGCTTGTGCGCGTATGTGTGTGTGACAATAAGAAATGACAAAACGTCCCAAAAGAAAGTTGGGAAAATTCAATTTTCCATGACAGATTTTCATTGCGCTTCCGCCTTGAATGTGATCCATTGCAACTATAAATGCAAATGCGCAAATAAACGAAAACACATCCACACACAACATATTACATGCTTGAAAAGTGATACAATTTAATAAATATATATTACACCCACTCACATTCACACACTTAATCATACACACACACATTACACGACCGCTATTTTGTCATTTACTCACCGATCCGCTGTCCGATAGGTGTTGAGAAAACATTGCCTAGAGCGCCAACATTGAAGAATGAAGCCATTGTGGTGCACTGACTTTTGTGTTACACGTATATAATTAACTTATTTTGTTTTCACTAGTAAAGAGCGCAAATGTTTATGCGTTTACATCTGCTGCACTTGTCATGCAGAGTGACCACGATCAATAAAACCAAAAATACCAAAGAGTTTAGATACATAACTGCCAACTTGATTTGAGTGGCAAATTGCTCGCAGCTATCTTCATGTAAGCGATAGTTTGCGTGCCGCTAACTTCACGTGGAGCTGACAACTAACTATGACAAGTGGACAGTACCGTTAAGCGAACAGAGATGCGAAAGAGAATCGACAGTCGGAAGAAACACGAGGGAAGGAATTGTCATTATTTTTCTAAAATCAACTTTTCGCTCGCAAGATATGCAAACGCATCTGATAATAACGTAATGTGTAGTTTACAAATAAATTACGACGGCCGTTTTCGTGTTTCCTAGCTGGGTTTCAACAGAAAAACGGATAGAAAGAGCATAAAGCAAAAAAAGCGAATGTAATTGTGTTAGTGTGCGTGCGTCGGTTTGGTTGGTTGGTGTGTTGGCCGAAAGCAGTGAAACGAAAACTGAAGAAAAAGAAAATATAAGAGAACAAAAAGACGTACCCATCAGTCGCGCGGGCAACGAACGTTCAGCGTTATTGAAGGACGACGAGCGGTCGCTGAACGGACGCTTGCAGTAGCACTACCATTCTTATCGACAGCCATAAGAAAAACGTGTGCAGTTATCAACCGGGTGGAGAATCTTGAGGATTGCGCAAATGTACAACAGCTAGCTGTGAAGCGTAAGCGCGCGTGTGTGTTGGTGCGTGTCTGGGTCCAAGTCCGCGCAACACGCCCGCCACCTACGCCACATAACCAACAACAACAACAAAATCGAATCGAATGCTTTCATTTCCTTTTCGCCACTCCCCCCATTGCCCCGCTGCAAGCGAATTAATTTAACGCGCTATCGTCTACCCCGCTCCCACCAATTCAACCCCGCCCAAACTCAACTAGACGTCCACTATCAGTATCAGTGTTTCGAGGGAGCGCAGCGTAAAATCCTTCAAAATTCCACCACAAACGCCTACCAGTGCGAGCGCCATGCCCGTCTCGTTGGCTGTGTGCGAAACAGCGAATGTCGTAAACGCCGCGCTGCGGGAATCGCTTGGCGGCGTTGGTTGCGTTGCAGCGTCGGCAGCTGGAAGTCGATCTGGCTCTGGTTCAAGTTCCGCCGCTGCGGCTGCGGCAGCATCTACTGATGAGGCCAAAATTGGCGATGCTTCGGCCGCGGATAATCTGCAGAGTCAAATTGTGGCAAACGCCAAACGCGTTTTGCTGGCCAAAATCGAATTCGAGGAGGTGGAGAATTACCATGAATCAGTGCTGGCCAAACTCAAATCAAAATATATTGTCATAAAGCCGGATAACAATGGAGTTGCCAACTGTAGCTACAAAACTAACGGTACTAGTACTGGCAAGGCGCTCAGCTCCAACGGGCATGGTAAGTGTTTTTGTCTCATTTGCCGTTTGTTAGTATGCGTGTGCACAAAATTACATAAAGTATACACATACATATGTAAGTATGTAGATTTCTATGTGTGTGCTTCATGTTTATTTTGCCATATTCGGCTCCAAATCACGTGTGAAAGGTTCAACATAATTGTCTGCTTACAACATTTATGAGCGCCGAAGTCGACATCGCGGTCGCTGTCGCTGTCGGCTTCAACGTCTCAATAGCACCTTCAGTATGTATGTACATATGTGTGTGAGGAAACTGGGCTGGTGTACGTGGTGGTCGTATATAAACAGAATGCAAAGAATAGACATAGCGACCAAAACAAGTACACGATCGTAAAGAGTAAGTTAGACAGGCAGCGACGTCAGCAGCGACAGCGGCAGCGAGTCCACTACAAATTTATACTACTGTCTACTTCTGAATCACATAGCAGAAGCAGAAAAAAAACGTGCCGCCGTCGCGGCAAACACTTTTACACGCGGTTCTTCATTCGCGTCTGCTCACACAGACATACATAAATACGCTCGTGTGCTATCTCTCGCACTCATTGTATTTGGTAACTGCAATGGGAAGTTTTTTTTTGTTCATTTATTTACTCAATTCTCAGCAAATGCTTCGTCGGATTTCGCTGAATGTTTTGAATGAACGCATATACATACATTCTTACATATGGACATGTGCATACATTTGCGAATATTTATCAGTGTGTGTGAGTCATGCACACAATCACATTCGCTTTGCGAATCATTTGCGCAAAGCAGGAAGTAAAACAAAGGCGCAAGACAATGCAGAGAAATGGTCAAAAACTTCTCTGCTATGGCCATGTTGTTTTGTCAGCAGTGTAGCAGCAGTAGTAGCAGCAGCACAAGACGCCTACAACAACAGACATTGTATACCGCGCCAAAGTTGTGCCATTTGCACAACGAGCCGTCCGAATTTCAGTTGGCAACACTCAACGTAACCGTAGAACTATCAATTTGCATGCGCCAAAGCGAGACGACAATATATGTCGACGTTGTGTATAGTGGTCACTTTTCTTTTTCTCATTTCTTTTTGTAAAGCTAACGAGTACATCAAGTAAACGCTCGCTGTTATCAACACAACACAAACACAAATGCACAGGTGACCACTTATATATGTGCATAACTCTCTACATACTTATTTATATATGTATATATGATTATATATATATTTGCTTGCGTGTGCGTGTATGTGGCGCTCGCTGCCTCTGGCAGTATTTGTCTGTCATATTCGTTTTAATTTTAGTATTGAAGCTAATTTTTTGTGTGCCACAACTGGGATACGTCCAATGTATTATAATGACTGTGTTAATTGCGGATAGCAGCTACGCACTGTGGCTGCTCTATAAATTGATTTTGCTACCCTGCCTGGTGCTGGTGGTGCGACTCTTTCGACATGTGCTAATGCCCAGGCACAAATTTGCTGTTTCATTCACAGACAATGCGAATGGTGTGAACGGCAGCAGTGCAGCCGCCAATGTGAATGGCAATCGTAAACAGACAGTGGAGCAGTCTAATCAAAATTCCACTTCAAATCCTAATGAGTTGCCTAAGCCTAAGCGGGTGCTGTATCCACGTGAGAACATCCGCATCGGATGGAAGCAGTCGGAAAGGAAGTGGCAAGTGGGCGCTGGAATGTTGAATGTAGGCAATACGTGTTACCTAAATTCAACGCTGCAGGCTCTCTTCCATATACCAGCGCTGGCCAACTGGCTCGTCTCTGAGACGGCGCACCTCGAGAACTGCAACACTAGCGAGTCTTGTAGCGGGGGCTGCATCATCTGTGCAATGACCAAGACACTGCAGGCAACACAATCCAATCAATCGGCCGTTCGCCCATTTCTCATCTACACTAAGCTAAGGCAAATATGCAAGCACATGGTCGTTGGCCGGCAGGAGGATGCCCACGAATTCTTGCGTTTTCTGGTTGAGGCCATGGAGAAGGCGTATTTGATGCGCTTTCGCAACTATAAAGAACTTGATCAGCTAGTGAAAGAGACAACGCCGCTGGGTCAAATCTTTGGTGGTTATTTGCGTAGCGAGGTGCGCTGCCTTAGCTGCAATCATGTCTCGATTACGTTTCAACATTTCCAAGATTTGTTGCTGGACATACGCAAGGCAGATACCCTAGACGAGGCCTTCGATGGCTACTTTTCACGTGAGCGCCTTGAGGACATGGGCTACAAGTGCGAGGGCTGCAAGAAAAAGGTGAGTCCACAATCCTAAAGATTTTCCTTATGACTATTTTTAAATGTATGCCATCTCTTCTTCTTTTTCAGGTCTCTGCTACTAAACAGTTTAGCTTGGAGCGTGCTCCAATTACGCTCTGCATACAATTGAAGCGTTTCTCGATGATGGGCAACAAGCTGACCAAACAGATTAGCTTCAAGCCACGCATAGACCTCAGCCGCTTCGCAGCACGCAGCCCGACAGCTGCAACGCAGCCCCTGAGCTATCGCTTGGTCTCTATGGTCACTCATTTGGGCGTCTCTCAGCATTGTGGTCATTACACGGCCATTGGTCTTACGGAGTCCGGCAGCTATTACAATTTTGATGATAGCTATGTCAAGCCCATTGCAATGCAAAGTGTCTGCAATACGAATGCGTATATAATGTTCTACGAGCTGGACGTGGCCAGCACTAGCATTAACAGCAGCAGCAGCTGTAGCATTACTGTGCCCAAGTTGAACGGACTGCGTCTCACCAATGGACAACATAGTCCGGCGGCATCAACTGTAGCTGTGGCAGCAACGGCCACCTCAACTTCCGCCTCTGCTGTGTCTCCTCGCTTCATTGGACCACAGTTGCCTAATGGCTATGTCAACAACAACGGGCACATACTTGGTGCTGCAAAGACATCAATTCAGTTCAAGTCATCGCCACAGAAGCAGCCACAGCAGCAGCATCAGCAGCATAATGGCCTCCTAATGGGGGTCAATAAATTTCAGGAGTCTGCGCAATCGAAGCATTCACTGGCTGGAGCATTGCATAAGGGAGAAATTACTGCAAATGCAAATACAAATGCAAATTCTAACAAAAGTTCCTGCAACAACAATTTAACAACCAATAGCCAACACCAGCAACAACATATTCTGCCAATATCATCTGATGAGGATGATGATGAGGAAGAGGACAGTGACGATGATGTTAATGTGAAAGCCAACACAGCGCCTCAGCTGCCTAGCATGCCCAAAATGTTTGAGGATAGCGATACTGTTTCACAAACTGCCAAGTTGAAGACGCCAAAGACGCCACTCAAGAGCCTGGTGCCGTATGAGTCAGCCTCTGAGGAGGAGCAGGAACAGCAGCAGCAACAGCAACAGCAGCTGCTAGTGCCACAACAGCAGGCAGCTAATCCGCGTAAGCGACGCAGTGGCGCTGATTCAAGTGAATCAGAGGATGAAGCACCATCCATGATGCGCAATGGACACGCCAAGGCCAATGGCAATGAGTCCAGCACCAGCAGTAAATCCAACAGGTCCGCCTCAAATGCCTCGTCGGCCAACGTTAACAGCAACAAACAAAAGACTGATGCCATAGACGAGATATTTAAAAGTCTAAACAACTACAAAAATAAACACAGAGCCACAGCAGCAGATGATGAAGATGTGCAGCAGCAGCATCAAGTCACAAAGAAGCCAAGCAACTCCACTTCCAACTCCAGCTTGATTAGCAACAATGATTGGCAGTCACAAAATGGCATGGCGCCGCCTTCGCCAAAGACGCCTCCCTCACCAGCGGTGATTAAATCTAAGACTGGCATTTGGCAGATAACGCGAACTGATGATTATAACGATGATGATGCTGTTGAAGATGAGGATGACGATGGTGACGGTGACGGTGATGCTGATCAGGAAGATGACGATGATGAAGTCGTTGTTGTGGAAGCGCCAACATCGAGTGCCACGCCGAAAAATCTGAATAATCCATTTGCCGCCAACAAAACGTCAACAGCAGATGTCACGCCTGGAGCCAAGCGCCAGAAGCTGTTAAATGGCAGTGCCAAGTCGCCGCAGACGCCGCGCGTCGGTAATGGCTATCAAAGTGAGGCTACGGTCAATGGTAGCGCCGTCAACGAGTTGTTAAAGCAGAACCATCGTGGCTATGGCAGTTCGGTGCTCAGCTGGAACGGCAAGCCCTCGGAGCTGGACAAGGAGGTAAGTACCAGAGCACCCGCTTCTTAAATGCATTGCACCTGGTAGCTTGTAGTTAGACTTTAGTTGATTAAAGATACGACGTTTTTGCTACAATAATCGCCTAGAGATAGACAGTAGTTGTAGTTGTAGTTGGTGCAGTGAAAACAACGCATTTTTATGAATGATTTTGTATTCTTTCTCATTGTTCTTTGTTTTCCCGTTTGTATTAAGATATAGTGAATTTTTTTTTTTTTTTTTATTTGTGTTTTTTTTATTTGTAAATAGTCATTGCATGATGTTCTTTTTTTCTAAAATTGTTTTGTAATTTTTGCATTTGTTTCCACCATTTTACCCCACATTCATATAGAGTTTTGATTTGGTTTGTGCGAAACGGATAGCTGGTGACGGCGATGCGGATGGGCTTGTCGGCGTCAGCAGTAACAGTAATATTGATAATAACATGAATATTGACAGTAACAGCAGTTGCAAAAGTAACAGCAACAACAACAGCACGACGGCTCCAACCGATAATTTGTCTTAGCTGCTGTTGCAAGAAGTACTTGCATATCTCAATTTTCCCCAAACTGTGATTGTGTTGAAGTCTCCATGCTGCGTGTGGATACTTCAATGCGCCTAATACTCCCCAAAAATCTGTTTCGAGAACGCCGTCGAAATCCTAGTGCCCAATAGGTAAAGCTGCTGTCGTAGTTATCCACCACCCATTTATCCTCTGTCTTATCAATGAAGCTTATGATTTGATTTATGTTGTCATCATAAATTCAACCCTACCTGTTCCCGTTTTGCCAAATTAACTGTTAGATAAATGTAACTGATAATTTATTAAATTATCGATAGAATTAAGAACATTCAGTGCCCTAATCATTTCGAATGCCAATAGTCAATTTATAATATAGAAAACAAAAAAATTGATTTATCTAATCAATAGTTTGATTATTCATTCTCTTTCTCTTACATATATAAATCGCATGCAAGTTGTGCTCGTGTACTCATCTGCATAAGCTTCATTACCAATGACCCACTCCTATAACTAAGCAGATTTATATTGTACTAAACTGAATGCATTTTCCTCTTTAGCTACTGGCTGAGGCGCGTGAGCAGCGTAAGCGTGATGCAGAAGATGATGAGGAGAACGAAATGGATCGTGGACGCCAGCGCAAGGTCAAATCGGCCTCTGTCAAATGTAATAACGGTATACCCGGTTACAATCCATTCCAGGAGTTCGAGAGTCAGAAACGCTGGAACGGCAACAAGTGTGGCTCTTTTCCCCGCTTCTATCAGAACTATCGACAAAATTTTCAGCAGCGCAACAAATTCAAATATAATCGATTTGGCGGCGGTGGCGCCAAATTTCAACAGCAGCGTGCCTTGCAGCGCCATCTGGCGACTGGCGGCGGCTTTACGCGCCGCCAACACCAATCGACAGGCCATCAGCAACAGCAGCAGCAGCAGTCGTAACTGTACGTTGATGAATACGTTGCATTTGTTGTGGTTGTTGCCGCTGTGGCAAATGGGTTCGCTTGGATTTTAAACGAGTTTTGTAAACATTTTTTAACTGCTGATGCATATATTAGGACTAGGACATGTAAGCTATAAGCTAGAGCAACCTCTAACAAGTTTAATTTGTAAACGTGTTTGGCATTTTATTTATTGTGTTTATTTTTAAATGAGAATTTTGGAATAGACATGATTTAAGCATAATGTCGCAGGGGCTGCAAACATTTTCAAAAAGTGTTGCAACCCCAACAAAACAACAAAATTATAAGTAAAAAACAAAAAAAAAAAAAAAAAATCATGAAAAAAATATACAATTAAGCCTAAAACCAAAATAAAACTGTTTAAAGGAGAAAAGAAATTAAGATACACATAACAAACGTTAATGCAAAAAACCTTATAAGAAAAACAAAACTAAATTAACAGAAACAATATATTTAAGAAACTAACAAGAAACAAATTCTGTACATATTATATATTAAACATGAGAGTAGATTTAACATCGGTCTAAGATAGATGGCGTACGGAACGGATATTTGATTTGAGCGCCACTTTTATTTATAGCATTAGCGGCAAAAACCCATTGCTAGTGTTAAAATATAACCCAAATTATAAAAATAAAAACACGTTGGATTTATATGATACAAACATTACAGAGACAAACACATTTATGTATAAATAAGGCATATGAACAAACAAAAAAAAAAAAAAAAGGGCCGGCGCCGGCGAATTAGCAAAATTATATTATACAGTTTATTTCGATCAATTTAGTGTAATAGTAAATAAACCGTAAAAGAAACAAGAATAACTAAACATTATTTTATAAAGATTATGTACTATGTAAATTACATTGCTTAATCTTTTGGCTAACGCTAATCGCCACCGCCTCCGCTTCGTTTGCGTCGTAGCTCTTTCTTGTTCAACAGGCGACCTTTGCGGTAGCGCGTCTGTCCGCCAGGTGTCGACTTGCCATGCTTCAGCTTCTTTCTCTGATGTTTGGGAACGCTTCGTATGGTGTTGTTGCGGTCACGTTTTGTTTTTTGTAGATTGGCCTTCTTGTCAATGCGCTCTTTCTGCTTGAAGAGCTTGCTCTTTTTGATTTTCTTCAGCGTTTTCGTTTTCATCAATCTGTCCAGGTCCTTTTTACTTCTGATATCGGCATCGAGAGCATTGCCACCTGCTTCTACCTCAGCTTCGGTTACCGCCTTACGTTTCCTTTTGGCATTCACATCGAAATCCATGCCGGGAATGACATTGGTCTGCTGCTGTTCGTCGTCCTCGCTGTCCTGTGGTGTTTCCTCTTCTTCGCTTTCCTCAGCTATATTAGCACCAAGCATATTACGTTGAGCAGCCAGATCATTCGTGGTCAGCTCCACGATTTTAACCTGGACTTCCTCATCTTCATACGCTTCACTTTGCTTTGCGTCGTCAATCTTATCTTCATCAGTGAGCTCCCGCAAGGGTTCAAACGATTTTTTGAGATGTTTGAAGCTGTCTTTCACCTCTTTCCGTATACGCTTGTGCTCCTCTTTGAGATTGCGATCCAACTCCGCCTTTGCCCGACTACGGCGTTCATTTTTTCGCTTTCGGAAGCCAGTTAAAAATTCTCTGTTTTGTATGCGCCAAGTTAAGAATGTTGCTGTGACATAAATATTATATTATCTGCTACTCACTTGCGTTTTTGTGGGTCGAATACAATTTCTACTTTCTTCTTCTTTGTACGAGCCATTTCAATTCGATTTTTAAATTTTCCAAAAACCTCGTTGTTTATATTTAGACAAGCCACATGTTGGTTAACAAACGCAATTTTAGACTCCTGTTTGCGTCGTTTTTTGCGTCTGTTAACGCACATGCGAGTCGATCGCTAACTGCTTGACGGCTAAATATTCATTCTGTTAATATGCTGTTATTCAATTTAAATGTCAAATTTAAAACATAATTCAATATTTATTGTCTATATTTAATATACGAACATATTTGTTCGTTTCAGTGTAATATTTATTGCAATTAAATTGATAATTTATATGATAGTTTTCTTTATAATTTTGCGGCTTTTACAAATCGCATTTCGTATATATATCACATGATTATATGTATTATCTTTTACAATTCGGATTACTTTATAAAAACAAAGTTTAGTTTTAACAAGTTCTTCTAAAGAAGCGTTAACATTATATAATCGTTGGGCCTAATATCTAGGGATATTCATGACACTACTAACTAAACTTTAAATATATATAACGATATATTTTTTTTAAATATGTATGGGTTGCGTTTTTTGTAACTGATATACTGTATATATATGCTTGCTTTTGTAACTATAAATTCATTCCGTTACAATCTAAAGGACCTACTCACTCCTCATCAACATCTAATGTAAATAGTTTTTTACCCCGAAACGAAGACGTTTCCAATACTTTCGACGTGGATGCACCAAATGAATTGTTTTCATCTACAGATAATAAATGGCTCTTCTCTGGTTGAGTCTTACGTGAGGAAGAGCTATAGTATAAGAATATATAAGTAAGAATGTCGTTTAACATAACGGGCAAATATTTAATAAGACTGAGCTACTTACCTTCTTTGACGGTTGGCCGTTAGATGATTATGATTTATAGGTGTCGAATTCACCAGATTTTCTCGTCCACACGCCATTGGCGTGCCGTGCTGTGATAAATCCATATCCATGGCTAATAGAAAATCGGAGATATAACAATCTCGATTACCAATGGGCGTTGATCCCACCAGTTGAAATTCTACACGCGGTACTCCAGCCACAGATGTAGATGGCGATGAAGGCGCCGCGGCTGCTGTATTGCCATTATACATCGGAGTCTGTGAAGATGTAATTGGCTTGTACAGATGCAAGATTTCCAATAAGTAGAATAAACAACGAAACGCCGCCGTCTTTAAATTGCACATTTTTAACCAAAATGCGCGGCGCGAGCGGCGAAAACATTTCGACTGAAAAACAGAATATAAGAGAGTTATCCAGACATATAAAATAATTTGAATAGACTTGACTTACCAACAGCTTAAATGTTACCAGGGATTTCTCCTGCTTCTGCATTCGTACAAGGCGAGGATGCGCTAAAAGCTGCTCTGTCGTTGATCGTTGTCGTGGATCCGGCGACATCATGGATTTAATTACCTGCTGCAGCTCCAATGAGATTTCTGCAAACATAAATAAAATATTTTTATTTCGATTTAAATAATGTTGGAAGTAAAGAACTTACTGCTGATGAACTCTTCGGGAAGCTTGCCTTGGCGCAGCTCATGCCACAACGGCCCATTGGATGGCAAGTCCATGTAGCATGACAGCTCGAGCATAGCGATACCCAGGCTAAAAATATCTGCAGCTTTGGAGAAATGGCCCTGCAGTATTTCGGGCGCCATGTAACGTGAATCACCCTCCGTTGCCTGATGGTTGTTCGCCTTGTCCACATCGATGACTAGCCCAAAGTCCGCCAGCTTGCATGTGTCGTCATCATCGATTAGTACGTTCTCCAGCTTAATATCTAAGTGTATGAGATTACGGTCATGCAGCGACTTCAAGCCACGGAGCAAGTCGAGTAATATATGCCAGATGCGTTCCTCTGGAATGTGTCGACAGCGATACAAATACTGTTCCAAACTCTCCCGACACAGCTCCATTTGCATGAAAAGCCGATCGTATTGCTCCCAAGCACGTATGAAACGAATACAATTCTCATGACCAGAGAATTCCTCGTATCGCCGTACTTCCTCCAGTCGCTCAGCCCGATATTGTTCGCCGCGGAACAATTGTTTAGAGATTTTGACCGCATACAGCCGGCTGTCAGAACGATCTCGTACTTGGAATACCTCACCAAAGGAGCCTTCGCCCAGCTTCGCCAGACGTTCGAAACACTGCTCGAAATGGCTCATATTGCAGGACGTTGTAGACATGGACGAGGCAGCAGCATTCACATTTGGCGACACTGGCAATGTACCGGCATCTGAGCATTCTGATCCTCCTCGAAAAGAAATCGCGTGCGCTATTTGAGAGTTGTTTGCACTACAGGATCCTGACGACTGGCTACGATTCAAATTGTTATTCTCAACTGCAATATAGCGCGTTTTCACTTTGGGCGGTCGAAATCGGTTGCTATCAAAATGCCCATTGAACTACAACAAACAAAGAAATTTTTAGTTGAAGATATTTTAGGGCGTGAAAAAACAGAATGCATCTTTGGCTGCATGTCGTAGTTGCTGCTACTCACTTGTTTGTGCCGGTGCTTATCATCATTTATAATCTCCGGCATCGGCAATCTGTGCTTGTCCATGTTGTTTCACTGTTTTATTATTGAATTGTTTTTCTTATGTTGAAGATCGGGAACTGAACTTATGAACTAGTTCGTTCTCACGAGGAGCTTCAACTTAGTTTATACGAGTCAAGTTAGTTATTTCATGAAGAAGTGCAATGTAAACAATTACAAATTGCGAATGGAATTAGGGAAAGTAAACAAAGGAAAAAATAAATATTGCTTATATTTAAATAGTATACATTATTTATTTACCAAACAAACAACTACCCGGAAAATATATCTACTTCAGCGTTACCACATAATTTCGATAATTATTTCGATAGTTAGCGGCGGAGCGTCGACAGACCGCATATGTGTTTCGATTTTGCCGATGATATATATTATCGTATCGCTTAGCCCATAAAAACAACGCGCAGTTATAGTCTTCAAAACAAATGCAGCAAAATGCTTGGCAAAAGCATTGATAGGTAAATATGCGAGACCTATAAAAAACAGGTAAAAGCAGCAAACAGCTACTTTCGAAGTATGGTGCAATCATTACTAAGTTATGCAATTTTCGATGCGGTTTCGTTTTGTGTATAAGTATGTAATTGTATAGCGCACATACATATGTATGCACATTTACATATAAGTATGACCGCATTCTCGTACAATATAAATACCAATTGAACACAATCGATTTCCGTTTAGATATACAAAATTTGAATTTAAATTCTTGTGCTGTTAAGTGAGTATATAAAAGAAAATATTCTTTAAATATATAAATTTTGTATTGCAGTACGGGCAAGCAGCCAACATTTCATGTTATTCGTGAAGTCTACGACAGTTCAAATGCACATGAACGCTTTGAAGCAGAGCTGGAAAAGGCGCTTGAGGCCAAAGTGGACTTTATAATCATCGAGCCGCCGCGATTAGGTGATGAGACGGGTAAGCTAAAGATGAATTTACCTAAGACTTTGTCGACAAACTTTTTTTTTTATATATTTAGGTCGCTGGATATGGGTGGGCAATTGCCTCCATAAGACTGCAGTGGCAACTGGCGTTGTTTCCCTAATATCTAGCTTGTTGTGGTACGACCGTCCAGTGATTGCGGCTCCCATGTGTGCGATGTCGCTCTTCTGTGCCGGATTGTACACTGTATCCTGGAACTATGATCCTTGCTGTCAATATCAGGTGATGTGAATTTGATTTTAGTCAACCGAACGAATATTAATTGCATTTTCTGTTAGGTCGAGGAGAACAACGAAATTGCTTTAAACAAGCTGCCGCTAACAGATGTGTCCTCGCCTGTGATCCTGGGCTATGCGCCCAATACTCAATCCAAATATTTGCATCGTGGCATTACCTTCTTATCGGCAGCTTTGTGTGCCTGGCAGATATGGCGATCGTATAAGTAAACGATAAGCTTTCTGAATGGGATAAGTCAGCCACTGCCAATGCAGGCGGCAACGAAACGGCGCGTAATCTTGAACTTGACCCCAAGTATTTGGTTTTATAAGTTAGTTAAACGCTGTGGCGTATGCATTTCTTTTAGAATTTCGATACTTTTCGTTTTCCTAGTTAAATTGTAAAGTGGTTCAGAGTCCGAAATATCAAATATGAATGTTTCTCTATAGTTGTGCATGTTTTTGGCAGCTATCAACTCGCGATTGCATTATAAATGAATGACATATATTTATGTTCTAGTATTTAATGCCCTAAAAAGTCTTAAGTTAAATGATTGTTCAAGTGATGCACTGTACAAATAATTAAGCAAAATTACTTTGTGTATGTGTATAAATAATAATAGTGATCGTTATTAGTATAGAAAACAAAAATTAAAAGCAGTGCAAGAAACTAAATAAAGTCAAAGCGGAACATGTTATTTAAATCGAATACAAATATGTCTGTACAAATTTGCATTCATGCATATATTTATATTTACTGACAGCAATTGTCGCTAGCGTATGTAATCTAATTAATGTATACATAAATACAGGGTCTGTTTATGCCTACACTCACACGCACACAAAAATACATACGTAAATAGCGAGGACCAGAGTACATGAATACTTCTGTATGTATGTATGCATGTATGGGTGCGTGCGTACGCTGTAGAACAGCTGAAATGAAACGACATGCGGGCTGCGACTTCATTCTGTTGCTCAGTCAGCTTGCCGATGCCATCGAAGTTTCTTCTTTGTGCAATCTCGATTAAAAACGATCATCCAGCAAATTCCAGTGAGAACCGGAGTGAAGAGGCGCTGCCATCGTGCTGGACTACTAGAGATCCAATGGAAATCAATCAGAATGTGGGTAGGTGATGGTCACAAGTGAAGAGACAGACTCTTTAAAAAGCTGTCTCTGTTGTTTGGGGTTTATTCCCGCACACGCAGTCTGAGTCAGCTTTGCAGCGCCACTATTAAATGCGCAGCTTAAGCAAACAAATAGTGTCACATTGCTTATCGTTTCGGGTTGTTGTTTTTATCGTAATTATTTGTTGTTTACTTCACATTTCGCATAATCATAGTGCATGCGACTGTTGGCGGTGGCCTACATCCCAGCTGTATATCCAAATACCAGCATGCTGAGATTTCTATGGAGTCCAGTGAACGAACCCCACTCCTGCCCAGTGCCAGATCCTCCACATCCGAAACACCCTCCGCTGCTGTTGCTACTGCTGCTGGCTTGCCTCCAGCGATATACACAAAAGAATGCATTAATTGGCGCACCATTGGACTGCTCTTGATGTTCATCAGCGGCCTGGTGCTGGCCACCTATTTGCTCTGGCAACAAAGTAAGTGATGCGACAGAATTTACTTTATTATATTGTAATTATTATTATGAACCGCAGTTTATTAAATTAATTTAAGTTTGTGGCTACAAATAAATGTAAAAATATTCAAAGCTCGGATTCGGTGCTTAGTTCTTATAAGAAATCTGAATCACTTAGTAGCTTAGTAGCGAGGACTACAATCGGCATTGGGTTTGTGATTTAGTTCTTCTTAGTCAGCAAAGTTGTCTTCATAAAAATAGCTATACATTGGAGCTCGGATTTAAGGTAAACGAGATTTTATTTGATAAGACGAGTTGAAGGTAGTCGATTTAAATGCATTTTAAACTGTAGTTAACTGAATATATCTCGCCCGCCTTTCGAGTTATAGCAACAAAATTCGGTTTATGCATAGCTTCTCCCAGTTTTCCTCTGTTTTTTATAGCTGCCTTAATTTCTATAAAATAATAAAAAATAGTTGTAGTAAATCGAATGGCAGGGCATACAGGGTATGTTATAGTTTATCAATTAGAACTTACACTACTTATAAAACGAAATTTGTCCACAGTTTGAGAGTCATTGTATGAATTTATATTTTAAGGCTCACAAATCAAATAAAATGGCTCAATTTAAAAGAGCTGTCATTACACAAAAATTTCATATGAGAGTCAATCAGATCATATTAAGTACCATAAATAATGTACATTTACATATAAGTATATCCATATTTTCAGATTAATTATATTATTATTTACTTACAGCATCTGGTCTGCCATATCATGGCTACAAATTGAATCTGATCAGACATGATATATGGAGTGGCGCGTATTTGCATGATCTGGCGCAGCTAGAGGCCGACAAAGTTGTTAATGTTTTCATTACACACACGGCGAGCGAGGAGTGCAGCGAGAACTGTGCGAATCTGCTGCATGGCTTGCAGGTGAGTCACAGGTGCAAGTCATCTATTTATCGTTGGCAATCATTGAATAACTTTCATTTGCAGCGCAAACAAAACGGCGAGCTGCCATTTAATTTCCTCTTGGCCGGCGACTGTGAGACTTACGAGGCACGTGGCTGGCAGTATGTGAGCAGCATTGTTGAGCTGCCGCAGTCTAGCTCCCTGGTGCTGGCCTTTGTTGGGGACTTTAGCCAGTCGCTGCCTAGTTTATGCCAGCTGCAGATGGCTCAGGCGCTGCTCTGGGAGTCGCTGAGGCGACTCAAGCTGCAGCCCGGCTATCAGCTCTTTGCGCTGCGCAATGTGAGTCGCAGCTCGAGGGATGCGGATGCATTGCATCGGCATCTGCAGCGCTGGCCGTTTTATGCCGGGCAACTGGAAGTGAAGTAAACGATGCTGGCCAATCGTTCCTCTCGTATTGTTCTTTTTTTTTTTTTTTTCTTTGTTTATTGTACTCCACACAAAAAATAGTATACAAGAGAAGCGCAGGATTATTAAAGCGGGGTGCCACCGAAAAGCGAAAGCTAATGCCCGCTCCCAGCCCAGCGGAACAGTTGCTGCCAGCCGGGAAGATGAGCCAACAGCAAAGCAAAGCGCTGCGTGTGCCAAATTACAAATTAAGGATAATGCTTACAACTACATCTTATCTATATATATATCGAATAGCATAAGGGCCATTGGATCGGGTCTTCGGCTATGCCTAATCGAACTCCAGTTTCCGAAAACTGCCCTCGATGGACTCGATCTGTGAGACGAAAGTAGTGCCCGTGCTGGTCTTCTCGGAATTATAGCTGCTGCGTCGGTGGATGCCGCGATCGGAGAGCAACGTGCTCTGATCTAGGGCCAGAACCAGATCTCGCTTGCTAGCCAGCTCCTGCTTCCACAGCTCGATCATCTCACGCATGGGCATTGAGCCGCCCATCTCTTGGGGCAGGCATTCGGGATCGACGCTCTTCATCAGCTCTTTGTCGCTGCCATAGATGTTGAGGCGATTTTTCATCTTGGAGCTGACGCGGTTCTTCACGAAGTCAATCAGCCACTTTAGCGTGGAGGGCACGTTGATCAGATGGATCTCCTTGTGACGCATGGGCAGCGATTGTTCGCCCCATTTGAAGACGCGAGCAAACTCTGTGGGATTCCAGTTGGTCACATGCGCCGTAGTTACTCCGGCAAAGTCGCCGACATGGCTCAGGCCAGTGATTTGCGTCTCCTGATCCTCCATCAGGCACTCGTAGGTGAGAAAATGCGCCTTTGCTTGATCGCAGCTTGTGTGAAACTTTGGATTCAAACCTTTGGCATTGATGATCACCACGCGCCGGCCGTGCTTGTCTCTCTTCGGCGCCGCGAATATGTAGCCCTGTTCGATCAGGTGAATCATGCGCGGCTCTAGAAAGTCCAGCTTGGTGGCCATGTGTGGGAAGGTGCGTCGAATGTTCAGATACTTAAGCAGCGTCTGCTCTGCCATGGGCACACTGAACTTTTTGGCGCGCAGAAAGCGCAACAGGAAGGTATCATCGCAGCGGACATTCTGCAGATCCTCGTTCTTTAGCACCCAGTTGCGCAGCTGCTCGAGACTCTGCTCACGCGTGCACTTGTCCTCGCGCAGCTCTCGCTTGGCAATCTTCAGCAATGATTCGGATAGCAACGTGACATCGCCCTCCTCCAATACCTTGGTCTCCTTCATGGCGATTCGTCGCTTAGTTCTGCTGTACTTTGTGGCGTATACGCAATCTTTGTTTGCTATTGAATGAGAGAGAAAGAGTGAGAGAGAAGAATGGGTTAGAATGGGTTTTAATATGCTATGTAAATATAGTTTTTTTTATACGTTTTATAAAATAGCTAAACTTAAACCTTTGATGGTTTTTCTTTTAATTAACTTGAGCAAAGTCCTAAGACTTCATCAATTGTCATATCACGATCTTAATAATTTCATTACTTCACTCGCTGATGTCCATCAGCTAATCAACACTAAACATTGTTTTATCTTAAGACAATCAAGCACTATTCACAACTGCCAGAAATCGGTTCAAGGTCTTGGCCCAAGGCTCAATTGGCAAATATTTGCTAATTATGCCTAAAAATCAAATATACAAATATATATGTACATATATATCTTTTTACAAATATGTACATATATGTATATGTATCCACCTGCAGAGAAATAGAAACAATCGCAAAGTGAGTTTGATTCACCGTCTGCTTAAAGTAGCTTTACATATGTAAATTATTTTCTTGCCGGACAATAAATTCAAATCATTTTATGGACGCACAATGGATGAGCAAAAAACTAAAAAAATCTGCGAATTGGTTCAAGTTCAAAAACTGTTGTTGACTGAAAGGGGGTCAAGCTAAAAATATATATATGCATATATACAAATGTATGTATGTATTTGTTTTTTATTTTTTTATTTGGAACATTATTCGCTCGAGTCGTCCCCGTCGTAAGAAAGAGTTCAACTGTTTTTTCTGCAGCTGCCGTTTCTTGGCTTCAGTCTTAAGCTTAACCTTTTTTTTTGCCATTACATAAGTTGTTTTCCTGCTTTTAACTTTTTGTATGCAAGCAAATTCACAGAGATTGTACATATGTATGTATGTTTAAATGTTATATGTATATGCCTATGGAAAGCAAGACAAACACTGGCACAGTAACAGTCACAGTCCCAGCAGTAGGCAGATTTACTTGCTTTTCTGCACTTCTCTGCTCACTTACAGTTTACGCAATTATATACATACATATGTACGTGTGTGCAAGATTGCAGATATGTTTATTTATTTATCTATTCAATGATTTATATCTGTCTTTCAACACTTGATGTCCATGATAAACTATAGCCTGAGCTATTGATTGGTTTTTCCTTTGCCTATTTAATTTCTGAATATTCTAAAGTTTCTACAATATTGTTCATATCTTATCTTCTCATATCTTTTACCTATCTATCCTCTTCTTTTAATGCTTTAATGCCTTACCTCTTGCCATTATGTAGGCAATATTGCTCCTACATACCCTACAATTAAAGACAATCAATCAATTTATCAATTAAAAGGTTATTGGCTTTTTCCATCTTTCTCTGCTTCCTCTTCCTCTTTATCTAATTTTCTTGTAGCATATAACCTTTTACAGCTATAATTAGGCAAGCTAAAGTCTTTCTGATGCTCTACGCTCTACGCTCTCCTCACACGTCACCTTTTCTCTCTTCCTTATACACTGCACTTCACTCAATTTGCATCTCTCTCCCTCTCTCAATTAAATATAGTCTCATATATGATTATGATTCACTCTCATAAGAGTATCTTGCTACACAAATTTCGTTGTTCTTCTCAGCAAAGATGAATTAATTATTGGTCTGTTAAGTTGATATTTGCCTATTTGTTTGTTTCGGTTTGTCTGATTCGTTTCGTTTGTTGACTTCATTTGGTCATGATACATATGCAAATCATATGGATCCCATGCAAATACTGTGCCATTTAATTGATTCATGTTTGACGTGGGTTTTTTATGATTTTATGCAATCATTAACTAAACATGGCTAAAAGATGCATTTCCAGTTAAAAATAACAAGGTACAACAAAAAAAATTTGCATTTTCTTTAACATTTTCATCAGCTGAAAATATGATTTCGAAAATGTCGCCATTGGGCAATGGCACCCACAAATATTCAGCTTCATCTGCTAACGGCTTCCATCACAATTCCCCACTCTGTGGGCCGCCCGATGCCCAGTGCAGCTCTCTACGAAGGGGTTTCAACATGTTTATTAGGCGCTTGGGGCTCGTCAAGTGGTTGTGGTTGTGGTTGTTGTGGTTGCTTTGGCTGAGCAGCTGGCTATTGCGTGGCGGCGGCCAGGCTAATATCGCAGTGCAACAGTGAAGACATCAAACTGAAACTTCAACTGCAGTTTGCCAATTTCATAAATGTTACTTTTCGATTTTTTCTTTTTCTCTTTTTCTTTAGCTTTGCTTTGATATTTCATAATTTGTTTGCAAATATTTGTATTGCAGATTTGATATATACACATATACACACAGATGCACACACTTACACTGCAGGATTTGGTATCCTTTATATATATCTATATAAATATATATATGTATAGTAAAGTCCAGTTATAGCTATGACTATATAGTTATATATCCAGTCAATAACTGGCGCGTCGCGTAACGGCACAACTGTTCAGCGCGAGCTCTGAGCAACGAATGACGCAAAAGCAACAAAATGTGGCTTGAAAAAATGTTTAAAGAAATTAACTGGATTATATAATGACCACACAGCGATACACTAAGAGCAGCAACCGCAGAGGCCGAAGCTGAAGCTGTCCAAAACCGAATCCGAAATGCAATTTGATCGGTTGCTGTTGTTGGTGCTGTTGCTGCTGCTGCTGCTGCTGCTGCTGCTGCAAGGCAGCGAACAAGTTTTTTTTATTTTGTAGAAAACCGAAAGTGCGCATGTAGACAGGCAAAGCTTTTGGCCAGGCTAGTCAGGCTGTTAGCCTGCCCAAGTCCAAGTCAACAGCAATCAAAAGGTAGCGGCACAAAATGTTGTTGTTGTTGTTGTTGCTGCTGCTGCTGTTATTGCTATTGAGTAATCTCAGTCAGTTGGTCAGTCGGTGAGCCACTCAGTCAGTTGTTTGGCTGGATAGTTGTCTTAAATCGAGCTGTAGTTTTTTTTTTTTTTTTTTTTTTTTGTTTAGCGGTTTTTTTGCCTTTTCATGCCTTTTTCACTTTGTTTATTTCAGTGATTTGTTGAGCTGTAAACATATTAATGATTAGGCTCATTGAAAGACGTCGAAACTCATTGCTCATGGCAAAAATTTGCATTTTCATGGCGCCCATTTCCAACAGCAACAGCAACAGCAGCAGCAGCAACAACAACAGCAGCAGCAGCAGCCACAGCAATAACAACTCCAGTTCGAACCTTGAAAACTAAATGCTTTGCTCTTTAGTTTATTGCTGCTGCTAAGGCTGCTGCTGTTGTTGTTGCTTTTGTTGTTGTTGTTGTTGCTGCTGTTATTAGATGTTACAGCTAATGATGCTGGTGATGCACATATATAGTTTGGGGTAAATCTCGAAACGTCATCCGCTTGGAAACATGTTTGTTGAGCTCTCTGCATATTATCGCTTGATTGAAATTTGAGTTCGATGTTAGACAATTGCATTAGCTGGGCGTTGAGGTCGGATTTCTATTTTGTTTTTAGTTTTTTTTTTTTTTTTTTCTATCTTTATTTATTTTGAAAAGAGGAAAAGCGAAAAGCGTTGGCTATTTGATTGTCATAACCTTTTGTTTCGCGGCCATTCGAAATGGGTTTCATATTGCACAATTTTACTTATTTATTTAGCATAGCGAGTAGGCAGATAGATCTCTAAAGCTTCAATCCACGAGCCCTTCAGCGTCTAATGGAATTAACATGAAATTAAAAGTAAGCAAACTTAAACCCAGATACTGCGATACCGAGCAGTATAAAAATTATATATATGTGTTAATTTGAAGGGATTAGGAGTGCGTTTTCAATGTCAATTCATGAACTTTGGTAATTGAAATATCATGCGTTTTAGTTTTAGTTTTAAGCGACTAACTGGTTTCTTAGCCTGTTTATCTATATCTAAGACAACAAATTGTTTTGGCTTCAGTTTTAGTTTTGTGCTTCATCTGATTTTCACCACTTTTTTAGCATTAACAGTTTTTGTTTAATTTCAGTTGTTTCCCCATTTTTTTTTTTTTCTTACAGGCTTCGACCTTCAAGGCAGGTTTCAGAGCAGCTGATCGACCTACTCAACGACTTATAAAAATTTTTTCTACTTTTTTCACACACTTACGCGCCTTGTGTAATGTGCGCACTCATCGTTGGCACGTTTTATTATATATATATAATATATATATATATAACTTTATATATTCACAAACATTTTTGCGCTCATAACGAGTTTACAACAGAAACTTCGTCCAATTGCTCCACATGGCCATAAAGATGCCGCCGCTCAAATGTGAACAATAATAGTTTTTAATAAACACATTACAGCGCACTACAGCAGCTGAAGCAAGAGGGCCAACTTTGAAAGATAACAATAACAATAACAATTGCGATTCGCAACGACTTCAATAAGCCATAAAACTTGGCTCTTTTTCGAGTTAGGGAGACCTTTTTCGAAATGCCACAAGCTTGATTGGTAACAGTTTTTCCCCTCATTTTTTGTTGGTAACAATAATTACAAAGGTACAGAAATTCCAGGTCTGTAGCTTAATTATGTTACCAAAAAGAGGCTTCTCTTCTTATCTTAGCTTCTAGCTATGTGTAAATTTTTAGGAATGGAATTAATCAAGTCAAAGTTGATCTTGCCAAAGCCATATAAAAGTGACTTTGAGCGAGACCAATTTGGGTATAACATTTTTGCATAGTTTTTTGAACATGCGTTGTCTAAGAACATAATTTATTATCTCTGTTTCGACAATAGTTGTGGGCGTTAAGCATCTTAGCAACAGCAATAACAATCATTTTAATTTACATTAAGGTTTACTGAAAACGCAAAAAAAAACATGTTTAATTAAGCGGCATACAACATAGGTAGTTGTGGCAAATGTACACGGGTAAACATTAGGGGTTTGAGTTTACCTGTTGACACTTGCACTTGCCACTGCACTGTTTAAGCGTTATTGTTGAGTTTCAACAACGGTCGCTCGGTTATAATTGCACAAGATAAAGTTTCTTGTTTCTCTTTTGTTTTTTTTTTTTTAATTGTATTTCTTGTACACGCGCAAGAGTGTAATTAAAAAAACTTACCTAATTGATTTTAGTTTATAGCAGCCAACTAACGTCAATTTTCCGTTAACGCACGAGATTGAATTTCGGCAAAAATCACAAAACGAAGAAATAAAACACAAAAATATCGCAAAGCCGCTTTGAAAACGTCTGCAACTGACAAAGGTTCGAAGCAGAATCAAACAAAAGCAGCCAAATCGCTAGCTTAAAGTAACAAAAAAAAAAACTAGGCTTGAAAATGCTCGCATGCTTAGCAGAGTTGGCTTGATAGTTGTTATTTTCAAATTTAATGTTTTTAATATTTATGTAAAAGTTCTGAATATTTTCCTTTTTGAAGTGATCATAAATTATTAATCTATTGTTTTCATTAAACAATATTATCTAATCAATTAATTCGAGTAAAGCCATAAAATTCAAATTGGCGCTCAACAGAGCATAATCAAATCGATATGTCGTGATTTGGTTATCGAAGTTGACGAGAGTTTTGGCCTTTGCACGCAGCCGAAACTTTTTGCACTTTTACAGCACTGATATTTGAATAGGAAAAATCAAGAGCAAATTATTTTGTCTGAGTGGTTGGTATTTTCTGTATTTTCTTATAAATAAATTATAAATATTTCTGTAGTTTAAAGCTGCTAAAAATATAAACTGGAATTTTACAGTTACATATGAATATGTTGCTTACAATCTAAATTATAGCATAGAAAATCACAGTTGGTAAAGGTTACTCTTTACTGAGAATTATTTGCTCACTAGAAGAGTGAAGAGCCGGCAACATTTATGTTTTCGGACAAAATCATTTGCTGCACATCGCCGAAGACGTCACGAATGCAACGAGTATCGGTGGCAACAGTGAAATGGTAATAGCACTCTCTTTCCGAGTAGCTGACGTCGCATTGGTTGCGGGAGTTACGCTTGAACTGCTCGTGAGTGATGTCAATCATCTTCTGCTTGATGAACATCTTCGTCCAGTCGCACTCATCGAAGCAGCTTTGTTGCTGTTGCGGCCGTTTGCTGAACTCTTCGAATTCCGGAAAATAATCGACTATATGCTTGCCGGCGCGTATTTTCCGCTCCATAATATCATACTTGTTGAGGAAGACTATCAGGCCGGCGGAGGCGAGGAAGCGATTCTGCCAAACGGCACGGAACAAATTAAGCGCTTCCTGCAGGCGATTTTGTCTGGGATCCTCCCGCAGATTCTGATCGAATTCACTGCAGGAAATGAGAAACAGAACCGCCTGAATGCCTTCAAACACTTGAATCCATTTGTTACGCTCATCCCGCTGTCCACCCACGTCATACATGCGAAACTCTTGCTCCCCGCCGCCCAGACTCTTGGGTATGGGCACGCGGAAAGTGATTTTCGAGATGCCTGTGGTTACCTTTCTGCTGTGCAAAATGTCCTCAGTGCTAGGTATATAGTCCTCCTCACATATTCTTGCAAAGTTATCAAGAAAACTGCAGAAGAAGCGAAAAATCTATTGTTAACACAGAGTTCTGATTGAGGCTTTCGCTTAAAGAACTTACTATTTGGCACTATCCAGCAGCGGGAATTCATTCGAGCGATCATAGCAGGCGCGTATGCCCACATCATTCCAGAGTGTCATAACATGGTCGCAGTACTCCTGCAATAAATGAAAAAGATAATCCGAAATCAGTTTTAATGTTGTGATTATGATTCACTTGTTTTTGGAGAAGGGGAGAAAACCCAGAAGCGGTCTATGTCAAAAATTGTTGAATTTAATGACTGGCATTTATCTAATCGATCAATGTTTATCGATTGCTTGCCAGTGGTGGCACTGACTATATAAACTGATTGACCGACTGCCCAAAAAGGTGACTAACTTGCTCTACACACTTTCACACCTGCAGCCGCTCTTTCACTCCCAGGAAGTGTTTAATGAAAAAAAAAAAAAAGAAAAACAAAAAACACTTGTAGGAAAGTTTTTAGACAACTCATTAAGTTAATGGCATTGCTATCAATCAAATCGCTCTACCTGATAACAAATGGTGATCGCTCAACGAATTGCTCCTCGATCTATTCATATACAGATGTATGTACATATATACAAATACATATGTATATGTACATGGAAATCGGAAAAAAATAATGCCGCAATAGAAATGGAAGATATCTGCTATTGAAGGAGCGACAATTTATGCGATTTATTTTTTTCTGTTTGTGGTCGAAACGTGCCGGTTTGACGCAAGTTTCGAGTGTATTGAAAATCACTTTTCGTTGATTGTGCGGCTCAAGAAATAACAAATTTCCAACTGCGACAGCATTTGAAGTGTGTTGCGTAGGATAAGATACTGGCAGAGCTGTTAGCTTTAGGCGGGATTACTGAACAGTCGTCGTCACACAAACATACACAAACATACACAAACATACGTTTATGGTTATCACTCACCTCTGTAAAGTACTCTGGCGCCTCGGCTGGCAGGGAGAGGATATAGTGAGCGCTGCGTTCGCTCGTGACACTGCCGAAACGTAAGCACAGCGGCTGCATCTGCTGCACTAGCTGCTTTATCGAGTCATGGATGTTCTGATATATTTCGGGAATCTTTTCACGACGTTCACTAAAGTAAAGAAGACAACTATAGCAACAATTGATTAGATCAGAGCTAGGCTTCACTTACTCGTCTGTGAATCCATTGATATGCAGTATGCGCATCTGTTTAATGATCGTTGTCTTGCCTGACTCGGCGGTGCCTAGCAGCAGTATCTTGACCGTGGTATCCTTGAAGTTCGAGGATATGTCTTTGATCATTTGATGATGCACTTCCTCCTTCTGTCTCGTTGATTGCTTTGGGTTGCGCAAACAGCGCAAAAGTCTGCAATGCAAACATAGTGGAAAATGAAATATTTACTTACATACATAGATTCGCACTTGCTGCGACTTCCAAAGAAAATACCCGCAAAGTCTAATTAGCTATTTATAGAAATGGGCAAATGTTTGCAATCTCGATACGCTTTTGCTAAATTAAAGAGCACACATTTATTTAGCTCAGATGTATGTTTAATTAAAAGCACACACGCACACCAAAACACACACTCACACTTCTATAGATACAGAATACGCAATAGATAAAACCGACCACCGATTGTGCTCTACAGTCATACAAAAAAAGTAAAGCTTGTCTGGCTGTCGCGTTGTCTCTATCTCTGTCTCGGTCTCGGTCTCGGTCTCGGTCTCGGTCTCGGTCTCGGTCTCGGTCTGCTTGTTTCTAGATGCTACACCAATTGGTAATTTCAGCGAGTACAAACATTAATTAGCTGCAATTATTTGCGCTGCTAATTGGCCCAGTGATCTAGCTCAGATCGGGCCAAGAAGGCACGTGTCGTGTCTTTGCTATCAGCGACACCCACCAGTTAGTCAAGACACAACCCCTAATTGCCAATTGTAGGAGGAGGAGTCTTAGTCTAGCGCCGATTGTCATAAATACTATGCACTTTGCACTGGACGATTTGAGAAATCATTTACAAAATAAATGAATTAATTGCCAGGCGAGCCGAGGCGCTGCAGAGAATTTCATTTGCTGAATTTATAACGCCAATTTCAATTGGTGATTGTTAAAATACAAACAACAAAATATATATACATATTTAAAATTGCGAGACTTGTTGTTGCGTTTGCAAATGGCTGGCCAACTGCACCGTCCCACTGGCCACGCCCTCAAGTAGGCCGTTATCAAGTGTCGGGCGCCCCAGTAATTCTCGAGATAGCATAAAACTTATCAGGCAACTGGCATCAACTTTACTGCCGGCGCTCAGTTCTCGCCTTGTGCTCTAAAAAATATTAATATAGATAATGTTGAAGCTAGCCTTTCAGGCATGTCTTTTTAACGGGAAGTTTGCCTGTCTAACTGTCTATCTGTCCGTCCGTGTGTCACAATATCTATGTTTACTGTTTAAACGGAACCATAACCTATCCCCCATTCATTCAACGGACTCAGCCTAATGTAAAGAGCGATGAGTCAGCCCAGCCCGAACGATTCATAATTCTTTTCTCTGCTTTCGTTTATCTTTATAGCCAGGAATTTAATAGCTGTTTTTGATTTAGCTGGCCTTACATTTATGACTATAATTACAAATACTGTCCGTTGAACTCCATTACAACAGTTGAGCCTAGCAACAGAACTATAATAATGCTCAACTATTTTTCTATCACCTGCCGATTTTGTTTCCTTATTAAGCCAACTGGCCAAGTCCCGTGCTAATCTAAAATGCCATAAAAATTAAGAAACTGTACATTTACTTCGTTATTTTCATGTGCCAATACTATAAAGAGGAATAATATGAACCTTTATAATGCTGAAGGTCGTTCATTGTTGATTAAGATGCGAATTGATTTGCCTAAAATAATAATATTAGTCAGGGAACTTGACTTTACTTTAGCTTGACTGTTGAATTTTTATACATATATTTTATTCTATGAGCGATATATTTGAAGAACCATAATTCCAAAAGTGATACATATTATGCTAGAAGATATATCTATATTTTACGTGAGAATTGCAAAAATATAAATCAAACTATATCAATCTCTAAAAAATTGCATCATCTTTAAAAAAAAGTAATGTAATTAGCAATACAAAGACCTTAACGATACTTATGGTATCGTAGACGGGCCAACAAGCTGATAAATGCCTTTCAGCTGATAGGGTCGATAGCTCATTTGGCATATCACGCTGATACAATAAATTATTAGCCTATTTATTACAGATTTATTGAAATTCAAAATTGACTTTCAGTGGGTCTCCTAGCAAAAGAGCATTCGAAGCTTATCAAACCTTGATCAAAATGGCACGTTTTCTCACCTCAGTTTCATGTTGATGAAAGTTTCTTCAATCTTGATTGCTTAAGTTTCTTTAGATTTTATTGCTTGTTGTAATTTTATTTGTTTGTATTGTTTCTCTTTCTTTCTGCTTTTAGCACACAGTTCACTTGAATACTTTGAATTCTTTAACTTGTTGACAGTTTATGTTTATGCCAGAGTTGGACTTTGTTTTGATAGCACTCGACGGATGATCTTCAAATAGCTGTCCATTTAGCTAGACTTTTTATTTCACTTTCAGTTGAAGAGCTCCGGACGACACGTCTAACGTTCTTTTCTGGTGTCACAGTACTGGAACGCTGAGCGAATGACCTTTTTTCTTAAATACCTAGTCCCGTGCGGACGAGCTGCAATCGTTTGTTAATTGCTTGTACGAAGCGAGAATGTACAATAGCTGCGATAAGATAGCCTGGCAATTGATACACATACATATACATGTATAGTGGCTACTATCTGGGAGGGCGAGAGCCCGAGCGGCTTTATCGATAGAGAGAGCGAGAGAGAGTGAGAAGGTATTGAAAGAGAGAGCGGAAGCAGATCACGAGAGTTCAGCCAGCCATAATCACGCTTACCATTTGTGGCCTAACAATAACAACTTCAGCATTTGATCCTCTTTTTGTATAGATTCCTGCTCAGGTGTTAGTTAGCTTTGACATTGGACAGGACAGTGTTTGATTATGCCCTGGCCCACTTACCACTCACATTGTTTGGCCACTTGCCAGTGGAATTCTACCTGGTGGACGTGAGCTATATGCAGATGCACTCGAGGTACTTGGATTACACGAATTACCCATGGAAATGTGGCGCTGACAAATTGATGAATTGTTGTTGTTAGATACTCACTGTCTAGTGTTTACATTTGCGCTATATGTGATTAAATGGCTTGCAAGCAGCTTTATATTTGTGGGTACACAACAACACGAACAACAATAACAATAACAACGAAACACTTGAATGTACATGTAATTAAAATACCATCCCCAAAAGCTGTTACCAACTCGTGATGTCGTGTTTATCACTCGATAATTGTTTCTCGATTGTTGCTGTGTAACTAACTAATCGTTGACAGGCTTTGCAGGCTCTGCCATCCCTAACCAGCATAAGCTAAGATAGTTTACGACCATCTCTAACAGCAGCCTGTTGCCAGTCAACGGTGCGTATGTGTAATCAACTACTCTAGGTTCAGGGGCGATCACAATGTCTGCTATGCGATGAATGTCAATGGCAGACGCAATGCCACCCAAAAATGAACTCAGACTGATCATTGTGTTGTTGTTTTGTTCTGCAGACAACAAATCGTTGAACCCAATTCAAGTGGTTGCTTAACTGCGCTCTCGAGCGGCCTCTAGATGCCGAAGGGGGTATCCAAGGCATCGGGGCAAGGTCAGTCGTTCAGCGCTTTAATTGCCCAGTGAATGCTCACTGTGATTGGGTTTTGCTATCAATATCGTAATTGCTATATGATTTTATTTGTTTGCTTGTCTGGAACTGAAATCTGTCAAATATTTGGGGCTAGGCAAATGCAGCGATTATTATCTATTTGCAAAAAAGAAATTTTCCTTCAAATTGTAAAATCTTTATGGCATTCGCACGATACCCAAACGTGCCTAGTCATGGGAACGATTTTCAGTCGTATACCTCCTCAGGTGACTAAGAAATAAAATAAAGAATGAAAACATGCTTCGAAGATTAAATACCCTAACAGATAAGAGAACATGAAAACTGCCTATATATCTTGAATGCTGAAGAACTTTATAGAAAAAGTGATGATTTATCCAGTATGATGTAGAATGTGGAATGGAACAGAATCTAGAAATTGGGCGTAGTTTATATTTTTTCCTAGTATGATATCATTGATATCGTTTTTAATGGGACAAATTTCACGATACACTCACATATCCATCCGAAATGAGCGTAGAACACCCATAAATTGACATAAAACTTCAACCTCCTGCTGCTTATCGTTGCTTTAAATTTCACAATAATTTGATTAATTAACAACAAGTTTAGTCAGTGATAGATAATTAACAAGTAATGCTTGGAATGCCAACTATTTGGTCTGAAGTTTAATTATCAATAATAACAATACAAACCCGAAAAACAAGTCGCCACTCATTTCCCAGTATCAATTGACTCCTTCACTTGACAATCTGGATTGGTAGATCAGCTAGAGGATTCGCTAGAAACTCGCGAAACAAAAAAATAATGAATTAACTGCGTTCAGCTTCAGACACCAATTACTCAGCCTTTCAAATGGCTAATGAACAATATAACCGGATCCTAAGCTGTATAACCATGAGTTTATGTTATATAAATCAGATTTGAGGCGTTGCCATAAATTTTGGCGATTTGGATCTTGGCGAAAAAAGAGCTGGAGGAGGCAAACATGGCGCTAATCGGTAATCGCTTTTTGATAAAGCTCTCAGTGCATTCCGTCATCCGAGAGCTCTTGAAAAGTCAACAATTCTCCGTATGTACATATACAAAAACAAGCAAATTATCATAATCAGCAATTTCTTTAGGCAGCAGCAATAATTATCTGTGCGGTTGTATATTGAATTTTCATTATTTATTTATTATTTCTAATCTAGCTAGGAAAATTTAGTATATTTCATTCCTATGTATTTATTTTATTATTAATATTAATTTTTTTTTTCTTTAAATTGTCTTTTACATTTTCTCTTACTATTTTATTCCTATCGCAGTAGCTTCTTCAATTCCTCTACATTTTTTTCTGATTTATATTTCTCTTATTATTTTCTTATTTTCTTTTCTTCTCCTTTACATTTTCCTTTGTCATCATATTTATTATCTCGCGCCTCTATTCCAAGCGTCCATCAAATTCATTGGGATCAAAAGTTTAGAGTGAAATCTAAGAGCAAACCTAACCTAGCATAATCTACATTTATATCACTAAGTAGCTAATTTAGCTGTTTACTTAACTTCATAAAAAAGAGACTCATTTTAATTGTTGTACTATTTGGCGAGCCCCTTGCTACAACTATGAAAAACTAAAATAAAAATTGAGAATACTCACGTAATCAGCAGGTTACGTCGATTCTAAATATGGTATAGGGGCAAATGGAAAACATGATCTAAGCAATCCATAATTAGCGACAGCTGCCATACGGGAATGTTGCAGGCATATTATATTTGATATATCCGTATCAGCCTGCAGCCGCATGTATCTGATAAGGTTTAATTTTGCCTCTCGCTCCTGTTAGTGTCTAATTTGACAAACAGGCGACAAAACAAGGCATTGATTATCTATCTACCCCAGCAATGGAAACTCCACTGTTTGGAGTGTGGGGCAAAGCGGAATTTTCGCAATGTTGACAAGCATTTGATTAAAGAGTTTACTAGCACGTTCGCGCTACATGTATGTGGGGTAGATGATGGATGGAGCATTATGGGTGGCATTGAATGATAGCAGTGATATCAACAATTGAATCATCAGGTCAATGAGGTAAATCTCTTTCTTATTGCCTAAGACTACTATTCTTAACTTGCAACGCAATATAGGTCTATGAGTATATATAGCTAATCCAGCCAAAAAAAAAAAAAAAAAACAACCTCTTTTATGAGTCTAAAGTGCCTTGTGCAATCATAAAATACAAACAAGCATATAGTCCCATGACAAATCCCGGTCAATAAACTGATTGGCTCTAAACTCTAAACCTTTTTTTACTGACCATTCCTACAATCAATTTACTTAATTTCATTTTAGACATCCTCTAATTGTAAGTGGTAAGGCGCTATTTACCACGCAAACCTTTTCTGCGTCGTCTAAATTTAGAAGAGCTCAGTTTATGGAGCGCATTATAAAGATGTTGAGATTATACACATTGCCTAATCGGACTATAATTAAGAGCATAAGGTTCTATCAAGTGCTTACGCTTTTGCTACACATTATTGCCAATACATTAAGTGTGTAGTTGTGTAATAGACATTGTAAGTAGAGGATACCTGACTTCTCATACAGTTAGAAAACTTTATTGTTAATTACCATTTTACAGCTTACTCGTAGTCTTTTGAAGAGCTTGTATTAAATATTGTACATTGGCATACAGCAAACATTATATGAAACAAACGACATTGTCTCTAGTTAAATATATATGTTATATATGTATATTACACTCTAGGCGAAATTTAATAGATATAAATCGAATGTATTGACAGTATTACTGATTCTGGCTTCGCTTGCGGTCGATCCGACCTCATTTCAGTAAGGACCATTTGAGCTGCTCGCGCGCCGATTGCAATACCTGAAATTGAAAAAAAAAAAAAATACATCAGAAAGCAATTAACTAATGCAATTGTTGAAATGATAAGACAAATAAAATTCGAAATGCCAATGAGCCAATTCTACACATTTATTATGATCAAACGAAAGGAATACAACTAATAAAGTAGTAAAGTAAACGCTCTGCGTCAAAGATAAAATTTATAAATAACAACATAAATTAATATACATAAGTGCACAGGTTTTGATACATCTAATTTTTTTTCAACTTGAATGAGCGAGCATTTGATATGCCTAGATTTTGTTCATAGAGTTGAATTAGGAAACTGTTTGTGCTAGTGCTACCAAAATAGACCATTTAGTGTGTTAGTTACCTGAGCCACGGTCTGTTCGGCAATCGGAATATCCTCGTTGCGGAGATCGACACGTTTCACCACTGACGACGGATCCGCGTCCAGAATTATGCTATAAAAAGATATGCATATAAATCATATCATTTGTATAGGTATTTAACTACATACCCGCCATCGCAGATCTCATCGAACGCCAACATAATGATCTCCAGGTTATCCAGAACCAGGCGCTTCTCCACGTTCTTTTTGAGGATGAGGCTGATTGAGTCGTATAAACAGTTCAGCACCGACAGCAATATCAGCTCATTTTCGTACGCATTGCCCATCACATAGAAAAACAAGTCCACGTTGCTTTTGTAAACACACGTCAGACCGTCGAGCATGATGATTTCAGTGTTGGAGCGGTGCGTCTTGTTAAATAAATTTTTCTCGAACGCCTTCTGCTCCTTCAACGTGGACAATATGTTTTTGTCATAGTACTTAGCCAGTATCCGGTTGCCGTCATTATCCATAATGCACATGCCCTTAATAATATCCTACATAACAATAGAGTGTTATAATTTAGTTCAACTCATGGTAAAAATTTAATTAAACACTTACCATCATAAATCCGTCCATCTTGTTGCCAGCAAAACACAATTCTTTGATGACTGTTGCACATTAGCCAACACTTGTTCGGCTATTCGATAAGTTACAGCTGTTCTGTTGAGTTATCGACGAGCGCTATCTATGTTATGCTTCTACTCTGCTGTTAACTTAAATTTGTTATCGATTTGACAGCTTAACGGCTTATTGAAATTGTAGCTTGGCTTGTTTGCTTTTCCTCAAACGTTATGTGCTCAAACATAATTAACAAAAATATTATTGAGCCTATATCGTACTAAATTGTGAAATTAAAACACGCACACACAAACACTTTTGCGAGCCAGCAAACGAAATTTAGCATCTCCACTGAATTATATTTTGTTGATAGCTTGATGTAATGGATAGTTCGCCAGATAACGGCGCATATCAAGATTTTAAAGAATTTTCAAAAGACGTTCAACACGCTAAAGAGGATATTGGGGTTATTGGAACACGTAAGCCCTCTCGACGCAAGCACGATAAAGTTGATTGCCATGTCGTCGTAAATACGACGGCTGTCCGCCCAAAGGCCCTTAAATCTGACGGAAAGAAGCTGCGTAAGAAGCTCATGGAGTTTGAGCAAGAGAACCAAACACTGGCTAAGACCATAACAGACAAAAATCAAGAGATATGTGCACTCAAGCGCTCAGTTGACTCTCTAAATGAAGTGCTCAATTCAGTGCCCATCGATGAGTTGCGTTGCAATTCCTCTATAGCTGGCACCAAGATCTTGGAGCTAAGCAAAAAGAATCGTCAAATGCGTGCCGAATTAGAGCAGTTCAAGAATCGCATGAACAAGAAAGATGTCCAAATTGATAAATTGGAAAGGGAACTAAAGTCGAACGAAGAGAAGTTGCAGCAAAACGGCGAGCTACTCAAGAAGAGCAATGCCACGGACGAGCTGCAGGCAAAGATTAGCAGCATGCAGCAGAAGCTCTTCGAGACTCGCAACAAAAATACCGAACTGCAGAACCAGCTGAAGCTGGCCCACAAGTGCCTGCAGCACGAAATCGGAGATGCTGTCAATGTCAACATATTGTCCAATAATCTGAATCAGGCCAACTGGCGTGGTCGGGCTCAACAAATTCTAGCTTTGCAACAGAAGCTGCAAGAACTTAAGGCACGCCTGGATACCTATGAGAATGGTGCGGCCGATCGCGCTGATTTTATGCCTTTGCCACTCGGATCGGAACTAGAACTGGGCAGCACCCACAGCCTAAAATTAACGCCACGCGGCGTGAAGGCTCTCCATTCGCCGGGCAGACATAGCTCCACTGTTAGCCTGAGTGCCGGCGATACTGGTGGAGCCACATTTGATCGCTTTACTCCGGGCGTGCGCAAAAGCGAGATCCTGCACCGCGCCAAGGTTGAGACAATGGAGAAGGAGATTGCAGCACTGCAATCACAGCTTGAAGAGCAACGCAGTCGCAATCTGGCACTCAAGGTGCGCAACAAGACCCTCAACGAGGACATGCTCAAGTACAAGATGCGCTCCACCGAACTGGAGGAGCTGTCCGATTGCAATGGCGTGAATGCCAACACCATGAACGATAAGTTGAATCGTCAGCGAAATCAATATGAAGCCCGTTTGGAGGAAATGCGAAATGATGTCCTTCGCATCAGCGAGGAACGCGACAATGCCAAACGCCAGAAGGATGAGTTGAGCGGCATGAATTTGGAGTTGGAAACCCAACTGAAGCAGAAGGATTGCAACATACAAAGTCTTCAGGAAACGATTAAGAAACTGGAGACAGATTTGCGTGCCGTCACTGGAGGATTCCTCTTCTCCTGTCGCGAATTTCGTAAGGTGAGTAAGAAATCTTAATTATTCATTGAAGTGAGTGGAAAAGTGTGGTTACTCTTTGCAGGAAGAATTTGTGGGTATATTGGATGCCTTGGAGGTGGAAAAAAATCAAATGATGTTACTGAATAAAACTTTGGACGAGCGCCTTGCAGCAGAGCGCGTGAAGAACGACTCATCTACCGATCTGATTGCCAAGCAGAAGACACGCATCGCTCGTATGGATGCCAAAATACGTGAGCTGGAGAAGGAGCTGGATATTCAGGCGGATCGCAAGAAGCGCAGTCAACGTATAACCGAATATGCTAATGCTCTAGGACGCACCCCACTGACCGGATCGATTAGTTCCTTTAGTTTTGACAATCAATCACAGTGCCCGTCGGTTACCTCATTCAACTCCATCGGCGACGAGTCCAAGTTTGAAGATATGAAGAATCAGTGAGTCACAAGGATTATTTAAAATATCAATATTACTTTTACTCTCACACAGATTGGAGCTGGCCAATGAGAAGATTACCATGCTCACTGAAAAGCTAGAGTACATAACTGATGAGAAACGTGCCGATGCCAAGTTTTTCGAGGAGACAATGCAGAACTCCAAGAATATAATATTGGACACCATACTAGGCTCTCGCAGCAGTGCCACCCAACTAGTTAACAAATCAGAAGAACAGCTCGAGATGCCTATTATTAACAATGCTTGAATCCAAGTAATGTTTTAATGCCTTAGTTCTGGTTCCTTACTTCTTATATCATGTTTCATTTGGCGGCATTAAATTTCAATGATTAAAATGTAAAGCGAATTTATTATTTGATAATTAGCTTGTAAGTACTTTAGTTAATACAGAGCTACGATACAATAGAAATAGGAAGCCGCTTCAATTCCTGACCAACTCGACACAAATCCCACCAATTAATATTTTTACATGTATTTTTTTTTTTTTTTTAATTTTGCAGTTTTATTTGTAACACATTGAAAACGAAGCCTTTGGCGCTGCTTCATTCGATTTTTGTTAAGTTTGTTTTCTTGTATTAATTATATAATTGTTTAATATTTAGGCATATTTCATAGTACATTTGCAAGTGGCTTTGTTTATGCTTTAAGTTGATGAGTGAATAATCATATTTATATTAGTTAATTATTGCATACTTGCAGCTGTGTATACGTGTGTATGTGTGTGTATGTATAATACCATTTATTGGCTATAAACTATGCGTGTGTATATTATATGACAACAATTACAAAGTTTCCGCATAAACACCATCACATATTTGTATATTATTCATATATAATGTAATATTGTATGTAGTATATATATGTATTTTTTTAATAAAACAAATTGTTTATTAATCGGTATTTTAGGCTTGCTTGAAATTCGTTTCGATTTGTTAGTCATGTTTTATTTCATATAGTCTATATTTATATTTAGTATATTGTTATACGATAAGCCTAGTAAATGGTTTATCTAAAAACACGTTTAGCAAATTAAAGGCACTTCAAGGATTTTATAAAACGAAACAATTTCAAATACCTTAGAATTATTAGAAAACGAAAACAAATTGCAAGTGCTTATATTATATAATAATAATGAAGTAAAAGTTAGATGAAGAAGAAACACTTCAGCAGGTGAGCAAATCAATCGCAATTAATTGCCTACCCGCTCTTTAGTTTATGCGACGCGCATAATTTCATATTTATTTTCTTCAGTTACGACTTCTAGTTAAATTGACAAAATTGTAGGGATACGCATCCAACTCTGAACCTGAATGCCGCAAAGCTTTTTGAAAAAGCATAAGATTAGCTTAGGCTGGCGGACGATATATATATGTACTATATATAGCTGCCGATCATTATACTAACTATGCTGCATTGTTTATTTCATTCACTGTTATTGTGTTGTATCAAATATTTAGTTAAATTTTCAATATCTCTTACAAATACTAGACTCTAATTCCATTAGAAGCTATTGCTATATATATATAGTATATTCTGTGACAATTGTATTTGTTAAAACTTTTGGCTAGGCGTACGTAGAACCCAATTAATTATTGGTTAGCTGGCATTTTTATATAATTGATTAATTCTTCAGTTATTGTATATAGTTCAATAAATATTTGTCTAAATTTTACGGCCTGTTCATGTTTTTGTAGATAAATGCAAAAATTTTGGCTGGGTTAGCTTGGTCGCTTAAATTGGAAAATGTTTTTGCCTTTTTTCGCATGTAAAATTACAAAACTTTTCGATTATTGATTTGCTGTTATTAAATTGTTGTTGTTATTGTGGCTTGTTCATTTTTTATTGTTTAATTGTATACGGATATAATTCTTATAGATGGCTTATAGTTCTTTTTTTCATGTTCCAATTTCACATTCAATTTTATGCTATAAATTTTACAACTACTTTTCTTTACTTTTTTCTGTGTTGTGTTCGTTCTCATTTCCCCTTTGTTTTACATGTTGGCCTGTCGACTATATATACTCTATATATATATATATATTTATGAAATTATGTATTTATATATGGATGTGTGTGTGGGTCTAGGAGTGTGGGTATATATCAGCGCCGCCTGAATACGTGGTTGAAATAGTAGTAAATATCCTGTTCCGGTTGCTGCTGAGGTATCTTTCGTGTTGGCTGCTGCTGATGCTGTTTCGGATCCATTTGTGGATGATAATTGTTGTAGTGATGATAGCCATGCATATCGTATGGATTATGATGCATGCCTGGATGTATGCCTGGACCACCAATACCACCGCCGCCGCCGCCGCCGCCGCCACCCATCATCGGATTGCCGCCTGCCCGCATTAGATTCGTCTGCATATTGCGATCAGCCAGAAAGACATTAATGAAGAAGATCAGCACAAGCAATATGTACAGCAGGCAGACCAGTATGACCACAAACTGCTGGCGGCAGCAGCAGTAGTAGCACATTCCCTATTATATAACCGCCTGTTCCACATAGTTGGCGGGCAGCATGCCGGTCTTGCCGGTGCGCTCCACACGTCCGGTCATCCAGCCAGAGTCAATCGATTCCACCTCGAATATAACGTCGCCCTCACGAAAACTAACCTCATCCACATCCTGTGCCTCATAGTCGTAAATCGCTCGATAGACGCGCTGCCAAATGAGGAAAGAAAAGTAATACCATTAGCTCAAATCTCAATCTAATTTAATTGTATTACTTACCAAGTTGCCTTGGCGCGACTGTTTCTCTTGCAACTGTGCTGGCTGTTGGTGCACCTGATGTTGCTGCTCCTGCTGCTGCATCATTTGCACCTGTTGATAATATTGCTGCTGCTTCTGGGCCTGCGCCTGCTCGCTGGTCAGTGAGCCATAAATGCCATTGGCGGGATCTATGTCCGAGATGGAGCCAATGCGTTTGGGATAAACGCTATTACCTGTTGAGGTCAACGTATTTTGTTAGATTGGGAATTAGCACATCTATCGATTTACTTGGGGACATGGACAAGATGACGTTGATGCACATCGAGCTAAGCCAAGCTGAGCGCTACCGAACTACCAGCTAGCCTGTCAACCCCATCGACAATTTCATCTACTTACCCGCGGCTGTACTGCCGCGCTGATCGGAGCTGTAAACCAGTGTGGTGCTCGAGCGTCCGGTGGCTGGCATTGGCCGTGGTCCATCCGTCAGCGGATCATAGTCGGCAATTTTGCCAATGTTGTTGCTGCTCTGCTGTGTGTTTATGACGTTGGGCAAGTGGCCATTGCTGGCCTGCAGCTTGGCGCCCAAAGCGTTCTCGGATGGTGTTATCGCACTATAGTTGGATGCCACATACAGCTGCTGCACATTGGTGTTGCTCGGATGCTGCTGCAATTGTTGCTGTTGCAGCTGATGCTTGGAATTGTTGCTGTGCACGCTCGACTGGGAGCGCACCTGCTGCGGCTGCTGCGGCTGCTGCTGAGTGTAGCTCAGGCTGGCCGGATGCGGATGAGCCAGGCCGCCATTGTTGTTGTTGTTGTTGTTGTTGCTGTGAATGCTGCCATTGCTGGCATTGTTGTTCAGCAAGCTGCTGTGCGAATGTTGCTGCTGGATTGTTGGCTGTTGCAGTTGCTGCTGTGAGTGCTGCTGCTGCAGTTGCTGTTGCAACTGTTGCTGATGCAGCGCCGTTGCCGAGTTCTGGCTGTGATCGAACTGATCAGCAGCATTGCCACTGGGATGATGCGAATTGTGCAAAATGGCCGAGCGCAGCTGATTGTAGCTATTAACCGCCTGCGGCTGCTGCTGCTGTTGCTGCTGCTGCAGCTGCTGTGACTGCGATATTGCTGTGGGATATAGATGTGAGGATTGTTTAATGGCATGTTGCTGTTGTTGTTGTTGTTGTTGTTGCTGCTGCTGCAGCAACTGTTGCTGACGCAGCGCCTGCGGCTGTTGATAGTGTGCGTATGGATCGTGCTGCGGCTGTTGCTGCTGCTGCGGTTGCCTGTGATTGTTGCTATTTTGCTGCTGCAGCAACTGTTGCTGCTGCTGCTGCTGCTGTGGCAGCTGCTGGTGTTGGTGTTGATATGTGGGCGTTATGGCCGCCGTATTGTATTGCTGGTGTTGTATGGGTGGTGGTGGCAGCGTTTGTTGTTGTACATAGTGTTGGTGTTGTTGTTGCTGGTATTGCTGCTGCTGTTGCTGCTGCTGTTGGTGGTGTAGCTGCTGCTGCTGCTGCTGTTGCTGATGCAGTGTTGCTGGCGGTATGGGCGAGGCTGTGGGTGCATATTGCGAGAATTGTTCAGCTGCCAATTGCTCAGAGAAATATTCCGATTCGTCTGCACCAATTAAATTTTTAGTTCATTCCCCCAGGGTTAGATTTATGTGTTGGTGTTTTTTCAAGTGTTGTGTAACGTTAGGTTAACGGTAGTTCAGAAAGCACATACACAATTTATGAGCGCAGTTGGTGTTGGTGTTGTTGATGAATGAGCAACAAATGATAAGCAAAAACGATAAAAAAAAAAAACAAATGAAAAAAAAGAATTATAATCAATAAATTAATTACAATGTGTGTGAGAGAGAGAGAGAGAGAGAGAGAGACACAGATAGCTGTGGCTTATGCTGTTGCACCGTGATGCCAAATTAATTTGTTTTAGTAAATGAAATGAAATGAATATATTTTATATACACATATAATAATGAGAACAGTCTTGGCAATCAGTGTTGATAATCGTGTGTGTGCATGTATTTGTGACCGAGCTTTTACCACATTTGCATAGCAAACCAACCAGCCTGGCACCACTGTGCGCGCATATCGCGCTCTAATGAGCATTATAAATGATGATTTAATCTGTTTAGTCACATTTAATGCTTATGAATTGACGACAATTGTTGCTAATCGCATTCAAAGCCAAATTAACTTCACTCTAAACGCATTTTAGCCAACAATTGCCAGCACTTACATCTGAGATAATGATAGACAGAGAGATAGAGATAGCAGGAAATGGGAAGAGAGCGAGACAGACAGAGAGAGATAGGAAAATTGGTTACTCACTGCTGCTGTCGGAAACCTCGGCAGAGCCGCGCTGCTTCTCCATGGCTGCCTTCTTCTCCAGATCGCCGTGATATGCCACATTCGATATGTGTTTCGTGTTTTGCTTGATGCGCAGCGTTTCCGGGTCGTCTGCCACCTGTCGAGAGCGTTCAAGAAGTTCAATGTTAATTATCATGATGGAAATACACACACACACACGCAAACTCATATATATGTGTATATATAGTTGGCTCGCATAACTGACCTGTGTAAATTTGCCTTTGGCCTTCTCGAAGTCTGCATGGTATTTAACGTTCGATTGGATTTTCGTATTTTCCGCGATGCGCTTTAGCTCGGGCGTATCCGCAATTGCCGTTGCCTTGGCCTTGGGTATGTGCCTGCAAAGAGCCGAAGAGAGAGAGAGATTAATTTTCACATACTATATAACAGAAATCTCGCAAAAATGTCGGCATAAAGTTCAACTTGCCGCCGGTCAATTTCGATTTGGACAGTTGGCTACAACATTTTCTACTGCTGCATTGCGGAAACAGCAAAAACATCTGCTGCTGCCGCTGCTGCTGTTGTAGTTGTTGTTGTTGTTGCTACGCCCACCCTGGCTGCCGCTGGCCATCAGGCGCATATCATTTAGCCCCACTTGAACGTATGCTTTTTCGTTCGCTCGTCTTTAGTTTCGTGTGAAGCATCCACCTCTGACCCTTAGCTCTCCCTACCTCCCCCTCGCAGATTCACTCACCTCTGTTGCCTGTTGTTTTATCAATTAAAACAACATTTGTGGCATTCCGTTTCTTTCTTTTTTTTTTTTTTATTATGACTGACTACCCACCCCCAGCACTTGGGGCAGCTAACGGTTGATGCATGGTTGCTGCTAGTGAATTATGCAGCTTTAAGCGCAGCTAAATGCAATTTGCGACCACAGCCGATGAAAAGTTTTGTGGCTCAGACTTCATATCTACAGCAATTACTTTTCGCTTCAAGTGCTTTTTGGCAGGTTGAAGAAGGTGCCAAATCATTAGCATAAGATTCCAAAAATCTTTGCGGGTTTGTGGCTTTAAAAGAGAAACTTGCAGCTAAATTAGATGTGGATCAACTGCCCATGAGAATTGCCTAGAGAGGTGCTATTTAATACAGTTAATTTAATTCAAAGAGCGACGAGTATGGAAGTATAAATGGAAAAGTAGAAGAGAGAGAGATAAAGAGATTAGATTTATAATTATTTACTTTCCAATAAAAAAAATTCTTATCTAGCTTTATATAAAATATGTAAGTATAATAATATTTCCAGGCATTGTTGTTATTGAATTTCAAATAAATTCCAATATCATATAATGCCAATATAATAACAAAACTCAATTTATTTACAAGCCTATATCCTGAACAACAATACCAGGAATATGCAATCTATCGATATGATTAATGCTACCCCATGGACTAATACATCAATTAAATTATGGCGAAAAAATATGGAAAGAAGAGAAAACCAAAGCCAACCAAACAAACAAACAAACAACTTGGTACACGAGCGCAATATGTAATCACAAAGTACACACCCACACACACACACACACACACACACATGGACAGTATATGTGTATGTGTGTTTGTTTATGCTGTGGAGTCTTTTAACCTATCAGTTGGCTAATCGATCGATTGATTGCAGCGACTGATAACCACAGCAACAGCAATAGCAATGACTGCAACAACATAGCTAGCCAAAGGTTGATAAACCCATTCCTTTACCCTTTCCCCTCTTTCAAATGTGACCCCTCTCGCCCAATGCCCCCCATTCATATTGTAATTGTAATTGCGCGCAACTAAATTGGCTTATAGAATATTTATTATCGTGCGGATTTATCGTGCGTATATCGAGCACAGCTGTCGCCAGTTGTTTTAGACGACATTGGAATGCAAATGTGAGGAAGAGAGGGGCGAAGCACATTAAAGAGTGGCTTTGCCTTACAATTATTTGGTTTATTAATTTTATCTGTAGCTGTGCAAATTCCATAGCAGCTGCTAATTCCGTGTGGTGCTACTGCTACTGCTGGTTGTGCAACCCTCAATTTCAATTTGTGGGTGGTGCAGAGTGGTGCAGTGGCGCAAGGCCGTTTAATGACCAATGACCGGTCGCTCATGCATGTAGGTCTGCGGCGCAAGTTGTTGGTTGTTGTTGGCTGTTGCTGGCTTTGCTTTAATGCTGTAACAAAAGCTTATGTTGTTGTTGTTCTTGTTGTTGGCACACATTGTGTTGTTGCTGTTAGCTGGCTGATGATGACATAACAATGCTTAAGCGCCAGCGGCTGCATTGGCCAGAGCAGAGTAACAGCGGATGTCTCGGCACGTTCCCAATAGATCAGCAGCAGCAGCAGCAACACGCACGGCAGCAACAACAACAACAACAACAAGAGTATCCAGAGCAGCTGCTGTGCGTGACATGCAACTATTGTTGTTGCTGCTGCTGCTTTACTTTTTACTATCAAAGAATTTTAATTTATCTGTAAACAATATACACACACACAACACACAGCAACAATAACTGCAGTAGCCGTTGCCGCAGCGTGCGCTTCATATAGTGTAAACATTTTTGTTGTCATCGTGTTTTAATATCCTGTAAACAGCATTTTGTATATATAGACAAAATGACATTTTAGATATATACGTAGAAAGAAAAGTATATTGCATCAACAAATCTATCAAATAGCTAAAAATAATAAATAAATCAGTTAAGTCTAAACATGTTGTCGCGCGCTGTTATTAGCATGTTTATGTTAGTCCTAACACTTTTATTAACATTGGTATGCTAAAGCGACGCAATTAGGTAAATTCTGAGTGTTACTGTTGTCGAAAATGTTAAAGTGTTATGTTATGTTAAGTTGTTGTACTTAAATAATAAGCTGTTAATTTGCATATGAATATAGATCTGCTATTACAAATTTTATTCAAAAATATTTACATGCAGTTCTCATTCATGTTCAGAAACAAATGCTCTACTTTATATTTTTCATAAATGCTTGACTTTATCTCCATTATATTCCATCTGCTCATTGGATTTAATGCTTTGATTGCAGCGCATCTGTTAGTCGCTCAAGCTGTCATATGTCAGCCGTTGCATGTCATTTTATGTACGGTTTATAAGTTAAACGTAAATTGCTGCTGATGTGGGAGCCTCGATAATAGCACCAGGCAGAAAGCAGCAAGCAGCAAGCAGCGGGTAAAATGTAGTCCACGACAAACTGACCAACAAACGAAACAAATAACCCGACGCTGGGATGTGCAAAGGAAAGGAAGGGGGAGCTGGACATTCATTGGATGTCCACATTTTTTGCATGTGATTTGTGGATTGTTGTGGAATTTCTGCAGTGACAAGCCCTTTGTTGGCCAACATTTTGATCAATGGCCCGGGCAAACAGGACACCAGGCAATCCGCAACAAAGAACACGAGGAAATTAAGCAGGAAGCAGCCAACAGAAGAGCAGAAAAGCAGAGAGTAAGCGGGACATCGGGAATTACACAAACTGTGCATTATACGCTGATTTGTTTAATTAACTGTTAATTAAAATTGACGTGACCGAGAGAAGAAATCGGATTCCAATCATTAGATAATATCAGAAATGCGCATATTCATATATGCATCAATTTCGCAACACTAAAAATGGAAATGGAGCAAGAGATAACTTTCGGGATATGCAAATTTCATGGGAAGCTCATTTAACAAGGGGGGAAGCGGCGATAATTGCCAGGTCAGAGCGTAAAAATGAATTCAAATGCGATTAAACGCACAGTTTGGCACATAATCAGCCCAAGCGCTATAATCGACAGCGAGGGAGTACAATAGTAGAGAGGGTGCCAGAGAGACAGAGAGGGAACAAGTCAATTATGGAGCTGCAAAGATTCAAAAAGGCAAAATGAATTTGTGGGGTAGCAACGTACATATGTGAAGCTTGAAATGCATTATCGGATTTTGGGTGGGCAACGGGTTGCGTATGTCAAGATTTTAAATGCCATTTAAGCAGACTGAAGAGAAAGAGAGAGGCGAGAGAGAGAGGAATCGGCTGAGGCCATTTGGAGCATGGTAAACTCTAGGTCGAGATTTAAATATCATATGAGAAGAGACAAAGACAGCATGAGGGAGAGGGGTAGGGTATTTGGGCTGTAGGTAACACACCCAGCTCTCATTTGTGTTTTGTGTGCTCTCCTCTATTGTTCATGTGTTGTTTAGCATAAAAAGAGGCAAAGCCAACGGGCCAACAGCTTTTCAGTTTTTTTTTATTTTTATTTTTTTGGTAATTGAAAAGGTTTTGGCTTTCCATTGTAGGCGGCTTAAGTAATCAAAAAACAAACAAAAAATAAGCAACTAATGGGGCACAGTTATATATGTATATAAATATCTAGAAACTCACATTTCATTACAAATGAAAGTGAACGAAAAATAAGCGAAAAGAATTGACACACAAAATGTGAAGAAGAACTTTCGAATACAAAAACAAAATCAAATAAAAAATATATAAAAAGCCTGAGCTGAGAGGTATTTGGAGCACACATTGTAGAAATTGGAAATTTGAATTTTTTGGTAACCGAGGGCATGGCCATGGTTCACTGATTTTTTATGTTAATACATAAATGTGCAAATGTGAATGCGAATGATGCGCTCGTTGTGTATTGCAGATGCTTTCAGTCAGTTCTCTCACAAATGGAATGTGAAAACCAAACAGAAATTCAGAATTTGTAAAGAAATAATACATGCATATATAAACATATATACACAAATAAATATCTATATAATAAATATAAAAGGGCCCAGCACAGACCTAGTAAACACAACTCGTTTTCTAGTTCAATTCCAACTAAATGGAAGAACCTGGTAATGTAATGGATACACGACTTCAATGAGCCTTCTGCTTCAGTGTGTGTGTGTGTTTTGTTGCGAGTCCTGTGCTTTCTACCTCTGCCTCATGTGCAGGTTTGCTTTTCTACAAGACACAATTGGGTTACATCCATAATAGAGAGAGAAAGTTAAGGGAGCCGAGCAGGAGGTGCAGCAGCAGCAAATGCAAAGAAATTTCTATGCCTAGCAATGCGAGCAATGTGAACTTTTTAGACTTGGACATTTCGCAAACTATTGTCAGGACTTTCAATTAGTTTCGACTGCCTCTTATCCCTAAGGAAAACAATTCAATGTGTTCACAAACCAAACTATATTTAGCCGCTGTTACTCATGAAATATATTGATATATATATTATTTTCTTACTTATATGAAATATATTTAATATAATTTTTAGATCACAGAAAATGTTTTCATTATTATTTATTTATTTTTTTACTAATAATCTTTTTTTTATTTTTTGCAGTGTTTCAATTCTAGCCCTCGACTTCGCTTATCCAATTAAAATCCCAAGTCCATGTGGCGCTCCACATGTGGCAAGTGTAATTGCATGTCTCCGGCGCTTTAAATCTCTTTAGTAGTTTCGTAGTTCATAATTTATTACAATCGTTATTCCATTGAGGAGGGCAGGAAAACTTTGGCTTTTCTGCTGACCCCAAAGTGGCTGAGAAACTTGCAAAGTCAGAGAAAGAACACGGTTGGAAAAACTTCTCAAGCAATTATAAAATCTCAAACAGTAGAGAATCAAAAAGCCACCAGCAGTTGCAGGACGTGAAATCGTAGATTCCACCGGAACGTGACAGCACGTAAGGTGCAAATAGCTTAAAGGCGTTGACTGCAGTGAAAGTGCTGAAACGGAAGACAAGCCACGCCCCAATGGGGCGCCCAACATGACATCATCCAGGATTGGAGGCAACAGTGAGCCGTACTGGGTGCTGGGTGCTGGGTGTTGGGTGCTGAGTGCTGCGTGCTGGCCACTGCGTCAGAGCAAAAGCTAACGGACGCATAACTCAATCCGCATGGAATTTTTATTCCCGCAGCGGTGGCATCCACAATAAATCTGCATTAGAAAACGTGGCCCGTGGCCCATTGCTGGTTGCAGTTTGCAGCCCGCTTGGCTCAAGGCCAATAAACGGGAACGGACGCCACGCACTGCAGTGGCAAACTCTGGATAACCACTAGGCACAATGGTCACAATATATGACAACAACAGCAGCAGTAGCAACAACAACGATAACAACATAGAGACAAACAACACAACACGTTGGCTAGAACAATAACATTGGGGCGTGGCAGTGGCAGTGGCACAGTGCCTGCCCCTTGTGCAACATACTCGCAGAGTGAATTCAACGATAACAACTAGGAGCGGCCGTAGTTGGGTGTGAACGACCAAGATATACTTGTTCATATTGCATGGCATTGCAAAGCTGTCAGCGTAATTTTTCTATTTACTGCAAGTTAAACTATATACAAATGAGAAGATGCAAAGTCAACTATTATTTGAAGATTAGAGAAGATATCCAAATTCTAAGTACTCGAAGCTTATGTAAACTTTAGAAAAATCTACAGAAACTTTATTTGGTTAGTTTAGCTTTTAAGTCATCAAATAACTGAAGCTAGTCCTTGTCACTAGATATTCTATATTTACTAATGTCGGATAACGCCTAGAATCTTAATCTCTGATTCAGCTGTTACTGATTCTGATGGAGAATATAAGAATTTAACTTCAGGGTCTCAATCACTTCATCCTCTGCCTGTTGCATTCATTTCAACAAAGGCATTACTCGCCCTGATATACCCTGTTGCAATGCGTTTGGGGCATACAAATCGCGTTCCTAACGGGGTTAAAGTTGCTGCAATGCTGCAGGGGCAATTGCAACAGTGCGAGAGTACGTGTGTATGTCTATTTGAATGTGTGTGTGTGTGTGTGTGTGTGTATCTTTCACTAAAGTGTCGCCGCATTTCCGCACCTTTTTAACAGCTGCAATTCAGCAATTCGTGCGGCAACAGCACGTGACAAGTGGCAGCCGCCGCTGTCGCCGCCGCTGCCGACGTCGCTGCTGTTGTTACCTGGACAGCTGTTGCTCGAGATTTTCTATAGAAGTGACTGTTATTGCCGTGTGCTACTTATCTCGGTTCGGAAAGCTAGCAGATAAGATAAACGACGCTAATGAAGATTGTACGTCAAGGTTGGCATGCCTAAGCCCTACTCCCCCTATCCCAACACCCCTTAAGCAATTTCCACTAGTGTAGGGTATTTGCATTCGGTTATATTACTTACGCTTCACAGTATGGCATTTTGTTGTAGCCCTTGTAGGTTTTCATATTGAGCGCCATTCCGCATTCTGTGCATTTGAAACACGTTTTGTGCCATGTCTGAAATGGAATAGAGCAAAGGAAAGAACAAGAATTAGAGAAAAATTGTTAGCAAATTTGTACGCCAGTCGTCAGATGTGGTACTTATACTCTAGGCAAATAAAATATATGTGTATAGAGCGGGTATATTAGTGCTGAGGTGAAAGTAGAACTTCTATGAAATACAAAACTATATTTAGAAATGATATTACAAATATGTTTATACACATTGACTGTGTTTATACACTAGTTAAAAAAAAATAAATACATTAATATATACTATATAATTTATTTGTTTACATACTTTGCAGGGTATTACCCTATTCTAGCACTCCCGCAGAGCTTTCTTTTTATTTCTATTCGTATAGTTTCATTGCCCGTTGCTCTCAGTTATTATTGTTCTTTGTGTCTTGTTAAATTGGCGCAATGCAACTAAAAACTAAAACTAAAACCCAAGATGAGCATAAAAAACCAAAACTTGAAAAGATTTTTTGGCTTTGCGAACACTCGCTGGTTAGTCTCTAATTGGTCTTCGGTCTTTGGTCTTTTGCTCTGCGGTAGCTGGTGGGCGTGGCTGTGGCTAAGGGGGCCAGCCAGCCAGCTAGCCAAATTGGTAGATAAGCACTTAGAAGTTGTTGAAGACAAAACTTCCTTAAAAACTTGTTCGCATTTAAAATGTAAAAAAATAATGGAGTTGATTGTTTTTTAGTTACTCTATAAAATATTTGAAGAATTTGCTCTACTTTACAATTGCAGAAGTTAATTGTTAAGCGTGGCAACTGAATTTATTATATGTTAAGTTTTCTTATTGAACATTTCTATAAATAGATTCAGAGCCCACTTTATGAGCCCAACAGGCTCTAGCCGTCATATCTTCCACTTCTATTGATAAGCTTTAGCTGCAGCAACAACTTATTCTTGGCCTTCTAATTTGTGTTGACTACACAAGAAATTCACGCCAGACAAGCAGCTCAGCAGCAAGCCAGCCAGTTAGCCAGGCCAGAAGAGAGTGAGAGGGAGAGGGGAATAATTGTCATTGCTGGCAGAGAAAAGCAGAGATTGGGAGAGATGCGGGAATAGGGACACAATTGTCATTGGTGGCTGCGCTTCAAAGAGAGGCAACTCAATGCAAGCAGACGACGTGTTATGCAAATTTGTGAGAAGTTTTATTCCTGCCGCCTTGCACTCAGTCGCTCAGCCTGTTAGCCAGCTTGGAGACTTGAGTTGGAGGTCAACAAACGATTAACTTGTCTGCGGATTAGCGAGCGGCATAAAGCGCGAAATATGCGAGAAAAATGCGTTAATTGGTTTCAACAACAACAACAACAACACACACACACACATAGACATAGACAGCATGGACAGCAACCACAAAATAGCGTAGACGCAAACCAGACGTAAAATGATGAAGTGATTGCGATTTCATCACCAAAGAGTCAAAGAGTTGGCAATGGGAAAACCCGTTTGGCCAAAAACACACACAATCTCAATGGCAACCAGCCCACTGGGGGCTAAAGGCAACCACATTCCACAATTCCAGTGGAACTCCATTGGAATGGGAATCGGTATGGCCAGCCAGCGGTACGTAAAGCCGTAAGCCAAAAGGGTCCAAGAAAAGTTTTCATAAATCAACGGATTTAACTTGACGACTTGAAAGTTTTCAGCTGAGCGCAAAAGTTAAGACTCGAGATCTTGAAGCTTGGGCATGCGTATACTCTCTCAGTGGGTAGGACTACTAAAATAAGTTATATTTACTTAATTTAAATAAACATTTAGCTGAAGATTGCTAATTTTGTTAATATGAATATTCTAATAGCTGCGATCATGCCTAGGCTGCGTTATATGCAAGGTAAGGGTAACTTCTATTCGTGCACTGCCGATTAAAATATTCCCATTCGTCGTCTCTTCTGCTACTTTTTGTATGCTGCGTGTGGCGCATATGTAAGCAGTAGGAAAGTCATTGAACATGACAGAGAAAGAGAGAGATTGATATATCTTAAGAGATAAATAAAGCGAGAGAGAGAGAGAGAGAGAGAGAGAGAGAGAGAGAGAGAGAGAGAGTCAAAGAGTATTTCTCATAATTCATCTGTTGCCCCCTCTGACTTTTGATGAGGTTTTGATGACCGTCACAAAAATTCAATTTCACTTTCACAATAAAATGCAGTTGTGGCTGTTACGAGTGTGCGTATGTGTGGTGTGTGTGGCGTGTGTGTGTGTGTATGTGAGGTAATCGCTTTGTGTAGCAAACTGCATTTATTTTCTATGCTCGCTTTAACCCACTTTTCATTTGCCGCTCGCTTCTCGTCTTGGTTTACAATTTGAGGCTCAATTTCCAAAAATAAAATAAAAAACCTTAAGTGTTTCATGCTGTTTCCCCCTTGTTATTGTTGTTGTTGTCGAGGTGTTAAATTTGCATTCGAATTTGCACGCTTTCAACATTTTAAGCGTCTCCACAGCGCGACAATAAAAAACTAACAATTGGCATGAGCCACAGTCCAGACAGTGAAAAAGGGATAGAGGGAGGGAGAGAGAGAGAGAAAGAGGCACATAAAGTATACCAACTGAACGGGAATTGGGGCTTTGGTTTTGGGCTACGGAGTTGGGGCATTTGGACTTCAGCTTCGAGCTGGGTGTTCGAGGTTTGCCGATTGACGATTTGGCATGGTTAGCTGGGAACACGAACGGATTGGATTACCAGAGTCAAAGCGACCAAACCGAATGACAAATGACGGCAACACCACAAACAACAACAACAACAACTGGAAGAAACAATGGCGAACTAAACACGAAGCAACAACTAAAATCTATTTATAGGGCAACATAAAGTGTCAAATGATGCGACTTGCTTGAATGAGTATTTGCCTTAAGTGAAATTAGCTCTATAATCCAAAAAGTGAACTAAAATAACCTTTCTGCCCAATCTCTGTTCGACAAGGCATATATTCCTTACTCTCAATTTACCCCCTTTTCTGCTAGCAATATATATTTCACTTCAATCTATAAGCCCATTCTTGACTTGTTTATTTTTGAAAAGAGCTCGAGACAGACCGACAAAACACTTTCTAATATAGCACAATTCACACGTACGAAATCGAAATGCGATTCTCGTAAAGCGACTGGCAGCGCTTGGCATATGGCATATGGCATCTGAGTTGCCTATCAACTGTCTAGTTGGGGAGAATGCACGCTACATAGACGAAGATTCCAAAAAGGAAACATATATCAAATGCTAAAGTGAAAACACAACTTTTATTAACTATAGAGATGGAGGGGATGGATGAGGAGGAGGAGGAGGAGTAGGTAGAAGTTGCGTTCAAGTTGGAAGTGGAGCATACTTGTGCTACCCACGTGATTTCGTCTGTGCTGTAAGCGAAACCCACTTACAGCTGTCAGTTTGCTCAACCTGCTGCTTATGCTGTTCATGATGATGATGATGATGATGCAGTGCAGTACAGTGGCTGATAATCAGGGTAGGCGTGATGATACGGGAGCAGACAGCTAGCCAGCTAGCTAGCTGATGAAGCGGAAGTGAAAGCAACAGAGGCAGAATTAAACGACTTCCACAGTTTCCGTTGCTATTGACTCAGTCTAACACACACATGCATACATACGCACACACACATACACACTCACATCTACATGTATTTGCACTGCAACCAAAAACGCACAAGTTCCCAACACAGAAATTCCAAGTTTTTTGGCATCTGCCTTAACGTGCGGGTTGCGCCTTCTAAAGCGCGCCAAATTAAGTTCAAGTTTGCTGCGTCGCGTTTCGGTCAATTTAACACGACTCCTCCACGGCCACCCACCAGCCCCGCCAGCAACGACCCCAAACCCCAAAGCACACTGTCTGCACCCAACTCTCCAAAAAGCGCTCAGGTTTAGGCATATATTGTGCACGCTCTGTTTCATTTACAACTGTGTGTGCAGTTCCAGTTGCTGATGTTGATGTTGCTGTTGTTGTTGCAGAAGCTTGTCTACAGTAGCTCTTAAAATGTTGTCATCAGTTATGCTGCGAAGCATATGAAGATATTATCTGTATCTTTAAAATGTTGAAAACTTAAATACTATTAAGATATATCTTTAAATATATATGTATATGTATTATACATATAATTATATTCATATCATCATACTCATATCATCATTCATGCACTCTCAACGGTTAATACTTTCTACAACCCATTAGAATATTTTATGCTGAAAACATAATACCAGAGAGAAGAAATCTTTTTGTATACATATTTATATATTATTGTAAATTATAATAGATAAAAATTCCAATAATATAATCGATATCTATAGCATATATATCCTATATTGAATCAACTTCCATCCTTCATTTAATATATTTTACAGCGCATTCACAATTCGTGTTGGATTATTTTTCTATACTTGGAATTTGCATTTCGGGTGGTACGACGTCGTCATATTCATTGAGGTCAAGGCGTTTTGCAGCAGTCGCTGTTATGACCAAATGGAATATGCCATAAATGGCTATAAGAATCATCTGAGTCATTGTCATAAGATACCTGAACAACGCCGACAACAACAAACACCTCTTTCAAGCTGTATTACGATTACAAGCTGAATGCCGTTACACACAATTGTCGCCTTTCCGAGCGGCCTTATATGGCTGGATCGTTGAATCGTTACGGCCCAAGCTATATATGTACATATATCTACATTTATATTTGTGTAAAAGAGAGCCATATATATATAGCGCCTGCCTGCTCGCACTCATCACCATTCGTGACATAATTGTCATTATCGGGCCACAAATAGTTTTTAATTGTTGCCCCATTGACGTGACTGGACTGTTGATCAGTTGATCAAGTGGGAACTTAACCAAGTTGGTAATGTTATAATTAAATGTGTACACAATGCTGTCCCCCCTTTTCTATATATTTTATCCCATGCCTCCTCCTCCTCCTCTTGCATTCGAGTGTTTTCTTATGCAATTCTCACTTTTTCTTTCAATTGCATTTATTTAGGTTTTTCCATCATTTCACACGCCAGCATTTTCAGCTGCCTCTTTGTCAACAAGACCCTGTATATATATGTGCAGGTAGCCATATAACTATATCTATTTGCCTGATCTTCCGTATCGCTCACAGCCATCGACAAGTTTCTAATTTGTTTGGAGCTCTGTGCCGCTTTCGTCTCGTTTCGTTTCGTTTTTGTTTTCAATTTCATTTAATTGAGTTTTTTTTTCCTATTATTTCCCTGTTTATTTACAGCTTATGGCTAATTAATATCATTTTGTTTACACTCAGACAAAGAGGGCGAGAGAAGGAGAGAAAAGGCGGGGCCTAGGTTTTGCTTGTCGTTGCCCAACACCGAGTCAACTTAAATTGTGACTATAACTGACTTGATTCGCTTTGTTCACAGTAACTGGAACTTGCTCTCAGTTGAATTTTGCAATTATTACACGTTTCACAAAGCACGAGTGTGTGCATGTGTGAGTGTGAGTGTCTGTGTGAGTAGATTGTATCTGTTATTTGGTATCTGCACATTCAAAATGTTGTCTCTGACAGGCAGTCGAATGACGTAATCGCGGCTCACTGTCTCTGGAAATTAGATACTCAAAACTCTCGAAAAAGTGTGGCAAACAGTAGCCCGCCCCAGCAGCAGCAGCAGCAGCAACAGAAACAATCTCAAATATGCGAATATTCACATATTTGCATAATGATAAAAGAATGAGAGATAGTTTATCAGAAAAATGATATATTGAAATGGCATTCCAATGTACCTACGACATCTACACACTGGAATATTCCAGCAGCTTAGACATCTAAATATATATGTATATAAATATATGAAACTATTTCTAAATACCGTACACTGTTTCTTATTTAGATGATCTAAGGTAATGACATTTTGATATATTCAGATATCAATTTTTTAATTTTCTATAGAATGCTTACCTTATAGCAAACAAAATAAACTTTTGCCTAGTGATTAAGTTTCTTCCACGAATTATATCCCTTTTCCATTTCCCTTTCCTTCTCTTTCCTTATTTGCTGATCATATTTCATTCGTTTTCAACAATTCGTTTACAAATCCATTTGCAATACTTTGGCAAACATTTCCTCTCAGCTGCAGACCTCACACGCATTTCGTTAGAATTTGCATTTGTATCTGACAGATACGTATTGTATGTGCTGTTGTTGACTGATCTCGAACAGCAATTCGATTGGGATCGTCTGTGATTACGAATTCAATTTCGTGGCATATTTGCACGTTCTCATTCAATAGATATGTTGTTGTATGTGTGTTTGTCTGATACAACTACTCAGATACATGCCGCATAATTTGTTTATTAATTTACCCCCTCCTCCTCATCATAACTCCCTCTCTATTTCTTTCGCGCAGCGCAAAAAGCGGCCACCAACTGAGGCGCTGATGGAGCAGCTGCCTTCGCCTGGCGTTCTCTGTATCTTGCTTTTTTTTTATTATTATGATATTTCTTTTTTGCGTCAACAATAAAAAAGCATTACATCAACACAAGTAGAGAGTGACTCACTCGGAAGCAATGCCACAAGCGCTGGAGGCGACAGAGTCAACAGTGTGTGAGCCAAGCCAACTGCTGGCTGCACCAGAACGACCCTGGTTTGCTAGTAGAAGCCCGTAGACCTGGGAGTCGAATGCTGGAGCTCATTTTGAACAATGCTCTTTCATCTAGGGAGAATATCAGCTATTTCACATTACTATATACATCATTATACTACTATCTACATTTAATATTACTTGTTATCGCAAGGGTATTCAATATTTGGCACATTGCTTGCGAAAACTATTTTAGTTTTTTTTTATCCGAGTGTTTCATTAACTTCTCTAGCTTTTTGTGGCTTTGCATGCTGAAATACGCATCGGGAACGGGTCAGGTCAGATAGTAAATCATCGTGGAGTATCTGCACTATGGGAGAAGTGTGTGTTTTGTTTTCCGCCTCAGTTTTTTTCTTCTCTTTTTCTTTAACTTTTACTCAGATGAATAGCACTCATAACGGTATCGCCAGTTAAAAGATACATAACAGCATTTAAAGACGGGTTAGCCAGTCAGCCTCTCTACTTCCCTTCTCTTCCCGAACAACTAGTCAGTCTCAGAAACAGCAGCAGCAGCATCATCATCATCATCATCAGCATCATTCAGTTTATGCTGGAATTGGTGTCGATGACGTTGTTGTTGTTGTATGTAAATGGTCAAACGTTTCTCTCTATGCTCAAGATTGGAGTGCTAGACAATGAAAATAACTTCCTACTGTTCGGTCGGTCTCCCGCTGTTGTTCAATTCAGTTCTTTTTAGTTTTTTGGTACAACAGACCATTGCCCCACATTGAATGGCCATAGAATTTGTTGTTGACATCAGCAATGTGCATTTTTGGTCTGTGTTTGTTTTTGTTTGCTTTCTGAAGTGCATTGTGCAAAACTTTTGACAACTGCCAATTGGGCAGCACTTCATGTCGAATTGGTGCACAAGTGAATTTTAAAATGTGCACTTCAAGAATTTGTAAAGATTTATATACACTGGAATGGCTGGGGATTATTGCATTAAAGTCTTAAGCTGTTACATAATTGAATAAAAGCAATTTCTAGTTCACTTGCTTTGATATTTAAGTTGAAATCTTAACGAGTTTAGCTAACGCATTGTTAGATTTAGATTATTTTTTCGTAAAGTTCTCATTCATCGTGTGCTTGTCGATCAGTTTACAGTTTTTCAGTATTTCACGTCTCTTTCTCTTCCATTCTAAATTTGCAAATTGAAACGACGCATGCAAACGGTTATCTGTGTGCGTGCGTCTCTTCTTTTCACTGTTTCGCTTGTCAGATTTTACGCTACAAATCTGTCGCTCTCGCTCTTCCTCTCTTTCAGTCTATCGCTCTCTCTCTGCGGCTCACTCTGAACTCAGTCAATTAGTAAAGTCAATAGTATGCCGCTATCCACGCACCCCTTGCTTTAAGCTAACGTTTTTTCCATTTGTTTGTTTAATTTATTACAACTCGAAAGCTCACACACACACACATGCCTATGGAGAGCGAGGCTTGTCACTTGCGAAGTTTTATTTGAATTCGCGTTTTGTAACTCTCTGTTCTAAATGCATATATGCAAATATATGCCAAAGTCCGATTGCAAATATGCACGCAATCAGTTTTGCATCCTCCTGCCCCCCATTAGCTCTGCTTCAACTCTTGTGTGTGTGTGTGTGTGGGTGTGTGAATAGGCTCTTATTGTGTTTTATATATGTATAATTAGTACAGCCGTCTTGCGAGTTGCAACGTAAATTGAATTAGCTTGAGGCCACCGCAGGCTGCTAATGGAAGAGGTGTGGCCCCTGAGGAGGTGGCATATAGCATGTGGTATGTGGGATGGGCAGGCCAGCATCTTAAGAGCTTGCAAATTAGCTTAAAGCTTCTAAGGGCGGCGGCGGCGGCGGCAGCGGCAAGTTACATATGACGATTCGTTAATATTTGAGCAGAGCGCACAAAAGAGGCGATGCACAAGGCAAAGAGACACAATGAGAAAACTTTTTGGATTTAGTGCACAATGTGGCTGAAACTAATGTGGAGCAGCTGCTGGCTGGAGTCTGGAATCTGGAATGTAAAGTGTGTGGAGCGGGAGAGGGGGACGACTTTTAGTTTGAATAATGTAAGAGATTTGCAAAGCTTGTGAGACCCAAAAACAAAAAAATAAAATAAAAGAGAAAACCCGAATTCGAGACGATTAATTTTTGCTGATGAAGTGACAAATCACAGGGCAAAGGCGGGTGAACAAAAAAACTAGAGCAAAGCAAACAGTGAAAAGCACAAGCAGAGAGATCTAAAGCTGAATTTCATGATTGACAGTGGAGCGAACGAATGAGCAAGACGGGAGAGGGCGAGAGAGAGTGAAGTGGGAGAAGGAGGCGAGAAAACCCTCAAGTGATGGACAGCAGCGACGAGAGTCAACCAACCACTTGAACTGAAGAGCCAAAGAGCTGGAAATTGTTATTGCTAAGCATGCATATGTAAGTATATACAGATGCATTCATATATTTTTATATATGTACATACATACATATATAGTACATATATGGCTATAAATAGCACTCACACCAATGCATGGATTATACAAAGCGTGAGCCCAAACATAGATGCGATGCAGCGGCTGGTGATGCTGCTGCTGCGGCTGTTGCTGTTGCTCTTGTATGCGGGAATCAATTGGACAATGCAAATGCTTCAAAAAATAAAATAACAAGAAATAAAATAAAAGAGCCGCATCGAGGGGTCGCCAGGGTTGCCACTTTACATGAGCCGCAACGAAAATTGCCACCCCGCGCGACGAGTTAATAAAGATCAATTGAATTTAAACAAAGAAATGCTATGGCAAGGGTAGGGAGGTCAAGTAAATGCAATGAATGCGACGACGACAATTGTCTTCCCAATGGGCGTGGCATAACAAATTACAGGCAAATGCGCATTAACATAAATTCAACAGCAGCAACAACAACAACAACAACGACAAAAGCTATGCGAGCGGCGGGGAGAAAACAATTAAAAGACGACAACAGAGCAGAAGAAATGACAGGAAACAAGAGACAGCGCAGCGAATGTGGCAGCCAAGAAGAACAACAAGATGAAGTAGAAAAGGGGGCTCCGGCTAGAAGAATCTGCGTAACTGTAAGACAAAGACAGCAAGACAATGCCAATGCATTTAACGGGAGCAGCAAGCGCCAATGTGAGCAGAGTGTACTGACCCACATATCAATGGCCGGAAATACACAGCCAAGACAGTGGGACAAAATAGCGGACAGGTAGCCAAAATATAATATGAGCCAAGCTCACTCATTCCTCCGCGCATAAGTTTTGGTCATTAGTCAAAATTGTTTGTGCTGAAAAATAACAATGGGCCACATTTAATTGAGGGAAAGCCTCTAAAGTCCCAAACGTTGAATGCCTTAAGAGAGTATAAATAGAAGTCCAAGCCCCAAAAGCTTGCCCAGCAGCAATTTCAACTTCGACTTTGGCTTCGACTTTGCCTTCCACTTCGACTTTAGCTTCTGCCACTTTCAGAGTCGAACAAGAAATTCGTTTTTAGTTTATTTTTTTTTTTTTTTTTTTCAATTTCAATGCAAAAATTGGGCCACAAACCAAGCAAAGCAAATCGGAGAAAAAAATGTAAAAGAAAACAGGAAACAAAATATAGAAAACTGCTGGCAATATATACTCTAATGTTATGTATGTATAGGAATATATTCAAGTTTGTTTATATATATAATATATGTCTTCATACTATGATATATGCATATATTGCGCTTATGCCGAAGCACATTCAAATAATTTAAAAACTCTTCTTTAAAAATAATCCTCTTTCATTACAACTCAATAAACCTCTCTCTGATTAGTTTCTTAAGTTCTTTTCTGGCCAACTTTAATTAGTAAGCTGGTACATTTTTTTCTCTCTCTCATTTGGCAACCGAAATCTGTGTTTTTTTTTTCCTTTGTCAAAATTGGCAATCGTTGCAAAACTTCCGAGCGACCACGAGGCTAATTACTATGAAAATTGGAGCATAACAAATAAGCTAAGAGCTTAGAGCGAAGCTTTGGGCTTTGATTTGCGCGCTGCACAGCGAAAGTGAGTGAGCAGAGGAAGAGTGGAAGCAGCAGAGACAGAAGAGATAAGGTAAAAGCTGGCACAACAAATTGCATAATACCGCAAAAAGTTCTCACAGCGAAATAACAAAGCACAAAGTGAAATGACAATGTGTGTGTGTGTGTGTGTGTGAGAAAGGAAATGAAGATAAGGAGATGCAAAGCAGCGATAAGTCAAAGTCGACGATGTCGCTGCTGCTGCTGCTGCTGCTGCCTCAGTTGTTGCTGCTGCTGCTTGACCACTTTTATTTTCATGCCTGAATTGTTTATAAAATTGCAGCGCCCTTCTCTCACGAGTGCTTCATGCTGAGAGAAAGAGAGAGATCGAGCGAGAGCAATATGTACAGAGGGCAGGAGGGAGAGTGAAAGAAGAAAAGAGCGGTGCAGTTAGGGGCAAAGCGGGCAGCTCTCAGAAATGGTTTGTCATGCAAAAGTGAACTTCGCTTTCAGAGTTGAAGAGCTTCAGTCAAGAGTGGAAAAGAAATAAATAAAACCAATTGTCATTGTCAATGCGGTTGTCGTTGTTATTCAGTGTTGCGAGAGTTTTGCTAGAGATGAGCTCTCGTCGATATATATCTATTTATGTATGTTTATAGGAATAGAAAACCATTTGACTCGAACTTACCTATGTATATCTGCTCATTAATTTACGCACTGCTTTAATTTCTCTATTGCCTATTATTATATTTATTTCGTGTCACGTTGGAGTCACGCTTGCAACACCAACTTTACGCTCATCTTCAACTTCTTGTTGGCAGTTCGAAAGCGGAAACGATGTTCAAGTGTCGCACGTGATGGCAACATCAAACAGTAAAATCATTTGAGATAAGATTTCGAGCTAAAGATACTTTTCTTCCTTTACTCGGTCGGCTCCGTGGAAGTTTGTTGCTGTAGTCATTTGTCATGGCGCAAATGCCAAAAATTAAAATATTCAGCAAAGCGACAGCCCAAAAAGTGTGCCACAGGCAGGGCAGAACTGGATACAGTTGAGTGTCAAACGAAGTAGCTGCAAATGGAGGACGTTTTGGATTTGACGCTGCGATGCGCTTCGTTGCTATCGCTGCTGCTGCCGCTGCTGCTCTTTGCCGCCCGATGCCTGCTGCTTGGCCCAAACACTAACTGTCGACTCGTGCCACGCTGCACGAATTGGCCAAAATGTTAAGCCTGCTCTTCCTGCCGGCCTGCCTGCCTGCCCCCTGCCTGGTTTGGCTGACAACAAAGAGGTCATTTACTTTCGTTGCGAGCATAAAATAATCGTCTGTCGTGTCGGTCGCCGCAGCCAAGCAAAACAGCAGCATTACGCATACGACACTCGACTATGGGATACCCTGTAAATTAAGTTGAGCTTCTGATGCAAATGCTAATGATACTCATACAATATCAAGTACAAATTGCTAATGCTTAAACATTATGACTTCCAACAGTTAGCTTGATATTTATCGATCCTAAGCAAACATTCTATAGTAAATTTAAACTAACATATATAGACGCTCATAACTGTTTGGCATCATCTCTGTGAGCCTAAGAATATTTTATGGCTTATTCTATTCTCATACTTTATACAAATTTCATGCGAAATTCCCTTTTTTTTTTTTGTAACAGTTTAATGGGCAGCGAGTATAACAAGCAGGCAAAACTAAAACTCACACATTTCGTGTGTTTGCCAAATAAAAAAGTCAGATAAATGAAATTGGCAACAACAGCAGAAGCAGCGCTAGAGACAGCGACAACGACAGAGACAACGACGACGACGTCGACTGCAACTGCAACTGCGAGCGGCGACAAGTTGAGTGAAGTTTGGTATCAAAAATCGATTAACAAAGCGCCGGCAGCGAACGCAAGCAGCGCTGCTTAACTTTTAGCGGTATTTAAAAAGCATTTCTTCATTTCATTTACATGGCAAAACTTTTCAGTGTGTGTGTGTGTGTGTTTGTATATTGTATATGTAGATAATTGGTATAAAATGCCCGTTTATTGACTGTCCCGCGAATCGATTTCTATATCAGGATATGTCACGTGCATTGAACGGCAACCGCAAGCGAAATTGCACAAAACTTTTCACTAAGATTTGCTGTGGGGGAGATAGAGGGTAAGAATGAGAGAGGAGAAGGATGCAGATGTCGCTGCATTTTCTAAGCAAAAACAGACAGAGAGAAAAAATGAAAGCAAGAAAGAGATACTCTATAATAATTTGGTAATTATATGTTTACTACTACACAAACTGTAATTAACATAAAAATTTAAGTTTTATGGAACTTAATTTGATATTGATTTGCAAATACAATTTTCTTTATTTTTTATTCCATTCTATTTATATTCAATCCAATTTCCATTACTATTATGCAGTAATCCTAAGCTGACTGCTAGTTTCTAATTAACATAAAATTCAAATTTGTATTGAACTTAATTCGAAACAGATTTGCAATTTAATTTAATTATTTTAATTCAATACACTCAGTTTTTTATTTCAATGCGAATTTTCTGCTTTAAATTCATACAAATACTTATTCAAAATATAATATAATTGACTAGATAATCGTATATTATTAAAACAAATACTCAGCAAATAATAGAAATTAGTATTGTGCATTTCTCATTCAGTATATATGCATCAAAAGAATTTTAATTTAATTTTCAGTCAAAATAAAAAAAAAAAGCGAAAACAATAAAACAATTCAATTGTTTATTAAATAACAAGCCCCAGCTCTGCGACTATGAGTCAATTTGTTTATTATCTTAAAATTGTTATGAAATACAATTGCTAATAATCTGAATACAGTAAGACACAGACACAGACAGAGATAGATGCATATGTATATAGAAACACGTCATATGAGACAAGTTAAACAATGAGATGAGATGTAAACTAAAATGCAACGAACCAAAAGGAACATTCAACATTTTTCTGGATATAAAAATATTATTGGTGTTGCTTTTGTTCTTGTCGAGTTTCGTCAAGTTTCGAAATCTCTTCAAGGTATTTACACGTTTCCACATTTCCATTAGACCTCATGCATATTTTATAACTGTCTTTAAATAGTTTTCATTACTTCACGGCTAAAATTAGACGCACATTGAGACTGTTAGACTGTTAGAGTGTGTGCGTTAGACAGAGACGGCAATAGAAAGAGAACATGTAGCACAACTTGACTATAATTAGACAAACGCTTAAGAGTAGAAGCAGACGATGTGGAACACACGTCGCAGCTGCTGATAGTTGGAGCTGATTACAACAAGGCTGTTGAATGGAATTTGACGAATGATGAAATGACAATTGAGTTGTGTCTCTAGGCAATGTCTTATCAGCATGCAAACACATATGTATGTAAATAAAAACATCTGCCTATATGTATATACATATGTATATATTCACTCGTTTTCTTAGTAGAAGACCCTAAGAAGGTGAGTAAAAGCTCGCTAAAAGCTGGATGGGCAAAAAATAGATACAAGACGAACCGAAAAAGCAAAACAATAAGTGCTGCTCAGCTCAGCTCAGACACACAGAGAGACGGACAGCCGGTCAATAAAAATAAACTGGAATTAAGCATAAACCAATAAGCACAAGAAGAAAGCAACTCAATGACCGCAAAGCTCATGAGATGTGTGTGAGTGTGTGTGTGTGCGAAAGAGAATGCGAAACTGGAAACGAAATATGCGCTCAAGGTCAGTCAACGGATTGCTTATTTATTTATTTTTAAGTATGTATTTCTTTTGCAGAACCAACACGGAAAGCTGAGATAAAAGCTGCACTGCAACTTTGCAACGGTTCGTTGACGGCAACGGCGACAGCGGCGTCGTCGTCATCGTCGCTGCTCATACGCAAAATATACGCAAATTGGCGCAGACAATTGCCAAAGAAGAGAGGTGGTGAAGAGCGAATTGTAGCGGATACAGCGGCGACGCAAATTAAAAGCAATTTTCAATTTCCTGAGTTGGCGAAAATTGAAAAATTTGTTACAAGCACAAACAACCACCCGCGCAATCGCACACACACACACACACACACACACAGTTTCAATGGTATGAAATTTATGTGCCGTTATTTTGCTTAAACTAAATTCCAAGAAGCGCTACGCAGCCGCAACAAACTAGCTGAACAGCTTTTTTTTTGCTTTTTATTATTCGCACATATTTGTTGTTGGTAATTATTAAAACGGCGCTGCGCTGTTGTGCTGCTGGGGCTGCTGCTGCTGCTGCTGCGCCCACAACAGGCAACGAATTGCGTAGGATAATAAAACAGAAACAACAAACAAGCAGCGACACGGACATAAGAGCAAACGGTACGCATGATCAATGAGAGCAGCGGGCCATGTGACTAGATAGCCGTCTCGCTCTAACGCGCACATACAACAAGTGCGAAGCAGCGGCATAAAACAAAGGAGCAAAAATTGAAAGAAAAAAAAAATGCCAATACAGACAACAATAGTTAAAAACAACAGAATTTAGATATTCTTGCATGCTACTATCTGAAAATATTCGTTACTCACCTTGTCCAGACACTTCAGCTCTTCGATGGGATAAACCACCTTTTGGCAACGCGCACAGGTTTTATTCATTTTCTCGCCGTTTCAGTAAGCCTTTTACAAAAGGGGGGAAGATCGGGGAGCACACAATCACACACACACACACCGATTTTTAGAATTTTGCAACACTTTAAACAAAGTCGAAATTAATTTCGCATAGCGATCGAACAGGAGCACACAGCTTAAAAAACTATTAGCCAAGTATAAGAATGTATTTTTGGGGTATATGTGTGTATGTGTCCAGGATTAACATTTATTTCTGCATAGCTACTGAGATTGAAAACAAAAAATCTGTTATAACTGGATGGCAACTAACTGGTTTGCTTTGTCACAAACATTCACACACACTCTCTCACAGAAATGCGCGCATATACAAACACACGCGAACACTTTTTAACACTTTTTCACTAATTGCAAGCGGGTAAATTTTTAAATATTCAACTGCGACTGCAGCTAAGCGACGCGCGCACGATTCCAATTCGGCAGGGCACAATGACAGGTGCTTGTACAGCTGAGCTGAGCTATGAAACAGAATGCTGCTGAACCAAATACCTTGAGAAACGATTTCTGGTAACAAATTTTTTGTTTATCAATTAGTTGACTCTGTTCAATATACAAAGTTTTACACGCTGCGCACCCGCATAAACACGTCTGTACTTCGCCGGAACAACAACAATTATGACGCATAACATGCTGTAAACGTTTTTGGGGCTAGCAATATGTTGTGCTCAAGTGGTAGCGTTAATATAATTGAGAGAGTGAGAGCTGACTGTTAACACGCTGCGTTGCCAATCGCTCAGTGTTGGAAACGACTACTATCATTCGATAGTACATGTGCCGGTTGGCACAGGGTGCTTTGCTTAAAAAGCACCCCACTTTTTGTATCCTTGGAGTTTACTATTGAGATTTTTTTTGTGCGAGGGCGAAGGATATTAAATGATTCATAAAAATCTAAAATAAAACATAATTATAATAGTGAAAAGCTTGCCTAAAATAAAGTGTAACACTGGCTTAATGAATACGATATACGATACGAATGTTCATTGAAAGCAAAATAATTAATTTCCAATGAAGTCCTTTCGGAAAATTAGTCTCAATTGTCTAGTGGAAAGTGTAGCTTAAGTTCAATTGCATCATTAGGCACCCATTTCAAATAACAGTGCTTCAAGTGTAGAACTTGTTAAAATTATTGATTATTCGACTTTCGAAATATTGCTGCATATTTAAAGGCGTCTCAAAGAGATTTAATGATTAAGAACAACACAAGAAATGTGCCGATTGAAAAATCGATAATCTTAATGTGAGTATTTTTGTTGTCTGCGTTATGCCGGCGGGGTCTATCGACCACCATAACAACAACAACAACAACAACCTAGACGACAATAATAAAAAGGAGTTGAAGTAGTAAAGGAAACAAAAAGAGACAAGTGCAAATAAGGACTGCAACGTTCAGTCGGTCAAATGTCAAAAGTCAGCGCATGTTGTAGACGAGAAGGACCCACCCTGTCTACTACATAATTGCGCTGTGACCGGTTTAAAAAAAACCCCGAAAAGGAAGACACGAAAATAACCGTCCCCCGTTTCGGCTGCCTTTAGCGCAGACAGCAAGTTGCAGCCATTAGACGTTACGCGAATGTAAACAACCCGTTAATATTAGCAACCATGCAAACGCTGCGCAAAAAAACAAGTCCTTGTAAATGTAAGTTACATTTGAATTAAATTCAAAAACTAAATATATTTTTGATTTACGACATATCGATAACATTAGCTGATATGCGTGTCTGATCGTGTTCGCGTCACTTAACTGACATCTGGTGCGCCGGCGTCGCTGCTGATGCTGCCGTAAAATCTGTTTGCTTACTTTTAGTACTCTCTCTCTCTATATATATATATATATATATATCTTGCTCTCTTGGTACTCATTCTGTTTAAGCTGTATTGTACAATAACAGAATAATACTCGTTGTAGCTTTCTATGTATTCTGTTGTTTGTTTAATTTATAATAGGCAAAGTAATATGTGTACATTGTCTTATCTAAGATTATTCTATTTACCTGCGCTAAATGTTGCATGACGCGAGTGTCTGATCATTCTACAGTTACTCAACCGACAACTGCTGCGCTGCTGGTATCGTTGTTGCTGTTGAAACTCTGCTGGCCTCCCGTCTCTCTCTTTCTCTCTCTCTCTCTCCCTGTTCCCTTCAAGAGTTTATTTTTCAAATATAATTATTATTATCGATAAGAAGTCTATATACCTACACCATGTTTTGCATGACGCGCAGGTCTGATCGTTGTTAAGTCACTTAACCGACAGCTGCTGCTGCGCCGGCGTCGCTGCCACCGCTGCTGCTGCTGTTGTTGTCGGCAGGTGGTGCAGCTGCGTCAAGATTTTCAGCAAATAACAACAGCTCGCTCGTTCGCTCACTCTCTCGTTCTCTTGCTCCCGCTCTCTGCCTTCTGCCGCTCTCTAAGCACACGTTGTGTTGCTGTTCATTTTTGCATTGAATGTACTGCAAAATAATAGTAAAATTCCAGTGCCTTTTATGTGTGTGCTGTTCCATACATATGTGTGCGTGCGAGTGTGCCTCTGCTTGTGTTTTGTGTTTGTGCGCTCAGCTCTGCCCACTCCCACAGCAGAGGCCACAGCATCTCGTAGCTGATCTACGAGCTATGGTAGCTCACAGTTCGCAGCGCTGTCGTCATTCATTCATTCCCAGAGCGCGAATCGTTGCGGCTGCGAATGCGGGCGCATTCTCGCATTTTGTTTCTGTTTTTTTTTTTTTGCCTTCAATATTTTCCGCCAGTTTTTTTTTTGTTTAATTCAATAAAATACGTCGCGTACAAATCGTTTTCGTTTGTTATTATTGTTGGTGCTTGTGCGCGTTGTTGGCTTTTGTCTGTGCGATGGAAATGCCCTGAATGTCACACAAACAAAGTAACCAAAACACACACACACCGACACAGACACAGAGGCGCGTGCAGACACACACACAGATACAGCAACACATAGATACGCAGGCTCAGCATGTTCTGAGCTGCGTTTGTGGCTAACAAAATGGTCAAATCGCTGGTGTCCAAACTTCAAGCATCCTCGAATCTTTCGCTTGCGCAAACTTTTGGCATTGGGAGCGGCAGCAGCGGAGCAGAGGAAACGAATTACGCAAAACGTTTGTTTGTTTTTCCAGCAGATACACACACACACACACATACTCACACAAATGCATAGATACACACATTCATAGATATACATATGCTGATATTTTTGCATTTTTGCAGATCGAAATGATCCCGGCCGTTTCTTTGGCGATGGCGTCCAGTTCAAGGCCAAGCTGATTGGCATCTTGGAAGTGGGCGAGGCGCGTGGCGATCGCATGTGCCAGGAGGCATTGCAGGACTTGAAAATGGCCATACGCGCTGCCGGCGAGCACAAGCAGCGTATCATCATCCATGTAACCATCGATGGGCTGAGGTTGCGCGATGAGAAGACTAGCGATTCCCTTTATCATCATCCCGTGCACAAGATCTCGTTCATAGCACAAGATATGACGGATTCACGAGCGTTTGGCTATATATTCGGTTCGCCGGATAGCGGCCATCGATTTTTTGGCATCAAGACAGACAAGGCGGCCAGCCAGGTGGTGCTGGCCATGCGCGATCTCTTCCAGGTCGTGTTCGAGCTGAAAAAGAAAGAGATCGAAATGGCACGCCAGCAGATCCAGGGCAAGACCATGCACGATCATGCCACCCAACTGGCCTCCCTGTCTTCGCTGAAAGCGAGCCACAATGAACACGCCTCCGGCAGCAGCTCTTCAGCCGCAGCGCATGCAGCCAATCTGAATATGCTAAGCGGAAACACTTCGAATGGAGTTGGCCTAACAAGGCTAGGCGTAAATCTGGATGTGAACAAGGGCGGTGCGGCCAAGGAGGTGAGTCAAGTCGCCATTTTCACTCCTATTTTTACTAATCTCAGCTGACTCTACAGATCTCACCGGAATCTGTTGCCGACCTGGTTGATCTGGAGCAGGAGCTGACTTCGCTGCAGCGCGGGATCAGCCAGATGGAGCGTATTACGCCCAATGAGCCGGGCACCACTCAATCTGGCCACGGCTTAGCCAAGTCAGCCAGCGAGGATGATCCGTTTGGCGACTCCTTCATCTACGTGCCCTCGTACAACATTTTGCCGCCGCCGCCCGAGTCTGGTCGCACACGGCACAAGCAGCAGCAGCAGCAGCAGCAACAAACAAACAAGACGATAGAGAACACAGCTCTGGATACGCTTCTATCGCCAGCTCCTGGTGTGAGCGGCTCGCCGGCCACGTTACAGGCGACGGACGACGATGACAGTTGGCTGCACGAGCTGCAGCAGCAGAACGATGTCTTCGATACCACTAAAGTGTCCGCCACGCCCACGCCCATGTCAGCTGCCGCTGTTCTCGGCAGCATACCAATGGCACCATTGGCCACCAGAGAATCCTCAGCCACACCCACGCAGCAAATCAGCGAAATCTCAGCAGCGCCTGCTGCAGCAGGAGGAGGAGCTGCAACAGTGACGGCAGCAGCAGCCATCGATGTAGGGCTGAGTGCGCTGAGCAATTTAACAGAAATGGAGAGCGCAGTCAATGGAACGACGTCGACAGCGGGTGGAGGAGCGGGAGCCGGAGCTGCAGCTACAGCGGTCATGTCGGGTGAGTTGTTTACAAAAAAAAAAAAACGAAGTTCGTTAAGATTGCTACAAGAGAACTGCCATTCATAATGGATGCAGGGAGGCAACTGGGCGCAGAGCGAGGGTTGAGGGCTGCAGGTCAGGGTTTACAGCCGCGACAATTGTCAACTGAGCAGCTGAGACTCGAGCAGATGAGCTCAATGAGCCGCGGTCAATTGATGGCGTTCAGCGCAATAGCAAAATATACTAGCTTAAACAGCGAACAGATATCACAGTTTAAGGCGTGGCCGCGCTGGGCGGGGCTGTAAAATAGCATCCATTGAAAGCAATCAAAGAAAACAGAAGAAAAGAAATAAAATTCATTTGGCAAACGAATAAAAATTGCTCATAGCTAATGCATTTACACGCGCTCTTAAATTGATTGTAATCATACAATTAATTATTTATTTACATTCGACTCTTAGTGAAAAGCACTTAAAATGTTAATTTTAGAGCAAAGCTGGTGACTGAATAATAGAAGTCTTTTAATTGTGAGTAAGCCTAACTCACTCAGTTGCTATTAATGCATTCAGATGGGCTTTTAAATTAAAGTCTTAGGGGCGAATAATGAGTTACAGCATTCAATATATTGTAAAATTAATGCATAAACCTGACAGTGACTGAACATTAACATTATATGTAGATCACTGTTAAGGATTAACAGAAAATTTAAAGCAACAAAAATAGCTTTTAAGGATAATGTTAAGAAATAGCTGTTAAAGTTTATTACATTAGCTTAGCTCTAGTAAGTCCGCTTTACTCTCTCCATATATCGTGTATGCGCAGCTCTCTTGAAACACCCTTGCTTAATACTAAATTAGTAATACTAACCCATTAGGTAATGCTCCTTTTGTTGTTTCTGTTGTTGTTTTCGTGCATTCAATTTGTAGTTAGTCTTGATTTAAAGCTCTTCAGTTGCATTTTCTCTTGAGTTCTGTGACAACCATTGCACGCTTTTTACTTGGAGTCTCTGCCAACACAGTGACTGATGCAAGTCTCCCAATCTTTCTCTTTCTCTTTATCTCTGTCTTGCTCTGGTTTTGTTGAAATTGTGTGGTTCACCAGATGCGTTCACAGATCTGGATCCGCTGGGCATTGGGCGCACACGGCCCTATGTCGATAAGAAATATTTCTTCCAAGAGCTTAAGAATCCGCCCAAGAAACTGCTGAAGGAGCTTGGCTCCAGTCAGGGCGATAACTTTGATGATTTTCACGGTGGCAGGGATAGTTCGATCTTTGAGGAAAGCAACACAGCAGCAACTGCAACAGCAACAGCAACAGCAACAACAGCAGCAATGACAACGACAACTACTAACATAACAGCAGCAGCATCCACTGCTGCTGGTTCAGGTACTGACCACGGCCATGAAACAGCCCCGATTACTAACACAGCTAACATTTGCACTTGCACAGGTAACGCCGCCAGTTGCAGCAGCAGCACCACAACTACCACAACTAACCCACTAATAACCACCGCAAGCCTTGGGCAACACCACCTGCTACTAACAAACAGCTCCAACAGTTTCCGTTCCCAGTCAAGTCCCACGCCACAGCACCAAGCGCAGTTCCAGTCCCAAACTCATTCTCTGTCCCAGTCCCAGTCCCAGTCTCAGTCCCATTCCCAAACTCAAACTTCGTCTCTTTATCTTGGCCAAGTCGAAGACTTTTCGGCGGCCAAACTAAAACTATTGCTACGTCAAAGCGCAGCCCTGTCCAAGCCTATTAACCAATCCGTCAACTATTATACCACAGAGCCCACGATCACCAATCCCTTGGAGGAGCATCAGGATAGCAATCCCGTGCTGCTGCCACGCGACACAGATCCATTCTCACCCACGCGCAAAAAGAGTGATCCGGATCCCTTTCAGGATGGCGATCTCTTTGCCAAGCTGGACGCCTTTGAATTCCATGTGCCACAGCATCCATCTAGTACAGCAGCTTCTAGCAGCGTTTTTAATGGTCCGCTCCAGGTACAACTACCGCCAGAGCAGCAGCCGTCGCAGCAGTCGTCGGAAGGCTGGCAGGCGGACATCTCACGGCTGGAGCCAGCTCCTCTTCCACTCAGCAGCAGTGTGCGTCATCGACCCACGCCCGTGGCCAGTGTCGTCAATGTGGGTGGCCCTCTGGATGTCATTTCGAGCATTAGCAACAAGAAGATGCCGCATTTGTTTGGCCAGGCGCGTTTCTCGAAGCGCGGCGACTCTGCCAGTGGCATCGGCTCCAGTGTCAATATGCGTCGTCTGCAGGAGAGCGACTCACTCAGCGAGAACGAGGCTGCGCCGGAGCCGCCGCCACGACCCGATTCTACGCCTTATGCTGAGCCGCCGCCGTTGCCGCCCAAGAAGCAGTTTAGCGATCTGGTGATCAGGCCGTCGCCCGTAGCGCCACCTGTTGGCCGTTATGAGTACTTGAACCATAGCACCAGTCAGCTTCGCCGCAGCGCTGATGCACCGCCCATTCCACTGCCTTCCCGGCGCGTCGGCCGCTCTGATGGCAACTTTCCCGGCCCGGGTCGACCACGCAAACCTGGTCACACCGATGACGATTATCTGGCGCCCTTAGGCGGCACTCCTCCGCCGCTGCTGCCGCCGCCCACACAGAGCAGCAGCAGCCGGTCGAGGCCACAGCGCCAGGCCTCATTGGGACGGCCACAGGACATTTATGAGAACAAGGCGGAGATCCTACAGGCACAGGCAGCCCAGGCACAGTCGCAAAAGGAGTCGGCGGCAGCTGCTTTGGCGCCCGATATTACGCTCGCACAGCTGCTCACGCTTGGCATGGACGAGCTGGCCTTGAAGCTGAATGTACCCGCCAGTAAGCTGAGCACCATGACCCTGGTCCAGCTGACCGCATACCTGTCCGAGTATCTGCAGGCGAGCAACGACCAAACACAGCCCAAGTCTCGGGCGAGTCCCGCTCAGGCACTACAGTCACCAGCCGCGACTGGCTCCTCCTCTGGCACGACAGCCGTGTTCAAGGTAAACTTTGATCAGCAGACCTCGTTTGTGGCCAAGTTCGATGATACCTTCGGCGAGGATGTGGGCCAGGATTCCTTTGTGGCGAACTTTGCTAACTTTAATGAGGCGCCAGCCGGTCTGGCCGCTCCAGCTGTGCCACCAGCGGATCGGTATGCAGTCTTCCGAGAAATCATCGATCAGGAGCTGCAACAGCAACAGCAGGAGACGGATCTCATGGGCGATCTGACGCCACCTCCCGTGGATGAGACGCAACAGGAGCAGCAGCAGCAGCAACAGCAACCGCAACAACAGCAGCCGCTTGCCCAGCTGGACATTGATGTGACTGAGCTGGAAATGGAGCCACCCCCGCCTAAGATAGACACCAAAATCACCGAAGTCGTGGCCCAGGCCAAGGATCGTTATGCGGCGCTGCGCGACATAATTCTGGTGGAGAATCTATTTGATAAGCCGCCCCCAAGCGCTGCTCCAGTTGTTGCACCAGTTGAGAAGGATCTGCTGCAGGACTTGTTTAGCGACGAGTTTAACGAGGATCAGGACATACGCCAAATCATGGACAGTGGCCACGACAGACGCGGCCTTGTCGATAGTCGCGGCCTTCCCGCCGAGCCATCATCTTCGGCTCTGACCGTGGCCGATGATGATGACGACGATGACGAGGATGCGGGCGGTGAGAGCAGCATGGACAGCAATGAGAAAGATGCGGAACCTGTCAGCGCACAAGATCAGTACGAGAAATTGTCCACCAGTGCCGAGAAGCCCGAGTTTAAGTCCGAGGAGCTGCTGCCACCCAAGCAGGATAACAAATTCCTAACCGTAATCAGCGGTCCGGGCGGCGCGGGCAGAGACGACATTGAAATCGATGAGCTGATGCAGCGTGCCATCTCCAATCTGTCGCTCGACTCACGTGATCGCATCTCACCGGCCACCTCATCGGCGGCGCCATCTCGCGGTCCGCCTTCACATAGCCTGCACACTCCATCGCAGTTTAACGACGTGAGCACCTCGCCTATTCCCCTACAGAAGTCGCCGGCGCCTATAATTAATCAGGCGGCTGCCTCACCTGTGCCCTCACAGCTGTCGGCGGTCTCCCAGCTAATAGACACGGCTACCAAGCAGATGCAAGGCGAACGGGATCGCGAGCGCGATAAGCCCTCGTGGGCCACCTTTGACTCACCTAAGATGTCTGGCCCGTCCATTGGCAGCGGCAAGGGCAAGGCACGTCTCACCCTACCGCCGCCACCCGCATCCAACACATCGCAGCAGGATACCGCTGAGTCACCATGCAGTTCGGATCCGCGAGACGATGCCGGCTGGTCCAAACAGCAGCAGCAGCGTCGCTGGGCCAAAAAGGAACGCCAGCAAACGTCCTCTTCTTCACGAGATCTAAGTCCATGGGATGATGAGACGCCCGAATATCTCAAACAGCAGCGCCGCAACCTGCCGCCACCCTCGCAACTGGCACCGCATACACATGCACATGGCTACTACATGCGGCACGCTCGACGACTCAACTCCTGCGATGAGGACTATGAGTAAGTCCGGAAGTCCTATGACAAACTATGCAAACCTCATTTATCTTTTCCACTTACAGCTATGATGCTGAGCTCTGCGCTCGTCGCGATCGGGAGCATGCACAACGAAAGTTCAAGCATGGACTCTCACGCAGCAGGGATAACTTTGAACTGGGTAAGTTCCCTCATAAGCAAGAAGTCTCTCCCTTTACATAAATATCATCTCTCACCGAGCTCTTGTTTCATTTCAAAGTATTCCCATTCTTCTAAATTTATTCATTCTCTCTCAATTCCAGAATCTCCCAGTTGGTATCATCATCCTGCACATCATACCTGGTCGCCGCAGGAGATCGAACAGGGTGTGCGTGCGCGTTCATTTGAGCGCAGTGCCTATGAGCGCTCTAGCTATGGTCCGCCAGCGCCCATATACGATAAACGTGGACAGCCGCTGCCTCGAGATCGGGAACGAGAGCGTTCCAAGTATCGTGATCGCGAGTACAGAGACTATGCACGCCCAGGCTACGATTTTGATTACGAGAACGTCTACGATGAGCGGCGCTCGCCCATGGGAATGGGCTATAAGTCACGGCCCGACTATATCTACGAGCGGGACAGCAGGGACAGAGAGCGGGAGCGTGAGCGTGAGCGCAAATCATTCGATCATGAGAGCGTCGAGTCATTTGAGAGCTCGTCGCGACGGCGACGCAGCTTTGGCAGTGGCGGCGATGTCTACGGAAGCCTAGACAGTCGAGATGAGTATCGTGAGCGTGATCGAGAACTGAAGACACGATCGTTGCGCAAACCGGCCACGTCATCCGCCAAGCTGCGCGTAGCAGGCGATATTGATTACGAACAAGACTCGGAGCAGGATTTCCAGAGACAGCGCAGCCTGCAAAGACCCTGTCAATTGGGCGGAGATGTGGTGCCAGGTGCACCACAGCGTTTACGCAAGAGCAGCGGCTCCAGTCCATGGGATGGTGAGGGTAAGTCAGGAGCTCAAATTGCTATTTACACATATCCATAATAATATTCATAATATTCATATTATTTCAGAGCCTGCGCCGCCCGGACAGAAATCCTGGAAACGACCAGCTAGTGCTGCGGAGACGGAGCGCCGCTTGGCTGAGAGTCGTCGCGCCGCAGCTTTGGGTCAGACTCCCTCCGATGGCGAGAAGGATCGCAGGTATGTATAACTCGCAGTGAATCAAACCGTTCCCAAGGTATATCTAAATCTTTCACAGATTCCGCAAGAAGACGCGCGCTCGCAGCACCAAGGATCTGGCCACAGTCGGCGCACGCTATGGCAGTGGGCGTGGCGTACGTGACAATTACGACTACATCAGTTGCCAGCGCAACGATGATGACGACGATGACGAGGACTATGTGGACGACGAGCCGCCAACAGATGAGGATAAATTCGAGCGTCTGAATCGACGACGGCACGAGATGCATCAGCGCATGCTGGAGAGCGAGCGCAGGCAGCAAGAGCGCCATGCACCAACACTGGCCAAGTTACCTGGGCAGAACAGGCCTCGTGGCGCCAACAGCGATTATGGCTTCGTGGATAGCTATGAGCAAACACCGACACCCAGATCGAATGCTAGCAGCACGGCGGTCATGATGAGTGGCGGGGAGTCCTCGGCTGGCGTTGTCGGTGTCGGCGGTGGTACTAAATTTAATTTCGATGACGGCTTTGAATCGGACTTCAATCAGAGCTCACCACCTCCAGCGCCAGCCGGCACTGCATCCAGCTGCAACTCCACGCCAGCTGGATTAATTTCGACCAGCAGCACGGTGGGTTCCAAGTCTCTGTTCCGCTTCTCCAACGACTTCTCGGAGAGAGAGAAACAGCAGCAACAGTTGCAACAGCAGCAGCTGCAGCATCGGAATGACAACTTCGATATGGAAAGTGCTCCCAGCCAGACGCCACCCATAACCCAGAAGCTGCGCTTCGATGACAACGTGAAGGTGTCGCAGTTCGATGATGCCGCCTTTGAGGATGATTTCGCCAAGGCCTCGTTTGACTTCGATAAGGAGCAGGCATCGCCGGCAGCACCCTCATCCTCCAGCCGTAAACAGAACATGCGAAGCAGCAAGTTGCAACAGCGCCAGGAGCTGATTAAAAAATCCGAATCGGTTAATATATTTGCCAAAAAGCAAGAGGATCCCTTCGAGGATGATGAGTTCTTCAAGTCACCCGACGAACAGCCGCTGCCCGGACACGAGGAGGAGGACAGCAATGCGGATGCCAATAAATTCCAGTGGAACGAGGACAACAATTTCGCGAAGTTCGATGAAAACATGTGATTTGACCAACTCTTTGCCAAGGCCTCATGCAATAACAAAGCAGAATTCGCCGAGCAGCCAGAGAGCGATGGCGGCAACTATGCCGAGATCGATGTCATCAACGATGGCGACTTTTACTACTTGACCAATCTCAATCACTACTATCAGGAGCAGCGACTTCAAGTGCTGCAGCAGCAGCAGCGGCATGACTACATCAATGTGCCGCAAAAGCAATCCAAGTCCACCTCCACCCCGAGCAGTCCCTGGCATGAGGCGAACGAACAGAAACCGAAGCGAAAAATCAAGTTGAAGCCGTTGCAGCTGCTGCGCAAGCCGAGAAAATGGAAACTGAAACGCACCTTTGATGAATTCGTCAAGTGTTTGATTATAGCCTCATCCGAGCACGTCTACGACTACGATGTCCTTTGGTAGAGCAAGTCGCATCCTCATAACCCTCTGCAACCCAATTCAGTAATTGTCTGTCTGTTCGTCTAGTCAAACTCATTTGCCATATACATATATTTTAGACTAAACAATAGACTGTGATTTTATGTACATGCTTTTAGCCTACGGACCTCTGGTTTTTGGTAAACAACAGAAAAATAACGACTTGCGCTACCCGAGTCTATCGTCCGCTAGATAGCGCTCCGACGAACACCAATTGCTGCTAATTGGCTATTAATTGAAGTCAAGTCATGATTGTATATAAAACAAAATTGAGAGATTTGCAACTATTTCAACCACTAACCTAGTTATTTATGCTAAATTTAATTCGATAACAGTAACGACTAACGACTACGATAAATAAAAGAGCGTTTGTTACGTACATTAACATTATTTAATTCCAAATACTCATCCTCTAAGTAACGAAAGCAACTAATTAATGCCTATGCTAAATGTCGTCTAGCTTAGTGTTATATAAATATAAATATATATATATACATATGTATTATCATAATTATCATCAACAATAACTATCCAAAGTGCATTTTGCATACGAACTTGTCTAACACATACCATACCAAGTGTAACTAGCCTAATGTGTTTATTATTTAACTACATAAACATATATAGACGTAATTAACTACATACACATACATATATATTGAAGCGCCTATAACAAAAATAACGAACAAAACTGATCGATCAACAGGTAACACACGTAACCCAAGCAGCTATAAACATATTGAGATATATACGAGATTTATATATGAATATGATTTACATTTATACGATACGAATACGAATACAATAGTTATTATTATTATAATTATTATTATTATTATGATTATTATTATTAATATTATATTTGTTCTATCAATTAAAAACGTGAAGCGAGCATATAAAAAAAAGTCTTTTACTATATTTAAATATTTTTTTACATAGATATTATATACAGTTATGAAATTTAATATATGGAGCTCTGATCTCCAAGCCCTATTTGGCAACTTAGCAACTGATATTATGCCATATTGAGTTCTTTTATTTGGAGTTTGGCCCAAATGCAAGCAATGAAACAATTGAAGTTTGTCCAAAAAGATTGCCTAGATCATGTAACCACATCATATGTAGATAGCTATCAACTCGCATGCAATTTGCCTAATTGTTCAACCAAATACGTCCAAGTCGAGCTGTGAGACTGCAAGATCTTTAAGCTAGTATAAAAGCCAATCGCAACATCAAATCTTTGCATATTCAACATCTGAAGTCAATCGCAAGCAAATCCTTTACAACATGCAGCAAAAGGTGGGTAAAACAAGGCGACACGACGAATCTCGGACTAAGTATATATAAATTATAAATCAGGCTGAAATGAACTGTGTTTTACATACATTTCTATTATTTTTTCAATTCTAAGCTTTACTTTCTTTTCTTTCCAATGCCCTGCAGCTCTCCATTTTATTGCTGGCTTTGGCAGCTACTCTGGCTGCTGCTCAGCCAGCTACTTTGCTGCCTTCTGCTCCTGGCTTGTCCACGGTAGCCGCTGGTTTGACTGGTATACCCGCACCCTTTGCTGCTGTTCCAGGAGCTGCTCCTTTGGCCATCTCGAGCAGCCAGCGCTTGGACTACTTCAATCAACTAAATGCCGCCTTCTCACCAGCCGCTCGTCTCTTAGCCACTCCGTCGGGCCTAGCCGCTTTTCCTTCTATCTTTGGTTTTCCACGCTTTGGACAACTGGCTGCAGCCAATGCACCTTTCATCTTTTGAAACTTGACTTTTTAACTTATAATTATTATGGGCCCGAATAAAAGTTTTACATAATTTTACTCTATAACATAGATGAGAAAGTTTGATTTTGTTAAAAATTAAATTTAAATTTTATTCTCATTTCTTTTTTTTTCTGATTATTTTCATATTACCAATTTATTTTTTTTTAGAATTTTATTATGAATCCTTTATGTTTATCATAGTATATAATACTTTATGTATTTATATATGTATATATAATTTGGTAAAGTTTTCCATTATCACATTAATGTTATCTCTTTATCCCTTTACCAGACACTCTTATAGCCATAGCCATAGCCATAACTGGGATAAGTGGGATAGTAGTAACTGGGATAGCTATAACTGGGATAGGTATAGGTGGGATAGCCGCCGCTGTACTTATAATAGGTATTCGGATAGGACGTCCACGCTGGCCAAGCTGTAGTCGTTGTCGTTGGCACATAGAAGCCATTGTAGCTGCGTGTCACAAATTGATGACTCTTAGCCACAGGTACCAGAGCCGGTGTCGGGATGGCTACTCCAGTGCTGGCAGGTAAAACGCTGGCCTGAACAAAGACCACAGCCAGCAGCAGGAGGAGGCAACTGTAGGAGAGCTGTAAAGAGTGAATGAGCTTATAGAGTCTATAATGTGTCTCAATCTCCACTCACTAGCTTCATATTGAGTTGTGTTTTGGCGGGGATTCGCTTTTGTCGCTGGCTAGCTGTTCACTGTTCCACGTTGTCAGCAGCTGAGCTAATTATATACCCTGTCATTGTGTCAGTTCCATTGCATTTGCTTTTCAAATGCAATCGCCCATTTAGGGAGTTGAGCCCTTTTTTGTCACTCATGGGTGAGCCCATTTGGGCCGAGTGCAGCTCAAGGCCAGCTCATTTGCATTGCTTAAGCTTGGCTTGCTGACACAAAGCAATATTCAATAATGGAAAGATGGTTATGTGATTAAAATCAATTGAAATAAGACTAATTGTTTTACTTATATAACAACTCATCAAATCCCACTTAATTTTCAATCCATCCATAAATGGAAAGGCACCTGCCTTGGAAAGATTTCGTGGTAAAATAAATATCAATTCACTAGGTTATAAACAATATTTGTTTGTTTGCAGATTCATATATTTGGACAGCTGCGGACATACGTAAGAATATGACGCAAAGCAACATATTTTAATTCTGCTAATACAAATAAAGACTAAGATCAGTAGAAAATTCGTTATAAATATTAATATTAATATTAATATTAATATTAATATTAATATTAATGGCGAAAACATATTTTGATGACAGCTGGAAAAGAACACACATACATATGTATATGGAATTCCCCGTGAATCTCTGAGAATTGCTAAGAATTAGTTACATTTATCCAGACTTTTTGTAAATTATAAGTCAAGTATATACAGTATATATATTTTTGTATATAAATATTTTTAGATAGTATATATTTGTTTTAACATCTACTAAAATACATAATTCAAACAAAATTCTAGATCGCTAAGCTAAATCTGTTTCCAGTGTGGCCAAGTCTTGATTTGATTGTAGAGCGCGTTGCCGGGACAGGCAGTTGCCTTGGTCTGGCGATGGCCGAGCAGCGTGTAGTCGCTCCTCAGATATCCACCTTGCTTGGCCAACTCAATGAGATCCTTGGCATTCTGCAGCATCTGTGAGCTGGGCGCATTGCTCTCAAAGTTACCAATGAAGACAATGCCAATGCTCTTACGATTGTAGCCGGGTGCATGAGAGCCCTGCAGTCCGAAGCCACGACCCTCGTACACTTTGCCATCGCCGGCCACAATGAAGTTGTAGCCAATGTCACTGAAGTTGCGCCGACCCTTGTGATCGGTCTGAATGGCCTTGATCATGCGCTGACACTGCTGGGACGTTGTGCATCCATTCGGATTATCCGAGTGATGAATGATCACATATTCCACAGCGCCATTGATGCGAGAGGGCGAACGAGCGCTCGCTGCGCCCCAACTGCTGCGCGGTTCAATGGTCAACGCTTGCGTCGTAGCGCACATTGCTATAAGTTATTAGAGATTTGGATGATTAGCGAGAGGTTCTAGGAGGTGACCGACTATTCATATGATTAATTACCGAAGGCGCAAAGCGCTGCAATTGCCAGAAACTTGATTGCTGCTGTGTTCATCTTGTTTGCCGTTTAACGTTTGAGATTCGCTCTGACAAGCGAGCTGTTTAAATAGCCCGATAAGGGAAGCCTGATCTTCTCTATATTGTGAAAGTATATTTGCTTTCTTCACAAATTTGCAAAATAAAATTAAAAGAAAAAAACAGTTTATCAATTTAGTTTCATATTACTTTTAACTGAACATAATGAACTTATCTCGTTATGCATGTGTAGATGCCATATCTTTTATTAATTTCTAAAATTTCAATGCATATTTCATAATTTATAAGAAATTAATTTAAATAGTAGTATTTCCTAGTCTTTACTATTGCAAAATTGCAAGCTTAGCTTGAAAGTGTATACAAAAGACGCCATGCGCTTAGTCATTTTTGCTTTATGCTTTCGGTAATATACCCGTGGGGGAATTACTTGACTCTTGACTCTCCCACAGTGATAAGACAGTCATACATAATATAATTCTATATATTTTTACTTATAGCTACTCATGTAAATACATTTCGATTTCCCTCTATGTAAGAGGTATTTACCCAAGTCCCGTTTAAAGTTTTTTTTTTTTTAGCATATTCATGCTTTTTATTGTCTTTTTCTACATCTTTCACTGATGCGTGCTCAAGCGAGTCTCACAATGTTGCAAAGCACATGTTGCAATATGCCAATGTTGCCAAGTGCAAATGTTGGCACGCGCAAATGTTGCCAAGAAAACAGAAACAAGGCTGCGATTGTCTCTGGCATGTGCTCGCGCTCTGATTTTACCTCTGTTTATTCCTTTGCCCCTGCCTCTGCTTCTGCCACTAGCTTGAGCTCATACTTAGATTTTGCCTCTGCTTCTGCTTCCGAATCTGCCGCCGGTTCTGGCATACAACGTATACTCAGATTTTTCCTCTGCACCATCCTCTGCCAAGCAGGAACAAAATCTTATGGCGATCATATCCAAAAAATCTTAATCACATATTTTTCAATTTCTACGACAGAGACAATAGACAAAATGCTTTTATATTTAGTACGTTTTCTTATAATCTTACGTTTAGTGAAACATTTTTTACATTTTTACTTCATAATAGGCTTGCGTTTAAGCTTAGGCTGTTTCTTGGTCTTCACAACGGTATGTTTCGTCTTCTTTGCTCTTTTATCGCCTTGTACACCCGCCTTGAGCTGTAGTTTCTCCATGACCGTCAATTCCGACACAGGTTTCTTATGAAGAACTGCCTTTCGATTAATGATCATTTTCTTCACCTTGATTTCGCTCTTCAGTTTCTCTTGGCGCCAGCGTAGCTCCTCCAGAGCGCTCTTGTAGATGACTGCGTGTTCCACTTCAATGTCTGGTGAGATAACAAGTTCCTCGCCCATTGTTTTGCCCACCTCGTAAAGCATTTTCTTGAATTGGGCTTGATCGTTCTCCGTAAGCAGCGTTATAGCTGTGCCTTTCTGGCCAGCACGAGCCGTACGACCCGCACGATGTATGTACGTCTTGATGTGACGCGGCGCCTCATAGGAGATTACAATGTCCACATTGGGCACATCTATACCACGTGCCAATGCATCCGAACAGATGAGGCCGTTGATAGCGCCACGTGCGAAATCCGACAGGCGCTGACTTCGTACTTTTGTTGACATATTAGCGGATAGCTCCTGAACGATTGTCGTCGAGCCCTTGAACAGATGCTTGAGCACAAATGCCAAACGACTAGCTGTGTCCGTGCTGTTGGTGAAGCACAGAAACCGCTTCCAATTATTCGAAAGCACCATGGCGTACAGCGTCAACGGCTTCAGTCGCATTTCCGTTATACAGTACTTTTCTGTTAGTTCTGCAGGCGTTGTATATTTTCCAATAAATTTACTGGACTGTTCGGCCAGCTCTCCATTGGCAATAGCAGGCTGCAAAGATGGCATAGTGAGCACCGTGGTAAAGAGCTTGGGCTGAAACAGTCGTAAGTTCTGCAGCTTCTCGGGATCCTGTGAGAGTGTGGCCGAGAAGAGGAGCTTATGCGGCTGCTTGCCGCAACTCTTGAGCAGCTCGTGATAACAAAGCGGCGGCTGGACACCTGCCAGCAGTTGATTAGCTGTCGTACGAACATGTGCATCTAAATGATAGAGCCAGTTTTGGAAGACAGCGTCCATAATACGATCCGCTTCGTCGATGACCAGAAATTGCAGAGACTTCAGGCAGAATCCTTTGGTGGCATGCAAATGATCCACCAGTCGACCTAAGATATTCAAAATCAAATTAAAGCATTGTTTAGAGAAGTGAACATCATAACTGACCTGGCGTAGTGACTACAATGTCTACCTTGGAGCAATATTCGCCTTTATACTGATCCACTAGTTTGTCCTGTTCATCCTCTAAACGATGTTGCTTGGATAGCAGGCACACCTCCAACACCGTTTGGCTGCACAATGTGCTGATGACTTTATACACCTGCAAGGCCAACTCTGCTACAGGTAATACCACCAAGGCGCGTACCTTACATTGCACGCGCTTGGCCAATAGCTGGACAATGGGTATGGCAAAAGCCAAAGTCTTTCCACTGCCTGTGGGTGCCGAGACACAGATATCCCTTGGTCGAAAAGGCTCAGGCTTGGCTTGCGCCTCTAATATCCAAGGTATAACAGCAGACTGCACAGGAAAAAGACGTTTTATCTTCATTTGCTTTAGGGCACTACGAATGGATTTCTCCAGGTAGGGTAGATGCTTAATGGATAGGGCATCTGCCTCCGCATCGGCACTGTCAGCTGGTTGCAAGCTACCTCCTTCGATAATTGTGGGATGTGCCAGCCAAGCCGGCAATACCATTTCCACTTTTTCTCGTTTCGCTGCTGAGGCATCCGCTCCAAGCACTTGGAAATCATTTAAAGCCTCATCCTCGGTTTCCATGGGCTCTTCAGGTAGCTTTTCTGTATTTTGCTCTGATGCATCGTCTGTTGGCACAATTTTCTCTTCAACTTCGCTTGCTTGCTGTGCTTCAGGCTTTTTATTTGGCGTCTCGCTGTTTTTATGTTTTCGTTTGCGTTTTTCTGCTTTTTGAAGCAGTTTTTGCAAAATTTCATCTTCATTTTCAATCTCACCACTGCCTTTTGATGCTTTGACCTGGTCGTCAGTATATCTAAATACATATCATATAAGTTAGTTAATACAAATTACATGTTGAATTATTTAAATTACCTATTGACTGTGAATAATTCCATTTTATTTTACTAATTTATAAAGGCCGCGCACGTGTTACCAGTAGTTGTTTATGTTTTGGTAATGCAAAGCATCGATATTGGGTATCGATACTCAGAAAACCCAGTTGGCATCGATTTACTGAATGGAATATCGATATGTGTGCCTATGGTGAATGATATAAGCGCGCTATTTGAAAAGTAGGCAAATCAATGGTTATGGCTATAATGTAGAATTATTCATACTTCACATTATTTTTTATTTATTAATAACAAAATCTAAAAAACCCACATTAAAGGAAGATTGATTGGCGGCCAAATAATCTAAATTTATTCATTTTCCCCATTATTAAATTAAATATTTGTAATATACAGCTTAACTAATTAGAATATTTCGATTTAACTTGAAATTATTATGGAAATTAGTTTCAATAGGATTGATACAATATTTTAGAATAATTAATGTTTCTATTTATTGGTAAACATTTGTTATTGTCACTTTACCAAGGGAAAAACATTTTTAATTAGTATATATGCATACTGGGTTTTTTTTTACAGGCAGCGTTGACGTCTTCACTGTGTCGATGCGTGTATCTAACTGTCTCAAGTTTTGTGGTGGAGAAGTTGTTTGCTTTTGCCAATTATGAGTCATTCAAGCCAGCATCCACTTTAAGTTGTCTTCACGTGTGCACTAAAAACCACAAAAGATCTGTATAAATAAACGATATTATAATAAAAACCGCTCAATCACTACAACAGATATCAAATATAATCTAAAATGATATGTTAATCGGAGAAATTGTTTAATTATTCATACAGTTTAGCATATGCTTAATCACTGATAGGAAGATTTCTGACATTAAATTTAAAATTTGTTAAACTCGTTATGAATTGGCAAAATGCATTGCTTTTTATTTGAAATACAGCTGAGAAAGTAGGCTTGCCAGTGTAACGGACGGTTTGACTTACCTTAAAAGAATGTTAAAGTGTGAAGCACGTATATTCAACAAAAAGGCTAAAAATAAATAAAATACAGACTAAAAATAAATTGGGTATTTTAAACCGCAATAAATGTGGTAAAAGCAAGAGACAATTACGCAACCCAATAAAATTTGATGAAGTAATCAGAAATCAAATTGAACAATGCTAACTATTTGTAATGTGCTGAATACGAAAATATAATATCCCACAGAGTTAATAATACCTAAAAATACAGACCCCCAAAGCTAGCATGAGAACTTGACCCACAATTGACCCCGACTTGCCTATCAATCTTGTCCACGTCTCTCTTGGGGCTATTTTGCGTTCAGCTATATATTCAGCTCGTCATAGCTTCTAAATCCTGTTGTCTTGTCTTATTCCATTGGTTCATTGCGTTCTTGGTTTATGTGTGGCCTAAGTTTGGAAAAAGCCCAGCTCAAGCTCTGCAGCATCAGCAGCTATACCTTTTATATTAACATATGAATTTTTTTGAGTGATTCCATTTGTTATTGTTTTCGTTTCTTACGGCCAAAAGTGGAAGAAACCTTCTCGACTTCTGTGCTATCTCAGCGAAAGGGAAGTGCGTTGATTGAATTGCTTTGCAACATGTTTTCTCACTCGCTCGCTGGCTCGCTCACCTGTTCTCATGCCCCACATATCAGTTGTTATCTGAGCAACGGTTGCAGCTATCTGGCACTTGTTTAAACAGAAATCTGTTTTCGTCTGTCTTCAAGTAAAATCAATTGAAAAAGTGTGGGAGATGAGAAAATTGGCATTACAATTAGATCTATTGCCCATAACTATTCCATATTCTATTCGAATTTGAATATTAAGTACTTCATTTCAATTAATATTAACATCTATAATCCATATTTATTTATTGTTAATGCTTATGGCGGTGAATGCACGCGAAGTTCATAACAGTGAGAGGGAGAGAAAAAAAAAACCAAAAATAAAACCAGATGGTGACAAATTTAAATAATTCCAGAGGAAACGCAACGCCCATTGCGTGAATCTCCACTCTCGTCGTCAGATCGGGGATTTCTCGCTCATCTCACTAATTCAGCCAGCTACCGGCAAAACAAAATATAAAATAAAAATAACTATAATAAAAACAATAAAAGTATAACTAGCAACAGCAACAAAAACGACAACAACAACAACAACAACAAGCACACCTGTTGCCACTGAGCACAACTCGTTCAGAGGTGAGTTTTGAGCGCTCGTCGATTTGTGTTTTGTTTTGTTGTTGTTGTTCTTTTTTATCTCGTGAGTCGTTCTCAGCGGGCATGCACAATGCTTTAAATGCTAGGATATAAAAGCAGCCGCAATCATTCGCAAACGTTTCGCTAACGGGCTCAAAACACAGCCAAAAAACTTAAAGCGCGCGTCAAGTGGCAGCTCGCAGTAGTCAACGGATCAAACGTAACGCTGAAGTTGCTGCAGAGTTGTGTCAAGTGTAGTGCAAAGGATCAAGTGTGAATTAGAAAATATAATAAATCAATAAATAAATATATAGTTAATATGTGGCTTAATTTAATGAAAATCGCGCTGTTGGCTTTGGTGCTGGAGCAGAGCAGTCGCTGCATCGATGCTGCGTAAGTGTCTGAAATAAGCTAATCGACGCAGCGCAGCTTTAATCAAAATTAGTTAAAGCCTCATTTGAATTATTTACCATGTGCACGGCACAATATTGACCTTCATTTTGTCTGTAAACAAATCATGTTGCTTATCTGCAGCTGCATCAGATTTTTAAAGTCATAAAATGCAATTGTTGTTATTAATTTCATAGAAGACATAACTTGTTCGTAAATTATAAATATAAATTTATTTTGTTTTTATTTTAATTTTTTTACAACAAATTCATTTAATCTGGCTGGTTTCAAAGAATTAGCAACATATTCAACAGCTCATTGCCAAAGCTTGAACTTCATGTAGGTAGATATACATACATATGTATGTATGCATGTAGGTATGTTGGCCTGACATTATTTATAGCCAGATAAACGGTTCACATTTTGTGTGTAAAACCTTGTTAAATTGTTGACAATTTATAACAATCAGCCAAAGCCCAAAATGTTGTTAATTAGAAATGTCGGCAGAAGACCAATTGCAAATTTACAAAACAAATTGCACGATGATTTTTATGAAATGGGAAGAAATATATATAAAAGGGTTTTTATAAGGAATATTTATAGAAGCATATTCTTACAGCAAAAAGTAGCCGCTTGCTTTCTAACTCTCTTCCTCCCTTTGCCAACAGCACCTTGGACAATCCGTCCAGCAGCAAGCGACAATTTCCCAATGATTTTATGTGGGGCGTTGGCTCGTCCTCATATCAAATTGAAGGCGGTTGGAATGCAGATGACAAGGGCGAATCAATCTGGGACTATATGACACACAAAACTCCTGAAAAGATAGCCGATCAATCGAATGGAGATATATCATCAGATAGCTATCATCAGGTAAGCCAACAACAACAACAACGATTGCCGGTGGCATCATGGGTCAAGGGTTGCGTTGAGGTAATCGAACTGGAACTATAATAATAATAGTAGTAGCCAAGCGGACCTATTATACTTTAAAAACCTCGCCCACACCTCAAATTTTCCCCAGCCACTGGCCTAGTCATTTATTAATCTGTGCTGAAAACAAACAAACTCTGTGCAGCTGTCAGAGATCCGCTCTCGCTCCGTCTGCCTCTCTCTCTTTCTCTGCCGCTATAGCTGTCTGATTGCACAGGTGTCTGATTTACCTGTGTCACTGATTCCGATTTATGTCTAATATTTAATAAACTATGCAAATTCCGCTCGCTCAGCTGCACTTTGTTCTCCTTTTTTTTTGTATTTTTGTGAGCTTCTACTAACATCTGCTGCTGTTGCTGCTAGTTAGTCGAACAAACTTTAAAAAATATGACAAATGATCACTAATTGTCATGTTGCATTGATAATTTGGCACTAATTGGCTCTATCATTGCGCTGTCTTGCAGATTAAATAGTTGATTTGGTTTATGAATTGTTATCTAATGAATGGTCAATTATTAATCTGTATCTACGATTATTCAAATCACCATAAAAATGCATTAAAGCGCGAGTTAAGCTCAATTAGAATTTATTTTGAATTTAAGCAGAACATTTATATATGTTGAATTATTATGTCAGAAATTCTTAAAGTAGGAATTCAATTTATACAATTATTTAATTATTATTATATTCATTTTTGTATTTTAAATAATTGGATTAGTTCTTGATTTTTATTATCAAGGTAAAAATAGCAATTAATAAAATACCCGATCTAAATAATAATAAAAACAAGTAAGAAGGCTCTAGTCGAGACGGCTCGACTACGAGATACCCTGAACCCTGCAAAAAAAGTGATACTCTTCTTCTTTACGCACTTAGAGGCTCGCGCTCTGCTAACTGCGCAGTTGCTGCTGTGGCTTGGGGGTGGGTTGGGCTGAACTTTGGACGCCTTTAACTCCATTTCTAGATAAACGATCTTCATGAAATTTTCAGAGTAGATTAAGAGTATCTAAATCTATCTATGTGCCAAATTGCAATTCTCTAGTATTTGAAATGCGTTTTTTCGAAATTGGGGGCGAAGGGGGCGTGGCATCCCAAATCTGAAAACAACATAATCTGCGTATTCATAATATCTATCTAAATAAACAAATTTGAAGTCTTTAGCTAAAACGGTGTAGAAGTTATGCTCAAAAAACCTTAAAAATGTAAACGAATTTTCGATTTTTTATCGATATTTTGGAAATGGGATGAGTTATCGAAAAAACAAAATAAACTTGTACTGCGTAACTAACATACGAGTGTTCATGTGAAATTTCAGCTCTCTAGCTTTTGTAGTTTCCGAAATCTCGACGTTCATACAGACGGACAGACGGACAGACGGACAGACGGACAGACGGACAGACGGACAGACGGACGGACGGACGGACGGACAGACGGACGGACAGACGGACAGGGCTAGATCAACTTATTTTTTTATGCTGATCAAGAATATATATACTTTATGGGGTCTGCGACGTCTCCTTCTGCCTGTTACATACATTTTCACAAAACCATTATACCCTGAATTCCCATTTTCAATGGGTTCAGGGTATAATAATGCAAATATGAGGCAATGAGAAATACTACGAATTCTTATGCTCGTTCACACAATGCAGAGAGCGTATTGGTTTCATTGAATATATGTACACCTAAATGTCCGTCTAGAGAGTGGAGTTAAAATTGACAATCAATAAAAACTTATGTGTTTAGTCTAATCTAATAAAGTGTTTTTTGGCTCCGCCCACTTTTGGCATGGCAAATTAAAAGATACTTTATCTATTGCAATATATAAATATTATTATAGATATTATTTACGGCGATCTTGAGGCATATTTAAAAAAAATTTTAAATACATGCCGCAGTAAGCTGCACCCAAATTAAAGTTTTAAAATAATATCGATTCGATCAATGGGGCGTGGCTGAAACTAAATCTCCCACTGATTTAGAACTAATTGTGTAATTCATTAGCAGTTCACCTGCTCTACAGATTATATGGTTCGATTAGTTGGGCGTGGCATATCTGATTAGAAAATATGATCGACAATTATTAACCAACTTTGGCTACTGCATACTGGCCTTAGATCGTATCCTGTAGCTAAAACCAATCAACAAATTTTTGATTAGAATCTTTGAAAAGCAATTGCTGATTTGGTAGAGGCTGAAAAAGATATGCCAGATATGCTAGATTTCGAGCCGAGGCGGTCAGGGTTATTCTAGAGTTTATTAACAAAAAGTAAATATAAATATGAATTTCAATATGAATATGAATATGAATATGAATGCATGTCTACCCCTCTTGGAAACCTGCTTCGAGCTGCATTGTGCATTTGCGCTGCTGGCAATGTCATCGGGCATGTCAAGTGGAGATTACAGTGAGATTGAATGAGTGCCAAGTCGTCTAGCTTATATTTAATTAGTGATAAATCGATTTGGCACAAGACATGAATGAATGCGAACTGATCTTAATGGCATGCCGTGTCAGGCCTGGCCACGCCATGCTGCCATAATATGCCCACTTATGCCACTTAGAGCCAGGTGTTTGGCGTACTCGGCTGAAAGCTGAACGCCCCTCCCCCATTGTCCGGGCCGTAGTCGTAGTCGTAGGCCAGCAGCTACCGTAACGAATTCTTGTATCAATGCAAAACACACAAAATTAGCCAGAACAACAACAAGGCAACAAAACAAATCAAATCAGATCTCAAATCAAAGCCAAACAAATGACCATATGGTGGTTTGCATATGTCGCCAAACTGTTTTGGGGTCAACTGGTTTTCTTTTCGGAAATACTTAAGATTCTTGACCACAATTCTGCTAAACAACAATCGAACCATTTTTATTTGAATTGCAGTGGCAACGCGATGTGGAAATGGTGAGGGAGCTGCATGTGACCACGTATCGCTTCTCGCTGTCGTGGCCCAGGATAATGCCTGGTGGCTATATGAACCATGTGAGCACGGCGGGCATCAAGTACTACAGCAATTTGATCGATGGCCTGCTCAAGTACAACATTACGCCCATGGTAACGATTTATCATTGGGATCTGCCGCAAAGGCTGCAGGAGATGGGCGCCTGGACCAATCCAGAGATCATACCTCTGTTCAAGGACTATGCACGCCTGGTGCTCGAGATGTTTGGCGATCGCGTCAAGCTCTGGACGACCATCAATGAGCCATGGCATATCTGCGAACAAGCCTATGGCGTGGACTTCATGGCACCCGCTTACAATCACCCAGGTATACCTGCCTACCTCTGCTCCCACAATCTGCTCAAAGCTCACGCCGAGGTGGTGCACATGTATCGCGACGAGTTCAAGCAGCGCCAGGGCGGACGCATTGGCATTACTCTGGACACCTCCTGGCCTGAGCCACGTAATCCTGATTCAGCTGAAGATCGCGAAGCCTCCGAGCGTGCCATGCAGTTCTATGTGGGCTGGTTTGCTCACCCGATCTTCTCGAAGCACGGCAACTATCCCAAGGTGATGATCGAGCGCATTCGCAATCTGAGCAAGCAGCAAGGCTTTGGAGCACGCTCACGCCTGCCCGAGTTCACCACCGAGGAGATTCATCGCATCAGAGGCACCTCCGACTTCTTTGGCATTAACAGCTACACCACCAACCTGGTGACGCCCAATGGACACAACAACACTGGCGAATTTCCCATACCTTCGTTCAATCACGATATGGGCGTCGTCGAGAGTCAAGCTGGCGTGGACTGGCCCGGCTCTGGATCTGTGTGGCTTAAGGTAAGTCAGCTGCGAATTATAATTAAGTGGGGAACGGGTCACGAGTCGGACTCGCTAATTAGCTGGGATGAGCTAATACCCAAGTGGGTTGGCCGTCCATGGCTAGCCACAATTGGATTTATGCAGTAAGTGAATAATGGACAAGCTCTCTCCAAGGGTGGCAACCACTACTTAGCCAAGATTAAAATTTGGGGTGGATCCCAGCCGAGGGTGGCAGCTGTGCAGGTGTGCGGGTGTGCGGGTTCAATGAACCGTAAATCTGAGTTACCTAACCCAAATTCCCCCTCTTCATCTCGCTCTCCCCGCAGGTCTATCCCAAGGGCATGTACAATCTGATAATGTGGATACATCGCGAGTACAATGCACCTGAGATCATTGTGACTGAGAATGGCGTCAGCGATCGAGGCGGCCTGGAGGACTATGCTCGTGTGGATTACTACAATCTTTATCTGTCCGCTGTGCTGGACGCCATTGAGGACGGCGCCAATGTTAGTGGCTATGTCGCCTGGAGCTTGATGGACAGCTTCGAGTGGAAGGCTGGCTTCACCGAGAAATTCGGTCTCTATCACGTCGACTTCACTTCGCCGGAACGCACGCGCACTCCGAAGATCTCGGCGCGTGTTTATGCCAACATTTGCAAGACAAATGCCATCGACTGGAGCTATAGACCCACTCTGAACGAGCAGCAGCTGGTCGTGGCAGCTCGTCTGCCCGCCGAGCCCAGCTCAGCTGCGAGTCCAGCTACCTTAAGCTGGATCTTAGCTTTACTGTTAGGTTTGACAGGCTGTCTCTATCGAAGAACCTAAAGGCCCTCTCTCTTTCTCTATACATATTGTTGCAAAGTATTTGTACTCATAGTAATTAAGTGGAATGTATTGTGTGTATATATATATGGATGTACATTAAGCAAACATAAGTCAAAATTTATAATAAAGAATTGTGATATTTGCAAATTATTGAAATATATATTTTATTTCTTTTAATACCTAGCGGGGAATGTGTCTGAGCCAAGTCAATTTTAATTGTAGATGATCTCACACTTAAGGAACTTGTAGTTGGCTATAATAATATAATATATAATAAAACTGTAAGAAGTGAAGCTTTAATCTGCTGCTAAATGATTTCGAAAGTGCCCAGAACTGTGGAGCGCTCAAGGACAAGCAAGTATACTTAAGCTCTAGAGTAGAAATAAACACGTTCAGGTGCGTCGTGGCTAATCGGTTGTTGACAGTCGTTAAGAGCAAAGTCATGGTCACATATCACACTAGTAAGGGGCAGGCTTTCCACTGCGACACAATCGACTTGGACAGATCGCGAAGTCAAAGACATTTCACACACGGCCCATTGAGCAGCCAAATGTTTCCGCCTAACTAAATCATAAATGTGATAAAAACAAATTCGAATTCAGCCCAGCCTTTTGTCCAAGCATTAGACATTATCTAATATCCATTCACCATTATCCACAGCACAATGCGCCCTGAGATCAGATCGTGTTTATGTAATGCCCCCATAGATCAATGCATGGGCAAAAGCAATGCTCAGAGCTCTACGCTCATTTAATTGTAGGGGCGTCTGGAGCTGTGCGCATGAACCTGAATAATAAAATACATTTTAGCAAATATGAATTAAATTAAAAATGATGATAATCTGTGCATAAGCGCTATATGTAGGCAAATTGTCTAGAAATGATCCCGAGTTATGGTTCTGGCTATAGCTATGGCTATGCTTCTGGCTCTAGGCTAATTCTCATCGTGTCTTTTCATATGTCACATCCGCTTGCAGTCAACAAATCAACAGATTTGCTTTCAATACACGATAATGGCATTGTATGTGTGATTGTGTGTGTGTGTTCCTAGTTGACTTTCAAAGCATTTCAAGTGACCAGAAATATAATCTAAGTTCGAGACGGAACCAGAACCAGTTGCCTTTCATTTGGGCAGCGCCTACAGCAGTCAAACTCTTTTATACCCCGTAATCAAACTGAGCACAGGTGTATGTCGAGATTATAATAATGAATATATCAATCCCAACTATTTGACAATAGCTTGATTGATCTAGACAATGGGCAAGGCACAGAAATAGATCTTAAGAGTAAAAGACATTCAATTTGATAGACACGTGCAGATTATTTAATATCATAAAGACTATATATTATTACTATAATAATAATAATAATAATTATTATTATTATATATTCTTATATATATAGAGTCGCAGTTAATAGCATATCTAACAGTCGCTCAAACTCCGCTGCAATGTTTTTGTACTTCTAATTTATATGCATTTCGTTAGATTTATTGTTTCGGTCACACGAAAAGTTTGCAATAAATTAAATATATAAGTATGCCCATAGATATATGTATATATGTATACACATACACTTATATATGTATTTGCAACTGTAAGTGAAAAGTAGGAAAACCGCAGAGTGACAAACTCAACTTACAGGCAATGTCAATGGCAGTAGGGGTTCAAGCAAAACTTTAACAGTCTCTCGACCTCAGCTGCACCTGCTGGCAAGAGAGTCACGAATCAGATATGCATATATATCTAGATATATGTACATACATATAAATGTATAATCAGTGTCTGGAGCAAAGTTTGTCTGAAGTGCTTAGCAGACTATATAATGCATGGCGGCAATTATGTTAACGTATTATGTCACTTATCTTTAGCTCTGCCTAGCTACCTCTCCCTCTCTCTCTCTCTCTCTCTCTCTTTGTGTCTTTATAGTCCTCGTACGTCATAGTCAAAATAACTCATTTTGCCTATCTTTTATCAGCTAGCAAGCAACAAGCAGTTTGCTCAACAGTTTTTCAAAACTTGTTCTTTAATTAAAGAACTCTGCCACAACAATGCCGAGCTGGCGAGCATCTCTCTTACATCAGTTGGCCCTTTACAAGAGTGAAGCGAAACTTTGTTGAAAACAAACACAAACAACAGCCACAGCAATTGGCAGGCTAACAAACAAGATGCGGAGCACTGCAAGCGGGAAACTTTTTGCGGCTGATGAAATTTTACAAATGTTTTACATCAGTTTTCGTGCCGGCAAAAAAGATTTTATGCAGCACGAACTGCTGCATAACAAATGCACGAACTTTGACAGTGGCAATAAAAACTAGATAAAATAGGTAAATCATAACAAATTCTGTTGCCTGTTTAATTACATATATTACATTTCGTAATCCATTTTGTACAGCAATTCATTATTTATTAAATCTATCTGTTAAGATTCGTAAACTAGTCTGTTAAGCTTAGTTACTTGGCTATTTATGTTAACGTCACATAAAATGCAGCGCTTAAAAGTATGCAACGAAGATTTACATTTGTGTTGTTTTGAATTTGATCCCTGAAAGTAGGCAATGCAATTTATCAAAGCAAGGCAGAAAATTATTTTTTTTGTTTATCTATAAATTCATAATAGATATCAATAACTCCTCTATGAACTTCGTCTTCTAAGAGTTCTGCTCTTTGGGCTCGCTGGCCAACTTTTAAAGTTAGCTGTTGCTAGAAAATTATTAAATACTACATATCAACTATTTGTATGTGTTTGTATAAAAACAGATGTGATATTCAAGTCTGTTTCCGGTCTATAAATCCTGTTTCTTGGCTGCTTAACTTCTCAGCCTCTCAACTGGCCAGCAGCTGCTTCTGGGTCACGTGCCTGGTCGCCTATGCTGAGTCATTTATCAAACATTTATAAGACCTCATTGCACTTATTGAAAATTAATACGGATTAAATGCCACAATAAAGCAAAAATCAGCACACATGCTGCATGCGCTTGCCAACCCAACTGGCACGCCCTCGATAAACCGCATTTAATCCTGCGAACAGGATACTCAAGCAGTAGTCAAACAGCTGCGCAGCCAAAACGTGCTGATCACTGAAAACTATTGACAAGGATTAAAGAAATAAATAAATGATTAACTGCAAACAAGGGGAAAGTGCATCGAGCAAGAGAAGAGATTAGATCTGCTGGCTGGCAGAATTGTTAAATATAGAAAAATGATTTTTCAATAGCAACAAATTCATAATAATGCAATAACAATGTGTACACTGATTGCTTCTGTGGCTAATTTGATTAACATTTACACCCAGAATTAAATCAGTAAATTGCGAGAGTTTCGCTCTTTATGCGGGCACCTATTGAAAGAGCCACAGATTCTATTTATGCTATTGATTAACCCTTCATCAGTTGCCAATCAAATTTTAATTTCACAAATGTCAACATGAAAATCAAATAAATAAATGCTCAGCGCTGACTATACTGATTGAAACATTCAGCATTCATATATGCAGCCACTTTGCAAGTGTTTTGCCCCCATGTGAACAGCAATTCAAGTTTCGGTCATTCAGACAATCTCCCCTCCTCATTCCGAGCTCCACTCCACGTTCCACAATATTACATTAAGACACTTATGCACCAGCACCCTCTATGGTAGATACGGTTTGTGTCGATAAGCAGCCCATAAAGTATCGTTGTGTGCTGTGCTTTTGTGCACTCGTTAAATGTTATACATGTCAATGGAACTTTCAAGTCCAACTTTGTCCCCGCCGTCAGTCGTAATTGGCGTGGACGAGCGAAGCTTGGGAGTGAGTGCAGTGGTTGGTATTAGGAAGCGCTGCTTAAATGGCTTTATAGCTATAGCGATGGGCACATTAAAGATATCCATTCAATATTCTTAGCATATAAATTGCTTCTGTCGTAAATCTGATGCGAACTTTGTTCCCTAGCATGGGAAATGCTGTAATTTATATATGTAGCTGTACAGATTCGATATCAAGCAGTGCGTGTGGAAAACTAAACTGGTTAACAGATCCTTGAGGGAGAACGGAAAACGGCAAACGATTCTCAGCTGTAGGGCAGAGTCATAAATTATGAGAGAAAAAGGGATCACATATAAAGAAACGAGTGAGCGAGCTGTCCTACCTAGGGTGGTTCACAAATCGGGCCAAGAAGAACGTGCCAAGTTCCCGAGACAGCTGAAAAGTTGACTTGGCACTGCTCGGCGAGTTCAATGCACTCCAACAATCCCAGTCATACAGCACCTAATGACGAACCAATTATATGAGCACAAGACGTGGCTCGCTGCCTGCCTGCCTGCCTTCAGCTTGAATGATTGCGCAACAAATTGTGCAAACGAGCTGCTCTTCACCTCTTTACAGACATTGAGCCATAGAACCTGGTGAGATGTGCCTACTGCAACTGTACCAAATTTGGCTGACAACAAATTGGAATTGGAATTTGGAATTGGAAAAGTAAACGATGAAAAACCACCACCGTTGGCTGATGTCGCTGCCAATGCCAACTGTGGCGCTTGCGCCTGCGCAGCTGTGCTACATCTCGGTCATGTGCTGGGAGAGAACGTCGCGCGCCGCTTTGTCTGAAATTTCACGCAATGCTCAGGCGACTCATCATCGAATGTGATTATGTGTGAGCGTGTGTGTGCATGTGTATGTGAGTGTGTGCGTGTGTAACTGCTTATTGATCGATTGTCTTGATATCGCATTTTTATTGTTGTTTGTCACTGCAAATGCGCCACCATTGCGAGCCCATGAATGTGCCCGGGGGCAGTGGTGCTTAGGGGTTGCTCTTCTTCTACTTGCTGCAGTTTGCACTGCAGTTGCAGTTTTTACTATAGAGGGTAGCTTTTCAATTTCCAACCCTTAGCACTGGGACGCACAACTCAACTGGGATTCAGTTTCGGATATCGAATTCGAGGATTTCCATTATGTTGCGCATCGTGTCACAAAATTTATATATAAATTTCCATTATTTGTATATTTTGATGGCCAGAAATTCAAGTTCATTGATTTTTGCATGATTTTTCACATTTGTTTTTATAGCTCAGCTGGAATATGTTTCACAGATTTATTGCTTGAGGCATCCTGATGACAAGAGCTGTAAATATGAGAGAGATAAAATCTATAATTATTATTATCATTGGATTATATCGAAATATATGCTTGTTCGCATTGTTGGGAATGTCTTTAGCTGAAAAAGAAATAGAAGAATTAAAATGACAAGATGAAACTTTTAAAATATTGCAGCAATGATTAGCTTATTTATAGATTTTAAATCCGAATCAATCTAATGGAAAACGTTGTCTCTATTGTTCACATGCTTATATAGGAAATAGATAAGCCAAATATATTCTACTTAGACAGCCTCGATTAGCGTAGTCTCTCCTGTCTCTACTGAGCATTTAAACAGTTTCCAATAGTTTCCCTTTTGTTTCACATTGAGTAGCAGCGAGTAAGCACATTATCCATTTAGATAAACGATCGCTCATTTGTCCAACTACCATTTGGGTGCCATTATCAGCTACTGTGATCTCTGCCTCTATCCGATCTCTGCCACATGCTATGTTTAATAGTTTTCGATTTGTTTTGCTGGGCATTTATATGGCTAGTCGACGCCCACCACCTGGGCGGCGAACAGGCTCTGGTGGTGTTAATTTATGGCGTTGCCCCAGGTAGAGAAGTGCTCCACGGCCTCCAGGGCGTGCGTATAGTATATCAAAATGATATATAGACAGAGCTGGCAACATATCACACTTGCCAGACAGCCAGCTGGCTGCCAAGAGAGGCGAACAGGGAGACCAACTGACCAACCCATTGTCGTCATTGTAGTCACATTATTAGACGCGCATCGTTGGCCAAATTAATTGTCGCCCATGTCGTTTGGCTCATTGAACAAAGGCGGGGGCGGCTGTCAATGCAACTGCAACTACGAGTACAATATCTACTGTACTAGATTGTGCCCCATTATGATCGTTACGTGGTGGTTAATGAGAGACGAGAAGCGATCGTGCGTGCTCTATGGGTTCGCCTGACCCACACACACACGCATGCTAGAACTAGTTGACGTACAAGACGTGGACATAGGTAAGTCTGACATGGTTCTGGGCTAACGCGTTTCAAAGTTTCACAATTTTATAGCCGGAAATTCTAATTGTTGCCGTTGTTGAGGTTTACCATTGTGGGGCTGGGCTAAAATAGAAAAAAAAAAAAAACATTTATGTCTTTATGTATGAGTCATATGCAGTGTGCCATAAATTGTGTCGTGGCTTACCTTCATGCAGTAAATGCAGCTGGGAAAGTACTCACGCTCTCACTCTCAGTCTGTGCTGTCCATGCTAGCCTGGAAGCAAGCATTCCAGGCAGCGGCACAAGGATCGACAACCTGCAGCGGGCGCTTGGTGTGGTCTTTGGGGTGGCACATTCTATCGATTTTTAGTGCTGCCAGCGATGCGCCCCTTGGCCACTGAGCCATTGGGGTAGTCTCTCAAGTTCGTCTGCCAATTATTTGCCGCTTATTAGTGACGGCGTCGCAGCAACTGCTGCAGTTCTGCCTCCTTTTTTGCGTGGTGTTGGCAGCACGTGACTTCTTGCGTCTCGACAGCCGCTTTGTTTGTATTTGCATAAGTGGGGTGCTCCTCTGCCCAACGACGATGCTGACTTTGACATGCAACACAAACTCAAGTGTCGCCCTAATGCTTGGCCATTACTGCATTGAGCAGTCTGGGTGTGCTTGTGGTAGCCACCCTCAAAAGTAAATCAAAGCTAGCACCGCAGGGGGTGCTGACCAGCCGCTGTTTAAGCTGTTTTGTGTGCCAAGCGGTGTGGGCAACAACAAACCGGTTTCTAATCCTTTCAGCATGCGAATGCAAATGCAAATGTTTCCCCTGTTTGCATGGTCAGCAAAATATTTAGCGAAAAAAAGGGTTGAAAAGTGGCAATGGTCCGGTTTTTTGTTTATTTTTTGCAACCAGAACTTTTCACAATTTCTATTAAATTGTTTAAAACAGCAAATCGTACTATTTGGCAGCAATGCAACACTGGCTCGATCAAAAAGAAGAAGAAATGAAAGCCGATTTGCATGTAAACTCTCTCACACATACACACACTTATATACATATATATAAGCAGAGTGAGTGCGAACTCACTCTGTTCTCTCGCTCGCTCATTCGCTGTGCCTGTCGTTTGTTATTTTTTGCGCCTGTTGTTTTGCTCTCTGTTCCGTTTTATTCGTTTTATGGTTGGCATCGTTGCAAGTTCAGTTTTTTGTTTCGCGTTGCGAGGCAAGTGCGCTATTGAATTGTGTTGCATTGAAATTTGTTGAAATTAAAATAAGATAAAAAACGTACACATTATGCTATTGTTATAAGCATTACAGCTTAATCTGAAATTATAATTTGCAAATATTAAATGGCAATGTGAATGTGTTCATAGTTTGAGTGTATTGCTGTATTAAAATAAAACAGGATATCGTAGTTAAGCAGAGATCGTCTGTTGGTAAGTCAACAAGCAACGAATTGGCATTATCGATAATAGCATAAGTATCGATGCTTTGCTAAGCTCAGCAGATGCATCAAAACAACGCCATTCGTTCCTTCATTTAAAGCTGCAAATCAAATCATTAACAATTACAGCCAAGGCAAAGGCGAAGGCTGCTGCATCAAATGATTTGACAAACAAAGGGCAAACACTCGTTGCCAATATATCTACTTATTCCCGCTACATAGCTTCTGTGCTAAAACAAGAACGGCAGCCAAAGCTGGGTAATGGCTGAGAGGGGATAACACAAACAATTGTGCACACCCCAGTTGGAAGGGCTTCTGTCTTACTTCACGCTTCCATGGGCAGCAGTAAAAGCAAATGCATTATTATCCTCGCAGCAACAACAAAAACAAAAGGCAAGCATTTTGCGCTTTGTATTCGATTCGAAAGGAAAGGCAACAATGCTTGGCCAAGAACATGTGCAGAGCTGATCAGGGTTTGGCAATTTGGGCGCCCGCTGCTCCCACGGGGATGCGATGACAATGCCGTTGACAACGACAAGAACAGCTCAATGCGATGTCGCAGAAGCATCAAAAACAACACAAAAACAACTTGGCAGTGAAAAATGTTTGTCAAAATCAAATTTACAATTTAGACCGCCCCTTTTTATTGAGCTCTCGGCCATTATAGAGTGTTCTGAATGTTATTGCAGTCTAATGGGTTGCATTTTTTGCTGTTTGCTGCTTGCATAAGTCACAACTCCCCAAAGTACCGTTAGAGCTGGGCTTGGTGGGCGGTCTCTAGTCGCGCTGTTAGATCTTTTTGGTAACCCTTGGCAACCCTGGCCGTCAGTTATGTGCATCAACTATGTAGCGTTTGTTTGTAATTTAATGAAGTTAGCTTTAGCATAGCTGGCAGTAAATTTCATTACCTGGCAACTTTCCTAGTAAAGCAGCAACAGCAAATGAACTCTTCCGAGAATCAAATTTCATGCGCACTTTGGTAACCCCCCACTGGAGCTGGAGTCAGAGTCAGAGTCAAAGTCAGCGTCAGCGTTGGGTTAACTTTCAACAGACCTGGAAAATGGACAGACAGACACGCTGTCCGACTCATTGTTGTACAATATTTTATTATGTTTTTGTGTTTCGTTGTATTCGTTTCTACTTTTTTTTTGTTTACTGTTTTTTTATGCCGACTGACTCTATCATTGCAATTCATTGCAGTTGGAAGTGGATGCACTCAAGCGGCACAGCGAACTCTCCAGCTCTCCGGCTCTCTAGGTCTCCAGCTCTTTCCAGTTGATACGGCTGGGCTGTATGTCTTTCCATATCTCTGCACTCCATCTCCGTTGCATTACAAGTTAATTGTTTCTAAAGAGTAAAACTTAATGAAGTTTTATGCGTTTCTAATGTGCAGACAATTTGTTTTCGATGATATTTCAATTGTGTTACATATTGAAAGGGAGCCTAAATGAATGCACTGATGATATAACTTATATGATGATAGGGATAACTGGAATTCTAAAGTCATCATCTAAATTAACTTTGAACTCTTTGCGAGCTGCACGCAAAAGCCAAACAAATTAAGCCAACCCAGTCCAATTGGTCTGCGATGTCAAGTGCACATGGAACTTAATTTGCAGCGCAGTCATAAAGTCGTTTACTATTTATAACATTTATATATATCAGTGATATCTCAACTATAGTCGGCCTCTTTTCCTGTTGCATGAATTGACCAGCGCAGCTCGCGTGTCACTTTGTCAACTCAACTTAACATTATTTAATTATATGAGAGAGAGAGAGAGCAACAAATGCGGCGACAACAACCACGACAAGAACACTTCGTGTCATAAAAAATTATTTAACGCGCGCTTCTAGCAGCGGCAGGCAGCAGAAGCAGCACAGCGAGGGGAGCAATGAGTGTTAGCTTTAACATCAACTGGTTTTCTTTTTACACTCGCTCACGTATGTGAAAGTAGGTAGATGGGTTGTGTGCAATAGCCCTCTTTTAGATGTCTATCTAAAGACCTAATATTAAAATATAAACTAGAGTGAAGAGTTGACATCGAGAAGCTTCTCAGAATTGAACTCTTGATGGCATGTGAATTTGAATAAAACTTATCATCCAGATTCTTTGCAGTGGGATTAGCCAGTTTTGCAATGGAATGTATATTGACCTCTTCTATAGGTACAGATATATACATAAATATATAATATATCTCACTCTTAGATATAAATATTGTATTATTTTGAACAGCTGTGGCATAAGCGAGTATTATGTAGCCGGTACCGCCCAACTGTGACTTTAATACTTGCTTTCTTGTTGTGACTCCAATTCGCAACATTATAATTTTGCTTTGAATTATACTCACACACACATACATACACGCTGCATACAACAGCTGAAATTAATAGTTCATTGAACTCAGCACAGCGATTGCAGCTATACGAGCCACAACAACAATAGGCAAAAGCACATTCATTTGAAGCTTGCATAGAGCAAGCGATTATTTTTGCACTTATTAAATTTTAGCACACTGAAACAGCAAAGTACATCATAATCACCATCATCACCATCATCATCATCATCATTATCTTAATTATCGTCATCATCAACAGAAGCAGCAGTAGCTGTAGCAGCTGAAGTAGATCTGCAGATCGAAGAGCAGCTGCTACTGCAACAATCTCCACTCGATCACACTTGAGATCAGCTATAAGAGATGAGCGATGGAGGCGCAGTATAAAGAATTATCATATCTTAAAGAGTGAAGTACGCATTTTACAAAACTTAAAGCTCTTCTCTAATCAATTTTAGCACTTTCTCATAGATTCGATTATGAAATCATAGCGTTTACAAGTTGTGATATGAGCTATTACATACAATTAATTTAGATATTTTCAATGCTTAAAAATTCCTTTTTAAATAATAACCAAAATGTATATATTAATAATTTGATTAAATACTTAATACTTAACAAAAAGAGCTACCTCGGAGATCAGTCAGTCAATTCTTAGAGAGACAAAAGTTCTTCTAGCTTCATAGATTGACTCGCGTTGAGCGCTGCTCAGCACTGGCCCAGTCGCTGATCACTGATTTTCCGATACATCATGCAAATCACATTCAATTGCTCAGCTCTATAGAGCGTAAACTGCGAATGCTTCTGCTGCTGCTGCTGCTACTTCTGCTGCTACACAATGTTTATATGTCCGTTCGGTCCAGTTCGTCCAGTGGCTGGTGGCTGGCCTGCAGCTATTTTACACGCCATTGAGTTACAAATGGGCGCTCCTATGCTGGATATTGACGGCTGGCTTTGCTAGTCGGCCAGTCGGCTACTGCTGCTACTCTGGCTGCATGTGTTGAGTTGCTTCATGTGGCTGCTGCCCCCAAGTGGCTTCAGCTGCGGCCTGAACACCACGTCTCTATCAATTTCGATCGCGAATCTGCAGCTTTCTTGGTATATTATTTGCGCTCTGTTGAGCGTTGTTTCTTCTATTGATTGTGGATTAAGGCACAGTTCAGCACAGCACAGTGCCCGCTGCCTGCAGCACCATGTTGTCTATTGTGCCTCGTTTCCTGTCTCTGTGTCTGGCCCTGTGTCGTTGTGGCCCCGTTTTGCGCGTCTGCGCTTCCTTTCACAGGGAGCTGGCAACAACAACAACAACAACAACAACAACAACATCATCATTACCTGTGGGCCTGGCCAACGACAAAAACAAAACACACAAAAAAATATGGTGAACCATTTCTCAACACTGGCACCGCAAGGCAGCAGCTGGAAGCTTCAGCATCAGCTCTTGCCGAGTTCATTCAACTGGCGCTGCCTGTTAAGAGTTTCGCTACGTTTTACCTTCTTTTTTTTCGTGCAGCAGCTGTGGGTAAGATGATTTAGTTATGAACTTTGAAAGGCCTAGAAGAAACGCTGCTGATGCTGTAATGTAAAAGATTTATTTATATATAGATTGGATAAGTTGAGCCTGTCGTATATATAACCATAAGAAAACTATGCTCTCACTTCTTCAGCTTTATCTTTTCTTAATATATTTTCCTTTGATTTAGCCTTTAGTGTATTTAAGTTTTCGGTGTAATTTAATGCGTGTTTTTTTTTCGTAATGCCATTTGTGCTTTGCTTCCTAGTTGAAAGTTTTGTTGACAACTACGAAAGCAAAGTAAGGGCGCTCCAGTTGATGGATGCAGTTCTACTTGTAGTTGTTGCTGCTGTTGTTGTGGCTATGGATAATCCTGCACATTAAAAAGTTGCCTAGCAGGTTTTAACCCCCAGCCCCGCCCCCGCCTTTGGGGTGAAAATCGTGAGAGTTCAGAAAATGTGCCACGTTGCACTTGTTTGGACGAGGGAATTGCCACAGGCAAAGAAGATATTGCCGAAGTGCTCTCTCGCTGGAAGCGCATTTACCGTTGCCAGCAGATAATTTAGAAAAGCAAACAGCGAAAATGGAACACAGACGAGTACAGCGCTAGAGATTGGATTAAAGCACAGTGGAGCAGCAGCTCCGTCGTCTCGTCTCTCTCTCCCTATACCTCTCCCACTCACCATTGCTCACTCCAGCTGCCGCCGTCGCTGCTGCTGCTGCTTATGGTTTATGTAATGACCAGGCTGGAAAACGTGCACGGCCTGCAACATTGAAGTTGCTCCATTGTTATTGCTGTTGCACTTTTTGTTCTTGTTGCAGTTGTTGTTGTGGAAAATGCAATTAAATAGCTTGGTTGGGCCTGGTTGGGACGTGGTATAAATATTATCAGCACCTCTGCCAGCCTCAACAGGAGCATTGGTTCAGAGTCAATCAATTAGGTATATCGCAGCGAATGTTATAATTGAAATACCAAAATACCAGATGCCAACTCCTCAGGCATCTGACCATGGCCAAGACCATGATTGCAATTAAAAGCCAAGCGCAAAGAAATTATCCATTAACTGCCATAAGAGTATTATATTCCTGAGTGAACAACTGTGCAGGCATGTCAAATGTTTTAATCCTGTTTTTCTATGTAATCACAAGTTGCTTTGGCTCCATGCGATGTCAGTCAGAGTTCAAGTTGAACTCTGGAATGTCTTCTTTGAGATTTATATAAATAGATATTTGGCCACTCGCATCATATTCTTGCCACAGATTATGCAATTTGTGTTTATCCCAACTGTGAAGAACATAGACATAATTTATGCAATCATAATAAATCATAATTTCTATTTTGTCAACTCCCATTTGAAATATGCGCGCAGCTCAGCTTATTTTTTTTGCCTAAACATATCTTATAATAAACAGCTCTGTAAAAGAAATCAAAAGAAGTTATTCGTTAAGTTTACGAAGCTACAATATACCCTGTACTTCAAAAACAGGGTATTTCTGTAAAATGTTTTTTTTTTATACTTTCTTCTATTAGAAAAAATTGTACTTTGAACAGGAATTTATTTAAAGTTTCTTGAAGAATTCAAAGTTTGCGATTCTAAAAATCTTTCCTAACCAACTAAAAGTTTTTTACAGGGTATATATAAACAGTATAGCAACAAAATCTGCATACGGAATAATTCATGTGTTGTCTCTCTCTCTCTCTCTTCCTCGCTGTGACTCCTGCCCATATATCATGATAGGTTTTCTTTGGCCTGACTCTAATTTGCATATTCATGAAATCTGACACCCGCTCAGCCGCAGCTGGGCCTGAATTTGAATTTAAATTTGAATTTGAATTTTTATTTGCCACCATTTGCCACACGCCACACGCTACTTGCCACTTGCCACTAGCCACAAGCCACCAGCCGCTAGCGACTTGCCACTAGAGTGGAGCACGTGCTGTGCTTGCTCATAATGACGTCATTAGAGTGGGGCTACCTAACTGTAGCGTAATAATCCTCTCTCCGGGACAGAGCACGATCATTAATCTCGTATGAGCAGAAGAGAGTCGCCACCATTCCCTACTGCGATCCGATCTTTGACATTTTTATACATTGCACACTTTTAGCATTCGCAATTTTGCCAGCAATTTATCCTAATGGAAAGTCCAGCCCGATCAGATTTCGCCCCTGGAACATGACCGTCGGTTATTGGTGTTTGAATTATGAGCCGCACCGCCAACTGGCAGCCGGGGCATTAGCCATAGCCATAGCCAAAGCCAATGCCAGAGTTGGAGCCAGGAATAGATGCAAAGATTAGTAGCTAGAAAAATTGTTAATGTTCATTTTGGTACGGGCAAATAAATTTGTTGCACTTGTGGAGTAAAAGAGAGGGAATGGGAGCGAGGGCACTTTGGCTACAAGAAAAAGTCGTGAAAACTGTTGGCTGGGTAATTGCTGATAATGGCAGGATCGAGGCAAATTGACTTCCAGCTGACCCACAATCTGAACTTGAAATTTACTTCAATGTAGGCTAAATGCCTTAGCTGAGATTGGATTTTTCCTGGTTGCTTGGAGGGTTAGCTTAATTCCCGCTCTGGCAATTAAGCATCATTAAAACTGGCCACATCAAGTGGAACCTGTGCAGGGATGGGATGAGAGAGAGAGAGAGCAGCAGCAGCAGCTGGAGCGTGTGACAAAATACAGGCATTAGGAGAAGACGAAAGAGGAGGAGCAACAGCAGCGGGAGCATAGCTAAAGTGGTTCAGCTTGACGTGCTTGCTGACATTTTTCGGGTGATAATGATGACGTTGAATGGCACATAATTCACTCTCCCTCTCTCACTCACTCTGTCTCTCCCTGTCTGCCTATTTCCCGTATCACTCTCTGCACATTAACATTCATTTGAAAATTTGTCATAATTGGCCATTTTACTGTGATATTGCTTGTCTCTTCTTTTGTTGAATTCGCTTTTACCATTTCCCAGCACTTGGCACTTGGCACTTGACATTCCGCTGCGGTGAATTAAATGACGTTACGTTCGTTGCGGTGCCTGTCATATCCATAACCTGCTGCTGCTCCCAGTCTCAGTTGATTCCCATTCCATTTCCCAGATTTCTATAGTTATTTCTCTCTGTTCTGCTCCGCTCTTCTCATTTCATCATTTCTTTTCTTTCCGGCGTGCCAATTAAATGGGCAACTCTTTCGTGTTGGGTTTCCCCCTCTAATTTGCTGTTTGCTGATTTCACATCCTCACGCGTTTTGTTTTGTTTTCGTTTCAATTCCATGGAATTCCTTTGGCAAGGGAGGGGAGAACGAGATCAACAAAAATTGAATGTTATTTTTAGTCAACATAAAATTGTTGTCTGCCTCAAACTGATGAGTCTTGTAAGAGATCTGATCTGTATTAAATACAATAATAATAAATAATCATTCATAAATAAGTTTATGCTTCATTCTGATTCTTGAGTCTCTTGATATAACATTCAAATATGCGCAATTACCATTTTTTCGAGCTACGCCTCACATATATGTATAACTGAGCAGCATCTACATTTCTTTGGAATTGCATAGCCTGACAACAGTCGCTTAGCAAACAATTGTACATTTTTCTCTTTTTGTATTTCGTATAAAAACATAATGTTTTCCAAGTTCGTGACCAGAAATAGAGACAGAGCCACTCATAAGTCGCGTGACCCGACATGAAGTCGAGCTCTGCTGTTGGCTGCTGCCTTTTGCTCCTTTTAAACGGTAGCCGACAGAGACAACTGCGATGAGTGCACGTACTGTGTTATCTTGGCTATTGCACTTGATTGATTGATTGCTTGCAGCGTCACTCAGACTGGGACTGGGACTGGGACTGAGAGGCAGACTTGGAGCCAGGCCAAGCTACTCCTGTGCAGGCAGATCAATCGCAGGAATCGCAGCGCAATTTCAATAATTCACAAAAGGCAACGTCAAATGGGGGGAGACCCCAAAGAGTTATAGTCCCCGATATTTCAACTGAAACTGCAACTGCAACTGCGACCCCAAAAAGCAGCGGCTGTTACTGCTGCTGCTGCTGCTGCAGTTGCACTCATTGTTTTTGTTGTTGTTCAGTTTTCGCCTTTGATTTTCAGTGCGCGATTAAAATGCGCCTGGTCCAAAAAAGGCAATGACAATTTTAGCTGAGAAACGAAAATGTATTGCAGTTGGCTCTGACTTGGCCCTGCGCCCGTTGCCCGTTCCCATAGAGCACCCCCAACAGCAATTGCTATCTGTCTCTCTCTCTCTCTCTCTTTCCCTCTTTGGCTTATTCTCCCCCTCTATTCGTTTTTTATGCCTCTTTTAATAAACGCATCGCTGCGCATTCGCACTGCAACAACAACTAAAAAAAAAATACCACAAAACAATGAAAAATGTCTAAAAATTGCAATGTACTGCATCCGCTGCAGCTCACCTCCCCCCAGATCCTCCTGCCTCACGCCTCCTGCTGCTGCGAATGGGGCGCACGTCAAGAGCTGCTGTTTCTGCTCCCATTTAAGGCGCAATGACGCGCCGCTCATGCGCATCACGCACATGCCTTGTTCCCTGTTCCTTGTCTCAATGCGTTTCACTGCAGCCCCGCTCCGCCCCGCCCTGCATACTGCCCCTGCCATCTATCCCACTTGCAGTTACTGTTTTGTCATCCTTTCTAATCGTCACTCGCCTGAGTCAGCTTGACAGCGCAAAATATGCTGCCATTCGCGATCCGTTGGGCCAATTGGTGGGCGCATTATCAAAGCCATCGCAACGTCACGATCGGCCAAAGCGAGCACCTTGAGCGGTACCTAAACTAGGCAATGACGACTCGCTCTAACAGTTGGAGACAATTTTGTTTAGACTGCAGTTGTTAAAATAGTCAAGCAAACTGATTATTGCATTTATTTGTTTGTTAAATTGTTGATAATTAATATTATTATTTTATGAATATTATTTCTTATTATTTATTTGGAAGTTTTTCAATTTTTGTATATAATTATATTTCTTTCATATTAAATTAATATAAGTAAAATATGAATGATTGGATTTATAGCTTTAAAGGTATCTCCTAGTCGTTCACTGCCGATTGAAGAATATATATTTTTTGTTGTTTCGCTTTTATTTTTATCTTTTGGCGCAGTTTCAGTGCGCTTTCTGCTTCATTGCCACATCGATGCAGTTGCTGTTGTTGGTGACATGCAGCTATTTATAAGCACTGATGTTGTTATTGTTGCTGTTGCTGTCGCTGCATCTGCGATTTGGAAATTGCATGTTGCTGGCCCATTTGTTGCATGTTGCATTGTTCCAGTTGCAACTGCTTCAATTTGCTTGTTAACTTTGGACAGCTTTGCGCTTGAACTGCAACAATTTTCAGCTATTGCAGCTGCATTCAAAGCTTGCCTTCACATTCGATTTACGCCATCCGCTATGTGTGGGAGTTGCACCGAGAGGCAATCAAAAACTGGCTTGGGCTTGGGCTTGGGCCTGGGCCAATGCCATCATTAACTGAGCTACTCATAGGGTCTATATACATATATATATCTCCCCCTCTCTATCTTGTTCTCTCTATTCTCTTAGAGCTATGCTTCAGGTGTTTGCTTGGCAGTCCGCACATGTTGCCTAGCTGGTGCCGTTTCCGGTCATCAAGCGTCCACTTACGGATGTATTCCCCCCAATTCGAAAAGTGTTAACGAAGTGCAGGGCAGCAGCAAACAGCATTTTGTTAGTTTTTCTCGCACGCTTCAGCGGCAACAACTTCCAACTTCAGTCAGACCTCGAGGCGACAACGTGCTAATGACATTCAACACTTGATCGCTTGGGAACTCTGTTTGGCAGCTGCTCTTTAGATAGATATCTACTATAGCTGCACGTATGCATTATTAGCATTTGAATGCGATCATTGGGCCAGTTATTGCAACGGCACATTTAACAGTTAAGGCGATGCTGCATATCCGCTGACAGATATATAAGTATATATTTAATGAAAAACACAATGATTCCATGCAGCGAAGCTGTATGCTAAAGGCCAAAGGCTCTGACTGGCTCAGCCACCCACGCAGTTGCATCATTTGGCAATTTAATTAAACGCGACCACCCGCGTCGAAGTTCGCGAAGGAGTTGCCCGTCGAGCCTCCGCAGTGGCGGGCTGCATTAGCAGTAATATGAACCATTCATATTCAAGGGGCGCAATCGAATCTTTGCTTGGCTTGTAGCTGAGGCGAGACAATTGTAATTTTTGCAGCTGGCTGGGCTCTGTGGCTCTGTGGCTCTATAAGAAATCAATTTCCGGCACATTGTCAAGTGCAAGATGTCCAATTCAGCTGCGGGCTGCAGAAACAGATACAAAAGTATCTACACAGAGCTCGAGCAACTGTCAGATACAAAAGTATCTTTGTGCTCGTTACTGTACTAGAAAGTTCAATAGCACGCGCTGCATTTGTTCTCTGTGGGTTTTTGCTTTTCGTAATTATTTATCGTTTTTACGGCTATCCCTCTTGCTCAGCTGTCGGCTCAACGACAATCCGTCAGATACTTCTGTCTGCAGCTTGGCTCTTAATTTTCTTTACGCTGCATCATCATTATGATCATCATCAGCGGCAAACTTCATTAGAGCTGCAACGTAATATCTCAGTATCTTGATGAAAAAGCAATTGTTTCTAGCCGACGTCCATTAAATTGGAAAATGTGTTTTCCGCCTGGTGTCAGTTGGGGCGAAAAGCGCTTAATTATGTCAGGCAGCCAGTCAGTTGGCCAGCCACTCGGTCGCCCAGTAACTTGTGACTCAATTGTATCTTAAAGATACTTTGCCCATTGCTGCACTGGCCCGAACACGCTAAGCGGATAATTGTCGTTGTAGTTGGCCCGATGTCATGTAGAAAATAAAGCAAACAAAACTTTGAAGGGCTTCCATTGAAAATGAAATTGCCGCCGACGCATACTCAAACAGGGCTAGATACACAGATACAAAAAGTATCTGCAGTCAGTAACGATTTAAGTGCAGCAGCAGCAGCAGCAGCAGAAAATCAATAAATTGGCAGCTGCCCATGTAAAATGAATTGCTAAATGAAAGTATCTCTGGATATTTATGTATCTGTATCTGTATCTCTATATGAATCTGTATCTGTTTCATATCCCTATCTGTATATGTATCTTTAGCTGTGTATCTCTGTATCCACAGCTTTAATTGTGCATGTATTTGTATCTCTCGTGTATTGTTCCCAGACAGCGAGCAAATCTAGTGGTATCTGAAAGATACACACACACATGTTGTTGATCAAATTAGTGTTGAATCAAGCGCATGCATAATGAAACCTGAATAGGACGCGCTTTGTGCATCAATTATGTCGCATTAAAGCCAACATCTCGGGTCGCATCTTTGAGATACAATTTACGCATTCAAATTGTAGGAAGTTTCATATTAAGCTGAAACAGAGACACTGAGTGAACGAAAGAGCGAATGAATCTGCTGGCTGCCTCCCACTCACACACACACGCCCTCACATACAGAGGTGGAGCAACGTTGCTGCATGTCAATGTCAGGCTGTACCCCTGCCGCAGTTGCAACTCCAACTGCAACTTGCATCAATTTCGTGTGTTAATCTGGCGCTGCCTCAATTGAAGCTCCCCTGCCCCAAAGGGGCTCCAAGTGGGTGTTTTTCGAGTGCGGGCAACACTTCAAAAGTGCAACGACTGTGCGGCTGCATCTGCTGCATCAGTGCCCCATCATCAGCATGTCCAGAGAGTACTGCAGCTGCAGCTGCAGCAACGGATTGTCAATTATTAACCGTTGTCAAGTTGCTTTCGCACTTTCGAGGCGACTCTGCCTGTAGGTAACTGCTCGTAGTTGTTGCATGCACCATTGTCTGTTTTCTCTGATTCTTTCCACTCACTTGAGCACACACAGCCGTTGTGTGTGTGTGTGTGTGCAACATCAATTGTTGTAAAATTTTAAGTAACTTTTAATGGTCTTTGTCGCGCCTGTTGTTTGTCTCTTTGCCAGAGCCAGATCCAAAGACAGAGTCGAGTGAGAGCTATCCACGAGCATCATTTTGGCTCGTTTTCTGCTCTTTCAGCATCTCTTTTGTTATGCGTCTCTTGTTGATCTTTTGTAGCAAGTACTTACATGTGTGTATAAGAGAGATACTCGATCTTTGGCCAGGCAATGAACCTTAGGCAACTGCCTGTCTTGATTGACCCTAATGTGCTGAAAGCGGGACTTAGGGTCACTAGACATTATTGATTAGAAATTGTTTTATTCATGACTCATTTGAAAATCCTTTCGTTCCCTTCGTTTCGTTCTTAGCGGTGCTTAACCCCAGCTCGAAGGTATACTTAAAGTGGTTTCATGTTCAAGTCTAACATGCCTCTATCTCTAACACCACTTGCTGTCCCTTATTCATGTCCATGGCCATGTCTGTGTTCATGTCCCACAACCATGTAGCTCACTAAATAATGCAGTAAATTATTTGTGTGTGGTTGTGGTTGCCAAATGGTTGGGCTGCTTGTCTGGTCGGTGGGTTGGGTGGTGCACATAAAACTACCGACGTCATGCGGTTGTCGTTCGAAGTTTTTTATGATGTTTCGCAAATTTCCAACAATGCTTGTGCCAAAAGTTTTTTCATGCCTTGAATCAAACGTATTTGTAGCTGCGCACTTTTTATGGCCTACTTCAAGGCGCTTAGCACAGGATTCACTTACGGCCGGGCGACAGGGACATAGACACACAAAAAAGCCATATAATTGAGCTTAAACATAAAGCGGATTTAGGGTTCTCTTACTCACTCTTTCTACATTGAAGGGGGCAAACAAATTGTGGTCTTAAATTACGAGCTAAGCAAAGGGGGAAGGAGAAAGGGAAGCAGAGTCTGTTTTGGCATACCTATAAGACAGACAGAGACTATTTTTGTTGTACTTCCTGTTACCCACGCGAGCTGATCCACATTTAAATTAAACATGAACTTGTTAATTACACACACAACCCACATGACAACAACAACAGCAGAAACAACAACAAGAACAACAAGCCACATGTGTTGCAGCAGTTGCCTCAAACTGCGTCGCTTCCTTTGCGCTTTGGGCAACGCCCCCGTCGCGCCATTTGGCGGGTTTCCTCGATCCCATTGAGGATCTGTCCGAATCGACGTGACAAGCATACGTCATGCTGTCATGAAATACGTAACTCAATACGTATTTCATTGGCAGTTTTCACTTATTTTTTTAGGGTCTGCTAGCATAAAGGTGCAGCTGCTGCCAAAACATTTTCCAAATTAATTGCTTCAGTAGCTAACAAACTGTTCACATTTTCATTGAATTCTTTGGGGCGACCCCTATGTGGGCAGGAGCTAGCAGATGCATGTGGGCTAACGGTTTCCATCTTTGGCCACAGTTAAAATTCCCAAACAGTTCTAGCATCACTTTCGCTACGCATCACAATTTTCAGTTGACATGGAAAATAGGAAAAGCAACAAAAACAATAACAATAGCAAATGAAACGAGAAAAATTACAAATGAAAGTTAGTTTTTCTCAGGGGTAGGCTCGATACAAAATAAAAATAATAACAAAGGGGTTAAAGCTGTACGAGTAGAGGGGACGACGACATTAGGTTGTTGTGACGCATCAATTGCGTGATTTTTGCCCGACAGATGTTTTTCCTGACACAAACTGCGCCTCATACTCTGCCTTAGCCTTAGCCTGAGGCCGCCTCAGGCTCATCTACGTAGGCAACACTCAACACTTGTGCCATTAGAGGTGAATCTCAAACGGAATCCCAATGAACTGCCAACCGGTTGCCTCTCAACCCCCTGTTCGCAATAGTGTGAGGCGCAGAGCACATATACAATGTATTTTGCATTTACTGTACAACACACAGAAAAGGAAAAATAAAACAAAAAAACAAAAAAACAAAAAAAAAAGAGAAATGAAGAAGAAAACCTCAACGAAGCCGTCGCCATGTGCTGCAATAGTTGTTGTTGTTGCTGCCGCTCGCAACGGGCTATGCACAATCCCTGCTGCAGGGCGCCGAGAGTGAACATGAGCATGAGTGAGTGAGTGATATAAGAGTAAGCGAGAGCGAGCGAGAAAGCAGAGCCCTGCTGCTTTCATGCCATGGACCAACCCCTATGCCGGCAGTTTATGTTTTGTTCTTCATTTGCCTTCCAGTGAGCGAGCGCCAACTAACAGAGAGAGAGAGAGAGAGAGAGAGCGAGTACGAGAGAGCGCTCGTATTTCCAGTTTCACTGAAGTTTTGTGCTCCCGTAGACGGCGTCTGACTGCTTTGGCCGCCAGTTTGAGCCACGCTCTGCTAGACGCCGCACGCTTTCGGTTCTGCTGCTTTTGCAACGCGCACGCGACGAGCATTTCTTTCCTGCTCGCTCACAGCAACAAAAGAGGAAAAAAAATAAAATAAAATAAGAAGAAAAACTACGACCGGCTTTGTAAAGGATAACAACTTTTTTTTCCTATTGCCAGAGCCGTGTCTAATAAAAAAAAGTGCGAAAAAGAAAAACAAAATACGAAAGAAAAGAAAAAACAAAAATAATACGTGATTATCGCTTGTGTGCAAAAATTTGATTGCAATAAAGCAGAAATCTCTGTGCGTGTTATACACACCTAAAAGTGTCCTGCAGGATAGCTCTTCACGGATTCTGTATACATATGCCCGCTGTATGCTGCACACTCGGATTATTTCCATTTGCACATATTTTGCCATAAGCGAAACAAGTAAGAAATTAATAAGCAAATATTTTCAAAAATTTTATATATATTCAATAACATATATAAATAGACAAGAATTTAGTGCCAATAGAATAAAAATATCGTTCTAAATATGTTTGTTCATCTGCTGGCTTTTGTTAATTGTTATTTATGTGTTGTGTAATATTTTTATACAAATTCCAGCTCAATTTCTCTTTAGAAGAGTTAATCTTCTAATTAAAATTTCAATTTGGAAATGCATAAATATTGTTAACAGCTCTCCCATACTTCTGCTAATAGCTCGTGTCATTGCTTTGCCACCACAACAAGAACAACAGAAACTTTGAACCCTATGCTTTTCCCCCCTTTTCCATTAGCAGGCCATTTATCACAGCTGCATTCGAAAATCCTTTGAACATTTCATAAATTGAGCTTCCCCCCTTTTCACATATGTCAATCTGGCAGCTCCTAAAATCTCGCCCATGAAAAGCAGCTTGAATTTCTTGTTGCCTTTTGCAGCAGTAGCTAAAAATAGGGAGCCTAATTAATATGCAAGCCAACGAAATATACCCAAAGTTGAAATTGATGTAGCTAAAGCCTACTCCGAGTCGACAATAATTCAATAATAAATTTATCGCTGCTGGCAATTAAAACAAAAAACTTCATCCGGGCAGCTGTGCTCCAACAGCAGAAGCAATAACAGCAACAACAACAATGAGTAAAGGCGCCCAAATGACTTCCGGGAATCATTTGGAAAAACAAAAAAAAGAGGCTAAAAAATCAAAATCAAAGCAAACCCCGTGAAAATCTGACAAAAGAAAAGAGAGAAGAAGCTGACAGCTAAGGGAAAACAACATTTGCATTTTCATGCGTTCAAGATTTATTGGTCCGCGACTGTTCCAGTTCCACTGTTTCCATCCCCGCTCCTCCCTATTCACCTCCCCCATTCCACCCAATTTGACTTGATTGTTTTGCCCGCTTTCAAAGACAAAAGCCGCTATTAGTTTTTCACTCTGGAGGCTTTTCACATTTTCACTGCGTAGTGAAAAATAAAAAAAAAAAACTTTATTTTGCTTCAAATTCAATTGAAATTTTGTGTTATATAATGGGTTTGTGGGTGGGGGCGTGCTAGGGCGGCACGGCTTTCTCTGTGAATGTAAACAAAAACAATTAGAGTTTCCTACTGGCAAAAGGTTTTGATAGCACTCAGCTGGCATGATGGAAAGAGGGAAAAGAGAAAACTAAACAACATTTTCAACACTTTCCAATGCTAGATAAATAAAACCCTCAACAGTTGTACCCCACACTCCGTCGGTCCCTCTTGCTCGGGTTCATGGTCAAATGTTGCATTTCAATTTAAATTTCAATTTCAATTGCCTGTAGAATAAATCCCTCAACGAGCCCAGTCAGATCTCCACAGATCTCACTTTCCACTCGACTCCTCGCTATTGACACTGACTAATGAGGCAGCCATTGGAACGACTCATAAATTTCACTGTCCAAACTGTTGACACACAAAGTAAACAAGTCGAGCTATAAAGAATAAACGTTGCTTCCAAGGGCTCCTAACTCAAAAAACACACACGTACACACGTACACACACACACGTAGACATACGCACATACAAGAGCAACGCTCATAAACTTCCATTTTGAGTATCCTGCGTTGTTGCCCTTCGTCTTCTTTTATGCTTATCTCGTTGGCTCAATCTATGCCTTATCGCTGGTTCATAAAAAGAGCCCAACTAACGCGTCCTTGAGAGCGAAGCGGAGAGCGAATAGCACTAAAGAGCGAGCGAGAGAGGCAGATCGACTAAGCTGTACTTGGAAATCCGAAACGCTATCTTGTTTGCTTGAAGTGCGCAATAAAATCGTACATTGATCCGTTTTTTCCTCTCTTAGATAAACGAAATATTTATTTATTGAAGTTGTTAAAAAAATGGGTAATTCTAGATGTATGTAATAGCCAACAGAAAGCAGTCTGCAAAGTGTAAAAGAAACCAAAGTGATCTTTAAATGTCTGTTGTTTATTTATTATTTTAAATATAAAAGAAAATGGAAATAGAATAGAAATAAATATAGATTTTTAATATATATTATTAGCAGAATATTTCTTGTTCTACTATTTCTATCTACTATATATATTTTTGGACTTGTTAAATTAAATGCAAACTTGAAATAAATTACAAACACATATCATTTACCTCAAGGTATTAAAATCAAATACTTTATAATATAGAAATGTATAAATTATTCATGAAATGGATTTTATAATTAGAAAACAATAACTTGTCTTTATTTAGCACACGCAAAGTAGCATAATTGACAGTCCATGAGTTTTCCAATTCTATAAAGAACTCAAAGTTTCGAATGAGCACAATTATAAATTCATAAAAGTTGGCGTTGGGGTTTGATACCCTGGGGAAATGTCGCCTTGGTAATGGGTTGCTTTGAGCACTGTTTGCCACTGAAGAGCTCTTCTGCCCCTTGGGATTGTGAGCTGTGCACGTGTGCCAATGTGGTTTTGTTGTTTGATGGGAAGATCGAGTGATTGGGCTTATTTATATTACATTTCATGGCTGACTGGGCGAGCAGCTCCTGGCACATCCTTTTTCCTCAATGACACGTGCAATGAAATGAGCTTTATGCACAAACAACAATTGTCAAATGGGGCAAGTTCATTAGCAGGCAATGTGGCAGCAGACAGTGCTGCCGTTGGTTCTTCTACTTTTTAACATGTTTTGATTAATGGCCGTGAAATTAAGAACAAGCATAACAATAACGGCTAGCATCGGCTGGTGCCTATTAAAAGTTAATTTCGAGGCGGGCGTAGTTTGATTTTTATTTTGTGTAATAAATTGTATCTTTCAGATACACGCGGCAAAAGCGCCCACAGGCATTTGTAGCTTGTTAGCCAAAATGAGAAACTTGGCTAACAGCTTGGCCTGGATGCCCCTCCGCCCATCCGTCCACCCTGTCTGTTCGTTTGGGCCCTTCACTGGAGCCGCTTGTCGGTGTCCGGATGACAAATTGACTTCGTTAGAGCAATTTCTTCTTTTAAATGTGAATCGCAAATTGAAATATGATTGGCCGCAGGTTTCGTTGAATATGCCACTTGATTGCTTTGTGGCGGTGCTGATTGTGCTGGCGGTGTTGATGGTGCTCTTCCTCCCACTGTTGCACTGCAATTTGCAGTTCGGTTAATGGCGCCTAAATTTGCCTGCATCTGCACATTTTTCACCCACGGCGCCTCGGAAATTGCCGCCGCGTGTTAATTGCATTTGCTCCTGCCGCCGCAATTGTTGTTGTAGTAGTTTTTGTTGCTGCTGTCTAGACGTATTTGCCACGTATATAATCAACAATAACAAAAAACTTTATACAAAATTGGTTTGCCTTTGGGGTTAGTGCTGCGTTTGTGAAAGCGCTTGAAATTCGATCACAATCATGTTTTTTAATGGCCAGTCCGCGTGTGTCCTGCAGTTGTTTCCGATTCCAATCTAATATTCTGTTTAATTGTCCATAAAGACGCCCACGCAACACAGTCCAAATGCATGGACATTGTTTTCATACATATACAGTGTCAATAGGGTATATCGACAGTTGATGCAATTGAAGCATATACTAGTGCATATTTCTATCGCAGATTAGATTCATCACTTATTAATATAGTGAAAATTCTCGCTTCTTACAGCGTATATCGTAGTCGACTATTTTAGCTTATGTTTTTTGTATGCTTTTTTTACCTGCCGCCTGTGCCGAGTGACAACCCTGTCGCTAAGTTTACGGCATGTCAACACGCACATCGTACGCCATCTGGTGGTGGATGTAGGCAACAGCAATTCTTCAATTCAATTTTTGTGTGCATGTGTTTGTGTCTGGGTCTACGCTAATCAGAATGCAAACAAATAGATTGCTTTCAATCTAACAACCTTTCACTGCTCCAAGCTTCAGTTCCTTCCCTTTCCACACTCACAATTTGCTAGGCACGCCATCTACTGGCGGAAGTTGGCGAAAGCAATTCTTCAACTCACCTTATTGTATGTGTTTGCGTGTGTTGGTCAACACTAATCATAACAATAACACAAGCAAATGGATTGCTTTCAATCTAACTGCCTTCCACTACTCGCAGTTCCTGTCTTTCTCCCTCGTCCACGCCTCCTTTCTCTTGCCCTCCCCCTCATTTCATGGCTGGCTGCCTTCTGGCTGTACAGGTTGCGCCTTTGTCGGCAGTTAAGTCAACAACATTTCGCTGGCAGTTGTCTAAGTTCTCACTGTACCCTCGACACTCCTGGGTGTGCACAACAATTGCATTTTTATGCGTTTCGAAGTGTTTTCTGGACATGTTAGGCTTAGGTCAAATATATATTTTTGATTAGAGTTTCAGCTAATGTGTGGTTAGTTCTAGCATGTTTTTATTGTTTTTTTCTGTATTTTTTTTGGGTTTTTTGGTTTTAGCTTGGGGTGGGATTAGTTTTATGTGTGGTTTGCCTTTAATGTTGCATGCCTTTTAGTGCTGCACAGTGGAGGGAAACAGATAAAATATTTTATATATAATAAACGAGGATATAAAACCATTAAAAGAACTGAAACAATTGATTTTATAATGATTTTTAAATAATATTTAAAAATTTTTTTTGAAATTTTAAATATATTGATAGTGCTTCATATTTTTATATCAATTTATAATTTTTTTTTTTTTAATATATATTTAAATTAAATTTATATTGATAAAGCGTTTATCTTCATAAATTATTCGGACTGCTTGCTCTCTCATAGAAGTTTGCTACATAGGAGAAGGAGGATTTATCCTCTTCCATTTCTACGTCAAAATATTGTTCCACTGTACCGAATCCCGAAAAAATATAAAATATGTGCGCAGCATTTGTCGACACAAAACTTTTATGTTTTAACGGCAATTTTCGTGTGCGTAAAAAAAAAAAAAAACAAAAAAAAAAAAAAACAATGAAAAACCAAACAGAAAACGGATCGCATGTCAAACGCAACTTTCGTATTGTGATTTAATTTATGAGGCAAGACAAATTATAGACTCCGACACATATGCCACATGCCACATGCCACTTACATACATACGCTTATAGACAAATATGGATAGTCGGATATAATGAACAGATAACTGGACAGCCAACTGGAGAATGCGTGACAATGGGCGCGTCAACTTTGGCCCCTTGTCTGCGGCAGCGTCAGCTTCAGCTGGCTGGTCAAAGACTTTCAACACATTTCTCAGCCAATTAACAATGATGATGAGTGAACAGAAATTTGTTGTTGTTGTCATATTTTTTGCAATTGCAATCAAAATGCAGGGCAGACGAGCGGAAATATAAGATACAGATATAGACAGACACCGATATATATTGACACAGATATGAGTATTCTTAGAGATGCAGTTGAGGATATAGATACTTATAACTTAAATACTGAATACAGATACATAATCTCTTATGAATTCAGAGGAATTTATAGACTCATTGAATAATCATACACTCAGCAGATACAAATGCAGTCGTAGGTACAGAGAGCGACATAGATGCATAGGCAGCTGCGTCTGCAGATCCAGATGTTGTTGCAGATACAGAGACAGAGAGACAGATAGACTTGAAGATACAGATAATAAATATGGTATTAAACTTAAAGATACAGTTGCCTCTGTCTCAAATACAGATGCAGCTACTGTCACTCAGATACAAATACAGATACTTTGACTTTGTCTGGTTCAATGAAAGTATTAAGCTCGAGTATGTCGTAATTACTTTGACCTGCTTCTGTTAGCGATTCTATAGCTTGGCAACTACGCAGACAGCCCCAGCTCCTCTAACGTTACTCCTCCGTCTCCTCCTCGTACTAATTCTTTGAAATCCGCTTCAATTGGATTTTCTTGTGGCACAAGTGACACTTTTTTCACTTTCGATACGCAACATGCTGTTGCGTTCTATTCGCTGCGTACTGCGTTGTGTTTTCCCTTTTGTTTTCCACTCGACTGCACAATTTCCATGCAGTTGACCAAACTGTGATAATGATAATGATAATGTCCACAGATTATGTCACGCAACAATTTGAACTTTAAGTTCACATTTTAATGGAATTTCGTTTGATTTACATGCAACGGCTGGGTTCATGACTTGGCATCGTTTTCTCTCCCTACATTTTCAACTAATGCGTGGTGCGTATGGTTTTTTAGTGTAAGTGCAATATGTTAAGGATTTGTTGAGGCTTCGTTTGAATTGAGCTCAGAGCACGACAGCAGCACAATGGAATGCTCTATATATGAATTTTAATTTGAAATATGCCAGAGAAACTAGTTGATAAGGAAGTAGATGTTTAGCAGTTGAATACGAGTCTTGATAGAATTACTGAAAATATACAAGTGATTGGGAAGAGTCTTAATAGACAACAGCTGAGTTTCGAAATGAAGATGAATGAAAATTGAACCTAGAGGCTAGAGATAACTGCTCTAAAAAGAGCAAACTAGTATTTGTAATTTATAGAGAAACTCATTGATACCAGATAAGAACAATTGATATCAATGACAATATAATCAGCTCAGAATTTCTTTATATATAATGTATATCTATTCTTTCAAAGAGTTTCTTATCCAAATAGCAACAAGATTAAAAAAATCAATTATACTCAGAAAATCATATAGAAATACTATATCAGCTCAGACTTTTTTATCCCTAGCTAATATTCATTTAATGAGTTTCAGTCTGGAAGTTTGCTTGTATTCCTAATGCGATTCTAAGCTGCATTCCTTTAAAAAAAAACTCTAACTACGAGTTTTTTAAATGACTTTCTCATGACTTCTGACGCTTGGTCTGTGGTCAATTAGCCAAAACTGAAATCGGGTACGTGCTACTGTGGCAATAATATCTGGAAATTTCGCAGCCGGCGTCGCTCTTAATGATTGTTGAGGCCCAGTGCGGGCCAAGGCCAGTCTTGCAGAGCAAACGTTGCGTCCGAAGTTTTCCGCTAATTAAAGAAGGTGATTTCGTTTTGCTTAGGGAAATGTGTGAAAACTGTTGAAGCGCACGTAGCCAGAGCCAAGGGAGGGAAGAGGGAAGTTTGCCTGTGCCTGTTGGTTTGGTTTGGTTTGTGCGCAGCTGGCTGCTTAATAAATTTGCGGTCTTCCCGCCCCGAAAAAAAGAAAATGACATGCGGCAGCCAGGACATGCAAGCGAATTTCCACAGTTACCTGAGACGCTTTTCCAGGTAGAACAACAAGCGGACACCAGGTAGAAGAGACAAACAAAGAGACTTGCGCAGCCGGCATTGACAATTCAGCTCAGCTGCTCGGCATTTTCAATTTGCTCGTATAAATGTGAAGCGCCGTTTCGTTTGGCAGCTAGAAGCAAAACAGCACGCGATCGTGATAGATCTTAGATCCTTAGCTGCATAGCAACTACAACCAAAGTTTAACATAGTTAATAATACAACAACAAAAACTAAGTTCAGGTTAGCTGTCGGAGGAAATTCCAACAACTATCAGCAACTAATTTCAGTTTCTTGATTCTGTTTTCGCTCTAATTTCAGAATTCCCATAGAGTTCTCTAAAGTAAATCACAGCAGCTCCGATAAAAAGCAAATACTGCATGATGGGTGAGCTCGAGGAGAAGGAAACGCCACAGACTGAAACGCAGGCGGGACAGGAAACGCTTGACGAGCCCAAGGAAACGGACAAAATGCTGGACAGCAAGAAGGACGAATCCAAAGAGAAAACGCCCAGTCCACAGACATCGAAACCTGCATCGCCAAATGCCGGCAAGAAGTCGCCGGTGCCAGGGGCACAGGGCAATCCGGCTGAGAAGCCAGCTGGCGAGGAAATTATTGACATTCCCGCAGAGAATGGCAACAAGTCCAATGGCGGTGGGGCCGATGGCGATGAGAAGAAGATCAGCAAGGAGGAACGCGAAGTGAAGCCGAAGAAAATACCAATCGGTGGCCTGAAGCTGCCTGGCTTCTTCATGAAGAACAAGCCCAAAGCGGAGGGTGACGGTGCCGAGGGCGAGCTGCTCGAGAAGGACAAGGAACAGACAGATGAGAAGGAGGCCAATGGCGATGCTGCGGCAGCAGCAGCTGGCAAAGAGGGTGAGCAAAAGCCGCGACCTGGTTTTGGCCAGCGTTTGCGCAATTTTTTTGTGCGCAAACCAGCCGCTGACAAGGACCAGCAGAAGAAGCAACTGACCAACGGCGATGCGGATGCCAAGTCGGGTAAGTAGAGAGCAAATTCTGATGCCCAACATTTAACTAATAATTAAATATTCCCAACAGAAGCTACAGCTGAAGCAGCGGCTGCTGAGGATGCAGATCCGCCACCAAAGCGTGGCTTACTCAATGCCATCAAGCTGCCCATTGCCAATATGATACCCAAAAAGCGAAGCGGAGATGATGTGGAGCTGGGTTTGGGCAAGGCTGGACTGGCCTCGATGGAGACTCTTGATGATTCGCTTAAGGATCAGGATACTGTCGATCGTGCGCCGCTCAAGAGCAATGGCGCCGATGAGCTGAAGAGTGAGCTCAAGGATGAGAAACTGGCCGCCGAGGAAAAACTAGCCGCTGAAGAGGAGGAGCGTGAACGCCCCGTCTCATTGTGGTGCCGCCTGCGCGGCTACAAATGCAGCGTAGATGATGCGCTGATTGTGTTTGGCATACTGCTGTTTATGCTTCTGCTTGGCGTGATTGGCTATGTGCTCACCCATGAGACGATGAGGTCGCCTCCATTGCGTGATGGTCTCTACATCTCTACCGTCACCGGCTGCGGTTTGGTCGAGGGTGTCAAGGATGATGGCGCATTCGCTTTCCGTGGCATTCCATATGCCAAGCCACCGCTGGATGAACTGCGCTGGCGTCCAGCACAATTGATTGAGCAGATCGATGACTGCTGGAACGGCACACTGCAGACGCACAATCGAAGCACCGTGTGCACGCAGCGCTTGGGCAATGGCACAACAATCGGCGATGAGGACTGTCTCTATTTGGATGTGGTTACGCCGCATGTCCGTTATGAGAATCTACTGCCTGTGGTGGTGCTCATTGGCGCTGATTCTCTGGCTGGTCCCTCCCCTGGAATTTTACGCCCCTCTGCACGCTATTCTCGTTCCCATGATGTAATCTTTGTGCGTCCGAACTTCCGCTTGGGTGTCTTTGGTTTCCTTGCGCTGGAAGCCCTCACCAAGGAGTCGCATCCGCACACCTCAGGCAACTATGCGCTCACCGACATCATTGCGGCACTCAAGTGGATCCAGCTGAACATTCGGAATTTTGGTGGCAATCCAGAGTCCGTGACTCTGCTGGGTTATCGTGCAGGAGCAACGCTCGTCTCGGCTTTGGTCACCTCGAAAAAGATGGAGGGTCTGTACACCCGTGCCTGGGCTTCATCAGCGTCAGCTATTTTCCCAGGCAAACCTCTGCAAGAATCTGAACGTTTGAATCAGCAGATCATGGCCACTCTGGACTGCCAGGATGCAGCTTGCTTACGCGAAACATCCAGTGAGAAATTGTGGGCTGCCACACCAGACACTTGGTTCCAATTCCCCGCCACGGTACCCCAAGCCCAAGAGCTGACCACTGCCAATCGTCACGAGTGGTTGGTGCTGGATGGCGACATACTGTATCAGCATCCATCTGAGTCCTGGAAACTTTCGCCGATCCCAACCAATGCCAATCAGCTGCATCAGCCACGCCTTGTGATGGGCGCCACTGCCCATGAGGCACATACCCTCAAGCTGCGGGAATTGCACGCCAACTGGACAGCCGAGGAAGTGCGCTCATATATACAAAACTCTCAACTGGGCGCACTCGGTTTGACCGATGAGATTATCCAACGTTACAATGCCACCAACTATGCCTCCCTGGTGGCCATCATCACAGACATACGCACCGTTTGCCCGTTGTTGACGAATGCTCGCTTGCAACCCACAGTGCCCTTCTATGTTGTCACCCAGGGTGAGGGCGACGATAAGCTGGCCACCGTGGATGCCGATGTGCAGGCTATCCTCGGACGCTATGAACCTCATACCGTGGAGCAGCGACGTTTTGTTTCGGCAATGCAGCAGCTCTTCTACTACTATGTCTCCCATGGTACGGTACAGTCCTTTGATACGCGTCGTCGCGTCATCATTGTGGAGCAGGATGCGCAGGCACAGGAGGATCACGATCACTGCAACTATTGGATCGGAAAAGATATTGTGCCGCGATTTGCGCGTGTCGATTAAGCAACAGAAACATCCTTCCACGCGAACCTCTATACCTTATCCCAATCCAAATCCTAACCTCCGTAATCTATGACAATGTTCGACGGTTTATTAACTGTCCTGTAAAAGTTAATTTTATCTCTTTTTCTCTCTCTCTATCTCCTTCACTCTTTGACTTTGTATCCGCCCCTTTTTAGAGTTTGTAGTACTCTTTAGCTTTTCCAGTTCTCCCGATTTCATTATGAGTTTAGTTTAGCCTAAGTGAATCTAGTGTTTATATACGAATGTACATTTAGTTTCGACAATTATTTAAGTTGTAAGTTTTTTAAGTGTAACGCATAACTCCACAGCAGCAAAATGCATCTAAGTATGCCTCTACTAAACATAAACATAAACATATACATATACATACATGCATATATCTATGATAATGTATTCTTTAATCTTAACAACACACTCGAAACACACAAATAAAACACGACAAAATATATTTGAATATATACTTGAAAAGTATAGACAAAACTTCACGTCTTTCAACTATTCAAAACACAGAAACACACACTCTTTCACAAACTCTATATAATAATTAGATATATATATATACATATATATATACATCACTTATAGCTGGAGCGTTAAGCAAAACCTTTGACCAACGATCTTTTTTGATACAATTTTTACATAGCAATGGGGCGCCATAAAGACAAGACTCAATACATAAACGATGAAAAATCAAACAATTTAGATTTCGTAAGGCAAACAAACAGGAGAACGTAACAGAAAAAGAAAAAAATTTAAAATATTCATATATACAAAAAGAAAATATATAAACGTTTGTTTAACATTTGAGACTGTATGTACTATACATAGAGACATATATGTACTATAAACAAATTCATTTCGTTCCAGAATTCACTTGCCCAGAAAAACAAAATATTTTCTATAGCTTTAAATGTATATTAGTCAAGCATTCAGCAAACTTAAATGTAAATTAAAAGACCATACTCATATTTTTTATTTTCTTTCACTGCATTTTTTTCATAAATGTTTTTATTTTCTAAATTTATTCAAATTTCCAAATGATTTAGATAATCGTACATGTAATTTGCACATTAAAACAAAATGAAATGGACTTTAACATAATTAAAGAAACATTATTAACATAATTAAAGAAATCTAGAATCAAAAACGCTCTGCAAAAACATATAGCATTTAGCATTATGGTCAAGATCTGTGTGTTCAAGTGATACGAATAATAATGATTTAATGAATATACTTCTATTTGAAGTTTGTGTCTCAAAAGCAAGCATGAGAATGTTTAAATAAAAAACCACAATGAAATATGACTCTTAATTGTTTAACTTTTAACTAGTTACTAACTAATTACGCTTAAAAACTTTGGATTGTCACAGCCTTTGGTAACAGCAGCAGGGAATGTCCATCTTTTTTCAATTTTTGCTGCTGTTGACCTTATAGATGCGACATTTGTTATCCGTTAGGGCGGCCAAATAGGATCCAGCCGAAGTGTTCACTGGACAGATGTCGTAGATGACCTCATTGACCGGCATGGTTTGCACACGCTCCTCTCTCCGTACATCGTACATCATTAGCTGCTTTTTGTCCTGCAAGTAACCAACGACCAGCGTATTATCCTCCACGCCCAGTTGTGTGGGTCGTGTCATATAGGGCGTGGCAGTGGAGCCAAATATGGTTGCCTTCACTTGCAGCACTGGTACACCATCAATTTTTTCCAGCTTGGTGAGTATGAATCGCGACTGCGGGCAGCTGGCATTGGAACGTGCTGAGAACAGCACCGTGTTCTGCAGCACATCATATTGCATGGATAGGAAGGGTCCCTCGATATTGAGGCGGGTGGGCACGGCCGTATCACTGGCATACTCATAGAATTTCACTACAGTCAGCTGACAGACCAGAAAGCCACCATTGCTAAAAACCTTGCTCGCAGGAACGGCAGCTATGTTTATCACAGGACTAAAGTTTTCTGTAAGATAAGGTTAGGATCAACTTAGTTATAAAGAGGTTAGGATGAAATTAGTTAACTTACCCTCAGATTGAAACTCGCTGAGGATCGTCTCCGGGAAGCGCATATCAAATACATAAACTCCACCTCGCAGGTCGCCTGCATACAGAAAGTGTTCACGCTCGTTGCGATCCACGCCGCAGGACCAGAGCGATTTGTCATTGGCCGTGAACACGTTGCTGCATAGGCGGGTACGCACGTCGAAGGTCTTGATGCGGGTCTCGCGACTGGCCACGGTCAACAGGCGCTGACTCTCGCTGAAGCCAATGTCCCGTACCAGCAACGCCGAGGTGTGCAGAAACTGCAGCGGTCTGAAGTTTGGCGGATCGATGAAGCGCACGCCATAGCCTGGAAACAGATTCTGTGCACTTTTCTGCGAGGCAATCAACGCCGATTGCGCCGCCGAATAGAGCAGCACACGGCAGCCGGGCTCTCGTGTTATCTCAATGTTCTTCTCCATATAGAGTCGATGGCTCGCCAACTGGCTTATGCTCTTCAATGAACTCCCACTGCCCATGTCATCGCTGTAAGCTCCACGGCAGCCGCCGCCCGCTCGCACCATCTGGCGCAGCCTCTCGTAGTCCAGCTGTAGAGCATTCATCTTGTTGAGTGTCAATGAGTGCGTCATTTTGACTGTGGCCAGCTCCGTGGTCAGCGCTTGAGCACGTCGCCGCTCCGCATCCAGCTCCCTGCGCATGTCATGTTCCTCCGTGCGGTCGATGGCTCGCACTCGCTTCGCATAGAGGCAGCGTATGTCTCGATTGGTAGCTTTTGTCTTGCATTGTGGACACACTTTGACTGCGGACTGTCGCTGGCTCTCGGTCAGCCAGCGTCGTATGCAGGAGTCACCGAAGAGATGACCGCAGCGCAAGGATACCAAACGATGCTCACCACTCATTTCCCATGATTCCAGACATATGGGACATGTCATGCCATCATCCTCGTCGTCTTCATTTGAGGATGGCTTGGCTACTGGCGTGCCCATCACTCTGCTGGACTCATTAGACAGACGCTTACGTTTCTTGGGCGGCGACGGAGAGTCAAGATTAATGATGCCATCATCTTGTTCCTCGGATCTACGGGATGTCGCAGGCTGCTCTGCATTTTCTTCTAAAACTGCAACTGCCTCCTGTTCAACAGCAGGCTGCTCGGGATGACCTATATTTGCTACCTCATTGTCTGCAAGCTCAGGCTCATGTGGGGCTTCGGGCTCATCTCCCGCTACTTGCTCATCGGCCACTTCTGGCTCATTGGCGGCTTCTGGCTCATCGGCCGCTTCTGGCTCATCGGCCGCTTCAAGCTCATCAAAATCCAAATCCAAATCATCATCCAAAGGGAGTACATCAATACTTCGCCGCTGCGCAATTGGTTCTATATCGTCTTGTTGTTCCTCAGGTTCTTCCTCGAGTACCTCTGCCAATTCGTTAAGATCAGGATTTTGAGTTGGTGGAATGCGCTGATATCTGCGCGAACGGTTTAGAAACACAGGCTGAAAATCCTGGCTGTCCGAATCCTGCTCAGCTGCATCCGAGTCACTGTCGCTCATGATTAGTATTTTTTTTAGCTTGTTTCGAGCTTGATGCTAGCCAGCAACGTTTAAATAAAAATTAAGTTATTATTTTTCTATGGGTTTAGCATTCTGTTCTGTTTGATTTATTGTGCGATTGTTGACCAATTGATATAGCGCGTTCAATTCACATACTTAAAGATGCGACATCTGGCAACTCCTGAAATCTGGCACCACCGGTATCGACTGAAATGAGTACATTCACAAAAGTATCGATATCATGCGAAACATTTCGACGCCGTAGACGCCATCCATTTTTAGTTTTGTACAGAGAAGTGCGTTTTCAATTGTTTATTGGCAATAAAGTACGAATAAAACGCCAAAAGCAAAACGTAATCATTGTGAACAAAATTTACTTTGAATTGTATAATACGGTCACGCTGCTTGAAACGACCTCCTTTGCCGGCAATTATATTTCGTATTCCGGCAAAGAATTTGCATCAGTATTAGTGACTGGATACAAATTGCGAATCCCCAGGCACACTGAGAAATATTTTCTAGAAATTTGTAGCCGCCAAAGCACGCAACAAACTGCCCACTGCCCGATAGTTTGGTAAGCGACAATTCGTGTACTTTTTTGAAGCGCAACGTAATTCGCTGACTAACCGATCTGTCCTTGAACTCGACAGACTTGGCTGCTGTCCATTTGAGTGAGAAATTTATACACACGCGAAGCAAAGTGAAAGCCGACGCCGCCAACGCGCCAATTTGACTTCAACACATATAGTAAATCATTCCTTTGCTGCTTCGCTAACAGGAAAATCTAGTAGCAATGGCTGAGGCAAAAACACCCGAAAAGATGCTGTCCGCTAAACCGCCGGTCTATCAAAATAGCCATAGTCCCAATGCTACGCTCCAGCTGCCGAGTCCCATCATCACGCGGCGCACACGCACGGCCTCGACGTAAGTCGCCCCATCCTTGCTCCCTCGCTCACTCTGCTTTTAGCCTAGCATAACCGACCTTCTCATCTGGCATTGATTTAATTGTCTGCTCCTCCTTCTCCTTTTTGCTTGCACAAACACGCGCGCGCACTCGAACAAAAACAAAACCAACAACAACAACAAAAACAGCTCAGCGCGTGCCATGGAAAATCCGATGGTGGCCGGCGTTGTGAAATCCTTTAGTCGCACTAAAGGACACGGCTTTATCACGCCGCATGATGGCGGCGAGGACGTTTTTTGCCATGTTTCCGAGTAAGTTCATAAAACACATTATTTTAAAAGTTTTCTACACGCAATTTAACACCTAAATGAACAAATTGTTTTTAAAATAGCATCGAAGGTGAATATGTGCCCATGCCTGGCGATGAGGTCAAATATCGCCTGTGCGCTATTCCGCCCAAATTTGAGAAACACCAGGCCGTGCACGTGCAGATAAGCAATTTGACGCCCGAAGTGCACCACAAGTGGGAGGAGCCCGTCTTTTGCGGCTCTCCCGCCAAATAGATACTCGCTTCTGTTATGGCCTTCCACAACAAATTTAATTAACTGGAGCACGCAGCAAAGGAAATCATCAAACAATGAAAAAAAAATATATTAAATATTAATGAACAGTTGGTAAACGAACGCCGATCAAGACAAACAAACACAATGAGATAAAAACAAAACAGCAAAGGAAAGCATACAAAACGACTTAATCAATCGTACGTCACACAGCCAACCAGCCAGCCAGTTTTAATTGAGTCTTTATTATTATTAAGCTAAGCAAAAAATATATTTAACTCGTGTCACAATTGTGTTAGACTTTTCTGAAAAGACCAGTTTGAAGATATGTAATGGATTCGTGTCGTAATCTGTAATATTGTTATCTAAGATTGACAGATTTTGATTTGGAGCCTGTAACAGTATATGGATACTTAATTTTCGATCATATTGAATTATTTAATTTGTAAACGCAAAGCAAAGCAATTGCCCGAATATCTTTATTACTAAAAAAATATATATTAAAGCTCAAACTTTCAATATTTGTGTTTTCTTTCTTGTTTGCATATGAAGCAAATGCTTTATCAGTGTGTTTAAAAACTTGTTTACATATATCTATGCATATAATTGTTTTTTCTGCATGTGGGTAAACATTTTGAAGAGTAAAAAAAATGGTAAATGTAAAACCGTTGTGAAATAAGCTTTGTGTGTGTGTGTGGGGGGGGGGGGGGGGGTTAACGACTATCGCTATCGATACCCACAATAGCTTTCGATACGTTCGATGTCTTGAGCGAATCGCTGCTCTAAATATGAAAAGTACTTGAGTTAAGCGAAACGCGAACGTCAACAAACCAGCAGCAGCCACATCGTCACACAATGATATAAAACGCAGAATTAAATTGGATTAAATAATTTTGAAGTTAGGTTCAGAAGATTAACAAAAAATTAAAAGTTTTATTTTGGAATCGCGTATTTAACATTAGACGCCTTTAACTGACGTGGACCTGCAGCTGTTGTTGTTTTTTCTTTGCTGCTGATTAAACGCACAGCTGAAGGTGAGGGCAATTCAAATAATGAGTTAAAACATGCTTAGCACATTTCATTGATTCACTTTTTGCAGACAACAACATGCCTGCTCGCCGACGGGGTCAAGCGCATGACGAGCAAAGGCTCGTCGAGTCCATGGCAGAGGGAGATACAGTGTCTTCACTCCAGCCTGATTTGCGAGGCGATAGACGCAATATAGCCATATTGTTGTTCCTCTACGTGTTACAAGGCATTCCTATTGGTCTGATTGCTGCTGTGCCTATGCTGCTGCAGAATCGCGGCGCCAGCTACAAGCAGCAGGCGGAATTCTCCTTCGCCTATTGGCCATTCAGTATCAAGCTGCTGTGGGCGCCCATTGTGGACTCGCTATACGTGCGCCGTTTCGGCCGCCGCAAATCGTGGCTGGTACCCGTGCAATATCTGTTGGGCGGTTTTATGCTGCTTCTGTCCGCGCACGTGGATCGCTGGCTAGGTGGCAATGACCTGGAACCGAATGTGCCACTGCTAACCCTCTTGTTTTTTGTGCTGAACTTCTTGGCCGCCACGCAAGATATTGCAGTCGATGGTTGGGCCCTGACCATGCTAAAGCGCTGCAATGTGGGCTACGCTTCCACCTGCAATAGTGTCGGCCAAACAGCTGGCTACTTCTTGGGTTATGTGGTGTTCATTGCACTCGAATCGAAGGACTTCTGCAACACATATTTGCGCTCTGTGCCAGGCGATGTGGGCATGATTACGCTGCCACGTTTTCTTTGGTTTTGGGGTATTACGTTCATTGTGGCAACGACGCTGGTGGCGATATTCAAACGAGAGAACGACGTTGAGGATGCTCACACCGATGCACGCTACAAGGAAGAGCACGAACTGAACATAAACGAAAGCTACAAGGTGCTTTGGGACATGGTTCGCAAGCGACCTGTACAAATTTTAGCTGGCATCCTGCTCACTGTAAAAGTAACATTTGCTGCTTCCGATGCGGTTACTTCATTGAAACTGATTGATGCCGGCGTGCCCAAGGAGAAATTGGCCCTGCTGGCTATTCCCGTGATTCCACTCCAACTTATCCTACCCATCCTAGTAGGCAAATATACCAACGGACCTCGTCCACTGGATGTGTACCTAAAGGCAATACCCTATCGTATATTGCTGGCGACTGTGGCAACGCTCATTGCCTACGCCACGCCCTATTTGATTTCCGGCGGCGAGGTACCTGTCTACTACTATGTGCTTCTTGTCGTTAGCTATGGCTGCTATCAGGTATTCCTGTACTCGATGTTTGTGGCTGCTATGGCATTCTTTGCCAAGATATCGGATCCCGCTGTTGGTGGCACCTACATGACATTCCTAAATACGTTATGCAATCTTGGTGGCAATTGGCCGAATACAGTGGTGCTTTGGCTGGTGGATGTGCTAACCGTAAAGCAGTGCACCACACAATCCGAAAATCTCTGCGAGGATAAGGAAGAGCAACAGGCAAGTGTGCTCCAGTGCAATCCACTTACAGCAGACTCGTTAATTTTTCTTTTTTTTTTCCAGGCTTGTTCATCAGCTAAAGGCAAGTGTGAGATCATCTTCGATGGCTACTACTTCGAGGCGGCTGTGTGTGTAATTTACGGCATCATTTGGCTGATGGTGGTACGCAAGTGGATAGTCCGCCTGCAGAATCTACCAACCAGTGCCTGGATGGTAGTGAAACCATCCGCATACAAACGTAGATCGCGGTAGCAATCAATCGTCTGATCCTCATTCTGCGCTACGCGCACAGTCATTGGTACAAGAAGCTATACATAGAAATCTAGGACTAGGAGTAGGACTAGAATAACTCTTCATTGTAGGTTAGGCGAATTGTATATTGTTTAGGAGCCACGTCCAACCCTCCGTATTGTTCTCTATAGCTTAATATTCCTCGTGGAAATAAAATCAAAATTAATGTCGAGCAGCAGATTGTGAATATATATATGTGGGCAACAAGAAAGGTTGTTCCAGGCTGCGAATAGAGATGTTGTTTTATTCGCGCCATTGAAGTGACGTTGGTTTTTCTACAAATTGTTGGCATCGTTGCCTGGGTTTTGAAATACAAAAAATACGAGGTTTATCTTATGCTTAATAGTACTTCCAGGAGTCAATGGATTCTTGATTCTTTTGTTTGCTCTTGCGCTCAATCAGACCCGCTAAATGCTCTGAACGCATGGACAGCGAATCAATCTTTTCCACCAGTTGCTGATACGGACTCAGTGGCTGTGTACCCATTACGACGTGGCCAAGTTTCGAATCGATCTTTGCATTGAGGCGAGCGTTACGTATCAAGTTGACGATCCAGCATTCTGCCTCGTTGGGCTTCATGTTCAGCTTGTCAGCAAGCATGCTGATGGTGATGCACTGATGGATGCGACAGAATGTTTCGAAGATCATCAGACGCGCATCCTCCACAAACTCGTTGAGGCAGGCGACAATGAAGAAGTCATTCAAAATGACTGTTTGGCACTCGTGCAACTTCAGGCGTGCACCCTCGAAGTCAAAGTTCACGTAGAGACACTCGAGGAACTCGGTGATGGGATCACGATACGTGTACGACTCCTGTTGTATGACCTTAATCAAATCCTTGAGTGCATTGCGACGAGTGCGATTGATGACCACGGCGGTGGCCAAGTAGCGCATAATGTGTGGGCACATTGTCTGTATAGCATTCAGATATAGTGGCTTATACAGGAACATCTCGATGATGAGGTCGCGGCCCTTTGGATGATTAAAGAAGACCAACACGGACCAGTGGATTAACCAGGTGCGCTGCTGCAGGGCCTGAATGGTCGAGAAATTGGCGCTGTCAATATAGTCACGCAGACGTGTCAAATCCTCCAATGCGGTATTCCAGTTGAGAGTGAGAATCTCAGCGGCCAGCTTGCCCCACAACACATTCAGGTAGTTCTACAAAGATGACAAATGAGAAACCATTCCAAAGTGCAAATGCCATTTACTTACCTTATCATTGGGCGACATGACAATAAGGCAAAAATACAAGTACGATGTCGATTCCTGATAGTTTCCGCACTCATACAAGTACTTGGCTAACTTGTAGGCACTCTCCAGGTGTTCCACCTTGAAATTGTAGTCCTTCTGCAGAGCATTCACAAAGGTCTTCGAGTCCTTCATGCTCTCGCCGTTCTTCAGAATGTCGGTGGCCTTCATGATGGGCGCCACCTCGTTTTGCAGCTGCTTCAATGTAGCCAACACCTCAGCCTTACGCTGCACAAGCTCTTCCGGCATCTCCTGGCTGAGATTGAGACGCTTACGTGTGTCCATGGTGTAATCAATCATGTTCGTCTTGTTTACCGTCTCCAGAATGTACTCCAGCAGCTCCTGTTGATTGTAGATCTAAGAAAAACAAACGAAACACCAAAATTATACATATTTGTAATGAATTAGGTATTTGATGACGGTGACACGAAGCAATGAATTTTTCTAACCTCCTTGCCGCATAAAAACTCCAGCAGTGGGAAAGTCAAATGTCTGTCCAGATATTGACAATTGATGCGTGTTAGATCAAATTGCGCCATGATTGCAACTGTATTTTCACTATTTTCACAACAAATTACTATTAATTTCTACTCGAAATCTGCACAAAAATACGCGTGCGAAAGACGCACAGTGCTGCCCTATGGCGAAAAGAAATGTTGTTTTTAAATTTTTAGCATGTATACACTGACAATAGGCAAATATTTCTGAAACATCGATACCCAGTGTGGCAAACGATATTTTCCAAATATATCGGTAAAGTGAATGATGCCATACCAGTCAGCTTTACAGCTCACCAAAATAAAAAGCTCCTTGAATTTTAGCTTGCAACACTTTAATATATTTAATACTTCACCATTTGATTTCATATATGTATATGTTTGTATATAGAAAGTGTATATTAATAGTGAATATATATATATATATATTTAAGGATTAATAATGGTATCTTGCCAAACGGTCATTAAATATACGGCTTTAAAAATACCCATATTTGTGTTAATACATATTGTAAATAGTTTATAGGTACTTTGCAATTAACGATCAGTTGTAGCTCAAAAAACAAACAACACCTACAAATGCAATTTGATATAAGCTGAGAAAACTGCAGAACTCTAAATATGTGTGCTCAGTGCCATTATTCGTAATTTTTGGATAATTGAGAGAATCAGCATACCAACTTTTGGCTAAATAAGTCTCGGAACATAAAGCGAGTAAGTATATCTATATGAAACACAAATACATATCTAATATGTGATATTATATGTTATTTTTTGTTTGTTGTTTTAATAACACGTTAACGGTTAATTTCTAGTTATTGTCCTTTGAATTTGGATATTTTTTAGACCCAAAATTTGGGAGTTTTATGGTTTTCGACACACTTTCTTTTGCACTCATAATTGACTCTTTCATTTCGTATCAAAGTCTTGGAGGGCTTCGCAACCACTGGACTGACCAGAAGCGCATTGTGGGCGTGGCGTCGCCAAAAAAATAAAACGATAATTAAAAGGTGTTTAATATGTAGTGTAAAAAACTGAAGTCTTTTTTAGAGTAAACTAAACCAAAATCGCGAAAATAAAAATCACAAATTGCAAATAGGTTCTCAAACTAAAAACCATACGAATTTTTCTATGCTAAGGACGACGCACGCACACAGACAGAAGACAGACACCCCGTATCACCATCCAGCATCAACATCATCAGGTACTTAGTATCTGGGTACTGTTGGATTAATGACACCTCCAGGTCCAGGCAAGCCGCTGGGTTCGCCCGTTAGGTAGGAATCCACTTGACGCGCCGCCTGACGACCCTCCGTAATGGCCCACACCACCAATGACTGGCCGCGCCGGCAATCTGTAAAGCAGGATCATTTTTAATGTGCCTATTTCCACGTAATCTCAATGATTTAAACTTACCGCCAGCAGCGAACACCTTGGGGTTGGAGGTACCATACTGTCCATTGCATGCTTTTATATTACCGCGAGGATCTAGCTCCAGACCCAGCTCGTTGGGAACCGTCTTTTCCGGTCCAAGGAAGCCCATGGCCAGCAGAATCAGATCAGCTGGGAAGTATTTCTCAGAGCCTGCCACCTCCTGCATACGCCATGCACCCGCCTCTGTCTTAGTCCACTCCACCTCGACAGTGTGAACTCCCTTAATATGGCCATTTTCACCCACAAACTCTTTGGTTGTGGTGCAGTATTGGCGAGGATCTTTGCCCCACTTGAGGCGCACCTCCTCATGGCCGTAGTCCACACGGAATACCTTTGGCCACTGTGGCCAGGGATTGTCCTCGGCACGCTTCGATGGTGGCTCTGGCAATATCTCGAATGTGGTAATGCTCTTGGCGCCCTGTCGCAATGAAGTTGCAATGCAATCGCAGCCAGTGTCGCCGCCACCAATTATAATGACATCTTTGCCCTCGGCTGAAATGATATCCTTTTTGCCACCCAGTTGCTTCTTCTGCTGCGCCTCGAGGAACTCCATGGCAAAGTGAATGCCCTGCAAATCGCGATTGGCCAAAGGTAAATCGCGGGGCCAAGTGGAGCCCGTGGTTAACAACACCGCATCATAGCTGGATATAGAAAATATGTTAATAACGATTTAAATAAAACTCCAAACAATATTGACTTACCTCTGCACCAACGTTTCTGCGCTAGTATCCTTGCCAATGTGCACATTGGTACGGAACTCAATACCCTCATCGGCCATGAGATCCACACGTCGCTTGACTACCGCCTTGGATAGCTTCATGGTTGGAATGCCATACTGCAGCAAACCCCCAACTCGATCGTTGCGCTCAAAGACCGTAACAAAGTGTCCAGCGCGGTTGAGCTGCTGAGCAGCTGCCAGGCCTGAGGGACCGGAGCCTACAATGGCCACACGTTTGCCGGTGCGCGTTTCTGGTATCTCGGGCTTAATCCATCCCTGCTCGAAGGCATGATCGATTATGGCGCACTCGATATTCTTGATTGTTACTGCTGGTTCCGAGATGCCCAAAACACAGGAGCCCTCGCAGGGAGCTGGGCAGACGCGACCCGTAAATTCTGGGAAATTGTTGGTCTGTAGCAGCTGTTGCAACGCCTCCTGCCATTCACCATGGAAGACCAGATCATTCCACTTGGGAATGATGTTGCCCAATGGACAGCCTGTAGAGTTCGACTGACAGAAGGGAACACCACATTCCATGCAACGGGCGGCCTGCATCTTCAAGTTCTTGCGCACATGTGGGAAATTGTAGACTTCATCCCAGTCCTTCTGGCGAGTGCCTGCATCACGATATGGAGCCGCCTCGCGTTTGTATTTGACAAAACCGTGCAGCTTGTCCAGCACACGATCAGCACGTTTCTGTTCCAGGGCCACATCCTGAATGGCTTCTTCGATGTCCTTGATGTGCGGTTCGTGTTTTCCGTTGCCATTCTCAACACCTGCCACCTTAGCGGGTTGCTGCTGTGTCACCTGCTCGGCCAAGTCCTTCAGAGCTTTCTGATATTCGTATGGGAAGACCTTCACGAATTTAGCTTGCTCTTGAGCCCAATTATCAAGCAGCTCCCTGGCTATCTTCGAGCCGGTCTTCTCAATGAAGTCAGCCAGAAGCTGCTTCACCAACGATACATCTTCGTCTAACTGCAACGGCAGCAACTCTACTGATTCTGGATTGACCTTGGGCTTGAAGGAGCCATCAATATCATAGACATAGGCAATGCCACCGGACATGCCCGCTGCGAAATTGCGTCCAGTCAAGCCAAGAATAACAACCAATCCACCAGTCATGTACTCGCAGCCGTGATCACCCACACCCTCAACGACAGCAGTCACGCCTGAATTGCGCACACAGAACCGCTCAGCAGCTATGCCACGGAAGTAGGCGTTGCCCTCGGTGGCGCCATAGAGGCACACATTACCCACAATCACATTCAGATGCGACTCAAACGATGCCGTGTCTGGTGGCATGATGACAATATTGCCACCACATAGACCCTTGCCCACATAATCGTTAGCATCGCCCTTTAAGGTCACGTTGACACCACGGGCCAAGAAGGCGCAGAAGCTCTGGCCAGCCGAGCCCTCGAGGAAGATGTCAATGCTCTTGCCAGCAGGCAGACCAGCCTCGCCATATTTGCAGGCAATGTGATAGCTCAAAGTAGAGCCAAACGCACGCTCTTCGTTGTGTATAGTCATGTTGATAGTGATGTTGTCCCGGCTACCATTAAAAATCTGCTGAGCCTGTTCGATTAACTTGTTGTCGGAACGCTTTTCCAATTGGAAATCCTGCTTCACAGAACCGCCGACAATGTTGGTGCCTGGTCGCAGCTCCAGAGCTGGCTGCAGGAGCAGTTTGAGATCCAAATTTCTTGCCTTGATGCCCCGATGGCTGGCCATGCGCAGCAAATCAGTGCGTCCAATTAGGTCCTGGAACTTGCGGATGCCCAGATTAGCCATGATTTGACGGATCTGGAACATGATGAGGAAATTGATTAAGAAACGGATAAAACGATATATAAGTGTCAGACTCACATCCTCAGCAAGCATGAAGAAGAAGTTGATTACGTGCTCAGGCTTGCCAGTGAATTTCTTGCGCAACACTGGATCCTGTGTGGCAATGCCCACGGGACAGGTATTCAAATGACACTTGCGCATCATGGTGCAGCCTAGAAAAAATATGGAAGATTAAGGAATATCACAGAGAGAGATATAATTCGCCTACCCATAACAATCAATGGAGCTGTGCTGAAGCCAAACTCATCAGCGCCAAGAAGAGCAGCAACGACCACATCGAAGCCCGTGCGCAATTGTCCATCAGCTTGAACGACGACCCTGCACATCCACAAGCGATCCATGGGAGGAGGAAGATATGACATAGAAAGGAATTCAATGTTAATTGGATACTCAAAATCGATATTAATGTAATGAGAAGAAATTACGAATGGAGCACAGCGCGGCGCGACGATCGTGCGAGCGAGCAAGTGAGTGGATGGCACAGATCGATGGTTCGGTTCGGTTCGGTTTGGATCAGATCGGATCAGTTCGGTTCGGATCATAATCAATATCTGTTCGGTATATATTTTGTCTGAATTGGACATGTGGCATGTGTGTGTAGATGAATTGTGTGTGAGCAATCAGGCTATATATACATATATATATCTCGATATATCCATTGATCTCATGATCATTGACTGAATTTTGAGTATGAAAGACAGCAGCATTAACGACATCATCGAGCTATATGCAATGTTATGTGTAGGTTTATATGTATGGATCACCTTCCTTTATCCAGCTTGCCTCACACACAGATCTGTGGATCAATCCGTTCGATCGTTTCTCTTTAAACTCAATTCTCAATCACTGTTTATCAACGAGCTCAATAATCTCAATACGTTTTCCAACGCTGTCATCTGGATAACCAGGCTCTTCTTCAGTAATATGTTTCTTTCATGATTAGTAACAAGTGGGGGTTGGGGAATTCACCCCAGGGGTCTGTTGGTCGAAAACTTACCTTGATCGTAGATTATTCAAAACAAGTACTTGATGCGTCTCTGCAATGCCAAGCTCCCAGGGCAAACCGGCATTCTTAATGCCCGTCCAGGAGCTGGCACCGGTGCCGCCATCATGGCCAGAAATTACAATATGCTCAGCTTTGCCCTTTAAACATGACATAATACAGATTAGAGGCTGTATTTATGATAGATCTCTTCAACTTACCTTAGCCACGCCAGAGGCAACCACACCTACTCCTACCTCGGAGACCAATTTGACGCTAATACGCGCATTGGGATTGGAGCACTTGAGATCGTAGATCAGCTCGGCCAGATCCTCAATAGAATAGATATCGTGATGTGGTGGTGGCGATATTAGACCCACACCAGGTACCGATTTTCGTGTCTTGGCAATGTCCTTTGTCACCTTGTAGCCGGGCAACTCACCGCCTTCACCTGGCTTGGCGCCTTGAGCCATCTTGATTTGCAGATCATCAGCATTGGCCAGATACGAGGCGGTCACACCAAAGCGACCAGAGGCCACTTGCTTGATAGCCGATCGACGACTATTGTTCGGATCTTGATCTAAAATAGATTAAATTCAAAATGTTAAGTTTACATTTAATAAAAGATTATCTATAAACTTACTCAGATAGCGATCCGAGTCTTCACCACCTTCGCCGGTGTTGCTCTTGCCTCCAATGCGATTCATGGTTATGGAGAGCGTTTGATGCGCCTCCAAAGAGATGCTGCCGAAGCTCATGGCGCCTGTGGCGAAGCTGTAGTAGAATAGTGCGTTAAATCGGAATAAAAATACTATAAGCAAGAGTTTACAAACCGCTTCACAATCTCGCTGGCTGGTTCCACTTCAGATATGTCAATCTTTTCACGATCAGTGACAAATTCCAGCTGTCCACGCAGCGCACAATTCTTCACACTCTCTAGCGTGGTCTTCTTAAAGGACTCGAAAGCGTTCTGATTCTTGTTGACGGCCGCCTCTTGCAGGCTACCAATGGAGGAAGGTTCGTTGATATGTGCCTCGCCACCATGACGCCAATGATATTGTCCCGGGTTGCGAAGAATATGTGTATCGGGTGATACCTTGCCGTAGGTCAATTGGAATCGCTCGAGACCCTCTTTGGCCAGAATCTCCAGGGTGACGCCACCAATTCGACTTTGAGTGCCACGGAAACACTTATCAATTAGTTCGTTGCCCAAGCCTACCGCCTCAAAAATCTGGGCGCTCTTGTACGACTGGAGAGTGCTGATGCCCATCTTGGCCATTACCTTAGCAATTCCAGTATCAATTGCCTGAGCGTAGGCGGCGTAGATCTGCTTGTCGGTGACATCTGCACTAATGACGCCATCATCCCGTAGCGCCTGGGCCAGTTCGAAGGCCAAATAGGGGCAGATAGCATCAGCGCCATAGCCGAGCAAGACACATACGTGGTGCACCTCCCGTGCCTCAGCTGTCTCCACAATTATGCCTACCTTCATGCGTTGTAATGTCTCGATCAGATGATGATGCAATGCACCCAGTGCGAGCAGAGAAGAAACCGCGACGCGTTCATTGGAACCAGCCGCACGATCGGAAATAACGATCAACTGATAGCCCGCCTGAGCAGCATTGGCACCCTCCCGGCAGATGCGCTCAATGCACTCCATGTAGCCCCGAGTTCCCTCGCTATACTGGAATGTAATGTCCAGGACCTTGGTCTTCCAGCCGCGGTGCGTGTTCCGCTTAAGTAGCTGGGTATCTGGAATGCTCAGTATGGGATTTGGTAGCCAAATGCGATGAACCTGCTGTGCCGATGGCTGCAGCAAGTTTGCCTCTGGTCCAATGGGACACTGCATGGACATTACCACCTTCTCACGGAATGGATCGATTGGCGGATTGGTCACCTGTGCGAAGAGCTGCTTGAAGTACTCATACGGAATGGGCTGAAAACCGGACAAACAAGCCAGTGGGGCATCGTTTCCCATAGATCCAAGTGCTTCCTTTCTGCAAAGCGATAAAGGAAGTTATTAGGCAATTCAACTAAGTTGTAAAGATAACCTACTTGTTCTTGAACATGGGTATCAACAGCATGTTGACCGTCTCCGTGGTGTAGCCAAAGAGAGAGAGACGCGGATCGAAAATGCCGCGCTGCGATGCTGGCGGCTTCGGTAGCTCCTCGATAGGCGTGCTCAGCACGTTCGCATTACGAATCTCATCCAGCGTAATCTGATAGACGGAAACAAGGTGCAACATGGATTAAACTAACTGTTTTTGGATAGCTGTGAAACAAGGACATGCGATGCAAACCAACGTAAAGCAACAAAATCTCTACAACGACTACGACTCGGCGCAAGATCCGACAACTCACCATCTGGTATTAGTCCACATCAGATATACATTTATATATATATCACATTGTGAGCATGATATAGAAATGGACAACAACAATTACAATTACAGAGAGTTACTTATATTAGCATTAACCAATTTTGCGTGTCGACTTGTTTAACTGTGCTTCGAGTGTCAGAGTGGGGGGAGTGCAACCAGGAATTTGGGTTATCGGGTATTGAGAAGTTAACTCACCTTTTGCTGCAACCACTCGGAGTGGGGACGCGACTTGGCAATGCGCGACTTGAGTTCAATATCCTGGATAAGCTTCTTCTCCTGGGTGTCCACCAGCAACATGCGACCTGGCTTGAGGCGACTCTTGAGCGTCACCTGCGACGGATCCACATCGTAGACACCCACCTCGCTGGCCATGACCAGCACATTCTCCTTAGTCACATAGAAGCGAGATGGACGCAGTCCATTACGATCCAGCACGGCACCAATGTAACGGCCATCGGTGAAGCTGATCAGAGCTGGGCCATCCCATGGCTCCATCACACAGGCAGCCCATTGATAGAAATCGCGCTTCTCCTGCGGCATCGTACGATCGTTCTGCCAGGCCTCCGGTACCATGGTCATCACGGACTCGGGCAATGAACGCTCACTAGCCATTGTAATGAACTCCAGGACACAATCGAATGAGCCAGAATCTGATAGATTAGGTTCAACCACGGGATATAGCTTCTTCAGCTGATCCCCGAACAACTCTGATTGCATGACACCCTCGCGAGCCTTCATCAGATTGACATTTCCGCGCAGCGTGTTAATCTCACCATTGTGCGCCAAAACACGCAGCGGATGAGCACGCTCCCAGCTAGGGAACGTGTTAGTGGAGAAGCGCGTGTGCACCAGGGCCATATAGGTTTCAAACTCGGGATCTTTCAGATCCGTATAGTATTCCCACAACTGATCCGAGGTGAAGAGACCCTTGTATACCACAGTGCGATCCGACAAGGAGCAGATGTAGAAACGCCTGCCCTGTTTGGCCAGCTCATGGCTAGCCCGCTTGCGCAGCACAAACACCTGACGCTCAAAGGACTTCTCGTCCAAACCTTCAGGTCGGGCGACGAACACCTGACGCGACAACGGCTCCGACTTCTGTGCAACAACGCCAATAGCCTGCTGATTGGTTGGCACGGTACGCCATGCGAGCACCGACAAACCCAGACTCTCGGCAAGCTCATTGAACTCAGCTTCCGCGGAGGCATGCTGGGCCTCGTCCAAGTAGAAGATGCCCGTGGCATAATTGCCAAGCTCAGGCAAGTTTACGCCCTTTTCAGCACTGCAAAGAAATCAAAATAGAATTAGTTAGCATAGATACATTTACTCTACACTATATTGGGTAATTTTAGCTTAAACGTTTTTATTGTTTATTTTCGAATTTCCCAAGCTTTTCTCACAGTGTACGTTAAACCCTTGGAGAGCTATTAAAAATTGCACGGGGTTTCATTGACAATCGCATAAAAATGCTTGTCTAGTCCGCTTGGATCAGCTGCCATTCATTTATCACCATTCATCATGCATTTCGCTTCAATTACGTCAAAATGACGAAACATCTGACGCCTTATCAGCAGCAAGCACAGCGTCGTCTGTGGTCGTCAGTTTGCCATTTAAAACGCGCATTAAAATATACAAAACAACGAGTTTAGAGAACTCTGGCTCGCTGATTATACAATTTCGCGTAACATGTGTTTATGTGGCTGACCCAAAACATTTCCTGAAACTTATTGCTCATGCACCCAATCCACAATCTGATGCACTCTTCTTCTCTCATTCAATATCCATATTTATAGTCCACATCTTGCTCTATATTTCAGTCAACAACTGTTTTCCTCTCTTTCTTCAATTCCATCCATTTCTCTCAATCTCTCTCTCTCTCTTTCTTCATTTCTATCCCTTTCTCTCTCTCTCTCTTTGACAAACACTCGGCACGTGCGTGATTAGCACAAATTTAAATTCATTTTCAGTATATTTCAGGGGTCTTAGAATAAAACGTTTTGTTATAATCAGGTGCCGAGGTCTAGGTGTTAATTAAACATTGTTTATAGCCAAATATACAGTATTTAATAATATGAATTATAAGTGAGCTATTATTATTATGAGTAAATTAAAGTGAATCACAGGGTATTATCAGCCTAAATTTAATTACTGTATTTAAGTATTATAAAATACAGGCGCGTTCGGCGAATGCTTCCAAAATCGAGTTCAAGCTACAAATTTCAAAAGTGAGTAAGAATTAATCTAAGATTAAATTCTGATACTTTTAAATATAATTCTTTGACCCATAATTGAAGCGGACTGCAACATTTGAAAATTCGTATCATATTATATGTTATTGGCATAGCCAGTAAACAAATTATAAGACTTCAGACTGAACTTAATAATTTCGAAAGATTTCAATAGATTCAGTATATAAAATATATACTGACGAGAAAATATACAAGACAAAAACATATTTAGCATTAAAATAAGATGTGAAAAAAATGGCACATTCCAAAATATTCCACAAATTTCTATTCACATATTTTTGTTGTTTGTTTGATGTTTATTGCCCTCGGGTATATTCTATATTTATATCTCGCTGCATACGGATTTCAAATTCTTTTTACAAAAACATTTGTGAAGCAATTATAATATTTTTTTAGCTTTTTTATCTTAGCTAAATTAGAATCACTTTCGTTTATTATAATTGTAAATCTTTTTTAAAGTGTTTAGAAATCCCCTATATGAAGACTTTATAATATGTAAATATAACATTAAGAAGGAGAAAAAAGCACCTTGTTATTTTCATGTGTCATATTTGGCAAGCCTAGTCATATATTTCATTTGTTTTACTTCGTATTGCGCTGTTAATGAATATAATGGAATAATTTCTGCTAAAGCTATTACGTGTAAATTGCGCACAAAAAAAATAAAAATAAATAAATAAAAATAATAAACAACCTATTGAAATCCCCTTGAATAGCTACAATACATATCCGAAAATTATCTGAATTATTAAATAATAGATAAGTTAAGTGTGACGAGCTCGTATCGAGCAAACAAATTCATTTACATGGAAATCAAAGAAAGCCGATTTTTGCAACAAAAATAAAATGATTTCTAGATTCTGTTACATGGGAAGGAGTATTTCATTATAGCAAACTATTTTTGACGCGCTCGCCTGATGTTCAACTGTTTTTATTATTTTTATTTGTGGGTCGAGACCGAGCCAATGAAGCATATACGTATACGTATAGTATATACATTTGTAAAATAACAAAATAGCATGTAGAACATTTCTAGACAAGGTAACAGCGCACACTGAATGCCCTCAAATATTTATATATACATATTTCAATTAAAAAATTAGATCACGTGAAATGCTTAAAAAAAGATATCAAGCTATCTACAATTTCTGCAAAATTAAATAACTAGTTTTTTTTTTTTATACAAATAATCATTAAATATTTTATAGCTATTTATATCACAAAAGTAATTAAAAAGAATTTTTTGTGCATTAGATTAGATTACTGACGTCAAGTTCAACAGGGACTGCGAGAAAGAGAGAGAGAGAGAGTGAGCCAGAGAGAGGGAGAGATAGAAAGAGAGAGAGAGAGAGAGTGAGCCAGAGAGAGGGAGAGATAGAAAGAGAGAGAGAGAGAGTGAGCCAGAGAGAGGGAGAGATAGAAAGAGAGAGAGAGAGAGTATGTATATATGCAGCATATTTGTTTGCAAAAGCTCCGTTAGCTGTTATGCTGTCAACTGCAAGTAGAGCATACAGAAGCTGATAGCTTTGATTTTTTATTTTATTTATTTATTTTTTTGTATTTCGCGCACGAGATCGCAGCGATATCGCCGTCATCGTCAACAACGTTTAAGAAATACATCAATAGCAGCCGGCAAATAGCTGTAAAGCTGCCAAGTACATGTACCCCCATGACTTCGCCCCAACCCAGCAACCATGTAAACTTACAGAGCCTTGACATAGAGTCCGTGAGGAATGGAAGCCAATACACCAGCGCCATCGCCGGTGTCATTGTCACAGGCGCAGGCGCCGCGATGATTCATCCGTTCTGACAAGGTCTGGGCATCACGAAGAATCTACACATAGGGGAAAAACAAATAAGAATTATGCTAAAATTACTTAAAAGACGAAAACTGTATTACCTTGTGAGAGCGTTTGCCATCGATGGCCACAATGAATCCCACGCCGCATGCCTCATGCTCGTTCTGGGGATCGTAAAGTCCCTGTTTACCAGGTGCCTCCCATGGCATCTGCTTCGGCTGCTGCTCTGCAACATGTTCTTCTGCCTGAGCTGGACTCAAATTCGAATCATTCGATGCACTGCTCACAAAACGTTCGTTATCGATATTAATATCGTTTTCAAAGTTATCGGTATTGTTGCCGCTTTCAACACTTGTTGCACATTCAAATTCGCAATTGTCAGTGGTTATTGGTGCCATTATACGTTGTTACCGTTGCACTTGCCTAAATTGTTTTTCGCTTTGCGTTGCTCTTCGATAAATAATATGCAAATTGCTTTTGGTTGACTTTTGTATTATTGTTTTTCAATTTTGTTTTTACTTTTCAGCTGCACTTGGTTATAACTGTTTATTTGGCACAGAAAACGTGATTGTATTTGCTGTAAAAGAATAAAAATAAATTATTTATTTCAATTTAATTGACACATTTTTGCACTACAATTTTGATTTCGCACTGATTCTGCATGCCTCACTACACAAACAAAAATACAAACACACACACACACACACGTTCGCGCATACATATATTTTTGTGCTTGCCTCAACTTTTTTATTACACACAAGCGCTTATTTGGGGGCACACGCGACACTGACGGCTGCTCACAAGCGACTGAGTGCCGACTGCGAAACACACCGACGTCTAACCTCCAACAGCGTATGCCTGCTGAGTGGAAGCAGCGACAGGAGCAGCGCAGCAGCAGAGATCATTCGTTGTGTGGCACTCAAATTCTCAATCGTTATAGATCAACAAGCCAACCCTTTTCAATAGTTTTTCATATATACATATGTATGTATTTGTACATCTTAGAGGCGCTCACATTGAGTTATATTGTATTGTATATGTACATATAAGATTTTTTCTGCTCTGCTGGGTAAAGAAAATCTACATTGAACAGCTCTCTCTCTCTCTCTCAGCAAGGAAGTAGGTTCGAGTGAACGCCTGTTCAACGAAAGCAGCGCAACTATAGGTATCTTACTTTCTGACTCTATCGCTCTCTCTATCTTTCTTCCAACCCTAGCCAACTCTCACAAATCCTTTTTAATAGTTTTCGCATATCTTTATTTTCGCATTCTGCATTTCTTTCTGCTCAAGCCAGGGATTTTGATGCTGCGTAAAATAAATATTCAGTTGAGTCAATATTATTGAGTAGAAAGCGAGAAAAGGTTAATGAATTTATCAAACGTTCATTTTCTTAAAGTTATTAACTTGTGATATATTTATAATTTTTAATATTTTTTACTATTTATATTATTTTATTTATATATATATTATAAATGTATATATATTTATATATGTATATATATTTATATTTATTGATCGGTTACAGTCCATGTTCTTTACGAGCGCAACCGGTACATTTAAATTTTAAATTTCCATATGCGCTTTAATTATAAATAAATGCTGTGCTCAAACAAGAAAAACAGCCACAACAAAACAACAAAAACGACAACAACAAAGCCAAATACAGACGTAAGCGGCAATAACAACAATGTATAATTCATAATTTAGGGATGAAAGTTTCAAATACAAATAACACAAAACACATTAAAAATAATGTTAATTATTATTAAATTTCATTGTTTCATGTTTGCTTTTTTTCTGTCAAGGAACATTTATCAAATTATGTATTTGATATATTGAAAAGTTCTTACAGCAGCAGCAGAAGACATTCAAATATTAATACGTATTGTATTTCGTTAAATTTCTCATTTCGAAGATAATTTCGCATGATGAGTTTATCAACCTCAACTTCAAAATTTAGGTATATCATCAATGTTCAATTTTGAATGAATTTGCAAGCAGGTCTATATAGAATAGAATTATCTATTTTTAACAAAATGCAAATTTGTTTGTCACAGCAATGAGCAAAAAAAAAAAAAAAAAAAACAATAAAAACGCCACAACAAAATCGCACAAAAATTTTCCATGACACGCGCCCAATGAAAGACGGACAGATAGAAACAGTGAGAGATAGAGAGAGAATAGAAATTATCTATGGCTCGTGAATAATTTTGGTATCGTTGAAGCTATCTTTGTTAATGAATGCTGCACAAATTAATCAATCAATGCCGATAAAACTACAGATCAGTGATCCAATAAAAACACACGTGTATTATCAGGCAATCTGTTGGTTTCCCATAAATTAGTAAGTCATGTATATATGTATGTATACACAAATATTCATATATTGTAAATTGGCCAAAGTCCCAGACCAGCCAGCCAGCCGACCGGCCGGTAAGAGAGCGATTGAGCTTATCTGCCAATGCAATACGTCACGCTGCGACGTCGTCGTCGGCGGAACGTAAGACGTATGACACATTTTGTGAAATACACACGCACTAAACTCTCTCTCCCTTCATACTCTTCGTAGACTTTGCTCGTAGCGCGCGACGAGAGCGGGAAGCTACGACTATAAACAGAATGAGATTGTTTTTTTCGGCAGTCGAAAAAAAAACAGCAAAATTAGAACAATTTTTAAGCGATAATCTTCGTGTGCGAATGTTGTTATTGGGGGTCTGCGATTAGTATCAGGTGTCTAACATGTGGCTGGCGAATGTCTGCGGCTGTGGAGTCAGAACCGAGGCTTATACTCTGTAGAGCTAATCAGTCATATAAGGGGTATATAGGAGGTCTGGATATACTTCTAGCATGCAGTCTACGCTCTTCCATCTCTTATTTTGAACAGAATACAGGGCATCTGATAGTGGAACCCTAAGCAAATTATAATAATATTTGCTGCATACTTTATGTGCTTTGTCATACCTATGCAGCAGACCCTCCCATTCCAGAGATAAGACCCATTTGATACACTCGTTCGACGGGTTTCTTGGCACCCTGAACTTTTTCATAAAGTGCGCAATAAGCGATATACGAATTCAGCTGAGATGTATTGATTTCATCGCAGACTATTGAAAAGCTGCTCGATTTAGCCACATGATAGTAGAGTTCGGAATCTGTATTTAGGCTAAAAATAAAAACTAAAAACTCTTTTTATGAATGGATGTTTAATGGAATTGCTAACTTTGATAAGATTTCCAGAGGAGTGCATTTAGACGTGATGTAGGTCGGACCCGAGTCCAAAAAAAAAGAAAAAAAAAAAAACTGCAAAAACAATGGAAAAGTTTAAAGAGACAATAAAAGTTTATAATCAGAGGAAATTTATGATTACTTCACGAGTAGTACACCATTGTTATGCTATCTTTATAACTAGAGGTGTGTTAATATCTGTAATATCTTCAACATTTTTCTTTGCTACTGAAGATTGTCTGTCTTACATAACTTTGACCTATGTTCTATTTCAAAATTTTAGGAACTGTCTTTTGTGTGAAGAGATATTTATTAAAACATATTTAATGTAAAGAATAGGTCTCTTAAGATTTATTTTCAAGTTCTGATATACTTATAAAAAGTTAAAGAGAGATATTGTCTTAAAAAATAATGAAATATTTGCATCTGGCATAGAGTAATTATATGACATAACCAAAAAGAGATAAAAAATGTGACTAGAGGTGGGAAAGATGTGCCAACCAGTCCAGTGCGTCGGTTCAAAGTCCCACCCAGCCAGCCAGCCGTGTGTAAATGCCTCTATATATAGTCTAATTTTATACACACACATACACACTTATATATCTAGCCTATGATATATTTATAATGTAAACAAACAGTGCGATTACGACGAATGCAACAAGTTTCAATAACCCCCCAGCGAATAAATGTTAAACAATCAAAAACGCAAACAAGAATAAATATCGTTTGCGATAAACAAAAACAGTCTGAAATTATATGACTGCGGAATGTTGCGTGTCCACTAAATCGGATAGGGTTTCGTGTTGCGTATAGTAAAAATAGACGACAATATTTTTGCGGCGAAATGTGCCAGAAAATATTGTTGATATAAAATATCCTACATCTTAACTAATTTAAATACCCAAAATAGAATATTACTGATTTTCTAATTGGGTTTGATCACAAAAAAGATTCCTTGCTACTGAAGATTATCTATGTTACATAAATTTGGCCTTTGTTCTCTTTAAAAAAATTTAGGAACTGTCTTTTGTGTGAAGAGATATTTATTAAACATAATTAAATGTCGTAAATTTACATTTTAGAATCAAATATCGTAAATCTAAAACTAACTTTATACTGATTTCCTGAGTTTACGATATATAGTTAGTAAATTAGCTTTATCTGTCTTGATCGTGCTACTGTTAACGTCTTATCGTTCGGGTTTTCAAGCATTCGCTAGCTTTATTGGCATACTATAGATACTATGTATATAACCGTTAAAGGTTCTATATTATAGATGAGTGTACGTGCACCGGCTGTGCAAACAGCTATAGCAGAGATAGTGCCAATTAAGCGTAAAATCCACAAGATTTTAATAATAGTAACAATTTGTGTTCATTATCGAGATATTGCGCTCGCCTCCCCTATTTAATTAGCCAATGGATTGTATATCCAATAGAGAAAGCAAACCTTTTTCTGTTCGCTTCTCTCTTTTTTTGCTTCTATAAAACGACTTACGCTTCGGACGATTTTTTATTGCGCTTTACAATTACCTTGAGTAAATAACAAAAGCTATTTTTTTCTGTTTTCTGTTTGCTTGTAACTAAATATTTCGATCGGGCATATGCAGTTGTCTAGCATTCACGACGGGTCTAGGGGCTAGGGTTTCTGTAACTATATTTGAAGTCTATATATAATATAGTAGTTAGTGTTATGCTAATGGAATGCTGGACAGGGCACGATCTGAGCTCTATTATAAAGTGTTAAGTGGAGAGCATAGACAATTCTGGTTCATTCCATAGTTCCCCTTTATATTATTACTACATTTTTTTTCAGTGCATGCCAGTAATATCTTAACAGACTGATTTGGTAGCTAGTTCGGCAGATGATCTTTAAATAGTTTTGTTCCTCCTATTTCTTTCAGTGTATGCATGTTCGATATTAACAGAACACTTTTGTAGCCAGTTCTCTACCCACTCGCATCGCATTTGTCCAGATAATATAACATGCTATGTCTATTTATAGCCGCTTCGACCTAGGTGCGGCTCCACCCCGATCCGGTGCGGCCATCGCATCAATTAGGCAATGGCTGGAATGACTGCACTTGCACAGTCTAATAAACAAACGACGCATTTCCATTCCAGGGCGCTGGCCAATGCTAAAGCTAAGTCAACAGCTATTGGAATAGGTTTTCCGAGACCTTTAATGCCGGGGCCTCACCTATAGCTTATGTAATCTGACCCCAAAGCCAGGCTATTATTGGGGGACAGTAACTCGGAATACTAAGTTATCTAAGTTATCATTATGAGTGGACCTTGAATAAGTTTACCTAGCCCTTCTTATGTCAGAACCTCACGCAGGCCTTAAGCTCTATGGTACGTTATCAATGTGAGAGGATAATTGAAATTTCCTTAGAATAGGGAGCCTAATTCTCTTCTGTTTGGGCCTGGCCCATTGTATAAAGCTTTTTATTTAATACACTGAAATGGGGGATTTCTGTGTTACGTTAGGCTTTATGCCAGCAATTTACTATTGAATTTGATTTTCCTAGAACTTCTATATAGTTCTATAGCCAAACAACACAGATCCATTGTTTTGCTTGCTGACGTCACTTAATGTCAACTTCTTTGCATGCAATTCAAAGGGGTCGAAGCGTGTTGGCTTATCAGTGCGTGGTCGCTGTAATCCTAGTAAAAGCAAATCGGTCAGGCGCTTCGCCCATGGTTATACAATATCAGTGTGCAGTGCCTTGGACAAGCTGCTGACGCATTTTAAGGCAGTCAAGAATATATGAATGTATATAGAATGTATGCCACATATAAATCAAAGGGCATTAAGTGCAACGTAAAATTCAATTAAGGAAATTGGCGTCAGCAAATGCAGCTCAATCAAGTATAACAATCGTACATAATAACAATTTGTTATCTTAAGTATTTACTGTTGTTGTTTTGGTTATTGTTATTATTATTATTGTTGTTGCTGTTGCTATTGTTGCAGCTACTTGGCATACCTTTGGCAGATGCCCTGTTTACGACGCAATTGGAGCAGAATTTTATCACGTTTATTCCCGGTTGGCTAGGGATGAGGTAGGGCGTGCGGTTAAAACGGCGCCTAGCGACTAACCACACACACAGAATGTATCCAATTTCTCTCTGTCTCAATTCGCTAGTCAATCAAGACTTGTTAGTGAATTACTTGAAAATAAATACTAATTGAAATGGAAATGAAATTGTTTTCGTTTAGATGCGACACACCTGTTAGAAAGAATTCTGCTCAGACAACAGTAATTTAATGGAATTTTATTAGAGAATTGAGAATTGTATTAGAAAGCTGAAATGATTGATTCTTAAAAAATACCATTAGATACCTATATATGTACATACATATCTATACAATAGCATATAAATGTAACATACAGTAAAGCTTGCGTAAAAAGGATTTACCTTCAGACTTGAGACTTCTAAGAATTTTATTTCTTTTTTATAATTTCTTTGGATTTATTTTAAGTAATTTATAATACTCTTACTAAGAATTTATAAATGAGTTTGCTCTAACAAGGTTTTACTGTACATATATTTTATATATTAGCAAAAAAAATGTTCTTCTGACATAAATTTGCCTGAACCGCGAATCTGCTTGGCATTCTATTAGCTCATTATTTACTCAGTACTGCAAATTCTTTTTCGATGTATTTATAAACTATCATCTCGCTTTGAATTTCGTTCAACTACTTTTGCACATCCATAATTCTATAGATTTCAATTCAAACCAGTTTATCTTATAACCGGTTTTAAATGTTTGGCCGTGAATACCCTTTACGGCTCTATAACAAGCGCTGTGGACTACCAATTAGGGCATTTGCTCAAGTCTCACAGATAAAAAACAGTTAAATGGCTTTAATGCCATTGCCTAAGAGGCAACATACACACACTCATACACAAACGCACACATAGTAAAACAAAGACATCATTGTTATCCTTAGAATTGAAGTGCACTGGAAAATCCTTTAACAGCGTGAAAAGAACTAGACAAATACAACAAGCTAAGTGTTTGCAGCTGATTATGTAAGCTTAGGTAAAGAACGAAAAAAAAACGCTGGAAAAGTGCGAGAGATGCTGTGAAACACAACACAGCACAAGCAAGGCAGAGAGAGAGAGAGAGAGAGAAAGCGAGAGGCAAAGAAATATATACATGTATTTATGGTATGCACATCATACATACATACAAGCTATGTGCACTTGTTTATATAAAAGATAAATGTCAAAGGGCTTGATGGTACTAGTGACGTAGAAAGGTATTGGCAAAGCTTCAATGCACACATCCTCATATATACGAACATACGCACACACTTGCGCACAGGCGACATGTTGACGCCTACGTCACGTACGCAGAACGCTGTCGATGTCGCAGTCGCAGTCGACGTCGACGCTGTGGGAGGCTGCTCAAAGGCATGAAAAAACAAATTAAATTGAGAGAGACGTGCACAGGGGAATGTCAAAATATTTGACGAAGGATACGCACAAGCATACATACACACACACACAATCATCTAATACTGATGAATGTGAGCATATATGTATTTGTATGTATGCCTGTCCATTATGGTTGCTGGGCACACATTAAATGCCAAGCGCCCCCAATTGATACTCGACAGCAACAACAACAACGAACACAACGACCAACGCGCAGAGCAGTAGCGGCGACAGCAGAGTCAAAATCACTGCCATGGCCGCGAAGCGTCGCAATTGCAGAGCTAACCTTACACTGACCTTGAAGCGGAGCAGTAGAGCAGGCCTGGCCTGCCTGTCTACTCTGGAACAGCTTTGGCGCGCACATGGTAAGATAGCGAAACGAGCTGTAGTTATCGTCGTCGTCGTCGCAGTTGTCGACGCGTCGCGTGCAAAGAATCCCAGAAAGCAGAAAAAAGAACAAAAATAGTAAAGCGAAACGTATAACACGACTCTGAGCAGCATAACATTGTTAATACATACAGAAGCCGAAGGCATACACACAATCACACGCACACGAATAGAACAATCAACTTTAGTTAACCAACGACAAGGGCCGTGTACTTGTGGCAGGACGGGGGCAAAGAGAACACTTTGCTTGCTCTCACTAAACCGGCCATAAATAGAGTACCAATAAGTGATCACTTAAAGTCATATAATAGACACAAATAGCTAGCTATGTATATTAAAAATAGGTGGCTGTTTCCACAGAAATTTATTTTAAGCGTATCTAATTGTATGCACTGCACTGTCAGCTGTAGGCGGATCCACTTCATTCTACTTCATTCTCTCCCCAGTTTTCTTCTTTCGCTCCGGCTTGTATACACATTCGTATGCAAGTATATGTATGTGTGTTTGCGCTTCTATGTGAAGTTTATCGATTTTTGCAAACGCATATTCGCTTTGCAGGAAATATGTAATTATGGGGGTGACCAAACTCAAATGCACATTTGATTGTTATTCAATAAGATACTCATTTATAAATTCACTTTTCTTTTTTATTTTATTAAACTAAACATGTATTGAATTTTTACTTTTCCGTCACACTCTGTTTTGTAGATTGCTGATTGGTGATTAACTGTTTTCACATTGGGCACAAAATGAAGAACTTTTTCAGTATATACGTTTGATTTTATCACTTCGATTTACTTTTATTACACCAACGTCCGATGGATTCAGAATGCGACTGATTCCTTCAAAAGACCGAAAGAGAATGAACGAGAGCCTAGGACGAAAGTCGCCTGCTCGTGCAATGAAAAAAGTGAGAGGAGTACGAAAGAGTGAGAGCGAAACTCAAACTGAGAGCTTTTGTGGTCTCGCAGATGTTGCGTATGAATTGACGGACGCAATTCCCAGATAACTATTCTAAGCGGAGATTTACATTGCATATGAAATGTTTGGTGCCTAAAAGCATATTTTATAGAAATAATAATAATATAAAGCTTAATTTTACCTTTATTTATGCTACATAATTTTGTAATATAATTCCGTTAGAATAATAATATAGCTCAACCCAAGCTGGCTGATATAAGAAACTATCGCTTGTGGCACATATCGAAATTAGTGAAATGATGTGGTAGCACTTGCTGTTTTAACAAGCTGGTCACACTCATAGTCGCCGGCAGTCACTTGTCAACTTAGAATAATATTCAATTCAGAAATTTCCAGAATAAGAATAAAACTGACGTAAATAAATATTAACAAAGTTACCATTTATAAAACAGAACAGAAAACAATGTCCACCGAAGAAGCGCAGTTTGATAACATATTGCTAGCCTTAGCAGAGAAACATAGAGGTGGAGTGCCCGAAGTAAGTTTTCACTCTGGAACTGGAAGCATGGCACTAAAAAGCATGGAAATGTTTGCGAATCCTTTGTTAAGACTAATATAAATTTAGCAAGTTGATTAAAAAGAATATCCAAGGCTTTTTGATCATATATATAATGCAAACATGTCATATGCCTTCGTGCCGGCGAACAACAGTGAGAAATAAGTTTGAACCCACGTTTTTTCCATGCTTTTTGTAGTTTCTGCATACATTGGCTAGCTTCTTGCGTCGAAAGACAGATTTCTATACAGGCGCCAAGCAGGATGAGTGGGAGAAAATGCTGCTGGATGTGTTTCGCAAGGAGTCCAAACTGGCCATGGCTGCGCACGAGGAGAAAATCAAAGCACGCCAAGCTACACAGCGTCTAAAAGAAGAAAAGGAGCGCGCAGAGCGTGAAGCGCGTCAAAAGGAAATGGATGATAACAAAATTTGTGACATAACTGATGAAGAGGCCGCTGCCATTATTAAGGAAGAGGAGAACAAGTTAGTTGAGTTTTTGTATTATTAGGGAATAATCAATTAAACGTGCTCTGTTCTCTTCTAGAAAACGTCAGCAACTGTTGGATAACGCAGCCGGTGACTCGGCGCGTGTGACTGCAATCAATGAGGAAGTTTCCAAACCCATTGAAAAGGCAGAGGATGATAGCGAAAAAGATGAGGTGGGCAAATTAATGCCAAATTCTGGCAACGGCTGCACTCTGGACAAATACATGTGGACGCAAACACTGCAGGAAGTAGAGGTGAGTTAAGGGTTTCTTAATTTTATAAAATAAAGTAGTCTGGAGGGTTTAAATATCTTTGATGTTAAATAGTCTCTCCCCACGTGATGCATATGAATCCTTTTTATTAGTAAAAAAAAAAAAATGATATATTGTTGGCCTAAACCTATGTTATTGCTATTGACTATTTATATTCCTACCAGAATTGATATTAAATGCGTGTAACGTCAGGAAGCCATCGTCATATTATAGAACTCTGATCAAATGATTTCCTTGATAATGAAATGTTCGATTTTTTCCTTTAAAATGTCTACTTATAAGCCTAATACTCTTTTAAAGTCTAGCTTAAATGTTTTTCATTTTAAAGAACAGCCTAATATAGATAATCTTTGTTTTAGTGTTCAGTAGATTTTATATAGAGAAAGTTGTTTTTTACGCCTTCACCAGGTGTTGTTGTTAATCCATGTTTGTTGTTGCTAAGGCATACGTTGTTCTTGATCCATGATTGTTTTTATTAAGTTGTTGCTAAGGTGATCAGCGAATGTGTTTACGTGCGTAGGAGCAGGTGCTGCTTAACACTTCAGCAGCGCTCAGTTATTGAACTCCCTCTTGCTGTAGAGGCATATGACTCATATGTAGACGAGAAGCGCAGAATATGCTGACCTCTCTTGAGTTACTGACTCATAGACCCACTAGCAATTCCCAATAAATTGTTGGTCTTACAATTTTAATTCTGTTTATTTTGACATATCACAGGGCTAAAAAACTTAATTGTTTAATTGAAAAATACATTTGCTTCTCTGAATAGACATTAAAGAACTAATCATATTTTTCATGTATCAACACACATATCATATATGTATCTATATATATATATATATATATGTTGGTGTATTTGCTATTCGGCATTCACTTCAGTATGGGTCGGTCCATTGTCCAGGTCATTGCTGTGATACAGTTGGTTGATCCACTAATTTAACGCTAATTAATTATAATTGTAAGTTCGCTTAATACTAGTATGACGCAGGCCATACAAAAATTTCGCTTCTCAGAACAAGTGTGTAATAAATAACTTAAGCAACTAGCACAAAAAGACGATGACAACGCATATAACAATAATAATAATTGACACGGAAGTACAATAAATAATAAACTAAGAAGCCACGATATATTTATACATATATGTATATATGTATGGGACGTGGTTCCGCCCCTCCGAACTCTAAATATCATACGCAATTGCGTTAGCTCTTGGGCATATCACGAGCGCGCACTGCAAATACAGAAAATACATTAGCTGAGCCAATCCAGATGAGACTGAGTTGAGTATATCGAGCCAACTTACTCTCGAGTGCATAGACCATGCCCATGATGAGCAGCATGAAGATAGTGCTCATGCTGACAATGAGAACCGTCACCTGTCGTCCGCGATCGCAGAGGCCACGCTTGGGCTTCTTGGCGCCACCAGGTTCGCCATTCACCATGGTGAAGTGCATGGAACTGGCTATGGAGACGGTGTCCAGGTCTTTGGTGCGTATGTACTGCAGATTGGGATCAGCATCGATGGGTATGACTGCATCCTTGGCGTGGCTGGCCAATGTCAGATTCGCATTATAATTGGCCGACGAGGAGCTGTGAGCATGCACACTAGGCAGCTGCTCTGACAGCAGCATCTTGTGCTGCCGCTCCTGTTTCTTGTGTATCTCAGCAAATCGTTCCAGATTCGCGGCCGTCAGCAGCAACGAGCCGGAAGCGGCGCTCTGTGTGGGTGAAATTTCCAAATGAGTTATAAAGCAACGACGAGGATGTTCGATGTGTTTGTGAGTTTTATTCAGCTCAGCTTACTCACCCGTGTGCTGTTGTTGCTGTCGCTGGAGCCCTGTGAAGAGCGTGATCCGCGCTTGGCTGCCGCCAAGACAGCTGCCGCAGCCGCAGCTGTCACAGCTGCGCTAGTTCCATTCGAATTGGCAGTTGAGTGGATGCTGCGCTGTGCAAGCGTTGGCGGATTTGAGTTTGATTTGTTGGACGATTTCGAGGAGCTCGCCGAACTGATGGCCGAGCTGCTGGAGGAGACGAGCGAGGCGCGTGGTATGTGCCAATAATCCTGCATCTGTGAGGGCAATAAGATAATTAGTAAATGAAAGTTTATATGTAAAGAGTTAGGGAAGTTAAATGTAGATAGATTTAGAATTAATATTCTTATTCTTATTGCTTTTATTCGATTCTATTATTATTATTATTCAAGTATAATTGAAATCTCTTTATTATTTATAATATTGAGATTTATTTCTATATGCCTATAATGCCAGTGTGATTCAAAGACTTTGCTGTAAACTTTTCCAAGTTCTGTAAATTTTAATTTGCTAAGCTGGTTATAAAATTTAAATTTGATTGGCTTCTTCATAGGCTCTTCATATGCATAAGCTCAGCTCACATTCTTATATAATCTACTTATACTATGATGGGCTTTGCCTTGCCTATATTGAAGTCTTTAACTTCCCTCAAGTAGACTAACATTTTGGCATTTTGGCATTTCTCATGATAATTTCTTTGTCCATGTTTTGCCCTTTTTTCCCATAATTTTTGTTTTCAAATGTCATTCGGCATTTGGTTTGCCGCCCGACTTAAAATTTGTTTTAGGTTTATTTTTATTTATTATTTTTTTCTCCTTTATTTCAGTTTGAGTTTTAAACTTTTTCATTTTGGTTTGAACATAAAAAGTGAACTTTCGAGTCTTCGCTGGCTGTCTGTCCGCTGTTTGTTGGCTGGCTGGCTGTCTAGCAACCCGTTTGATATTTATGGTCTGATATTTGCCTGGTACACGGCTTTTAAAAGGCAGATTCGCATTCTATTATTTATTCAGCTAGTTTTTTGTTGTTATTGTTATTGTTATTAATGGAACTTCTCTGGTTCGAATTGGATTGCTTTTGTTGTTGGTATTTTTTTGGTTTTTATCTTGTGCCTTTCTCATTTTATTGGCAGGCACTTTTGGAAATGCAAATGACAATTGCTTGTTGTTGGTATTTTTCCTGCTGTTTTTTATATAATTGTTGCAATTAATGAAATTAATTCTAAATTTGTTGCATACACGCACAGACACTTGTCAAGTTCGTTGCCTAAGTCTTTTGTTTGCGTGCACACATTTGAGATTTTTTGTATTTCTGATTTAAGCATATTGTGTAAATATCGTTTTAAGCATGCGGAAGTCTTATCAGCGCTCAGAAATATTTTATATATAAATGTTTTTGTATGAAGCTTTTTTGTTATTTTTTATTTATTTATTTATTTTTTTTTAAATTTTCAACTGGTTTTTCAACAGGCTTTGTAATTTTGTTACTTACTTTTTGTTTCTGTATTTCTTTTTGGCAAATTTACGTAGCTTATCTAAGTAATTATCACACACGATTGAGACTTATTTATAATATCACAAGTTCTATATAATATATAATTATATATGTATATATATGTTTTTATAGATATTTTTGCCAATTGTCAGTCTTGTTTGATTGGGCACAAAACACTCAACTGGACGCGTCAGTCGCTGTTTTGGACCGTTCTTTCAGTTTGTTAATTGATTGTTTATGCGACTTGAAAGTCTTTAACTTATTCAAATATAATTCTTATTCTCTTTTGTCTTATGCCTTCTGCATTTAGCATGCGCTAAAAGAAACAGAACCGATCTAAACGGCGTCAAGAATCAAACTGAAGCAAACGGCGTGCGCCGAGCAGCTGAACTGCTCAGAGCCAGCGGTCTGCTGCTGCGCTGCCTGCGTTGGCGTTGGCGTTGGCATCGACATCGACATCGACATCAACATCGGCGTTGACGCTAACGTTAACGTTGATGCTAAAAGCTGTCGACAGGTTGTTTGCTTCGCGATGCTCAAACTTTTTTTTTGCTGCTGTTCTCGTTGTTTGTGGCTTGATAGCTACTTTCTTGCCGGATTTCGCATGTCATAACAGCTGCCGCGACTGCGACTGCGACTGCTCATTGTGCTATATTTATAGCAGAAAACATTCTCTGATCAATCGCCGCCTAATGGCGTGGGCAGTTAGACAATGAGGCAGGCACGCAGTAGAGCAACCCCTCTACCTAAAGCTCTTGGTATTGATTTGATATTTGCCGCGCTGTCACTTTGATGTTCTCTGCCTCAGCTACTTTCTCAGTTCTTTCTATAAATAGAAGACATCATCTCAACTGCCTGACAGTCTGGCTCGTTGCTGTGTGCCCTTTTGTGATGGCCTGTAGGCAAATTTGCGGGCAAATTGAGCTGCAACTCAACTGTAGTTTGGGCGCTTGTTCAATCGTTTTTTTATTAAATATTGAGATATTGAATCCCACGGCGCAGCCAATACAAGAGCTGATGAAGGGCCCACAGCGTGGGTGTATTGTTTGCCTAGATCCGGCTTCAAAAGCCGAAGATGTTTATATATATTGTTTTCTTTATTTTTCTAATTGCTAAAATGCTGCAGAGCACGCCCTTTTCTTGTTAGCCAATTAATTGGCACAGTTTGCTTTCAAATACAAAAAATAACCATATATCATAAATTTCATATTATTTTAATCTTTTTTGATATTTTTTTTTTTTTTTGGCAACATATTAAAGTGAATTTATTGAATTTATTATAAAGCTATTGTGAATATTTAACTTCACAATTTTGCATAATAAGCGCTAAATAATACGATGAAGTTTAGAAAGAAATATGTACAGTGGAACGACTACTCGAAATTCTAGGCAATTGAATTGAAAATGTGAATTTCTAGACACTCAAATTAAGGAATTAAGCGAATAGTTATTAAAATTCCATGCAATCATTAGACACAAATTAATTCATCGATAATTGCTTATATTGTCACACTGTGCCAATTGTTATAGCAAATAAATTGTTACACATTGTGTTTGCTGTGCCAACAACAATAATCGGCAAATTTGTCTTCAGTTTTTGCTCTCTTGTTTTAGACCCCTTGAGCAGGCAGCTTGTTATCACCTTTTAAGTGAGACAAGTGAGTGTTGCCCAGCTGCTTGACTCTACAGCTATATAAATATATAGCTGTATGTACCTGTATTTGTAGCTCCTAAATCAGCTGAGTTGACAAAGATTTAGACTGACACTGCCAGTTACCAGTGTAGAATCCAAGCAAGCAAACACTTTAGCCAAATGGAATTGAGATGAATTTAAATTGAGCCAAGCTAAGAGCTGAGCGAATCAACGACAGCAACACTAGCTACACAGCACACAGTGTAGCAACAACAAGAATAACAGCAGCAGCAGCAACCAATCCAATTCAAAGCAATATACAGTCATAGCCAATATGTTAAGTCAACAACATTCACCAAAACGTTAACTTTGTGGCTTCTTCGCGGTGCGCCGAGCCAAAACAAATAGACAACAATTCTTCATGTTGTTTTTGTTGCATATAATTAAGCATGCAAAAAGGTAGACACACACACTCCGATAAATCTATATACATATACAGATGTATGCACATAAATGTATATATTTTTATGGTCAGAGATTCTATTGACGTGCGCTAGCCGACTGTTGTGTTATGCGAGGCATTTAAAATTTTTGTACGCTTTGCTGCCAATTTTTAATAGCAGTTTCTTTCTTGGTGACATTAGTTAATAATTTTCGACGCTATGGTTGTTGGGGAAATCCCCACTACACAATATGGCTCATTGATACACGTCACTGCTTACACGTTTCAATCATAAATATTCAATTAATTATTGAGAGTAAAGCACTAAATATTTATACGGGGAATTTAGTTGTGGTGTTTGTGGAAGATCAAGAAAACAAATAATAAAGGAATTTTAAGTAATTGCCAAAATTTCCCTCCCAGCAATAAAGTAAATACTATCGCTGTCTTCTCTCAAACTTCACACGATAACAATTGCTCCTCTCTATGTATCCCTTTACTATCGATTACTTGACTTTGAAAAATCCTTTCATTTTGTCATTTCCCTTTGCATAAATATACCAAAATGAAATCGACGGCAGCACAGGCATATCATTTGAAATGTTTATCGCTCGATGTTCTTTCAAGATGCCATAGCAAAACAACAGAAAGATAATAACACAATAGCCGCAGCTGGGAGCTCGCTTTGAATAACAGCATTTGTCGTAGCTAATTTTGGCGATTAACGCTTTAGAGAAAATTTGCCTGCAGGCTTACGAACACGAGCTTAACGCCAATCAATGTTGCTGAAAAATCAGGCACAGCTCAGCTGATTCACTGAGTCATAGAGTAAACGGAAATACTACGCTGAAATTCTTAATGACGTCAATTGTTCATTAATCTTTTGTGGGTTTTTCTAGCTAATTATGACTTAAACAGGCAACTTAATAAGAAAATGAAACTACATTTACTATCATTTTTTTATGGCGCTCGTAAAGTTAGTTATGCATTAAAGTGAAGTCTCGAAATGGACTCAGACTCAAACTCCTAAATTGTCAACAGGAATGACAACACGATCTTGAACAAGACAACGACAGCCAATTGACATCTGGAGAATGTCGCTCAAATAGGTAAATGAACTTTTGGTAGAGTACTTCAGTTATTTCTTGCTTTCTGTGCTGTTCTGCCGTTTTAACGTGAATTTTGTTTTGGCTTCATATGGTTCCTGGTAGAAATAATGCGGTGTCTTAATTGGTTTCTAATGCCACATTTGTATCGCATTTTTCCAGTTTGCATAATCCCGGGCTATCGATCAATTGGAGCTGAGTTATGAATAGCGTTCGCTTATGCTAATTTGTCTCCAAGTAGGCCAATAAGCTGTCGCATGGTTTTAGCTGTTGTGACTGATCTCTGGGAATTGTTTATGGGGGTCTTGACTGCTACCGGATCTGTGCGAACTCTCAGCTTTAGAGCGAACAACAATTTCAATTGGTACACACGCACACACACAGCCACACACATATGTACACTGAGGGAGACAGACAGATTGAGCACTTGAGCTACGTATTTTTGGTGTGTTTTATTCGTTTGGAACTAGTTTGCAGCTTGGTCGCCATTCTAATCAGATTTAAGCAATTCAATTGATGATTTGGCTGTCAAGTGGCGACGACACCGATCTACTCCAATATACTATGCCAGACGACGATCAGTTCTGATTCAGGTTTTATTTTATTAAGGGGCACCTCTTGGTTTTCTGATAATGTTATCGACGCAGTCGTCGCGCCACTCACTCGACTCTGGCTAGTTTTGAAATGATTTTTTTTTCTTTCTTATTTTTATTCTTTTTTCTGTTTTATTTATTTATTTTATTTTTTTTTGTTGGCATTTTTGATTGTTTCCACGCTGGTTTGGAGATCGGAGTTTCGTGCCAGGCACCGTGCCGCTTCTTTCAGCATAAATTATACGTCACACATACATATTAAAAAAAAAAAAAAAAGTCAAACGAATTTTGAGTTGTTGAATTTGTTTCGAAATTCGTAGAATTAGGCAAATTGTACAAATACAGTTAACTGATTTTTTCATCATAGATATTTTATATGAACATTTTATCTAAATATCTTTCGCTTTATCTGATTTAAATAAGCCCTTAATATATAGAAATGAAGCTTGGATTTATTGTTTCCAAGTTGAGGAATTGGTGCACAGCACTCCTCAATGATCGATTAGCTGGCTATCGATTAATGCAGGCAGACGTTATTTGCATAATCGGCAACTGTCAGACATGGTGTCTGCTTCAGCGTCTATTAGAGGCTCGCTTCTCCATCTTGTTCGCTCACATACGCACACGAACACACTCCCTCGCTCTCTGTCGCTGCTCATAAGTGTGCCACAAGTTTTTGGCATGTTAATCATTAATTCAAATGCGACACCTTTTCCGTATGCTTTGAACTTTGACTGACGACTAAATGGTTGTCCATGTTTTGTTGTCGTAATCGTTGTTGCTGTTGTTGTTGCTTTGGCTTTGTTGGCATCATTTTGTTTTTAGCCGCATCATGTTTGAGCTTTGATGTTGTTGTCTTCATAGCTTTCAGCACGCCCATTTGCATGAACCATTGTTTGCATTTAATTTTGATGCCGTGCTTTAATGTGCCCCTTTGTCTATATTAGTTTGTCAGTGTGTTTTGTGTAAATTTCCTAGTTGTAAGCGAACCATACAACCTACAGAATAGAACTGTTGTTTGCGCAGCCTTCGCAACTCTGTGAAAGCTTAGCTGTCGAGCAAAAATTCCCTTTCGAATATCGCAGCACACGCCGAAAGGCCATTACCCGATATCGGTAGCCGTTTTGATTAGCATTTACAAACACACACACACATGTTGCATAATGAATGCAGTAGCTGCTGCTAGCAACAGCCGCACTCTGTTAATTGCAGCCATGTTAAGTATGAGTGCTGTTGTTCTTGCTAATTATTATCACCCACACATTTGCTTTTCAAGCGTTTACATCCGCGTCGCCCGTTGTGCTTCAGAAATCCCAATTGACATCCGCTTCAGTTTCAATTTTGACACATTTTTAAGTCCAATTTGTCAAAAATGTGTGAGCAATGCGTCGGCGACAAGCTGCGATTGAAGCCTCCACATTGTCGTTGCAGAGTGCGCTCAAGTGCTGAGCGTTTGATTGCGTGTTGACAAAGTATCGATTAGAGATTGTGCAGTATTTTCTTAGTGACATGCACAATTTTGAATATAAATAAATGATAACAAGCTGGCATTTAATTACTAAAACTATGAAGATTATTGTGTTATCGTAAAATACACACACACACACACTCATCGCTGGAATGTTATGAAGTTATGAACGGTATGCCCCGATCATAATCGTACTCATCTCTAGCGTTTGCTGTTATTTTTTTTGTTGGCCGCCCGTTGTGTTTACTACTGTTGCTGCTACTTGTTTGCTATTGTTGGGGCACCTTGGGCACCCACACAGACACAAACAATAACACACACGCAGATCTGAGCAGATGTGCACGCACGAATCTTCGTGTCGTGCTGCGGACTTGCTCTGCTGCTACTGCGGCTATTGCTACTGACTTTGTCTTCTTAAACGAAAGCGTCCTTGACGATGTTGCTTTTGTCTGATTTTTAATTAAAGAGCCGCGTGAGCCGCTAGCATTGTTGTTTGCCAGTTGTCGACACCAACTGTGACTGCGACTGCGACTGCGACTGCGTTTCCACATGCGACGACGACGACTGTGGCAAGTGGGTCGTTCGTTGTTGTCGTTGCTAATTGATTGCAGTGTTCTCAGCTGGCTAGGCTGAGTATCTAATAACTTAGGCTTTAATTATGTTGCCGCTGCTGTTTTTTTTTTTTTTTATCTTTTTTTTTTTTCATTTGAAGTTTTCTCACACACAAATCGCATTATTAATTTTTATATTAAAGTTAATAGAAAAGGTGCTAATATATGTGGATGTGGCCTGGCCTTATGATTAATGGGCAGCGGGCAGATCATTTTAGACGTCACTGTAATTGCTTTGAACTTTGGAACAGGCCTCATTCAATTAGCTGCCTACCTCAGTTTTTCTTGTTGTTGTTGTTGTTGCTGTTGAGGTTGCGGTTGCCGTTGCATTGTTCGTCAATCTCGACTTTGGCGCAAATCCAGGCAACCTGTTGAACGACATTCCAAGCACTGCTCCTGTGCACTGTGTGCAACCGGATCTGGCTGTATATATGCTATATGCATAAGAAAACAACCGCTGTACGTCCTTGAACTCTGCATGGCATGCAGGCAGTTAAGCTAAACTCCCGTTGAATGCAGACCAAGCCTCAGTCCTTGAGGCAAGCCTGATCTACGCCTGGACCTGGGTGAAGGGCAGCGTTATGCTGTAGCTCCAGTTTTCTGATTGCAGCTGGCGATACAAGACGTGCCTCTTGGCCAGTGCTGCAAGTGTGTGTATGTGTGAGAGTTTTATTTATAGACCGTTTTTTGTTATTAGCTGCCTCAAGGCTGTCCAAAGCACTGGGCATCAGCAACAGCCTCAGAGCATCATCAACATCATCATCATCAGCATCAACATCAATTGTTATTTCTGTTGACTTTGTTACGTGGCCACTAGAATGTCGAAGGCGTTCAGATCATTAATCACAAATTACATGAACCGGAGATGTTTGCCTCCGTTACGTTACGTGCTCATAATTGTTTGCAATTGGTTTTGCTCTGCAGTCAAAGTCAAAGTCGAAGTCGAAGTCGAGCTCGAGCTTGTAGTTATCTTGATCATCGTGAACAGCATTAACTGGTTATCTACACATTCTAATTGCAGCTGAAGATTCCCTTCAATGTGCCGTTCGCTTTGCGTGCCCGCGACATTGTGGTCAACATCGGTAAGAAGACATTGAAGGTGGGCATCAAAGGTCAAGAGCCGATCATCGATGGTGAGCTCTGTGAAGAGGTCAAGCAGGAGGAATCGCTTTGGGTGATCCAAGATAGCAAAACTGTGGTCATTACACTCGAGAAGATCAATCGTATGAATTGGTGGAGTCGTTTAGTTACTACCGATCCGGAAATATCGACACGCAAAATCAATCCAGAGTCATCCAAGCTATCGGATCTAGATGGCGAAACACGCAGCATGGTCGAGAAAATGATGTACGATCAGCGTCAGAAGGAGTTGGGTTTGCCCACCAGTGAGGATCGCAAGAAACAGGATATACTTGAAAAGTAAGTGAATAATCTATCTCCCTCTCTCTCTCTCTCTCTTTCTATTTCTCTAATGCCACTTTTCCATCTTTTCTATCTTTTCTAGATTCAAGCAGCAGCATCCCGAAATGGACTTCTCCAAATGCAAATTCAATTAGGATGCAAAACTTTCGTTCATATTCCACTAATTTTCTCTAATTCAGTATCTAACACACTAACTGAAATACACACACACAATCATACATACACACACCTACGCACACATTTGAAATGTGTTTAGCATTTTCTAACACTAACACGTATAGATTAAAAGCAATTTATTAAACATGTGAAATGAAACAAATTGTGAACAAATGCCGATGCCGTTTTACATATGTTAATAGTCGACTCTTTCGGTGGGGGCATTTGTGAAAGCGAAAAAGTTTCTATGATAGATCTATGGCGGGTCGCTCGCTCTATCAAAAGCTTAAGCAAAAAATAAATAAATAAAACAAGTAGGAATTTAAATAAAAACTCGACTGATTTCGGTGGGAGCGACCCGAAGACACGATCTTAGCCGAGCGATAAAAGTAATTTTTCATTTTTATTGCTGCTTAAATGCAATTAATTTCGTGCTAATTTGTTGCCTTCATTCGTTCGCCCAATTCTCAGCGCGGTTTTGTTTCGGACTGTCCGTAAGTGATATGACCATGGTTGTGGCGAATGGAGCACATTGAGTTGATTTGCGTCGCGTCGTATCGGTGTATAAAGTTCTCAGGCTATGTTTAATGATTGATTCGAACGGATGGACAGATAGATCGAACTATTCTACAGATAGTTCTGCGTTCCAGGTGCTGCTGCTATTTCAGCCAGTATTTTCAGTAGTTCTCTGGGTCATTGCCTCGATCTGTATATACATTTAACCCGTTTCATCGCTGGGCCATAAATTTACCTGGTTTCTGTTTGCTGCTTATATTCTTTGTTTTTTTTTTTTCTGTTTTTTAATAGCTGTAAAGTGCTAAGCAAAATCTTTTTTTTTTTTAAATGCCTAATTTGTTTTTTGCGCTATCAACGACAAATCAAAGCTGACACGCGTCACAATTCAACATCTATCGAAAGTCTCGATCAGAGAAGAATATCGCCCGCATTGGTTAAATTAATCGGTGTTTAAAATCTAGGTAGCCTAACTATTGTTAACGATTGTTGCTATTAGTAGTCAATGTCTTCTGCGAAATCGATCGATTGATTTAGATATCGTTTCTAGTGGATTTTGCCATCACAGTTGAGCTGTAAATATGGTATCTCTATTTCATTGTTAGTCCTTTACAGTATCGATTACATAAGTCGATGCCAATTGTACTCGTATTCACAGTGGAGATTTGCGCCTCCTGCTAAGGGTATCGATTAAACAGATCCGTGACTGTTTTGAAGCAACTCAATTGCATTTGCATACCGCTTCAAATGAACATTCGCAATGGTGTTGCTTTTTATCGCGTACAATTTCAACATGTAATAAAAAATGCATTAAAGGCGAGCAGTAAAAAAAATATATTAAATGCCCCAAGCGAAATGCAATCAACGTTGCTTAGCCAGTTTTTCCCTCTTTTGTTTCAACCGAATTGGGTTAACCAAATGTTATAGAGTGGAAACGCTTTGATTACATCAACAATCAACAATCTGAAATATTTTGATATACATATATATATTTTAAAATCAAATGATAAGCCGTCATGATATTTAACCTTTCAGAGCGTGGCCAAGGCTAATATTTCCATTCGGCAACTGTTTCCGATTGCTTGCCCCCTGTTCCGCTTCGCTGCTCAACTCTAGAGCACAGCTCAAATCTCCAAATTAGAAAAAATGGAAGTTACGCCCCGTTGTTGTACATGCAAAGTCGTAGTTTAATAGCTCATTAATTAAGTATAAATTTATTTTAAGCTGTGCTCAACAAGCCGAGAAAAAACACTAATTGATAAATGGATGCCAGCAGACCCACTCTGGGGATTAGAGCATCAAAACTAAAGAAGAAGAAGAAGGCGAAACAGAGTGAAGAAACAAGGAAAATAAGTGCAACGATTGACAAAGGCAATTTGACGTGTGGGTGGTTGCCTAGAATTGATTAATAATTGAACAAAAATTAATTAAGCTCTGACAAATTTCGCACAGCTGGAATCGTGGCTTATCTCACGTCCAAGACCAACAAATCTAATCAAACATTTCAAGTTGAGAATAAAGCTTCAACCGGATTCGTTTTAGATTTAGCTTCGCTTTAATTCATTTGTGTATGTTTTATTTATTTATTTTTTAAATAAATTTTTGTTTTGCTTTGTTTATGGGGCGCTACACATTGGAAAGTACAGGCTGCTTACATATGCAGCATCCGTTTATTTTGTTGGGGAATTTGGCAATTAGGCGAGTAGTCAAGCCAGTAGTGAGTGAAAGCCATAGAAATGCGATTAAGATAAGCAGCTAAAGCAAAGTCAAATTAAAACATGTTTGCCAAATAATTCAAATGACGATATACACATACACACATATACATGATGATAGATTAGCGAATTAAAATTAAGCATAAGTGCGCTATACCGTTAATTGACCTTCAGTTTCATATACCTGAACTCTCTATAGGGCGAAACAAAAACAAACTCATTTAGTACGCCTTGTAAAAAGAATATGCTGAAGCTGGAGCTAAGGCTGAGGCTGTGGCAGCGATTGAACTGTTAAATGACGCACGTGATGAATTGTCAGTGTCTGATGAAGAGCCAGAGACCCAATAAATGTATATAGACATACAAATATATATAGATTTCCTAACAGTCGTATGCCATAAATAACGAATCCGGGTGCCTTGCTGAGACTTTGACTGTAGCTGTTGAGTGGCTGCCCCGCCATACCCTTTTTGCCATGCTTGAGGTTTTGCTGTTGTTTGTTTGTTCTCGTTGTGTTGTGTTATTTGTGCTAATAACTTTTGTTGTATTTGCCATTTCGAGTGTTTCCCACATCATCAAATCAAAAGAGACATGGGTGTGTGTGTGTGTGTGTGTGTGACTGTGGGGCGTACTCAGTCGCGTGGGTTATTTCACAGACTGTCTCCGTCTGGGCTCTGGCTCTGGGGTCTGTTGCCTGCTGTCTAATGCCTGATGTCTGGAGCTCGCGTAATTGCTACTCATTTGTTATTTTTAGCATTAAATCTTGTTAATGCCGTTGCGCGCAGCCATTGCGGCCCATTAACTATAACAGTCGACCGACTTGAATGTTTATTTTTGTGCACGCGTCATGCTGCCCCCCTCCCCCTCCCCCCCTCACTTAACCATTCTCTACTCTACGTCCCTTCTCTACCCACCAGCAACAAAAGACTTAGGCAACGAACTTCTTTCATGTCTGCAGACAGCAGTCATCACATTTGGCTGGTCAGTTTAAAAACGGAAACACTAGACGCCGACATCTTGAAGGTCAGCCCTGAACCAACCGAACAGCCAGCCAGGCAGACAGCCACACAATTACCTACAGTTTACAAGCTCCAACAAAACTGCAGCAACTGTAACCGAAACAAAAAAAAACCAACGTCTGAATCATTTCGAACTGGGGCGTGTGTTGGCTGTGCCGCCACGAATTGAGTTATTGAAACGTTAGCCATGGGAGGCTCGCTCAGCGCCGTCTGCGTCAAGTCTGTTGCCTAGTGTGCCGCCTGTTGGTGGGCTTGTCACGGCGCCAATGAACTGTGAAGTGTCAGCGACTGCCACCGTGGCCTGCCTCGCCCCTGCTTGGCATGCAAATGCCGCTAGGCAACTTGTCCATGACGAAGATGCGCCCAGATTAATGTCATAGCTATAGCTTTAGCTTTGGCTTTTGCTCTCTTGCATCAGCCAAATGTTCTGCATTGATTTGCATGCCAATGCATATCCGGCTGACTGCTATTGTGGATGACTGTGCTCCCGGACCTCGTTGAACACTCAGTCGCCCACATCGCAAGAATCCCATTCACTTTGCCAAGCCAAGCCGACGACTGCCTGCAGGAATTTCGCAATTCGCTTTGGTTATCGCCTCTTGTATTTGCAATGCTAATGGGCTCAACTGCAACTGCCGGCAAATGCCAGTCTGGCAACGCTAGTATAACAGCAAAACAATAACCACAAAGTGTTATACAAAATTTAAAGTAAGTTACAAGGAAATGTATGTTTTGCTATACATATAATCATTTACAGAGCAGCAGCAGCAGCAAGAAAAGGAAAGCTTATGCTTAAGTGTTATACGAACTATTAGATGACAAGTGAATTATGTTATACTTTTTATACACATACTTTGCTACACAGCTGACTGTTATTTATTAGTTATACATAACTAATAATCCGCCTTATATTTTTACTTTAAAATTACTTTATGCATATAAAGGTTATAGCATTTGCAAGCTGCAACTGTTATACCAAATATAGCATTAATTAATTCGCTTTATCAATTCATTTGACAATTGTTATACTGCACAAGCTGGCTGGAACGCCTTTAGCTGCAGCTGCTGCATAGCTGGCTTGCTGTGATATTTATCAAGAGATTGTCCATTTTTGGCGTGGCATTTTTTTTTTTTTTTTTTCTACTTTTATCTGAACTATGACTAATCTGCAGGTATTTAGAGTGCTGGCCTAACCATTGTATTGTATTGCATTGGCTATTCCATCGATAAGGCGAAGACAAATGTTGGGCATTTGGAAAGCTCGTGGGTGGCAGTAGACCACCATATTGAGCCAGATAATCGGCGTTATTAACAACAATGGATAAATTGGCATTTGCAAATCGTTTCGGCTGTTCTTTATGCTGGCGTTAATCGTCTGGGAATGTTGTGAAAGGCAGTCGATGATGCATCGCCTCGAAATACGAATGCCTAATGAAGATGCGATTGCTAATGTGTTCAACAGAGCTCAGCTCAGATTTAATGCAATGAATAATCATTGAGTAATTACAGTTATGCAAGATTTACGGAAGACAAGTTGATTAAGCTCTTGAATACATTCTAAAGTAATATAGATGTTGATGCTGGAGGTAAGATTAAATATTTCTAAAATTATTCATGAATCATTGAGATATTGGGGAATTTCACGATCAGCTTTAGTTAAGATTTGTAGCTCACCCAAATATCCCATTGTGTTTCACACTCGACAGCTAAATGCTAATGTCGTCTATTTCTACATTTGCGTATTTCATTAACTAATTGATGCTCAATGCTCAAACGAGATCCCCAATTAGAGTCTCTGATAATAGCTAGTCACTTAGCTCTGTGGACTGAGTGACCTTTTATACACTCCCAGCTCAATCAAACAACTCAAATTAACCCGAGTTCGACTTTCGTAACTAGCTAATATGCATAGATGCATATACTATGTTATATTTGTGATCCATGGACTTGAATGTGAAATGCTTCGGCTTGACATGGGAAATGCCCCCAAAACATCAAAAGGTGACAACTGCCACACAAGCACAAAGCACTGAGCACACAATCCCAATCCCAATATAAAGAGTTGAACAGTTAATGGCTGTGCCAACTTGGCGAGTAAATACTGTGGGTGGGTAGGGGCAGCATTATAAATTAACATATTTAATGAGGGAAGTGTATTAAGGCTTTGTTGTAGCATCGCCTACACGAAACCAAGACAATAATTTGTCAGTGACTCAAATTCCATAGCTTAGCTAGTTAATTGCTATTGAGCTTAAAATGCAGCTCGCATTGATAAGAAATATATGACGAGGGAGGTTTGAAAAATTTTGAAAGAGAAATATAAGTTATTTAGATATTTTAGTAAATATATGTATTACATTTTTAAATATTTGTTGTATATTATAATAAAAAATGAAAATACATTTAAAAATATAAATTAAATTATATTTGTATTATTATGAAAGAGTATAGTAATTCGTGTTGAAGTTGATTTAGTTTTTTTCCACTATTTTCTATTTGTTTTAGACAATTTTCTATTTGCTTTGACACCTTTTCTGGCTGTCTGTCCATTTGGTCGTCTATCTATCTGTCGTCTGTCAGTTTGTTGCTCTCCGTCGACATTTGCATAGCAAACAGCGTGGAAAAGAGCGCGACTGACTGTTTGCCAAGCGAACACACACAGAACAGCTGAGCAGCGAAGCAGAGAGCAGAGCAGAGGCAGTAGCAGAGCTAGAGACTGAGACTGAGACTAACACTCAGACAGACGTCGCCAAAAAGCCTCGCTGCCCCCGGCCCTCCCACTGGCTGCACAGCGTCGCACTGCGTCGCCGGCGCTTAGCGTGTTCATGTAAATTTGACCTTGACACAATTACGTTTCATAACAGCTGAGACAAACAAATGTGGCGGGGGCGACAATAAAGCAAAGGAGGCGGGGCAGCAGGGACGGCCCGCTTGGCGTGAGCTTGAGCACATGTGACGATAACAATACAGCTGAATAGAGTGCGAGAGTGAAAGAGAGAGAGAGCGAGAGCGTGAGGTGTTGATGACGGCGAAGTGTGTAAGGCGAAAAGTTTGTGGCGTGGCGAAGAGAGCGAATGAGCGATCAAGCGACTCGCGTAATAATTCAAACACAGCTCAAGTGCGGGGCCAACTAAAGAAAAAATATACAAATCAACGGCAGCAGGCGTCGCAGTCGGCGTCGCTGCTGCAATTTCATATCGAAAGAATCGCACGCTCTGAACTTTAGCTATGTCTGTAAACAAATATGTGTATTGCACAAGCAACTGAATAAGATTCGAAAATGCTAATAAAAGAAGCGAGAGAATTCAGCAATTCAAATATTTAAGCACACTTCATTGGGCATATACACAGATATATAAACATATATAGACGTATATATAGGAACAGTAAGGAGCTAACAATAAAGTTCCAATGATAAGATCAAAGTTGATTTGCCGACTAATTGAGTCATCTCTGAGACCCGAAACCGAATCCAAACCCAATCCCAACGCAGAGACATGCTGGCTGGCACATCTTGTGGCCAGAAGCAAATTAATTTCATTTCGCTTTTGTCTTAAAGCAATTTCAATTTTTATTATTAATTTGTTAGCACATTTTTCAATCTCTGATGCGATGCGATGTCATGTTTTATAGCTGGCACGTGGAAGCGTTTCATAAATATGCATAGGCCAAATCCCTCAGCTCGACTCTTGCTAATCCAAGTGAGAATGTCACGCTTTGTTTTCATTACCAGAGAAAACACTTTAAAAATTATAATTAATTTACATAAATATATATTTTGTTCTTTCTTTCTTTTTTCGGATGGGCAAATGCAAAACGATAATTGGAACATGAATGATAAAGCTGCTTTATAGTCGATTAAAGAATATGGGAATATTTAAAGACGACAGGCAACGCGTTTCATTAAAATGCTAAGAGATTTATAAATAGAATATGCAGAGCCTAAATTGGTAATCGACTTAGGCGCATCGGATTGGGCAATATTTGCAAACAAGAGATTTTTTGAGCTGGGAGTGTCTGACTAGGAAATACCCGAAGTCATGTAAAAGTAATCGAGCTGTGAGCGCTTGATTGAGAGTTATCTTCAAGCCTATAAATATATAGTTGAAATATGAGTGACTTACAAGCAAATATAATTCATTTAATTTATTTAAAATTTTGTATTTATTTCCTAAATAATTAAATAATTGAGCTGCTCTCAATTAAAACAAAAACATTTGTTATTCAAGCAAAGACTTAAGACACAAACTTGTGGGCTGACAACACAGACATATATAGAACAGACAGATTGATAGACAGTTATGGAGCGATTTAGCTGTTCAGAAATAGGCTCTAATGCCAATTCCTACTCATTTCTTTCTGCCACAAAAATCCTGAGTCACATATTGCATAATATTTAGACTTATGCAAAATGCAATTGTGAAATTAATTTATTCATATTATTTGACACTTTTTATTTTTATTTTTAATTGCTTCGAATGTATTTTTAATAATTATTATATTTTTAAATTGTCTCTGGCATTAAAATTCTTGAACTGCTCGCAATTAAAACATAAAAAAAAACTTGTCACTCAAACAAAAGACTTGAGACACAAACTTGTGCCTTCTTTATGTTTTTTTATTGGCAAAGCGATAAAAAATGTGCTTTAATTGTATTCCGAAAGTGAAACGCGACAGATGCGGCAGACATATTCGGATCTGCGATTCACAGCATCAGCTGCACACAAAAAAGGAGCCAGCCAGCCTCTTCACGGTATTTATTTGTGTATCTCTTACAGTTTAATTCTGTTTTGCTGTTGCTGTTGTTGTTGCTGTCGACTTGAATCTTAAATTGGATTCTGTTTGGCTGCCGCATTCTGATTTGGAGCCCGAATTTGTCAATGTTGCTTCCCCATTCGCGTTCCATTCGCTCCAAAAAATTTACTCTAAACAGTGGGCGGGCTGCCGGTGTGTGTGTGTGTGTGTGTGCGTGTTGTTATTGTTGTTGTTGCTTGTATCTGTCAATTGTGGAGTGGCAACAACTTCTGCTCTTTGATTGGCAAAGTGAAGGGAGCATCAAATGTCTGGGAATGTGTTCCAATCGGGCGACACGTGTACAAACGTATATATATACATATATATATATTGTTTTTCTCATCTCAATTGAAATCACAAGAAAAATGTCATAGCAAATTGAGGAACTAAACAATTCATAATTCTTAAATAACAAATTGAATGGCCATTAAATGCCAGACGGTCGCAGACCAAGCCAAAAATCGTATCGAATCGCCAGACAATATGAAAAATGCTAAGCAACAATTGGCCAACATTTAACATTTACTTTGGTCGCAAAATACGAATTTATTTTTTTTTCCTTCGTCGGCTTGTGAATTGTGCACAAGGTTATCAAACAACAACAACAACTATTACTACAACAACAACAACAGAATTAAATTGAATGCAATTAAAGTTTGCATTGAAAGCCATAGCCCCAAAAACTTAGATTTTTGGGGGCCTTTTGTTCAACAATTTTAATAATCGAATGCAATTTTTTTGTGTATTTAATTCATTTTGCCACTCTGAGCCGACAGCGACAACAACAGCAACTGCAGCAACATCAATTGGGTGTGCTTCAATATTTAATAGAATCGCTGCCCACAGCTGATTTGTTTATATTGAACATGCACTTGTTCTTAAGTTTATAATTATTTAATTGGATTATCATTAAGGTCTGTGTAGAAATCTAAAGTTGTTAGTTCAATTTGCACGGATGTCGATTTAAATGCAAGCTAATTACAATATGCAGCTCCAACGGAGCATTTTATTCATTTTATTATATTTAAGCTACCCTTTAATTTACTGCTATATAGCCATCTATAACCAGGCCTTTTATATAAAATATGTATCTTTATAAATTTATATTACTGTCCCAACTCTTCTTCACTCACTGTCTCAGTCTATTCCTGTTACATTACCTCTTCCTCTCTTTCTCTTTTTCCTTGACCCATCTTTGATAAGCATTTAGCTATCTTATATTATATATAGCATATTGGCTTATTATACTCTTAGAAACATTTTCACACTCTTACTGTTTATTTACTATATTCTTTTGCAATGTTTATAAATGATAACTGAATCATATTTGTTAATGCAAAAATGTATACAAAGACTTTACTTTTCCATATCTGTTATTTATTGTTAGGATTTACATATATAAATAATAATTGCGTATAAATGAAATTCAATATTAGAAAAATTATGAACATTATAATTTGTCTATTCATCAACTGTTGTTTTTGTCTTCTCTAATTCCAATTCTATTTATAAATGATTTCTTAATTTTTCCTGAATTTATTCATTCGCATAATCGCTTCCCCATTTCATTCTTTCAATCATTTAAAATCTTCTTTTTCTCAATCTTATTTATAGAATCTTCAAATCATGATAAACATGAATTGCCCTTAAATTAAAAAAAAAGAAATTAATTTTCATGTCTGTAAATCTTCTATATGTTAAAAATATTCCTTTGTAAATTCTCTTATTTTCGCTTTAACTACTTTTATTAAATTTATTTAAATTTAGTACATTCTCATAGAACATCAGGGAAACTCATTTCCTTATCATTTTCTATCTTGTATTCTCTCAATAATTTACGCTGATATTAATTCAATTCAAATTGCAAGCATTACAAACATTTTTGGAGATACGTAATACGTACATTTTATATACCTGAATTTTATTTAAATTTTTTGGGCCAGGTTTTTATCTCGCTAAAAATCTGCCCCTTACGTACACTGCAATATGCAACATGAAGATGAGATAACAACTACAACAACAACAACAACAACAACAACAACAAATAAGGTGACGAAAATCTCTACATGATAATGATGCTGCTGATAATGATGATGATGATGTGCATAAAGTGCCAAAGCCTTAAGCAAAACAAACAAATTGTAAACAAGTTTCTTGAGCCTCGGCCCACAATACGAAGGGGGCGTGGCAGGGAACAACTACACAACAATGTGCACAACAACTTGTCACGCAGCTGTACATATTGTTGTTGTTGTTGTTGTTGTTGTTATTGCTGTTGTTACTTAGCCTAGTTAAGTTGTCATACAATACTACAAAAAGCAATTTTTTTTGCCAAATTTATTTTTGGAATATTTGTTTATGTTTTCGGTTTTATTTGTATTTTTTACCTGTTTTGCAGGCGCATCCATCGTTGACAAATTTATATATATAGTATAAGTAATGTTATATAGACGTGTGCAGCTATATAGTTGGATAGGTCGGGGAGTCACTTATTGAACACTTTTGAAGTCTTTACACCTTTTTTTTTCAGCTTTTACTCTGGGCGTGTTTGTGTTTATTTTCAACTTTTTTGTAAGGTTTTATTTATAAATTTGTTTTTTATTTTTTTGGAGTTTTTTTAGTTGTAATTTCGATTTGAAGGGCAAACACACAAATTGTTGTCGTTGTTGTCGTTGTTGTTGTTGTTGTTATTGTTATTGCTGATGTCGCTTATTTGTGTCACTTGTTACTTTATTTTGTTCGTAGTTTGTTTTTCGTTTTTTTTTTTTTTGCACTTAAATTTGCAATAAATTGTTAGACTATTTTGGTTTTATCTTTCTTATATTTTTGCGAAATCAACTGGCTGCAAAACAACTTTGACTTGGCCGCCACTTGTGCTGGTTAACCGTTACAGATTCGTATTGATGCACTTGCAACAATTTGGGGCAACACTTTGAGCCGCCGCAAGCAACTTGAGCAAATATTTTCGCATTCCCCACCGGATGGATAAACTTGTTGGGATTTTTCGAAAAAAATACTTTTGCTCATGCGTTTTCTCACTGGCCAACTGATTGCGGCTGGCTGACTGACTGACTGACTGACTGACTGAATGAATGAATGAATTGACTGATTGTTTGGTTGGCTGCTGCTGCTGCTGCGCGTGCACACTCCGTTGCGGCTGTGCTGAGACTAACTGAGACGCCAGCCGCCCGACGGCTCAAGTATTAAAAAGCATTAAACATTACCGCGCATTGTTGTTGCCCATGCTGTGTGGTTGTTGCTGTTGTGGTTGCTGTGCAGGCACTGGCGTAAACCTACACGCACACACACACACACACACACTCGCATACACTCGCAACTACACACACAGCTCTGGCAACTTCAGCTGTGAACTTTATGTTAATGCCAAAAAGCAAACAGCAAACGAAGCAAATTTTGAACGCTCGCAAGTGGGCAAGTCTAAGTGGCTCCAATTGGTGGGTGGATGGTGGTTGTTGGGTGCTTGGCTGGCTGCTCGGCTGGTTAGCTGTGCCAGCCAGCACGTTGCTTGTGTAGGCCTAGCTAGCAACAGTAGCAGCGGCCACCTTAGCTGCCTGCAGCCGATTTCACAGTCTGCAACAGCAGAACAAAAGCCACGGACCAAGGTCATTTTCATTGGTTTCCGTTTCGTTTCTTCTCTCTACGCTCTTCACTCTTCACTCTTCGTTCGTCGGCTTTGTTTGATCAAAGCAATTGTGTAATGCATTTTTAAGTGTCGCGGAGATCTACCCTAAGTGAATTCAGAAGAGATGAGCATTTCAGTGAATCACATTGTGAAATTATCAGCTGACGCTGAGCACGTAGACGACACTCACTCAATCACTCTCTCTCGCTCTCTCCCTCTCTCTCCATCTCTCTCGCTCACTCACTCTCTCTCTTTCGCTCTTGCTGTCTGGCGTAGAGCTGACCTTGACACATTTCCCAGACCGTAAAGTCAACGACCCAGTTGAAAGTGGCCGCCATGCACAGCGCGAGCGGCTGCGTTAAAGGCGTGAATTGCTAACAAAAGACTCTGGCAACGAACGTGAACTATTTGTTTAGGCCAGAAAACGCGTGTAATAACTGATAATGGATGTGGTTAGCAGTAGACAAAGAATAGTTATTTGAGCGTTAATTGAGATAAATTTGAATTGGAATTGCGAAAGAAATTAGATATGAGTATTTATGCAATATGGGCTTTAATTGGAGAATTGCGATACATGTATAAATATAAAGTTATATTTATTAAACAAAATAAATATTTAGAAAAATATTGAAATATGTTAATTGGGACTTGACTGAATATTAAATAATATTAAGTAAATAAATACATTTATAAAGAATACATATAGTATAAAATTTAATTATAAATGAATAAATAAATGTAAATAGGGCTTATGGTATTAATTTGAGCAGATTGTCTCTATTTCAAGAATTTCTCCATTCTGTCAGAAATTCTTATAAGAATTATTTTTTATTTTATTTTTTTTATAGCAAATTTTTCTGCAGTCACTATATAAACCCAATCTATCCATAGCCAAGACCAAAAACAGAAAATATAAATTTAATAAATATGTCAGTATATATTAATCATATATGCCACGATCCCTGGCATATAGTACACTTGCTGTTAACCCAATTCAATGAAGCTTCACTGCCCATTTCGCATATTTGGCAAATACAAACAATGCGCTTCAGATATCTCATGGCACGAATTTCATAATATTAGCCGAGAAGCTACAATCGGATAATGCTGCTTGGGAAATCCCAGAGGTGGCTGTCTCGATGCTGCCCCTTAACCAAAATGTTGTTTATCATCGCAACTGCTCGCAACTCAATCTTCTTGTTGTTGTTATTGTTGTTTTGTTATTATTGTTGATGGTCAGTTTTGTTTTGTTTGTAGATGACGCAGCGCATTTTCCCGATCTGCTTGGCCACTTGAGCGTTTGGCTTTATTAAATATTTGGCTTAAGCCGATTCAAGTCTTAAACTTGCTTCTTAGTTCGTCTTCCTTCAGCTCGTGGCATGTTACGCGCAGTTGCTAATTTTTGCATGCGACTCCAAATTGTTTGCTAAAATATTTGCAGCGCTAAGTGGAGCAGCAGCAACAGCAGTCGTGCTGATGGCCATCAAATTCGCTTGGCATGTGGACCAATGCCAGGCAGCGCGAAACGTTTGGCTAACGGGCTGCCCAGACCCAGACCCCTTCGCGTCGGGTTAGAACCTTGAGTCCAGCGGTGCGGTAAATGTTAAATTACAAACAATAATATTTTCCTTTTGGCCGGCGGCGAATTAATGTCACTCAGCTTGGATTACAGCCACACAGCTGGACAAGATTACCATTCCCTGGCACGGCTGCGTTTTGCGCTTTTCGCTTTTCATGAAATGCCAGCGGCCTTGCCGCCGGCTTACTGGGTTAAGCTCGGTAACCAGCTGTGTGTGTGTGTGTGATGATTGCGGCTTTAATTACACTTATTCTGATTAACGGTGTCGCGCCTCTAACTGATATTTGCATAGATCAACAGAGGTGCTCAAGTTCGTTGCCTAAGTCTTTTGATTGACTAATGAGCACGGCCACTGCAGCGATTGTTATGCGGCTAAACAGCTGGGCAAAGGTCAATCAATTCGCTTCAACAATTCACCGTTATTTTGAGAACAGTTATAAAACTGTACGAGAATCGTTATATATTACAATTAAACAATTATATTGCTGAGAACTGTTCGAATGTAATATAATTAGACTATAAGTAAAATATACTTGCATAAAAGTATGTTATACCAATTATGCTGTTATACTGTTATACGACTATACTGTTACACTATTATACTGTTACAGTTTGGCTTAGCGACATTTACATTTGAAATAATTATGAAACTATGATTGGTTCATCCTTCAATCCGTTCATTGCCTCTAGCCTCAAATAGTTTTGGCTTTCCTTAGCGAGCAGAGCTCTTGCGAGCCATAGTAGCCACTTTTGAAGGGCAGTTCATTAAAATGGCATAAACAAGAAAACAACGCGAATTTGACGTAAATGCTAACCACAGTTGAAGGCAATTTTATGCATATCAATGTAAATAATTTGCATGGCTGTTATACAAACTTAATTATTATGGCCGGCCAGCGTGTGTTGGCCATACTTCAGTTTTGAGCTACTGGCTAAAAATATAAAAACCAAATTGAAGCGTAGCGCTAGCTCGACCAGCTGGTATATGGCCTCTTCCTTCTTCTATAACTACGTCAGCTAGCGCGCAGCTGCACGTCAGATATGCGAATGTTCATGCATGCCAAAAATGATTGTATTATTAATTATTTTATTTATCAAGTTATTTAAACGTTTCGATCGAGCGTCGCCAATCGATTTCCAATTTGCAATAAAACGCGCGCGTTCAATAACCGATAAGCGATGCGACATTGATATTGTTAAACGTTCAGCCCCCCACTCACTCCCCTCCCAGCCTTCCACCCAGCTGCTAGCTGCCTGCTGCCCATTGTCACGCTTAATCTTTGCTAATTTCATGACGCTTAATTAATGCTTTAAGCATTTGTTTATTCGATATTGTTTTTTCTCTTTTTTTTTTTTTTTTTTTGTCTTTTGGCCATGTTACAATTTGCAAGCATTTGAATTCGTTTCTGTTTTCTGTTTTTTTAATTTATAATTTTTGCCAACACTTAAGCATTTGTTATTAATTTTCAATTTGTTGTTCCTGCTCTTTGTTAGAGTGCTGAGCTAACGCTCAATTTTATGAAGCATTAACAAAAAGAGCTTCACTGCCCGCTTAATGGCATTCTTCATACGTATACTTAATATTTTCACGACCTTCGCTATTAGCTGAGTGGCGGGAAGGGTACAGGCTGTAGGTATATACATATACACACACATGTATATATAGAGTCTTCTAGATGAGTGCAAGTCTCAGTCGGCTGGACACGCACTTAATGCGGAACTGGAAGTGTGAGGGCTGCCCTCGCTGAATTTTGTCTTTGTCTCTCTCTTCGGGGCTCGGCCAGTTGATTAATTACAAAAATGTTGTCAGTCAGTTAGCTAATGGCACCTAATGTAATCCACTTCCACTTCTAGACGTCGATTCCGCTTCCTAGTTTCAATTAGTCTTCAATTGTGCAACGAAGCGTTGAAGCGCTGAAACGCCTCTGCCTCTGCCTCTGTCTCTGTCTCTGCCCCTGCCTCTGTCTCTGCTTCGGCCTCTGCTTTTGAGTATGGCATCAATTAACATTAACATCTGCATCAAGTATTCCAATTGCCATTCCATAATGGATTCTTGATTTGAAAACTCAATTGAGTTCCCACGCCGACGTTGTATTGATTTTTGCATTTCATTAATCAGAGCTCTCACTCGCGTGAAATCATATTTCGCCAGACTTATAAATAAACATCAGACAATTTCGACTTGTTGCAATTACACAGTCAAGTTTCACAACTAGTTCTACCTTCATTTTCATTCGCATTTCCATTTCTGTGCACATCTGGTCGTCGGCAGGCAATCAGGCGGGCAGTTCAATCAAATGGACTACAGGTGTTACTGTTGCCAGCCAAGCGCCTCGAGCTTGGAGCAATTAGACACAGATTGCCAATCTTTATGCAGCTTTAGGGAAAAGGGCCGTTCGCCAAGTTGATTGCACTGCAAATACAGCAAATCATGGCAATTACGTGCGGACCACGGCCAAAAGTTCCCCACTCGCCGCTGCTCCATCTCGAAATTAGTTGGCAACGTGTGTTAATTATTCAATGCGAGTGCAGAGAATCGAGAACTCGAGTGTTTTTTAATTGGTTAGGGAGACAATTGTTAAAACAGGTGTAGACTAGGACTGCAGCTGTTGTTTCAGCTGCTGATCGAACTATTGCTGGTGCTGCTGCTGCTGCTGTATTTGTTGCTAACTGAGCTAATTTACACTGTCCTGCAAGCAATGCGATTGCCTCTTGAGTGCTTGGGAAAGACGTGCAGGTGTGAGTTTTTTATGATGTTTATTTTAAATAGCTTCAATCTCTCTCTCTCTCTCTCTCTCTCTCTCGCTATCTTGATCTATATTTTTTGTATATTCCATATACGAATATAAGTTTCGATCTCTTGTTTTATCTCCATCTCTTTTGTTCTCTCTCTATCTTTGACTCTCTCTCTCTCTCTGTCTGTCACTCACACATACTCTCTCTCGCTCTTTCTGCTTGCTACTCATATCCTCTTTCTTCCCCTCTCGTTTTACTACCCTCAGTCTTTCGTTGCCTCCTATAACACTAACGTTCTCTAACTACTTTTTTGTCTCCTTTCACTTGAACACAACTTTTGTTGCTCAGTGTACTTGTCGTGTAAGACGTAACTAATTCGAAATTAAAATATGTGTCATTTGGACAACGCAACAATTTTGTTGTACATTTTTCATTTTTTTTTTTTTTTTCTATACTTTTTTCTGTTGTCTTGCATCTGTTGAGTTATGAATGCAAATGCGCAATGCTGCTCAGCTCAGTTCGACTGACAGTTGGCAGTTTCTATCGATGTAGTGCATCAGCATCAACAGATGTGCCCCTAACAACAGTAACAACAACAACAACAACAACAACAACAGCAAAGCGACAAATTAGACACGATTGTAGCCAAACACGATTGCCAGAGCCAGCGAATGAACACAAATAGTATATGATACGAACATTAAGTGAATATATATCTATACACATATATAGATATTTGTGTGCTAAGAATATATATCTTATATGAACGCTCCAAAATGACGGCTGGAAATTCATTAAGCTAGGCAGCGGGCCAGCAGGGGTAGCAGGAGTCGGAATGCATGCTGCAGCCGGTTGCCATTTGAATGATATTCATCAGTTACCCTTTTTGTGCTAATTGGTATTAAATTGTAGTTACCAGGGGGTAGGGAAGTTGGAGGGGGTCATGCAAAGGAGGGGGGGGGGGGGTGGTTTGGTGAGTACTTAGCTTGTCTAGGGCACAGCTGTGCGCATTTCGAATGAGATTTATATTTATTGAGCTGTGCAAATGTGAACAGCTGGCAGCATTTAACAATCACACACACACACACTCATTTACGCCTACTCTGCTGCCTACCTCCCCCCCCCCCTCTGCCCCTTGCCCAAAGGCATACACAAATTATATATCAATCAATTGCATTTAGATTTGAGCTTTTCCTTGTCTCAACCTTGAGCTGCAGTTTGAGTTGTTTGATTGAAATTTCCAATTGCAAGTGCAGACAACAACTGGAGCTGCTCCGACACCTCTCTAGCAACGCGACTCCCTCTACTCCATTGCCAAGTCAGCTTCTCATATTGATTGCGATGATTCAGTAAAATGCAAATAATTTGTTTTTTTTTTCTTGCTTGAGCTGTTTTTTGTTTTGCTTGGTGTTTTTAGTTATCTTATTTTAATTTTGTTATTTCTATGGAATTCTTGTGCGCATTCTGAGGAAATCTCGCATATAAAACGCAGCTGGCGCCAACAAATAAATAAACAAAATAAAAAACAACTCAACCGAAAAAAAAAATGAGAATTTATCAAGCCAAAAGTCGCTCAGCTGGTCTATGCCTTAAAAAAAATTGTATAAACTTGACTAGCTACAAAATATTTTCTGAAACTATTTATAACAATTAATATTTATAACACCTTCATGGTAGTGCATATGGAATTCGCTTTGCTTTTATTTTGTTGTTGTTGTTGTTGTTGGTCAATGAACGCATTTGATATCCAGTTTTTCTATTTGAATTACGTACCACGCTGCGTATGCTTCATATTATTTTTCTTGTTTAAAAGCCATCAAAAGGCAGCTATAATTAAGAAATGAATTGTTTTTTCTTTGATCTCTACACACGCATAAATTGCTACTAATTAACGCTAGAAGCTCACCAATTTTGACTATTTTATGAAGTTTTGTTGCTTATGGCCAGGCTTTATTATTGTTATTATTAAATTCTTGTGGGTGCTTAAATTGAAGATGTTTCCATAGAGTTTTACTTGCCTTTGCAGCTTGTGTTGTTGCACAAATAAATACAGCCAATTTTAAAACGCTTTTTTTTTTTTTTTTTGTTGTTTCTTAATTTTATTTGAAGTTTTGCAAGCTTGCTTTATGCACTCGAGTTGGGCCGCCGAGCCTTATATAAAAAAGGGTTTTTCTTAAATTTTGTTTGATATTTTTGTTATGCTCGAGCTTTTGTTTTACGGTTTACAACATTGCGCGTGAAACTGATGAGCCGCCGCAGCCGGGCAACGACAATCGTCAACTGTCATTCGGTGGGACGACACTCGAGACGTTTAATGGCCAAATAAACGCGACAAGCTTCAAAATTCGACAGCAGCGCTGCTAAGCCACTCAGGTAACTGCGGCCAGGTAACTACTGCGTGCTGCCTGCTGCCTGCTGCCTGCTAGCCGAATTCAAGTGCACGCCCCTTAGCGTCAGCTCATCAATTTTTCATTTAATTTAAATTTAGCTATGTACGTGCAGTTGCCCGAGAGCCGTGATCGAACCACACAGCCTAGACGAGGGACAAGTCCAGAGCCAACAAACGAAACGAATTCTTTTCACCTTGCATTCCGCTGGCGATGACGCGCACCTCTGCGCGATGACGTGGCAGATCGAAGCGATTCCAAGTTCTCACTGAGTCCATTTGAATTTGCTTCGATTTACCCATACGTGCCGAAGCTATCAATGTGTCCAATTTGTGACCAGGGTCAGAGCAGGGCGAGAGCCGGGGCAGCACTGGCAGCTGCTTGGCTACCCAATTGGAGCTGAATTTGAGCTACTGTTTGCTTATGCATTGCTGGAGCTGGACTCAAGAAAATAAAATTAAAAACAAAAAACAAAAAAAAAACAAAAAAAACGAATAAAAAGGTCAGCGTATTGTCAGCAATGTTTGTTTAATGTTGTGACTAGAACCGAGCGACGAGTTCGTTGCCTAAGTCTTTTGTATGCGTGCCTGTTTTAGCTAAAGTGCGATAAATGATGCATTACCGGAAGCTAGTCGCTTGTTGTTTTATTATAATTGAGGTTTTTTTGGTAATTTATATTTTGCGTACGACTGGCAGATGCCCTATAGATAGGAAGCGGCTGTAGATTTATTACTTCTACATGTCAAAGTTAATTAGAGAAATTTGTAGATGTGAAGTGCATATCATAGAAGATCATAGAAGATCATAGAAGATCAGAAAAGATCATAGAAGATCCCAAATGATCAAAAAAGGCCAAGTATAAAATATAATATTTAAATTTTAATAATAATGAAATTTTAAATTCAAATATTCGAATTAATAGCAACAATACTATTCATATATGCATAAGGAATAAAAACCCATGTGCGAATATTCAAATTCATGTAATTTAATATGCCATATCATATATTCGAAAATGTCCGAAAATATTATGTGCACCATTAACTTTATGATTGACGATCATCCAATTCCAAACTCAGTTTCAGATAAACCAAAACTTACAAAACTTTTGAGCTAAGCTCAGCTGTCGCATCCAATTTGCCAGCTCACAGAAGTCAATTCTCCATTAAAAGTTGATAATAAAATCAATTCATTAGACCGAAAAAAAGGGGAAAAAAACGATTTACAATGCAAAATGCTAGTTATATAAGCGAGTGTTGCGTGGGTGTGTGATTGAATTTGTAATTCCGTGCACGATATTTAAGCGGCTCAGCGATTTGAAACTGGATATTTGCAAATGATCATTCATAAATTTCAATGTTAATGATTCAAGTGTGTATGTGTGTGTGAGTGTGCAGATATCGCAAATGAAATCGAAGCCGATACCGAACGTTGAAAGCCAAAGTCAGAAACTGAGTTGAAACTGAGTCGCAAAGTTTGTTTCTATAATTAATGAGCCTTTTTAATGCGATTTTGAACAGAAGCATTCGACACATGAACGACATGCAAACAGTAGCTGAAATAAATGCGATTCTCGACTCGACTCGGGCCGAGACATTGATACAGTTGCTCACATGTGTGATAAGCAGGCCAGGCGCACTGATAAGGCGGCCAGGGTCAGCATTCTGAAGTATGGCTTAGCAAAAACGTTGCCTCGCTGCTTCCTGTAGCTTAACTCAGCTTGGCTGACATTGAACTTCCTCGGGCACGTAGCCTCAACAACAAAAGCAGCGAAAACATTAAGCGAAAATATGGGTAATTGTGTCTGATATTTGTTGCTGCTGTTGCTGCTGCTGTTGCTGTTGCTGTTTATCATTATGCTGACAATTATTGTTCAGTTAATAACAAATTGCTACAAGTTCTAGAAACAAGACCCAGGCAACACAGCGAAGGTTCCACAACTCATTTGAAATTCTGAAACACTTCGACAACGAAACGCCAATAGAAAACCCAACATCGGCATTGTCATAGTCATATACTTAATACTTTTCCATTTGGAGGCACCTTGCGTAACAAATTTGGAGAGCATTAAAGCAGATATAGTTCTACAGCAACAGCAACAACAAGTCTATCTAGTTAAGTGATGTATGTAAAAGCATATGATCTATGGCTAGTTCAAAATTTTATCTATGAGAACCAAGGCTGCAAGTCGCTTAGCAAACTGATTACAGATAATTAGACTTAGTAAGGGCAGTTTTACTAATCATAAAATGAAACTGACAGATACATTCATGAGAAGCGCATTGGAAGGCAGATGCTTGAAAAGCTGGACTAATATACTTTAGACTTATGTATATAATCAGCTAATCGTTTTATTTTATACGGAAATTCATGACAATCGCTGAGAGGAGCATTTGCAGTTAAATATATTACACAGTACAAACAATTTTAATAATTAGTCTAAATAGTTCTAAACAAAATAATATTTTTTCCTCAAGGAAAAAGCACAATCAAATACCTGAAATATGTTCTATAAAAATTAAGGGAAGAGAAATTAAGAGAAGAGAAATTAAGTAGCAGAGAAAGGCAATACCTAAAGAGTATGCAGAAATGTATCATTCCATGAGCATCACAAGCGATGCCTTGGTCTATAACGTTAGAGTAGCAGAATAGTATAAAGCATAGTCAATCGTTCTTTGCCTAGGCTCATGGGTGGTCCATAACGCTGCCTCTGCCAGTGGGGATGCCTGTGCAGTTGGCCACACGCCGTTCCGCTTTGAGCCAGATCACCGAATTTATTCATTATTCATTATTTATTGATGGACAGCAATGCGGAACCAGAGATTAGCGGGCTTTCCTTAACGCCAAATGTATGATGCCGCCAAAGCTGGGAGAGTACGAGCGCCCGGAGCAACAACGCCCCATTTGCCGGTTTCGATTTGGAGTTTTGAAGTTTGAGCTGTTCTGTTCTATTCAATTTTTGCATAAACGAAATGATGACAGCGAATGCCGTCAAATAATTAAGGCTAATTCGACAATGCGCATTTGATCTTTGGCAGCTTTAGCTTGGCTTGGCATGGCTTGGCATGGCTTGGCTTGGCTTGGCCTGCTGCCGAAAATATTCAAACAATCATTAATCACAATTTTTGTATTATTTTTATTTTTTTGGCAAGCGTGCGGAATGAGCTAAACAAATTATTTGTCACACAGTGCGCATCGCATGGCAAAACAAAGCAATTAGCTAATGAACGCTTATCGCATTTCTGTATCTCGACTTCACAGCTTCACAGCATCTCGAGGCACACACACACATATATAAGCACACACGCGACCCGCGATGCTTTTTCCACGCTCAATTCCCAAAAAGGCAGTTGACCCGGAAGTGCGGGAGCTGTTCCACTTACATGACAGTATTATGTTCCTCTCTCTATTCATATTCATATTCATTTGCTAGAAGAGATCACTTTGCTCTATACCATGCCAAAACAATGGAACCGGACAAGCTGACAAGCCGTCCATAACAATCCAACACATTTTATGTGCCATGCTATAATTGTCTTGTATACCATCTATAATTTATTATGTAAAATCTTTTAAATCTTTTTATCGCAGCATTCGACTTAACTTAGACTTAATACTCCTTTTGGACGTGCATAAATAATCTTTGTTTCCGCATTGCTGTCCATCAATGAGTAATTCATTGCTCTGATAAATATCGATGTCTAGTCTAGACTACTTGAGCATAAAGATTTTGTGGCATGACGATACAGGTCATCTGTTAGTCAGCTATTCCATGCTCGACCAATCAACTGACGCTTGTTCCATGTATTTTACACATCAAGTATACTATATTTATTCTTTAATGGATTTTTGCTAATCTTTTCTATTTCTGGCTGCGTTTTTATTAATAATAAATCGCTGCAAAATGACGCTGGCAAATTTTATTTTTGTATACACTGAACAAAATGGATGAATGTAATTGGGTTTACTGGCGTTGAGTATCTGGCACATATCAATTAGAAGAATTCATGGTCGATCGTATAATAAATATATATTGGTCAGGATGAAGTTCTAAATCGATGTTATTGTGTCTATGTCTGTTTCTTTGTTCAATATGATGATGTTTCTGATAATGATAATAAATAAGAATGATGAATAAGAAATTATGCTGCTGAACGATGAATGATGAATAAGGAATTTCAGAATTCATCGAAAGATGAAAGACTTCTGATAAAAATAATGATAATGCAAATCATTCATGCTGATGCCGATGATAATAACACTCATATTTGTGTTGCAAATGGGCTCAGAGTATCTGTCAGTCGGACATGCCCGACTAGAGCAACCTCTACTTGCTTAGTAATAAATCGCTGCAAAATGATGCTGGCAAGTTTCATAATATTATTGTCATAATTGTTGTTGTTGCTGTTGTCATCGGTGTTGTATTCTTTGTTGTTAATGATATTGTCAGCGGCATCGACACCGCATCAGGTGTATTTGCTATTGGTTCTGCTCGGTCTCTACCTTTTGTTACTGAAGTGGGATTGTCGAGCATAAGTGGGCAAAAGGCCTTTAGTTGGATTTCGTCTTAAATATACATAGATAATACTGGATAATTAAATAGCATTACATAGTCGATTCGATTCAAATATATTTCGGTATATAACTTCCGCATAGACATAAAAACAGATCACTGGGGTTTTTTTTTTTTTTCTTTTTTGCGTACATGCCCCAGGGAATGGCAGTTAGTGGAGTAATTAAATTGATTTTGCTTAGCAAATGCTTGATTACAAGCTTAAAGTTGTTCAATTAAATTTAATGCACACATTTATTAGCAAAATAAACATTCAATTTCATTATCTTTATTTGTTCGTCAGTTGTGCGTCTTCTGCTACAACTTCTTCTGCTGTTCATTAGCTTATTTTTATTTTTAGAAATCAAATATAGATACCTCTGCGGTTTATATGATGCTATTTTTAAAGTAATTCTCCACACCGATTTAAGACTTCTATTTATAAATGTAAAGAAATAATGGCTACGAATTAGCTGAACTCTGAAGTTTGGCTCAACTTCCGCGACTGTGGGAAGTCGCAAAAAAATAAAACACAAAAACAAAACAATAATAAAACCGAATAATATAGTACTTAAAATATGGCTGGAACTCAAATTACAAAAGCTTAGCTCCGCTTAGAATCCGACTTGAATAGCCTTTAACATGGGCAATCCGATGTTTGGGTCAAGTGTGCACACGATTTGTGTTGCTGCGACTGTTGTTTATGCCTAACGACAATCCATTAATTCTGTAAATGCTTAAGTGCATTAATTAAATTTATTACGTAAACGCTGCAGTAATGCCTCACTGCATGCCGGACAATTAATCAAAGGTGACAAAATCGATTACCTTGATGCGAATTAAGGCAAACTCTTTTAGCATTTGGGGCAATTGAGTATTTGAATTATAATACTGAATGTATAATAAATAAAATACGGAAAATGAATTGAATACATCTAATGAATTAAATAAAAAATATAACAAAATATTTAAATGAACAAATAATAAATATAATTCTGAATATATACTCTATAAGGAAAGGAAATAAAACCTATCCTTAATATCTACCAAATATGGGCTAAAAAGAATTATAAATGTTACTAAATATAAACTGAACAAATTCTGAACACATACTAAATATAATACTGGATATATACTAAATATGTACTATTCATATACTAAGCATGCACAGAAAAATACTAGATGTAAATTTTGATGTTATGTAGAATTCTTACATACTGAATCTATACTAGTACTTTCTTTATATACAATAAATATATACTGTATAAGTACTTCATAAATATCAAATATAATAATAATTTAATACAGGGCAACTATTTTTTATAATTAAAAAAAAAAAAAAACACACATACACACACAAAATAAACATACAAAATAATACATACGAACTGGTAATTAATCACACACTAGATGTTTATATTCATAGTCTTTTTCTTATAATATGTAAACTGGTTAAATTTTAATAAACAAGCTTATGGCTTAAAGAGTTCTTTGGAGTGAACACCCACTGGAAGGTAGAACGCTTGAGGCGTTTCTTACAACTATATTGTCGGGTTGACAAGTTGGTCAATGGGTTATTATGATAATGAACTCAATTACGGCACAACAGCTTTAACCATCATAGCCGGACGACCGCCATAGCCAACCGCTGTTGTAATTTGCTTGGCCTTGGGCCGCTGCCGTTGCCGTTGTCTTTTCTGCTGCTTGGCAGATTTCACAGCTAGAGAAACTTCGTTTCGGTTTCTATTGAGAGTATACTATTCTGCTTTACACAATGCCAACCGCTCGGCAGAGCAGCAACAGACCAATCAGTAGTAGTAGTAATAGTAGTAGTAGTAGCAGAAGCACTAATAGTAGTTGAAGAAGAAGCAGAAGAAGAAGAAAAGCCACAGCTGGCCAGGGCTGGAGGTCAAATCGGCGGTGATCGAGTTAAGTAAATCAAGTTTACGTATAAGGCACAGCCACAGCCACAGGCGGGCGAACAGGGCATTAATCGAGAAAACATACAATTACATTGCAGCCACTTTTTTACAAATTAATTAGAATTATTCAGTTGTTGATTAATTGCGAAGTCCACCTTTCTCGCTGGCGGCCGGCCACCAGTTGATTTATAATATTTAAGCTCCATTTCGAAATTGAATTTGAATTCGAATTCGAATTCGAATTCACTTCTTAATTGAACTTTGAAGTTACGGCAACGAGTTCAAGTACATAAGACAATAATGACTGAAGGCAAGCTAAATGCAAAAATGAAATTCCTTAAAGCAATTATGCGGAATAAGTACATGAAATTATGTAGCGTCAATGGCCAATTGCTCGAGCAAATACAATATTTGGCAAAAAGTCTTTAAGTTCCCAGTGAAGCACTTGATATAGTGAATATGCCATATTTGGAAGACAGGGCAAATTGTATGCTAGCTACTGTAAAGTGCTTGCTTGAATTGAATTTGCTGTTGCGAGAAATCAATCAACAAATTATTGCGCTGGGGTATTAGTAGGTTCCGAGCATTGTCGTATGACCTTCATTAAAATCAAACACATTTTGCTGTGCGAACTTGAGCCGTTCGGACGTAATTACTGTCAAGCGGAATCGGATACTAAATTCCATGCCAAAAAATGCAAATGTTGACCGAGGAACTACCTCGAAAAGTCCAACGACTCTCGTGCCGAGTGCCAAATGTGGCGACAATTAGGCTTAACGAGTGCTCAATCACTCACAGCTGGCCCAGAGAGATAAGCTTCTGCATTTACTGGCACGTTTGGGCATTTATTGAAATGGTAACAAAAATCCAACTGCCTCGGAGTGCGTTAATTTTAAGTAAACGCAGATCACGGGCAGCTCAATGCGATAAGCCAACAACTACAGCCCATTGTATTTGAGTTGTCGTTATTTTTTAAATCAACCTAAGCAACAACTATCGATAGTTGCTAGTTCATCGTACCGTGTATCGATTAGTCAGCCCTGGTCATAATAACAAAACGCTGTAGCTTAACGGTGTGACCAAATATTCCATTTTTTTGTTGCAAACAACGTGCTACTCTGATTTTAGACATTTTAAATATAGGACAAAATGAGCGGCAATACGAAAAAGGAGTTAATCCTTTGCGACTATTGTCAGATCGGAAAAGAAGCCAATCAGATATATACAGCCAGGAAACAATTTGCTGGTTTCAAAATCGTGGACATTCTACAAAATGTCACCAAGTTGACCGTAAGTACAGTCTAAGTTATGAGTTGATTAGCATATATGCATGTTGTTATGTATATGTACATAAATAAATACAATGTGTATTATATATTTCAGATACCGAGCTCAACACCAGTTAAGATATGCAGTCTCTGTGCTTCCACTCTGCACGCCACAACTGGCGCTATTGCAAGAGCCGTCGAAATGGTTTCCAAATTGATGCCAGTTAGCAAGAAGCAGCAGCAGCAAATTGAAACTGTTCTAGTCCCTGATGAGACCGATGCAGAGCGGACAAATTCTGCTACACTCAACGAGTCACCAGCTGTTAAAGAGCGTATGCCAAGACGGCTGTCAGCTGTTGACAGTCCTAAAGCAAAAGCTAAACAGCCTGGAAGTGGCACACCAAACAGAAAAGATAAGAAAATCAAAGATGTGAATGGCACACCCACAGGCGTGCAGCAGAGCCCAAAGAAGCTGCCGGCTAAGCCAAAGCTGACACAAACAAGCACACCATTGGCAGCCGCCCCACCTTCTACTCCTAAAAAACAACAAGATGTTCTTGAGAACTCTATTAAGCTAACCACGGCAAAGGATGCTCCAAAAAAAAACAAAGAATTCATTCAATTGTTCGGTGCTAACGGCGATACTTTGTCAGATTCTGAAGAGGAGGATGAAGAAGAGGAAGATGTTTCTGCAATTGACATTGAAAAGGAAAATCTAAAGAACATCGCAACCGGCTTCGAGTGCAAATTATGCGACTTTACGTCCACGAATCCTATTCCAATGAAGAGACACTTAAAGGAATTGCATGGCCAAAAGCGTCCTCGCATTTACAACTGCTTTAAGTGTGCCAAAAGCTTTGGTGTACTGAAATCCTTAAAGGGCCATTTGTTAACCCATGGCATTTCTGAGGAGAAGGAGGAGAAGCAAACAGTTGCCGACCCACAGCTGGCAGTGTTAACTGCCCTAAAGCCTAAGCAAAAGCCACAAGAAACTGTCGATAACGAATATACCTTTGCCATCACGGAAACCAACTCGTCCACACCAAAGCCCTCCGGGCAGCCAGTGCAACAGTCCAAGTTTCAGTGCGAAATGTGTGAACTTGATTTCAATGTCATCAAGTCTTTGCAGGAGCACCTAAAGACCGTGCACAACATCGAGCGTCCGAAGGCATTCAAATGTGATGTCTGCAGTACATACTTTATGCACAAGAAAACGATGGAACGCCACTATAACGACAAACATACCGCAGGCAATGGTGAAGAGACCGCCAAAAAGAGATCGTCGGCTAAAATTCAAGTTCGACGTAAAACTGTTGCAGTCGAAGGCAGCACAGCTATAAAGGAGACCAACACGGAGGCTAGGAGTACACAGACGGGTTCCCCAGTGAAAATTACAGCCAGGCGCAAGACTGTGGCATCAGATGAAGCAAGTCAGCCATCTGTCCAGATAAAATTGATGGCGCCACTCAAAAAGCCGACGAACATAACAGAAAATGACGACTGCGTCATTCAAGAAGCCATCGATGAAGCCCTGGACGATCTTATTGAGAGTTTACCAATGCCGAAAGAGATCAAATCAAAAGATGACAGTGCAACTGTCGCAGAAAAAGAGTCAAAGAAAGCTAAGAAACCCACTCAATTACCTCAACAATCCTTTGAGTCGCTGAAGGAGTCGCCAATCAAAAACAAAACCAAAGCTGAGTCCATTGAGTCACCAAACAAGAGTAAATCAAAATCGAAGAGTGAGCAAGTCCCAGCCACGCCCACCATGCAATACAGCGAGGCCATTGACGAACACATTGACAAATCAACGGATAATAAAGATTTACTGGACTCGTTGCAGATTACTAAAAAGAGTAAGGCCAAAAAAGAGACAGATAAGCTAGATTCATCACAAGCTTTACAGAATAGTTCGACCACTAAAAAATTAAAAACCGAAAAGGAAGTAGAGGATAATAACTCACCGCAGATCACTCCCATTAATGGCTCAGAAAAAAAATCGGGCAAGCGTAAGCAGCGAGAAGAGGAATCATTGCAGACGGCTGCGGCCGATAAGGCTGAAGAGCCCACCATGGCAAAACTAAAGTCGCTCAACAACTCCAAGGCAGACATTGATGTTATCGATCTTTTGGATGAGGTCAATCCTAATGTCAAGCCCCACAAGCGCATTAAACTCGTCTCGCTGGAATCGGAGCTGAGCTGCAGCATGTGCAGCAAGGTCGTGTCCTCACGGAAGCGTCTCGATTCACATATGCGTAAGAAACATATCATTCAACTGACGTGTCCCAATTGCAAAGTGGTCTTTGCGGACAACTTGGAGTATGTCAAACACTTCTCCTTCTGCAATGCTGTCGATGGTCTGCCGTGTGGCATTAAGAATTGTGAAAAGGTCTTTGCCGCGGCCAATTTCCTGAGCTCCCACTTGAATAAGAAGCACAAAGCCTCAAAATAACTTAAGTAAGCAATACTACGGAGATAGTCTGAAGTTTATCAGATCTTAACGTTCTTTTTTCCTTTCAGTTTTTATCAAAGGGATTCAGCTGGCCTAAACGAAAGTGCACCAATGACTGAATATTTTATTTCGTAGTTTTTGTTTAAAGAAGAAGAACCTATTTGTAAAAGTACAAAACCTTAAATAACCGAACATAACTACCAACTAAATGGAAACATTTAAGAGAAAAATATATTGCTTTTAGTTTTTATATATTGTTCCGACTGTCATGTAAAGATAATAATAAGCGCAAATGTAGTTTACAAGAAAGAAAACCAACTATAATTTGAGAGCAGTTTGTCTAGCATAACACGTTCCATATAGATATAGATTCATATATACTAAATGTAATTTTTTTTTGTTTTCAACATGCGTTGCAATATGATTTATGAGTAGCCTTAAGAAAAAACCCCAACAAAAATGATTTACGCAGATCCCGCGCGTAATTCAACAAATAATGAAAACAATTAACTAGTTCAACTTTTCTACTTAATGTGTATGTATATATGGATTATGATGATGATGCAGCCGTTGCATTTGCCTCTCTCTGTTTTGTTCCCAGATCAGGATCCCACCTTGCTGTGGATCTCAGCTTGAGCCACCTTCATAACGTCCAGTGCACCTTTCTTGATGAGCCGCTCGGCCAGGGTTTGGCCCAGCCAATTGGCCTTCACGTAGATCTCCCTGCTGTGGCAGGCATGCTGATAGAGACCACAAAACAAGTTGTCCACATCCTCAATGAGCACGGGCAGCTTGAGCTGTTGCGGCTGCGGTTGCTGCTCATCCGCATAGTCGAACATTTTTACCGTCTTCTGTAGGAACGGACATTTTGCGTGACCCGTCTTCTCTTGACTCACTTCGAGGCCGCTGCCTTGGTGCATAGCAGAAAATGGACACTTGGAAGACGTTGCCGTCGTTGCCAACGTCGGTGTCGGCGTCGCTGTCGCTGTCGTTGACACGTTGTCCGGCTCGTCACCCCTGATGGGCGGTTGAGTAGGCAACGCATTAATGTGAGTGATCGGACACTTTCCTGCACTGGCAAACGAAATCTTTGTCTCCTTGTCAACAAACGGACACTCGCCCATGACATCCAGGCCAATGTTCATCTGCACAGGGCAATGAACCGATGAATTGGCATTGCTGGTGTCTGCATCTCCGCCGCCACCTGCATCACCGCCAGCGCTCAATGCGTTGTTATTGTCGCGACCAACAACGGGGCATTTGAAAGCTAGATCGTAGTGGCGCTCAAGTAGCTCCATTTTGAAGCCCGGCACTGGGGCATCTTCACAGATGACTGGTGGACTGCCCTGTTGACGTGGACTATTCGTGCTGGAATCGGATCCCGAGCCAGATCCGTTGCCATTTCCATTGCTAAGCGTGTTGTTGCCATTCCTGGCACGCTTATTTGCTGGCGGAGAGTCGCAGCTGTTGCTGTCATTGCCATTGGTCACATCTTGTTGCTGCTGCTGCTCTTGGTCATTGCCGCCGGCACGCTTGCGCAGATTCACATCAGTTTCCGGTTCATTTAAGGCACAATCCAAATGCTCACGTATCTCAATAGCACCATCCAGACTCCAAACGGCACCTGTAAGCGATAGACCCACTTCCTCCTCCTGCTTCAGTTGCAGCTGTCGGTTAGCGTTATGAATATTGCCCGGTTCGCCTTTCAGTTTGCTCCAGACAGCAACCGGAGCAGAGCAGCCGCCGCCTAAAGTCTTAAGGAAACTGCGCTCCGCCAAAATTCGGCACGTGGTATTCAGACACATGAGCCTCTGCAGCATGCCTAGCACCTGAGCATCGTTGGCACGACACTCAACGGCCAGAGCGCCCTGGCCGACGGCATAGAGCAGATCAGTGGGCTCCAGCACCTGACTGATGCGATTCATCCAGCCCATACGCACTAGACCCGCCTGCGCCAATATAATGCCCGCAAACTTGGAGTCCTGCGCATCCAGCTTGGCCAAGCGCGTGTTCAAATTGCCGCGAATATCGCACACAATCAAGTGCGGATACTGGCGTCGAATCTGTGCGGTGCGACGCAGTGAAGATGTGCCTGTTTGATGATAGACGATGAAAGTTAGTTGATGGGTTACATCTAGAACAGTTGCCCAGCTTACCAATCACACTGCCTTTGGGCAGCGAGGCAATGGTGTGACCCTTTAGATTCTCGCGCAGCACCAAGGCATCGCGTGCATCTTCACGTTCCAGCACCGCGCCCACAGCCATGCCCGTTGGTAACGCTGTGGGCAGGTCCTTTAGCGAATGCACGACAAAATCAACGCCGCCATTACGCAGCGCATCCTCTAGATCACGGGTGAAGAGGCTCTTCTCGCCAATCTTTGGCAACGAAACATTCAACACGCGATCCCCAAATGTAGACATCGTATCTGCAAAATGCACAATAGATGCAAATTAGTTGTTTCCTTTTTAACACCGCTTCAATATACTTTATAGGTGTTTCCCTGCCATTCCAACTGATATAATTTTTTATATAATCAGAGATAAAAACATGACACGCAATCCAATTGACTTCAGTTCCACCCATTCACACAGAAAATACAACACGATAGCGAATACTCTTTTATCAGCACGCAATGCTACAAATTCTCGACCTTATCAGACATTGAATTTGCCTACGAGTGGGCGCTATTTAATTGCACTTTATGAACTACAATTTTTGGATATTAAATATCTAAACGGGATGTAGCGTGTTGCTCAAGGCTCTGAACATTAACTAAAATTTGATGATTAAATGGTGTGCGAAATAATATTCAATGCGGACTGGCCTCAATTATTTATTTTTTTAGGTCAATTCAAATTTAGGTCTTCAAAGTTAATTTATCTTTCTTTCATCTATTTAAGGAAGTCAAGAAGTCCAATATACATATGGATTGTGGTATAAATATCTACGATCGAGTGAAGAAGAGTTGTAAGGTTTACAATATCTATAAAAGTTCGAATTATAGAAGCTCTATTTACTCATAGAAAATAATTGGAATTTGCATGTTTAAGATTTCAATATTTACTTATGAGAGAGAGAGAGAGAGAGATAGAAAGAATTATAGAAAATGGATTTGAGCCTTACGCGTGAATTAGATTCATAATTGTTTGTGTTTTATGTTTATGTATATTAAGTAAACTAATACTTTAAAAAAATAATATATTATTTACTTTCTGATGATATTATGTGATATACGATATGAGACAGCTTATCATAATCATCATTTAACTATTGTTTTAAATATAATATAATAAAATAAAACATATTACAGCAGAGTTTAACTATACTTAAATAATGCTATAGTGTAAATATTTATTTTAATATAAAAATATACAAGCAGAAAAAACATTAACGGTATTTGCTTTTATTATCAAGGCTAGATAACAATTCATGTATATATGTATATGCATGCATACGTAAAATAATAAATAGATTTCAATAGATGCTTATATTATGTCAGCAGCACGTTTGCCAAGCTGCGATGATATAGTTGATTATACTTTTAATCTACAAACAACAATCGTTAAAGTTATTTAGCAAAAGAGCGAAACAAAAGCAAAAAGTAAAAGAAAGAAAGACATTGACATTGAGCGCAATTTTGGCAAAAGGCACGTGAAAGAGACGCAACAAAAATTTAAAAGATAAAGTGAATACAAAATTATGCAAACCAGACGCGCCTCTCTCTCTCTAAATATCTCGGTGCAGTAGCAACAATGACTGTGAGAAACTCGCTTTATAAACTGATTAAAATTAACGCAAGTATTGCTAATTAGATAAGAGAATTGAGCTAGCCCTAATAGAATTCATGAGTCATGGTGAAACATAATAAATTATTAATAGTAACGCACGCTTGCAAGAATAATAAATACTTGTGTAAACATAAATAATAAGAAAATGCATTTCCAATTGGAAACTTTCACTTACGTATCTCAAACTTTTGCTTTGGATAAAGTTTCTGCAGTCTTCCGACGACATGTTTAGTCTGAATGAGCGCTAGCTGCAAGAGAGAAGAGAGCAGAAAAGAAGAGAGAAGCATAAGTAAACGCGTTCAAGTGCACATGCTAATGCCAAATGTAAATGAACTTCAATTGGAGAAAAGAAGTAGGAGTGAGAAATAAGGAGAGTGAGAGCGAGCAATTGAGTATAATTAATGATGGTTTCTAATAAGACTCGCTGTCCCAGCTGCTGTTGGATTTGTTGTTGCTGTTGTTGTTTTGCCTATTGGCAGTTCGAATTTTAATTAGCAAAGTAATTTGCAATATATGTGATTGGCCTTGATATAACCGAACGAACGTCAGGCTAAGGCAAGTAAACCAAAAACAAATCGAACCAATCCACGATAAGCACGACTCAAATGGCAAGCAAAATATGGTCAGAGTAATAAAAAGATACAAAAGCTCACAAATCAAAAGACAGGCGAGTGCGGGCAGTTAGATATTATTGCGCCAGGTTAATGAGAGCAACAGCATCACCAATAGCAGCAGCAACAACAAATTTAAGCAATGCGTGAGAGCCGCACGAATTTGAGCTGCTGTTGTATAACACTAACCAAAAAAAAAAAAAAAATAACACACATTCACAGTCAGCAACAACAAGCAACAGCAGCGGTATATTTGTTGTTAGGCAGCAACAAGTTTTGCTCTTGCATAAATGGGTATGAAGCGAGTTGTGTCGGAAGTGAGAGAGATAGAGAGGAAGAGGGAGGAAGCAGCGTATACGACATGATTGAAATTCAAATGAAAGTTGAGTAAATCGAATGCACATATTTCAGCACACTTACACAAACACGCACACATAGACTTGTATATTTATTCTTTACCTCACTTTTTCGTGAACCAACACGAATGACCTTTTCCTTTTCCTGCGTAGACATCTTAAGTTTCTGTTATTATTGCACAATTTTTCCTATTCAACGAGTGCGAAGGTGGTTTAGTGAAAGTGTCTGTGGCGAGGACAAACTGCAGAAGCAAAGGTATCTTTTTGGGTCACGACTTTTGCACAGTAGCAGCGATGAACAATGAATGAAAACTTAAATTCACTGAGTATTAAACACACATTCTTGTCTTATTGTCATGTAGACTTTGTACTAGACGGCTTAAAAATCAAAAAATGAACCTAATAAAGTTTATGCTGGACGATACTACGTCCGAGCAAACAGCAGTGCAAGTGAGTGTCAAACTGATTCGCCATGCGACAGGGGCTATGATAGACGATTACTCGATAGTTGTTAAATAATATTCGATCTAGAGATGAAATTATGTGTCGACTATTAAATACTAAATACATCACAAAAATAAAACGAGTTCCACTATTCGATATATGCCAAACAGCTGATTGAAAAACAAATTAAAACAACGCACAGTTGTTGTCATGTATTTGGTAAGTTATGATTTATTTGATATATTAACTATTTTACAAATTTTAAATTATCTACTTCAGTTTATAAGCCGTCCCATGGGGACACTAGGCAATCGTATGAGAGTAGTGCGCGAGCGGCTAGGCGATGATTTTCTGGACAAGCTTGACGAGCTGCATTTAAATGCTCTACGTACAGGGCTAGTCTCCAGAGCAGATCTGCAGGAAGCATATCGCATGGCGCGTGACATGAACACCAGTCAAAATCGGTTAAACCTCTTGTGGCTTCTGGGCATCATATTTTTCATAATGATAGCAACACCCATTTTCTACGAAACCATTTCGTTTCTGCTTGGCGTGCGCTGCTTCGTGCCTAATAATCATCTGGTATGGGAGGCAACTCGCCCCATCAGCGATTGCGAGTTCTGCAAGGGTGTTACGGCCCCTCTGATTTTACCCAATCTGACGCGCGAAGACTTTGCTCGTTATGCCTACTCCTCGCGACCAATTATTGTGAAAAAGGCAATCGCCCATTGGCAAGCAAAGCAAAGTCTCAATTACAAATCTATTAAAGATCTGTATGAGAGCGTGCCTGGTGCTTTGGAGACGACATGTCAGTTCCAGCATTTCAATTCGGATCTGAAGTCATTGCGTGACGTTTTCAAGATGTCACCAAAGCGCGTTAATTTAAGCGAGGGCTCGCCGTGGTTCGTGGGTTGGAGTGTTTGCCAGCCAATGGTGCTGGCGGAGCTGCGTAAGTTGTATCCACGCCCACATTTTCTGCCAGAGGACGCTGAAATGCCAAACACGGACTTTATACTTATGGGGTATGAACAGGGCGCTGTCATGCATGTAATTACAACTGAGTTCATGACTTGAACAAGCTATGTAAGCGTCTCTCTATCTCTCACAGTTGGACTACATTCCACGTCTAATGTGGCAGGCACAGTTGCAAGGTAACAAAAGTTGGTTTTTGTCTCCAGCGCCGGAATGCGATCATCAATGTCAGTCGTTTTTCTTCTATGTGGAGCCGGGCGATGCTGTACTGGTGGATACTCGCATCTGGTATCATGCCAACACCATACCCAGAGGACAATTCTCACTCACCGTTCAGTCAGAATACGGGTAAATTTGAACAATTAATATAAAAAAAAGTCTGAAAAAATCAAATAATATTTGCTTCCCAATTTATTATATATAAATCTCTTCAAATAATTATAAAATAAATATGAATATTAAATTGTTTTATTCAAAATTTATAGTACAGGCACTAACCATACAACACATAGACTGGACAACTAGAACAAACTTTTTCAACGGACCAGAATATGAGCGAAGCGACCACTCAACTTCGTATTTGTTCGGTTTGGGCAATTCAGGGCTGGGCAGTCAAAATATGAAACGACGAATTCAGTGCGCTGCTAGCGCTCAACCGGGATGGTCATATTTTCATATGAGCGCTTAATATGCGCTATTTTGCTTTACTCCCCCTCTCTCTTTTTTCTCTCGCTCTCTCGCTCTATGCGAGCACAAGCAGCAGCCCACAAAAATTGAAATTTGTTCGCGAGTGGCGATTCGCGACGATCCCATCTGCATTTCTTAGTAAGAGTATGCCGAACTCTTAAACGGCTTTGCCATGCTCATGCAAAATTTTACTGTTTTCGTAAAGATTTTTGGGAAGGGTATGAAAGCGCTGATGTGCATAAGCATTACTTTTTCGCGATGAGCATGCACACACACAATTACTGCGTCTTGCTACATGTATGAGCAGTTATGTGACTGTGTGCGAAACTTTTGCTGCCTGTAGCAATTGTAGGGACCAACATTTGCAGTTTGTTATTCTTGTGGACCTTTGCCTTAGAATTTAATAAATAAAAATTACTAGAACTAATTTAGTAACATAGCCCACAAAACATTTTTGAACGGGTTATAAACGATTTAAGTGGATATGGAAATTAATATGTATTGACAAATAGAATAAACCATGTACTCATTATTGCCAAAATGACTGCTGCAAGCCGTAAATGCTCATTTGACAGTCACTCTACAATTCAAACTATACAAAATAGACAAACTACTGAATAGCGCAGGTAGCAAGAGAACAAACTGCAAATGTTGGACCCTACAATTGCTACAGGCAGCACACAGTCACATATGTAACTGCTCATACATGTAGCAAGACGCAGTAAATGTGTATGTGCATGCTCATCGCGAAAAAGTAATGCTTATGCACATCAGCGCTTTCATACCCTTCCCAAAAATCTTTACGAAAACAGTAAAATTTTGCATGAGCATGGCAAAGCCGTTTAAGAGTTCGGCATACTCTTACTAAGAAATGCAGATGGGATCGTCGCGAATCGCCACTCGCGAACAAATTTCAATTTTTGTGGGCTGCTGCTTGTGCTCGCATAGAGCGAGAGAGCGAGAGAAAAAAGAGAGAGGGGGAGTAAAGCAAAATAGCGCATATTAAGCGCTCATATGAAAATATGACCATCCCGGTTGAGCGCTAGCAGCGCACTGAATTCGTCGTTTCATATTTTGACTGCCCAGCCCTGAATTGCCCAAACCGAACAAATACGAAGTTGAGTGGTCGCTTCGCTCATATTCTGGTCCGTTGAAAAAGTTTGTTCTAGTTGTCCAGTCTATGTGTTGTATGGTTAGTGGTTGTATGGTTAGTGGTACAGGGCATTTGCAGATAAAATGAACAAATTTAAAAAGTTCGATAACTGCAAACACTACATCGATTAATCACAATCGAACTGCAACACACATAAGGCTTTGACGCGCGCGTATGTCGCTTATATTTTAGAAAAGATAGACGAGAACTTACAAATATGGACGAAACCTTTGATTTTAGTGTGTTTTCTGCAAAATTTAATAAGTACGTCGAGCAGAATCCTATTAATCTGAAAGAGCTGTGCATCACTAAATCTGTTATAAAGACAAATGATTTCTTTAAAAGTGTTGAAGCAGAGGAAGCCGAAATGGCACCAGCTTTATCTAACAAAGAGCTTGGCACAATGGAAGAATACGCAGAGCTGTTTAAAGTATTCGAAACATATCCCACTAATTTGCAGCGGTTACCGAAAAAACGCGATCTGCCACGCACAAACTCCGTAATTCTCAAGGGAAATGATGCCATACAAGATCAAACAGCCATTAACAGCTCAATCGTGTCTCTAGCACCTGTCTGCAATCGCTTGGATGAGCAGCAGAGCGCAGCAAAAGTGTATAACGATTATAAGAAATTTCAACAGAAGTTGCGACAAGCTTACAATGAAGCTGATTCACTAGAAAAGGAACAAACTAAATGGCTAAACAAAATCGCACAACTGGAAATGTTTGTTCAGCAGCTAGCGAAATTGATGCCATGCGAACGAGAGGCGCCGGATGCCTTTACGGCTGAAGAGCAGAGCAAACTTGCTACCATTGCAGAAAACATGACGGAATTGAATTATCTGCGGGCCAACAGCCTTACACAACTGGCCAATCCTATGGACACGACTGGACGTCAGGACACTTTTGTGGATGTTCTAAACTACGCTCTTATGCAAATAAGCTCCTTCTGTACTCCCTAAATATTGATGTCCTTTTTTTGTGTTATATTGTAATGTAATATTTCCCCGACATTTTGAATCTGTATTCATGTCAGCTGTTTGTTGTCGATTATCGCAGGATAGTCGCTCTTCGATCTGGTTGTCACTTATCGACTTAAATGTAATTTAACGTATTTTTTATTTAAATTTTATATATTCTTCAAATTGAATTTGATGCCTTTCATTTAAAATTAAGGTGTAAACTTTTAATGTTTTCGCATTACATCTATTCATATATGTCCTCCTTGTCGGCGACGTATTTAATGATGTCGGCAGGTTTCAGAAGCTTCTCAGCATCCGAGTCTGGAATCTCAAAGCCAAACTCATCTTCCATGGCCATGATAACCTCTACGTGGTCCAACGAGTCCAAACCCAGATCATTGATGAAGTGAGAGTCCACATTGAGCTGCAACGATAACAGTTTGAAAATGCAATTAAGAAAGTAGTTTTGTTTTGGCAGCTTTGTTCGTTTCTTTTGACGGCACAATAGATTAATTCAACTGGCAAAGGCAATTAAAGCATTGAACTATATGCGCCTAGGCCATGAGCTTGGTTTTTACCTTGCTGGGATCAATCTTATCGTATAGCTTCAACACAAGCAAGACCCGCTCGTTGATAAGCTTCAGCGACAATGGCGGTTTCGCCGAATAACTGCGCAATGATTGCGTTTGCCAGCGACATCTGCTGTCCTGCAATGTGCACAACCCCGAAAAGAAAAGAACAAAAGATACCAAGTTAGTGGATTCTCGTATAGATCACTTTACCTTATCAGCAGTCACTTTGTCGTAGGCTGAAACGACTTTCAATACGCGATGCTCAATTTCTTCAAGAGTATTTCTCGCCGAGTAATTACGAATTGCGAACTTCAGGTTCTGTAAAAATGTAAGATTCAAAATTTATGACATATGCTCCAACCTTACAGAATTGCCGGCAAACGGCTCCATAAGGGGATTCGATCATAAAAATATGAGTGTCAAAATAAATGATGCAATAACACGATTCACGTTGCTAGTCTTAACTTCTTCCTTTAACAAATCCAAGTACGGGACCCTTTTGTAGACTCTGTTACCGTAAATAACTCCAATACCCCATAGAGTTTTTCACAGTGAGGTTAGGGACGCAATTAATTAACTTAAATACTCAAACTCCTATTGCATGTCTTATTAAAATTAATGGGAGCTTACTTGAGTGAGTTGAGTGCCAATGGCAGGCACGGCAATTCGGTGCAACATCCTAGACTGTGTTTGTGCAACGGCTTTGACGATGCGAACTGTGTTCAGGGCAGCCGCAAATCGACCGCAGCTACGTGCGACTTGTGTGAACGACATCTCTTGTTTAACCTGGAATACAAATGAAATATAGTAATTTCTGATTGTTTGGAATGCGATAGACACGCGTTTATAACAATATTTACACCGAATTTCACACAAAACGGGGGCTCAGATTATGTAAAAGTTCTGGAGGAGCAAAGGCAGCACAGATGTTGAATAAGTATCGATACCAAACTTATAAGCATCGATGTGTTGAGTGAACCTGATTCCGTGTGAACGACTCAAATCGAACAGCTGTCATTCAATAAAAATAAATCATTTTGTGAAAATAAATATTTAATAGTAGTGACACATTTTATACTGCTAATCGTGGTGTCTAACATAATAAGATACATACATAAAGATTGTAATAACACATTTTACCTCAATTGGAAAGACCATTTATATATGATTTAAATAGCGCGCCCATGTAATTATTATCGGAATAATGGCAACAGATACTTTTATTGTTCCAAATCCCATTTAAAACTAATAAACATATACGGCGAATTTAAAATTCACTCTAAATAAGACGTTACCTTAAATTTGTAAATATTTCATAGTTCTTAATCAAATTTTGCACACTAAAAGCATTATGTTTTGGACCACTTTACAACACCAATGCCAGCAATTTGTTATCGTACTCAGATGTTATGTTTTTTCGTATCTTATAAGTCTACAATACAAAATTTTGTGTTTATTTTGATATCGGAACACCTGTATAATCAATATAAATATTAAATATTGGATGCGCCACTAAAGTTCTAAGAACATAATAATGTTAAGGGATTTGATTACGTGGGTCTTAAACACCTATCTCGGGAAGTATTTAGAAAATTTGAACTCTGCTCAACTGTCTGTTGCACTGCTATCAGGTATAAAACAATACGAACACTATTACGAAATAAATTACTCATATTCATCATAAAATTTATAGGAGAGGTCGAGCTCGAAAACATTCCCATCCGAAAAGATGCGCTGCGCTCGTTCGGCCTGCCTATAGAAGTCTCAGCAGGTAGCATAGGTAAAATAAAGCTGCAAGTGCCGGTTCGTCAGTTTCGTACTTCGCCATGGTGTATTTCCGTGGAGGGACTCTTCTGCGTCGTCACACCAAAAGACTTCGAGAACTGGGATGAAGTGAAAGAGAAACTTCTTAACCTGGAGTATAAGCAATCTGTGTTAGACACTGCAGAGGCCAAATGGCGCTCTGAAAAGGGAAAGCAAATCGAATCGTATTACTTCTCATCTTATAATAATTGGCTCAAGTATGGCACAAATATGGCAACCAATATTATTGATAATATTGAACTTAAAATATTTGATGTTCACTTTCGATACGAAGATGTTGTTGATGTGGGTAAAAGCAAAATTGCGACTGGCATCAAAATTGGGTCTCTAACTGCACAAAGCTGTGATTGCAATTGGGCGACTGGCTCCAATAAATCGGTTAATAATGATATTAATTTTAAGGTGGTTGAGCTGAAAGAGTTATCCCTGTATTGGGATACATTGCACGAAGACATCAAATGTCAGAAGTTCACAAATCAAGAGCTTCTAACAAATATGAATCCAACGTGTCGACTGCGTCCACATGAGTTCATAATCAAGCCCATTAGTGCAATAGCCAGATGGAAGCGTGAAAAGTCTCCCCAAGTGATTCGCTCAAAAGACAAACCACGAGTATCCTGTGATCTTCTAGTACCTGAAGTTATAATTGTGCTAAGCAAGGTAAGTTACACCGAATGAAATTTCGTTAATTAACGCAACTTAATTTCATTGCAGGCGCAGCATGACGAAATACAGGATAAATTAGCTGGAATTCAACAGATAAAGGAAATTTGTCAATTTCGATTGAAAAGACCAACATGCAGTATTAAGGAAAATCCGAGAATGTGGTGGCGATATGTTCTTGTTTGCTATGGCCGGGAACTTAAATCAAAAGATGAAAAGTTTCTAACGCTCAACGAGAATCTGCGATATATGAGAATTTGCCAAGCAGTTGCATTGAATCCCAACGAGAACTTGTCCAACGATGACAAAGACTTTAAAGCGTATATTGAGAGTGATAGAAAGGTTGCAGACTTGATCATAATGCGTAGAATATGCTTTGAGAAAGTGTTCTCAAAAGGCATTTCGATTAAGTCTGACCAAGTCAAGGGCAAGGGCATGCTATTTCATTGGTTCCCCAACTGGATGGGTTGGTATGGAAACAATTCGACAGCCTCTGCCGAGCAGGATGAATCGTTACAACATTTAGAAGATGATATTTTGGTAGCACTCGAGCACTCATTACAGAGTCAATCTCACATGAAATGTGATACAATATTTGGATATTTTACTATTGAACTTCTGAAAGGTTTCATCATCTTACAAACCGAAGAATCGACTAAGAGCGATGATAGCAAATCAATAGAAATGCAATTTAATAATCTATCATCTTTTCTACAGTTAAATCCCTTATTTACTTCATATGTCGTTGGCATATCGTTGGGAGAAGTTTATTTATTAGATAAAACCAACAAGGATTCGAAACATTGTTATTTAATCAAACCTCAGACTGATCGATCAACAGCAATAAATCCGCCAGACTTAAAGCAATTGGTTAATTCCACGATTAAACAAGATCCGTTATTTCAATTGCAATATGAAAATGATGATCAGCTACAATATCGCCTTATAATTAAATCAAAGAGTTTAGATTTGATATATAATCAAGATGCCGTCGATTGGTTTTTAAATTTCTTCACTCCTTCCAATAAAGTGCAGTATTTAATTAGAGATAAATATAGTAGTGAAAAAGAACGTAAATTTCTAAGTTCCTGGAATCAAATGTTTTTAGGAAATGAGGTAAAATGTTATATTATAATAATAATATTATTTTTGGTAATATCAGATAATATTTTCTTATTTTCAGGCGAATAGAAAGATTTGGACTTTTGAAATTGAAGTATTTGCACCACGAATAATATTTTTGGAAAATTACAAAATCGAAAACTCGCTTATGGTTTTAATGGATTTTGGCAAACTCCAATTGATCAAATCGGATTTTCAAAAGAAAGCCTCAACATTTATATCGAAAACAGAGGATACATGTCCAACAGATGACAATGTTGATGACATCGATGATGATAATGAAACCTATCTGACTCCTTGCTCAACTCCACCTGGTTCAGAGAAAAGCGGTTCGGAATCGCCAACGTTAAATGAAAATATGTTCAAAGACTTACTGAATAAGAACACGCAACTAGAATCAGCATTGCATAGTAAAATCTATAATACATATACCATAAATTTTACAAATTTGCAAGTATTAGTGTGCAAATACCAGGAGAGATGGCAAGCGAGCTTGAAGACCTCTTCGAATTTTCACTTGATTGATAAATTTAATATTACGCTCACAGTGGAACAGCGCATTGTCTTCACATCTGATCCGGAATATCCATCTCTTACTCTGTTCGGAACATGTCCCATGATATTAATACACGGCAATGAGGACAAAATAAAGCAGTTTCTGACTATAATTCATCCAATTACCAACAATCCCAGGCTGAAGGATAATAGAACAACAAATGAAACAGAAAATCGAATGCCAGCAGATGAAAGCAATCATCCATATTATAATGCAGATGGCAGCCATTTGGTTGTTCAGTTTGCTATTGGTCAACTAATCATCGAGATGCAATCGAAAGAGAAAAGTATTGCCGAATTGCAAATTATTGGAGCAAGCGCAGGTTTGGTAACCAAGGGAAAGGAAACCACAATAACAATGTCCGTTCATGGTCTGCTGCTTGTAGATGCGATTCAATCTTTCGGTCCAGACTTTGAACTTTTGGTTGCCAGTCATCGAAATGTGGGGTAAGTATTTAATAGAAATATACCAATTATTAGTTTAAATAATTTCTGCTCTAAGATTCGGAAGAATAAATGCAATATATAGATACATACATAGATACATATGTATGTATGCATTTCTGATTAGAGCTACAGTATATTGTGATATGCAGCAGCTATGGATGTATGTCTGTCTGTCTGTGTCGTCGACCCTCATCTATATCACATTCTTATAGAAAGAGAGCAAGAACAGTTACTTTGTATATGTATGCGTATTTACGAACGAGTGAGCTAACATGCCGCAAATATTGTTTGGCGCCTAATATTTGAGTAGAACTCACTAATACAGTGAAATATAAGAACAGCTGAGCAAGATGTATTCGTATGTACGAACAAGTGAACGAACATACCGCAAATATTGTTCGGCGCACAATTGAGTGGAACTCACTAATACAGTGAAAGATAAGAAGAGCTGAGCAAGATCTATTCGTATTTATAAACGAGCGCGCTAGCATGCCCCAAATATTTTTTGGCGCCTAATATTTGTGTGGAACTCACTAATACAGTGAAAGATAAGAACAGCTGAGCAAGATGTATTCGTATTTACGAACAAGTGAGCTAACATGCCGCGAATATTGTTCGGCGCACAATATTTGAGTGGAACTCACTAATACAGTAAAAGATAAGAAGAGCTGAGCAATATGTGTTCGTATTTACGAACGAGCGAGCAAACATGCCGCAAATATTGTTTCGCGCCTAATATTTGAGTAGAACTCACTAATACAGTGAAAGATTTGAACAGCTGACCAAGATGTATTCGTATTTACGAACAAGTGAGCTAACATGCCGCGAATATTGTTCGGCGCACAATTTTTGAGTGGAACTCACTAATACAGTGAAAGATAAGAGCTGAGCAATGTGTGCTCGTATTTATAAACGAGCGCGCTAGCATGCCCCAAATATTTTTTGGCGCCTAATATTTGATTGGAACTCACTAATACAGTGAAAGATAAGAACAGCTGAGCAAGATGTATTCGTATTTACGAACAAGTGAGCTAACATGCCGCGAATATTGTTTGGCGCACAATATTTGAGTGGAACTCACTAATACAGTAAAAGATAAGAAGAGCTGAGCAATATGTGTTCGTATTTACGAACGAGCGAGCAAACATGCCGCAAATATTGTTTCGCGCCTAATATTTGAGTAGAACTCACTAATACAGTGAAAGATTTGAACAGCTGAGCGAGATGTATTCGTATTTACGAACAAGTGAGCTAACATGCCGCGAATATTGTTCGGCGCACAATATTTGAGTGGAACTCACTAATGCAGTGAAAGATATGAACAGCTGAGATAGATGTATTCGTATGTACGAACAAGTGAGCAAACATGCCGCAAATATTGTTTGGCGCCTAATATTTGAGTGGAACTCTTTAGTATTAAAGGGGTAAAGGGTTGAGTTGAAGTGGGAGGCTCGCCTTACATGAAATCAAGTTTGCAGCGGCAGTCCTTCAGTCGTTTTCTGACCTTTGGGTGGTCAGTTGTGCAGTTCAGTGAGTTCTTCCTCCTCTCCTGGATGTGTGGTAAATATTTTATTAGTTAATAATATTAAGTATGTTATGCTGAATTGTAATAGTAGGACATAATTGTATGCAATTGTTACTATTTTAATTCTTTATTATAATTGTAGCATAGTTGTTCAAATGATCAGTGTGCTGATTATTAATGATAATTATTATTTGAATAATCATGGAGTTTATAGTTATTAAAAATTAAATATACATGAAGTATATACAGAAATCTAAGCTGGAATATATTAGAAAATAATTATTGATAGTCGGACTTATGCGACTAAATTCTTTTATTTGTTAGTTATTAAGTTATTTTCAACAACAAAATGATTATGAACTTAAACTTTTCTTCATATTCAGTATGGACAGCTTCTCTGGAAGTCTTAAGCATAGTACAGCCTGCTCGCCTGTTACTCCTGGGTCTCCAGACTCCTCAATATATCACAGGCCAACAAGTCCGCATATAATAACAAAGGCTGTGCAAAATATTCAAAGCGGTAAATAAAATCAAATTGTTTCCTTCTATCAAAAAATTAAAGTCATATAAATATTTTTAGGCGCATCAATGGATCGCGATGAAGAAAATGAATTGAATGCGCTCATTAATATTGATATCAATATTGTTCAATCTGATACGAATAAGTCCTCCTTTCTACACACATCCAAAATATCATTTAATAGCTTGGAAATAATTGGTTTGTATATTACAAATAAACTTATCCTTAATGTCATTAAATGAATTTTGCATTTTATAGCCAATCAGGAAACCATTTTGGAGCTTTTAAACTTTGCTGAACGTATTTTTCGTGGTCAGAAAATGTTTGAAAATATTGGGGATAATATAGATATTGAGCCGGCGCAGGAGCTTAAAGAAACTGAGGGCACGCTGGACCATAATCAACACGAAATAATCTTTGATTTCTTTCGTTTAAATGTCTTAATACTCTACACCATAAAACTTGATAAATATGAGGTAGCCCGAAAAGTGGGAACATTGACAATAAGCGAAGCTAAAATCAATGTTTCGATGCAATCGAGTCTATCAATTGATGGATCTTTGGGAGGCATACAAATCATTGATATTACTCCACAAGGTGTACGATATCAACGCATTCTGTCCATTGGCCGAGATCCAGAGTCAGAAACGAATCGGCAATCGGTGCTCAATAAACTGTCGAACGAAATATATTTAAATAATGTCGAAGACGAGAAATGCGATCAAATCGATGCTCTAAGCTTCACAAATCTCTGGAGTGATAATAATGCTGTTAGTCTAAGTGTTCGAATGGCCTCTGTATCATATACACACAGTCCAAGATTTTTGCAAGACTTTAATTTTTGTATAACAAGTTTCAAACAGGGGCTAAAGTAAGTTGCTAACAGCTATATAATTTGTATATATCAATCATCAAATTTGGTTTACAGAGAGTTTTTAACTTCCATTGGAAACAAAGCCACAGACATGGCAAAAGAGTTTGTGCAACAAATCAAAGATGTTAATTATCAGACGAAACCACCGCAGCCAAATAAAAGTCAGGAAAACTCATTGATTTCGTAAGTGCATGAATAAAAATAATCATATATTTTACTTAAAATTATTATTTCAGGCTGGATGTTATTATAAGTAGTCCCATCATCGTTCTACCCATTTCGAATGATAGTAAAGAAGTTTTTATTGCTAATTTGGGAAAAATTAGTGTTCGCAATAATGATATTCATCAAAAGATGAAGAATATAAGCGAGGATATTATAGTTAAATATGCTATTGAAATCAAAAATATCAATTTGTTTTCCTTAAATATTGATGAGCAGAAGGAAGACTGGGCCTACAGCTTACCCATCGCAAGCAAAATGTATGAAAGCAAACAGGATGCATTTCCTATACTGCACGATACGGCAATATCATTAAATGTATATACAGGGTACAATGATACAAAAGACGATGAAAGACAAATTCAAACTCTATTGGTTAGTAAAAACATTATGGAATAAATAAACATAGACAAATGTAAACTTAATTCTCTTTTAGGTCGAGGGAAGCATGGTTGAAACGTTAAGAGTAACGCTGCATCGACAGCAATACAAGAACTTAATTGAGGCCATTCAAAACGCAACAAATTTTTCAAATGGCGCGGATAACGTCAAACTAAATATGGCCAATGCGAATGTTACGAATGAGAGCGTAACTGATGTACAGCGTATGAAGACAACTGTAAAGTTTTCAGTGCCTGTGCTGGAGATCAATTTGCAGAACGAAAGCCACGAGCCCCTAGTAAATGTTACTTTCAAAGACTTCTTTGTCAAGCATCGCACGCGGGGACAAGATGAAGATCTGAAAGTTGTATTGAACTCTGTGCTAATGGAGGACTTGAAGTCCGAAATCTCGTCACCATTCAGAAATATGGTTACCTCAATTAATGTTGAGAAGACATATCAGAGGAAAGGTCGAACATCATCATCGTGCCCCGATTTACCCAGCTATTATGCCAAGCATAAGTCTATATCAACATCAATATCTAATCTGTGCGAGCACATTAAGCAGAGAGAGATCCAAAAACACAAAGCTAGTCTCTGCAAATCAAATGATATTACCGATAGGAAAAGCAATAATTTAGTCATATATAGATCGCACACAAGGCGTCTATTACAACAGCAAGCAGATGGAAAAATTGAAAAGCAAAATTCCATAGAGTTTAATTGCTTGAACTTGATGATTTGTGTAGACAGATGGTATACGATATTTGATTTCTTTGGCTTAGTTGCTGATACGGAGAAGACACAATCTCTGGCTGAACAGAAAAATAATTTACCAAAGAGTAAGTACCTCTATCTGGTACAGTATAGTTTCCTTTCTATAACACAAGTCTTTTGTTTTTAGGTGTCTCTGAATTTAGCAGCAAGCTGAATGTTTCCATACGTTCGCTGAACTTCACATCAACTCGCAATGAAGCTGTGTTATCTAGAATAAATGTATCAAATGCAACATTTTCGATAATACAAGAAGCAGCTTACAAGGCTGTCGAAGGTTGTTTGGGTTCAATAACTGTTTACGATCTAACCAAATATGGATATATTTATAAGGAACGTTTCTTAACGAGCGGCACAGAGGCTTTAAATTTTGTTTATAAAAGGTATGTTGCAGTTAACGAAATGTTTATATATAATAGAATCTTATTTTATTTCTAGAAAAATACCGGACATTGAGACACCGAATAGCATTAACGCTGATGCAGTTCTTTGGATAAACATGTCATCGGTTCATTATATTCACACCAAACGCTTCATAGTTGAACTTCATTTATTTGTCAAGGAACTCTTGCAACTACAAACTGTAACATCAAGTGCTTTTTTATATATATTCATGTTAATTTGAATTCCTATTTGCAGCCCGTAATCAGGAAGCTGAAGAAACACAATGTGGATAGGGTGCAGAGAGATCAGCCAACTAAAATAAAACTTTGCATTCAAGCCGCATCGCCCGTAATTGTCTTGCCAGCCTGTTACAATAGTAATCACGTATTGATTGCTTATCTCGGACAGTTTACGCTGAAGAATAGTTTTCATTTCTCGAGTGAAGATTGCATTATAAGCAAAAAGGGGAAGGCAACTAAAACGCAGGATGAAATTTTGGATGTTATGCACATCGATTTGGTCAACATCAACTTATTTTCTGGCGAACGTAGTGTAGATAAATTGGAGAGCAATTATGACAAGGAAGTCTTTATCAATATTGCAAATACGTGCTTCGTCAAAGGCAGTCGATTGTTTAAGGAGTCATGCTATCTAGATCTTCAGGTCGAACGTAATTTAACAACGGATAGCATACGCATCTGCCCCGATATCAGTGTGAAGGGTACTTTCTCCAAATTGAACGCTACGCTGAACATACAAAATTATAAGCTAATTCGAGGCCTTCTAAATAACAATATTGGCGAGCCCATAGATGACGTGTACTACAATAGCTTTAACAACGCAAGTTCCTCTATGGAAGCCTTTTCTGCTTTGAGCCTATTTTCCAAAAACGAAGACACCACAAATGTTATAACATTGCTCTCGATAAGAATACTGCTAGAAGATGTCTCCATAATGGTAGTTCAAAACACAAACACAATGCCAGACTTTGTACATGAGTCTCTAGCTTGTATACACTTCATCAGATCGCAGCTAGAAATTGATATGTTAAGCGATGGCTCGCAAGATATTGATCTGATATCAAGCAACATTTTAATTGTGGATGAGAGACCAAACGATGGCACACATAATGCGAATGTGTTTAGAAATATATTGCAGCCGGCCAAGAAGGAAACAGTTCCCAAGCATTCGGCTCAAGTTGAAATTCATTGCAGAAAAAGATTGAATCTATGCAAATATACGATAATGTTGAACGACATGAGAGTAATTGGAATTTTAGATTTTTTGGATAGTTTAAAGAAGTTTTTCGAAGAAGAGCCCTTGACTGCAACGGCTGTGAATCCAAGATCTGCACAACTTACTCAAACAGATCATACTCAGACGGTGGATAATTTAGTTTCCGAATATATTATAAATGTAACAGACTCTGAAATTATATTTGCTGAACAATGCAATCGACTTGACTCCAATGCTGTCATATTAAAGAGCACGACAGTTATTTCTTATAAACCACATAACCATTGTGTACCACTATCCATAAATATAAATCATTTGGAAATATTCTCATGCATACTGGATGCTGAGGATGACAGTGCGCTGTCTATCATCGATCCATTTACATTAAACGTAGAGCTAAGAAACAATTGCCTAAATATTGTTGTGCAAAAGCAATTGAATATACGATTGTCATATATCGATATGAAGCTGTTTCTGCGAATGATCAGCTCCATACCCACACAAGCGTCAACGCCGCCAAATGTTTTGTCCAAATCGAATTCGGAATTTGAAAAGATCGCACCGCTGCTGGCAATGGGATTTGAGATAACGAATTGCTGGGTCGCCATGGAACTTAATAATTGGAAATTGAATGATGCTGCTCTGTGGCTATCGCAGCAAAAGCGCAGCACAGCTCGCAATCCCGCATTGGAGTTAAAGACAGCAGTATTGGATGCCAATTGCATATCCATATGCGTCATTGATGATTGTATGGATGCCGATGTTCCTCTTCTTGAAATTTCCCTGGCAAAGGTTCTGCTTAAGTACAAATTTCAAGCGAATCTCATGGAGGCTGAAAACCTAAACTCAAATACTGCTGAGGGAGATCTGGATACTGAAGTAACACTCAACTATTATAATCGACGACTCAGCGGCTGGGAGCCACTTGCTGAAATGTGGCAATGCGCTGCGAAATGGAAGTATAAAAAGACCCATTTCGACAAGAAGAAACGATTTGAAATCTTCTTGAATAGCAAACAATTGCTAAAGATAAACGTAACTTCCACTCTGATCGAACTCTTTCACATGGTGTCCAAGAATTGGACAAGTGATTTCCATTCCCTAGATAATGCCAACTTCCGACAACGTGCGCCCTTTGTGCCTTTTGCATTGCAAAATCTGACTGGCTCTGCGTTACTCTTCAAGCCCATCTATGCTCAGCTTGGAGATTTGACCTGCTCGGACTTCCAGCAGCTGGATATAATTAAGAACTGGACGTCACTGCAGCCTGAAGAAACCAAAACCTTTGATTTTAGTCAGAAAAGTAAACTGCGTCATATTGATTCTCATCGATTGAATCTGCATCAAATTCTTGTCCAAATCCATGGCTGGACCCTGATTGGACCGATTTCTATAGACAAGGTGGGAATGTATTTCAGATCCACAATACTAGACTCGCATTATGAAAAGAAAACTCGTATCATATTTGATATTTCTCTGATGGGCTCTGCACAAAAGCTAATCAAAGTCATGTCTCCGTTGCGCGTGATCAACAAATTGGATCACGAAATTTACCTGAAGATGGTATTAAATAAAAATCAAGTCGATGCTGCCTCGGCTATAATCACCATTAAGCCAAATGACCAGCAGTGTGTTCCATTGAAATTTATTGACGCAGCTCTATATATCTCCCATATACAATGCGATTCGAAGTCAAAGACCAAAAATGAGGATGTCGGCTTCAGCAATGAGGAAATTGATTGGAAGCAGTGTGGGAAAGATGGCATTCAAAAACCGTATAGCTGCTACGATGACAATAAAAGCATATTGTACACACTCGTCAGCATAAACAGGGAAATGTATCCCTATAAAGATCAAAATATGCCCGGCCACTCAATCACACTTTTATCGCCTCTGATGCTCAAGAATATGCTTTGCTGTGACTTAAGCTTTAACATAAATGGATCCAATGCAGGGCGTATAAACGCCTTCGAAAGCATAAATATATATAATAGAAACATATCCCAGTCGTTCAGCCTGAGCATCACCTTAGACAATTTCCAAGTTTCTGGACAGTTGAAGGTGCCAACGAATCATTCTGGCATAGTCGAGCCAAAGCTGAAGCTGCTCGATGCTAAGAACAGGGAACTGCATCTCCACGTATCTATTCAATCCCTGAAGGGTAGAGGCATGGAAATATATATAAGTGCGCCTATTTGGATTGTGAACAAGTCCGGTCTTCCATTGATTTATAAACAAGAGGGCACTAATAAGATAGCAGCTGGCCAATTTGAGGAGCACGAACGCGCACGACAAGTTTCGCCCCTAATGTTCTCCTTTTCTGATCAAGAAGGATCACCCAATCTGGAAGTGAGATTGGGCAATACCTTCGGTGCCAACAATCAGGTGAGTAAGGTAAAGTAATTTATAAAGTTCATATTAATTATATATATATTTCTTACAGTGGTGCAAAAGCTTCAGCATGATCAAGAATATAACATATAGGGAACTGCGCACAGAAAGTGGACCGGGATGCTATAAAATTGGCATTAGAGTGCGCCGTGGCCGAGGTTTGTATGCAAGCACAACATTTGTGACATTGTCTCCGCGTTTTCATCTCTACAACAAAAGCGGGCATCAGCTGGAGTTTACACAGAAATGTAATATTATTCATAATGTGAGTGCTTCAAATAATATCTAAAGGAAAACGTATCTATCAGATACTATTTACAAAGGATATAATTGTAATAAAAAGTTTCTTTATTTATAGGACATTAATAATGCGAATCATGTTATCTCAGCGCCCGTTGATTGCAATTTTCCATTTCATTGGGCCAACTGGGATCGAGAGCCATTGATTTGTGTACGAATTGCAGATGTGGAATGCTGTTGCTGGTCGAAGGGCATACCGATTAATGAGGTCCAGAGCTTGTATATCAACATACGCAACGAATGGTGTGAAATGTTTTTCCTCAGATTGGAAATCATATCGAGAGGTGCAACATTCATACTTTTGTTCACGGATGCGCGTAGTTTGCCACCTCCGATCAGAATAGATAACTTCTCGGAGGTGGTTATTAATTTTTCGCAAAAGGGCTCGAAACCCATTTGGCCTACGCCGGTGCGGCCGCAGTCAGCGTTATCGTATGTCATGGATGATCCTCTGGGCAGCAAGACGTTACTCATGGAAGCGCCTGGAGGAAACATAGTCGAGTTTCCAATTGAAAATGCAAACATTAGTAAAACCCTGACCTACTCCAACTTTATATATATTGCCTTTTACGACACTTTCGACCAATTCAAACGCGATGGCGACAAGCCAGATGACAAATACAAGCAATTGGTGTTGGGTGTTAATGACAAAAGGGTCGTCATAATGGAAAAGAATTCTGGAGATCGTTCGCAGCTATGGCTCATGAATTCGAATGGTCAACTGGAGCACGAGGGATCAACACCGCCGATACAAACGAACGAAGCAAGCGCTGTGCGTTTGGTATTAGATTTAGAAAAACCACCGAATCCGACCGAGTTTACTGCTCTAGTAGTACGCACGCCCAATAAGCAAAGGGCCACGACCCAGACATGGCGATTCGAAAATGGTCGACTTATGTGCCATGCAAATATGTGTGTGCAGGTAAAATAGAGTATATACTTAATATATGTCCTATTTCTAATCGAGTCTCTTTCTTTTAACAGAGTCCACCTCACAAACATGGTCTAAGAGCTGGCGCTGAGGCGGTTGTGGGTCGTATTAGGCACAGCTCAAAATGTCGGGACTTAACACCACGCGAACAGCATCTCGTTGCTCAAAAACTACGCCCTGGCTCTGGCCAATTGGAAATAACGACCAAAATGGACGGGCCCATTTGCACGGTACAGATATGTGATATTAAATTAAAGCCAAATGAAACATTTTTGGCACCTGATTTACTTTGGACCCATGCATCCTTCAATAACCGACCCATCGTTGACAAAGCAAAATCGAATGCTTCACACGAGTATCAGGTAACATAGCATAGATTAATATATATAATAAAAAAATTATTATTTATGGATCATTTAAATTTCAGATAAATGTCGATTTGCCCAAGGGCATAGGAATTTCTATCATAACATTGAAGCCCTGCGAGGAGATCATCTTTATTAGCATGGACAACATAATTGCAGAGTTCATTGATACACCTGTTCAAAAATCAATCGATCTAAATATAGGCTACATTCAAATTGACAACCAACTATTGGACTCAGTTAGCCAAGTAACTCTACATAGCTCTTTACCAAATAAAGAAGACGAACAGAAGCAGGAAGCTGTGCTGATTAAGCTGAAACTGTTGCCCAGTCCTAATAAGAATGCTTTAATTTTTCAATATTTGACTTTGGATGCTAAGCCCTGCATAATGTATTTGGAGGAGAAGCTGATTCTGAAAATTGCCTCATTTTTTGGTTATGGCAAAGAAAATGTACAAGACTCGTTCTTGCCTTCGGACTATGAAGATTTTAGGGACAAACCATTTGAGAACGATATGAAAAGATTTTACTTTGAAAAATTTAGTATTGGTTCAACTCAGGTAAATGAGACAGAAGATTAGTTTATCTTTATCTTTCTTTTATTATAATTACATTCAATATTCACAGGTTCGCCTATCTGCCTTTACTGCATCTAAATTGCCCGAGGAGTTACAAAGAACAAAGAAATCATTGGGCCTCACTTTGATCAAGTTTGAAGATGCTTTAATAGAGCTCGATCACTTCTCTCATAAATATCATTTTGAGACAATTGATGTTTATCTACGAGCCATAAAGATGCACTATATAAACCAAATTAAGTGGCACGCAGCTTCTATATTGGGAAGCGTTGATTTCTTAGGAAATCCTTTAGGATTCGCCAACGATTTGTCTGAAGGTGTATCAGGGCTAATCTTTGAAGGTTCTGTGAAGAGTCTAGTTAAAAATGTTACCCATGGCATTTCCAACTCGACAGCAAAGTTAACAGAAACGTTATCGGATAGCTTGGGAAAGGTTGTGCTGGATGATCACGACAACGAAACGAGACAACGAATTTTAGAGCTACAATCAAATACATCTGGTGGTCATCTTGCTGCTGGCATAAAAGGTTTTGGATTTGGTTTGCTTGGAGGAGTCACAAGCATTGTTCGGCATACATACGATGGTGCCCATGCCGATGGTGTTCCAGGCTTCCTAAGTGGCTTGGGCAAAGGATTGGTAGGCACTGTGACGAAACCCATTATCGGAATGCTCGACTTGGCATCGGAGACAGCAAGTGCTGTTCGAGAAACTAGCAGAGATTCACAGCGTCAGGCTCCGAAACGCAAACGTTTGCCCAGGTGCGTGACAGGCGCGCCTGGTGGTCTTTTACCACCATACTCCAGCCGACAAAGCAAAGGCCAAGAGTACCTTTACATAATCAACCGCAAAAACTTTATGGAGAAAATCATATTTTATGAACCAAACCTGTGGAGCGATAAAGAAGCTAGATTGCGGCTTCTCATTTCAACGGAATTTGTTCGCATTTTCTCAATATGTGAAGCCAACCCAACTGTTATGTTTGAGTGTCATCTCAGTGAAATTCTATCCTGTCATCCTTTAACAACTAATACGGGCGCTGCCCCATCTGCAAGTAAAGTAACATCGAGTTACTACATTGAAATATCAACAAACTTACCAAAGATAACACGACCGCGAATTCGTTGTCGAACAGAAGAATGTGCGGAGGCTGTGTCTAGATGTGTAAGTAGAATTCTTAAACTAATTCCATACAGTCTCTCACCGCCTATTGCTTATGTATCTATATTATAAAAAATGTCTTTCCTTACAGATTAATTATGCTAAAAGTGTCTTCGATGAACGCGAGCTGTCTCTATTGAAATATGATTAATATTATTAACATATATTTTTTTAAATATATTTATGTATAAACTGGGTTTTTTTTATTCTGAAATAAATGACTGAACTATACCTTTTAAGTGGAATGCGACAAATGACTAACACCAAATGAAATTCTCTCGAGAAAAAAAACCTTTCCCATATCACAATTCCTTAGTGTAATTTCTAAAATATTCTTTCTTAACATTAATTATTGCTAAACGTATAATGTAATTAACCAATTAAGACACATTTAATTGCATTTTATCGATACTTATTTTTGGTTGTTTATTAAAAAGCCGTTCCTATATTTTGTAAAGATAACAAATTATATAAAACATGGTATAATTACTTAATTATGCTTGAGTCAACTTAAGTCAGTTCTCTCAATAATCGGTTAAACTATATATAATTTTTTTTTAGCAAGTTGTAGAAATATAAAAAAACACAGTTTTTATTTGTAATAATATTTGATTTTAGATTTCACACCGTCATTGAGAAAATTGACCAAATTAATATTAAGGAATGAATAAATAATGTTATGTTCGAGATAGCTTATGTATAAGGAGCACACTGTTTCCACAAATACGATTGACGATAAAGAATGTGCTTAAGGCTTAATGGATTTCTGGAAAACAGAAATTGAAATAGATTAGTTGTTGGAATCATTGGAACTTAAACTAAACTGTTTTCTATATTTTAAGTGATTTGAACTAAGTGTGTTGTTAAAAATAAACGTGAATTTATACTAACCAATCCTGCATCTCTTCATCTTCGCACTCATCAAAAGTGCAGAATTGCAAGTAAATTTCTTGATTGTTCTACTTGTTTATATATTGAGGTATATTAAACATGCATTACGGATTAATATTAATACATTAATTTACCTCATCAGAAAACTCCATATCATTCATCTGCTTCGATCGTCGCTTTTCAGTCGACGTCAGAAGTTGTGCGACCTTAGTTTGCTTAGCCAAGTCGTAAGCCTCCTTTTTACTGCGCATGGCGCAGTCCTCAAGAGTTTCAGCTGCCTCGAACATACCCTGTCGTCTGTAGAGTGCGCCCAGGTTCTTCAGTGTTGTTGTAACTGTGGGTGAGTCGACCTTAGCAGCCTTGTGCCATCCTCCGTATTCTCCGTATGGTGTGTTCTCACGTTTGTCGTATTTGTGTTCCTCGCGCTCCTCAGCCACCTAAAACAGACAAAAAACAGACCAAAAAGCATTAATGAAAATTAGTTATAAAAATAAATGTTTATTAAATGTCTTCCTTAGGTAAAACTCATTCACATATTTCTTCTTAAGTTACAGAAAATATAAAAATAAACCGCTTATGTTGTCTGCATATTCGGTACCTATTGGATCAATTTAATCACCATCTTACTTTAATCAAAGACAAATGCAAATATTATACAGATTCTGGAAATTACCTGCCAAATGGGTTTATTTTTGCTATCAATTGCACCGAATTCTCGCTCGTGGGCTCTTGTCAACACCTGTTTGTAAAGGATTTCGGCTTCTGCGTATCTTCCTTGCTTCAGATAGCATCCAGCCAAATTGTTTTTCGTTTTAGCCACATTCGGATCATCGGGGCCAAGTTTCGATTCATAGATATCAAGAGCTCTTTGATAGTATTTCTCAACTTCATCATATTTGCTTTGATTTTGGCAAAGCAGAGCCAAATTATTTAGTTGCTTTGCAACATCGGGATGGTCCTTGCCCAAAACTTTCTCGCGTATTTCAAGAGCACGCTTGCAAAGTGGCTCGGCATCCTTGTACTTGCCACGCTTGCCATAGAGCACAGCCAAATTGTTTAAAGTTGCTGCTACGGCTGGATGATTCTCTCCCAAAGTTTTGCCACGAATGGAAAGAGCATCATTCAATAAATTGGCAGCCTCCTTGTATTTGTTCTAAAAATCATATTATTAGACATTAGTTTGCCTTGTAATACTCTGCTTTTAATTTATACTAACTTGATCACGATAGACAAGTGCCAAAATGTTTAACATTGTTGCCACATCGGGATGATCGTGACCACTGGTCTTTTCAAGATCCTCAAGTGCTTGCTTGCATAGCGGTACTGCCACTTCATATCTGTGAAATTAATATATGCATATATATTATTACTATAATATTAATAAGATGTAAATTAAATTTATTCTTTTTTTAATTTCCACCTTATTTATTTCTAATTACATACCTGCCCTGTGATGCGTATTGAATCACAAGATTATGAAGTGTGCGCAGTCTGGCTGGTATCTCGTAGCCAGAAGTTTGATTAGCAAACTGGCTAGGAGGCGTGGGGGACGTATTGTGTCTATCATCATTTTCTTCATCTGGAAAGAGCTCAACAACTGGATCATTGCGGGACTTCTCGCAGGATTCATCTTGCTCTTGATTGTCATCATATTTTCGAACAGATGCCATAAATTCAAGATGTTTCTTTTCCTCTTCGAGTTGTGCCACTAGTTGTTCAGATGCTTGGAATTTCTGTTGGGTGTTGGCTAGCTCGTCGCGTAGCCAAGCGTTTTCTTGATGTAGACGGCGAACTTGTGTTTTGAGTTTTTGCTTTTCAGCCTCGATGTTTTGCAAGTGCGATGTTAAGGCCATCATCACCTGCGCCTCGCTCAATCCAAGTTCAATGCTTTCAATGTTCTTTCGTAATATATCAGATTTTTCGTTATCTTTTTGAACTTCGGATATTCCGTTCATAATGGATACATGTTCAACTCGCAAGGCTTCCAAGCCTTGCAAAACAGTTTTTGTATTGCTTATAATTTCGTCTTGCGACATCTGCGTCATTTTGCCGATTTGCTCAATTTTCTGTCTGCAGAAGAAGAAAAAACGAATACTTACAAAATGTGCAAAAAATATATATATAAAAATAGTATGTTTTAACAAAACAGTATGACACTTAAATGAAGTTAACTATGATTTTCAATTTATTACATTCTGTAATTCTTGATAGCTTTTGAAACAATCATTTTCACAAAATGCGTGTGACTCAAAAAAATACTTTTGCACAAATCAATAATGTAAAACTTGCGCATGCGTAGGAACAACGCACCTTAGATGAAACATCCCTAACCATGTTTACATTGGTTTTCCCACATAAAAACAAAATTTGTATATTAAATATTATTTTTAAGCTTTTGTTTAAAATTGTTTTTGTGTTTATCAAATGATCCACTCCAAAATAAAAGTGTTCATCCGTACCTTTCTCTATTCAACTACCCCGGCTAACGGGTTGAAACATTTATTTATTTATTCGAAGAGAATGTAAACATTCACTAAATTCTAAGAGAATGCCGGTATTTCTGATAACATATCCACATACTAATTATCGCAGTTGTCATCGATAATATTGAGAACACCCCAGTGTCATCACTACATACAGCTGCTATTTTTGTGCCAGGCATTTTGTTTTGGGACAAAAATATGTTACTTATCCAAAGGCTTTTACATATTTACACGGATGAGTTCATACTTGGGAGTGAGATTTATGGTCGAAAGCACTTGTTAGCCAACTTAAACATGCAATATTCTTGAATAATATTGTTGTATGCCTAGTAAACTATAACAAAAATACGCTCAGCATTTGCAGCTGATTTCGAAATGCCTTTGGCATTGCTTTCTGCCTTACATTAATTATAAACAAAGAGCAATTATGAAGTTAGTAAAGAGAATGTATGTACATAGTGAAATCGGGCTATTAACCTACGAATGGTGCGCAAGAAACTATGTATGTACTCATTGTTGATGACTAACTCTTGCTTCAGACGCGGAAAATTTAATACTGAATTACATGCTTACTTAAATAAATACAGAAATATACGACCTAGGCGTATATACATTTATGTATTATAATTATTTGATGACTGTTGGGGTGTAATAACAATACAAATATACACGTACATACACACAAACATGCATTTGGATGTAGGTGTGTAGCTAAGAGCTCAATTTGCTATTTACTAGAAATGTCAAATGCATAAGACTGTTTAAAATTGATACATTATTAGATAAGCTTATATCAGAAGTATGTACCATATATACACGCACAAATGTATTAATAAATAATATTGCCTTTATATACGCTTCAGAGTACATATGTATGTATATATCTCCATACATACATAGTTACATACATACATATGTATGTATATATGCATGAGTTTTCAACGGCACAGTCACCATTTACTCTTTTTTAGTATATTTATAATTATATACACAGACAATAAACATATATACATTTGCGTGTATTTGGAAGTAATGTTTCTTTTCTTGAGATGAAATAATTGTGAATACACTAGATGATTGCATATACAGCACATAAATATATACATATCTTCCTCATATATTCGTGTGTGTGGATTTACTTATTGCACAGCATTACCGCCACTGCATATTCTCATATACAAAAATGGATACATTTTTAGGAATAGAATAAATCGAAGCTATACTTTCACCCACCAGATTTTAATAAAAAAATAAATTTAAAAAAACTTACATGCAGAAACAGAACTAATAAAGATTAAAAAGATACAGATAATTTCTAATAAATTATGTTATCGAATAGATTTATTAAAATACTAAAAAGCTTCGATGATGTTTGGTATTTGTATATTTTTACTGCATGCTAAAACTAGTACGCTGGCCCAGAAAAATTCTGTAAATTATTTGAGAGCATATTTATCGAGTATTTATCGGATGCGAATTATTTCAGAAATTAGACCCGGCTAATTTTGTTTAATTTAAGAAAATTAAACCTGCAATATTAAAACACCATTCCTCTTTGTTCATAACGCATTTATTATAATCAATCACTATCATTATCATTTAAAATTGCTGACATAACCTCCGCCAATTCCTCTGCCTTGTTTAATATTTCGTCTCGTGTTAAACGCGTATCACTACGCAAGTTTTGTGCTGTAATTAACAGTTTTTCAAAATCATTTAGCTCGTTTTCTAATTGCTCTGCACAATTTGATTGCTTTCCATTCATAGCTATAATATATATATAAAATCATTATTAATCAAATATATAAAATAAGCACATTCACTACTTACAGGAAGATGGTTTGGTTTTTATGTTGGACCACACAAAGTTTTCTAAGCCTTCCACAATTTCTGAATATTTGTCTACTTCCTCAGAGTGTTCCCCTCCATCCTCATCTTTTAGTGTTATTATATCAAAAACAATATTTGCACTTTCTCTTAGTTCTTCGAATGTTAATTCATTTGGTCTATCTGACAATGTTGTTGTTACTAAGAATCCCAGTTCAATTTTGTTTGATATTAAAAAGTTATTAATGGTCGAGAGACTGTTTATGAAAGTTCTCTGAAATATGAAAATAATAATTTAATCAAATAAATTTATTTTATTAAATATTTTATAATTATACTTACATCAAATGGCTCAAAGTAGACAATTAAAGCTTCAATTGTGATATTTAATTCAGCTGGAACTCTATCAAGCTTCTCATCGAAAGGTATTAAATATATACTCGTTGTGTAATATTTAGTTCTAATATCACATTTAAAATGTTTTATATCAACAGATTCGTATGTTATTGGTGTTATTAATTTAGGTTGCTTCATTTCATTTAATATGTCTGAAAGAAAGTTAATAATTATTTACTATGCTAAGCATTCCGGCATATACCTCAAAAAACTATTATTAACAGCGGATTTATATTTAAAATCGATTAAAACGTTTAATCTTTCAGTTTGCTAACACTGATACCGCACACTATAAAGGCTTATTTCACAGAGCTTTATGTTTTACGAACTAGAATTATTTACTCTTACTTAAATTGTTTCTGTACTTGCACATGCTTAAGAAATATAACGTACTTTCAACTAACTCCATTGCAGAAAGTTTTCCATAAGATAAAACTAATACACATGGATTCATTATGACACAATTTATATTTTTGATTCCCTTCAATAACAATGCAATTGTAAACACGACAAATAATTCAACTCTTGCTAGTGCCGACCCAATAGTTCCTTCATCGAAGTGGTCTATACAAAATCATCGTCAGAATTGAATTTGGTATTTTTTGTACTCATTATTTCAATATATTTGATAAATTCAACATTGTCTATTTCCTGGTATAAAATACTTTTGTGCATGCATTAACAAATAAAAACAAATAAGTCTTGTTTTTTAATATATTTAAATTTATTCGATTGGTTTTTTCTATTGACATGCAAGCACATATCGATATATTCGTAAATGTTCATTTGAGTAGTTCACAAAATGATTCTACTTCTCCAATGATACGAACTATTGAAATAAATTAAGCACCTTGTCGGGTGCAGTAAAACCTCCCACCGTTTTGACAAATATTTTATAAAAACATGCCTCCCAGCAAACTTGACAGTCTCTATCGACGAATGCTTATTACAAGATTTTTCGAAAAGGGATGGGGCAAGCCTGAAAACTTACATAGGTAAGTTAGCGAACTGTAAGTCAAATATAAACAAATCCATTCATATGAGCTTGTGGTCTGTTCAATCCGTATGTATATGTATTGTTATTCCTTTGCATCCTTTACGTAATAAGTCAAATCACTTAAAAGTTTATTAAAATAAATTAATTTAATATCAAACGCACCTACTGTGGTGCTAGCAACCCCCGACGGAAGTATTTAACAAGTTTGGAAGACCTGTATGCTCACTGCAGAGTTTTAAAATTAGAATAAAACTTGCTGCAGACGTGACCGTATCGATAATAAGTGCGAATCGATTTTACATTCACAACAATCGCCATTTCAATTGTGGGTATTCCCCTGTGAAGTGAGCCTTGGAGAACCACAAGATATTGGATATATTTTATTTAAACATTAACAGATTCGCATTTTTAAACATTTAATTTGTTTTTCGACCAAAAGAATAATCCACAAAATTTATTTTGTACAGATAAGGAGACTGATTAAACTATAAGGCTTGATAAGGATATGTTGTTGGTATTTTTTCCACATAATTAACGAACTAATCTAACTAATGCTGATCAATCAATTTTCATTAAACACCTACTATTAATTGTTTTTTTTTTTATTTATTTTCAGAGTATTTCAGTTCCGAAAAATAATTTCGTGCCGGGAAACATGTTTTAAACTCGTCCCACGCGACTATCCAGTGGAGATTACGAAAAAGAAGACGTATTCTGATTCGACTCTAATAGAAGGGAATTTTATGACACCTCTTGAGCTGCATATGCCCGGAGTCGTCCCAGAAGCAGCCCAGCAAGCTCACTTTCAGTTATTATTACCAAACAAGTGGAATAATGAGCGGCACAAACCCATATGCATTCATTTAGCAGGTACTGGAGATCATGTGAGTAAATTAAATAAATCAACAATCTCTTAATATATGTAATACCAAATTCTTAAACTCATTTCAGTTTTTTTGGCGCCGAAGAAACTTTATTGCAAAGCCCTTATTGAAGGACGCAAACATTGGATCTATTATACTAGAAAATCCATTTTATGGACTGCGTAAACCAGACGATCAAATGTAAGTGTACTTATAATGAGTTATCTTCTAAGTAATATAAATTAAAGTATTTTTCGTATTACAGTCGATCGAATTTGCATAATGTTTCTGACATATTTGTTATGGGCGGCTGCCTAATACTCGAATGCCTTGTTTTATTGCACTGGTGTGAAAGGAATGGATTTGGTCCACTTGGAATCACTGGCTTATCAATGGGTGGTCATGTAAGTGGAAGCTTAGAGTATATGAATACTAATGTATATATATAATAATATAAATAAAGATTGTCCTTATTAATATTTTTATTCCATAAATCGAGCCAATATGTGGCTCTATTTAGTTTCTATAACAACTTTACAATAACTTTGACTTTAATATATTTTCAGATGGCATCTTTAGCTGCTACGAACTGGCCGAAGCCTTTGGTGCTAGTCCCCTGCTTGTCTTGGTCAACTGCGTCGGCTGTTTTCACCACTGTATGTAATACAAAATAGATGATGTATTTAAAATACATCAAACTTTCAGCTATCCATGCTTCGAGCTTTTACGGTTGGTTTTATGTTAAACTTAATTTTTGTAAATGGGTACAATGAACAAAAAGTTGCATAGCCTCCATTTAAGCTGGAAGGTGTTTTGACTAACAAATCTAATTTGATACTCTTAAACTAACAACATTCCTAATAACAATGATTGTTAATGATCAACTAATTTGAAATATATAAATCGTTATATTTTTTAACAGGGAGTTATGAGTCAATCAATTAATTGGGATATGCTGGAGATGCAGTATTACTCTGATGGCCAATATAGAGAACGCCTATCAAAAATGGTTACCATCATTGATGATGCTTTTACAGCTGGTCAAAATTTCATACAAAATTTTAATAGATCGCTGCACGAGCTCAAAGAGGATATTGATGATACCAGAAAAATACAGTCCCGCCAATGTGAGACGCACAACAATTCGGTTGAGGATGGGAATAACTCAATATTTTTATCTAAATCACTTGAGCACAATCAAGTGGACCCGAACCGTGTAACTGTGCCATTAAAGGATATGCTCGAAAAAAACGTATCATGTAATTCTAATTTAACTCTAATACAACCGGACACGACCGAGCGATCGGCGCTGACGAAACTAATGCAATTTATATTGCCTACGTCGTCTCAGAGTAAAGCTAAGAAAATTGACATCACCAAAACAAATTGGTGGGAGAGAGAGGCACTGCAGTTTATGAGAGGAATGATGGACGAATGCACACATTTAAAAAATTTCTCCGTACCCTTCGATACTTCGCTCATCATAGCTGTCTGTGCAAGAGATGATGCGTACGTACCGCGAGATGGATGCTCGAATCTCGAGGACATATGGCCAGGAGCTGAAGTAAGGTATTTAGATGCTGGACATGTAAGCGCCTATGTTTTACACCAAAAATTGTTTCGGTAAGTGAAAATGATATATCTGGATCAATCGAATAATACATATATATTCTTACAGATCATGTATTATTGAGGCTTTTGATAGGGCTAAGAAAGTCTACGAGAAGGCAAACTACAAAGACTTATCAACTGCTTTTAAATAAAAATAAAAAGTGATCATAAAACATGAAAAATGGTTTCGAAAGTTTTTCTGGCAATATTAGGTTAAATATGATTCTGAAAGTGCCTCTAAGTTGGATATAGAACAATCATATGCCAATTTATGTAATATAAACAAATGAATACAAAATTAGTATATTTAAGTAAATAAATGATCAATATAATAACAAAATGTAAATTGTTGAGTTATCCTTAGTACTCTGTTTTCTGGTAATGCTCTCTGCGGAATGCCGACAACTTTAAGCGCTGGCTTTGCAGTGATTGCTCCAGTTCTAATACTTTAACTTGAATTTCCATTTCCATAGTTTTAAGTTGAGATGGTGTAAGTGTATGTAAATCATTATCCTGCTGTTGCTCCTGTCGAGCATTGCCATCCTTTACAGTGGCTACCACGACTCCAGTTGCCTTTGTCACATTACGCGAGGCGTTCGTCAAATTAACCAAATTTTCACTATTTCGATTTGCCTTCACCTTGCTTGCGATCACCAGTTGAACGGTGCAGGCTGCGATTTCTTGAGCGGCAACAATTAATTCGAAGTTCTGACCCGATTCGCTGTTGACAGCATTATTGGCTGCGTCAACAAGATAATTTGCAGCCTTGGCTACGCTCTTTGAGGCCGAAATCAAGCCATCTGACCATTGGCTGTTGCGCTTATAGAATTCGTTAGCTGTCGCATTGCCTGAAAGGTTAAAAAAGAATTGTTTATAAAATAAGATTTTCTTCTATATATATAAAATTCACCTTTTTGGGAAGAAACAATTTCTTGTTGCAGCACACGTGATTTTAGGATTAATATTTTTATGCACTCCATTAGGGCTGTGCATGCCTCTAAAATTTTTTCATTAACTTCGAGTTTGATTTGGTTGTCGTTCTCCCTGGACTTGGAAAGTAGGTTCATTATTTTTGAAGCAGCCTCCTCGATAGCAACATCCATCTCTTTAAGCTCTATTTCGATCAGCTTATCAAGATCCACGGTCTTCTCAAAGTTATTCAATATGCTCTGCACCACCTCATTTAAGCCATTTAAGTTCTTTTGTATTTCCTTTGCAAGAGAATCAAATTGGCGATTTTTATCATCATTCTCAACAACTTCGATTAGCTTGAGAAGATCTGGCCAAATGGCGCGCACTTTGTTTAAAACATCTGGGTATAAAATAAGAATAATTAAAAATATATCTTTGAAAAGAAATCTGAGTCTCACCTTCACCCTTTTCGATGTCCGTTGTAGTTGTATAAATTATATCACATTGTTCGTATAATTCTATAAAATAATATCCTAAATGTAAAATGTCATGTATCTTGACAACGCAATCATCAATTGGCATTTGAGCGGAAGTTCTCAATTTGTTAAGCAATGTTTCGATTTGCGAGGATAGTTTTGGTACAAATTCCAATGGTTGTTGAGCTCCTTCATTTAATTTGGAAATGCATAGATCTTTCACAGTCTGTATGGTTAATTTTCTCATTGCCAGCAATTTATCTTCACTTTCTTTATGTGATACTGTAATGGAATCCACTTTGGTTAATGCTTGAACTAAATCATTTTCGAGTTGACTTTGTTTATCTTTCATTTGCAATGAAAGTTTATTCGATACGATTTTTTCGTCCTTTAACAGTGTTAAGCTTGCCTCCAGTTCCTATCAAACGAAAAAATGGTAGTAATTATTTATATTACTTTTTTGTATTTATTTCTTACCTCCAACTCGACTTCCTTTTGCTTAAGTTTCAAATCAGTTGCATCCAATGTTGCACGTAAAGCTTCAGCATCTCGCTGAAGAGTTTCTTGCAGTTGTTTGTGTTCAGTTGAGAGTTGTAAGTATTTATCTTCAGACTTTTGAAGGCTTTCGGTATATTCCTTATGTTTAACATTCAATAAACTTTCGGCTTCTGCAAGCTTTGCTTCTTTTTCTTGCAGAGCTAATTTAACGCTGTCCAGCTCAATATTTGTATCTTTTAAAATATTTACCTTTGAACATAAATCAAGATTTTCACTTTCTTTTTCATTAATTCTAGCCTCATATTTAGTTTCTAACGCTTTGCCACTTGCTTCAAGTCTTGCATTTTCAGCCTTAAGCTCTTCGATTTGCTGTAAGAGCTTAAGATTATTTGTTTTATCGCATTCTATAGTCTCGTTATTTTTTAACAATTCATTGTTAAGCTCTTTTATTTGCAACAATAATTCTGAATTAAGTTGCTTTTCCTTGTTTAAAGATTTGGAATGATCGCTGTGCTATAATTGAAATATAATATATTAGATTAAATATGTATGATCCATTATATTATGCATTACCTGTCGTAGTAAATTGATGTGCTCATCTCTTATTTGCGTGTACATCACTTTAAGCTTATTGAACTTTTCGGATGATGCCTTTTGCTTCTCCTCCTCTTCGACTACTTTTTCTGTAAATCAGAGTTATTAAATTGCTTTATATTGTATTTTTAATATAAGTAATTGTTACTTACGGCTTATAATATGATTATTGGTCAACTGTAGCTCTAGATCATCTTTTTCCATGCGTATATTTGCACACATTTCTTTAACAGAAGCCAAGTCGTTGCATAATGCAGTATTACTCCTTTGTAGCTCCAGAACATCTTGTTTATAACTCTGTTCCAAACTCTCATAATTATGCTTCCATTCATCCAGCTTGGCGGTTAGTTGTATTATCATATCGCTTTTATCTTCCACTATATTTTCCAAGACATTTATACGCTCATTTAAGATTTGATCTTGTCGAACATTATCCGTATTGTCCTCAACATTGGAAAAGTTTGTATCTATTAGATCATCTACAACGGGGTCTGGTTCTGACTGAACGAGCACTACAGGCGGCACATAGCTACCAAAATCTACTTGCGACTTAAAGTTCGGACTTTGATCAGGCAACTGCGGAACCGTAATAAGGTCATTGAAGTATTGTAAAGGTCTCACATTATTATAAAACAGCTTCAACTTGGCAAAGATGCCAGCAAATCTCTCTCTATGACCGTAAAGCACATCGTTGGGTAACTTTTCATGTAGTTTAAACATAATTCGAACACTAATATCATACAAAGGATTTGAATCCTGTATGAGGGTTATCATGGGTGCCAATCTACATTGGCCTGGCTGTGTCATCGATGATATCCTATAGGTGTTTAGGGAAGAAAATATTGCCACTTGCAGAGCAATGATATCCTCCAAATAGTCAAAGATTTCCACGCACAATTGAAAGCTAAAATATAGAAATATATAAGGTATAAAAAAATAGAGAACTATAATTGTAAATACCAGTAATTTAAATCCTTATCCGAGGCTTTTAATATTTCGGAGAATGGTATAATCAGGTTTCCAGGATAGAATCGATTCTTGTCGTGAAAGTTGAGCTTAGTTACCAGGAGTTTGGTGTACGCTTTGATGCAATAGCCGATGTCATCGTGCAGATGTCCCCAAGACTTGCCAATCTCCAAAATCATTTTCTGATGCTTCTGCGATTGCTGTAGAACACATCTGTGCGCCTCCCTCAACACCTTATGCAGTAGATGGCAAAACTTCCAGGCCGTAAATCTATTTTCCATAATCGGTTGTCGAGTTATGAGCGACCAAAACGTTTGCGCCTCCTTTGATCTGTGTATTATGATGATAACGGAACGAGCATGTTTCGATTTAAGCGGAGCTTCTATCCCCTTGAGCGCTTTGTGCACACTCACATTCTGCAATTAAATAAAGTAATTACAATTTATACATGAGTGTCACCACAGTTGGTGGCATAAGTGTGAGTTTTTAATGGGGAGGCTTTGCTTGTCATTTGATATAACAATCACGATTCATGAATCAAGCTAACATCTGTGCTCTACTAAAAAAGTTGAATGAAATGTTTACAACTTACTCGCATTACTATGAAACTCTGCACCTCAATAAACTACAGCTACTACGTTTTATAGAGTTACTATCTCAGTGTACGCTATCTATGGGATTAACATATTTTATTGCCTTCTCAGCAAAATTTGTGCCCGGCAAAAAACAAATTATTAGAAAGTGCCATGGGGAGACAGCTGCATTATATAGATACAAATTTCAATTCAACTCAGGCGAAATTAGTGCTGAAAGTCATTGCACCATAACCAAAGCATAAACATGAGTAAAATGTAGAGTATGTAGTACACAAATGTATATATTCATACATACATATGTATATATATGCATGTGTGTGTGGTGTGATTTGTGTGTGTGGATATACATATGACTCCACTTCATTTTTGCCCTACATTCACAAGTATTTAATGCTTCTACAATGAGTACAGTCATTGTCATTATTTATTCTTTTTCTACTTTCATTTATAGAAAACTGACAGAACAACAAATTAAATTTTCTTACTACAGCTGTGCCGACCACTACGTACCAGGTGAAAAAAGTCCTTTTCCGCGTGAGTTGCCATCTTTGGGCCTTTAACAATTAAATTTGCGTATTGTGCGAACAGACAATCTGAATCACACTATGATTCATGTGTGTTTGTATGTGTATATTGAAAAACAAAATACATTTGAAACATTAGTAATCTTATCAAAGGGAGTACTTATTTATACTTGTTTATACAAGCATATATTTACATATGTGTACGCGCGAGTGTGTGTGTGTATATAAACAATAATTTGTGTCTGCATATCGATATTTTCGATAGTTTCTCATATTTATTATGATAAATTAAGGCTAGTATTTTTTGCAGACCGAAAAAAGCCACTCAATGTGATGGTCGTTTTTGCGACAATGGAATGAATCGAGTTGAAAAAATACTGCATCTTTGTCTCGTTAGTTTGTTTTGGTTTAAGCTATGTTAATATATTTAGTTATTTGAAAATGCTGTAGCATTGGCTGGATTTTCAAAGTTCAATTAGTCTTTAGAAACATTCATATATTATAATTTTGCAAAAGTATAAGAAGAAGCTTTAGCGCTTTTGTAATTTAAGTTTATCTCCAAATTTAAACTCCAAAAGTCTGTCTGTAAGTCTGATATCATTTGCTAAAGGTACCATATATATATGAAAAGTTTTTATGAAATGCATATGTAATTTTAAGTTCACTTGAGGAATAATGAAATTTTTTTTATAAATTCATACTATATATTTTATGTCGTTTAGAAATAAAGAAGTCTATTACAAAAATCAAATTGGATCATATTCTCCTTAAGATAATATTAAATGTCGATAGTTTTCAAATATTCAAAATGCTTCCATCTCTATGAATCGTTTTTGAGGATAGGTGTTAATAGTTTTGCAAGCTATTTTATTTTTATAGCTTTTGCTCACACATATATGTTGCTTCTTGTTTTATCTAAAAAGCTCACTGAATTGCACTTGCACGAACAAGAAAATTTATTTGGTTAGTCTTTTTAATTTAACTCCAATATAAACACTATATCACAGGTATTTTCTACCTAATAAAAAATGAATTAAATTAAGAAAGGAAATATAACAAAAGTTATAACTAACCAACAGCTTACGATATTATAAATTAAAGTCCTTACTTAATTTAATTTTCTATTCTATTTAACATGAGAAGGATTTTTGATATTTGATATAGTTATTTAACAGCAAATGCAAATAATTTTTTCGGTTAAAGTATTTTTATCTCTTAGCATTTGTCTCAATGCCCTAAATATTTACTTAAAGAACAATCTATTGATATATTGATAGAGGTATAGACTTTAGTCCAATACATACATAATCTTAAATATTACGACAATGATTTCTGTTCCTAATTGTAAACTATTTATAGAAATTAACCTAAAAATGCTTTGACATTTTATAGCTAAATTAGGTTAAACGATTGAAAGGTCAAATAGCTTTATTTATTATTGATTTTTTTAGTAAAATGGGGGACGAAGAAGATCCTTGGGGTTTCGATGATGGCGGCGATGCTGAGGCAAGTACACAGCCCCCTGGTTCCACTGATCCTGTACCATCGAAACCCGAGAGTGTGAAATCTGAGCCAAGATCCGAAGCAGGTCCTCAGGCAGCAGAAGTACCGGGGGAGGAAATTGCAGCTGAGCCCGAAGAAGTGAAGCCACCTCCACCACCAGAAGATGACGGTTACAGGAAACCAGTTCAACTATACAGGCATTGGGTTAGGTAATAGTAGAAACTAAAGAAGATATGTCTATAGATAATAATTGCTATTTTTTAAATTATCTTTCTTTTAATTAAAGGCCGAAATTTCTGCAGTACAAATATATGTACAACTATAGAACCAATTATTATGATGATGTCATTGATTATCTAGACAAAAAGCAAGTTGGCGTGGCACGGGATATACCTAGACCCCAGACATGGGCGGAACGTGTACTACGCACAAGGGATATCAAGTAAGAATAATACGATTATGTAATACCTTTAGATATTACAAATTTGTAAATTTTCTTTCTCTTCTTTCAGTGCCGGCGGTATTGATCAGTACTCGCAGTCCACAAAGCGGGATAAGCACTTAATTCAAACATTGGCTGCATCGATCCGAACATATAATTATCATACTAAAGCATATATCAATCAGAAATATGCAAGTGTTCTTTAAATTCGAAATATTTGCGAACTTTTCTCATATCAAATCGGTTAGAATAATTTTATAGGATGTGGCTTTAAGAGTTTTGTATATACAATGTACATATTATTTATACATTGATTAGAAAAGACCTCTATATATAACCAGATTTGTAATCGATATCATGACATACTAAATTGAAAGTTGAACAAATTTAGTTAATATAAACCCGTGCCCGAAGCCTGTCAGTAGATTAAGTTATTTGTATCGTTTATTTTGACGATATATTATTGTTTATTTAAAATTTGCTTATGAACCAAAAAATATTTAAGTAAGTGATAATTTTACATAGAAAACAAAAGTCTAACACAACTAAATAGAGCAATATAAAATAACTGTGCAATAAATATTTATTAAAAAAAAAAAAAACGAGAATGATTTAATGTAGTTTTATTTCAAGATCAAGATGAAGCACTTTGAATGACCTTGCGAAGGTTATTTAATAGTTTAAATAATCTAAAAATTTTCATTTTACAAAATAGTAGTAGTAGTAGGAAATAGCATTTAGTATTGAATACTTGCCTTTCTCATAGAAAAAAGTAGGAACAGATTTAGTCCAATAATAATACTAAAGCAACAAACATCGCACAACACACACACACACACGTGTACACAATAGAGTAAATCAGTGTATAAACAGAAGTATGCATGCGTATACTTAATGCATATAAAATGTCAATTACGGCATAACAAAAACGTAATCAGTATTAGGGTGGACCTGAACTAGATGATAAAATATTATATATGCAATATATATTAAATACCTAATACAAATTTAACATTATATTTACTAATACAAAAAATATTCTAATGTACAAAATAATTGCAAAATATGTATATACATAGAAATACAGAAAGCTAGGGTCACCTTAATGTTCGTTCATGTAAACTTTGCATTCGAATCGTATCTAAATTTAGTTGCTTCTTTTTACTCAAGTCCATGTGCTATATAGTCATGTACGCTCTTCAGTTTTTGTGTTTTATATTTGTGTTACAGTGGGTTAATGCACAGGTGGATTCGAATCCTCATTGGTATTGTTTGAAAATAGTTATATTTGATAAGAAAAAATCTGTTTAAATTGTTTACTTTCTATAAATTAATCAAATTATTCGCCCCAAATAGCTCCACAAATGATTTACATGCATTAATTCTCGCTCGTGGGGGCAGCAAAGGAATTCCATACAAGAATTTAGTTGAAGTTGATGGCTTGTCATTGCTGTCGCGTAGTATTATAACCATAAGTAATTCCAGTTGTTTTAAGCATATCTGGGTCTCCACGGATGACGAGAAAATTGCATTAGAAGCTAAGAAATGTAAGTATTTAAAGCATTTCAACTGGCCCTTTTACGTACACTTCTTAATAATCGATTTTTTCTTAATAGATGGAGCGCTTGTGCATATTCGGCCAGAGCAATATGCAAGGGATGAGACTTCATCCATTGAAGCTATCAAAGAATTTTTAGAGGCACACAAAACAATCCAAAATTTTGCTTTGTTTCAGTGCACATCTGTCTTTTTAAGAGAAAAATATATTGAAGAAGCGGTTGACAAATTTCCTTCACATGATTGCGTATTTTCCGTTAAAAGGTATGATCTACATAAATGGTATATTTACTCTTATATTAAAGTCTCTTTTTAAAGATCCCATAAATTGCGTTGGAAATCAGTTAGCAATCAAATTTTGCCTGATAATTTTAATTCGGAGGCCAGGCCAAGGAGGCAAGACTGGAAAGGTGATATGGTTGAGGCCGGAATGTTCTATTTATCAAAAAGAAGATTGGCGATGAAAGGACTTTTACAAAATGAAAAGTAAGTTTCATATAGAGCAAGAAACATATGATTCGCGATAGTATTTTCCTTTTTAAATTTCAGTTGTGCGGTAGTGGAAATAGCAGCAGAAGATGGACTAGAAATCGATACGTATAGAGATCTTACCATAGCTCGTTGTATTTTGAATAGCAAATCTTAAGGTAGCTTAAGATATATTAAATTTTTTATTAAATATTTTAAGCATACAAATATTTTTCATATTAGTGTATCTTCCTAATAAATATACTGCTCATCGATTAATTAATGTTTTCTTATCGATAGGTCTTATCGTATTTTTGGTATTTTAAATATTAGTCCATCGCTAGTTTGTTTCGATTATTCATGTTTACTAGTTTTACCAAATAAAATTGGTTCACTATGAATTTTCACAAGTTAAGCCGCTCTGCTGGAACTGTAATCGGACGAGCGAGATATTTTAGCAGCGTTGCCAAACCAGAGGTGCCGGCATCATTTGTCACAGATGAAGTAGAATATGTACCCCAACGGGATAAATCTGGTTTGCAACGACAACACAAAAATGTGCTCCACGAAACAGTGCCATACGACGAGGCACATTCCTGGATACATCTGACTGAAAAGTATCAAAGAACTATGTATGGTCGTTATGGATCAAAAAGTAAAGTCAATCCGAAAATATGTTTCGGCACTCTAGCTGAACGAACGAAAGCCCAGGAGCGGCAAAGCATTACGCAACCTGAGACGTTGCCGGAATTAATGGAAAAACTTCGTATCCGTAAAGAGGCGAAGCAAGCAGCAATAAATGAACGTGAGGAAAGCATACAAAATAAGCTGAATAAACTAGAGCAATGGAAGGCAGAGCTACATGCAAAGGTGGAAAAACGCAGAGCAGATGCCGAAGCTGCCATTCAGCGAAAAGAGCGGTTGATAGAAGAGGTTCGCCGGCACTTTGGATTCAAGGTGGACGCACGTGATGAGCGCTTCAAGGAAATGCTCGAACAGAAGGAGAAGGAAGACAAGCGCAAGCAGAAGGAGGCCAAGCGAAAGGTCAAAGAGGAGAAGATGATGGCAAAATTAGTTCAACAAACGAGTTAGTCTTATTGTTCACGATTGTATATTAATGTCAGATGACAATAGAAATTTGTTAAATATTTCCAATTTGTCATATTTCATAATTCACAAAACGTTTCTGCATAAATAAGATCGGTTCGAATTGAAAAGCTTTAATTCCACTTTATTTTATTTCAATTGTCCAAGTGATTTCTACATAAAACATTGCGTACATACAAAAAGAATAGATTATTTGCGTAGACTTTGGTTTAAATTTTGCACAAACAATTTAAGCATAATCAAAATTGGTGTTTTAAACAACTAACTTAAGTGTAACATTATAAATAACACTATATACAAGGCACTTTTTCCGATAGAGTGAAAAGAAATTAGCTGGGCGACAAATAATAATTCAGTTTATGGGAAATTGAATTTTGTACAATAGATAGGGAGGGTTAGAAGGCAAAGGCATAATCGATTATTAAAACCGTTTACTAAGTTACCTTAGACTTAAACAATTTACGCCTACTATCTTAGATAGAAAATTCATTTTATTTTTTAAAACTTATTATTTGTCAGGCCGCAATTCGCACATGTCCAAAACATTATGGATTGTAGGTAAAATTAGTTATCCTTGTGCTGAATTTATAGTTTTTTTGACTTCTTTTTGGTTGTTGGTATTAAGTTGGGATAGTGCGGATTTCGCACCTTCTCAGATCGTATATCCAAGCGCCTTAGAATTAATATCAGAGCACAAAGCGCCAGCAAATAGAGACCAACTACGTCTAGCAGATAGTACTGCCACCAACTGCAATAGCGACACAAAAATATATGAATTGGATACTTAAATATAGTTAATTTTTAAATATGTTTACCTCATGTTTCGCGCTGGGGATTGTAGATGATACGCTCCATTGTGCCGCAGCACGTATTCGGTCCAGTAGATGGCTGTGTCCAGTGCTGTGGATCGCTGATCTAGTAGCAGATTCTGTCGATATCTGGCTGCGTTTCTGTAGCGCGGATCATGGATAACCTTCATGATGGACTTGTAGAGCTGATTGGTGGACAGCGTCTCCAGGTCTAACTTTATAGCATAGCCATCAACTTCTGCCTTGGCCGAGTTGACATCGTGATCACAGAACACGGGCATTGTGACCACCGGCACACCATGGTAGACCGTCTCAAACATACTCAGTAAGCCTCCATGGGTGATGAATGCTCTCAGCTGGCTATGACCAAGGATGTCCTGTTGTGGAAGCCAACGTGAAAGCTTCACATTGGGCGTTAGATCATGCATATCGGCCGCGCTACCTTCATATTTCCACAGCACATTGTAGGGCAGGCGTGCGAAAGTCTTGACGAGCATGCGACGCAGCGACTCCGGCATGTTGGCAGCCTTCACAGATGAGCCCATTGACACATAGATGAAGCCCGAAGCGCCCGATCCCGAAATGAAGTCATCCAAATCCTTGGGCAAGGGTCTTGCTGGCTTGCAATGGATGCAAGCCACCTCTGCCACATTTGGATTCAGTGCACGAGGATATGACACAACTGCATGTCCATTCTGCAGAATGAAGCTTACGTTGCGTGACATATCGTACGGATGGGGTATATGCGCACCCAAGTGATCTTGCATAATGCGATGAGTGCGGCGCATCACATACTACGTAAAGTTTAATATTGATTAAGATAAGTTTAAAGTTGATTAAGTCAATATATACATACGCTGTGTAATATATTTTGACCGATTTGCATGCCAGTATTCAGAGCTCTTTCATAGAGACTCATTTGATCCGTGAAACTGGAGTAGAAGTTGGGGGTTATTGCGTAGCTGGCAGGATTTCCGGCTAAGGACAAGCTGCCCGTATAGAAGCCAACTGTATTAATATACATAAATGGTATCTTATACAGGTGCGTTAGACCCTGAAGGCACTCAGGATAGGCACCGTCCAAGATAGCCAGATCGAAGGTTCTGTTCACTAGGTCCTTGGTTTCCGCATCACCCAACATGGCATCGCAGGACTACAAAGTGGAAGGGGAATTCTTAAAATATGAAATATATCTGAACTGTAAGTAATCCCACCTCGAAGGCATAGCGTAGCCCATCCCAGGGCTTTATGGGCATTTCGCCATTCATTCTAGCACCCAGCAGATCCCAATTAGTATAGTTTTGTATATATTCAACCAGACTAGCTGGTGTTACTTCATGCAGGCCATCGATATGAAAGTCAGCTGGAAATCCGCTTAGAAACGTGATATTGTGACCCCTGAAATAGCCAGAAGTTCAATATATTAAAAATCAATTAAAAACATTTTTTGTATAGAAAAAAAAAGCTTTATATCTATTAGCATTCTCTTTTAATATCCATTTGGGTATTTTTGTTCCTCTTAATTATATAAAGCTGGACACCGTAGAGCGTCACTAATGATTTTCTAAAGCATTTTTATACGCTTTAAAAAATGCCTTCTAAAATTTCGTTGTCAATTTAGTGTTGAGTCTTTCACGCTTGAGCTTACAATTTTATGTATTTACCCTCATTTGCGCATTATATCATTTAAGAAAGTCTTACTGAATCAATGTATAAACAACAAAAATGATGCAATGTGATATAATTGAATTGCGTTTCATATATAAACTCTGATATGCTTGTTATATAGTAGATATTCACAGTGTATTTTGTAACGAAAACGAAATATTTCTTTAAAATACTATATTTCAACTTGATCTTCCGCTATTATTTATGACTCTCTTTCTGAAATATAGTTTCGTTTTCGGATTCAGCTAGTGAAAAATTCCATCAGCAATTTGAAATATATACGTACATTTATATATATAGATTGACCCACCTGCTTATCAAGCCTTTGGCCAGTTCCCAGAAAGGAATCTTGTGGGATTTGGTGCCACCCATCGTGGCCATTAAGATATCCGCAGCCAAGGCCTGGCAGGTGAATGTGATAATTAGCAGGTAGCGTATTCGTAACATGTTGCTGCACGATAAACATAAAAAATATTATTCTTTATTTTTTCGTTGTTTAATTGGCACAATTTAAGTAGATTTTGGGTATTATTTTCGAACTTTGGAGTGACCCACCGACTGCTGCGACTTCAAACCCGTATTTAAAATCAACTGCTCCAGCAACTTTTTTATAGTTATTATTTGTAGTTATATAGTATATATATATATATATAAATATATAATATGTGTGATATATAAATATAGTTAAGCGTGGCCAACGGTCGAAGCCTGGTATTTAAAGCATGTAATCGAGCGGATAATGCTATAATGTTATATATATACATATATATAAATGTTATAATAGACATATAATTGTTTTGTTGTTCGCAAAAATGTGTTTTAGGCTAATCGTAAAGCTAGCATTAATCAGACTATTGGCTAAAAGTCTGCGCACGTGCCAGCGCCTAGTTCTGAACTTTGACATGGGCAAATGTAAGCGAGTTATCAAAGATATTACGAGCATCATAACTTAATGCGAAGAAAAACTTTATGCTAAGTTACTTGATCTTGAGTTACTTGAACTTTGTTATACCCTGTAAAGATGCTCGAGTTGGCATTGTTATGCGTTAGCTCATACATTTTATTTTAAATCTTCTGTTGCTCAACATCATTATTTATAATACAGACATCTATACCATATATATATATATACATTGAAACGACAATTGTTACAGGGTATATCTAAAAGTGTCATGTAATGGATAGAATGTACAACAGGTTTGCAGTTCCCAATTTGATGTTCGTCAAGTTTAGCGGGGTTAAGTGATGGGTGAAATCCATGAAAAATGAAAAATGAAAAAACTAATTAAGGCAGACAAAAACCAACAACAAATAATAATAATAATATATAATACCTAGAATGCGACCCTAATGAACGTAGAAACAAATTATGTAGGTGAAAGCATTTTGTAGTTTGTACTCGCATATATCATAAATTTAAAACGTACTCGTACACACATGCATACAATATATGTATGTCTGAATGAATGAGGTAATTTTGTATTTTTATATTATATAATTTCAAAGATAGACAAAAATAATTAAAGAGAGACTCATCTTAATGGCCCAAACTGAAGCGTGCCTAAAAAACGTTTTTCAATCTTAAAGCAACCGAAAATAAATGGAAAAGAAATAATGGTGCTTATCTTATATCTATATTTCCACAATCTGATGGGCAACGAATTTTCTTTTTAATTGGTCACGCTGTCGGCTGAGAAAATGTGCAAAAAATTCAGCGACTTGAACGTACTCTATAAGGAGTTGCTGGAAGAAACTGGATATTGGCTTGGAAGAGCACTCTAAAATTTCCTATAAAATATATACAAATTTAATAGAATTTTTAAAGTTTATTGAGTTTTTTTTAGCGCTTGAATATGCTCGAGAATATCTGCAGAGCATAATCAAAATAAATTTATTTAACAGAAAAAAGTAAAGATTAGTAAAAATTTATAAAGACTTAAAGAAACTATAGAATAACTGAGTGAATTTGATGAGGATTTTAAGAAACCAGATATTAACTGAAGACGATGCCATAGAGCATTTGTAGGATATAAACGTATTATGAAGTTCTGGAATAAACTATGGATAGCCTGAAAAGAATATATCAAATATGCAAACTAAATACGCTAGCTCTCTATGCATACTTCTATAATCAACTAGAGATAAATTTATATTTAAGACAATCTTTGATTGGTCTCGACCTCTACCTCTACCACTCCCACTTGATTCGAGTCGTTAATCTACCTCGTTATCCGTTTTGTTTTCTTTCTATTGTATACATTTAAGCAACTGCTTAATTTAGGCAGTTTGTAGCAGCTACTGGGCTTTCGAAAAGCTCATGCGTTGGTTAGCAACTAACTGTGGACAAATCGAGTAAGGGTAACTAGCGCCATGGCTGAGCTTGAATTACACTCGACAAACCAGTTCCAGCATTCAGAGTAAGACTCTAAAATAATTGCCATCATTGTACGTGCATTGGGTTGAATGCGCCGAAAACGAAAACGAAAATGAAAACCAAAATGAAAATGAAAATGAAAATGAAATTGAAATTGCATGCCTTGTAAACGCAGCAGAGTGTAAGCCGATGTGCGCGTGTGTGTGGTAATGGATGATTCCGAATAATTAAAGTCAGATTGTTCAGTCAGGAGAATGTGGCAACATCTTAAATACTAAATAATTAGCGAGTAGAACGAACAGCGGCCTGCTTGCACGCAATGCTTTAAAATTATGAAACATGTGGCTAGGAAATCAATTGCAAATAACCTTGCAGATTGATCGATATAATTATGCGTTCAATACATGCCAATTAAGCATGAATATTTACGTTGGGTTCAAGAGCATCTCATTCATCTTTTATAGGAACTAAACTAAGCAAGCAAAGTGATGGGCAAAACTGCTGGAAGCATGAATTTATTCTTAGCCTTTGATATGCAGAGCGCTTTACAGAATATATTATTTATAAATTATTATTATTAAATATTGTTTAAGACTTAAAGTGATGGTGAGGTCACCAATAATTGACTTGAATAATAATTATAATAGTTCGAAGAACCATCAGCTGCTCAGCTTTACTCATCTGAATCGTATCGAAAGATTTCAATAACTACATAAATTGACTCTCATTCATCTTCTAATTTACAGTTCTTCTGGAAACAGCTCTTATAATAAATGTAAGAATTGGAAAGATCCTCAACTGCTCTCTGAAAGGATTAGCGCATTGGAATACACACTTTTCTTTTCTTCTGTCTCAACCTCCACAGCTACTTATCGAATAGTAGAACAAGCATTTGTCAACATAGCTGTTAATAAATAACAGAGCTACTAGAATATTCAACAATCTATATATTATATGTAGTATTAGTCAAAGACAAACAGCAGTATAAGACCAATACCATAATCTCTATAAGAGTAAGTTAAGAATTCTTAGCTATAATCTGGAGATGATTATCCTTGATTGATAACAACTATTGATAACAAAAATTAATAATTTCAGAATCAACATCATCATTCATCATCATCATCATCACTATTAGATTGTCTTAACCTTAAGTTACTTCATATCTTTTGCCTTCATGTTTATTCTACTACATCATTTACAGACTTTTGTATTATTGAGATTTACGATAGTTTGTGTTGAGAATATTTCAACTTTAAGATTCAAAATTTAAAAGATTTGAAAAGTTTGAATCCACTTTGGATTACTTTTGAGATTCGAATGGCATATCAAATTAAGGCGTTTCGCAGTTGATGTCGCAAAACAACACATTTTTGCATTACAAAATTGACCACAAGTCCATGATTAGCACAAATGAATGTCTTGTTTTTTTTTTTTGTTTTGTTTTTTTTTGGTTTGTAATATAACCAGTTTGCTATGCTACAGTCTGAATGAATTGCAAAAATAAGAGCTTTTATACACTTGCTTGGGGAGTAGTTTAAATTTGTCACGATTTTGTTGACACATAAAATATGCATTACAAGAGCTTAAATCCAAGTTGATACCGTTAACTTATGTGTGCCGTAAGAAAAAACATAAACCTCGCTAGAAAAAGAAAGATTAACGCATTACACGTACTTTTGTGATGTGGTTCATTGATAAATCTGGAGGTATTTCCGAATCTTGTGTCTACAAGGGTATTGCGCGCTTTGTCAATGCTGCAAATACTTTTAAGACATATTTAGATAGATGTACATACATATGCGTGTGTATGTGAGCTTGGATCTTTTTTTTTTTGTAGTATTTTCAATCTTAGCAACACAGACAACTAATTAACCTGTCAGTTTTATATGCGCAGTTAAATAATGAAACATGTCCAATGTTTCAAGATTTTCGCACACAACTTTTGTCGCAAGATGTGCAAAAAGTCAAAAAGTTATTGGAGAAAAAATCAAGTAAATATTAAAAAAAAAAAAAAAAAAAAAAAACACACACACACACACATTGCGCAATTTAAAAACATATTTTGACTATTTATAACAAACAAGCTGAACATTTACAATGACAATGACAAAACAAGAAGAAGCTGAAACAACGCCTACAATGGAGAAAAAAGTATCGAACAATAATTTTGCATTTAAACAAAAAGCGAGGCATTGTTGCTCATCTTGTTCCTTTGTCAATGTCACTTGCAATTTGTTGTTTCTTTTTTTTTCTTCTTTTTCTTTTTTTTTTTCGTTTGTTTGATTTTTTCCCACTTTTTAGCTTGTGCCAATTTGGCGCACATAAATTATTTACAGCTGTGACAAATAAAAGCACAGAAAAAAAGAGAAGAAATATAAACTATAAATGATATTTTTCAAAGGCCTAATTAGCATATTTTTTAGGCGAAAAAAAACTTTCAAAAGAGAGAAAAAAATAATAAAGTTCGTCTTAGGTCTGGTATCAACAAAATTTTTTTTTTTTATAATTTTTGTAATTTTTTGTATGTGTTCCAATTGGCCTGCTGCCGCTGTTATATAATATATATATATTTGTCAGTGTGTGTGTGTGCGTTTGTTTAAGTACATGATATAAATAACAAGTGTGTGGACTGCGCAACAAGTTCGTGTCGCAAGTCTTTTGTTTTTAAAGCTTTTATTTTTATGAAACTTCTGCAAAGTTTTTCTTGAAAGTTCAAGCTAAGTGGAGCTGCATAAATTGTTTTGACCTTGCCCTGACCCAAACGCATCTGTTATTATTATTATGTTTACAGTAATGTTGCTGTTTATTGTTGTTGCTACTATTGCTGCTGCTGCTGCTGTTGTTGTTGTCTGGGGTCAGTTTTTTGCGCAATCAATTGGCTTTCGCGCCGGTTTCTGTTGTCTGTTGTGCAAATACACATGACTCGAAAAGCATATTTACAGCCAAACATTTAAGGCTATATATGCGTGTGTGTCTATATATATATATATATAGATGTGTGTGTGTGTGTGTGAGTGAATGAGTGAAAAATCTGGTTATCAATTTCTTGGACAACGTAACACTTGAGTCACTTGCTGCACCACCAATGACAACAACAACAATAATAGCAACAAACATGGTGAGCAACGTGTATTACACTTGCAGCATTCACTTTAAGACATAACTGTTTATGCCCAATATCCTATATAAAGCCTAAACACACGCATATAAATATATACACATATGAATGTATATTTATTACGTATTCAGGTCAAAGTTAATAATTTCTTTTATACAAGTTTTCATTATTTTGTTGTTGCTGATGTTGTTGCACTCTCTGAGGTTCAGGTCTTGTTGTCTTCTTGTGCCTTGTTGCACGTTTCATTGGCCCGAACGACGTTCAATTCAATAATTTTTTGTATTTTTTTTTTATTTTGGGCTCGTGCATAAGCGTAGCAGTTAACATACTTTCACCAATGCAAATGTATTATTTAATACAGCTACAATACAAAATACAAGCATTTTGTTTCTTTTTGCACTGTCCACTTTCACGTTAACTTTACCGTTATCCGTTAACTGCAACCAACGCTCAGAATAAAAAACTTCACTTCACTTCGCTTCGCTTCCTTTGAATATGCTAAATATCGCACATTATTTCTTTAACAATACGCAAAGTGTTTAAACGAAACAATCACTAAACACACAAACACACGCACAATCACCCAAACATATGTGTGTGGTTTGTGTGTGTGTGTATGTACTTTAACTATCAAAGTAATTTTTCTTTTACTCCGTTTGCTCCGGCAAGTGTGTGCAGCACGTAAGTAGTTTCACCGCGCGATCCCATTGACTAACTAAACGAAGTTGTTGATAAAAACGCCGTTATGGCATTTTCGGAGACACGCTGTTGAATGTAACGACAAACAAAACGTTACGTTGTTGCGTATTTTTGTAGGTATTATTTAGTGCTTTGCCGCGAACAGAGCAACTAGTTCAGATTTGAGACATATTTGGGAGTGCAAATAACTGAATATATGAATATAAATATATATTACTAGATTTCGATTGAAATATAAATAATAAATAAGAAAAAGAATAAATTTACGTGTTAATATTTAAATTTCTTTTCTTTTACTATACTAATTTCTTATGCAGCCTTAATATAATATTTTCAGTCCTATTATTATTAAGTAAATATTATATAACATAATACTTGGTAATGATTTGTACATTAACTTTTCAAGCTGCATGTGCTAATTTATAGTTAAGCACATTTAAGAACCAAATATATTTTCTGAATGTTTTTATCCGTATTATTTAAGCAGAAACATAAACCCAAACCTCGATTTAAATGTAGCTATTTTCGATACATAGATGGCGCTGCCAAAGAGGTACAAAAATATTGCCTACTTTTGTGGACAGAACTAAACCATTTAATATTTTAAAATGCTCAAGAATTTTTAAGTCTTTTTAAAAATTGCATTACTAAAATTACTATTATTGATTAATTTAAGCTTAATTTTAAATATAAGCTCGAACTATTTCTTGCTTACATTATTTTAATCATATATATGATTACATTTTAATTTCATTGATGAAACGAAGCTGAGCTTTGATTTCTATCAGGCAAGTGACTAACCATGCGCAATTGAATTGTATTTAATTTATAGCGGAAGCTTTACTCACCTGACTGTTGCTTAGTCTATTAATATGCACTCTAAGTTCAGTTTTAATAGACAAAACACCAATGTTCCCATGCTCACTCACCGTCTCTCTCTCTCTCTCTCTCTCTAGCTCTCTTTCCCTGTTTGTGATCTCGCGAATGGTTGCATGTGTGTGTGTGCGAGTCTGTGACTGTGTACCTGTGTGTGCGCGCACATTTATCAGCATATGTTTCAATGGCCTTAGTCCAGTGTCAGTCGCTTAATCGGTTTCTACGGCATCGGACCTCTTTCTCGGGTGTGTGTATGTGGAGTTTGATGATATTTTCGAATCAATAATAATACAAGAAATTCTATTATATAAACTATAACAAGTTCACAAGATATTAGCGTACTACACGCAGATAAGTATCTGTATATATAACATCGAATTGTATATATATATATATACTTGTATATGTATTTAGTGCGAGCTACACTGCATTCCGGTTTTGGATTAATCAACAAATCGACGAAGGCGACGGCGACGGCGACGGGGACTTGTGCTGCGACGTCAGAGACTATTTTAAATTCAAAACAAGACAAAAGTCCCAATCGAAAACGGAAAAATTCGCATAAATTAAACTGTTCTCAATCATACTCGAGTTGCGAATCAATATCTATATAAGACATATCAATATCAATTCCCAAAGTTGATATCTGAGGCGAACAACACACAAAGGAATCGCAAGATGAATGTCATAGGTAAAACCCATTTCAGCTCTGCGTAATTCTTCTTAAGAGTTGATTAAAATTCTTAAAAGTAATTAATGCAACTGGAAATACATGATTCTGTGAGACTCATAGACTATATCTAATATATTTTATAAATTTAATTTCCAGATTGTGCCTCTCGTCCTCTCGTTGCAATCCTCTTGCTGTGCTCCCTATGCTGGGCTCAGCAAAGATTTCCCCAGCTTTCCTTTGGCAGCGATCTACAGCCGCTGACACCGGCAGCGGCTTTTCAGTCCCAGAGCGGTCAGGAATACGCACTGCGCTCCAATTTCGATGAGGAGACGTTGCGCAGCGTCGCGCAGAGTGCACAGCAATTTGGACTCGACTTCCTGAATCGCATCTCCGTTGTGGTGGCCAAGGCCAACACCGACTTTATGATATCCCCCTTCTCGGTGTGGTCGCTGCTAATACTGCTGTACGAGGGCGCCGGCGGGCAGACGTATGAGCAACTGCGTAAGACGTTGCGCATCAATGTGGACGATGAGAAGCTGCGCGCGGTCTATCGCGTCTGGAGCAGATATCTCAAGTATGGACAACATTTCTTTATCTGCTGTGAATATCTTCTCATAATTAACTTTCTCTTACCCCACGCAGCACCAACACTTCCACGATTGAAGTGGCCTCTCTGCAGGCCCTGTACACAGATTCAAAGACGCCGGTTAAGACCACCTATAAAGAGGTTTCCAAATCATATGGAGTGCAGCCTGTCGAAGTGGATTTCTACAATCGCGAGACAATATTCCAAATCAACGATGCCACGAATCGTGCCACCCGTGGCCTCATACCTTACGCCGTGTTGCCCCAGGAGATTTATGGCGCCAAGATGTTTATGCTATCGTCGCTGTACTTCAAGGGCCAGTGGAAGGTGATCTACAGATAACCTGATGCTCTATCTATCTATAATACGAGATTTACTTCTAGTACCCATTCGATGCAAATGCCACACGTTCGGAGCCCTTCTATGATGAGCTGGGACAAGTTGTGGGCCAGGTGTCAATGATGGCACAGGAGGGAAACTTTGGCTATGTCACCAACATCGAGGGCTTGGATGCCTACGTAGTGGAGCTGCCATATGGGGAACAGAATCGCCTCTCGATGATTGTGGCGCTACCAAAGCGTGGCTTCAGCCTCAACGATGTAACCAAAAATATGATGGACTTGGGTTTATCGCCAGTCCTCAAGCGTCTGGAGAACTTTGCTCGCAATGCGGACGAAGACAATGTGGTGGAAGTTTTGCTGCCCAAGTTTACAACAACAACGGACTTTAACTTAAGGCAACTACTACAAGAGGTGAGTAGAAATAAAAACTTGTCGTAACTCTTATTTATCGATTTACTCTCTTACAGATGGGCATCCAGGATTTGTTCGATCAGAGGTACTCAAATCTTAGTCGCATGGCCGATGGCTTGTTCGCCAAGCTCTGTGTGCATGCCACCAAAATTATCGTGGATGAGAAGGGTACCACAGCAGCGGCAATTACATCGGCCGTGCTGAGCAATAAGTCGACGCCGCCAAAGTTCCTCTTGAACAGACCCTTCCTCTATATGATTGTGGACAAGTCAACCAATTTGCTGCTCTTCGCTGGCCAAGTGAGAAATCCAAAGGCGGCTTAAGTCAAGTTACTTTTTCGTTTCGTTTTAATAACCTAAATAAACTCTAAATGCGAATCAGGTATTATTTTTTCGCGCGTCCAGCAGCCTTCTTGCCCCCAATGGGTTGTTGTTTGTCTTTGCTGGCTTTGCTCGAAATTAGCGGATGTGTTTCTATAGGAAAAACAAAAGCGAGGCCGCTGATTGTGTTATCTATGTGACATGTATTTTTGTTCACTTACCATCGGTAGGCGCGTCGGGCAGGCTGACATCATAGTGTTGCATGCGCCGGCGCTTCGAAGCCATTATGTCCTCTTCGTAGTCACGTGAATCGCTGCCCACTAGCGCGGAGGGAGGTTCCAGATTATCCTGTGCTGTCCAGCTATCTTCGGGATCCTCTACTTCGGGTGCCATGGGCAGGAACTGTAAGGCATTCTCATCTTCGCCCTCTTCGTCCGAGGAGCAAAATGCTGCAACTGGCTCTACTTTTTGTACGTCCACCTCAATCTCCTCATCCTGCTGAGCATCAGCATTCAAGTCCACCGACTTGTCCTCATCACTAATATCGAATTCAGACTCTCTTTCCTCATATTCAACATTCTCATCCAGTTCCTTGAAGTCAGGCGCAAAAGCAGACCAATTCTCCACCTGATTCTGTGCCCATATTGACACTAAGCCTGAGCTAATACTAGCTATAATTGGACGTACAGGATGCCAGACAACGTCCAGCAGCAGCTCGCCTTTGGTGCCATGCAAAATCTTGACAAGATTTCCAATTGACTTTTCCCAAATATACAATGCATGCTGTCGAGCACTGCCCGCACAAATGTATTCTCCATCGCCAGAGAAGCAACATTTTTTCCACGTTGTTCTGCAATAAGGAATTGTTATGAGAAGGGTAGGATAAGCGGGAAGAAATCTCACTTGTTGACCAGATCCTGTAACTTTTGTATGGGCTCTGGCTCACCATCTTTGCCCAAGGCAATAATCTCTTTAGAATCGTATACGCGGATCACTCGATCGGATGTGTTGATGAGAAAGGCGCTAAAAGAAAGTAAGAAGTGAACAAAACTACAATTTAGTTGTGGGGTAAACAGTGCTAAACTTACTCGCCTCGACGTGCGAATTCAATGCTCTTGACAGCCGTTGCACTTGATGTTCCTACAATAATGCGAAAGCTGGCGACTACCTCAAATGTCTCCACGTCCAGCACAAGGATTTTGCCCTTAGCATTTCCCGTGTATATGTGTTTACCACGTCGATCAAATGACGCAACTATATTCAAATCACCCTATCAAAGGAAATACAATGTTATACGTCTTTGTTTTCAGTTCATTAGAAAGCTGAAATCTCAATTTCTGTTGGACTTCCAGGAAAACTTACATCAGAATCTAGCGGAAGGCAACGATGCGATCCGCCTATTTTAACTAAAACGGCAGCATAGCGCATTGGACAAACCAGCAGACGGCTGTCGTTACGCGGGTCGAATTGCACCTTTAGGACAGGTGAAGGGAAGCGATATTTATGCTCCAATTCCCCGGTAAGAACATCCCATATACAAACATTGTTGTCCGTGGAAGCAGAGAGTAACTAGAAATAAAGCACATACTTTAATTTACATATATAAGCTAATTATTATGATTGCACTCGTCACCTTGTGGCCATTCCTAGTCCAGCTTAGACTGCAAACAGGATGTACGTGGGCTGATATTATTTTTGCTATGCCGCGCGTCAAAAAGTCCCAAATAACAATTCGTCCATCGTTGCAGCCGACGGCCAGTAAAGTGCCGTATTTGTTGAAAGCGCAGGTAACTGCTAGCGATATGCAATCCAGAGAGCCATCAAACTCCTCGGGATAGTTTTGCCCAAACGATTCTAGAAAGCAGCAAAAATATGTATAACAAAATATTCTTTTAACGAATTAGTGCAAAACATACCTAGCAGTTCCAAATTCATGTTTGGGTTTCTTCTTCTTTACTATTTACATTCACGTTTAATACATGTAATCGATAACCATGTTTAACAATCGACAGTTTTCCTAAAATCAAAATCGGTATTTATTATTCTCCTACATAATGAATGTCTCTTAACTGTTCTGTAATTTACGCATTTGAACAAATGCAAAAAATTAAAAGTACCCATTCCCATAATATATTCCATCTTTACAAATAAGTATTTCATATTTAAGGGAACTATCACACTTGAACTGAATCTATGGCTTTCAGTTTTTATTTCTTTTCAACATTCGGTCACTCTAGATCCGAGTGGGTTTTGTGCGCACGTTGTACGTAAAAAGATTTATATTTCAATTATAATAGCATAAATCACATTACAAATATCCATAAAGTGCAACAAAGTATTCAACGATATGATACCTAATAAATTACAACTCATTTGGGATACTAATTAAAACTTTTGTGTGCTTGCGAAATGATTTTTGTGTCGACGTCACCTTTGGAGCCCCGCTCCCGCTCTCTCATTCGCGTTTCTTCTGCTGCTCTCATTCTCTCCTTAGTGAAGTGAAATAATAAGTTTGATTTTCAACTCAAGTTAAAATATTATTTTGATATCGTCTTATGAAAAAATAATCTCAAATTTGTAAAGGCCGTGTTTAACTTAGTCCAAAATTGTAAATAACACTTTCTGATTTGACTTTCTATCAGTTGTTGTCTACGTATTTTGCCACAGCTTTCTTTATATTACTTACATATGCATGTACACAACATCTACACCTACATATGCATCCACATCTACATATGCATCTACAGCTACATATACATATTTATGTTTTGTATGTAATTATTTTTTAGTGTATTCATCGCCAACCACGTTAAAAGGAAGAACGTGAATGTGAATACAAAAAGGCAACACAATCACAAAACTTAAACTTAAATTGAAAACAACAATTTTCGTTACATTTCCACTTCTCCTGGCAGTTCAAGTGAAAAGTCTACAAAGGCAAATTAAGAAGCGCAGGCCACAGACCCGTTCCAATTTGCACAAAGGGCCGTAAATAAATAGCAATAAATAAGCAAAATGTCTGGCGAAGAAACGTCTGCCGATCGCAATGTCGAAATATGGAAAATAAAGAAGCTCATCAAAAGCCTCGAAATGGCACGTGGGTAAGTAAGCCAATTTATATATATGTATGTATGTAAATATGCAGTTCTTCTATTTTGTCAACTCGAATTTGTTATTTTTTCTGTTGATGTGGGGGTACATACGAAAGTATTGGGTTATGGGGGCAGGGGACAGCCTTGCAGCGCGCCGTCGCCGTACAACGAATAGTAGTGGAGTGAGACACATATGCGATTGTTGAGTATTTTGGACTCACCCCCTGATGGCCATCAATTGGTGATGGCAGTGCGAAAAAAAAATAAATGTAATGGGTCATCCAAAGGATGCAAATTTTCGCACAGATGATTTACTACAGTTATCAGCAATGTCTAGTTTGAATTGGTTAGAAATGGTAATGGTTTGGATCAAACCACTTCGATTCAAATGCGTGGCTAACGTTGGTAACAAACAAAAAGCCCCATTGCTCAGAGTGGCGTTGCCCCACACAACCACCTACACAAGCACAAAAGCACACACTACTCGAACGGCTCTCAGCGATGGGAGTGTGTGTTGGTGGCGCTCTTTCGCGCTCTTATTTTTGCAAAAATACTTTGTGGGGAGAGCAACACGTTTTTGTCAGGTTATTATCAGTTGAAACCAGACTGAGGCTGAAGCAACAAAGCGCAATCGAACCGTGAGTAATGCGTGAAGCTAATGCTAATGTTAATGCTAATGCTGTGTTGGCACCGAAACCAAACAATGCTTTTATTTGGTGAGAAATGTACACGAATTTGCTAGCGTCAGTTGCATTATTTGCATATATATGCAGATGGCAATGCCTCTGTCTCTATTTCTTTCTTCTCCTAAAAAATTTATGATTTAGCTTACTGTAAAAAGGTAAAATTTCTATGTGCAAACCATAACAAATCAATCATGCGAAGTGTTGCAATTTGTCATTCACAATGACTGCGAGCCACCTGAGACAAGGCGACGGCACTGTGCCAGGTAGAGATGTCACATGAAAAAATATCGTATGCACATGATCTGCATATCGATAGATTAGAATATGTTCTGATTCGAATTAATACCATTTGTCAACTGTGGGGAAGCAGATAGTGATCGTAAAAATCTTTATATTTTGATAAGAATTAATTACTTGCGATGTCTGCTATATTTCTTTACAAGTTGTAAACGATGTTATGGAGAAATTGCTCTATCTAACGGACCACTTTCTCCATTATATTTCTAATTTCTCAAATATGAATATATATATATCTATACAGAACGATTATTTATATGAATTGTTATTAACATACTGATTATCTTTCAGAAATGGCACCAGCATGATTTCATTGATTATTCCGCCTAAAGATCAAATCTCTCGCGTCAGCAAAATGTTGGCCGATGAATTTGGTACGGCCTCCAACATCAAGTCGCGTGTCAATCGCCTTTCCGTCCTGGGCGCAATCACGTCGGTGCAGCACAGACTTAAGTTATACACCAAAGGTAAGATGTTGATTCCATCTGATATTCATATCAGTTAATTAATGCTTTTGTATTGCAGTGCCTCCCAATGGTTTGGTCATTTATTGCGGCACAATTGTCACAGAGGAGGGCAAGGAGAAGAAAGTGAACATTGATTTTGAACCATTCAAGCCCATTAATACCTCACTGTATCTGTGTGACAACAAGTTCCATACGGAGGCACTCACTGCCCTGCTCGCCGACGACAATAAGTTCGGCTTCATTGTGATGGATGGTAACGGCGCTCTTTTTGGCACCCTGCAGGGTAATACGCGCGAAGTGCTTCACAAATTCACTGTCGATCTGCCGAAGAAGCACGGTCGTGGTGGTCAGTCTGCGCTTCGTTTCGCCCGTCTGCGTATGGAGAAGCGTCACAATTATGTGCGCAAGGTGGCCGAGGTTGCCACACAGCTGTTCATTACGAATGATAAGCCAAACATTGCTGGCCTGATTCTGGCCGGTAGTGCGGATTTCAAAACTGAGCTCAGCCAATCGGACATGTTTGATCCTGTAAGTAATCCAACACTGCTCAAGCATAGCTAGATCCCAAGGGCTACTTCCACTGGCCTCAGCGACCGACAAAGTGTTAAATACGTCTAGCGAAGTTTTCGTAAGTCCATATGCTAAATTCAATATAAATCGTCAGTCACGCAGCCAGTGGAGCCCACTTGTTATCCTGAATGGTCAACAGAAACGTATGCAATACTTTATAAAATATGCCTTTAATGTAAACTAATACAATTTTCTACACTTGCAGCGTTTACAATCAAAAGTGATTAAGCTGGTGGACGTATCCTATGGTGGCGAGAACGGTTTCAATCAGGCAATCGAATTGGCCGCTGAATCGTTGCAAAATGTCAAATTCATACAGGAAAAGAAACTCATTGGTCGTTACTTTGATGAAATTTCTCAAGTAAGCTTATAATATAATAAATTGCGATTAATAATAATTAATTTTTTTCACATCAAGGATACTGGCAAATACTGTTTCGGTGTTGAAGATACTTTGCGAGCATTGGAGCTGGGGTCTGTGGAAACCTTGATTTGCTGGGAAAATCTGGATATACAACGCTACGTACTGAAGAATCATGCGAACTCGACGTCAACGACAGTATTACATTTGACGCCCGAGCAGGAAAAAGATAAGTCTCACTTCACGGACAAGGAGGTGTGTAGAACAAACGGTTTTTATTGTTCGAAAATCAGATTACTAACTGAAACTTAAATATTGCAGAGCGGAGTTGAAATGGAGTTAATCGAGTCTCAACCGCTTTTAGAATGGCTGGCGAACAATTATAAAATGTTTGGAGCCACCCTTGAGATAATTACGGATAAATCTCAAGAGGGCAGCCAGTTTGTGCGAGGTTTCGGTGGCATTGGCGGTAAGTAATTGGCAAACAGCCATTGTCTTATATATACACACATATATATCTATATTTTAAATATCTGTATATAGTGCGAGTGTAAGCTAAACAATTAATTACGTATCTACTGTTTCCACTCCTTTTCCTTCATGCTGCTTTAAAACATAACTCTAAATGTAACTTGGTCAATTTTACGTCGCTCTTGTGCATAACCATCAAACTTTACTTGTTTTAATATACACATACATATATAATTATATATACTTATATTTATGTATATATTTGTTATTTAAAATGACGTAATCTATAGGCATATTGCGCTATAAAGTAGACTTTCAATCGCTACAAGCTGATGAGCCACTGGAGGACGTTGATCTAGATGATTATTAAAAAACGAAATACAACAAAACAAAAACAAAAATTAAAAGAAAAGAAAACTTTAAAGAAAAAGGAAAAAGAAAGCATTCGCACTGCATAGATTTTCGGATCTCAATATACACGAAATACGTTTTATGATTTCTTCTGAAACGCCATAAATTGTTCAAAACTTGATAGGAACCAATTTACTCGACGCATAGTTTTTAACAAATTATTCAAAACAAACAACTTAATTTATATTCTATAATTGAAAATTAATGCCCGTTCGCGTAATTCGATATGGCCCATAGAGCCTAGATACATATTGAAATTATTTGTAGATTTAAGTTTCGTTTAACTCTTCAGTTCAAACAAAACGTGTTTAGTTTTCATTAATTCAGGCATTTATTCAATAATAGTCACATGTTTGTGTAATACATTTGATCTGAAATAAAAAAGGAATAATATATTAATTGAGCCCATGACGTGACACATAAAATAGATAAGGAATCCAGGCCATATATGTTTACAAATATATGTATATACGAGCATAGCATGAATAATACTTGATTTTACTTGTATTTAACAAGTTAAATCGCGCGACTGTTAGAAATCTCAAAATATATTTTAAAACAATAGCGCAACATGGAGAAATCGTTTGAATTGTTTAATGAGTCTCGTTCAAATAGGCCCACTAAAAAACGTGGCATTATGCATATATATACTCGTATCTGAGAAGCATTTAAAGTATTTACATAGGCAACGTCTTTGTTTCCATTTGACACAAGTTAAACGCGTAAAATTCTAATAACACAAAAACTCAAACACAAACATATATAAAAAAAAAAAAAACAATAATTGAACAAACAAAACCTGAATATGAATAAATAAATAAAAAATTGACACCTCCCGACATCGTAAACAAAAAACTGCTTATAAATTGTCAAAATTGTTTATGTATAAATTTCGCATGATTTGGGAATCATTCGATTGAATCACCTGACTTTTTGGTGCCATTGATGAGCTTTATCCTAACCACCGGATCTGGAATACCGACGAATCTTTCTATATCCCAATTTATATTTAAGTCATTATTCACTCTTATTCAAAACACTTCTTACTTCGTATTTAAATTTAAAATTTTGCACTCGATTTTCGTTCTGATATTTATTTACAATTTTTTTTATAAATAATATTTGTCGAAATATTAATACCTGAATATGCTCAACAATTTTTTTAAAATTTGTATTTCTAACTAACAATGTGTTGTGCTATTATTTCGATTTAAGTTTACATTATTTTTTGCATTTTCGCTTTTTTCCTTTTAATTACATTCTGTATTCATTTGATTTCTTTCATCTCTTTCGTAAAAATTATTTGATAATATTTAATATATTACTAATGCTTCCCGCAGGTATCTTGCGCTACAAAGTGGATTTCCAGAGTATGCAGCTTGATGAATTGGACAACGACTGCTTCGATTTAGATGACTACTAGAAAATTTCACACTGTTTTAATCAATTATTGAGACCGCAAATTGAATACTGTTGATTTATAAAAGAAAGAAAACAATCGAAAACAATATAAACTAGAATATTTTAATAATACAAAAAGAACACACAAACACATACACACACAATCCTTCTTCCATTTTAACGTTGTTGGCGAATAAAAGTAAAATTGCAAATAATATATATCATAAATAAAAAAAGAGCAAAGATAAAATGTTAAATCAAGAGAAATCAAATATAAAAAAGAAACCGTTTTACTTGAAGCATCAAATACTTTTTATAATTTTTTCTTTATTGTTTTGGTTAATGTATTGTCAGATTATAAACAAATTTCTAATCAAAAATGCATTTCAGCAATGTCAGAGCTCGCCCAAACTTTCGATTTCATTCAATATTATATCCAACTCTGCCGCTTCAAGCACGGGGAAGCAAGTGAACACCATGCGGAAGAAATTGCCCAACTTGCGACTGCTCAGCGGAGAATATCCTACCATCAAGGTGCCACTATATGCCATTTGTTCCTTAATCTTCGGTGCAACCTTTTAGAAGAAACATTAGCAACAATTCGATCACATCTGGTAGTCCATACTTACGGTGTACAGACGGGCCCACCACTCATCATTCTCCTCAGATCTCGGCACTCTCATCGACTTCGGAATGTACCAAAAGCAAACATTGGAGTATTCGTGTTGATCGAGGACAAGTCTGAACCGATCAGGACGTGCTCGCAGCTTCTGTTCCAGCATGCGTGCCATATCAATGGCATGATCGACCAAATGTCCATACCGCCCATAACCACGTGCCTTAAGCATCAGCCAAAACTTGAAGGCATCTATTTTACGGCCGCACTGGATGCTCTTGTTGCCGGTATCGTAAGATACATCATAGAATTTATCCTGCTGGAAAAGATAGTTGACCTCAATACTATTGCAGCGCGCCAGCAAGTCTGCTTCACTAGTGAGGAATAGGGAGCATTGTAATGGAACACCAAGTGTCTTGTGTGGATTCCAGGCAAAAGAGTTGGCACGTTGTAGTCCCTTTAACAGCGAGCGATTTTTGTATGCGAGCAATGCAGCACCACCTAGACAAGCGTCCACATGCATCCAGAGGCCGTAGCGTTGCGCCACTTCAGCAATGCCGTCCAAGTCATCAAAGGCGCCCAACACAGTTGTGCCTGCCGTTGCATTGATGAAGAATGGATCAAGACCGGAATTTTTGGCTGCTTTAATCTTATCCTCCAGATCATCTAAAGCCATCTGTCCTTTATCATTGGTGCGCACAGCTATGCAATTGTCGGCCCCAATGCCCAGCCAGTGAGCCGCCTTTTTCAGGCTGTAGTGCGAATCCTCCGACGTGAAGATCACTAGAGGTCGTATGCCAAACAAACCCGAAGATTTGACGTTTGGAATGCGTTTATACCGTGCCAGCACCATACCATACATATTAGAAGCAGAGCCACCTGGAGCGAATATGCCATCGCCATGGCTATAACCGGCTAATCTACAGACCGCTGATATGACCTCAGTTTCAATCAGGCTAAAGACGGGTGCAACCTCAAAAGTGTACCTGAATATGCAGTCCTTTAGAATAACTTAAAATAATATAAGTGTATCTTTGGCATATTACGAGCTTGTATTCAATGCCTCAGTCAGCCAGGCGCCAGCCAATCCAAAGGGATCCAATTGACCAAATAGTTGATTGTGGAAGCGTCCATGTGAGGTTTTCACAGAATATTTAATGACCTGTTGACAGATCTCCTCAATGTCGGACAGTGTGGACGTTTCCTTTTCCTTGATAGTCAGATTAATATGTTTCTATAAAATATAAATATAAATATATAAACATAACTTTGATAGAAAAGACGTTTCATGGTTGAATATGGTTGAACTCGTCAACAGATTAAAACAGCAAATCATTAAAATGTTGAAGCAGCTGCATAGTGAACTCTTTCAATGATGAGTATAATTGCCGCTTATCGGAAACTGTCTAGGCTACTTTGATGAGGTGGACGTCTAGACCTCGGCTAGGACAGACGGGGGCACTGACCTTCAGCTCGTCCGGCTGCATAAAGTCGACTATTCTTTGTTGTTGCCACAGTTCGGGATCAACGCAGAGAGTCTCCTCGCGTTGCACCAGCTGGAAAACATGCTGTAGAATCTTCCAATCGTCCATTAACCTCAGGCGGACACCATCGACAATCGAAGCAGTAGTATTACTTTCGCCATCCATTTCACTATATTTCCGATCGAACCTTCGCCACTATATTTCCGATCGAACCTTCGCCAACCGCTACTCAACTGGGAATGCCAACTGATTGGCCGTAGCGCTGCATTGGACCTGATTGCGAGCTGAGTGCTCGTTAGAGTTGTAAATTAATTAACCATAGTACATACACGCATCAATATATATGTATGTACATAGGCACCTACAGACGTATGTATATGTATGTGTGTACGTTAAAATATATGTGCAGCTGGCCTTCGTTCGTGCCGGTATGCCACAATATTAGGGTGAACCTTTTCTTAAGTACCGTACCTTCTGTCTATGGCTGGAAATAAGATTATAGAATCTACCTATTCTACACCGGTCTGTGAATTATATCTTATCGAAATCCGCTTTACAATCGCATTTGTTAGTTTACTCACGTATATTATACCTGCAATTATTGAATCAAACACTTTCCACTTGTTTATCATGCTCAAAGCAAGTTTAGTGTCGAATGACTTGTAATTATTAATTTATTTATTAAAATATTCAATGTGTAATAGCGCATTACTTGGATTTTTAATTTCATAATATATATAGTATGCTAATTAAGTAAATACGGTTGGTTAGTGAAAACTTAGTCAGCATATTGAATATAATTTATTATCAAAAAGTTATATTATAATAAACTTTTAAACAGCGCGCTCAGGTCTTTTCATTAAAATTGTGTGACCCAATTATTTTCACTATAAAAACTGGTTGCTGATTACTGTACGATTGTGCTATCGGATCCGATAACACTACAACGCTGTTATCGAATACTAAAAAGTACACATACTGTTCAATTGTGGAACTACATATCATATGGTTTAACAGCAGCGGAACCACCAGTTGGAGAATTATTTACATTTGTCGCTTTGAAGCATTTAAAAATTAAAAATAAATAAATTGGAAACATGGGTCGTGCTGAAGTTGGTACTCCCAAGTACCTGGCCAACAAGATGAAGGCGAAGGGCTTGCAGAAACTGCGTTGGTACTGTCAGATGTGTGAGAAACAGTGTCGTGATGAAAATGGTTTCAAGTGCCATACAATGAGCGAGTCGCATCAGCGACAGCTCCTTCTCTTTGCGGATTCGCCTGGCAAATTTCTGCACAATTTTTCCAAGGAATTCTCCGATGGCTATATGGAACTGTTGCGTCGTCGCTTCGGCACCAAACGTACGAATGCTAATAAAGTATATCAGGAGTACATTGCACACAAGGAGCACATTCACATGAATGCCACGCGTTGGCTGACGCTCTCCGACTATGTCAAGTGGTTGGGACGCACTGGCCAAGTGGTGGCTGATGAAACGGAAAAAGGATGGTTTGTAACCTACATTGATCGCAGCCCGGAGGCTATGGAACGCCAGGCGAAAGCCGAACGCAAAGAAAAAATGGAAAAGGATGACGAGGAGCGCATGTCCGAATTTATTGAGAAGCAAATTAAAAAGGCAAAGTCCAAGGATGGCGAGGATGATGAAACGCTAGAGAAGTATACCGAACTGAAACGTGAAGAGGAACAGCCCCTAAAGCTGGATATACGACTTGAGAAAAAATTTCAGCCCGAGTCGATATTGGGCAAATCAGCTTTGCTCACAAAACGTCCAGCCAATGAGCCAGATGAGAAAGTCTTTAAAAAACCTAAGGCAGTTCCAATAGAGTCTAACAGGTCAGCGTTAGATGAGATCATAAAACAGGAGGAGATGAAGAAGGAACGTACAAATCGCAAAGATTACTGGCTTCACCCGAATATCGTAGTTAAATTTATTTCTAACTCCATGGGCAACAAGTTCTACAAACAGAAGGCTGTGGTGCAGGAAGTAATAGATAAATATCGCGCAAAGATTAAGTTCTTGGACAGCGGGGAAAAGTGTAAAGTAGATCAGGTATTTACCTAAATTATATAATGAATATATACACTTTATTAAGAATATGTTCTCTTGACAGGCACATCTGGAGACCGTTATACCCGCATTGGACAAAGAAGTGCTTGTAGTAAATGGTGCCTACAGAGGATCTGAAGCTCTGTTGAGAAAGCTAAATGAAAGCAAATATTGCGTTACCATTGAGATACTGCACGGCCCACTAAAAGGGCGAATTGTGGACAACGTGCAGTACGAAGATATTTGTAAATTACATGGCCCGTAGTACAGCCAATTTGTATAGCGATTAAGTTAATTTGTTAAGCTAAGATTAAGTTAATATACACTTATTATAAGAAATTTGTAATAGTTCCATTTTGAAACTTCTCCTGAAAGTTAATGTAGTATGAAAAAATAAATAACTTTCTCTGCATTAAATTTGATTAGATTTGCGGTACGAATTGGACAGATTTCTTTGGAATTACTTCTTAGCTTACTTCTTAGGTACTTTACTTACTTCTTAGGCAGTTAAAAAACACGTCTGTTGCGGACAGGAACTCCTATAGCTTGGATATGCGATTAATACATTTTTCATATGCTGTTTTTTGCTTATGTCTCATTTATGGAATACAGGCAAATGCGATATACGATTGGCTGGGGTCACATATTGGTATGGGAATTAATTTGGCGTTCAATATTGTATCAGATCGTGTAAAATGGATCGTTAACGCAATTGAAGATAAATGTGGGTATAAATCCCAATAATATGTTAAATCTACACTACATACGTATATCATTTAATTTACAGGCAAGGAATATGTAGAGGCTTTTGAGGTGCACGACATGAAAACTGCGGGCATAAAATTAAGATTGAATTATATAACACCGTGTTGCAGCTATGCAGTGCCTATATCAGCAGCCGAAACTCTCTGGGATAATCTAATATTTCGCCAGAATAAAAAGCTAGTTATTGCCGCTTCCGAATATCTAACAACTGAAACTGTCTTTGATGAGTTACAAAAGGCTTACATGTGTCGCCCTGATATCAATTTCATGGTAAACATTGAGGCGTATATACATATGTACGTACGAATATATATAAATCTTATTCTTTGAAAGGTCCTAGAAACTGACGACCCCGTAGATGTACTCGATATGTTGCTTGATCAAAACACTATTTATATGGGGGATAACATTAGCCGCGCCTTAAAGAAACTCACAGATGCAAATCCAACAGTCAATATTCATCTTATTGGTTAGCATAGCTAAAGGACTAGCTGTTGACTTTATATCTAATTATTAACAATTTACTATCCTAGGTCATTCATTGGCTGCACATTTTATGGGATATGGTGCGCGACTGTATCACAAATTAACAGGACGATTAGTGGATCGTGTAACAGGTCTGGATCCGGCCAAGAATTGCTTTACCAGTAAAACCCAAAATACCGAGTTAGATACCGATGCTGCCCGGCTAGTAGACGTTATACACACAAATCCTGGCTTGCTGGGACAGGGAAAGCCGATTGGCCATGTTGACTTCTATCCAGGCGGTGAAGATCCAGTTCAAAACGGTTGCATATTCATCCAATGCTCACACGATCGATCGATTACCTACTTTGCCGAGAGTGTTTATCCAGGCCAGGAATCTAACTTCATGGCTTCCAAATGTGATACATTCGAAAATATGCGCTCCAAAAGCTGTGACACTCCTCTCTCAGTAATGGGTTATGCTGCTAATGGGAGTGACAGAGGTATTTACTATCTGGATGTGAATAGTGAGAGTCCATACGGCAAAAACAGACGTTCAAGTTCAGACAATGTAAATCAAAACTGCATATGCCATGGCGTCATGTGTTAGTTTCAAACAGTTTGCAAAGATTCTCAAATAAATAATGACAGTCATAATCATAAAGTAAACTCTATTTTCAATACTCTTAAAAATTCTTTCTCTTCCAATCCTAAGTTGAATGTCCCTTAAATTCCGCAAAAGTGGTGGCATTGACATCAATCTGGATTTCGATTTGGGTAAAGTAAACTATAAGTATAAAGAACATATGTTTTATGACCCAATTCCTTATTCACGCGGGGTATATGGAGTTTTTCATATTACTTGTATTATATATATATATATTGACTATTTCTGCAAGGGTATACAAACTGTGGCGTTAATTATTTTTATTTTTGCAATAATGCAAAGAATACTTTTTGATCCATTTGCAATATTTTTGCTACTATGTTTATAATTTCAAGAACCTTAACCAGAAACAGTTCGTTGCTGACTTATATGCGCACATCATATACTTAAAAAATGAGATCTCTGCTCTTTAGGTTTACAATATTGAGCACTATACTCCTCAGTAGTATGGAGCATGCTGTACAGTCGAATGACTGGTGGCCGAGTGTCTCCGACAGACTCACTGATATCCTAACCATGAAAATGAATATATTTACATCATTTCCACTGGAATTGGCTGCCACTGTTATTGACAGCTTGTGTAAGTGTATGGGATAAATAAGCCATTGGCTCTTATCTTAGCATTCCATCCGCATCTACTCTCAGTATCACATCTCAACGATTGACAGGCTCCTCCACTTTGTTTATGGGAGGCGTACCAGCACAAATTCAGCCGGATATAACGAAAATGCACTTTCAGTACATGACGCCATGCCTGAACTATAGTGTACCCTTGCTAAAAGCTGAAGATCTTTGGAATCATCCGCAGTTTCGTCGTAATCGTAAATTAGTTATATTAGCTACGGGCTGGATGAATACGCTCAACGATTCAGCCACCATTGCGATGATGTCGAGGGCTTTTATGTGTAGACCTCGTGTTAACTTTGTGGTAAATAGAAAGATGTTAGTTCAAGTAAATATAATAAAATATAAATATAATTTGCAGATTGTAGATGCGGCTTACTATGTGGACACCCTGTACAAGTGGTCGGCCCTGAACACTGACCTCATTGGAGAGCATATAGCTGTTGGCCTGCACCATTTGATCAAGGTCTCCCCGGCGATTGACATTCATTTAATAGGTGGAGTTTACAATTTAATTGTTGGAGTAGTTGATCTCATAGAGAAGCTTTGTAGGTCATTCATTGGGCGCACACATCATGGGTACAGCTGGGCGAACATTCATACAACTCACAGGACATCGCGTGTCTCGCATCACGGCTCTGGATCCTGCCAAGCCTTGCTTTCGCAATGAAAAGTCATTGCCTGGTCTAATGCGAGGCGATGCCGACTTAATAGATGTTATACATACAAATAATGGTATTCTGGCTAAGCGTGATCCTATAGGTGACATTGACTTCTATCCCGGTGGAGTTCATCCAATCAAGCCTGGCTGCCTGACCATTGGCTGTTCTCACTCCCGTGCTGTAGAGTATTTTACAGAGAGTGTCTATCCGCAGCAGCAGCGCAGCTTTGTAGGCACACGGTGTAGCTCGTGGAAGAAGCTGGAATGGCATAAGTGTGAATCTGATATAACCTCGACCATGGGCTACTTGATTAACCGAAAGGCTAATGGCATTTTTTATGTGGATGTGAATGGACGCAGTCCCTTTGGAAAGAACTACAACTTATTAGGGAAACGCGGAGCTGACTGTCCTAAGAGTAGCTGTTAAAGTTACGGAGACAATTATAGTAGTTTCTGCTCCTTATCTATTTTTAAAGCATATATTAAATTCCTATAAATTGCTTTGATTTCGCCAATGATTACTATAATATACTTTATTTAATGTTTACTCTATTATTTCTGTAAGATCTAAATCATCATCAAAGGCCTCGGCGATGCCTTTCTGGCTCTGGTAAATTTTTTCTTGCGTTTCAGCTATTCTCCACAGTTCGTCATCATCGTCGCCATTCAACATGGATCTATTGGCTCCTCCTTTGATTACAGCTCTCAGCTTGTTATTCGGTTGAGCAGGTCCAGGTGCCCGTTTCTGTCGATTGCCCATCAAAATTTGGCTCTCCTCGAAGTATTTGTTTGGATGATTGATTGTGGGCTCCACTGTGGAATTGTGCGTAAGCATAAAGTACTTTCCACAGGCGAATTGATAATGGTTACGGGACACGAAATGCATAACCTCCTCAATCCCACCCGCCGAGAGACCATATGCAGAGAGTTTCGCCTTCAGCGAAGTTGGATCCATTGTTTTGTATGGACAGCCATGACAGTCACCAGGAGCAGCCATCTCCTTGATGATCTTCAGACAGGAATAAGGCGTATAGTTGACCATTGAACCCTTTTTGCCATAGTTGTGGTGAATGTTGTACTCGTAGCTACGCGTAAACTTGTCCACGTCCATTTTCTTGGTAAACTCTTCGCGCCAAAACCGCACCGAATCTTCCAGCGTGACGCCAATGCCCTTCAGGAAGAGGCCATACTGCATGCGTCCGCCGTGCTTTATGTGGTGCTGACTTCGTATGTGTTCATGACACATGCGCATACATAACGGCATGGATGTCTTGGATAGTTGATCCAGAGACTCAATAGGCACGGACTCATCTCTGCATATTGTGTAGTCTTTACCCGTATACGAATTATGCAGCGATTTAATCATGCGAGCAATGCGCTCGTCTGCTTCCACATCAGCAATAAAAGCTTTAGCTGCCTGCATACCAAGCTCTATCTCATCCAATTGCTTGGCGCCCACAATGGATACCATATCATGCGTGTTAACATAGGCAAAGCCGGCTTTGATATAACAACGCCGAGTACGTACCAAGTCTAGGACTTGAGTGAAGGGTACTTTGTAGAACTCCAGTAGCTCGATCTTCGATACACTCTGGCCCACTGTGCTCTCGTAGAGGCCGTCCTTGACCTCGTCTTTCTGTTCCTCTGTCAATGGATGGATTTGAAAATTGTTGGCATCCAGAAACGCCTTGATTTCAGCAGTGCTAAGTGCGGCGAATTTGTATTTGAAGAATTCCATTTCACGTGCCACGAACCAGCGATGCAGATCTTCCGATCGACAATAGGCTAAACGCAGTATGAAGTGCGACAAATAATCTCGCCGACGCATTTGTAAATCTGCTTCATGTTTGGCGCCACTGCTTGTCATTCCCAAGCGCATGTAGCCGCGGAGTCCGTCTTTGGTCATTTCAGCATTGACATATTCCTTCCAATCATCCGAATGGATACGCAATCCCTTTGTTGTGGCGCGATCGAATACGCGCAACAGGCGTAAACGCTCCAAAGCGAGATCCTCAAACTCATCAATGTGAATATCCTCTGTTGGCGGATAATGGTAGAGCATCACATTGTGCGGATACTTGGCCTCCAAGCTAATTACTTCTACTTTCACATCGTGACGTGCGCGTTTCTTTAAATTAAAATCCATGTTGCCAAACAAAAATCAATTGCAATATGCTGAAATGGCGCCAAATCCGTCTAACAGCTGTCATAATTATATCGATTTTTTTTTAAATACAAGCCTGTGAACTCATAACACATCGATTACAATTAATCATCGATAGTATTGTTTAAAATTTACTATCTGTATCCGTATTAATAATAACCAGAAATATATATTGCAATAGCGAGTTACCCATTCATCTAATCTTATCTAATGGCAAAAGCAGCTAAAGTCTTGATACATAACCGTATTAAGAAAGCTTAATTTTTACGACAAGTGGTTTTCTTGTTACTTAAAATAATGTACTAAAATCCAAACGGTTTTCGCATTTTACATAAAATTAATTCAAGTGTATATCAGGTACTAAATAAACAGACTAGAATATTTGTTTATGTTAAAAACTATACAGCTCTATAAATTTAGGCTTTAGAATCTTTTCTGCCAATGCCAATAAACTCCAAAGATTTTCTGAGGCGTTTCCAAAACAGTTTCCGTTCTTCCAGCGATGGCTGTTTATTTCCTTTACTTGGCCATTTAATGTAGGTCTTTATATCCATTAAATACTGTAATGTTTTTGGTCGTTTGCTACGGGGTATGTCTTCCAGAAATACTAGTATCAAATGCTCTTTGCTCATTTCAAAGATGCTGTTGGGGATACAGTTAAATGTATAGATAAATGTATTTAAGTGTATTTGTATATAATCATTATTTCATTATCTTCCAATTCTTACCGGTGCTGAGCCAGATACATTTCGAATTGACACCAATGGCTGAGTAAAAACTTTGATGATATTATTAGCATTAGAGAGCGGGAACGATCCATGCTCGAAATAATATTATCCAATATAGTTACTCCGATCTGCAAGCAAGATAAAAGACCTTAGATTATATATGTAAAGGGTAACTATGACTAAACAAACCTGAAAATCACGTTCATGCAGACATATTGAAATATCTCCAGATTTCTCCACATTCGGCAGCAGCTCATCCAAAAGCCACTGTCGATCATTTTGACAATAGCTTATGAATATATCATATATAACACTTGGATCACTTTCGGATAGTTGTTGAAAGCGATCTTTAGCCGCTGTAGATAAAAGTGCTGCCGACTTGAGTGAAGCATAATAGTAGTGTATATGCCAACGCTTCAGGTATATGACAAATCCCAGAATGAATATGAAGAGAAGACTGCCCACTGTAGCTGTGATTACCTTGATTGCGTTATGCAGCTTCTGCTCAAGGACAATCAGGCTGCGACTCTGGCAAACTAGCTCATCTACTTGCAGCTGTTCAGTCTCATTGAAGCACCAATAGTTTTTCGCATCATAGTCCAGTAACTGAAATTTCAGGGTCGTATCATTCACAGTGCTCGGTTTCGAGAGGGGACATTGCATACTGCTTATGTTATTTGAAACGAAATGCAGTTTGACGATATTCTTGAGTCGCTTGAAGTCCTTCATGTTCTTATAGCTGTCGCTAAGCAATGGAATATACTTTCGATTCCACAGTTGCTGTTGAATATGTTTACTGAGAAATTTATTCAATTCATTCAGGCTGCTGGCATTGAATTGGAATATTAGCTCAGCCGCAGCATTTTGTAAGAAGTCAAAGGAACATTTGGCTTCTTTATTATTTTTGGCGGCTACCTCAACGATCTCACGGAGGTTGCAATTGCAGAGAAAGTTGTTGTTACCCAAGCTCAGATATTCCAATAGCTCAAAATCCTTTAGCATCTCCGTGGTCAGCATGTTGACATTGTTGCTGCGCAAGTTTAGAACTCGCAGTGCTTTGTTATTGGAGAAGACACTCTTGTACCAATTTCCAATGTGGTTGTAGCTCAAGTCGAGCTGCTGCAAGCTAACCAGAGTTTTAAATATATCAACATCGAGGGTATTTATATTATTGCCTGCCAGGCACAATAATTGCAGTTTCTTAAGTGGCTTCAGCCAGCCAATGTCCTTGAGATTGGAGTGCTCAAATGAAAGGAATCTCAGTGTGTCGCTTATGCTTTCGAAGGCATCATCCAAGATGTTATAGGAAACAAACGGATTGCCCGATAAATCGAGTCCTTCTAGAATTGTATTCTTAAACAATCCATTGCTCATCATGGGAAACGAAGTATAGCATAAACTCAGATACTTCAGCTTATCGCCGAGATACGTAAAGGCAACGGCACTATTTCTCGTTATTTTCGAGTGCGAGAGATCCAAGTATATAAGATCTGGCAAATACTTGAAGGCACTCTGATGTATCTTTAGACCATATACCAGATTTAAGATCATCTCAAGCGTTGGCGCCGAGAACTGATAATTATAGTTCAAGACATTTGTGAACGACAAGTCTAGATATTGTACACGAGGTATATAGTAAAACGTATCAACATCAATTGTCATTATTTTATTGTTCGATATGAAAAGCTTTCGCAGGTTTGTCACATTCTTAAACGCCTCTCTGCTCAAATACTCAATGCTGCAGTTGCTAATCTCAAGTTCCAGCAAACTCGGCAGACTCGGAAAAGTTGCCCAAGCTATACTTTCCTCTAAAAATGAAAAGGAAAACAAGAAAATTACATATGTATGTATTTAATTTTAGATGAAATCTTAGGTTGTACATTGGCAAATTGACTATTTAAGTATCTTACTTGACTTGCCGAATATTTTGTGCTGTATTTGAATGTTCCGTATGTATTCCTCATATGTAATATCTTGTGTATTTTTTGGAGACTCAATTTTTTTATTGTTCTGGTCGTATGAACACTCCCGATTATAAAGATCAACATTTTGACTATTATTGTCGGCTGAAACCTCATTGCAATTAATTTGTGTGCCGTTGTTTGTGTTGGTGTTTAGTGTTTCTTGTAAAAATTGCTCAATTGCTGAAATGTGACAAAATTCCTACAGATAACTGTGTGTGATTTCAATTGTTTCTGTATGGTCGGCCAAATATCTAACCATCTTCATCTACTTACCTTCCACATCGTGGTAGAGAGCTGCAAACTGGTTACCTTGCAGGGATAAATATTTTAATGACTGACTCATTGTGTTTAATGTGTAGAATGGTACAGCATTTAATTTATTATAGGCAGCTGAGAAAACTTCGACTTTCTGAAGTCTATATCTGTGAGCAAATCTCGTTTTATTCAGCAACTCTTCATCATCTGAAATGTTGCCATATGAAAGATCCAAATGTAAATTTGTAGCTGAAAAAAATATAAATTTGCATTTAATTACATATTTCATAAAATAGATAATATATTAATAATATCGATGAAGACAATTAAGCTTTAATCTTAAAATTGAACTTAATTTTTTTTTAAACCAACAGCAATTAGAGCTACTATCGATATATGTTATCAAAGCAACTAAAATATACTTTCGATGTATCGACGCCGCTAGAAATCTTTCGATTAATTAATGTTTATATTCTGCATTGACGCTGGAACAAAAATCTTAAAATGGAGGAATTTTGTCGAATTTGCACAAGAAACGATGTCAGTCTAATAAATATATTCGATCAACGGGACCAACAGGAGCAAGAGCCGCCATTGATTGATATGCTGAACGAATTTGTTAACCGTGAAATAAAACTCAATGATCCATTGCCACAGAACATTTGCCTCGCCTGCAACGCCGCTGCCCGAAGTGCTTTTCACTTCAAGCGTTTGTGTGAACAAAGCCAAGAGTATTTTTGGCAGTTGCTGAGCGCTGAGACTGTCCCCAACTGCGAAGAAGAAAACTCTATACCAGTACACTATACAATTCAGTTTATAGAAGAGACTGTAGGATATGAACAGCAGAGCAGCAATACACAATTTGAAACTAATGAAGTAATCAATGCCATGGATCAGGACAGAGTAGAGGAGGAAAAAGTAGAGGAGGTAATACTAAAGGAGGAAATAGAAGAGATAAGTAACGAAAACAACTATGAACAACGGAGTTTTGAATGTCTGCTATGTGAGCAAAACTTTTCGTCTCAGGAATACTTACTCCAGCACAGTCGTATCTGTACACGAAAAACTTATTTATGCACCTACTGCTCAAAGACTTATAGTTCACAATGGAACCTCAATTATCATTTACTTATACACACCGGCGAACGTCCACATAAGTGTTCCCTTTGCAATGCAGACTTCAGAAGAAGAGATGACCTTACCTGGCATATGGTTTCACATACCGGTGAAATTCCATTCGTATGTCCCCACTGCTCGAAGCGCTTCATTAATAAAAGCAGTCTTAATAGACATGTTCGCATCCATATGGAAAATATAATGTGGAAATGTGGATTCTGCGGTGATATCTTTGAGAGCGACCACTATTTACGCAAACATAAGACGAAAAACCCTATATGTAAGAGTGGTTCCGTTCGTAATGTAGTTAATACTATTGTTTCGATAAATGGGCAGGCGCCAAACGAAATGACGCAATCTGGCAAGAGTATATACAAATGTCAGATATGTTCAATGTCCTTCACAACGAGTAGAGATCTAGAGCTACACAGTGAGGCACATGACAAGGAAACTGGGTTTAAGTGTCTCAGCTGTCCCCTAATTTTCCTTACTAAGGCTGCTTTAAAGATTCATATGCAAATTCATTCTGATGAAACGGAACAGGATGACATAGACGTTATTCCAGGTGCTGAAAGTATTGAAAACAGTTATCCAGTTCTATTGACTGAAATCGTACCCATAAAATCTTCAGAGAATTTAACAAACGAAAATCCTGCCGGAGCAATTAATTCGAATTGCACAGTAAACGCAGTAAACTTGGAGAAAAATACAGAGAACCCCAACGAAGATCAACCCGACTTCCAAAAAAATGACAATATGAAAGCAACAAATTATGATAAGTATACAAAAAATCAGATACTTTTGACTGAACTCGTTCCCATCGAATCATCAGAGGATTTAACTAATGGAGATCTTGTGAAAGCCGATTCTAATTGCAAAGTTACATTAAATACAAATAGAAAAGGTCTCGCGGAAGAAAGCAATTCTAATTCCAATGTTAAAGTAAGAAAATATAAAAAAAGAGTCTCCGATATTAAGCCGTATGCCTATAATAGTTGGAAATCTAAGTTGAGTAGAAAGAGACGCAAACGCGTGCCTGCTAAGGCATTTTTTCCGTGTGACAAGTGCGACCAACAGTTTGACAGCATGCCTCAACTTTTTAAACATAAACGCGTCCATCCTAAAGAACCAACCCCCTTTAAGTGTCAATACTGTAATAAAGCATATAAAAAGAAAGCACACCTTGCACAACACAGCCCTGTGCATAAGTGCAAGCATTGCTTGAAATCATTTAAACGAACCAAACTATTGTGTCATGGTTGTCCCCCATAAGTTATTGACATGTCGTAATCTTAAGTACTCTCTGTTGAAATTAAGATATATAGTAAATACAATTTATTAAATGTTACAATAAAAATAAAATAAAAGTTACATATTTTTAATAATTCACAGTATATATTTCTCATTCTCATGCACCAGGTGCGGGTGAAAAGATCTGCCATGTTTACCGGGCTTACAAAAGTTTGCACATTCTGACACACAAGCAGTACACAATGAAATCCATAGCCAACCATCGATTATTTAGGATCGCAAAATGTATCGATGTACAATATACAATCGATGTACCGATATCACGCAACAAGTTTTACAGCGGAATAATTTTGTGATATAGTAACCAACATTGAATGGAACAGAAATGTTTAAAAAGAGACAACTTTGTACAAATTCTAACAATTTCTTACCCCATCAATGTATTGCGCTTCAAGCACGCTTTCTCACTCACTCTCCGTCTATCGTTCTCTTTCAGGCTCCCACTCTATCATTTTCTGTGCCTGTTCAATATCTTAAATAGTATACATACATGTATAATAATGTATTAAGCATGTTCATTCGTAGATTAGCTACCCATTTATAAATTTTAATCAGTTAAGTTTGATAGAACGTTATATTTATAATAATATAGTATATATTATCATTATTCGTATGCTTACCATACTTAGCATTTGTAGTTTTGAGAGTTCCATTCGGAAATGTCCACCATAGAATTTCCTGTTTAATATTATCCAAAAGACATGTATTCCCATTGTCAGTGCCATATTTGACTACTAGCGAGTTAAAATCGGTTTCCTCAGTAGAATCGGTGTTGGTCTCTGGGTCGTCGGTATTCTGGCTAACACTTGCCGTATTTAAATTTTCACTCAAATGCAAACTACTTCGATTAGAAGTTTTTAGCACTACTTCCGAATCCTGTAAGTTTGACTCATTGATGTTCCATTGCAGAAAAAACACAATTAAACAAGTTTTTAATACAAGGCTCATTTTTAAGCTACTTCATTTAAGTTTTATCAAAAGTATATAAAATTGTATGTTTTTGTTGCTATTAGGATATTTTCTTTCATTGAATTATATTCTGCATAAATTCTTTTAGTTCAATATTTCTATTTATAGGAATCAGTTATCTTGCTCCACACACTTTGAACAAATTCAACACATTCAAATTCCACTCATTCAACTTATTTTACGCAGATTATTTTCCATTATTTCCGATCGGTTGGGACATAATACAACACTCTAGAAAGCAAAAGCGCGACTAATGGTCAGAAATGTATTACTCTTTGGGCTTTGCGAATATGAGTATGAATAATTTTTATTATAACACGATAGGGCTTATCAATTTTGGCAATATATTCTTTTGCTGTTGAATGGGTTCCGGTTATCAGTTTAGCCGCTTTATTATGGCAAACACATTTTCCTCTCTATCTCTCTCTCTCTCTCTTCAGCACACCCACACCTTAAACAGTGTGAAAATGATTGCGGAAAATAATAGGCATGATAGCCCTCAATTCTGAAATTGATACTGAAGTAGAGCCAAGCGGGCACTACTCTTCCAAAAAAGCTAAAATACTCTTTTTGAATAAGAGAGTCGAGCTAAATATAATCATAAATAAAATGGACTACTTTAAATTGAAGTAAATAATGCTCAATAATATAGATTATTGCGAATCTGATACGCTTACAGATATGGCCAGCATGATAAGCGTTTTTCGTTTTGTTTTGTTGGTAATGGCAAATCTCAGATTAGAATTAGAAATTGTGTTTAGTTTCATTAGTGATTTTTGATTTCATTTTGCCGTTGAACCATTAATCCATTAATATTATTATTTGAAAATATTTCAAACCTAAGCCAGCTAGAATTTGGATTTTATTTGATTCTATTTTCAAAAATAAAACGCCTTTAATTATCGATAACAAATACGTTATTTGTAATCGATGCTGCCGGATAAGTAGCGCATCCAGGCAAATGCCAAAGGATCTTTTGCAAATGTCAGCTACAGAAATTTATTTACATAAATAATGTCATAAATTTCTCATTCGTCTTAACCATAGTGAACACAATATTAACATTTTAATATTTACTTATTTATTTAAGTACATGGCCATGGTAGGTCTAGTTTGCTTTTGTGCAACGCAACAGAAGAGCAGCGCGCACAGCTCTAGCGTATGCTCAGCATGGCCACCCACCACCCAACACCCAGCACCCTCCCTCCCAGATCACGATTTTTGAATTACAACTCACAACAGACGACGCACAGTGGGGCCTCTGCCGGCGTCGCGTCCCAAAAATCAGAAAAGTGATGAAAAGCGATTTTCAAAAAGTTGATCTCATATGATTGGAAATTGTCCAAAGGGACAGTATCTAAAAGATTTTTGAAATTCGACCAATCTTAAGGGTAGTTATGGCCCTTCAAAGTTGGGTAAACTGGCAAAGTTTTCCAAAACAGCACATTTTTATGAAAAATGCTCTACTTGTGAATCGAGTTGCAAGACAAATAGGGCACCAATTGTTTACATGTTGGTTGCGATTTAAAGATTAATTTATTTCTAATCATATAAAAAAAGATTATGTTGTTACGATTTGTCATTAAAAAGCTATGTTAAATTTAGTGAACCTCTTAATTTTACACTATTTTTCATCTTTGATGGACTGCATCTTCTGAGTCCCGCCGAGTCCCAGGCAGGGACTTATATACACGTGTTAAGGAAGATGTCCTCTTTCATATTAATAAAACTTTGCCTGCCCCTACCCGCCCCTCCGGGTTTCTATGCCAAAAAACTACCAAAAAACAGGCAAAAAAACGCACGAAATGCGCAAAAAAGGGTGTTGTTGCGTGTCGCTGCATGCTGTAGGTAGAAATGCCGACGGCAAAACGGTTTGGGATAGGTTTGGGTTTTTTGTAAATTGGTCGTTGCAATTTGCATAATTTATTTGTTTTGTCTACCTAATGCTGCATTTTGTAAGCAAATATTTTTTTGAATGGAAGAAAACAGATACCTGATTAATAAATAATTATTGTGCAGAAACTTTAAGTTTATTAGATACTGCCCCGCCTTCTACAGATAACAACTTTAAGGAAAAAAAATAAAAATAAAAATAAAAAAAATAAAATAAATTTAAAAAATTTTTTTTTAATATTTATTTAAAAATACTCTCTAAAAATAATACTAATAATTTATTGAAACAAAAAAAAAAATTTTTTTTTCATTAAAAAAAACCAGTCATTTTTGACGAAGTTCACATTTCTCAGGTTTGGCCTAAAACTGTGAAGCACCCTGTTATCGTATCACCCTGTATGTAGATTCATTTTAAAGCTTGAAGAATTTTCTGTCGAATGCCTTTTAAATTTCTAAAATATCTTACTTGGTTCGAAAGTTATGATTTTTGGGACGCAAAATGAGCAAAGGCCCCACTGTGCGACGCGTCGTCGCAATGCTCGTGCAGATTGTTTGCAATCTAAGTCCAACCACCCAAACCACCCCTTTTGACTGCCACCTTCGTAGCTGGTTAAACAACCACCTTCTGTTTTCACTCACTCTCTCACTCTCTCTCTTGCTCTGTCACTCTGCCGGCAATTGCTGTGTTCGGAAAGGACACGCTGGACGGAGCCATCGGCTGGCTCGTGCTCGGCACTTCGTTCGTGTTGTGTGTTGTGCTTTGGTTGTTAGATTTGAGTCGCGTGGCTGTCAGTTTGCATGCGTCTCCGTTCGTGGGTGAAAGTCCACAGAGTAAGTCGCAGCTATTTGTGGAAGTTAGTACTCACTCGTGCAACGTGTTGTTAGCAGCGTATCGTATCCGTCGGTCTTTGTGAGTCACCCACAACAGCGCCGCTAGACGCTAGAAAAAAGCCGGGAAATATTGTTTATACGTGCTGTCCAGTGTTATGGTCAAGCGCCACTTGAAAATTTTTTGTGGGAATTTGTGCGATTTTGTGAAAATTGAGTTGCCCAAATGGCACTGTGAAATGCCAAAGGCAAACAAAGGCTCTTCAGATTGTCATGGCGTCTTTTCGGGACCGTAGACAAACAAACAATACAGACCGAATCCAAACACAAGTGCGTCTCTAAATTAAGCCCTCTTCAAATGGCCACTTTAGCTACATAATAGACTATTGTGTCTCCCTCCGTGTGTGTGTCTGCGGACTATCAGCTAGATAGCAGCATGGATGCTCGAAGGACAGGTAAATAGTAACAGTAAAACACCAACTTTACCGTGTCAAACTGTCGCGCACGTTCCTCATGTTGCTATTGTTGTTGTTTCGGTGGTGTCTTTAAAAATCGGCTGCAATTTGGGGTGTGTTTTTTAGCCCGGCCACAGGTATGGGATAATCAATTCCAGAATTCTTAATGGAGCTAACTTTCACTTGATGTTTTGGTAATTTAGAAAGAGAAATCATCACATTATAGCATACAAATCCATATTGGAAATGTTCTCAAATTTGTTTAGCACTTATTGAAATTGATACAGCTGATCAAAATCTCACGTTTAATTTAGCGGAAAATTGAAGCACAGACAATACCAAGTCATGATATGGCATATCTGAGAACTAAACAGAGAAAGAACAGCACAAACAAAAGGAAAGTCGGGCGAGTTCATTTGAAAAAGGAAAACTCCATTTTTGGTTTTGTTCTTTCTTCCTTTGACAGGCTGAATGCATTGAACTCCTGTCTGACCCTAGCTGGGGGTTGGCCAAATGACTGCCCAAGTCCTGGGCGAGGAATACCGCATACTGCACACACATCATGAGGTAGTAGAATAATGAAAGGACAGCACGCGATTGCCGATAGGACGAGGGCACATAAACATATGTAGTAAAGTCGTCCGATCTGTCCATATTAGATATTATTTTTATTACACTTACGTTTCGTATGCAGCTCGCCAATTTACTTAATAAGTTCTAATTGCACATAAACTTGGCAAAATACTCATAAATTATTATTACGTTTAACGTGTTGCGGGCTCTGTTAGCCCGGCAAAACAGGAAAACTATTTAAAACAGCAACACATAAAACTTTTTAGGGGTTCTCGCAAATGAAAAACTATTAAAAACTGCGGAAAATTCTTGCGTCAGGCTGAGGCGGCCACAGAACGTGAAAGGTAGTTAGTTAACCAAAAAAAAAAAAAAAATGTATACCTTCTTGTGTTAACCACATTTAGAGCAAATGTGTTTAAAGTTTAACCTATTACTGTCATCCTGCACAGTTTGCATATTATAAATGGGTTTTCTTCAGCTCGACTGGGTGAACAAAAAATGGTTACATTATATTTATCTATGTACAAAATTTGCTTTTAAGCTGCGAAGTTGCGTAGGAGATGTTTGTCAGTCTTTATGGTCGTTCACAAAGTGAAGAGAGTTTATTGGCTTTGCAGCTAGAGACTTCAAATTCTGAATATATAAGATTAAGATTAATATGTCGTCTACTGATTTTTTGAATACACTCAAAGGCTATTAGTCATTTAATTATAAATATTTAACCAACTTTGTAATATCTTCTTCGAGGAAAAATGCTCAGCTAATTTGGAATTGAATTTGTAGGACAGACACTATAATTTTGTAGCTATTTATGCAGTTAGCTATTTTGTGCAGTTGATGAAGCCCTGACTGCAATGCTCCTATTTGCTTTTAATTGTAATAAAACTTTCCAGCAATAAAGGAGAATGCATAAAAATGAACTCAACATAACTTTACTTGTTATGCCATTTTTTGCCCATTACCCAAGGTACACTATATTGTTACGTTATTTTTAATTCCAAATAAGCTGACAGTCCTTTCAGTGCTCGGCAGAAGAATGCTTTGAGTGAAAGCAAAACACAGTCAACTCCAATTTGGAGAGAGGAGTGCAAAGCTGTGCTGGATTTTTGTCTGACCTGCTAAACTGCTGCAAGCTCGTGTAGCTGAAAAGTTTGGCTTAACAAGGAGCATTGGATTAGTAATTTGTTAAGCCAACAATTTACATTGTCTCGCAGGGCTTCAGTTAGTTTTCATTTTACAAAGACCTAAACTTCCTCCGCTTCCTTATGTACTTCAAGTATCGCATAACAAGGTCCAAGTGCGAACTGGGGAAGAACCTTTTAAAAGGCTTCAGAGAGTGCATTTTGCATTTTGCATTCTGCATTCTGCATTTTGCCCTTTGCATTTGCATTTTACATTTTGCATTTAATTGTAAATTCAAGTTAAACTAAATTAAGGAACTTTTATAGAGGTATTTTCTTGGTACAATAATTTTCTCATTTAGCTGAAATAAGTTTCTGCTTTTGCTCACTTTGCTTTGCTTTGCTCGGCGAGAAGGAGAGCTAAAGAGAGTGAGAATGAGAATGAGAATGAGAATGAGAGAGAGCCATTTCATTTTGCTTGATGGCGGTTTGCGTTTCCACTTGAAGAACTTGTTGTTGACTTAATTGTATAAGTTTTTAGTTTAGTCCCCTGACTTGAAATGAAACTTTAAGCAATATGCTGAAAGCAATTCAAATTCACATAACATCACGCAATGCAACTTTTTTCAACAGAAATAAAAAGTAAAGTGTCATTGGAATGCTGCAAAGCGTTCAAAAAGTATTTCTGAAGTGAAAGTAATTTACAGGATAATAGGCAAAGTATTTCCCACTCTCTCCTCACTGTTTACCTATGCCACACACCTTATTCAATTTGCATGTGTGTCATAAATTCGACAGCAATAAAATTCAATCACATATTTCATTACAATATATACAAAAGGAGAAATTTAATTTACTTTTTGGTACCAGGCGACGGCGCATGCATAAATCGTGCTCCTGCTCCAGCTATAGCTCCTATTCCTATTCCTACTCATTCTCCTTCTCCTTCTCCAGCTGCTGCTGCTGCTGCTGTTCCCGGCAGATGCTGAGTTCTTGTTGCTTGCTGGCTTCCTGGTTCACCTAAGTTTCAATCTCATTTGTCTGTCTTCCGGCTTGCTGCCACCCCCACCGCCCACCGCTTATTTATGAGTCGGCCAGAGCCTGAAGGCGGCGTGTCCTTAAAGTGTTGTGTCTTGATAGCGTGGCAGCTCCCTGTCTATGATGTGTCTGTTGTAAAAGTTCGCGCACATTTCGTCGTGTATTCAAATTAGATTTATCCACAGCAAATTTTTATGGCCGAATAGCGTCAGGCTGCCCGTTTGATTACTTTTTGGGCACACTCTCATTACTTGTAAAAACAATATTAAAAATATTTTGTAATTTTATTCATGAGTTTCCACAAATTAAATGAAAACAAAGCGGGCTGACCACACAAACGTTTGCCTGCCCAAACAAGTTAAGAGTTTATATGAGTTCTTGATTTGCAATCAGTTTATATTTTGCTAGAGTAAAATTGTTTATATTTTATATTTATATAAAAACAAATATTTCTATATGAAATATACTAAATATGCTAATCTCGAAAGAAATTAAGTCTAAAGATGCATGAACAGACATAAAAATCCAAATAAGTCTTGTTCATAGAAAATTAAAAGTCATAAAATGAATAAATCATAAACATGAATAAAATTAAATTACAATTTTCAGACTCTTTCTCTTTATTTTTTATTATGAAATACTTTTTTATTTGTTTTATTTATATATTATCAGTTACTACTTGAAGAGCAACATTTAACTTATTCAATGAACAATTATATTAATATATACAACTATCTTAAAAACTAACACCAAAACTTATTTTTTTTAATGTTTTAGATGTACTTTCTGTAAATATTGCCTAAGAAAAGTCAGTTTATTCTTATTTGTTTTAATTAATTAAAAAAATAATTGTAAATATAATTAAATCTCATTCAGCTTTTGGATTTTCATTAGCATTTGGCCACATCAATTACTATCTAGGGTATTTGCTGCGCATCAATTTAAAACTAAAAAAAAATATACATAAATTTGACATAAATAATTTGCATTCATTAAGCGCCATATTAATTCCAGACATGTTTCGTTTATTATTATTTCTAAGCATCAAACTGTGCCCTTCTCAAACTACGCAGATTTTCTATATTGCGCAGTAAATTCAACAGCTGAAAATTGAAGCTAGACTGAAAGAAATTTAAATTGCTTTTTTATGTTGCATTATATTATATATATATATATATGTATACATATATATATTTGCATGTCTAATGTAATATTTTGGCTCGTCTGTCACTGTTTCCAATTTAATGAAAATCAATGCTGTGGCGCCTAAAAGACGCCTTTAAAAATTGACTAGTCAGCATGAAAGGGGAGTAGACAGACACATAAATATATAGCTATATATGTATATGTATATGTATCGATGCGTCGATGTCAATGGCTTCTAATGAAGTTGTTCCAGCACTGGAATAAATCTAAATAAATAAACATACATAAGTATGCCATGCTATGCTATGTATTCGATATTGAGCATAACAATCACTTAGATGCTGGCACATCCCCGCCCGCTGGCGCATGGAGCAACCACCCATGGGGTTGCGGCGCTTGAAGGGATTCGGTTCGTAAGATAAATATGAATCTATGATGACATGATTGTTGTTGTTCCTCCCATTGGTTGCCTAAAGTAGTTTATTTTTTGTTTTGTTTTGTGTGCTTACAGACTCTACAGATTTCGCTGTTGGCCTACTTATTTCACATAGTTTCATCCCCGCTAAACCGCAATTCCATGTTTTCCGAGCGGTTTTCTTTTTTATACATCTCGAAAATCGATTGGAATGCGGCGAGAGAATGATATGTAAATTGAATAAGTGCCAACAGCTTAATGCTGAATGATTTGCACCGAGTAATTTAATCAAATCGAAATGCTTTGTGCGTTGAGCTGTTAAAAGTTGAAATATCTAAACCACAGTCGGCAGACACCCACAAGCGAAAGGCATTCATTATGCATTGACAAGGACTTGGCTGCACTTCCGACAGCAGCAACAAGGATATCAGCAATTCCAGCTCAGCTTCTAGCTTGTTGAGCTGCTGCACATGTGTGTGCAGGAAATAGAAAATGTAGTAGCAGTCAAGTTTATGGTTCAGTCACTTGATTCAAAAACCTATTGGAACGTCTTATGAACTCAGTGGTGTGGTCAATGGGGCTTAGCTTGATAAGTGTAAAAATTATTATGAATATGGTGAAAATTGCTTCAAAAGCTTATTAGATAAACAGAATACAGCGAATGGAAAATGGAAAGAAGAAGAAAGAATATAATTTAACTACGATGATTCCCCTTCAGAAATCTTGCTAAAATGAAATTTTAATTAAATTAAATATGTCTGCTGTAAGGGTTCGAGAGTAAAATCTATGGAAAATATGTGTTAAGAGACTATGAAAGACTTTAAGATTAAATAATAATTTTTATATTAATACTTCAGTTACAAGACCAAGCAAACTTAGTTTTTCATTAAAGATTCAAATGCACGAATCAGACCGCTTCTTGATTATTAAATGCTATCTTTCACTGCAAATATATTTACGTTTAAGTTCGAATTTATAACATAAGCTTCCTTTTATATGTTTTCACACTACGCTCCTGTGCACTTTGTTAGTTGTTGATTTGCCAACTTGTGCTGCTACTCAAATATTGAGTAGTTGAGCAGCAAACTCATAAAGCTTGAGCACAAAGGTTGCCCAAGGAGTTAGCCCAGACCAGTCGGTCGCAGTCGGGTCTCGGAGTCGAGTCGAGTATCGGAGTCTATTCAGCTAGCATGCAATTCTAGCATTTGCCTGCGGCTGTCTGGCCACACACACCTGAGCATAGAGCGTGTACATAGCACATTGTAAATGCTCGCATTTGTTGCTTTTCTCTTTTTATTTTCATTTTTATTTTTATGCTTATTTATATATCCATATGGCAGGTAACCCTTTCGGTGTCTGAGTTGCTTTAAATGGTCTCTTGCATGGACCTCGACGTGGGCGTCAGCTTCGCTTCTTTTTTTTCCTATATACTTTACCTGGCGCCGTGATATGGCGACAGCCACAAAGAGAGGAAAAAAATTGCTCAACTGTTGGACTAGTTGGCGGTAGGTTGGTGGCTTGTGTGGCCTGGTGTTGGTGTGGCTGCTTGTGTCAGTTGCATTTCCCATAGCTATTTTAATATGCCCTATGTTGACGTGAAACTCTTACTTAGTTTTGATAAGGGACAAATGTCTGTGGGGGTGTGTGTGAGGATGTTGCTTTAACTAAGCTGCGGAAGTGCTTACCTCTCTCGACAACCAGCCGCCCTTGTAGTGCATCTCATCTGAAACTCCTGTTCGCTTCCTCCAGCCTCGTCCTTCAATGTCAATAGTCGTTGCCGTTGTGGAAAATCCCGTAACGTAGCTAGTCTGCCACATAATTTGCCGATAATTTGTGCTGCACTCGGCTTCGCATTCACAAGCGAGTGCATGTCAAGACCATATGAAGCGCAACTTGAAAGCAACTGTAATTATAATGAATTGGTCTGGCACGGACACACGATATAAATAAATATATATACTATATATATATGAGTATACACAAACGTGTGTGCGTCTGTGTGTGTCGGGTTCATTGTCACGGCAACAGTTGATAATTTAATAGCTATGCAAGTGTCGATTCGCCAAGTAATTTGCAGCTCAATTAAAATTTCAGCACTGTTCATTATTCGCTCTTAGCTGCGACAGCTACCGTTGCGTATACGTAATATTTTCCAACTGTCCAGCAGCTGCTGTATTATGCTATTTACGGCTTGGGTCAAGTGCAGCTTTGTTTATCTACTCATAAATAAGCTTTCTTTTGACTGAAGCGTCGAGCGCTCGCTACTTGGCCTCGTTCATGCACCTGCAGCAAACACAAGTCATATTTACAGCTGACTAAAGTAGTTTAAGGCGAACGCAGAATGGTCTACAATGGAATGACATACATACAAAGAAAAGGGGCAACAGCTGCTGTTGTTTGATAAACTAAAAGATTGGCCGTTGCTTGAAAATAACATATTTCTTTGTATTTATATACAAATATCTATATAGATGTATTTCTATGTACATTTGTATGTATCTTCTGCTTGCTTCAGAGACATTTTTGAGAGCAAAAAAATGAGCTAAGGGTTATTATAGTTTTTCATACTATTATTAATAAATATATTATATAATGATTAATATTTAAAAAATATGCTTATATTAATAACTATTATATATATGTATATATATATTTTTTTATATTTTGTCAATATTCTTATTATAAACAATTATTCATATTTTGCATTAATTATTAACATTTTATTATTATTTTCAAATATTTTTATTAGATATAATTTTAATATTACTATTATTATAATATTTTTATTTATATTATTCTTTATTTTCATTTATTGCCAACTCAAATTGTAAGAATTTAATTTAAATCATGAAAATCGCATGGATAAATTCTTTAAAAATTATTTTCTAAAAACTGTAATCTTCTCAATTTCTTTTCTTAAATGTTAAGCTTTGGTATATTACTCAATGAACACACATACATAAATGTTCCATAAACCAACCACACATCTCAGGCATGTAAATATATGAGTTGCACTAAGGAAATCCCTTTTAGTGCTTCAGCTTGCGCTGCAGTGCTTCAATTAAGTTTATTTTAAGCACATAAGCCACATTGATGACATAATAACATTGTATAGAATCCATTAAGGCTGTAAGCATTTTAAAATAATATTTACACTGGGCGATGAAAATGAAAGGGGATATCGCATGCGGGCTAGCAAATGGACTTTTCCAGCCAGCTCGTTCTCATCCTTATCTACTGATTAGAGGTAAACAGAGCGTGTAAATGTTTGAATACGAATATTTGAAACGAGCATTTCCCTTTTCTATTCTTGCTTCTCGGTTTTCTCCTCTCTTTTTATTTTGTCGCATGCGGTTGCTTTTTGCGCCGCATTTCAGCACTCGGAAAAATTCCACCCTCGCACACACACACACACACACAGAGAGAGAGGGTCTCTAAAATGTGCATAGCATTGAGAACTCGAGGCACAAAGTATAATCAAGTAAGGCTAAGGGGCGGAAACGCCAGTCACATGCCACACGCCAACTGGTCATGCAGCGGGGCATTGACATTTTGCCTATCAAACTGCCCTCGCTAACAACAGCAGCAGCAGCAAGAACGACAACGTACATATAACTTGGCAATTTTGCAATCGCATTGGCTTTGATTTTCCACGCTGCGACAGTCTGGATCTGGATCTCTGCACCGGTCAGAATTAGGATGCAGATACACATCCTACAGCCATGGGCGGTCCCGGCCTGGCCTGGCCTCACAGTGCAGTTAATAGTTTACAAACGGGCGGGCAGCAGAACCCCATGTCGCACATTAAAGTCAGATTTACGGCCCAAACTCCTGGTTCTGGTCCTGCTCCCTGCTCCCTGCTCCCAGTTCCTGCCCCTGCGTTTCATCAATATTTATGATGATGGCGTTGCGGGGCGGGTGCCAGAGAGAGATTTGCAGATTGGGTAGTGTAAAATGTGCAATTGATTGTAAATTTACGACTCGCACTTGATCGTTACGCATGCAGCATTCAGGCGCACACGCACAGTGGTACCAAAGCCATGTACCAAAGCCAACATTAGTTGATTTTAATTGAAATCGATTGTTGGAAAGGGCAGTTGCTTTAAGAGGAATAGAAATAGTTTAGCTTATTCCCTTAAAGAGTTTATCAGTTATTCAAAGCAAATTGCAAATACCATTTCACAATATTTCCCTACATGCGCACAGTGTGACGAATCCTATGTAAATTTTAAATTGACTTTAATTGGTAAGCTGCGTGAGTTTTGGTTTTTAATTGAAATATGTTCGCTTGTTGCCTTTTATACTTCATTTTACAATGTAATTTAATTATTTAAAATTACATTTTTCCATATATATTTTTGTTTTCATTTATCCAGATTTTATTTCATATATATTTTTTTCTTTTTTATGTAAGCTACATTTATTTTGCACATATTTTTACTCAATTATTGAAGCTTCCATTTCAATAAAAAATATTGATTATATTTTTTTAGTTTTTTTCCTTCGGACTGCTTTTCAATTTGGCTTTGGTATAAATTGAAGCCCTATATGTTTGGCTATGTTGAAATTCTTTAAATATTTGAAAATTTGCTGCCGCTTTCATTGGGCTTCATGAGCTACCCTAAATTATCATCCCCCTCATTGTTATCGAGTTTAGGCCACGCTGCATTAGCGCCCTGTAGCACGTGCGCCTGATTGGACCAACTCGGTCCCGTTTGGGTGGTCAGCGAAACCCAAATTAGACCAGCTGAGAGATGACTGTTGCCTAAACAGATACAACGAATGCCTGGCAAAATGAACATACGCACGCGAATGTAATTAATGACCATGCAGAGCTCAATGACAGCCGATTTCACTAATAACATATGAACCATTAGGTTTTAAAGGTTTTGCGAGCCGACGAGCCAACCTGGCCGCATGTGGGATTGGCATGGCAATTGATTGCGGTTTTTAGGCTCCGCTTAGATTTATGGCAAATAGAGGTAGTATACATATATAACCCATAAACAAATCGAACAATAGCAAAAAGAGAGCATGCCATAAAAATAAATTGAAAATGAAAAAGAAAATACAATACAATCATTATTTTCATTCACTGTGTTTGGGATCATTCTTGAAATTGAATTAAGACAGAAAAAAAAAAATCGCTATAATCTGATCAGAGCTTGCAGCAATTACTACACGCTTGTCTCGCCCATTGTTTGGCTTTTGGTTTAACGTCAATATTTTCTTCTTATTTTCGTTTATTTTCAGAAAAATGCTAAGCCCAATACCGTTGGCATTATGTTCTAATGGAAAGTCTCTAATCGGCCAGAAGCCGAACGACAACAGCAAAAGCAGTGACAACAACACTACATACAATAAATTACAGAGTTGAGCGTACCCTGCCACGCCCACTGGCTGGGTGGGTGCATGGTAAGGCGCTCAACGGAGCCCCACGTAGAACAACAATAACACTAACGTTAACGGCTCAATTCGTCATACACTCAAGAAGACGCCATCTATTGGCAAATAGCAGAAGTCTCACCCAAGTCGTTGCCAGCGACAATGGCCCGAAGGAAGCGCACAAGAAGGAAGATGCCAACGAATCGAAAGCGGAAGAAGACAGTTGGCATGTCAGCAGCAGCAGCATCAGCATCAGCATCTGGCCACGAATCAGTAGTCAAGTGGAAGATTATGATATCATCAATAATATTTCTGCTATTCTGCTGCACAAGTGAGTGACAGTCGAGCCGTGGCAATCCAAATGGATGTCTGAATCTTTAATATCTCTCTATGCATAAGTGTGTGTGCTAGAGTGTGTGTGTGTGTATGATTTTTGTGCTTTGCTATTTGCTTTTCCTTTTGCGCTTAGCCATTTTTCTGCATTCAGCCTACATCTATCATAGCAATTTGCTCTAGCTCTTAGCTCTTAGCTCTCTTTTGTTCTCAACTAAATTATGAGTCGGAGTTATCAACTCAAATGGGAATGGGCCGCAGCGAAAGTGCTTTTCTTGCTCCTTATCTAAAGCTTGATTTATGAAATTGTTAGACTTAATGCTCTCTACAACTACTTTTTGTTTGTAGTTAGTTAAATATTGTTGAGAGTGTCAATAACAGAGAGCAAGTGGGCGAGGGGGAGGGGGAGAGGGAGAGGTTGAGAGAGGAGACGAGAGGGCAAGAGCTTTAGTATTCATTCCCTGGGGTATTTGGTTAATGGCAGGAAAACTTTAGCTAATTGAGTAAACGTGATAAATAGAATCAGCTTCAAATATCAGACTAGATTTTTATTAAATACCTAAATTAAGAGCATAGCTCTTAGTCTTTAGTATTGCTGCTATGCATTTGCTTTAAGTTCTGAAATTCTTATTCCTCTTGCATGCATTTGTCTAAGCAAATTTAAGTCAATTAATTCAGATTTTATATATATCTATTCAATTAATTCAGTTGCACTTTCGAACAAATAGATTTTCTCTTATCTGTAGATTGTGTTTAGGAGTGAAAACAGCTAGAGATGCTGCAGCTGCTTCAACACACATTTATCATATATATATATACATAAATATATATCAGCTTTGACATATTTTTATCTTATATACGTATTTATGTGTATTCGAAAAGATGTCACCAGCTAGAAATCAATAAATAACTGCTAGCTAGCTGTTGTTCGCTTCCATTTGTTTAGCCTGTCACACTCACCTATAGAAAAAATCTTGACTTCGACAAAGCAAGCGAAATAATGCTGAATGCGAGGTTTCTGTTGGCTGAGTGGAAGCTGGCTATAAAAGAGATTTCGCCTATGCCAACTGGGGAGCACTTAAAGACAAGAGCAAAAAAAAAAAAAAAAAGGGCGTCAGAAAGGGCTCGGGCTGGGGTTATGGGCGTGGGTGTTGGATCTCAACTCCTGCTGTCAGACAATAAGAAATAAATTACAAAGACTTGTGCATAATTCTTAACTCTCTCTCTCTCTCTCTCTCTTTTTCTCTTTATCTATTTATCTCTGTGTGCTTTGCATGTGGTGATTAATTTGTTTCGTTTGTGGCACGACTTGGCTGGGATTCAACAAAAGGTCACGTGCTGGCGGTGCGCAGGGGTCGCCTGATGTCCCCGAGCACATTCACTGCACTCAGCGGCGACCTGCATGTGCAGATCCAGTTCAGCGGCGACGAGGAGCAGCCAGGACAAAGGACCAATACAACACAGCTTCAGCCTCAATATCAAAACAATATAACAGACGGCAATGTTGACGCCCACTTAAACACTGACAGCAGCTCAGTATTGGGTATGGGCGTGGGCGTGAGCGTTGGCAAGGCGGGGACGTTGGCGGAGACGGAGGGCAGGGTGAACACCATAATGAGCACTTTAGTCATTAGCAAAATCGTTAATGATGCAACAACAGCTGAGGGGGAGATTGGCAGCGGGGCGAACAACAGCACCAGCCAATTGGTGCTGCAGCGCCGGCGCAAGGAGATTGTGCAAAATATTCCAGTCTTTCCGGATCCTAGGCAGAACATCACCCAGGTGACAGTGCCGTGCCAGACGTTTGTGCGCGGCGGCCTGTACGAGATGCAGGTGGTCAGAAATCTGAAGACAACGCTCAATCGCAGTGATCCGGTTCCATTGACGACGACAACTCTGATGCCAGCGCTGGATGAGCGACTGCTGCAAACGCTGGACGTGCGATGGCCCAGTGCCGAAATGCTGGTCAGTCCCGTGACGTTGCGCACCTATCCCAAGGCGCCTGTCCAGGTCACGCTGCGCTTTCCGGAGGTCAACTGCGAGCGAGCACTGCATGGAGCAGAGCCCGCACTGCCCGAGTTCTGGCTGGAGCTGGTCTACTGTGGCAAGGAGCGCACTTGCTCCTACGACATAGTCAATGTCTCCAAGTCAAGTGTGCTCTTTGCAGAGCAAGTGCACGGCTTTCCCAAACTAAAGAAAGTGGAGCTGGGCTGTGAGCTTTTCGGCCTGGCCGGCAACTATGCTGTCCAGCTGCGTCCCATGGTTCCGGCTTTGAATGTGCCCACGACACGGCGTATGCTGAGCGTCGATTGGAGCGATGAGTTCGTTTTCAATGTCTATGCGCGCAGCATCTTTCCCTGTGATCCGCATACAGGAGTGGGCGTGCTCTATGAGTATCCCGGCTGCATACTGGAGCAGGGTGATCGAGTGCGTCTCTATGCCAAGCTGCGCGCAGATGTGGCCTCGCTCAAGCCGCCCACCTCGCTTCACTATGTCGCCGAGCAGCGCGTCGTCAAGAGCCAGCACTCACTGTACTTCAGCTGTGAGCTCTTCTCGGAGAAATACGTGGAGTATTGTTTCGTCTATGTCAGCCAGGCCATCTCCGGCGCCGTTGCAGATGTGCGTATGGATTGTGTGCCCACGCTGCCAGTCAGCGGTAAGTTAAGAGGAGAGGTGTTGCCACAATAAATGGCGTTGCCAGACAGCGCAAAAATTAGCTCCGCTGCCATGGAACATGAAACAAACTGTGCCTAAGCTGCTTGAAGCTTGCTCATTTGTTTGCTTCCGTTTCACTCTTTTTACAGTTTCACTAATCTGCTTGACTACTTCACAGATTCCGACACGGGTGGCTGGGGCGCTTGGAGTGAGTGGACGCCGTGCTCGACGAACTGCTTGGGCGGCACGCGCAATCGCTATCGATTCTGTGACTCGCCGCCGCCGCGTTATGGCGCCAAGTTCTGTGAGGTATGTACTTAACTTTAGCTTAGATAAACTTTATGCGAGCTATTAAACAGTTAGTCAAAACTTTTTTTTTTTTTATTTTGGGGGCGGCTTTAACTGAACAAAACTAAAACTAATTCGTGTCGAACTTTCGCTGGCAAACTTTTGCTTTTTAACTCTGTCTATAAATTTGTGTAGACACGAACTTATTTAGGAGTCCAGAGACACACACACAGACACACGTAGGGAGACAATTTGCAGTCGAGGTTCATGATTCAGTTCATTGCTGCTGAATCTCAGCATATCTACAAACTAGGCGCGCACACACACACACACATAATATTCCCATTTGAAAAAAAAGTAAGAGGAATGGCAGGAGTATGGGCGGCCATGTTCTTGTGCTTGTGCTTGTGTCTGTGCTTCTTCCTGCTCTTGTTGTCGTCCCTACTGTCTGGGTAGAGTGTTACAATATTGCGACACTTGCTCCAGATTGCGTTGGCAAATTTACAACGTTGCCAGCGGGCAGCGGAAAACAGAAAGCGGAAAAAGACTTCCCGCTCTTAGTTTTTGTTCCAGAGATGGGCATTGCTCTTGGAAATATGCCATCATAAAATGTATTTATGCATATACATGAATGTATTCAACATGGGTCACAGCGCGAACATTTTCTGCAGATTCCTGAATGCTGAGAACCAGAAAAATGCTGCACGGAAATCCAATTTTCTGGTTCTTACTAAGGCTAAACACTCGTTATTCTGGCTTTTTTAATACACTTATGGGTGTTGCTATTAAATATGCAGACAACTGACAATGGAGTGGCTTTGTTTCATTGTTGTTTCGCTATTGTTGCAAGCAGCACTACCCGAAAACCCATTACCCAGACACAGACAACGGGAATTGTTACACCTGTATTTGAAAAGAAAGCGGAAACACTTTCACTATTTTTTTGTTCTTTTAATTTTCATTATTGTTGAAAACAATTGACGCAAAGGATAATGAAAGATTGTTGACTTGGATTTGTGTTTTCAAATTGTGCTGATTTTATTCCTTTATTGTGCTGGCTGTCCTGGCAACCAAAGCTCTCGCAGTCCTTTGACCTGGCTCGGAAAGCTTTTTGCCTTGACAACTGTTCGGCTTGATTTGTTGTTTAGAGGAATTTATGGAATTCAGAGAATGTACTGCTCGAATCACATACAGTCAATATTTGTTTCATTGTTGACAAACACAAAATTCGTACTCAATAGAACACAGGGAACACAATCTAAAGAGAAATCATCAAAATGCCGCCAAAACCAAGGAAGTCCTCCAAGGGCAAAGGCTCGGAGATCAACAAAATGACGCAGGTGGACCGCACTTTCTATGAGCTGCAGATCACGGACTTGAACCAGAAGCTGTCGCGTTTGCGTTCCCATTTGGCCAACATGGATGAGACCAATATCATCTTGCAGTCAAAGCTGCAGGACATCGATACGGACCGCACTGATGTGGCTGCTCATCTGGAGCGCACTTTGGCGGAACGGAATAATACCATAACAGAGCTGGAAGAGCGCCTGGTAGAGATATCGAAGGTACGCAACGATGAGAAGAAGGAGGCACAGGAGAAGATCGCCGACTTGGAGGGAAAATATAAGGCGATGCATGACCAGCTAACATCGGAAATAAAGCTCCTTAATGGCAAGCTAAACTCTCTGGATGAGTTTCGCATACAGCGGGATATGCTGCTCGCCAAGTTCGATGATCAGGAAATCGAGATACGCGAAAAGGAGAAGTTGCACAAGGAGGCGCTCTACAATATGGAGCAGGCCGCAGTTGTGGAGAAAGATGCGCTGAAAAAGGAGGTCGAAGCCAAGTTGCTGCAGGTCTCCGAGGACTTTACGCGCTCCAGCGAGATTCGCAATGCTGGCTATACGCGCCGACTCATAAGAGAGAACATTGCTCTGCAGAAGGAGATCGATATGCTGGTTATGTCACAGATCAAGCTACAGCAGCAGTACAACAACCAGAAGGAGAAGCACAAGGAGATCATGGTGCAGTACAACGCACTGGATCAGATCAAGAACGAGTTGGTGCGCAATTCCATAAATAAGATCAAAATAATCGAGAATCTGACGACCAATTATGAGAAACTCAAGTGCAAATACGTGGAGGCACTGCAGTATCGCCGAGCCTACGAGGAGCAGCAGGAGGCGGATAAACTGATCGATGAGAGAAATAAAGATGCGGTTGGTAAAATAAAGTCTCTCTGCAGGCGCCTAGAGAACCAGACGCTGGAGAAGCGTCAGCTGGAGGCGATCCATGACCAGCATGAGGGCGAGATATTACGCTTGCGCGGCATAATCCAAGAGATCAAGGTCACTGTGCGTGACGCCATCGTCAGCCAGCAGTGTATTAAGCTATTCCCAGAGAGACTTGAGGAGGCCAACGTCGAGTCAAAAGAAGTCATTGACGATGTGCGTGAGGAGGCGGTCAATATGAACAAAATGGCACGGAGCGGTCTCCTTACTACGCTTATGAACATTGTCAGTTCCCACTCAGCCGAGCTGCCTCGCACGCCCTCGCTGCAGACCATCAGTACTGCAACCTCATCACTGTACACGCCGGGCAAAATGGGCTTTATGCCACATAAGCCTCGGCCAGCTGTTTGTGATCTGTTCAAGACTGAAGTCTTGGATCAACTGCCGCAGCTGCAGGTGAAGGTGCCAGAGTGTCTGCTGAAGGGCCAAGTTCAGGTGAAGGCTACTGAAAAGGTTTCCGATCATGTGTCAATATATGATGTCGAGTACGGCACCACACTGTTTGTATCCTCATCCCGTGAGGAGGATGTCATAGAGATCGAAGAGGAGCCGCTCGAAGAACCCGAAGGCTCCAGCAGCACGGTCTCTGTGAAGAAGGCCAGCAGTGAGGCTAGCGTCGCACCGCCAACAACTGCACCACTGGCCAAACCAGTGGCCGACGATGTCACCAAGGTGGATACTATCAAATCCATGCAGAGCGTATCCACCACTGGCCTGACTGAGCTAACTGGCGAGGATGAGAATGTAGACGAAGAGGATGAGTACGAGATCAATCTGTTCTACTAAAGAGAACATCATTGAGTTATTCTACAAAAATGTTGTGTATATTCTTGCAATTGTTTTGTTTCGGCATAAGGACTAAATAAAGGATGTTAAAACGCAAAATTTATAAAAATCTATATAAATTATTATATTATACTCACGCATCTTGACTCATTTTCTCTAACAATTTCACTCTTTCAATTTCAGGGCGCATCTGTGCAAACGGAGAAGTGCAATAAGAGCATTGCAGACACTTGGGATTGCATCTATGAGACTAGTGGCAGCATTCTGACCAAGTCGAATGTCACCGAGGTTCATCAAGAGATTGGTCCTGGTTGTCGCTGTGGCTGCATTGTGCATCTGGGCTCATCCAAGCCCAAGCGTATTATAGCTGGAGCCACGCAAAGCTGTCCTGGCCGTTCATTTTGGCTAATTCAGGTAAGCTGCAGGTTAACAAAGACTTTTACCTTTAATCACTATATTATGCGCAGGTTGATGGCGAGGAAACCATTTCAATGCAACTCAGCTTTTTGCGACTACCATGCGCCGTGCAGTACATCAAGGTGCGTGACGGGCCATCGCTGTCGTCTACATTGCTGCTAGAGCTCAATGGAGATGGCGCCACAGTAGGCGGCATCCGGCGGCCCTCTACTGACGATGCCAATCATGTTGGCCTTTCGTTAGCTGTTGAGTCGAGCGGAGCACAGCTGCTGGTGGAATTCTTTTCGGGCAACGTGACAGCAAACGGAACAGCAAATGCGGGCTTTGATGCTGCATCATGTACTGGAGGTTTCATGGCCAACGTAAAGCCCTTAGGTGAGTTAAATAGCATTCATTAAAGTTTGTTTTAATTAATAGCATTCCGTCTTACAGTGGGCAGAGGTGGTAGCAATATCACAACAGTTCTGGCTGCTACACGATTGTCGGCCAAAGGTCGCACGAATTCGCATAAAAAATCACTAGCCAGGATGCGTTTCACTCTAGTCCATCTAAGCGCCATGGTCTTTGCTACTATTATAATCATAATAAGCGCCCTTTTAGGTAAGTAAACCGCGAAGTCTAACTTTTTAAGAAAATTCCACTCAGCAGCAAAATTAGAGGTTCTTTTCACTGTTCAGAGAATTGCGAATTTAAATTGGGCGCCAATTTGCGCACATTTGCGCTACGCAACAAAAGTTTCATACCAGGGCTACATAACAAGCTTTTTACGAGTTAACGAGAGAGAGAAGAGAACGCGCACGTGACGTCATATAAATTCACTGCAGCCAGTTAACTGCTGATGTGAAATGCATAAACTTGTTGCAATATTTGTCGTCTCATCAATCAACTTTGTTTTATTTCAACAGGTGCCCAATATGTAGTACGGTATCGAAAATATCATTTGGCTGTGGCACGTCGACAGGATGAAGGTTCACACTTGCACACGCCCCGAGCATCGTTAAGCTCGCTGCACGACCCGCCATCACGTGCCATTTCAACAACCACCCTGCTCTCGGAGGTAATTTATCTTGTGAAATTGCGGCCCAAACATCAACTGCGGCATTCCATACTGCGTGAAAGCGCTGATGTGGAGAACGTGACCAATGAAACGGAATTCAAAGAAGACGACCAAATGGTCAAGAGGTAAGCTTTGCCCCATTAACATAAATGTATAAATGCAACTCATGTAAATGCTTTCAATCATGCAGCGAGGAAGTGCCGGCAGCATTTGGTAGCACTGCTTCCTTGATGACTCTGCGCAATGAACACGACTCGTTAACGTCCCTGTCGCCGGCGACCGACAGTCGCAGTCCAGTGGGCTCGCCCTTATCTGGCGAGCCGGAACTGCAGCTGCAGCACGTGAATGGAGTAGAACATCCCACTTCGACGCACATAACTGCAGAGCCTTTGAGCAGCAAGGACAGTGCCAAGGACTCCGAGTCCATTATTTCGTCAGGCATGAGCTCCCTGTGCAATAGTCCACCTCTGAACAGCCACAGACTCAGCAAATACTCAGATCGCTATGATGCAGCTACTCTGAAGCTGCTCAGCTCCCGGCTGGACGAGAGTTTGCGAGATGCTGCCTCACTGAACTCAGGTTCGCTTTGCTTGGGTCGCATGGGATCGCGCAGTGTTAGCGCCTCCCTAACCAATGTAAGTAATGTTATTCTTTGTGTAAAATTCTTTACTTACTTGCATCCTCTTCCAGGGTTGCTACTCTCCAGCAGCGAGCGTTGTCAGTACGGCCACCATTCGCACAACCAGCAATCCGAAGGAGTCCAAGGAGCAACAAAACCGCAAAAAGCTCATGGCGCGACCTGGATCCGAGTTCTCGCTTGGCAACCAAGAGGAGCTTGAGATGGACTACTATGATTACAATGTAATCAATGCGGGTGCCGCTCCCGGCTCTTACCTAGGCATGGATCCAGCCTACTGCATTTGGATACCGCCCTTTGAGGAGACGCCTGAGCGAGAGGATGAAGATAAGACGCCCGAACCAACGTCAATTCCAGATGAAACGAATCCAACTTTCGATGAAATACAAATGCCCAAATATGGTCACTATCTATGTCCAGGCAGTAAGTCCACAACGACAGATAACACGCCCAGCTCAGAGGAACGTTCGTTGCCCAGCAGCCAACATCAGTCTAAGGCCACCTCACCCAACGAGACATCCCAACGTAGCACGCCAACCAAACAGCCAACTCCATATATGTCGCGCAAGCAGCGCCGCCAAGCCAGGCAGCAATTCCGGCTGAATGCAGCGAGTTCTGGCAATGAATTCGAGTCCGGAACGCTATGTCCCAGACAAGCCGGCAAACCTGAATCTGAAATTGCTGCAGTGCACCAGAGCCTAAGCAAGGTGGAAGGCCATTTGGACTCTGACCAATCCATGACAGGTTCATACGTGGAGAAGGAGACGCTGGTAGAGAAGTCATCACGTGACCTTCAGGAGTACCTACAAATGGATGACATTCAGTTCGCCGACGAAAGCGGCAGTGATTACGAGGCAGCCCATCTGAAGAATCAGGCTGCAACCAAAACCCTACTGCAGAATGCAAATAGAACGAAGTCGAGAGAGGCTGCCGTATAAGTAGTGGCCGCTTAGTGTGTACATAGATCGGGCGAGGGCCTTTAAGATAGTATATGTTACGGGTAGACACATATATCAGCATTACGAGCATAAGACCACCAATAGGTTAGTTGGAAGTGTTGACTTAAAGATAATAGACTTAGGCAGTGTAGCAAACGACTTCAATTATTTATATAGGTTCGAGTACAGCTCAATAGATGATGATGATCAAATTATATAATGCACTCAAAGATTCTCACTAATTGATATATCAAATAAAATATATATATGTATATAAGGAAATTATAAAGCTAGTCACATAGATTACGTTAAATCGTCGAGTCATTGACCATTTAGGTATTTTATTTATAATTAGAAACTTTTAATTGCGGCCTTTTGTGATTACTTTGTTTATCTATCAAAAATCTAGTCAAAATTATTTATACTATATAACCCATTTAGGTTTTGCTGACTTACCTTAAGTTGTGTCTCGACTGTACTTAGTTTGTAGCTCATATAAATCAAAACAATATGCGAAACTACATACACTCAATTTTAATTTAACGAATAAACTAATTTCACGAAATCCGTCTAAATACTGTTCAAACATTTGCTTGAGCTATGCAACTAGTTTCTGGGTGTACGGTATGTAGACGGAACAATTTGGCAACACGGAGCGATATCATCTGTGCACTGAAATTTCAGTTTCGTTTCATGTGTAGTTTCATCGACTGGTTCGATCCTCTGCATACTTCTCAAAATAACCTTCAGCTCTTGACGTTTCATTTGGCGCTTCAACTTGACGATGAATGGATCGTCGCTATTTGCTCTGTATCGATTTAATCTTGTGCAAATGCAACAGCAAGTCTTCATCTGTTGAACTGGGGCTTCTGGTAGAACTTTCTTTACCTTTCGCTTGACAGCGCGTTTTCGTTTTGGAATTGGGTTCACTTCTGCGGGTGGTTCTGGATCTTTGGGGTATATCTTATCATATGGATAATAGAGAAACGGTGGTGCATCGGCGTCCCAAAAGAGTTTTTCGGATAGAACCTCCTCCTTTTGGGTTGCGATATCTTGCTTAGTATCACCATGAATGGTTTCGAATGATTTTTTATTCGACATTAAGGTTCCACTTTCCGAGCTTCCACTTGGTTTTGGTTTTTGATTTTGCTCTGGTTTTGTTTTTGTTGGTTGAATGGGCTCTATGAATTGGATCTCCGGTAGCTGGGATACATTTTCTGTAAAGTCTCTTATAACTAAGCGGCATCTACGGATGGGTTTTAAGGATAATTTATTTACAGGATGCTCAGGCTCTTGATAAAAATGTTTTCTATAAGTTATTTCAGTTTCAGGTAAGGTTGAAAGAAGTAAGTCTGTGCTATAATTGTCAGCAATATCAACTACTTCTGATTCAAATTCTTTTCTCAAAGAAGTTTGGTTCTTTGTATGCAACCACCAGTTCTTCATATTTGTATTGACCACATGATCGCTGGAATGTCTATGCAAATTAGTGTGTTTTTTGCTGTCGCTTCTTCTCATTTTGGTAGCTTTTAGACTAACTCTGTTAGATTTGGCCTCGTGCACAGAATTTTGAATATCAATTGTGGACCGCTTCTTTTTAGCCAGCGCTTTCACATAGCTTAGTTCCCTATATTTATTTAGATCCGATTTCGAACTAATAATGCCAGAAGGAGTATCTTCAATATCGGGTGGAGGCCCATCAACTTCATTAACATCATTAACAACTTTTGTAGTCTCAAGCACTTCTATCGAACCTTTGCGTCTTTTACTAATTTTCTTTTCTTTCTTTTGCGAAGTTGTTTCAGGTAAGGTAGTAGTCGACTGATCCGTAGCAGAAGTTTTTTCCTTCAAATTGCTTTTACTAATCATTGATGGCGATTCCCTAATTTTCGATTTCCTTCTTAGATCCGTATTTTCTTGCGGGATAATCGTACCTCTCTTCGATTGCTTTCTTATTACAAATTCACTCGTGGGCTCAAAGTCTTCTAAAACATCCAGACTTTCATTACTAAACATCCTCTTCCATTCTCTTCGTTGAAGTCTTTTTCTCCGGTTTTCAAGACTTTCCATCTTGCTGCTCGCTCTATATTTTTTAAAAGGACGATCATGTTGCTCCCATTCTGCTGATCCCATTATACTGCCTTCATCAAATGAATCAATGTTTTCCTTTGTGGTATCAAGGTTAATGTTTTCAGTATTATCATCGATATCCTTAAATTTTACATCGGGAAACTTCTTTTTCTTTTTCATTCGTTGCGTAATTCTTTGGGTCACTCGAATGGGTGCTATCATGTTGTCTCTTTTAGATTTATTAGTTAAGTGATGGATCTTCTTCAATTTTATTTCACGAAACTTCGGTTTCCTCTCTTTTCTCTGATTTTGTATATCATTGTTCTCTGTCTTCTTATCATCCTTTCTTTTTTTAGGCATGTGATGGAACTTTCTGTTTTTCATCTTTTTTGTTACAAAAACATTTTTTCTAAAATTAACTTCATCCATCTTCATCTTTTTCACTTCTTTTGTTTTCTGAAGTTTCTTCATTAGATCAATGCCCGGCACTATATGATTCCCTTTCTTTTTCTTGGGTACATGATAAACCTTCCTAAAATGAAGATCGCCACTTTTCTCTGCCACTTCTTCTGTTTCCGGAATCGTTCCTTTAAGATCGATTTTATTTTTCTTGTTATCTCTATTAGTTTTCTTCAGTATATGAAAAATATTCCCAAAGTACGGAACTTTTTTCTTTACGGCCGTATCCTTTACTATATCAACGTTTTCTCTTTTTATCGGCACAGAATAAATCTTTCTAAAAGGTTCCTGATTAATATTTTTGTACAATTCATCCGTATCCGTAATTTTTCTGTATTCACCAATATCGTCAATTAGTACATTCTTGTTCTTCTTATGCAGAGGACGTTTCTTCTTCTGAGTATTTCTAGTAACTTCCATTATATTTTGCCGTCGATCCATTGAATATTCTTCCAGTTGTTGCTTCTTCTTAGAAGTTTGAGTTTTAATCATGAGATTAATGGATTTCATCAGCCACTTGATGGTGTTCAATGGAATTGCATTATTTTTAATTTCATATCTCTTTTGATGAACTGGAGTTTTATAAAACTGAATGATTTTCAATTCGGGTACATTTGAATTCCTATGAAATTCATCTGATACAATGTACGGAAACTGCTTCGAAAAGGTTAATTGACCATATTTAAAGGTTAAACTGTTGGCTTCACTTGATGCTTTTTTCTTTTTGGGTTTGTTCATATTATGACTTGTTAAACACCTGCATCTGTCATCAATCGAGTGACCCAAGACTTTACATTTATTCAGTGCATTGAAAAATTCTCCTTTGTTACGTTCATTCTCAGAAATTGTTTCCTTGAACATTTTCCCCACGTCGATGTCGGGGTACAGCAATGGAACATTTTGGTACAAGTCCAGTGACTGATAACCTCGATTATTAGCTCCAAGTCCATGGGCCGTTGGCCAAGCCAGTGACCTGCCGTCAGTTCTCTCGATCTTGGCCAACAGCCTAGAGACTGTTGTGAGCTTACAATTTGCATTGGAATTATGCGCGGACATCGCTTTTCAATATTCGAATTAACTACCATAGAAGACAAACCTAATTGATTTATGTGATTTTTTTTTTTCTTTTAATACATTGTTTGCTAAATAAAAATGTAGAAAAGTATGCTAGTTGACCGATGAATTTTTATTTTTCTTCACGAAATAAACAACGTCAACAAATGTGCAACGTCAGCCAATGCAATGCCAATGCAGTTGGTTTATGGTTTTTAATCAAATATATAAATGGAAGAAGAAGGAAGTTACTTTTGACCGCATTTATTGCTCGACAAAAACAATTATAATTATAATAAATCATCTGAAATTTTAAGAAATTATAAACAAAAATATAAATGAATATAAATCTGAATATCAATTATTATTGCAAGCTGATCTGAAAAGTGTATCATTATTGTCAATACTTTACGTAGTCGAATAAATTAAATAAATAACACGTTTGCTTTTTGTTTTGTTTATATTTATATATGGCAAATTTAACAAATTTTATATTTTTTAAAAATATACATAGATACAGCTAAAAAAAACAGCTCACTGCGTACTGCAATCCTGCTCACATTTTTTTCTCTTCTCGTTTATTATCAATTAAAATAGCTAATAAAATTATGCATATACAGACGAATATATATATACATATAAATATATATATATATAGACACATATATAACAGCATATGTATACAAACATGTATAAATAAATAAATATATATTTATTTATACACACATATACATATGTATGTGTATATAATTTTAAATATTTTATATAGTTTAGGCTTAAACATTACGTACAATCACACGCACTTAGTTAATATACTAGCAAAAACACATTTTCATTTATATATTCTTTTTAGTTCTCTATTCTTTTCATTTAATATATTATTAATAGGTTCTCTCTTTTGATTTGTTGTGCAAATTAAATAGACTAATTCATGTTTTGCTTTTTTATTTTATTTAGCTGCGCATTGGAGAAGTTACAAATTTCATATTGTTTGCATGTGTGTGTGTAAGGGTGTGTGTGTGTGTATCTATGGGATGGGTTGTGAGTGCGCGCGCTTTTAAAGGTATGCATATAGTATTATTTATATTAGTATTATCATTATTATTATTATTATAAATCAATAACTAGTCTGAAGACCTTGTGACTAGACGGTTCTCTTTCTTTTCATATATTTGTTGTTTAACGGCTAATTTAAAATGTATATGCATTTAGTAATTGTTTACAATATGCATACACACATATACATATATAACTATATATATTTGCATGTATGTGTGCTATATAACATATAGAGTTTTTCGTTTAAACACAAGCACAAACACACGAAACGACAATAAACAACATACAACATATATAGTATAAGCCAAAATAGTATTCTATAAATGATTTGTTTGTGTGTGTGTGTGTGTGAGTGTGTGTGTGTGGGTGTATGTGTAATTTAAACCTTAGACATTCGTTTCCTGCTCGCACTGTTCCTGAGTAACTTTCTCACCCCCGCCCCTCCCAAAAATTATATATGACCAAATTATACAATACTCTCACGATCCCGAGCCGTCGATGCGGCAGTCACGCCCTGCACACCGCTGGGCAGGATGCCTACGCGTCGCAATGTGGAGTCGCCACTGCGCATGCCATTGCCCTTGAACAAGTTGACCACCCAGTTGCTGACTTTGCTGCTGCTGCCGCCGCGTGTGGCACGTTGATTGCCACCTGGCAGCAAAGCCGAGCTCCCGTCGCCGCCCGCTTGCTCGTGGCGTCCGTCAATGTCAGCGGCATAGCTGACACTGTTGCCATGACCAGTCACGCCGGGCTCCATATGCTCCAGTGAATGCCAGCGCTTGGAGGGCGCCATCAGTTCCTCGGGCGGCGCCGTTAGGGAAGCCTGTCGCTGCAACAGCGGCGACTGCATATCCTCCTCGATGCTCATGCCACCGTTGCAATTGTTGTTCAGGTGCTTGGCACAGCTGCTGGAAGAGACGTTGCTGCTGCGCCGCCTGCTGCTGTCGCCGGCTGGCACAATGCTGGGCTGGGCGTTGGCAAAGCTGCTCGAGTAGCGCAGCATGGGCAGCTGCCCGTTGTCGTGACGCATGAGCAGGCCCACCTCATCGTCGTAGCTATCATTGGCGTCCACCGGATTGGCCGACATATTATCATCCGTTTCATCCTCGACGGCTGCATCGCCATTGGGATTACCGCTGATCAGTGAGACGCCCGTGTCCAGGGAGCGTGAGTTGTTCTTGGAAAGCTTCGAGGGCGGCAGCTTGCCGCGTTCGCGTTGCTTACGCAGCGGCTGCAGCGGCATAGGATCCAGCGAGCGTGACTCCCGCAACAGCTCTGCAATATTGTGATGCATCATAGCTGCTGGCATTGCCGGATCTTCGGGCAATGCATTTATTATGCGATGTGGCCGCACCATGGCCAAGGGCTTGTGCAGCGCATTTGGCTGGCGCACCAGGCCAGCGGCACTGACGCCGCCGTTCAACTCCAGTTCGCCATCGATCATGGCGGCTTCGTTAGTATCACAGTTCGTTTCATTTGTATCGGAATGATTCAGCGTGCTGAGAGAGGCCTGTGCGGACTCTAGCAGCGCGCCGCCAACAAAATGGCCGCCCAGTCCATTCTGCGAGGGTCGATCTCGTTCCCGCTCCCGTTCTCGTTCCCTTTCTCGCTCGCGCTCCCTCTTCGATGCCAGACGCGGCGATTCGCGTGCCACCTGATATATAGAGCCCTGCAGACTATATGTTGATTCAACATCCGTTGGACGTGGCACGCTGCTCTGTCGCCGCGATCCAGTGCCGCAATTATGCATGCCCAGCAAACTGGGCTGCCTGGAGTCCGGATTCAGTTTGGGACTCTTCCTTGGCCGGCTGAACAGCGGCGGTGGCATATCCGTCATATCCACCAGCTTCTTCTGTATGGCCTTCTCATTGGCGCCCACCAGCCACCAGGTGACCACCTCGCCCTTGCCCTTCATGCTGACTAGCCCTCGCTTTTCGGTTATGTAGCCGCCACCCAATTTGTCCAGCGCCAGCTTACACTTATTGGATATGTGTATCTTAAGAGCCTCGCCATTGCTCTCCATGCGCGAGGCAGTGTTCACTGTATCCCCAAAGAGACAGTATCGGGGCATGGTGAGGCCCACGACGCCAGCGACAACCGGACCCGTGTGCATGCCAATGCGCAGCTTCAGCGTCTCGTTGGGTCTATGGGCAATGCGATGCTGTTTGACGGCATGCAACAATTCAAGCGCCATGGACGCAATTTCACCCGCATGCCGATCACCGTTTTTAATGGGCAGACCAGAGACCTGCAAAGATCAGATACAATCAAATAAAATTCAATTTGATAATATAGCAAGACCAGAGCATACTTACCACCATGTAGGCATCGCCTATGGTCTCCACTTTATAGACATCATAGCCGCGTATGATGCGGTCAAACACCGTGTAGAGATCATTCAAAAAGTTCACCACCTGCAACGGTGTGCTCTCTGCGCTGAGAGCTGTAAAGCCCACAATGTCGCTAAAGTAGATCGTGACCTGACAGAGAGAACGATTCAATACGATTAGCATTCAATATTATACTTTTTGAGAGGAGACCTACCTGATCATAGGAAACTGGCTCTACGCCCTGGCCCATGGTCAGTTTCTCGGCCACCGATTGCGGCAGCATGCGATGCAGCAAATCCTCCGTCTTCATTTTCTCCTCGCACAGTAAACGCGTGCGCTCCGTAACAATTTCCTCCAAGTTGTTGGCATACTTCTCCATCATTTCCATCATTTGATCCATGATGTTTTTGGTTTTTCCACCTCGCATTTTCTTCAAGCGATTGCTATAACAATTAATTATTTAAAATTATTATAGAGAATTGATATTTCACTTTGGTTTACTAACCGTATGGCACTGAACTCGGGTCGGTCGTCCGGATTCTCGGCCCAACAGTCCTTGATGCAGGACAGCACATAATCCGGACAAGACTCCGCCTCTATAATGGACTCGACCTCGGGACGAAATGGCTCAGAGCCTTTGAGGGGCTGCTGTTTAACTAAGTCCACAATTTGCTTTGGTTCAAAGTTGGTTTGTCCAAATGGACCCTTACGACTAAATATTTCGTACATTATGATGGCAAACGCATAAACATCGCCCTTCTGGCTGCCGTGCATATGATGATTGCGCAACAGCTCCGGGGCGCGCCAAAGTTGATCTGCATTAAATAAAAGAAATTCGTATATAATTATATCTGTATATCTTGAGCAATCTATACTGACTTCTGTAATGCTGATGCTCGCCAATGGACTCACTCTCGGCGCATTGGCGCAGCTCGTGCAGTCCAAAGTCTGTAACCTGCAGCATCCAGCGCGAGGTGACGACACAATTCGAGGATTTGAGATTGCCATGATAGATTAGCTGTGAACTGTGTATGTACAGCATGCCCTGAAAGAAAACCAAACAGAGTCAACATTGCAGTTCCATATATTTATATTATAAAACTCTCACCTTAATGAGATCATTGATGAGCGAGGCAATGAATAGATCATCTAGCTTGATGTCCTCGTTCTCAATGATGTCGTACAGGCTGCCCTTGGCGCAGTAATCCGTGACTAGCAAAATTCGTGTGGGCTCCACACAGGCGCCAATGAAGCTATTGATATTATCGTGGCGCAACTCACGCAGCAGACGCATCTCCTTCATGATCTCGCGCGAGATGTCGCGCTTGCGTGGAAACTTTAACTCTTTGATGCGCACAACGGCGCCGCGCAGACGCGCCGTCGAGGTGACAAACTGATGGGACCAACGGGAGCCAAAGCTCTGAGCGCTCATCAGACTGACCTGAAAAGGTAAGCATCATTTAGTACACTCTGTTCCAGCAGTCAATGCTCACTGCACTTACTTTACTGGGCGATGAGACAATTTCATTGCCCGAATAGTCCTTGATCTCGCATATGTCTATCTTCCAGAGCAGACCTTCAATTTCCAACTCAATCTTCCATTTGCGATAGATGCTCATGGTAACCACACCGGAGCAGAACAGCAGAACGCCCAGCACTACCGCCGCCACAGTGGACGTATAATGGGTATCGTCCTTTTTGCACAATTCATTGGCAAAGCCGCACATCGGCTCATCGGTGGGTTTCTCACCACCCGAGGGCCAATCGATGGAACCGTTTATCAATTTATATTCCTGCAAATCAGCGATCAATCGAGAGTTGTTCAGTGAGATTCTCGCTTAGATGCGGCTTCTTTTTTTCTTTTTTTTTTTTTTTGGGCAAACTCAAAGTAATGCAAACTAAAAAAGAGAAGACGACTCACTCACTGGAAGTTCTTCGCCTTGATGGAAATACGCCACCGGCACCATATGATAATTGCAGCGTATATTCTCGGATATATTCCACTTATGGGGCTTGTATGCCAACACCGAGAAATTGCCCTCCGAGTCGCCATACTGATCGATTTTGATCGTAGAACCGGTGACACCTATTTTGGGCAAGAGAATGTAAATTATAAGATCGGAAATACTCGATAGCCTTAGCAAACACTCACTCATATAAGTACGATTTTTGATGATGGTATCGATGACACGTGTTCCATTGCTGGCCACCTCAGAGATGACCTCATCGGTGAGCACACGCTCCTCCATGCGCAGCATTTTATCAAGCGCCCAGGCATAGAGCTTAACCGAATCATACAGATATGCCGCATAGATCGATATGAACTGCATATAAATAAATGGCTATGACATTTTTCAAATAGATTTTTACTAATCTCTTTGTTTACCTTGCTAAATTTGCTTTGCGAGAAGAGTTGCGGCACCGTAAAATTGAAGGGCGGCATCGAGCTGTAGTTGCGCACTTGTTCCGTAAATTTCTCATAGCCCTTCGTAGGTGGCGTTGAGGCCACGACGAGCAAACTGCGCGCCAGCTGATTAAAGTTCTCGGTGCTCTTGCAGTTGGTCATGCGATTGATTTGATCTACCTTGCGCAAATACTTTTGTGCCTCACTGTGAATTGAGCAAACAGAATAAACAATCTAGTACATACACATATAGTTATGTATTATAAACACAAACCGTTCCGAGTAGACCATCATATCCACAAAGATAACCATATATTCGCCACGGGCAAACAGTCCAGCCGTATCCATCGAGCTCATGAAATCAATCAAACTATTCGCCGAGCCGAGAAAAACATAGATTCGCGTACGATTCATTGTATTTTGCACGACCTGTAAAAGGACATACACATATTACTATGAAATCTTCTATTATATAACCCCAATGGTAACACCCACCTGATACCAATAGCCCGAGCGGCAGCATGAAATCATCTGCTCACAGCATTTGGCGCGATCATCGATGAACGAACGCTTGTGATTGATGGTCATGTTCCTCTTGGACGCCTGATCCTTTAGGAGATCAGCCACGGTGCCCCACACCTCCTCGTACAGTATGGAGAATTTGTTCCAGGCATAATAGCGCAGCAATGCAATTACCGACTTTACGACCTGTAAAGTGAATAACAACAATGTTATTGAATTACCTTGACGAACGTGGGCCGTCAATGCTTTCAGATGCCACACACATCGCAATTGATGTGTGATTTGTGTGCTGTCAAGGCCAAGGCAATATATATATATGATGCAGCTCAAGGTCAGCATGCCAAAGGCTTCAACACCTGTTGCAAGAAGACACCCACGCGCCAGCCACATCCACACTCACCTGCGTATCGGGCGGTTCGGTGCGTGCAAACGTTGGTATCGAGGATGCACGGTTCTCTGCGCATTTCTATTAGAAATGTTCATGGGGCAGACGGGAACAGACGACGACGACGACGACGACGACGACGGTTGCAAGAGAGTTAGAGGAAGAGTAAAAGAAATGCATTTAATTTGATACAACAAACATTTACAGGGGCAACTGACAGCGAGCGTGTTTGTTATGCCACAAGACACAAGACAGAAGTTAACATACATATATACTCTATATAAGAACATACATAGGATATCATTGGAATGTTGCGACTCTGCGAGACAATTGCTTCCACATAGCACGGCCCCTCCGGCCCGAATATGGTTGCAATGCCATCGCATATCATCTCGGTGATGGCCTTCGTTGCCAGCACCGTATCACCCTTGGTATCATTCCAGCGCAGCGCTAACGTAACATTTGGCAGCAAATTTGGATCTCTGTTGATCTATTGAGCAAACAGAAAAGTGAAGATGAAATATTATAATAATTTAAATTACACTATGTAATTAATATAATATTGTCGAAAAGCCAAACTTAAACTTAACTTTTAAACAAGTATAGCAATAAATATATTTTTTAATTTAATTTCATTTTAATTATAATACAATTTTCATTGCTATACGAAAATAGAGCTACTCTAAATGTTTGAGAATCCAATTGAAGAGTATTACTAAAAAGTTGGTTACTTTTAAATTCATAAACAATAAGAGAAACCTAAGCCTCTTGAACATGTTGAGCATTAAACTAATACCTTTTTTGGCTACTGATTGTTCCGTCAGTTTTACAGCTCGTGTTTGGCTTAGGATTACATCTGCTTTAGATGTATATATGTATGGGTGAGTATAACTTGTATAACTTACCTCATCCAGTGCCATTGTTAGTGCACCGGATATGGCCAGGCCCTGGCGGTCCTTGAGCTCGCCAGTGAGAGCTGTCAGATAGCCAACGGTGAGGATGGTATGATTGCTACAGTCGCGTACTGCCACCGAGAGCAATAGTAGTAAATTGAAGGGCCAACGCGTCATGGCCCCTTAGGCCGGGGCCGTTCAGCGCGACGCCTATGGGTGCTAACAGATTTACACGCTGCAAATATACAAAGGAAAAGAACAAAAATGAAATTAAATTAAAAAAAAAGGTAAAAAGTTGCAGTAAGTAAAGTTGGGTATTCTACTTAAGTGTGTTAAAAAATTTTGATAGTTTCTAATGACATAGAATTTCTTTTTTATTTTTTGTGATTAATGTAATTAAGAGGAAGAAATTTCTGCCCATTTCCTCTAGATGCTAATACTTGATACTTCATATAGCTTAAACTATGTTTTCATTGCTACAGGGTATCATTTGTGTTTGACAAAGCTAAACACACACAGACTCTCTCTCTCTCTCTTTTACATACACACCAGTGTTGCCAATTTTTGTTTAGCAAAAAAAGCTGTTTTTAGTGGGAACATACTTTAAAAAAAGCTGAAATTTCGGGAAAAAAAATCTGACAAAAAAGCTGAAGTTTTGTTGCCTTATTTTAAGGTTTTTTTTTTACGAATAGTCCACTTTTTCGTCTTATTCGTGACAATTATTATTTTTATCGCGTTCTTCCATAGTGCCAATTATATTTTAATACATTTCACATGAATACTTCTATGTTAGTTACACAGTACGAGTTTTTTTTGTATTTTGTTAATTTTTTTTTTTTTTTTTTTTTTTTCTTTAACTCATCCCATTTCCAAATTATTGATACAAAATTGAAAATTTGTTTACGTTACGTTTTTTGAGCATAACTTCTACACCGTTTCAGCTAGACTTCAAATTTGTATATTTAGATACATATTATGGATTGTTACGCCCTTTCGCCCCAATTAGAATAAAAACGCATCTAGAAATGGAGTTTCATAAGGATCGTCCATCTAGAAATGGAATTATAAGCGTCCAAAATATAGACCAACCCAACTTGGTCATAACTGTGCGGTTAGCAGAGCACGGGTTTTCTTTTGGCAACTTATAGTCACGACAGCATTCCTTCTTAATGTATATACGTTGATTCGTCAATCAGAATGGTATATTTGGTTTCGCCAATATCGAAAGCAAGGTTATACAAAAAACGTTTCTAATAATGATTGAACATTTTGTTTTCTGAAACTTCACAGAACTCTCAAATCTATTACAAAAATATTTCAAGCACAAATTGGTTATGTGATCAACTGGCAGCTATACTATATTTGCAATGACTGCAATATACAAATCTATTCTTGTCTTATCATTTAAGTCCTCGCAGCCAGCATTTGAATTCTTAGCTGTTAAGTTACACATCCTGGTATTTTTGTTTATACTGAACTATTTGGTTTTAATTTTACTACAATGAACATCACTTCATTGTACATAAATTCTCTAAAATATGTTAAATTGCTAAGTATAAAAAAAAAGCGGAAAATAAGCAAATTATTTTCTAAAAAAGCCAGAATTCCCGCTTCCCGCTGTTTTGGAAATTTTCCCGCAATTGGGTTTTCAAAAAAGCCAGATTTGACGGGAAAAAAGCTGATTTGGCAACACTGATACACACTCACTCTCTCTCTCTCTCTTTCTCTTTCTCTACTTCTTACAGTCGTGTAAAAATGAAAAGTAACGAAATTCCATTGGATTGCCGGCAGTACATACAAAGTGCAATATCCGGGCTACTTAGTCCGGCTAGTTGACTGTCAAATGTCAAAAGTTACACACACACACACACACACACATAGACGCCCACTCAAACAGAGAGTAAGATACATGGAATGTCAAGTTAAATTTCACTCATGCTTCGTCGCCAGCATCACGGACTTTGTTTTATTTTCATCTGCTTCTTTTTCATCGTATACTTGTTTTGCTTTGAAACAGTTTATGCATCCTTCTGCGCTTATCATCGAAGCACATATGTGTGCGTGGGTGTCCATCAGCATAAGGATATTATATGCTTGGGGCTATTTTGCATTCACTATATATAATAAGGACGATTTTCTGTTTGCAGCACGCAGTTCCCAGTATCAGCCACAATCCCTGTCCACTCTCTGGCAACCGAGGCACGCGCTGCATTCTCGTGCATTGTTTGTTATTGCATTAATTATGCATGAGCCGATTTTCTCATTATATAATATTGCCAGTGACATTATGTTTCATTCGGACTCTGTCAACAGTCGCCCTTGCTGCACAAGTGTTAATTGCATTGAATATGTTAAGCAATCACCTGACTTTTTTTTCCCCTATATTATGTGTAGTAGCAGAGCCAAAGCTTTAACTTTAATAAGTATAAAGCAAACTATAAATTTTAGGGTATTTTCCAGTCGAACACTGTTGACTGCGAGTACAGCTTAACTTATTTTGAAATTATTGAAGGTGCAACTAGCTGCATGATAGGAACTAAATTGAATTTTAAATGTACAAAGTTCGAAATGGTTTTCTAGAAAATTCAGTAAATTAAATAAATATAACTAGTACAACTAAAAGCTATGGTCGCGTATCTGTGCATCATGATTATCTGCGAAATTGGGTATTTAGAGAAAGTATACTTTAGTTTCTCACATCATGGACATTAAATCTGTCAATCTTTTCGTTCCAAATTACATTCCGAAAGTCAGATTCATTTGTGTGAGTGTGTTTTTTTTTTTTTAATTTGGACTCAGTTTCTCATTCAGTTTACTGTCCAGTCTCACACATCATGTTTTTTGTTTGTTAGAAATTCTTTTATTTTGTTGTTTTCCTTTCAAAATTTTTCGTTTTCGTTTCAACACTCCTCCGGCAAAAAGACACCCAAAATTCAATGTTTAGCTAAGTAAACCAACAAACTAGGAAGCTCGCTCATGCAGTGCAGTGTTAAGAAGGTGATTTCTATATGAATTATGTGACAACAGCAGTACGAAAGATTGGGCCCAGCGCGCACGGTAATAATGCAAGAGCGATCCTTTGATCGGCTATTAACATTCATTCACACTCATTCACACTCATTCACACTCATTCACATTCATTTATTCCACATATCCATGGCTTAGATATTAGCAATCTTTTCGGGCGCACCAAACCCGCTTCAGGATGGCCATACACGAACAGATCGATAACCTGAATATCTGGTGGTTTCCCCGTGACTTTTGTCAGTCCCGTTTTGGCGAGTTCCAACAGAGTGGCACCAATTCATGTACTCTGATATCGTTGATCCTGGCGGATAAGGTGGCCAAGGCGGAAAGGTTCTATCATCGTGTGTCTGAATTGCCACCTCGGGGCTGGGAGCTGTTCGGGAATGCGATGAACGATGGCAACAATGTCTATCACAATGTTATAACAGCCCATACGCCATTATCGCGAAATATGAATCTCAATATACCAGACGCAATATCGGCCATACGTTCACAACATAAGATGAACTTCCGGCTGGAGGAGTGGTTCTACACGCATATGGAGGCCGATCCTACCAATCCTATGTACAATCGCAACGTTGCCATGCAGCTTTCTCGAATCTTTCAGATCACATTGCAGGTATTCCAGCAGGCAGGCGGAACTGGTGGGCGAGAGATGCCCAGCAATCTATTTGCCGCAATTATCGCGGACAGTCGCACAGTGATGATGACCTTTGATTTTCGCGCCTCAATTGTCGCTCTATTCGATTCTCATCAGCATGGCCGCGATGCTGGCGCTGTGTTCGCCCAATGTACCATACAAAATATGGACGATCTACTATTCTGGTTCATTAGTATGCTGCACAATGTCTACTCCAGCCGGCCCGCCCTCTTCGAGATATCGTTCTTGAGCTCGCAACCGGGCGTGGCTAAGCGCATACCACCTGCCATCAAGAAGATTGCGAATGAGATTAAAAAACCAACCAAGTCACACTAAACCGGGCAATATCATATGTGTATATATTTCAATATATATACTCTTATATATATGTGTATACAGATGTGATATATATGCTAAGGATGGTCATAGATCCGATTCACCTGCTTTGGGGCACAAGAGTTAGCCTAGTTTCCAGAAATCTTTGGGTATTCAAGAGAAAAAAGTTGAAATTTAAAGGCTCGAAAGAAAAAAACTTAATTTAAAACAACTAAATTCCAAAACATAAATTAATAAATTTTATACACTAACCTCACAAAAAACTAGAAACAAAACAAAAAAAAAAAACGTGTTTAACATCTGTATAAATGGAAAAACTAGATATTTTAGAATTCCATATCTGCTATAAGATAATAGTTGTTAAAGAGCTTCCTGCATATTGTGCTTAAATTGCATGCAGGAAAAACCTAGATTTTATAACGGAGCTTTGCCTGTTGCCTATCCTACAACAACAACAGAAACGAGGCATATTTACTAAGCGTGTCTTTTGTTGTGCTTTTGCTCGTCTGCTAATCAAAATGAGTTAAATAAACACATAACGTAACCTATTAAGAACTTGGTACGTGACAACAATTTAAATATTTTTATTGTAAACAGAGAGCGGAATGTGCGCCAAGACGGAGAGGCGAATAAAAGACCAATGGGCTAAAAATAGAATTCACATTTCAAAGAAAATATGGGAAAAACAAATCGAGCAAAACAAGAATCAAAAGAAACGAAGCAACTAAAAGTAAACTTTAAACGTAACGACGACGACGGCGACGGCAACGATGGCAACGGCGGCTGCGACAACGGCAACGACGTGATAAAACGTTTAACGAAATCAAATACAAAAACAAATGCAAATGCAAAAACAAATACAAATGCAAATGCACACACAGAGAGAGAGAGAATAAAGAAGGAGAAGAAGAGAGTAAAAATGAGCGCCGACACAAACAGACCAGTCTAGCACCGACCATTGAGAGCAGGCAACTGGAAGTTGTGTAACCACGCCAACAAAAACATCACGTAGCAGCAACGTGCAGCGACCACTCTCCCAATGCAACTCTCCCTCTGTCGAACTCTTTCACTCACACTCACACTCACTCACAAACACGCACTCACTCATAATCACGCTCGATGTTTTTGGTGCTCTTACTTTGGCGCTCTCGCAGCGCAACAAGTTGCAAATGCAATAAGTCGCTCGTTTCATATTGTTGTTGTTGTTGTTGTTGCACTACTTGTACTTTAGTGTAATAAAGTTAAAGTCGTTTCTGCTGCTAGTCTAAAAATAAATCTTGTACACTAAAAATAGACACGACGGCACGCCATTGGATAAACTAACACGACATTACATATTTTTACAAACAAACATGACAAACCTCACGAACAGACAGCTAGTCAAAGGAGAACGGTTGGGAGAGACGAAGAGCTGGAGAGAGGGCGGTGTTGGGATTTCGCTCTCACACACACACACACACATGCCTACTGCACATGTACGAACAAATGTACATGCAAACACACATAGAAAAACCTGCGTGAGGCGACGAATACAACTGACTGCCGGGTTGTCAGTCTGATCTGTCTGTCCGTCTGTTTGTCAGTCTATTAATATGCATACATACACACGTAGGCCCACATATATACATATATGCATATGTTTTTTTCATGTATGTATGTGTATAAGTTTGTTTGCTTAAAAGCCCTATGGCAGATAAAGCTTTATATTTATAATTCGAACACAGCGAAACGTCTTCCGCATTTGAACTTGTCATATTGAAATCCAAATTTCGATTAGTGCAGTAAGCGATAGGCGTAAGCAAGCGTTATTTAAATATGTTTATCGAGAGTTAACACTAAGAGAGAGAGGGAGAGAGAGAGACAATAAATACTTTATTTAATTAACATGTTCTGCTGCAATGTATCCGACTTCTAATATATTTATATGAATGTTTATTTATTATACATATAACATTTAGTAATAATTTAGAATATTTTACTACCTCAACTCTTCTAGAATGCTATAAAAGTTCATTGGCCTAGCTTTTCTCATTCCAAATATTACTTAATATGCTTACTGATTGAAAATTTTCTGGGTTTTATGTTGTTTACACGCCCACACACACACACACTTACTCGCATACTTTCTCTGCCTCACACACTCACATTCAGTGGAGTGTTAAACAGGACAGGACTTTAGGCATCTCGTTCAATGCCATCAATCATCAACAAGTTTACGCCCACCACAAACAGCCACGCCCCAACGACAGCGCCAGTTATCGAGCATTGTCAATGTAAGGCGATGCCGACACTCAAATGGCCAACAACCGCTGCCCCAAAACGAGTAAAGGGTTCGAAGGCCATTTGGTTAATGTTTCAAAATGAGTGTGAGTGTGTTCGTGTGTGTGTGCGTGTGCGTGGCAAGTGTGGCAAGTGCGGCATTATTTTATAGGATTATGAGACTCTAGAGCGTGATTTGGGTGACATTTGTTTGTTGTAGCGAAAGCAGCAGAGCAAAGTTCGAATTGTTATAATTGACTCATGGATGTTTTCATAATCCAGGAGTTGATATCAAATGAAGGGTTCATGCAGGGTGAGGACAGGACAACAGTAGAGTGAAGGTAAACATTTGCTCCTTGTAGACCTTAAGATAATGTCGCAACGCTTGGCAGACCATCTCGACAACATTCAAATCAAATTACAAGGCAAACGAACTGTTCAAGTGTTGCGAATGTGTCACACCCTCTCTCCCCATCTGCCCTTCTCCCTTTCTATATATCTTCAACAGTCAGAGGACTAAGCAGAATCAAGCAGAACCCAGACCAACCTGAATCTGAACTCGACCCCGAACCAGTCCTCTTAGCCATGATGCAATCACTGCCTTGGGCCATTGGCCTCACTTCGAACACATCATTTACAAATGCTACCCATACCCAAACCCATTTCCATTTCCATTCCTACTGCCATTCCCTACTTCAATTCCATTCCACATTTGCCCAATCTCCGTTCTCCGTTCAGACAATCAGTTGATTAGAATATTGTTAACAGCGCCAGAAGCTGTAATGAGATTTTGCTTCTTTCTTCTTTTTTTTTTTTTTTTTGCCCCTTACTCAATAAATTGTCGCCAAATCAAATGAAGACAACAACTAGATTAAATTGAATTAAATTATATCTATCTGTAGAAGAAATATATAAAAGGAAATATATAAAATTGTAATATTCATTTTATCCGATATATAATTTTGTATTTTCGTATTTTAATATAAAAGTCTGTAAATTAATATCATTTTATTTATTAGTTGTTATTTGCATTTAATACTTTTTTATTTATACAGAATTTTTGCAAGCGTACTAAACTTTCATATAATCGTTCAATTTTTATTTTCTATTTGAAATATTTAAAAATAGGAAATCTGCGCTTGCAATTTGTATAGATTTTATTGTATAGAATGTTGTATACAACATTTTTAATGGATTTACATAGGTTTTTAGTGGAAAACCAATCTTCTTTTATATTGCGTCACTTGCACAACTCCAATCACATGCTTAAAATAGTTTGCTCAGCTAAGGAAATTCCGACAACACAATGTCAAGGCCTGATAGCGTAGCGAGTGGGTGTGGCAAGTGGCAACAAGAGAAGCAGTTCAAAAAAAAAAAAAAAAGTGATATATAAAAATAATAATAATGAAAAAAATTTCACTTTCAAACGAGTGACAACAATGTAGAAGATAGCGGAGACTCTGACAACATAGCAACTTCAACTTCAGCAGCAAACAACATGATGAAGATGATGATGTTGATGATGATGTTGATGATGATGTTGATGATGATGATGATGTTGCCGTGCGAGGAGCGGCGCTTGTTACAGCCTTAAATGGTGCTACATAACGACAATTGCAACGTTTTGGCATTTCAACTGCTGCTGCAGCCACTTCCTAAGGCTGAACTAGAGAGTCATTCATGCCATTCAAGTCATGCAGTTCATTCAGTTAAGAAGTCCATATCAAGCTGCCCAACAGCAGCAGCAGCAGCAGCAGCAGCAGCAGCAGCAGCGCCAGTGTGAAAGTGAAGGGCGCTGAACTGAATGACAAACTGATTGAATGACAGTCAGTCGACTGAGCTGCATTTCAAATATTATTGGAAAATCGAATTTTTGCAACAGCGACATGCAAAAACATTGGACTCTTCAGAGCGCTGCTGCTACTGCAACTGCTGTGGCTGCTACTGCTGCTGCTGTTTGTTGCCAAAATAAAACTGGATTTTCTAAAAATAGATGCCATGACTTGAATACTTGAATCTGCACCGCATGTGCGCAACGCCCGCCAAAGGCCAGTCAACAGTCAGCCAGTCGTCGGCTAGCACTGGGCCAGGATTTCCACTGAAAAGGGTTTTTGTGGTGCGTACTGTTAGAACAGCAGACAGGAAATACAATTTCCGCTAGTGGCCAAAAGATTTCATCACCACATTCCCAACCGAACAACAGCAAAAATTCCTACTTTATCGAACGTTGCGTTGAAAAGACATTCCTGTATTCATTGAAATTGCAATAAAAAGAGTCTCCTAGGGAAAACTAAGGCGTTAAATTGAGTTTATAATCAAGAGAAATATACTTGACAATTTAGTTGAGATGATAATTAGATAAGATTTTGCTAGATAATTAAAATGAAAAAAGTTTCAATTTTGCAATTTTCCAAATTAACTTTGCTCAACTTCTATGCAACCGCACAAAAGAGTTCTACAAACAGTCAGCCAAAGCCCCAGAGCTGTGCATGCCGCAAACAATAAATATTAGAATTTATATTACGTATACGCCACATTGAACGAGCTGAAAATTTACACTCATGTGTGCCTCGGCTTGGAATGCTGCTTGCCAGCAGGCAGGCAGGCAGGCAGGTCACTCACTCACATTGGCCAGCAAAATGATAATAATAATAAACTTAACTAAAAACTGAAGCTACATTACACTGAGCGAAAAAAAAAAAAACAAATATACGAATTCTGTAAAGTGCAGAGAGAAAAATCTGAAATAATTTGCAGTTTTTTTTTTGCTCTCTTTGCAATTATAAATTTTGAGAAGCGCAATATTATTATTATTATTTTTTTTTTTTTTTTTTGAATATCCTTTTTAGCCATGTTAAAGAATTTGAACATGATTTATATACTGCTGCTGGAATAGTTTGCTTGCTTTAAGTGGAGCGCAAAAAACTAGTATGTTTATTAATAGGTATATAAGAGATATGTGCATATCAATATATGTATATATATATAGTTGAACATTAGTAATATTCATAATACCAGTTAAACCACTTTGCGTGCAACGGCAGACAGTGCGGCAGCCAGACCAAAAGGCGAGACGTTGTGGCTTGATATACGGCAAAAGGGGGCAGCAACCTGCCTGGGAACTTGTTAAGACCCATCAGCGGCCAACGGCTGGCCAGCAGCCACCCAGACACCCAACAGGCAACCAAGGCAACCACCAGTTGGCACATTAAATAGAGAAGCATAGCCAACAACGCGACACATTGGCTGCCTCTCGCATGCTGCCTGCTGCCTGCTGACCAGACTGCCTGCTGCATGGCTAGCTAACTGACTGGCTGACTGGCTGACTGGCTGGCTTGGCTGGCTTGGCTGCATGGCTGCTTGGCCAGCTGGCTGATGGCTGTCACAAGTGAAAGAGAAAACAAATCGGAGAAGTACTTCTAACTGCCCTTGATAATTTCAATTACAAGCAAAATACATCTAATCGAAATGACAGACTTATTAAGGTTAAGTACACGTTGCAAAAGTCCTTGTGAATTGTCAAGCTTCATTGCAAGAGAATTTCTAGTTTAATAACTAATAATTATCCAAGCTCTTATCAGTTATTAAATCAGACAACAAAATAAATATTTAAAGAATAAAGTGCTTTTAAATTAAGTATTTCTGGTTCGACTTTTAGTTTCGATACCTCTGCAACTCTAAATAGCTTGAAGTATCTCTTCTATAAGATAAGTCACTTTTATCTCGCTTTAATCTTGAAAGTTAATATCTATTATTTATATACTTGATTTGGTACTTAATCGAATTACTAGTGATTTGTCTTTAATTGACCCTTGCCCTGCAGCACTTCGCCAATAACTTTTATTTAAAAGATCTGATGCAATGCATGGGACAAAGCAGCGACTAGTTAAGCTGATCTACTTCATATGAAATACAACTTTTGGCCCAAGATCTTCATTCAGCTGAGCTCTGTTGCGTAGTGGCCCAAGGCCATTTAAAAATACATCAAGCTAAAAATAACTTCTTTTTTTTTTTTTGTGAAATAAACAGCCAACGGGGCCTGGAGATTAAGGCAAAGCGATATGCAAAGAGCGACCAACAGACCAATCGACTGTTCGACCATGCGACCGACTTGTTCTCGCGATTGTTCGCCGGGTGGTTCGGTAAGTTTTTTGTATATTTTGTTTTATTCATCTTCTGATTTAATTTGTTTCAGTTCGTATCGCATGAAATCAGGCGACAAACAAGTAAGAGTTCTCTATAGTAGAGTATTCGACTTGCAGTTACTCTAAATCCCGAGCAGAGATGAAGCTTTGGCTAATATCTAGACATAGCTCAATCAACTTGGCTTTAGGAAAGATAAGTATCAATTGGCAAATAATTTGACTTATCTCGTATACCTTAAAGTCTCCCCCACTTTTCATCATTTCTATATATTCCACAAACCTAATCAAAATACCATATAACCCCATTAAGGAAAGAATATAAAAAAAAGCGAGAACTTGAATTAAAATTTACTTTGAAATTTTAATTATTAATCCGATTGGTCACACATGTGTTTTATTAATGAGCCTATCCGGTGGGCTATAAATAGAAATCGAATTTTTATGAATGTCAAGCGACAAAACACAAAAAAAGAATCAACAAAACACAACTTGGTTTGCTTTGGGTGTCGGCCTTATCATTAGCAACGCTACGTACATATACCCACAGCAGTTCCGTTAGTTAGATCGCAAACATATGTATGTATATATTTATAACGCATATATAACTAAATATACATTTCTTTTTTGCACAGTACATTTCATTTATAAATAGTGCACGCAATACGAGCCAATAAAAACAGCGAGCTTTTCTTACTGCCCTCTCTCTCTCTTTTACTCACCCGCTCGCTCTATCTCTCTTTCTCACTCTCTCATCGTGTGTGCCTTGTTCATTTATTGCAATTCACATAAATAAACATGGCCATAATGCATTTGGCTATAGCCAAAATGTTCTGCGGCGCTATCAACCAGCACATCAATATTTGAGTGGGCGCCAGCTAAATTCAACTGCTCGACTAGCAGTTATCCTATAGAATATATATTAGACAATTGCTGACTTGTTAGCTAGCAGCTGCTCGCTATCAGTTACCCTATAATATATATAATTAATAAATATTCCTATTGTCTAAAAACAATATAAACAGTATTTTTTGGTATACCCCTTGTTACCAATTTTTGTTTTTTATGGCCACGCAGGGTGCACTAAAATCGTTGGCAATAAATAAAAATTTATGGTTTAATAGCCAACGCACATGGTATTAAACAACAGCAACTCAACAAGTTGCAAAAACAACAAAAATGGGTTAGGACTCATGTGATATATGCGTATATAGAAATGGGATTGACTAGCTGGCTCTGATGAACGACATATGACTTGACTTGACAGTTACCCTTGCGTTAAAAAAAAGCTGCTATGTCAGAATGATTTTAATCAATTCAAAAAGTTATTCACCTATATGAAGAAAAACAAAGAAACAAAGTTATATTAAAATAAAAAATTAGTTAAATAATTCAAATATATTCTATTAATATTCTATATTCCCTGTAGATATTACTATGTATAATATAAATGTAATCTAATCAGAATATATGATGTGCAGGGAGTAATCTACATAGAACTGATGTACAGCTGACTTGCAGAACTACTTATATATAATATGTATCTGTTAGTCAGCTCTACATTAGTTTTATATAAACAACTATCCACTCACTGAAATACCAGTTTCGATCTCAAACCTAAGCAAGCTTTCGCAAATATAAATTCCCTTATCTATTCTCAAGAAATCAATTTACCTAAAAATAAATCTAAATTATTTTTGTTTATTTTACTCGAAAATTTATTGAATATATATCGGGTCTTATGCTGTTCTCTGTGTCAAGTTAATGGAAATCCCTAAATGGAGAGCCAACTTCATGAATTTGCCATTCTTTTTGTAATTTATTGCCTGTTGAGATTTCGTTAAGCCTCAAAAACAACAGTAAACAAACAAATTGTTAACCAGCTTAGAGCGGCCTATTGCCTGTCGTGCACTAAGCTAGAATATTAAATCGCAATTGAAAACTCAACAACAATAATTAATAGGCAAACAAATGAACAAATTATCAATTATCAAATAATCCAATTCAATATTAATTAATTTCTACCAAACAAGCATTGTTCTATGCTCATTGCTCTTTGTTTGATTTCAATATATTCGATATCCAATTAGTGCTAGGAAATCTGGCTGGTAAGATCTTTGGCCAACAGCCCTTGACAACAGCAATAAAATTCATCTGAAAACTGAATGTTGATGAACAGAAAGAGATGCAAATGGTTGGGGGAGGGCGAGTGCAAGGTGTAGAGGAAAACAGATTGAGACCTCGCCTTAAAGGTCAAGGTGTGTCAAGGGAACAGCACTTGATGCGGTACACGCCCAACGTCTCGCACTGACATTGATTGTTCCTAATTGGAAATGTGAAAAATGTGGTATGCCTGAAGGATATGGCACAAGTGCTGGCAGTGGGAGTGCTAAGGACCTCAACGCGACCATAAAATAATTGCGCACAATGCGCCATCGAAGTATTCGCACAAAAACGGGTTAATTGCTCTCCGTCAGTTGTGTCGGCTTTTGTCTATTTATTTAGTTATTAAATAATAAGACTCAAATTAGTGCAATTTGTTTGCTCAGCTCAGCTCGCGGGAGGGTGGATCGGACTGATTGGCCACGAACGTGGCGCTCTCTACGCATAAACTTAATTAACCCCCCACGTAGATTAAGTTAAAATGTGCAGAAGAGACACACACACACACACGAAAAAAAACATAGCACAACGACAGCAAACACATATAAAATGTTGCTTCGGTATAACAAATTGTATTAGTCACCGTCTGGCCACGCGACGATAAAGTTCTAGTTTTTTCTAGTCACTGAATACCCTGTAACTGCTCAACCAATAGCTTGGCAGACTTTAGAAATCTGATATGGGCATTTGAGCAATTAGAATCAGCTTATCTTTAGCAAGAAACTCTTAAGAATACCACAAAATTGAAAGATTATTTAACTATGGGGCATCTCAGACGATCGATTTGATTGCAGGGTATCTTTGAGCATATCTCTCTACTATTTGATATATTATGCATTTCCAATCAGAGATTAATCTCATTACAAAATGTTTCTATAAATACTTCAAATTACTCCACTTTACAGGGTATAATCAAAACTCAGCTACAGTCTGCTTTTCAGTTTCACTGCTTTTGTTTTGAGAAAGTTAAAAAGCATTAATTAAAAGACCTCGACGATTACCATAAGCACTTACCGGGGTTCACCCATAAAAAGAATATAACGAAACCCAAAAGATGAGCCCGAAACGTGCTCAGCCATCGAGGCGGCCAATCGAGTCCACCGACCAATTCAACTAACCGAAAAGCCGCTCAAAAAACCACAACAAACAACAAACTAAAAATATAAAAAAAAAAAATGAAAAAAAAAAAAATAAAACACAGCTCTTGACGTTTCATGATAAATGATTGTTTTTATTGTTTACCCACCTGCCAAAAAGACTTGCGCTTTCGATATATATTTGTATATGTATATATGTATATCGATATAACGAGATTTCTGATAAGCCAATCAATACACATACGGCTTTAAAGCTTAGATTTCATTGCGTTGATTTCCATTTAATTTGCGGACAATCAATGCATTTATTGCTGGCTTATGACGACTATCAAAAAGTAATTGAGCCTTTAATGGAATTTTACACAAACAAATATTTAAATAAATGTATGTAGAAGAGATTAGTTTGGCTTTCGCGCTTCGACAACGAAATCAACCCTTATAGGGTATCATTTAGTCGCAATTCCCAATCGCAACCATTACAATTCAATTTCACTTTCAATAAGCTACCGTAACGAGGTTAACACAATTTGTAGCCCTAAGGCATAGACTGATTCTGTATGGATTTATTTGGACACTATTGTATCAACAGCAGCATGTGGAAATCAATGAACTCCCCGCTTGACCGCATGGATATCAAAAACATACCATGTGCCAGGGGCATTAACCGAAAATCTATCAAGTTTTGATTGCCGCAAAGCTGGCCCATACAATGGACAACTTCAAGAGTCGCTTATTAGCACACCTAATTATTAATTTGGCTCTAACAGTCATTGTGTCTGAGCTTTAACCCTCATTATTCACGGTGGAGAACAAAAAATTCACTCAAGTCATTAAATGTCTAATATAGCTGGCCAGATACCCTAACGAATTATAAATTGAAAGCGATTAATGCATTGAGATATTCGAATATGTTTCAATGAATTTCTAATTAAATTTGTTACATAATCCGCCACAACTTATAGCAACTTTTTGGCAAGGGTATACGAAAATTGTTGGTAAAATAAATTTGTTAAACCACAATTAAACGTCAAATGTTGGCACTTGAAGGAATCTCGCGAGTGTTACCAGTTCTTATAAATGGCATTTTCAAGTGATTATATTATTAAATGAGCACATACAATTATATACATATATACATATGTAGTATATGTATGTATGATTGTTATATTGTTTGTCGATTTGGTTATCTTCAGGCAGTTATCAAGTGTTTGACATTGTTTTCTTTTCGTTTTTTGTTCTCGTTTTTCTCTCTTTTTTTTTTATTCATATGTTGTTTTTGTTATTGTTTTTTGTCGAATTGATATCGATGGCGTTTTAATTGCACGCCAAAAGGCGTCAGCTCTCATGATGAATAACTTGGCGCCACATCATCAATCAAAAACGCCAAAAACCTTAGCTGCCGGATAATTCGAATTGCTTAACGCTTCTTGGGTTTCATTTATGCTAACGAATACTTTTGGGGCCAACTGAGCTGAAGCCATTATCAATTAGCTAAAGTTCATGAGACTTACGAATATATTTTGAAAAATGTCAAAGAACTCGATAGGATAATTAATATTATCATTATCATTATTTACATTGGTGTTACTATTAACACAATTATTAATTTATTATTCTGATCACATTTAACATTAAATATATGTAGGATTTGCCTGTCATAAGTATTATTTACGGACCATCTGCCCAGGCATCTGCTGTGTACCAGGAATCATTTCTAATTTACTGACGTGTACAACAATTTTCTTTCATTTGGCACTTAATTTCCATTAGTCAGCATCATGCATCATTCATTTCATTATGCAGGCACGAATTGTTGTTTGCATCCTTTGTTTATATATTCTACGCTTAAGTATCAAAGTATTCGATCAAATGTTCCTTTCAGGGTGAATAGGTTTTGTTGCCCAAAATGACAATTTCAATGGCAGGCCAAGCCTTGGTATTTACAATATACATATAATATAAAAGTGATTAATTTTCGTTTGCCAAAGGTTTTCTGCCTCAACAATCATATGTATTCAATAAGGTAATATAATACGAAGGAATTTGTATTTGTATTCACATAGAAATTCTTGCTTATGCAATCATAGAAAATTAATTCTGTTTAGAATTAGATTTCTGCATATATATAGTAAGAAAATCAGTTAAATTCTTCTCTAGCTCAATGCGCATTTGTATTAGTGGAGTATAAATCCTCTAGTGTTTTTCTAATCCATTATGAATTATATTAATAGCCACTGGCTGATGACAATCGATTTAGATGTCGTGTGATTTATGTCAGTTGCGGAGTAACGTGTTGGTCTATTTTTAATAAAAGCAAATAGCACGAGCAATAACAACAGACAAATGTTATCTTTAAATTATCATTAATTTATCATGCAAAATACAAAATTGCGGTTTCCATGTCGGGAGATGTGTGCGTGTGTGTGTGTGTGTGTGTGCGTGTGTGTGTGTGTGTGTATCTGTAGTTGTCTCTATAAATAATAGTATATACTATATAATGTCGACTATAATACTCGTTCTGTTAGAAATGTGTGAATTAGTGCTGTCGTCAGCTTCTCAGTTCAATTGTACGTAGTATACAACTAGCTGTCTCTCTTTCGCTCTCTCTCTCTCTCTCACTCTTTCACTCTGTGTGTGTGTGTAGTTCTGATCTTGATCTTTCATTAACACCAAGATCAAGAGAGAACAAAAGAGAGCAAGCGGCTGCTTAAGGGAATGCCATGTGTGTGCGCCGCACTACTAACTATCTATCTACTTCCTGCATCTTGGAATTTAATTGTGTTGAGTTGCCTTTACAACGTAATTGACAAAGTTAAGCTAAATACTTTTCACCGTACTCATTATACACTGCGTATGCGTAATATGTTTTCCATGTTCTCTTCATGTTGCACTCTTATTGCAGTTTCAGCAGCAAGTTTTCAGCTATCGCTGCTTTGCTTAGCACAGCTCCTTGGCAAATTTCCCAAAAATGCAATTTCGAGCTAAAGCTTGTTGCTTGGCAAACTGCCTGCGGCATAAAAACTAAAATCACAATGCTAAGCCATAGACTCATATACATATACACACACATGTACATGTACGTATATATACACATATACATAGATATCGTGCAGTAAAAGTCGAACGAGTTTTGTACTTTGCGCATTTTGCACGTGTCTTTCATTATATTACGTTTAATATTAATTTGAAGCAAATGACACAGCCTTCAGTTTCAGAGCAATTCAGAGTCTCTGAATAGAGAGAAAGAGAGAGAGAGAGAGAGAGAGGGGGAGAGAGAGTATGTAAGAGCTGCAAAGCTAACTCTGCCAAAAGCAATTCTCTGGCTAAAAATAATAACTTACAATTGTTAGCTTGCTAACCTTTCATTTCTCTTGTGTGTGTAATAAAGAAGTTTAATTGATTCAATTGATGCAGATATCTAGATGTAGGCAGTCATTTACATATAGAACTATAATCTGTAATCACATAAGTGAATTCACATCAATGCATTTCTACTCTGCTTTAATCAAAGTGCTTTCAATCAAATCAAAGTCGAATCGTAGATAATACCTCACTCAACAGCCATCAAAGTCTATAATGCAATTGTTATTACAATTAAAGTATTTAATTATTTTTAAACACTTAAGCTGGCAATTTAAACAACGATTGCAATAATTGTTTGTTAATATAATAATTTTAAGTCATCGGCAATCAAAAAATAATTAATAAAGCAATGAAAAAATATTTTCATCTGTGCAGCGACAAATGCGTTTTTTTAATAAGAAAAATATAAAAATAATATGAGCCAAATGAAATGAGTTTTTACTTTATTTATTTATTTTTCAATTTGATTGTCTTTATTTTCACTTACTCGATTTTTGTTGCTGTATATTTTGTTGTAATTTATTTGTGCACTTCTTGTTATTATTACTGCGATTGATGTCGTTGTTGCTGTTGTTGTTGCTTTTGTGGTTCGAGCTTTTGCAGTTGCTGCTGTTGCTGTTGTTGTTGTTGTTGTTGTTGCAGCATATATAACAACAGTTGCTACTCTTATTAAAAATTCTTGCAATTATTCCTCCTGTTGTTGCAGGTTGTCTTTATTATATTTATTGTTTTCCCAGCTGCCACCTTTAAGCCAATACGAAAATAAATTCTCTTTTTATTCTATCCATAGCTGTAAATGAAGATTGAGAAAAACATGATTTAAATTCCATTTGCAAACATAAAATAAATTTTAAATAATAAATATTTTCATAGCCAAAGAATTTCAAATACAACAATCGACAAAGCCGTTGATAATGATTATGATAATCAAATATATATACGTAAAATCAAATAATTTAAAATTACTTTAAAGTTAAACTTAAAGCTGATTGATAACTGATTCCATTGAGTATATACATATATGACTCTTACTATCTCTGTATCTCTCTGTCTCTTTCTTTTCAGTCAATTCATTCAATAATTATTAATTCAGGGTATCTCTTGCTCTCTCTCTCTTTGTCCAACTATATGTCTATTGCTTTCATTCTTTCTCTCTTTCTATATTTCCCTCTCTATATCTCTCCCTTTCGCCCTCTCTGTCTTTCCTAATCGTCTCTCCCCTCTCTCTCTATATATACATATTTTTTTCCTTCTTTTTCTCTCGCCCTATATCCCTCAATTTATATATCTATATATTTCTCTTTTTAACTTAATCTATAACTTTAGCTCCTTACCCTCACAATCTTAATGAATCTGTTTACTATCTACACATGTCATTTATCTCTCTTGATTTGTGTTTTCCTCATTCAATTTCCATCACTCTCTTTTAGTTTCTTAAATATCTCTGATATATCATATTAACAAGTTACTTATATAAAAATTTATTAAAAAACCTCTTGTTTAACGATACAGGAAAATGCAAAAAGTAAACAAATAAATCCCCTACTAAAAATCAACTGCTCTACTTAAGGATACCCATTAACGGGCACTGAAGAGTTCCCAGGCAAACGAGCGAGTGACAGAGTGACTGAGCTGTATTCATTTCATTTAATTCTACGTTAGTTGCTCAACATTTAAATACTTCAGCGTACTGCCTGCAACTGGCTGATGTGCACGACAGGCATCACAGATAAATCTTTGACTGATGGCTAACCAAGTTTTTCCTGCTTTACCTTTCCCTCTCGCTTTTCACTGCTGCACCCTTATGCTGCATGAAGCAATTAAGAAGAGTTTTTTATCTACGGCTGCTCCACGAATATGAGCCGTAGATGCTGATTCAGTCGTTTGTGAAATTCGCTTAAAAGTTACACTTGGAAACCTTTTTTTTATTTTTGCAGTTGACATCCCATTATCCTGTTGCTTATGCAAGCTGCCAGCAAGGATAATCGGACTTGCTAATTAAGCACAGGATAAAGAATAACTGCGCCGTCAAGTCAACACCTGCAACGCGAACAGCTCGCAAATGTGGTGTAAACAAATTGTCAACTGCACTGCGACTCGATAAAGTGCATTTCAAATATGCAGAGCAATAAAAAAAAAAGAGAGACGAAATTGCCGAAATATATTTATTGACGATTGAATTATATAAATAACAAGCCGGGCATAACCGACTGCACAATACCCAGCGCAAAGAAGAGCTGAGAATTTATAGGACTATCTGAAGAGAAACTTAACTAGGCAAATTTTGATGTATTACGGAAGATGCGATAGATATTTAGAAATATTCCAACTACAGAGCGTTCAGATAGAAAAACCAAGCGGAAAACCAATATACTCTTTTATTTTCCTTTCCTCATGTAAAAGGAACGCAAAAACTCATGTGGACGAAAGAAAATTGATGCGATACAAATTTTATTGGCAACTCATTTTAACATTTTTTTTTCGCCCTTTTTCAGCACTTTTGCGTAATAAATTATGAGGCGAACAAAAAAGACTGCTAACGAAATTAAACCAATTGAATTTTCATAGCTTTATTATTAAAGTTCACTCAATTTATAAATTTCTTTCTTTTTCCAAAGTTTTATTTAATATTTTCCTTTCAGACATTCGCAGCCAACGGCTACGGCAAAGCGGATTAATTGAGCAACTTCTTTATGTTGACCGTAGCCACGTTGCAGCTTAAAGAGCATAATTTACGGTAAGAATCAGTAAGAGAAAAAGCAGAGTAAAGAAGATGAACAGAGAGACGGAGAGAGATAGTGAGTGTATGTGCGTGTGTGTTTAAAGAGAATCTGCCAATGAGTTGTATAAACAGCTAAATTATCACATTTTTCATTTAAGCAACAAAGCATATGAAAGTAGCTGACAAACGAGAAATACCCTGTAAACCTAAAACCTGTAAACCTATTCTAAACATATGTATATATAACAGTTTATCTTCTCATATATTTTTATATGATTAAAATAAATAATCTTAAGTTTCAGATTTTTCTCTGAAAGAAATTCACAATAATTTTCCTTCAATTATTTACAGGATATCAAATGGTTTAAGAAATCTTATGCAAGCAAAATCAAAAACTATGAACATGCCTTAATTACACTGCACAACATATTCGCAGTCCTTTACAAATAGCGTTAAGGGCAGCTGCGACAGACAGCAGAGAGAATGCCATTTGTCTCCTCTGACAGCAAAGCTAATTAAATAGAGCGTAAATGATGAAATTAAGCAAAATTGCAGTCGCGCATACAGAGAGCCCCAAAAACTGTGCTACAATAAACGTTTTCAAGTGCAGAAGCAAAAAAAAACGTTACATTCAAAAACAAAATGAACAAACATGATTTTAGTAATTTAATGAGTCTTTCAGAAAAATGCTTCCTAAGCTAAACTTAAATTTATTGGAATATGTAGAAAGTTATTTCATATGCAAATACTTACTAGACCACAACTATTACATGCATTTTCGCTTTCATTTAAGCCACTCATGCCACGCCCACTTAAACGCTTAACAAACAGGCCATAAAATGAGCGTTTAATAAATTTTGCGTGAAAAAAAGTGTGTGTCCACAAAATTGCAAAACAAACAGTTGTTAAAACCGATCCAAAGTCGTAAATTCTAAGTGCGTGTGTGTGTGTGTGTGGTATCTAAAGGTATGCACACACTCACTCACACTCACACTCACACATACACACACACAGCAACAACACTCGATTAATGATAATAGGACCCGCCCAAAAGATGGCGTCGCTTGAAAACCCTTTTGGACTCTGTCGCCGTCTTTGTGGCGTCGTTGGCCAATCTCTTAACTTATTTGTTTATTAAAGAAAAACACTAAAATTGTTGGCGACACGCCCACGCCCAAGCACACAGCCCAAGTTTAGCAGCTAATGCCAACAAGGTGGCCAAGAAAAATGCCTCAGGTGCTGTTCATGATGATGACGATGATGATGATGGCATTGATGTTGATATTGAGTATAGTATATTCGATTTGACTTTAATATGCTAGATGGAAATTTTGTGGGCGAACTTTTGGCTGTTGTTCATTGGAATTCTAAGAAACAGTAGCACACGTGCCATAATATTTGAATATACAAACAATATAAATGAGAGAAGGACGAGTAGAGTGCTTAAAAAGTACTAAACAAAATTATAATAAAATAAATTTGAAATAAAAAATATGTTTATATGTCAACTATAATTAAAATCATTATGAATCACGCTAAATTAAGTTGATCGGGTTAAATAGATTTGAGTTAAGAGTGAAACGAGAGGACTGAGCAAATTAAGAGCGAGAGAGGTAAACAGTTAATATAGGAGTGAGAGAGTGTTATGGGTGGGTAGTTGATAGAGAAAGAGAGTGAGCGAGAGAAAGGGACAACGTATAGTTTGAAAATCTAATTGAACTTATTTAAAATTCTGTTTAACAAACTATTATAGTATAATCCATAAGCTTCAGTAAAACTAATTTCACTGAATAATCAATGTAATTTAAAATGAAAATCATATCGTAATAAATTTACTTTTTTTCTCACAACATATTTAATCCAAACACATATTACTTATTACTTTGCTACACATTTATATATACTCACATCTAAAACATTAAAGCAAATAAAAATATATTAAATATAGAAAACATTTTATATAAATCTCTTTTGTTGCAATTAATTTAGCATTTTCTTCAATGAAATCCTTTTTCACAAGTATATAGACTACAAAGTGTTTCAGAAGTTTGCTAGCAGCTCTGATTTATACTTTAGTTAAAATGTTGAAACTTAATTTATGCGTTTGCATCAAGTCCGTTGTGCTGCGAGTGTTGACAATAGAGACAGAGGAAGAGGCATTCAAAGCGACGGCAACAGGATTAGACCTGCCCGGGGCGCGACGTAGCACCGGTTGCTGCTTCCGGCCAAATTGACAAAGTGGGGAAGAGTAACAGGAAAAGGAAGAGAGGAAACATTGTCGGTTGGAGTCATTAATGCCCAGCTAAAACAACATAATTTAGTACCGAGCCCCGTGGCCTAAACATAAACAATGCCCATGATAGCAACAATATAAACTCGAAGAAGAAGAATGGGAAGCAGAAGGAGAATAGCAACAACAAGACCATAAAATGAATGCAACAACAGCGACAGCGACAAAGTGTTGAAATCTCTTTATATATGAAGAGACTTGGAAATTCGTATGAACACAACACAAAGAGGGGAATTACTTTAGGGCAACTTAGTTGCCTCAAATGGAGCAGCTACCAGATTAGCAACATTGTTGACAGCTGATGGCTTTTTCAATGTTTATCTGTTTATCGTGATGGGCATAATTTTAACCAGCTTAAATATTTGAATTTCTTAAAAGAATCAAACACTTGTGTATGGAAACAGAAGCAAAGCCGTAAAAATCAAAATATCAAAGAAAGAAGGAAATTAAAAATCATGAATTAGCAAAACGGTTAAAGTGCGATTTATCAGAATGTTATCCGAAGATTACGCTTAAGTATAAATGTATGTACATACATATAACAAAAAAATATTTTTGAAAGTGAAATTTAATTAATTATTAAATTTAAAATTTTACATTACGATATGTATTTATATACAGATCATGAGTATATTATTTATTATTATTATTATTATATTAACTGATTTTAATTATTATAAAAGAGATTATTAGCATAACTATCTAACTTTACCATATTTATCATCACTCATCATTATTATTATTTAATTATCAATCTAATTATCATCCACGTTCATCATTATCATTACTATCATCATCTACATAATTATTGTTACAATTTTCATTTATTATTAATTTTATATCTAGTACGAGATCTTCAAAGCTAATAAGGAATAAGCGCAGTAGCGTCTACCTTTTATAGGTCGCAAAAACTTCACTCAAAGAGAGTGAGAAACACAATTGATGAACTTACTCGGAGTATTGAAATCAATACGCATTTGAGTATTTTTTTATTGAGCAGCAAGAATATAAAGATGATCTTGAAGACACGCACGATTGACTCAGCTCGTTCGAGTGCTGATAAAGAATCTCTATATGTAATATATGTATGTATATGTCGATGTAATAATAGCCAGATGTTTTCATCCACCTGTTACATAAATTTGTTCAAAAACCATTATAGCCCCTTTAGCGGTTTTACCATTTTTCCATTTTTATACAGGCTAAAAAATATAAATTACATAATATCGAAAAAAAATTACCCCAACCAACAGTAAAAAAAATATTCAAAAAAAAAAAAAAAAGTGCAAGCGAGGCAGTGTAAACCAGACAAGCTGACAATTCACTGCAAGAGACTCAGTGAGTGTGTGTAAGAGCGAGAGAGAGAGGGGTATAAAACTAGAGGCATAGAGGTGGGTACAAGGGAATACACTTGTTGCTTGAGCAATGAACTGTAATGGCCTTGGAATTCGTTCACTCGTTGTTGTTGTTGTTGTCGTCGCTTTTGTTATTGCTTTTTCGGCATGTTCTTCATCATTAGCGGCATTTGCTGATGCTTACAGTTTTATTTTTGACAGTCTCCCTTAGTGCAGCACTTCTGAGACTTAAAGTTGTTGTTGTTGCTATCGCTCTTGCTCTTGTTGTTGCTATTGCTGTTGCTCTTGCTGTTGCTGTTTCTGTTGTTATGATTGCTGCTCTATGCCTGCACTTGGCGCAAACAAAAGTTGAACAAACTGAAAAGCTGCCAGTGTAAAAGACGCAGGAAAATGCTTTATTGCTGTTGCTATTCTGTTTTATGTCTTTTTTTGGCAAGTGTAATCAAAGGCAAAGGCGAGACCGAAAACTAAAAATAAAAATTTTACCTTATCAGCAGCATGCGGAGCCGGTAGGCCGCCGGGCCATAAAAGCGGCATTAAGAGGGCAACAGCAGCAGAACCAGCAGCAGCTCCGCATAGATAAGAGCGCTCTCAAATTTCCGTTCGTCGCCACCCACCACGCCAATAATTCTTTGTCTCCTTTTCTTGCAAAAAAGGTCAAATTGTAGTGCGAATAATGTCCAGCAAAAAGCACAACAAAATTTGCCGGATGACTGCACAAATGATGGATGAGCAGCATAAAAGGGCGAGGAAAAGGGAAGGAGAGAGTGCGAGAGAGAGAGAGAGAGAGAGCGAGCGCGTAAGAGACAGAAAGTTCAGTTTGCGATCTTATCGTCGACGTTTGCATTTGTGTCAAATTTTTTGATAACGAAGAGCAGATGAAAAAGAGTGAAAAATAGAAAGAGAGAGAGCGCGATTGAGAGTGTATGATAAAGATATAAAGCACACAAAATTTTTACGTCATTCACAAATATTTCATGAACTGTTTTCCATTTAAAATTCTGCATACAATTCACAACCAGCAGACAATTGCTCAATGTTGACAGCTTTACTCTTGGTGGCGTGCTTCCGGCTTAAATCCTTTTCACTCGCTGCAGTTCACAACATTTCGTTAACAAATAAGCTTTTAGTTGCCCCTAAAAGGCTGCAGGGACATTCTGCGAAATATTAACTTAAAGGGTATATTGATTTATAGAAAGCAAAGGACGCTTATGAGGAAACTTTGCAATCTTTAAATGAATATAATTAATATAAAGATGCATATATGCAGATACTTTTAGAAATGTTAAAAACATAAAAAACAGAGCAACAGAGTATCTCGTAGTCGACTAAACATCTATTCTCTTTTAATCTTCTGTTAATGTCATTTACTGGCCACCAGTGGGACAATAGCTCCATATCCCTTTGAGCGCTTCTAGTGCTGCGTGGCACTTTGGGCAAAATAAAATAAAAGCCAGCGACCAGCAGCTAAATCATAATAATTAAAATTCAGAGCGGACAAAACATGAACAACTCTAATCTATAGTATGAAAATAATGAAATAAAAGTAAGAGGCTCAAGGATGCTTGAATTGTGAATGAATGCAAGAAAATATAAATTTTTATTATCTCTCAAATCTCAACAATATCTGACTTTTTCTTCTCAAGACTCAAGTTACATATTCGATATACAAACAGATTTAATTAAATAATTAAATGATTTATTTAGTTTACAAACCGCGTTCAATTTTCGATCAGCTCGTTGAACTTTCATACAATTTAATTTGTTCAAGTTAATTGAATGCGGAAAATGTGAACGCCGTATGGACGGATGCCACAAAGCATCTTCATCTTCAATTGGCGTGCAACAAAGTGAAATGGAATCGCAGAGGCGTCAATGGACAAGAACGTTGGAAATGCTAAAGCTTACGGTACAAGAAAAACATAAAAGGAAAATGGTACGCCATCATGTATGGCGGAGGTAGAATGAAAATTGCATTCACTATGCAATTGAATGTGGCATTTGCCAAAAACTTTTCATAACAAACAGCAGACATGTGCGGATGTGTGCGTGTGTGTGTGTGTGTGTGTGTACGTGTGTGTGTGGGTGTATGGAAAGCCTTGGCATTGCCATTGAGAACGAGTAGCTGCTTTCTCATCATTTCACTTGATTTGGTTCAGATCCACATTTTCTGATGCCACTTGAATTTAATTTTGCACATGAACATTTTCCAAACTATTTTGCAATGAAATTTTCCCACGCATCCGCTAATTGAATCTGCTGGAAGAGTATTAGCGCAGTGGCAAAACAAAAGCCAAATCAATTATGAACCACAGCTCAGCTCAGCCAGCCAGTTGCATTTAACAAGGAAAACTCTTGCGCACTGCAACTGAACCGAAGATTTAATACTCTCCAATTTATGTAGAAATTTAATAGAGTTTGCAAACTTTTCCCATACAACGTTTTCAATTTCCATTTGTTGTTCTTTTTGCTGCTATTGCATAACATATTCACAGCAAATTCAGTTCTAACCGCAACATTCGTCGAAACAGATTCATTTTACGCGCTAGTTAATTCGATATATATATATGTGTATGCACATATGAATATACTATATCTAATCCCTTCCAGGTAATATAGATTTTGGTGACAATTTAGACCAAAAAATGTGTTTACATCGCTGCACACACATCTGTATGCATATTCATTATAATACGCACTCCAGGAACTCACTCTGTCTCCCTCACTCACTCGCCCACTTAGCAGCGCATTGTTGGTGAATCCAATGCACAACTGGAGGCAGGAGTGGGAGGCAGCTTTGGGTTGCCCACAGAAACCAACCAGCACGAGCGTCAGTTTCGGGCATGCAACACGAGCAAGGCAATACATCCATCAGTGGCATTTGGCAGTAGTTTATTAGCAGCTTAACAGCTGTGGATATATGAATATATATAACTAAGAGTTTAATAAATGCCTGGAACCAGTACTTAGATTAAATGCATTTTAATTGTTTTTTGATGTGTGTGTGCTTGGGAAAATGCATACATATATCAAAGGACATAGAGATGCCATTAGACAGTATACAAAATATTTAAGATCTAGCATAACGTTAAAATTAAATAATAGAAAAATAATATAGCATATTATATTATTATATTATAAATTAAAATTAATTATAATCATTATAAGAGTTTAAGTTTATTACTAAATATTTTTATATTTTTATGTAAAGAAAGAGAAAACTACATAACAAATGAATTTCTCCATTGCCATCTCAGCTCATAGATTACATTAGTATCTTTGAAATTATCTTTGCAGACATTTCAACAACATTCTGAACTGCAGTCATTTGGAATGCATTCGCATTAACAGAGCTCAAACAATAAGCATAGCTCGAATTCTCTTTGAGCCAAAGGCTTAGCTATTGGCTTAAATGCGCTTAAATTCCTTCCGTTTTCAGCGCGTTGTCAATTCATAATGACATTCAAATCTTAAATCTCAGCTAGCTGTCTGCCATATTGTGGCCAACTTATGCTAGGGATAAAGCGTTTCAATGTGTGAAATTATTTATGATGGAATTTCAGCTACACAAAGTCGAATATCTGTGTACATATACATATATTTATTGCACACAAAAACAACAACAACAGCAACAAAAACGACAAAAAAAAAGTTATAAAAAATCCACAGTTTGCTGCTAACTTTTTGTGCAAACTTTAAATGAGAAGTGAAATTATTGATGCAAAAAAAATATATTTCGCATTAATTCGATTTGTATTTTCCTTTTTCATATAATCAAAAATTGTACTATTATTTTTTATATTTATTTTTATTATATTAATTATTATCATTGCACAATTGAAGGCCGCACAGCAAGAAATGTAAACAACAAAAGCTGTGGAAAATTTTCAACAATTTCTAGACAATAAAATCTCTCTGTTGATGCATTTCACTGGATTATTTATTATTCTTTCACATTTCTCGCAATTTAAAACTGAAAAACAGATTATAGCTTGTAGCGCTGTAGGATATATAGGGATTTGGAATTGCTCTAGCGTAAGCCAATCAAATGCTGTTCCAAATTCTGATTCGTATAGAGAAAATCGTTGGCGATATTTCATCAATTGTTTGCTTTGCGTTTTGCAATACTCCAATATTTTCAGAAGCTACCAAATACAAATTCCATACACAAGAGGCACAAACACGCAGACAAATTAAATTAGCACAGCGCTAAATGATCACACGGTCGCTCTAACAAAAAAAAATTTAACAACAATACAGATGTAGCAAGAACAAAAAAAAAAAAAAAAATGGAGAGGAAAAAAAACAGCCAATAATAATAATAATTTAGTTATCGAATATTTTTGGGCGAAATATAAAAAAGAAAAAAAACATCTACAAGCAAGTACATGTTGTGCATGGGAACAGATACAGAGACGGATACAAAGATAACGATATACAAAGACAGCTACAGATACAGAGATACAAATACAGATACAGATACATTCAACAATATGTACATGTATTTAAAGATACAGATACCGATAAAGATACAGGCATACATACAGATACAGATGTAAGGTGAGACGTGTAGATACATAGATACAGATACAGATTGATACTGATCGAGATGCAAAACTAATACTAAAGATACAAAATACAGTTACAAATACAGATAATATATTACAATACAAGTGTAGACGCAGATACAGATACAAAGATACAATTGCAGATACAAGTACAAAGATACAGATACAGTTGCAAATAAACCCATAGAGATAGCCAGAGATATGACTATACAAAAAGGTTTGGCGCGAAGTTCCAGAGACTCACATATGCATATCGAGTCTACATTATAGACAGACAAATACACACGCTCACACACACACGCACACACACACACACGCACTCTCGCACACATATGGAACCACTCAGGGGCGGCCAAATCTATTTTTAGCACATTAGATGATAAGATTGTCGAGCCAAACGCGCAGAACTTTGCGGTTTCAGAGCGCAAAAAAAATATATATATACATATATATAACAAAAACACACGCTAAATATTGTATACACACACACATACAAGTGCATGCATATATTTATTTATTTTTGTTTCAGTGTGCGCGGAAACAGAAAACAAGTTTATTTTAGCAAAACATATAGAGTTTACACCCAGAAAACAAAATCAAAACTGTTTCAAAAAATAATAAGAAAAAAAATAACAAAATAAAAAAATTAAAAATCGCATTAATTTTTGCGCCTCGATTTTTGCTCCTCTTCTTGCTTACCATTTTTTATTTTTGCTTAAAACGCGTTTTGATTTACAGCTGCGTTGAAAAACAAAAACAACTAAATTAATAAAAAATAAAAAATAAATAAAAATGTGCCACTCGCTTTTGCCAGTTATCGCTGGATTTTCTTTTTTAAACACCAATTTTTTTTTTTTTTCAACAACTTTATTCAGGCATAACTTGAATTTTCAAGACTGTAAGTTTTATTTAACACTTTCAGCAATATACCCTGTAGCTGCATAATATGTATCTATTTATGCAAATATATATTTGCAAATCGTGTCTTAATCTATTTCAAGAAACTTTCTGATAATAAAAGTCCGGATATTCAACAAGCGCATGAAAACAAAAAAACTCATCTATTTTAAAATAGATCCAATCCAAATAGGAAGTTAAACAAGTTGCAGTAGGTTAACGACTATGCAATACCCTGTGGCGGAAAACATATTATTAATATAAATATATTATCTATAACACTTTATTAACTTTTTTATTTAATCTTCTCGCAGTTTATCCACGAGTCTTTAATAGAATTCAAATGAGACTTTATCAATAATCTATAGATATCAATATCTGGACACAAACAAAAGTAATACAAGTTTTGACTTTCAAATTGAAATTCGGTTTCGGTCAACTTCTTAAAGTATTTGATTATGAAAATAAAACTTACGTGAAGCAAACGTAAAACAAAAACGAAGAGAAAGAAGCGAAACACCTGTTCAACTTTCTGTTTCTGTTGAATGAAAAAAGAAATACGAAACAACTCAACTTATAGGCCAGATGTATTACTTAATAATATTTGCGTACAAACAAAAGGCAGCGGAAGATAAATGCAAAGTCGTTTACAAACACAAAACATTTCCATTGTCTGTGGCCAAAAATAAACATCTACATATTTTTAGCGCTGAATTCACAGTGAAAATTCTACAAACGCACTACAAACCATGGAGAGCAACTCTTTAATCTCAAAATGTATATATGTATCTCTAGCTGCTCAAGTGAGTTTTCATGGCATAAAGGGAGAGACAAACAAGAAACACTGATACAGGATATCTTTTTAAGCCTTGCACCTTATTTCTATCTACATCTTCAAGGATACAGCGCAAACAGCACAGTAAATACTCAAATGACAAAGCAGCCACGTGTGAGAGGAGGCGGCTGGCAGCGCTTTGTAGCTTTTTTGATTTTCAATTTTTGCATTTTATTTGTATTTAATTTATATTTCATTACCAATTCAAGGTAGATTTCATGGCATATGAAATTGGCGAGTCAAACACAGTTTGCATCAAACATTTTAATTTACATTGCGTATGCATGCAAAATTCTCATATGCACAAAAACCAATATGAAACAAAAAATTAAAAATAAAATTTATATATCTACAGCAAACGCTGTGCAAATAGTTTGAGGAATAGCCGCAACCACAAACAGAATGGGAGCCGATGCCGAATGCCAATGCCAATGCGAAAGTCGGAGAAGAAGTAACACCAGCAGCAGTAGCAGCAGCAGCAGCCATCAGTAGCAATTAGAGCGCATCCCAGTCACATAAAAAGAGAAGCACTATCATGGTTTCTATTCATGAAATGCAATTCTTTTGACCCCTTAGCGCAGCGGTGCCTCAACTGTTGAGTCCACAATTCCCAACAGTTGCCGGCAACAAGAATTCGACAACAAATGTTCAGCAGAGACAAACTTTTTCTTTGCATAATTTAATTACAAGAGAGTAACTTATTGATAGTCTGGGCAGCCCTTATGGAACTTTGTTTTGTGTGCAGTTAATTAGTGTTTATTTATTTGAAAGTAAATATGTTTTAAAAGAGTAACTTAACTTTAGCACAACTTTGTGTTAGTTTTGTAATAAAAATACTTTAAGTATAGCCAAATGTCATATGCTTGCTGCAATTTATTTATCATATTTCTTATATGTACATATGTAAATATCACGAAAAATAAATAATAATAATAAAAGTACTTGATGTACATCAAAGTACATCTAAAAGTGATATCCTTGTTCCAATTTTTGTTTAAATTTTTCAAATATTAAATAAATAACAAGAGCAGAAAGATTATTGCTTATGTGTGTGTGTGTGTTTATATAGGAACAAAGGCGGATGGGTTACTCACATTATTGGATGGGATGGCCTTGTGTGTTGCTTGCCACGATCTCGCAATTTCTCTCGCTCGCTTACTCTCTCTATCGTTCGGTCTCTATTACTCTCTTGACGCCTCCCACGTTGCTGACTTACAGTTATGTAGATAAAGCGTTTGCTTGAATTTGATTTGATTCTTCTTAATGTGATTCACATTCGTATTACATTCGCACATACATATGTAAGTATTGTAAATTCTTTTAATTGCCTTTTGGTTTTCGTTTTAATTGCTTTAGCACTTGTTTCACTTTGTTGTGGTTTTTGTTTGTATTTCTTATTTTCTTTACATTTTTGTTATCGCGCCGCAATTGATTTGTTATTAATTTTCGTATAGGTATGTATGTATATTCGATTGGGTATTTATTTCTATATATATCTTGCTTTTTTAATAAAAATATTCTGGTTAATTATGTGCATTTATTTAGCAAACAAGCAGAAACACGCACACACACACACATTTAAAATACAGCGAACATGTTAATAAAGGAGAGCGAACAGAGCGAGACAACGCTAATGATGCTTTTAGCGGTAAATTGCAATAATGTCAGCAAGTGACTAGAAGTCAAAGAATATGCGAATGAGCTTGAAATATCAACTCGATTTATGAAGAAGCAAAATTTAAATTAGCACTGGGACTATTTTGTATTCTCTCTACAACTGTCTCATAGATACTTTTGCAAGTAAGAACATTTATTTTAGGTGCAGCTTGGGTAAAGAAAAAATGCCTTTGCATTTGAATGACATTTTTTGTTCGAATGCGTTTATCAAGAAGTTCTGTTATCTTTACATTTACGTCTCGAGCGCCTAAAAATCACTCCTTTCGTATTTGTTTTTCTTTTTCTACCAAGCGTTTTTCCGCATGTTTTGTGATTACATGCACACACACACACTCGCATATACTCTCAGACTCGCATGCACATCGAGATCGCAACGAGAGAAAGAAAATGAAAGAGTGCGAGAGCGTGCTAGTGCGCGATATTAGTGAAGAGCGAGAAAAATACTAAATATTAATTATCAGAAATTAGTTGATGTGCAAATATTCTTATTAACACATTTTGTTGTTGTTTAACTTTTTTATAATAATTATTGTATTTTACAAAACAATTTGCACACACAAAAACACATTCATACTCAATCTGCCGAGCATTTGAAAATTGTTGCATAAATATTTTTAATGTATTTTTTGTTTATTTTTAATTTTAATTTTTTACTTTACTGTTGTTGCTCCAGAAACAAGAAAACACACCGAACGATGGCGCACTCTTTTGCCCCAATCCAATCAAAATATATAATAAACATACATACATGCGTACATATGTATGTGTATGTACATATATATGCGTGTATGTATGCGTACACGTAGGCTGCAATCCGTGAAAACCAACTTGAAACGAAGGCGAATAGAATAATACTGAAAAGCGTGAACCAAAACGAACGCTGAGTTGGCTCCAACCGTTGCCTCACGAAGAGCAACAACAAGAGCAGGAGAACGGGAGAGCGAGTGAGCGAAAGAGCGAGCAGCGCAATCACAGACAGACAGGCAGATCAAGCAGAGTTGTTGCTTGCTTTTGTATGCGTGAGCAACTTTTTCTCTGCCGCTCTCACTGATACAAATGCAAACATAAACATATATACATACATTAGTACAAACATGCATGCAGAAAAGAGGCATCTGCAGCAAAATTCTATTTTTAAACTTAAATTAATATTGTTCTTTATTTTATCAGCAGCAGCGCGAAAATAAAGCGCCGACGGCGGCTGCTGCGACAGCCTATCTCTATCTATCTCTCTCTTGCAATTTACTTATATTGGTGTATATGTATACACCCATGTGTGTGTGTGGGTGTGCAGTTGAAAACCAGAAAACAAATAAATAATACAACAAAACTAGACGCGTTCGTTGCTGTTGTTGTTGTTGGTGGTGGTGTGGCTTAGTTAATGCTAATCAGCGAAGTCAACGATAACGCGTGAGATATCAGTGCCTACTAAGTGGACATGTGAGTGTGTTTAAGTGTATTTATGTGCATGTGTGTATGCATGTATGCATGTGTGTGCCTTTGAGCGAAGGAGGCAAAAAGCGAAGCTCAAATGCTCGGTCTGCTCTTTGACTGTTTGTTGTTGTTATTTTTGTTGTTATTGTTGCTGTGGATGTCGTCTGCTCTGCTATCACCGCTTGATAAGAAATGCGTTAATCTTTATTATGCGCGACGTAAGCAGCGCTGTTAAGCTGCATACAAACATATGCATATATGAACATGCATAGGTATGTACATATGTATATACATATATGTACATATATAAATATATTCGGATGTGGATAGATTCTATATCTAAGTGTGTGTTTAAAACTTTTTATTTATTGACATTTACGCTAAGAATTTGCAATAGGCTGAAGCAAATCAAAACCAAATGTGATTTATTAGCAGAAAACAAAACATAAACAACAACAGCAGAAGGTAAGAAAATAGCGAACAAAAACAGCAACAACTTGTTGATGATTCAATTGTAGAACGTTGTTGACAGTGGAGCAAAAAAAAAAAAACGTGTGTGAATTACAAATATAGAAATGGAAAATGCAGCGCCAGCACATTCCTGGGCGGAGGACGGCTCAGCTGTTTTATCTGCCCCACACCAAATACAACACAAGAATTAAAATGCCGCAAGAATTACTCTCACACACACACATATGTATGTACAGATAAAGCGGGAGAGGCAGTGAGAGATTATGAGAGTCACAGAGCAAAAGAGAGAGCAAGAGCAAAACCAGCAGCAGAAGGCCTCTCTCATCGATAGTGAGAGTGATCTGTTGCTTTATCAGCGGCAGGCGGTTATTTTTAGACAAGCGCAAGAGCGACCACAAAGCAGCAGAACATCAAAAATATAAAATCAAAATAAAAATTTCCTAAAATATATCACAATAATTTAGATTTTGTTTTGGCAAACAAAAATAAATTGCTTTAACATGAAAAGATTTTAAGTAAGGCAACACTGGTAAAGAAGAAGAGAAAGAGACAGCGAGATAGCGAAAGGAGAGATGCACACATTATTGTTTTTGCTTTGAATGATTATACCGCAGGTTGGATGTGTGCATTAGTGTGTGTGTGTGTGTGTGTGTGTGTGTGTGGGAGTGATAATGCACAAATAAAATGCAAAATAAAAGGCAAACAATACCACTCGCTGCAGTCAACGAGATAAAACTGAGCTTAGCACCGCAATGTAACAATACGATGAAGAAACACAAACAGTTATCATATAACGACTTTGATGGAAATGCAAATGCATAACGTAAAAGACGCATCTGAATCAACTGGAACAGCAGCAGCAGCAGAAACAACAACAACAATAACAAGAACCCCAACAATAAGATTTTTAGAAAACGTGACAAGCGTACTTTACGCAAACTTTTCTTTTGTTTTCCTTTTCAATCACTTTTGCATTTTCCATTCACGATCGCACAAACAAGAACCATTTAAATTTGAAATATGGCCTATGCCCATTCTGTTATTTAGTTATTAACATTTGAGAGAATTAGCTTTTATTGAATTGGTTGAGATTTCAATATGAATTGCGAACTATTATTACTTTTAATCTGAATTTTGTAAAACTCAGCAGTTTTTGAGATGAACTGTTGCTGATAAAAATAGTCCGCGCGCACAAGTCACGCGACGTCGAACGAAAGAAACAAACTGGCAGTTAAATTTGATGCATTGCAAAAGCCGTGAGCAGCGCTATCGATTGCGCGCTTAATATATACCCTATCGATAGTTGGGTGAGCAGTGTGGCAGCAATATTGAAAATACCAAAAAAATATAAATAGTAACGTTTTTTTTTTTCTTCATAAAAAAAAGATTGTTTCACAGATACAGATTTGTGCGCCTTTCACATTAAAATGTTATTGATACCAGTTAGCATGGGACGATCCTTTGGTCCACAAATAAAAGTACTCCACACCTGCAAGAATTCGCTTCGTTCAAGTAATTTTTGAGTGCCCAACGTGCCAACATTTATGTTTTGTCTCATCAAGTGCACCGGTCCATTGAAATTAAAATGGTAGTGACTGTGAGTCACATAAACTTTTTGCGTCGTCGAACTCAAAGATTCCGTATCTGGTGCTATAGACAAACCACTCGAAGACATTGCACCTGGCTGTTTCCACATTAAAACGCCAGCTGGATCGTCGGCTTCGGAGCCGCTGAAACTGCTGCTGGAGGAATTGGAATTGCTGGAGCTGTTGACAGCGCGTAGTTCCTGAAGTAATTCGCGGCAATGCTGCTGCAAATCATTCAACTGCGCTCTCAGCTCAATATTTTCTTGATGGGCCAACGTCGGTTTCTCAGATTCGCTCGATTTCTCATCAGATTTCCAATTCTGTCTGATTTCCATATTTGGCTCGATCTCTGCGCAGCGTTTCCTCTCCATATTTCGTTTCACTTCCCATTTTCTTTCTATCTCCAATTGCCGCTCCATCTGCCTTTGCGCCTTCTTCAATTTATATTCCACTTGCCATTTTTGTTCAGTCTTCCAATATTGTTTATTTGCCACTCGTCCTGCATCAACTGATTCCTCCATTTCCTCCACATCCTGGTCAGTGTCCTCAGAGTCTTCGATTGGCATATAGTTGTTCAGCGGGACATTTTGCATACAATGTCTGGCCTTCTTGCTCAACCATTGCGCAGTTTTTGAGATCGCAATGGTGGTCAAGAGAAAGATGCCATAGTTGACAACCAAGCCATAAAAAATTTGTAGTACATGAATTTCTGTCGCATCGTTAGGACAAAATTTGGACTCATCTGCCAATGTGGGATTCTCTACAAGATTACGATCAATATATACACATATAAATATATTTAATATTTGGAATAAATTTACCCGTATAGATTTCCACTTTATGTTTGTAGTGAGTTTGATCGTCAATTGTATGTAAATAACATAGCAACAACCAGGATATAAATGCCAATGCGCACAAAAAAGTAATACTTATGTTATGAAACATATTTTCCCTACAAAATTAGGAATATTGTTTAAAACATGTGTCTGCTTTTAAATCAATAAACTAGTGTACTGAATTTGATCAATGAAACGAAATAAGTAACTGAAAGCATACGAATAGCATGGATTGCTATAACAAAATTTGGGTTTCAATTCATTCAAAAACTAACGCATTCGATTTCAAATTGATAAATGGCACATAATATTTCGAATTCAAATTTATATAGCGAGCAATCGATTACATAGTAACTATCGATATGTGCACTTGTCGTCGTACATTGTGATTGACGCCGCTAAAACGTGCAGATTTGTAATAAACACAAAAGAAAATGGAATTAATGGTATATTAAGCCCCATAAATTTTAATTTAAAGTAAATTCAAACATTCAATCAATACAGCATGGCGCTTCACTGCTCTCGAGGCCAGCGGAAGAGTTTGGTAATGATTCGCTTGTGGAAGAAATGTGGGCGGCCAAAGCACTCGAGCATGCCGAAGTGCATTTTAATGTGAGTAAAATGAATTATAAACCAAAAAGTATGTTAACTAATTAAAGTCAACTTTTTCATATAGCTGCTGACCAGTGTGCCGCCATCACAGCTGCGTTTAACGCCCTACGATGATCAAATCTATGCCACATTTCGCCAAGATTTTCCCGATTTGCAGGTGGCTCGACTCAGTGACGAAACTTTGAAGTCAGCCACGGAAAAGCTCAAATGGCGTCAATTCGCAGAGAAATTCAATAAAATGGAAGACTATTCGTACGGCACTCTAATGCGTGCCGATGCCAGCAAGGAATTCTCACCAGAAAACTCGATATTCGTGTTTCGCGTCCAGTTCTTGGCCATTGAAATCGCGCGCAATCGCGAGGGACACAACGACGCAGTGCACCAGAGCCATCGCCCCACTAAGAAGACGCCGAGCAGCGAGGAGACGGTCCAATGAGGCACAGCAACAGTTTTGTCTGTTTTAGATTAGTTTTTAAAGTTATTAAAGTGCAGCATTTATGGCTGTAAGGCATGCCAGAACTTGCACTATGTAAATCGCGTTGTCTTATTGGAATTGTTAAGCCGAATCTGGCTACATTCTAATTAGCATTTATGATATATACTGTGAATTACAGGGCCTAATTGGCCTTGGAGCCGTCATATACTTTTTCTGCTCTTTTTAGTCTGCTATCCAGAGCAAAATTTTAAATTCGGATTCCTACAGCAATCTAAGCATTTACAAGACCCGTTCAAGTTCAACTTTTTTAATAGAAAAATGAATTTCCAAGTTGGTTTCATATTCATATTTTCATATCTCATATAATCTATCATATATTCTATAAACTAAGTATTGTCCGCACTAGGCGCAGTTTTGGCCCCTTTGCCACCTACGTTCGCTGCCTCCAATCAGTCTTGCTTGGGGGGTCGTCCCCATCTGTCCACTACAGTCCATTGCTGTTGCACATCATCAGGATGAACGGTATCATCGAATCGATTTGCATTTGTCCCACCAGATTTGCAAAGAACAGCTCCTCGGTGAGCTCCGACTCCAGCACGCTCAGTGGCAACAGGCTGGCAAATAGTCCATTTGCCCGTTCCTCGCCGCCACTCTGACGGCGCAGCGTGGCCAGGGCGTAGAGCTGGACACGCTTGACGTAGGCACGCAGCGAACGTTCGCGTCGATTCTGCTGCAGCATTAGCGGATTGAAGAGCAATACCAGACGCAGCAATCCGAACTCCAGGTCCGTCACCTCCTGCGGTTGCAGCTCTTGCACAAAGTCGTGCAAGGTGCGCGTGATCTGGGCCAGCTTCGCAATCTTTTGTGGTTCGATTTTGTCGATGTCCGCCACCTGGCGCACGCTCTGCACCAGCTGGCCAATGATTGTGGGCACCGCCAGCTGGCGCTGGCATTGAGCCAACGCGACAGCCAGCAGCGAAGGCCAGGCGCCGCGGAGCAGCTTCATCTGGGTGTGCGTGTCGAGCAGCTCGAAGGCGGCCACCTTGCGCAGTGTGTGGACAGTTAGGAAGATGATCCGGGCACCGGTTTCGCACACATAATGCATATTGAGATACGAGTGAACCAACGTGGGCGGCTGCACATGGAAGCCGCACTGCGCCTCGGAGGTAAACAAATCCTGAGCAAATATCGCCTCATTGGCCACAAAGTCGCCGCGATGACAGTACTCAAAGTCTAGGTCCATGTGCTCTACCAAATCAGTATCCACATCCTCCGTTCCACTATCTTCTGCATCCGAATCGCATTCGGGTTTAATGCTCAGCGCAGCAGCTGTGCTCTGCCCCGCCTGATTCCTGTCCAGCTGTTGCTGTATGGGCTGCAGCAGTTGCAGCGCCTTGTCGATGGCTCGCTTGTCCAGCGAGCTCTGAATGAGACCCACAGTGGCGGGAGTGGGTATTGTGGACGCATCTGCTGCAGCGGCAGCCGCAGCTGCTGCATTGAAATTTAAATGCTGAGAATTATTGTTGCTGGCGCTGTTCGCCAGCAGCTGCAGGCACAAGGTGCTGCTGTTGTCCATGGAATCGTCGTCATCCTCCTCCAGCTCTGGCTTGGCCAGTTCGGGAGAGTAGCAGTGACTGTTGGCATTGCTGCTGGCTGCCTGTTGGTGTTGCTGCTGCTGTTGCTGCGAGGCGAGCACTGAAAATGAATTGGCTGCTTATTAGAATCTAATTAACATACATTGTTGCAGTTGGTCTTACTCAGCGTTTGTGTTAGCTCTGCAAAGTTCAGACTCATCGGGAATAGATTCTCGCTCAGCCCAAAGGGCGTTGTTGCTGTGCTGCCCACGCTGGGCGTGGTCGCATGCTGAAAGAGCGATGCAGCCGACGCTGCCACAGCAGCGGCTGCCGATGCATGCTGCTGCTGCTGCTGTTGTTGTTGTTGCTGCTGCTTCACGCGCACCTGTTGATAGCTCGACTTGCTAGCCGAGGAGACACTTGTGGGGCCACCTGCACTGCTGGAGGAGCCCGACACGCTGCCCGCGCCACCAGAGACGAGGCCATCTTTCCTATCCACAATTGGTTTGCGCTCGTGCTGCACGGCTGCAGATGATCATAATGACGATGGCACAGAGAAATAGAGCAAAGCAAAGAGAAAGCAGTTAGTAAAGTGCAGCAACCAAATAACGGTACATGATGTGTAGCTAGTGGTTGAGAGAGAGAGAGAGAGAGAGAGAGAAGTGTGCAATGGGTGTGTCTGGATGAGTATGAGTAAATGTGTGTGTGAGTGTGAGTGCGTGAGCAGGTAAGCATGCTGAATTCGTATGGGGTAGCTGAGACTGTGAGACTGTCTGCATTTGCATCAAGAGGAATTGTTAAATTAACTAAATAGTTTTTAATTATTTTATATGAACTACCAATATCCAAAATTGTTTAAAATTATTTATATTATTTCTTATATGATTCAATATTTATAAATTGAATTTAATTACTTGTTAAATAAATATTGAAGCTGATTAGAGATATCAATCTAATTAGAAAAGCTATCAAATAATAATTAATAATACCATTAGCATATTAACAATTTATAATGATTAATAATTTGCAAATTCAATTGAGTTGAAGGCAAATATTTAATATTTAAAATATAATTAAATAAGTAATTCATCTTTAAGTAAGTGTTAATTCCAATGGAAATTTGCTTGCCAGTTGGCAGCAATAAGTCAATAAACAATATAGTTAATTAATAAATATTTAAATTCTTCAATAATTCTGTTAGATGAAATATTAGTTAATTGCATAAAGTTAGAAGCGCACATCAAATTAATAAAATTGAATGAAATGAATAATTACTCTTTAAATAACATTTAAAGCTGATTGGAAATTGGTTGCCCAATAGGTGGCAGCACAAAGTCTGTCAGTCTAATTAGAGTGTCATCAAACAGGAGTTACCAGATGTGCGCTTGCATAGATAAAAAAAGCAGACAAAAGCCACTTGCTGTGTGTGTGTGTGTGTGTGTGTGTGTGTGAGTGCAAGAGTGTGTGAATGTGCGTTTGCGTGTGCTTTTGTGAGAATGCATGTGTGAAAGGAGCTTTGGGGAATGTAGGACTGTAAGGTTGTGTGCGCGCAATGTTGTTTGTGTCGATATTTGGGAATTTTTGAGACGACGACTTAAACGAAAATTACAATCACTTCGCATGCCGCTGGCCAAACACTTTTGCAGCCGACAGAATTGACACCTGTTGCGATGGTGTTTGGTCACCTCGCAGTTCATGGCGCCCCGGCACTGGTAGCCCAACTGTTTGCGTATCGAACGCTTGAAGAAACCCTTGCACCCCTCGCAGCTGATGGCGCCATAATGGCGACCGGAAGCACGGTCCCCGCACACCAGGCACAGCTCCACGGACGACAGAGACGCAGCGGCTGCCGCAGAGCTGGCCGCATTTCCGGCCGCAACGGCGGCTGCATTGCTGTTGCTGCTGCTGTTGCTGCCGCTTGGGTGATTCAGGCCCATGGCTCGGCTCTCTGTAACAAATCAGGGCAAAGAAGAGAAACAAGAAAAAAAAAAATTAAATACAAATACTATATGTAACACACATTTCCACACGCATTACAAGTTTTTCAGCTTGGCTCACCTTCGGTTTTAATGCCGCTGCTTGTGCCCATCATGAAGCCCAACTAAAGACTGCAAGCTGTTGCTTCTTTGTGTTAGTTTGCCTTTCTTATTAGAACTTGTTTTTCGTTACGACTGTGTGTGTGTATGCGTGTGAGTGTGCATACGTGCTCTGTTTATTTCACGGTTATTAAACGTCTTGGAAATTTTTTAAAAACATTGTTTTCGAACTCAGGGAACGATTATTATGTTTTCTTTACACTTTGACCTTAAATATGTCACTTTAATCAAACATCTAAAGCCATTTAGAATGAGCTTTAGAGCAACAGCGAAAAATCTTCAACCTTTCGATAAAAATACTTTCAACTATGTGGCAACTCTACTAAATGGTGTTACCAGCAACCGAATTCCATTTCTAGCATCAGTTTTGAGTCGATAAGTGTTCAACGATAATTGAAAATTTCGATAATTTCTTCTATAGTACTGCATTTTAAAAATTTAAATACCACAATTACATTTTATTTATAAAAATACAATTTATTTTACAATTGAAATTATTACACAAAGAATAAAACATACAAATCACTTATTTACTTATGTTTTCTGTGAAATTAATTACACTTTTTTGGTCTTATAAACGAGTAAGCCACAAATTGCTCTCAAAAAAACTAGTTGATTGCAATGGGAAGAGGTCCAAAAAAATCGTAAAACGTAAAACGGAAAGCGCGAATCAATTTGGGAAGCTCACAATTTCAACCTACATACATTTCACGATACTACAGATCAACTATTCTTACACAATTATCAACTACAGTCTGATTTTACATTATTTATTCTTTAAGCCCATTGCACGTTTGGTGGCGCGTCCAAGGAAGATGCCAGTCAGAAAGACTAAGCCCGTGGCGCTCATTAATATCACAAGGAAGAACTTTCGTGCCGGCGATGCGACCACCTGCTGCACCAGCTGTCCCATATCCTCCAATGGCAGAGCCAGCGTATCGTCCGCATTGCGAAACATTTCAATACGTTTCTGCAGTTTCTCGCGGCAGTCCGACTCCAGTGATTTGGGCGACACGCGTAGCAATCTACGCAGGCAATCCAGTTCTAAATTGAAAGCGGAAAATAAACATATATTATATATTATAAAATTTATTGCTATTCAATTAGCTTACTGCGGGCATTGCCACTGGCCACATTGCCGCAATAGCGCAATAGATCCACTGTGCACGCCATTTCCAGTATGGGATCAACATGAATATCCGCCTTGGATTCGGCTATCAGCGAAGCAACCTCCAGTTGGCACTCGCGATTAATAAGCTGCTTGCGCAGAAAGGCGGCCTTTAAGCATTCCTCGACCTGGCCATGCTCATCAGCATCCATATCCTTTTTGCAGAGCTCCTGTATCTCAGATTTGCAGAAGTGCTGCAGCACGGGATTTAATTTATAGTTTAATGCCTGCTCCTGCAGTATTTTGATCATTTCCTGAGCGCATTGCTCATCCAACTTTGATTGTCGGAATTTCTCCTTCAAGCATTTAATAACCTATTCAAATGAAAAGTAAAATTAAAGATAATTAAAGTTAATTATGGTATTATATGTACGATTAATAAACAGAATCCATATCTCGAATATTTCTATTTCAATTGGCTCGGTATTCTTTGAAATTTGAATAGCCTGTGCTAACTCATTTTCATGATTTTTCCGATTTAAATGGAATATAATATAATATTTTCGCCAGCTCAGTTGATAGAGCTGTTTGCAGCGATAACGAACCGTAATAAACGATCGCAATTGTCGAGCTGGTTGGGTTCGCACGTTCTTTCCATTCAGTTCAATTCGATGCGTAGACGTGTCGTATACATGATGTTAGCTCTTTGCGGCCTGGTGCTCACCGGCCTCGTCGCTTGGCTGCTGGTCTCGATGCTTGCGGTAGCGGATGCCCAAATATCAACGGTGACAGTAGAGCTATCCGGACAACAGGGCACTGTGCGCGGCAATTACGGACAGACAGCATGGACGGGGCAGAGTTTCATGCAATTCCGTGGCATACCCTATGCAGAGGCGCCCGTTGGAAATCTGCGCTTTCGTGTGGGTTAATAGTCCAATTTGTCGACTAGTGATACGACAACTGATAAACGACCTTTATGACGTTATATATTTTTGTACCTTCCCACAAAACACACAAACAAAAAAAAAAAAAAAAAAAAAAAAAAAAACAGCCACCGGTTGGTCGCTCCCCCTGGTCTGAGACGCTCGATACCTTGGACTTTGGCCAACGCTGTCCAGTGATAACCAATTTAGATCCAAAGATGTCTGACGCTCAGCTCGAAGATTGCCTAAATCTGTGCGTCTACACTAAGAACGTAAGTGGTTTTGAAATTGCTAAAGACTTCCCAAGACACTTAACCGACTTAATTCATTTAAATTGAAATCAAATTTGTTTTCGTGATTCTTAATCATTTAATTATTTAAAACTTTCTTTTGAAGCAGTCATAAGTGAGTCGAGTATTTTAATCAACTTCGGGCAATTTAAGCACTTAAATAAGTAAAAGATTAGAGAGCAACAAGTGCAAATTACACAGACATTAATCAGTTAAGGCTCAATGGCCTACCTAATATAAATAGTGTTAAACAGCTGTTGAGGTAGCTGCTAAACAAAGACTTTTACAATCGACGATAAATAGTTGGGCAATCCATAACTAATATGAGTCAAGCTAAACTCAGGCATGAAATTGAAATATGGTTTAAAAAACTTTTAATCAGCATGTAAGAACTTCATAATTCGAGTTCGACTTTTGTGAATCGCATGGAAAGGTAATTTTGAATCAATTGATTCCTTTCTTTGTTTATTCTTCAGCTCACAGCGCGTCGGCCAGTGATGTTCTATGTGTACGGAGGTGGTTATTACAATGGCTCATCACAAGATCATCCGCCAGACTATTTGCTGGAACGTGATATTGTTTTAGTGGTGCCGCATTATCGCGTCGGTGCTCTGGGCTGGCTCTCTACACTCACTGAGCAGTTGCCTGGTAATGCGCCCATAGGCGATATACTCTTGGCCTTGGACTGGGTGCAGCGGCATATTCATAGATTTGGCGGTGATCCCAACCAGGTGACCATATTCGGTCAAAGTGCCGGAGCGGGTGTCACCAGTGCCTTGCTGCTGAGTCCACGCACCTCGCAGCAGCATTTTCAACGTGCGATTGTGCAATCCGGTTCGATATTCGCCAGTTGGGCTCTTGTAAAAGATCCCACTGAACAGGCAAGAAGAATTTGCAAAGAGCTGCACTGTGAGCGCTGCGAGGAGCAGGAACAGCTTTTACGCTGTGTGCGCTCTGCATCGGTACTGGAGCTGCTGCAGGCTACCAAATCGGAGAGTTTCGCTCCGCTTGTGGGTGATCTACAGGGCATATTGCCAGAACATCCCGAGGAACTGCTCAAGCGTCGGCAACGGTCTGTGCCGCTCATGACGGGCTTCACAGAGCATGACGGCTCCTTTGTGCTTGCCTGTGAGTAGTTAACACTTCATCTTTTTTAATATATCTCTAATCCAATCCATTGCAGCATATTACGATGCTTTGGCCGCAAAGCTCGTCAATGTCAGCGATCTAAGCGTGCGTCAGTTCTCGCAGGGTCTAATTGATATGGCTAAGGATTCCACGGGTCTGTCAGATAACTTATTATATCGCCTTCTCTTCACGCGACAGCTGTTGGAAAGCCACACCCACAAAGCTGCTCTGCCTGCTTATTTTGATGTACGATATTGTAGGAGTAGGAAGCTGAGATTTAACTAATATTCTCTCATTCACCCTCTCTCAATCAGCTCACTTCAACAATCTATATGAAGTCGCCCGTCATCAGCCTGGCCACCAAGCTCTATACCCATCGATCGGACGCTCCTGTCTATGTCTACAGTTTTGCGTATGAAGGCGAGCACACGCGCTTTGGCTACGAGTTTGGCAATGAGCATTATCCCTTCAATGGTGGGGCACATCACTCCAATGATAATATTTATCTATTTGCCACGCATTCCCTACAAATGGACGACACACTCATGGCCCAAAACATGGTGGAGATATGGACATCGTTTGCCATCAACGGTGTGCCCAAAGGTTTGAATGCCTTGACTAGTGCCAGTGGACCATATAATCGACTTGCACTTCAAGTAACGCACAGCGAAGATTTGCTAGAAACGCTCACAGCGACTATTGATGATCCCAACAATTCGCGTTTACAGCGCAAAAATGTCGAGTTTTAAGAAGTTTTTTTTTTTATTTATATATTATAGAGTTAAAAGTGTATTGGAGCCACAGTAAGCTTGAATAAACGAAAGATTAATAAAGGAATTAATGAAGAGCTAACTGAAACGTAAGCCCTTAGTATCATCGAGACAATATACATAATCATAATTTAAATATAGATAGACGGCATGAATTGTCATTTGATGGGGTTGATATCATTTTATGAATTGCAAAAACTACAAGCATACACTTTCTTTATATATTTGTAATCTTACTAAAGGTAGATAGATTGTTATTTATAGATAGACAGATAATGCCTTTCGTACACAATCAAATCAAATCTAATTCCAACATTCCCTCATCACTTCACTCTTAATTGAAATGCTTACATTTCTTTGCCTTGATCTTATGTCAAATCAATTGATTTTCTAATAGAGAATATGTCATTTATTTACTCACCTTCCCATTGAGTTCCTCGTTCGGTTGAGATTGTATCACAATATTGGAACAGTATCGATCAATGTTCTTGCCACACGCGCTTTGTAGCGTTGGATTGAAACGAAAATCTGTATTTTGTTCGATCATTCGATTGACAACGACCAAATGGCAGCGTTGATCAAAGCTGCGATCATCCTTGTAGGTCTTTAAACAGCTCAGCAGCTGCATAGATTCGGTATTGGGACAGAATTTGTAGATCATCTCTTTGCAGGTGTTGATCAGCGTATAGTCTGTGCCACTGTCGCCCAGCTCTGAGCGTTTGATCATGAATATCGCATGATGACAGTTCTTGCCCAGGCGTTGTGTGTTCTGTATCAGACACTCCAAGGCCTGTAAAATATAATTCAGTTTATTTATGTGTATTCAAGGAAATTAGCTAAGTTTATCATTGTAGGTGTTTGGTTGTGTTAACTGGTTAATAATGACTTGACTTGGATGACTTGCATTTTTATTCACCTGACCGGGACCGTTTTGATCTGAGCAGAACTGCTTCAATTCACTCTTGCAAACGCTAGCCAATTTGGGATCTAGTGAAATACTTTCACGCTGCTGATACAGCTGTGACTTGACCTGCTGTCTGCATTCCTTAGGTATCTGATGCCGCTGGGCACGTATCGTATCGTTGCGCATGACCTCACTGAGGCAGGCGACAACCTCGTTTTTGGTGGCACTCGCACCACAGAAGCGCAACACATGCGGACGGCAGGCCTCCTTAAATTTGGTAGTGAAATGGTAGCTCTTCAGCGAGATAATCTGAAAGTGTTCGATGGCCGCGCGACAGCCTTTGTTCAGGTCAGCATCGTTTTTGTGCGAAATCAGGCAGTCCATCATGTTGCCTAAAAGAAAGGAAAGCTTTAGTTATGGAACAGATAGTAAATAAACTAAACTAACCGCCATCCTTGCCGGCATTTAGTATTTCCGAGCAATGCTTTTGCATTGCCTCCGAGCAAGTAGCCATTATGACCGGATTCATCTCAATGTTAGCTGCCTCCTCCTCTGTGTATTTGGTCACCACAGCCTTGCATTCGGGCTGCAGCTTCTCAAGTCTGTTCTGCAGGCACTCCATTTCGGAACCCTTTTCGGTGAGCTCGCCACAAAACTGTGACAAATCGGATAGACAGTAATCTTCTACCTCAGGTATTAAATCTACAGAGATTGCCCTTTGGCGCATCACACGTTTGACCTCCCTAAAGCAGTCTTTGCGCAACGTATGATGCTCGTCTTCACTGTAGGCCATGCGATGCAAGCAAGGCAATATCATGGGACCACGTTCAGGATCCATTTGCACATCTTGTATATCGTCCCATTGGTGCTTGGCACGACAGTACTTGACTGCATCGTCGCGGCAGTGCTTGTAGAGCTGTGGATCCAGCTTGAAGTCGCGCGCCACAAAGTACTCAATGATAAGCAAGGCCTGCTCACATTCCGGCCGCATAGCAGTAGTGCCAATATGTTCCATTAGACAACTCATTACACGCGCTTCGCCGCCTTCCACATCCTTGCAGGCAACATCAACAACTTTTTTGCATGCACGTCTCAGCACAGGATCGACACGCCAATCCTCGCCTGCATCGCTCACCTTGATCAATGTTTCCAGTCCCCGCTGACATTGCGCTGTCACGCGTCGTTGTGGCCGCCTTGCGCGCACATGATACATAAGGCAGTGAATGATTTCCCCACCAGAACTGGAGAGTCCGTTAACCAGCTGCGACTTGTGTTCGTCTGGACAGAACTTGGGTATATCGTCGGCACAATCACTGAGCAGCTCGGGCGACAGCTGAAAGTCTGTCATAAGCATGCGTCGATGATCGTCCAGTTCTACGAGACATTCGGGTGCCAGTTTCGTGCCGTTCTTCGACACTGACTCCAGGCAGAGCAAGATTTGCGCCAAGCGCACCTGCTTATCCTCGGAAACGCCGCGTCGACAGTGATGCAGCTTAATATCATCCTTGCACGCCTTTGCCAGGCCATGCGAAACTCTGTAATCCTTGCCCATTTGCTGGTCACGCAACGTAATCTGCGCCGCACACTGACTGCTCAATGCTGGATCATTCTTGTGTCGGACCAGACACTTGTAAGAGCCAGCCGAGCCGGCACGTTCCTACAGAAGGGAATGAGTATTAGTTACAATAGAATGTATACATTTAGCAACTCACTTGTGGACAGAGCGCAGTCAGATCTCCAGAGCACACGCGAAACAGCTCCAACATGCCACGTTGCTGCTCGATGGCATTTATAGCCACTTTGCAGTTAATGTCCATGGGCGTTGATGGGCTAGCATGTGCCACGAGACACTGAGCCGTGCCCAGCTGGGAGAGCATCGCTGGCAAATGTTCAACATTCATGCGTCCGCACTTCAGCTGCTCCACATGGCTGCCGCAGGCTGCATAGAAATCACCAATGCTGACATAATCCTGACCCAGAGACGCGTGAGCACGGCGCAGCTGTTGCTGGCAGCTACTGCTCTGCGGCAATTGCTGACGTTTATCTTCCAGGCAGGACCACAGATCGACCGAATTAAGGCAGGTCAGTAGCTTTGTCTGCTCATCCCCACAATAGTTGGGCAGGAACGTGTGCTCCACCCAAGAGTTGAGCTGCAGTTGACGTTGCTGCAGCCAGAGTTCATGCTGGCAAGCATCGGGCAGCGCCTCCAACTGGCTGGAACTGAAGCTCAAAGCGCACTCCAGCATGGCCAAATTGTCAGTTGATTTCTGATGGGTGCAATATTTCTGCAGATCTTGGCAGTCCGGCAAATCAATGATGCTGTGCAACTGGGCAGCAGTTGCCTTGCTATCCTCCACCACAATAGAGGCGCGACGTATACGAACTTGCGCGAGGGGCGCGTCATCGTCGCCTGCTGCTGCCCACAGCCACGACAACAGCAGAAAACACTCGATTTTCATATTAGTTTTGTGGAAATTTTCTCAACTTCAACTGAACATTTAAGCATTTGCATAAAATGCTGCACTTTATAGTAAATGCACACAATTACAAAAAATTAAATATGAATAACAATGTAAAATATCAATTCGTTACACGTTTACCGTTCATAAAGTTCTATGTGCAACAAGATATTGACAAAAGACCGGTAGAAAATGCAGCGTTTAGCTTTTTATCATTTCTTTTTGATGCAAACTGTGTACATTCGGTGAATCGAAATTGCGCCGCTATAATTTTTTACACTGGTACACCATTTAAAATTGCAAATTGAGCAATTTTTGTGCAATAAAGAATTACACGATCTTCTTATTAGTTATCTATTAGAACACTTTGCTTGTTCAACAGCTGCATATCGAATGCTAATAAGAATAAAATCCATCGATTGTTATATGAGTGCTTATCGATAGACATTGAATAATAAATGGACTTATCGTACGTACTTTGTGACGTCACGTTGCAAGCAAAATATGTTAATAAAATGTTGCATCTATGACTTATATACATATATATAATAAAACAAATGATTTATTAATGTGATTTTTATTAAATTTATTTAAAGTTTTACACTTAAACGTACTTTTAATCCGTGTATTTTAATTCTATCGATAAATTAATTTTTTTAGAGTGCTCATCTCTAAGAGTATATGAGTCGTTCGGAAACCAAAGAAAGTTTTTCAAGCTGACTAGATCTTAATTTTTAATACCAGTAATTGTATGTAGAGAATACTTAAATCATTACACTCATTCAATCATCAAACTGACGGTCTCCATATTGCGAACGTTTAAAGTAGCGTCGTTCAACTACGGCATCAAGGTGGGCGTCTACAAAAGCTGAGGAGGCGGCGGCTAACGAACGCACACCGCTCATGGACGCACACGTAGCTCCATCTTCGTCGTCTTCGTCGGCGGCGTCGGCTGGCGCTGATGGCAGCCTGAGCGGCGCAGCAGAACGTTTGGAACGTCCTCCAAGGCGACAACAATTACAGCAACGCAACAATTATGGTTCCAATGCCCATGAGGAAATCAACAATGCAGATCAAGCTGATGGGGTAAGTTTACTTAAAAACTGTAAATGAATTATTTATCTAATTATATATATTATATTTTGTAGGCTGTGCTAGCCGTACCCAGTGTTGTAATCCGTGAGCCAGCATCTCGACCTTCAAGACTTAACGCAGGCGGTGGCGGTGGCGCCGGTGATGGTGGACCTGGACAACCTGCCGAAGAGGAGCAGGGCCTTAAATATGGTGCCCAACATGTCATTAAGCTGTTTGTACCAGTTTCGCTGTGTATGCTGGTGGTTGTGGCCACCATTAACTCGATCAGCTTCTACAACAGCACAGATGTTTATCTGTGAGTATCTGCAATAGATTACAAATGTTACATGTCACAAATATCATCATCTATTTGACAGGCTTTACACGCCGTTTCATGAGCTCTCGCCTGAGCCGAGCATTAAATTTTGGAATGCTTTAGGCAACTCCTTAATACTTATGAGCGTGGTGGTTGTCATGACTATATTGCTCATTGTCTTGTACAAGAAACGCTGCTATCGCGTCATACACGGATGGCTTATACTCTCTTCGTTTATGCTACTATTTATTTTCTCATACTTGTACTTGGAGGAGTTGCTCCGGGCATACAACATTCCTATGGACTATCCAACGGCTGTGCTGATCATGTGGAACTTCGGCGTAGCTGGCATGATAGCCATACATTGGCAGGGTCCATTGCGATTGCAACAGGGTTATCTTATATTCGTAGCTGCTCTGATGGCGCTGGTGTTTATTAAATATCTGCCTGAATGGACAGCCTGGGCTGTACTAGCAGCCATTTCCATATGGGGTATAGTTTAGTCTCAGATTTTCTATATGGATAATTATTAATTTATATTTTGACTACAGATCTCATAGCTGTATTATCACCACGTGGACCTCTGCGTATATTGGTAGAGACCGCACAGGAGCGCAACGAGCAAATCTTTCCTGCTTTGATCTATTCCTGTAAGTGAGCTGCTCTCTACATGTTTGAATCCCTCTCTGATTGACAATGTCATTTTAGCTACGGTCCTATACACCTATATGGGTACACACTATGCACCAGAGCAACCCCAATCGCAATCAGAATCGCAAGCAGAATCGCAGCCGCAAGCACAAGCACAAGCACAACCACTGCCAACAGCCACATCATCGCCGTCAAACAGTAATTCAACGGCGACCACGCGAACCACACACAACTCGTTGGCATCACCGGAACAACCGACATGTTCCAGCAACTGTCGTCCAAGTACTTCGCGTGCAAGTTCCTCGCGCGCCAATCAGCGCCAGCAGGACAACCAGGCTGCTGAAGGTATGCCACTTGTGACATTTAAAAGAAATTTGCACGGAAACGGTACATATGCATTTATTTTTTATAATTTTATTAACCTCTTAAAAGCTTATTTTCGCTTGTGTATTGTAAATTTGTCTTGTGATTTGCGCCTATACTAAGCGCAAATGCTAGTGCATGTTTAAATTTCTTGTGGTTTAGTTGTTTATGCGGTGTAAGAGCAATCTAAATTTCTAAAACCTACTTAATCCTACACCCAATAAACATTTAAAAATATATTTTATATAATTTAACAGAGGAAGCTGCAGGATTCACACAGGAATGGTCTGCGAATCTCAACAATCGGGTGGCGCGTCGCCAAATTGAGGTACAAAGCACACAAAGCGGTAATCCACGAAGAGCCAATGAATATCGCACAGTTCCTGCTCCCGAACAGCAACAACCTGAACCTCAGGAAGAACGTAAGTATACACAGCATGAATATTCATATACCAGCGCTAATATTAATCAATTTATAGGTGGCATAAAGCTTGGGCTGGGCGATTTCATATTCTATTCCGTGCTGGTAGGCAAAGCCTCTACTTATGGCGACTGGACAACTACGATTGCCTGCTTTGTGGCTATATTGGTTGGCCTCTGCCTAACTCTGCTGCTCTTGGCCATTTGGCGCAAGGCCTTGCCCGCTCTACCCATTTCTATAACCTTTGGTCTGATCTTTTGCTTTGCCACCAACTTCTTGGTTAAGCCCTTTATGGAGAGTCTATCGGCTAAACAGGTGTTTATATAAAATGACAATTAGTGGATAGATATATATACTATATATAAATACTAGTATTCTCTGTAACCAAAACACCGTTTTACAATACAATCTTTATTTAACAAAGTATAGTAACAAACAGAAAAGACTTATGTTGTTTTTAACTTGACTATTGTTTTGTCTACTAGATTTATTAGCCATCCTGGTTCCAAGCCATGAAACAGCTGTCGTGGATCCTTGGCTGCTGTGAGCATTTCATAGTTGGGATCATCCTCGATGCGGGGTAGCTCGTAGCCATATTTTTGTGCCAGCACTAAGCGCTCCTTACTTATCTCTTCAGGATTGGCTAAGTAGCCTCGATTCTTGGCATCTGTGTAGTACTCAACAGCATCCTGTGGTGGTAGCATGCGTAGTGGGATGGGCACTCCCTTTTCGAACCATTTCTTCGGATTGGACAGTATATGCACACTACGTGGGTCATAGTATGCAGTGCGGATGACGCCACCATTGCGCTCTATAGCTGCTATGACCGCTTCACTGGCATGCTGCACCTCGATGTTAATCATGGCCTTAAAATTATCTAATCCCTCGTCTGTCAACTGAAATCCATACTGAAGCTCTGCAGGTTTCAGCGTCATTAGGCCAGAATTACACAGGGTGGCAATGTCAATCGGTTGGCTGATATCGATGCGATTGGTATCGATCAGCACCTGGAGCTGAAGCATCGAAATGGGTGGATATTCTCGGCGCATGTGGTGTCCCTTGTAGTAGGGCTCATAGGGAAAGCGCAAGTAGAAAGGTTGATTGCCCGTTTCGTAACCCAAGCGCATAAAATTCTGTCGCTGCCCAGATCCCTTATTACCAGCACCATGTTTGTCGCCACCATGCTGAGCTCGTCCACGTTTGTCCTATAAAACGAAGAAAATTATATGAGAAAATGGGAACTGATTGCAATGTTATTTAACCGGCCGAAGATCTAACTCACGTTCTGCTTTGAGTTGGGATTTGGTCGCAGATTACCAATTTGTACGCGCGGCAAGGTGCGTAAAAGCTTCAAAGCCTTGTCTGTGCTTTCACGCAAGTGTGCCATCTAAATTTTAATTAATTAAAATTATAATTTTAAGTAAAAATCAACACGAGAATGAATAACTTCACCGCTATCGCTTATTAGCACTGTTATTGAAGTGTTTATAAACACTAGTTGAAAGCGTTGCCAGATACTGCATTACTTTTATGTATTTTATTTAAATTTTTATTTGAGTATCCATCCCTGTTCACATTGAGTTTTCCCACTCAAAATAAAAACAAAGATTATATTTCGTGTTATATTTATTTTTTACGCAATAAAATTGATTCCTTCTGCTAATATGAAGTGTGCCACGTGTCAAGGCAAAAGTGAGCAAACAATAAAATGCTTTTTAAAAGCTATGGATACCATTAAAGAACACTTCTTGAGTAAGCCGCTTTGTTAATTGCTCATATATGTAGGTCAGTTTAAATTTATCTAATTTTCTTATAGTAATGCAGGGTCTCTGTGTAGAAAAGGAAGCAACTATTAGTTTATTAAACAAGCGCAATGAAAAACTCCATAACGCTCTGGATATGTTGCGGCAGGGACAGGAACAACGCGTCAAGTCAAGCCCCAAACGTCGTAAACTGTCACCCAAAAAGCAACCAATAAAACGAAGCAACACCCAACAAGCTGAAGCGTCTCCATTGATGCCTGAGAGTCAGAGCTCATTAAATATGAACATAGCTCTTTGTTCAGATGATGATGAGGAAGAAATAATTACAGAAACGGAGCCAATTATCAGTCCTTACAAGCCCTGGAATACTCGTCGCAAGTCAAACACGCGAAATTGCGAAAATGAGCAACCGACAAGCACAGCAACAACAACAACAACAGATGCCAACAGCCCTTGGCTGGGCAAAGTACCAAAAGATAGACTGCCAATGGGCAAGACAAAAATGTCACTCACAATACGCAGCGATTCACCCAGACTGAAGCAAACCCGTTTGCAATTTGATGCTGGCAAGAACAATAATACATCCAGTGATAAAGATATCATCGAATCCAGTCCAAATTTATATTCCTCGCTAAAACATGCTAAGCAGTCGCGTTCGCTTTTACAGAGGTTCGTAGGTTAAGTTCTCACAATAAGATCTATTGTAACAAAAAGTAACCTTTAATAAGTTTGCAGAGCCGACAACAACAGCGCCTTAGACATCAAACCTATCGCAAGCATCGCAAAGACACCAATAAGCAATAAGAAGCCCGTGTTTGATATGGATGATGATGATTCATTCTTTGACTTGTGTCCAGACCCGTCAGCACCTCAGCCAGCTTCAGGGTCTGCACTTCCACCATTGAGCGGCGCTTCAGATACGTCAAGTGTAGTGCTGCTCACACCAGCCACACAGGATATTGTGTTCATTGATGATAGCATTACTGATAACAATACCTTGAATACTATGGACTTTATGGAGGAGGCCATTAAAGAGGATGACAAAGTGTCGCGGACAAAATTACAGGAATTCGAAGCGGAGCTCATACGGAAGCGGCAGTTAGAGGCAGCCAAAGTAAAGCCGACTGGTGATGTTGTTAGGGTGAAACATGAACCACTTACAGAACTGCAAAGCCCTTTTGGCAATGAATCAACCAAGTTGCCAGCTGATTTTGAAATGGACGATGATCAGGAAGAGGAAGGCGAGGAGGAGGAAATATTTCCACGACCCATTGTAGTCAAAAAAGAACCTGAATTGAGTCTGAAGCAACGCTATAACATTTCTTGCCCGCAGTGTGAAAAGGTAAAAGTCCCTTATACTCATATATACATATATTTATATATATATTCCTTTTTTACAGTTCATCACATTCATGGGCTCAAATTTGAATGACGAAAGGATACAAATGTATCTAAATAACTGCAGACACGAACGGGAGTTTGAGAACAACACACCGCCCGGCTTTTGGAATCCACACATGGTTTCGTTTACGGATGACGATCCACGTAACGAGGTTCACGTAGATCGTCGCTTTGTTGACCGGCGAAATAAATAAGACTTATAGATTTTTATAGCCGAATATTGGCAAATAGTTCACATTTACATTTATATGAACATATCATTGCATCTTAATCGTAAGTTACAAATTGCCACGTTTGGCCTGTTCGATCTCAATCGCAGTGAAGAGCGACTTGAAGTTGCCAGCGCCGAAACCCTAGAATAAAATGTATATTGAAAAACTAATCAAACCACGACAGAAAGTAAAGTTTACATTATGATTAAAACGTTGAATGACCTCCAGGAAGAGCGTTGGCCTGTCCTGGCAGTTCTTCGTAAAGATCTGCAACAGGTAACCATTCTCATCGAAATCAACCAGAATATTCAGTTTCTTCAGTATTTCCATATCTTCCTTAATTTTAGTGCGACTATGCGACAGCTGCTCCTGCAGTATATCATAGTACGATGGAGGTATGGTCAAAAACTCCGTGCCGCGTGCTCGCAAGTTGCTCACGGCTCCAATAATATCATCAGTATTGAGGGCAATGTGCTGCACACCTGCTCCGCCATAGTAGTCCACATACTCTTGAATCTGGGACTTCTTCTTGCCATTGGCTGGCTCGTTGATGGGCATCTTCACAGTTTCCTCGTAGTTGGCCATGACAATGGAGCGCAGTGCCGAGTACTCCGTGTGTATTTGAGAATCATCGACAGACCAGAAACGATGGAACTGCAAAATGCGCTCATACCAAGCAGCCACGCTCTCCATTTGCAAATCTGGCTGATTGCCCACCACATGGTCGATGAAGTTCAACTTTGCCGGCGGCAGATTCTCCAACAGCACATCTTTGATACCGCGCTGAAAGCCAGGCAAGAAGTCGCCCTTATAGCCATTGCGCTCCACAAAAGTGTGAGTCGTATCGCCGTACTGCAAAGAGAGTAAGCATATTTTAATTGTGTATTATTCATTATTGAATGTAAACTCAACAACCTACCGTCTTAATGGTGGCGAATCTCACAAATCCCTGGTCATCGCTCTCCTCCCAAATGTCGCGCACAACCTCAGCGCCACGGGACACAGCCAGGTTAAAAATTGCATTCAAATCCTCCACTTCGAAGGCCACATCTTTGACACCGTCACCGTGGCGCATCAAGTGCAAGCCATGCTCCTCGTTATCGGTCTCATACGCTGATACAAACACAAAGACAATTTTGTTCTGGCGCACAGCATGCTTTGCATAGCGTCTCTCGCCCGTCTCCAATCCCTGATAGCCAAGTGGTTCAAAGCCCAAACGGGTCGTATAATAGCTGGCCGCCTGCTTGGCGTTGCCAACGTAAAACGTTAGATGATCAAAGCTTAAGAATTTTCCGGCTTCTGGCTAAATACAAATATAGATTAATAACTCTGATCATTGATTGAATAATATATGAATAACTTACTTTGGATCCTTTGTCAGTATAGCTGGTCTATATAGAAAGATTGGAGCAAAACAGATTAATAGGTTTAGTTATATTTAGATATAATTAAATTAGCTCTTGATAGGTATATTCCTACGTATGTTAGTCACAAAACACTTAAACACTTTCATAGTGATTTCTTCACTTTTTTATATTATATAATAGCACTTAGCATATTCAGCAACAAATCTTTACCATTATCACTCAGACTCAATTAATGCAAAACTCTTCCTCACACGCGTTATTTAAAGTTTCTTCTGTAGACTTCGGCTACGATCCGTAGATCTTCACAAATAGACTATGGCCAAGCCATGCTGAAATCAGGCCTTTTATAGGCCTCCCCATAGTCAAGTGATCTCGACTGATCGGCTGATTGTTGATCAGTTGAAAATCCTGCTCATTTAAATATATGTCAAACTAGTATTCTGTTTACGAGTATTAAGCATTTAGTTGTTATTGTTGTTATTCATTAAGGTATTCGCATATTTAATTAGAAATTGCAGAATTTGTTTACTGGAACAGGTGCTGCTACCTGTTATCACCAATTGCATATTATTTGTTTATTTGTTTATCGCAATTACATTGCAAGTTCTGTTATTTATGTTTTGAGCGTAGTTTCGTTTATAAAACTTTTTGCCTTTTGTAAATTCGTTTCCCTTTGCTCAATGTAAACTCTGATAATTATGCAAAGCACCCGAATTGTTACTGATATCAAGTTGTTATTCTTTTTGGATTTTGTATAACAATTTGCCGGTTGGCGCTTAAATATTCATAAGCTCTACTGGTTTGTAGCGGCATAAAAATGTATATTTGTATATGTATATGTATTTGCGTTTGTGTATGTGCATTCATACATATTCATATGCCACGCGCTCCGTTGCCAAGTTGTATTGAACTGGCTTCTGTTGCGAGCCCCCAAAATTATTAATATATGACTATTAGGAATACGAAATGAACTGTGAAATTCTTATTTATAAAAACTTTATTATTGTTTGCTTGCATTGATATTAAAATGTTACTTAACCAAAACTTGAAATGAATTAAAATAAAAAATATCAAGTTTCAAAAAGCAGCTAATAAAAATACAACTATATAAATATATATAGTCTATATATTACAATAAAATTATATGTGTGTGCATTTATAAATATATATATATGTATGCTATATCATATAAATATGGCAAAACTTTCGTAACCATTTTTATAATTTTTGCTGCTTAAATTTATAAGAGTATCTGACTATTTAAATGGTACTCAAGCCCATTTACGTTTATTTTTAGAGCAACAAAAAAAGATTAGAAATAAAAATATAAAAATTGTAGAACTCATAAAAAGCATATAAAATATTCAACATGAATAGAGCATATGAAAGTGGCGCTATTCTGTTGGTGCGCAGTGTAAATAAACATACATATATTTATGTGTATATATCTGAGCATTATAATGCTTATATAGGGTTCAAGAATGCGCCTATGGGTAATGTGTTGTAAGTTTGTTTATCAGAACGCTGATTGTTTGCTGAAGATTGTTGATTTACAATGAATTTATAAAAAATCATATTATTTTTACAATTGCCTGGCATTAATATTATAATAGTGCTTTATCTCGTTCGGCAAGAGCTGCTCATGGATACCCCGTATAACCTCCGATGGCTGCCCTCGACTGTGGGCCAAGTTGTTGCTTCTAGTTGCTGCCCTAATAAGCCAATCATAATAAATGTCAAGCATCGAATTGGCTTTGTGCCAATGGCCACTTGTGTGCTCACTATCCACTGGCTGGAATCAGACCACTGCCCCTTCTCCTAAAGGCCTGTCAGTTCATCATTAGCAAGTCGCCAGCAGAGCGTTCATTGTCTGGGGCTAATCGTTAACGCTTAACTGCTTGAGACGATGCGTTGCTCATACGCCATATGTGCTCGATATTTCTATAGGTTCTATAGACAAATCGAAGTCTTATGCTGCGAGACGAAGGCGAGTGCGTTATTTATGAGCTGAGGCAGCTTTAGCTATTGCCAAACACCTGACACAGTCTGACTGCGCGTCATTTGTCAAATGATGGCAGGAGAAGCAGAGACAGAGACAGACAGCTGGAACATATAGATCAGGCGTAAAATTGACCTATCCCAAGTAGGGAAGAAGTGACAAAGATAGAGGAAAGTAAGCTACAAAAGCAAAAGCAAAATTGTTAAATACATATAAATCTATTTAGTATATTTCCTTTTATCTTTTATAATAAATAAGTCCCTTGTTCAAACACGAAATTCATAATTCATAATCCAGATTTATTTCACTTCAATAACTTCATCAAATATAATTAACTTTACCTTTCGCAATTTCTTGTCATGTCTTTGCTGTCTGCACACGCACGCTGTCTGTCATCAATCAAGTATTGCTCATCCAACCCAAACAGTAATATATATATTATATAGTATGTCGGCCGTCTCACATTCTCACAACCTAAACAAACTTTCTTTCTATGACTTGTTGTCCTTGGCGAAGGTTTTTTCTTCGTTCGTTGCTTTGCGCCGTTGCGCAGGTTTGTTTGGGTTTGATGTGGGTAGCCTGTTGCTTATGATAGGAATATTATATTACATACGCTACCGTTAGCTTGTCTGGCTCTTGCTCCCTTGCCCCTCTTTCTCTTTCTCTAACTTACAAACGCTCTCTCACTCTCCCCTTTGCTCTCTCACTCTGCGCTAGGGCATTGCCAGCTGTAAGCAAAGCCTGTTTGCAGGGGTTGCTTTATTTTGGGCTTGGGAGGGTGCAAGGTATATGAGACACGACTCAGGACAAAGGATATTCGAAGTTGTTGCCATAGCCGCAAGCTGTCGGCGCCGCATCGTCGCGTCGTCTAGTGCGTCACGCTTTCAGTCGCCTTCCGAATCTCGTTTACTACGCTGCGCTCAAATAACAACAAAAAAATCTCGGAAAAAATCAACAAAAATTGTTTATTCCATTTAAAAAGCAGGGTAACGATAACTATAACAATAACAATAACAACTTATGCACGTTTTTTTCTTGCTCTATTATTATTGAAAACCGAACGAACTTGAACTGTCGCTAGTTTTGTAACAAAGTAAAAAAAAAAGGAAAAAAAAAAAACTGAAAGCTGAAAACCGTTTGTTAAAAAAAGAAAATATTGACAAATTTGTGCTCTGATTAAAATCTAAAAAATACCGAGTCTATGTCCAAAGATAAATCCCCCGCAGCTAGGCAACAATTTAAAAAATTCACTCATTGAGAGCATTTTAATGTAGTTGCTGCTGGGCCCATTATAAATAGTTTTCATTATGATATACTTTTTCTTATATATGTATATATTCCTATGTATATATTCAGGCCGATTTGCTGATTGATTGTTCAGTGTGAAAATTATCATAAATTTTAGTGTTTTGTCTAATTCTGAACAAAAAGTTGCCATGGCGCGTCGAAATGAAATACAACTTAAGCTGCTATGGGTGCTTCTCAAACTGTGCCAATAGCAATAAAACTGTGAAACCGCGCGCGTTTTTGGAAGTCGCGCGATTGCTAAATGAAAATAGTTTTCAAAATTGAACATAACATATATAATAATAATTATAAAATGGAATTTTTATGAAATATTTAAAGAGCGTAAAGGCATTTAATCTTTTTAACTTTATTAATCTATATTAATAAAATATATTTTAAAAAAAGAATAGTAATAGTAATAATAGAATTCAGAATTATCTTGTATGCAAATTTCTAATATATATTTTCATTTTGCGTGCCATATGAACATTTTAGCCATTTCTCTATGTGCCTCCAACCCATTTTGGCTGTACCACCCATTGAAAGCAGCTTTATATAGCACGCTGATGACTCTCCCTTTACCTTGACACAAAAAACTAGCCTCAATATCCTGCTTATTGAGCTGCCTGCATTTGAATTAAGTCATTTCATTTTATAATTTTGATATCATCATATATTTTTGTTGAAATTTCTCGAAGGTAAACCAAAGGCTTTTCGGGCAGCCACAAAAAAGAAAACAATAACCGCCCACAGTTTGTAGGCCATCAGAGAACTATAGCATTTAATAGCCTTTCTGTAATACTAGACAGTGATGTCCATAAAATTTCGCTTTCTAAACAAAAACAAAAACCGAAAAACTGCAGATGCTTGTCAAAATTTACGATCTGGAGGGGTGCTACAACAGGTTGCAGCCGCAGCCGCAGCAGCATCGGCATCATCATCATCATCATCGCCTCATCATCGTCATCATCAGCATCATCTTATCTAAACAAAGCAGAGAGGGGGTTTAGAACTTCCTCGACACGTGCATTGTTGATGTGTGTATTTCAATGTTATTTTTAAACATGGCCATACAAATTATGAGACTCGTGCCCAGATCTCTATTTAAAGGGATGCGCCTAGGTGTACATAAATTATAAAAGCATATTTCAATGTGTGTTAGGCAGCCCAGGAATGTTGTACGATCTGCTCTGCCTCATTGCCAACAAATTATTAAAGATTATTAAGTGTCATCCACTAAATGGGCCAAGCAATAGGTTTCCACTTGAGTTCTTGAGTGGTTTGATTAAATTACTGTTGATAGAAGAAATTACATGTGAAATATATAAAAAAGATGATATGTTTGAATGTATATTGTATGCATGTAAAGCAAAATACCTTTACATCAATTACAAGTTACATACAGACACACATATGTACATATGAAACTTACAAAGAAAGCCCTAAACACTATCTCTGTGTGTCTTTTCAAAATCTTTTTTAACACATATATAAGTCATTCGCAGTAACATTATTTGCGAATGACTTATATAGGTGTTTGTATATCTGTAACCTACTTAAATTTTATAGTACTGCACTATCAAGTACACTTAATTATCTGTGAGTTTTATAAGAAGCAAAAATCTATAATAAATGGCATTCATACACTATACACCCATGACATGTACATACATATGTACATATATACATATGTACATATGTAGTTTTAGTATAAAAAAGTATATTTTATTTGCTTTGCAATTCAAAGAATTTCTCCCTTCACTGCAGGATATTTATTTAATATGATAAGGCAAGCCCATAACACAAATACAAGCAGAGTGACGTAATTACGAATACAATTTTTAATATCAGTTATCATTGCAAAAGCATAGTAAACACTTTTATTGAGGAAAGAGAATCTTTCAGAAGGGAGTAAAAAAGACTTCACACAATTGAGTAAGATTACTTAATGCCTGTCTGTTAAGCTAACAGTGTGACGTTACATTTTTTTTTTTTTTTTAATTTATTTAAACTTTGCCGCAGTCATCTGTTAGGCAACATACACACTTGGAGCCTGTCTTAGTAAATCAAAATTCTTAAATCGGACAATCGTGATAGAGTAAGAGCAGTTCCGTTCCTATGAATGTTAACTAACAGCTCTTCATTCGAAAATCAACGCGCGCGCGTTTCAGTTAACAGAGCGCTTGCATTACTCGTACATGGAAGGGAAACGTTGCCTCGCATTGATCAGAATGATTTCGCGGACGTCAATGCGAACGCCGCAGTCGCTGCCTTTGCTCCGTGCCGTTAAGCTGTTCACTTAATGCGAAAAGACGTCGCAACACGCGCGCGCTTTTTTCAAGTTTTTATTTTCGTTGAAAAATTAGTTTCTTTGATTTTGAAAGCATTTATGCCCATGCAAGTTTTAATTTATGAATGGGTGAATAGTCGAATCGCTGGACAATAAATTAGACGCCAAATACCAAAGAAATTTTTCGTATTTAAAATGAAAATTCCAAATTATTTATTCGTAACCAAAGAGCTGAAAGATACAAAAAAATGTGCAATAATAATTGATGTGATATGTGGAAAGAAAGCCTAATAACAATAAATTACAACAAATAAAGTAAGCAGTGGTAGAATTCTTTAAAAGAATATGTAAAAAAAAGTGAAAAAAAATCATGAAACTAATAATAATTCAAACTAATGATTTACACATATTTGATTTGTTTTAGTAACAAAAAGTTTCATAATAGTTACATTTCATACATTTCATGCCTCAAGAAAACTGAAAAAAAAAAAATCAATTTTAAATAATAATAAAAAATATTAATAATATTAAATAAATAAAATATAATAATTCAATTTTTTATTTAATAACAAAGAGTTCCATATTACCATTAAATATTACATTTAATATTTCGCCTCAACATAATTATTACGTTTAATATATTCGCATTTAATGCCATTATAAAAATAATCTCTATTTATTTTTTTATAGTAAGACAAAGTTTCTCAGAAATATTACGCCTCATAATAATCGTTAATTCTATTATATTTGAATTTCATGCCTTCGCTTTCAATTTAGGCGTTAAGAATCTGAGCAACAGTCTAGGAAGCAATCAGCTGAACAGCTGTAATTTAATATATAATGCACATTTTACATGCTTGGCATACTGTATAGCCTATATGACCGCATTTCCAATATGAACGTACTATAACGACGTCTCTTTTCTTCATTCTCAGTGCTCTCAAGCACTTAGCACGACTTACAGATCCATATCAAATAACGAGAAAAACTACGACGAATACCAATACCCGATTGATGTAACTGAAATATCGCACACTAAAAACTTCAAAAACAATGAGGAAAATTGCAGAAGACTCATCGGACTGCACGATTTCTTCTAATGCGAGTGATAAACGTAGTTCCTGCCATATAACACCAAATGGATCAAATATAGTAGTATCCAAAGCAACATTCCTCTGGCTATGCCTTCTGCTCTTGATGTTCACTCACTGTTCGTCTCTGGAAGAACCAAGCAATAAAGAGGCGGCCATCAGTGAAAGCTATGAGGAATTAAAATTTGATCATGAAGTATCAGAGCAGGATGCTGAGCGCGCGCTACGAAAACTTAATGCAAGTAAGACAATATTTAGCTCTTATATATTAAGATCTCTTTGCGATTGCAGTTCCTCACATGGTGCACATACATATATGTACATATATGTAGTGTATGCACTCATGAGTTTTCTGATCGTAAGGTGCTTGCTCGATTGTCTAACTCTCTGTCCATCTCTCTTTTTTTTTGGGTAGCTCGTGGCGGCACCCAGAGCTCTTGCAGCTCAATGAGTTGCGAGCAATATCAAAATTATTGTTGGACGTCACAATTCGAGAAAGATCATTGCTGGTGCGAACTGCAGCATAGAGAAGGTGAGTGTAGATAGATAATAATGATGATATTATATGATATTTATGAGCTGCTTGCCAAGGTGCGTTCATGCACACATGGCGCCTTAACAATAACAAACAACACAGACTATAAACTCTGCAATTTCTCACACATAAACAAAAGAGCTGAAAAACGTAAGAAACACACGAATTAAATGGAAAATGAAAACGTTGGCGAGTGCCACTAACCCACTTGAGTGCAGCTTTAAGCTTCATTTGCCTACTACATAATGACAACAATTTCATTGGCTAATGAGCGAGAGGCACGCAATGAGCGCAGCTCAATAGAGATGATGCAAGCTAAGTGGCACCACTAAATTCTGCTTAAAAATAGGAAGAGTTCTATCTAGCTCTTTCACTTACTCGCTCTCTCTCTCTCTCTCTCTCTCAGAATGCCTCTTCGTCTTTTCCAGCTTTTCATTAGCACGTGGCTATTGCGGAAGTTGTGAGTAGTTAAAGTTGTGGTCCACATATCTTAACCGCAGCTACGCTTCATTGCATCGCCTTGCATAGAGCTACAGTGGTTACCCATTATAGTGATAGCTTATATGTATATATAAATGTGTATATAATGTTTATCTGAAGTCTTCAATTCTAGCTTACTAAATGATAGCTAAGTTATGCTATATGTAATTGTCTATTTTATTATAGATATCTGTAGCCTATCCAGTCTAGTCTGGTTCCACTGTACATCAACTGACATTCCTGGTGTCCAAGCGCCAGTTTATATACAATTTTCCTCTTTTTTTTCTAAGTTATTTTTATGCTTGTTTTAATGCGTTCCACTGGGGGTTCGGCAGCTCGTTCGTATTTTCTACACTTGAATGGTTTTCTTCAAGGCGTGCACAATTTTTCGTTTTGCAGTTTTTCCAAATGCACTCGCATTTGAATTGTAGTCTCTGTGTGTTCTAGTAAATACGCTCATTAAATTTAATTTTTTGTAATTTCATTGGTTTTTATCGACTAATTGGGTTCGTTGTGTTGGTCAAACAAAGGTAGCAAAACAAAGAATATCTTTATTAAAAGCCTTGAATGTTATTAAAAATATTTGTTTCATAACGCTGTTTTTCGATTAAGTTTTAAACTAATGAACTTTAAACTAATAATGTTAGCTGACATTTCATCTTCTTATCAGGCACCTCTCATAATTATTTCGCTTATAGATAAGCGTTTGCATACAACAAAATCAACTGTTCGCATAGAGAGTCTTAGCTCTTAATATAAAATATACATATATACATACATATATATATATTTATTTATGGAACTAAAATACTTTTTTTTGTATTTAATATGCAACAGCCTTAGTCACAAACAATTGTCAGACGTGTCTAGAATTCTAAAGTTGTAGAATTCGAAATACTCATGCAGCCGCTTCACAGCGTTTGATTCTATCAATGAATAAAACTGATTCGTTTCAACCACTCTCTGGGTGGTTATTGGCTACTGGTGTTTCTTGTAACGACGTTTAAGCACCTTTTTAGGAACTGCTTGTAAAACAACAATCAATTATTATTTAAAAAAATAATAATAATTTTTAGGCAATTATATTCACAGCTTTTTTTGTTGAGCATTTCCAGCACGCAAAAACAGTTGTCAAATAATTTGCATTTATACAATTTTTATTAGATATTTGAATTGATGGCTTTAAGTGTTGACGCTTTGATGAATCATTAAACTATTTTTAATACCCGTTCTTGTAGTAAAAACGAGTATATGGGTTATAACCCTGAAGCAAAATATTTTAAATTTGGCACATTTACTTCAGTGTAACCCCATTTGGAGACAACATAAATATCTATATGCATATGTATGTATATATCTATATTATCTATGAGTTCCCGAATATACATATGTAAACTCATTAGCTTTTGGCAAATTATAGAACAAAAAAAATATTTTATAGCTATGTTTTTACTGCTGAGCTCAACGACAAATTAAACAAATCAGAGAAAATACCGCAAAATTTATTTAATTATTGTTTTATTTATTTATTTTTTTTACCGCTTTTAATGCCAAACCCAAAACATGTTCTATATTTCTGGTTCAGACAACATCATAATCAATCATAATTATTTTGTGCTTAATTTGAATACTTCAATATTAAATTTTTTCCGCTCTTCTAACTAGTCGTCGATTTTCATTGAATTTGATATTTTTGTCATGTCCTCGCATTGTGTCAGCTGTCTCAATAGATTACAAATAGAATTGCGATCAGCAAATTTATCATAGTATATATGCATGTGTATAACAGATATAGTGAGACTCATGTCGATTTGCATTAAATTTAATATAATTACATAATTGAATAAATATTTGTGACACGCAGCGGCAGCATTAGCGAAACAATGAGTTTGTTTCCATTATTCTAATTTGGAATATGGAACTTTATGAAAATCAACACATTTAGTTTTTATAAACAGTTCGTGTAAACAGAATTCGTGAGTTCGACATGATGGCCCCCAGAGTTGAGGAATTTTCGTAGTCATATTTAGCCAGTTTTCCATTGTTTTGGCAAATAATTTGTTGATCTTGGCGCTGCGTCCAATAAACATATATTCTATTTTATTAGTTTCCGTTTCTACTTAAATCGGCAGTAGTAGCACAGCATAGAAATATGTATTGAAAACTAAAACCAAATGAAATTAATTTAAGTGCTTTGTTTCTTCTTCTTTTTATATGTTTTTATTTTTAAAAATGTATACAAAAATTAAATAGATTTTTTTGGTAGCAGTTTGTATTGACTTTGTTTATGACTGACAGCCACAACTGATCATAGAAAATCAATTCAATGTCCAGATGTCTGCGTGGAATCCATAGTTTTTCATGAACAAATTTTCATTATTGCTAGAAAATTACTCACTCTATAGTTGTATTTAAAAAAGAGAAATTAGGCAATTTTTTTTTTTTTTTTTTTTTTTTTTTTTTATAAATCTTTACTATTTGAATATGTACATACTATGTGTAGCTTAATGAGAATAAAAAATAAAATGAAATTCCTTGTTTATACTTGGGTATTCTTGGCATATGCTGAAGGCAATTGCTTATAATTCTTATAATAAATATACAGAATTGATCCATTTCTCATACTTGGCTCATTTCTTCTGAACTACAGTCGCGTTCTTGAAAATTATTTATTAAAAAATAAATAAAAATATTTCATATATATATATTTACATATTCTTTCATTCTTTCAGAGGGTCTGCCTTATAAGGCGCATAAATGCTTTGTGGAAGAGAAGATCTATAAGCCTACAGTGGGTTCTTGCTATTTCTTCGAGGAGGTTAAAGAATGCTGTTGTGTATCAGCTTTTCTAAGAGAGTGTAAGTGCCATTGGAATATTTATGGAAGAGTTGCAACAAGATTTGATATTTGCTCAGCAGCACCGCAGATCAGTGATCAATAAAATGCTTATATGTATAACGTGTATACACAAACACTCAGCACCACATACTTACCACTCATACACACCCAGTTGAAGATTAACAAAGCAATGTTAATTTTATAATGTAAATAGTACTGGATAGACCTGCAAGATGATCTTCACCATGCGCAATCGCATAAAATCAATGATAATTATATTTAATTTATAATGCTAATTGAACTAACTCAAGGAATCATAGCAACGTTTTAAATCATCAAAATTTTGAAGAAATTAACATACCATGTTTATTATTTTTTCAAAAGTTTATTATAAATTCTCCTCCAGTGTTCAGCTAAAAACAAATAAACAAAATACTTTCGATTTATTAAGCGAATAGAAAAACTGAGCAAATATTAATATTTTAGCTTATGAATCATATATATATATCATCAGAATTGATAGTATATCAAAGGAAGTCTTTATAATAGGAGTGTTATCTTTCTGATTATTTATAAAAAGTGTCAAATGTAGAACTTTAAAGTATATTAATAATTCCACATTATATCATGAATCTTTTATTCATTATTTCATTGGTCATAGACTATTTTAACTTTCAGTTGATTTCTAAATTTATTTACACAAATCTCAATTCATTCATTCATTTATTTGATAGTTCATAATATATTCAATAATATATATTATTTCTTCTTTAATTTGCAGGGCGTCGCATCTCGATTGCTCCATTAAGCAGAGCACAACCCGTGCTTAGCTGTCTGCTGGCGCTACTAAGTGTACTGCATTGGCACAGCAGAAGGCATTGAAAATTGATAAATTTAAGATATTGGGTGGGGCCGGGGCGTGGCATACGATCTAGTGAAACGTAAACATAGTCATATAAATAGTTGTTATCCAGCCATCTATAAGTGTACTTAGTTGAAAATGTTAAACAGAAATCAAACTTGGTGAGCAATTGTATATTAATATATTTAAGCATTAATAAATATAAATTTGTATGTCTAAATATATGTATGTATGTATGCATAACCATGCACATAGTATGTTGTTATATATTATATTTTTATTTAAGTTTAAATTTCTAAATTAACTGTGGCTGGGCATGCTCGGTTAAGTATATTTAACAAAATGATGGTATGATGTGTTGCGCACAGAATGAATGTAAACAGGGGAAAATTAAAACAAACACAGAATGTAAACAAAAGTAAAAACAATGCTGCTTGAAATATACTATACAATAATGGCAAATGGATTCGCATAAATAATAATCGGAGATGCATACTTAAATCCAAACGGTCCACTAAACCTCAAGTTCAGCAAGTCGGTCTTAGGTCTATTTTAAAGTCTACCACCTCTCTTGGCTTTATAAGCTGGTGCGGCTGTTAAGCGTACGTTGCAGTGCATTCACACAGGACAAGACATCCTCGTAGTCCTTGGACCATTCACGTAAATTACGCTCCAATGTCTCTAGTCTTGTCTGTCCCAGCCGCATGCCACCGTGCTTAATGGCTGCATAGCATGAACAGGCGAGCAGCTTAAAGCACTGCCTGCGCACTGCATTGTGTGAGTTGCTCTCCCAGTTGGGCGTGCTCGCCACACACTGCCAGGCCATGCTGACATAGTCCACCAGGGCGTCCCAGTGGGTGGAATCGTGCAAACGCTTTGCCTGCGTTTGCAGCACTCGCTTAAACTCATTCAGGTGGATGGCTGCCTTAGAGTAGGCAGCGGCATCTGTTTTCTTGCATAGCCGTGACGTCGGCAGAGATTTGAATATGAGCCGTTTCGCATAATGCAGCTCCTGCTCCAACAAGCTGCGAAAAATCAAGGCAAATGCTATATGTCAATATTTCAGTTAAAGTAAATAATTTACCCAATGTCTGGTGTTGGCAGCTGAGCGCGAATCTTTTCCTCAGCACTTTGTGTGGCCATCGCCGTTTCCTGTTTTATATTGCACATTATCAAGTCAATAAGTTGTTGATGTGATAGACCCATCAGTAGCGTTGGCAATGGCACCTCGCTGTTCGTTTGTGCCACGGGACGATCATCCATTTTCAACTTCTTTACTATGGGCGTTCCCGGCCATAGCTGTTGCTTTGTGTGGGTCAACTTGATGGGTGAATACGTTTCCATGGGTGTGGGTTCGGGTGGTGTGCTGCCCATGGTCAATCGTTTCCGTGGCGAACTGCGCAATATCATGCCACTAGTCAATTGCAGATTCTTCGTAGGCGTACGCTGAAAGGGACTGCGTATTGAAGTGTTGTTACCGCTGACACCGCCATTGACTTTGTCCGGAGAGAAGGTCGTTGTGAAACGACGACGCCCACGTTGCCTTATGATTAGCTCATCTGGTGAGGGTAGCGGCGAGAAATTGAAGTCCTGTGCCTGTGCTACATTCATTTCATTGTCCACACGGAGTCCAAGTCCACCACCGCCGCCGCCTCCGCCATTGGGCGTGTTGGCTGTAGCGGCCGGTGTGGGTTCGTCAGGCGTACGGCGATTGGCATTCGTTGGTGTATTCGCAACACGTAGTGCCTCCAGACGATCAGGTATTTCAGCTAGTGCCAGGCGTGTCTGCAATGTCGGTGTCGTTGTCGTCATTATTGTAGCCTAAGTAGCTGGAGCTGCAAAATTCAATAGAGAGCATTAGCTGTCATCGAGCTGCAACTTAAGTTAAGTGACTACATTGTTTTTGAATGCCCCTGTTTTCATTTTTATAATTTGCTCGTTATGCGACCATTTACCTTTTTCGTTGCTAGACTATTTTTATTTTGTTTAGTTTTGTTTGCCAAAATTGCGCCAATTCATATGGCAAGCTCGAACAGGGCTACCAAATAGTATAGAGTTGTCATTGCATGTTTAAATTACTGATATGGCATCACTACGCATGGCTGTGAAGACAATAAATCTGGCAGCATCATTCCTTTACTTAAATATTCTTTTGAGGAGCGGTAGCGTGTGGCACTGGTTTTAATTATTTAATTTCAAAAGGGACGATTTATTGCTAAGGCTTTCAAAAGAAATATCTGAAATGAAGAACTATAGTGAGTTTAATTGGTTGCATGATAAAAAAGCTGGCGTGTTGACTTTTGGCGATTGAACTGAGGCATCCGCTTGAACCACGTGGCTTCTGTTTATCGTATTTGGAACTTTTCAATTCTCAACTTTATTTGAGAAATATGCGAGGTAAACGAACGGCATATCCGATCGTATGCATGTGATAATAAATATAACAGTATATTTATTTATTTCGTTTTAGTGGCTCGAGGAAATTATGTAAATGGGATTTTTACATACATATACATTTATGGAATTTATACTTAACCTCCTAGTAGAAGTAAGTTGTAAAGTATGGTACCTTATTTGATAATTTTAAAATTTTGTGATGATAACTTCATAGCAACTCAGAGCATTTATGTTGAAATCTTTTAACCATGCATCACCATCTGATTGTAATACAAAATATTGAAGTTATATTTTTGAAGAGCATGAATTAATTTATGTATATATTTTTTTTTTTTAGATTTTAATACCCTTAAATTGACTGAGAGGGAGCCGGAAAATGTGATATATGGTCAGTAATTTGTATATTAATGTATATATTGATTGATTTTAAAATTTCGTGATGATAACTTCATACCAACTCAGAGCATTTATGTTGAAATATTTTAATCATGCATCACCATCTGATTGTAATGCAAGAAATGTATTAGCCTCAATTAATTAATATATGAAACTAATTTGTTATAGTTTACTTCTTCTTTTCAGAGAAACTCTTAGCAGATTCAACGAATGATCATGAATTTAATGTATTCATTTTATTATACAACATAGATTAATATACATGTCATTTGTAAAAATAAACTTATAAAACAACTTAAACAACTGTTTAACACTGCCAACAACTTTCTTCATCAACGACTACCCAGCAAGAGGAAGGCAAGTAGGATTATATATCGGTTGCTTGGCTGACTCCAACTACTGCTTCCATTGAATTCTGGCAAAACATTGCCATAGAGCACCTCCTTGTTATTATTAGCTGGCATGTGCGCCGCTGTAGCTTGATTTGTAAAGTCTCGTTTCTTCTTGAAGCTCTCATAGTACCAGTCCATGCCATCCTTGCGCTCCGTCCGCTCCGCGACCTGCGACAGATCGGGAAGTGTGTCTGTACGCTTCTGTGCTTGCCTGGAAATGACTTGTTGCTCGCTGGCAAAGCTCTCATTGTCCGCACTTGGCGTTGTGCGCTGATATTCCTCGGCCGTGGGCTGTGCGAATTGCTGCTGCTGCTGATGCGGTGAATACACTTTGGTGATGGTGGAACGTCCACCCGGTGTACGCACGCCAGCTGCTCCAGTTCCTCGTTGCTGCTCGTTGCTAGGCGTAGCCTGATAGTCGGCGATCGCTTCTGTTGTGGTCGTCACCCAGGAATGGCTTTTGATTTGTGCCACGTGCTCTTCAGGCGGCGGTATCAATAGTATGGTCTCTGCTGTTGTTGGCTGATAGAGCTTTGGGGGACGCAACAGTGTTACAGACTGTGCCTCCAGATCCTCATCATCGTACTGCGAATCCTCCGTTTGTTGTTCGCTGGAGGAGCTGATCATTGGGGCTTCAGTTGTAGAGCTACTTGTAGTCGTACTTGATGTTGTTGTTGCTGCTGTTGTGGGGCGTGCTGTCGTCATGGGTCTGGTGCTCTTTACGATCGGCATTTGAGTGGTTATGTCGGGTGTCATTTCAGTGACTTCGTAGGTGGCCGTTTCGCTGCTCTCGGCGCCACTCGTCGGCTTGGGTCTAGGCTGTACTTGCCCCTGCTCTTGTTGCACTGCGATAGGCACAAAATGACGCTCCATGTGCGGCTTGCTTGTGGCATTTACCTGCTCCACCACACCGCGTCGCTGCTGGGGATCATGCACTGGCATGAAGCCGCCAATATGCGCCGGCACAATGGGACGAAAGCCGCCGCGCTCAATGCTCGCCGGCTCTCGGAATGTGGTACGAAACACGCCCGTTGTGGTGGCTGCACCACTCTCGTTGCTCAATGCCTCCTCTCCCGAGTTGGTGGTCGCTTCCGTTTCGGCATAGCGATTTCTTGAGTTGGGCACATTCGGCTGATGCTGTTGGTGCTGCTGCTGCTGCTCTCTCAGGTATTTCTCGAACTCAGCGCTGTTCGGCTGATACATGCGTGTCTTGCCACGCCCACTGGGCAAATTGATGTGCGCCATACGATGTGTGGCTGGCATTTGATCATCCTGATCGGTGCGCTGCTTTCTCCCACGCTCACCAAACCCAAAGAAGCGACCCAAGCTCAAACTGGGTATTGGATAACCAAAGAAGGTGAACGGAGACCCGGTGCCTGCCGCTGGCTGGGGTCGCCTATTGAAGTATTTGGTATGTAGGAGCGTATTGTTGAGATCTATGTTAGGATTTGCTGCTGTCGTCGGTTTGGGGCGCTGCGAGCTGCTGCTGACCAGCGCATTACTCGCATCCGGCACATCCGTGGAGTCCACATACTGCTCGTAAAAGTATTCGCTATCTCCGACCAACGGACGCTCATTATATGCCTCGCAATCATCATTGAAATCCTCGGGCAGATCACGCTGGAACACATCGCCGTGCTCGTTCAGCAGCGGCAGATGATTACCTTCGGTGCGCTCATTATTATCACCGTTATTGTAGAGCTCCAGGCCAGCGCAAAGACTGCGTTCCATGCGCGCCATGCGCAGCAGGCGACCATCCTTGCACTTTGGACCGGGATAAGGGAAATTCGTCTCCTGCAGCCAGACGGAGAGCCACTGCATCTCACAGTTGCACTCAATCGGATTACCTTGAAGATGAATGTGAGTTTATGGAATTAGCATAGCGAGCATAAAAACTTACCATCCACATCGAGTATGGCAATGTTGCCTCTCAAATTCCTAAACGTGCGCTCCTTGATGGTTCTCAGTTGATTGTTGCGCATGGATAACACTCGCAATCTGGGCATTGTCTCAAATGGAGAACCCTGAAACACAGATGCATAAAATATGAATATGAATATGAAAATGAGTCCATTGTCAACGAACCTGTATGCGGCATATCTGATTGTTGTCCATCTTCAGCTCGACCAGCCAGTTGAGAGCCTTGAGTGGCATTGTGGAGACCATTTTGACGCCATTGGTGGACAGATCCAATACCTCCAGGTTGCGCATGCTGCGCAGTCCAATGTTCTCCATGTTGCGAAAGTGATTGTTGGACAAGTTGAGGAAGACCAGCGAATTGGCATGATGGAAGCTTTCGGGCGAGATGTATCTCAATTTGTTGTATTGGAAGTGGGAGGCTAATAGCGAAGGCAGATCCTCGAAAACATGATCCTTAAGCTCAACCAGTTTATTGTCTGCCAGCACAAACTCCTGCAGCTCCGGCAGACTCTTGAGTGCGCCTGGCTGCACGCTAGCAATCTCGTTGCTACTCAGATCCAGGTACTGCAGCTTGGGCAGGTTTCGGAATGTGCCCTGCTGCAGTTCCACGATGAGATTGTTGGACAAGCGAATCTCGACGACATTGCGCCAGGCATTGACCACATCCGCATGCACACGTGAAATCTGATTGTAACTGAGATCGACATCCCGCAGACTGTGTAGATTGCCCAGGCCCACGGATATGTCAAGCAGCGCATTGCCGGACAGATCAAGATACTCCAGAGAGCGTTGATTATCGAAGGCAGTGGGTGAAATGGTGCGGATGAGATTACGAGAGAGATCCAGCTGCTCCAGTCGGCTGTTATTCGAGAAGAAATTGTCCGTTATGGACTCGAGTTTGTTGGACTGCAGATTGAGATTGCGAAGTTCCGCCAGGGGGAGCAGCGCACGCTCATCAGCCTGTCCCAATTGGTTGTCCTGCAGGTGCAGCAGTTCCAGCCGCTGGATGCCTATGAATGAGGTATCCTCCAGCACACGCAGCTGATTCTGCGCCAGACTCAGCACACGCAGTTCGGGCGCCGCCTGGAAGCCGTGCCGAGCCAGTTGCTCAATGTGATTCTGGCTGAGATCCAACATGCGCAGATTGGGCAACTGCAGGGACTTGCTGCCTGCAGCGGGCAGAGCTGAGATGCGATTGCCACGCAACGAGATACGCTCCACAATCTGAGGCAGACCTGGAATCACAGCAGTCAACTGATTGTAACTGGCATCCACCTCGAAGAGCCGCTCCAAGTGCATGAATGTGCCCGGATAAATGTGTGTCAGCTCATTGGACGAGATGTTGAGCGTTTCCAAGAGACTATTGTGACGAAAGGTATTGGCAGCCAAATCACTCAGGCCATTCTCGCTGAGATCGAGGCGACGCAGCGAGGGCAGGCCGGCCAAGAGCTGTGAGTCGACGCGTACAAATTGATTCTGGGCGAGATCCAAGCCTTTGAGACCCGGTAGATTCCAGAAGGGCAAAGGCAGATCCGAACTGAGGCTGTTGTTTCGCATGCGCAGCTCCCGGAGAGCGGGCATGGCCATCAGTGCATCGCGTTCGATAGATCGCAGTTGATTGTTATTCAGATGTAGTTGTTCCAGTGTGCCATGGCCACGCAGTGCTCCATAGGGAAGCTCGGTCAACAGATTCCCGCTCATATCCAGAAAGCGCAACGTGGGCAAAGCGTCGAGCAGCGCTCGCAGCGCCTCCACATGGCCAATCTCATTGTTGTAGATGTGCACGGCCTCCACACCGCTGCCAGAGGCCTGCAGCAGCGACTCTGGATGAATGCGACGTATCAAATTGTTGTGCAAATGAATCGTCTTCAGTTGAGGAGTGCGCAAGAAGGCGCCGTACTGCAGCTCCGTGATACGATTGTCATTGAGATGCAGCTCGGAGAGATTGGGCAAGTCCACAAAGGAGCCATCCTCGATGACATTAATGATGTTGTGATCCAGACGCAGCTTCTTCAAGTGCTCCAAGTCCTTGACAATGCGTCCAATCATGCCCACATCGCTGATCTGATTATACGACAGTTTCAGGCTGACCAAGTTGGGCAATCGAGTCAAGGCACGCAGGTGAATCCAGTTGATTCCATTCCGACTGAGATCCAGACTCTTTAGAGAGATCAAACCATCGAATAGGCCCGCCTCGAGGCGTGTTAGACCCGCGCCGCCTGTGATGTGAATATGCTGCAGCTTCGGCAGATGCCGGAAGCTGTGTGACTGCAGCTCCGTCAACGATGCACTCTGCACACTCACATAGGTCAGGCTGAGGAGACCCGAGAAGTCGGGCAAATGCTTCAGCTCGTCGCTCTGTATGGTTATGGCCAGCATATTGATCATCCCGTTCAAGCTCTCGGCCGGAATGCTGCGCAGCTGTGGCTCCACTATAAATATCTCTACCAGACTGTTCTCCAGCTCGTTCAGCCAGCCATTGGACACACGCTCAATGCTATTATAGCGCAGCATCAACCGCACGATCTGCAGATTGCCAAAGAAGCGACCCGGCAGGGCGGGCAGCTGATTATTTTCCAACACCAGCTCATCTATTTGGGTCTTGATATTGCGCTCCACGGCCTTCAGGCCATCCATTATCTGTGGCAAATTGCTGTGCGAGCACCTGTACAAACAGATGTTTAGCACTGTGAATCTTCCATTTCGATATACTTACCATATTTGTATCTCCTTGCCACGCAGCGAACAGCGACAGGGCAAAATAGCCTCGGAGGGCGGACAGCTATCAGCATGCACTAGTCCTGTCCAGCTGACATATAATAGTAGAATCGACAGTAAAAGCATCCTGACATACGTTTATGGGTTTAAATTTAGGCCTGACTGGCACATAGCTTGAAGTTCATTAAAAGAAACTCTAGTTAGCATTAACTAAATTCTAATTGGCATTTTGAATGGGATTCTGATGGGATGTGGAGGAACGAATGACTCTTGAAACAATAGATATATTGTATCTGTAATTTGTTTTTTCTCTGACCTGCCAATTAATTCTTATATTTATTTGCAATGTTTCAAGATATATGGAAATTCTCAATTCGTTTTATTTATAAATTTCTCGCATTTCACATAAGGGTCTTCAAAATTAGATAAGAAGTAATGTAGTCTATATACTACATGTTTATATTAATGAAAATGAAATCAAATAGTAATGCCGTTATGCCATAGTATCAAATGTCTGGAATCTACATTATAACAGAATAGATTACCGCCCACTAGAAAATATATTCATTGCTGTTAGCTCATACTGCTTCCACATACGAATACTGCCAAGCCGTGTGGAATACCTTAAGGTATTGTTGACAACTTTCTAAATATTTATTCATATTAATCTTAAGCGAACTCTAATCATAATACAGGTAAACACCTGAGGGTACTTGTACCTTAACTCATTTTCACGCAAATGCGAAAGAAATGCAAGTTCTCACAATGATTTTTTAGAATTTGTGGATCGTAAATCAAATGAAATGTGTACATAAATCGTTGCTAAAAATAGTTAATTGATTGTAGGACTTGCCCCCCAACCAAGCAAAGTGTGGCAGGCCAAACAAAGCGAGCCTTAAATTAACGTTAACAGAATCTACGGCAATTCGTAATTTGGCCATTATCAGCTGTGAGGTAAATCAAATCGATTTGAATTGATAGGCTGATTGGAGAGTTCTCTTTCCCTCTCTCCGCCTCCCTTGCCCCTAACTATGCTATAGCTATATAAGTGACCCACTCAGCTGTTGCAGTCAGAGTCAAGAGTTTCCTTCTTGTGTCTACAATGCGCGCTTTGATCTACCTATTGCCACTTCTGCTGGCTTTAAGCCAAGCACAGGGTGATATCAAATTCAATCTGCGCGATATGATCCCCTCGGATGAGCGTATACGCTCCCATGGTTATCCAGCTGAGGTCCACAAGGTTGTCACCGAGGATGGCTACGTGCTGAAACTCTTTCGCATTCCCTACTCTCACAAGCTGAGAAATGAGAACGAGAAGCGGCCACCGGTGCTGCTGCAGCATGGTCTGTTCAGCAACTCGGATTGCTGGCTGAGCTCGGGCCCGGACAACTCGTTGGCCTATTTGCTGGCCGACGCGGGGTACGATGTCTGGCTGGGCAATGCACGTGGCAACATCTATTCGCGCGCCAACGAACTAATCTCGCTGAACAATCCCAAGTTCTGGCACTTCGATTGGCATGAGATTGGCACAATCGACATCGCTGCCATGATTGATTACATTCTGGATGAGACGCAGCACGAGCAGTTGCACTATGCGGGTCACTCGCAGGGCACCACGGTGTACTTGGTGCTCCTGTCCGAGCGGCCAGAGTACAATGCGAAGATAAAGTCGGGTCATTTACTAGCTCCATGCGCATTCTTTGCCCACGGCCGATCAGCGATATTCAGATGGCTGGGCCCACTGGTGGGCACACCTGGCGGAGTTTGGAATCAGCTGCTGGTGGACACCGAACTGATACCGTACAACAATGTAGTTAATCGCCTGGCAGACAATGGCTGCGGCAGTGGCAGTCCCTACGATGCCATTTGCAAAAACGGATTCCTGATGTTCGCCAATGGCGGCTACGAGAATATTAATCTGGTAAGCTATAGAAGTTCCTAAATCTTGTTACATATATAATATTAATTCGATTCTTTGCAGACTTCCATGCAGCTCATGATTGAAACACATCCAGCTGGCTCTTCGAGCAATCAGGGCATTCACTACATCCAGCTGTCGACATCGCATGAATTCCGTCAGTACGACTGGGGCACCAAGAAGAATCGCGAGCTCTATGGCCAGGATCTGCCACCCGATTATGATCTGAGCAAAATTACGGCCAAAACCCATTCCTATTCGAGTGAAAACGATGCGCTGTGTGGTCCAGAGGATGTGGACACTTTGGTTGCCGAGTTCACACACCTGACTGAGGATCATCGTGTGCCCCTCAAGAGTTTCAATCACTTGGACTTTATTGTGGCCAAAAATATGAAGGAATTGGTTAATGATTTGATTGTTGACCGCATCAATGGCTACGAAGCGCGCTAAGCAGCTGTGAATTGTATTTGTTCTACATATACATATATATAGAGCAGACATAAAGAGCTAAAACTATTCCAAGCTAATTTATTGCTAACGTTTATTGGGACTCTTCTTAGATAAGATTAGATAGGATTATCACTGCATTGCCTGACAGCTACTTAAGATCGTAGGTTTAATCTGACATTAATACATATATTAGCAGTCCAAGTCTTTATATGTTTGTTATTTTAAATTTATTTACAATCTAAATATATGGGGGAAAGCATTTAAATAATTTTTCAAATTTTATTTAAATAATATTTCATATATGTAGTGAAAATCTTTTTCTAATATCTCGCTTCAAGCTCTTTGCTTTGAGAGGAAGTCTTACAATGTCTTGTGCAATAGCCTAAAAAGCTCTTAACATGCATATCTAAAATCCAGGGCTACCGCTTAAATATCAGGTATACCTATGTCTAGCCATAGACTCAATGTAGCTGCGCAACTTCAGCTAACAACAAAAAAAGAAACTTTTTGCGCCGAGAAGCGTAACATGGCTTTTCAACAAAATTTTGTAATCATTTAACAAGAGAAACAAAAAAAAAAAAACAAAAAAAACAAAAAAGAAAAAATCAAAATAGTAGAAAAATAGAAGTTGTGGCTGAGGCAGGGCGTGAAACGGTCTGAAGAGCTTCTGCCGCTGCTGCTGCTGCTCTTGCTGTTGGCTACTCCTCCTCTTTGCCACTCCATGGAGTCGCTCTGTACGCATGCGCGCCGAGTTTACATCAAACGAACCTTGAAATTATTGTCGTTTTCATCATTGTCTGTAATTTCTTTGACTTCCAGCTGCTCTGTTCAGCTCTAAGAGCTGGCTTACTTCGTACACCTGGGAGCTGCTCTAGCTGCTGCTGCTACTATATGGATCTATGCCTGCCTGCCGCAACTAAGTGTGACTTGAAGGTCTGTTTGCAGCTCCAACTGGAGCCAGCTGCGGCGACAGTTTCACCATTTTTATGTAGTTTTCTTACTTTGCTCTGATTTCTTTCGAGTCTCTCCTAATTAAATAACTGTTAGTTCTTTGAATTTGCCTGTACATTAAAACTGTGCTTGGTGTGGAATGCTGTGACAGAGCTTCAGATTTGCAAAACGAGATAAGAAACGGTTCAAGAAAATACGAGAGCAAAAAGGCATATTTAGCCGCCAGTCAACAGGCATTGATTATTGCGTGGCGCCATCTAGCGACAGATAGCCAATAGCAACAGGCAAAGGATTTCTGTAACATTTTCCAACTAGCTTACTCCAATTAGAGCGTATCCAATATATCCGTTTAAGATTTAATGTATTTTTGTATTACTATATATTTTAAATATTTAATTTAATCTCTGCAAAATATTTCTTGCTTTTCATAGCCTTCACATAAGCACAAATTTCTTGTTTTCTCTCAATTTTCGCTTTACTTTCAAGCGCACTTTTGCTTTTATTATAAACTTTTTGTAATTTAATTAAAAATGCACTAAAGCTTCGACGTTTATTTGTTAGGAGCCAACTAGGCGAACCGTCTCGTTTGGAATGCGCGTTAAAACTGTTTTCAAAACGTTATGCGAAGCCAACGGATTACTCAAGATTTCTACAAACGTTTTTTTATGTTTTGATTTGAGCGTTCAGCATTGGCTGGAATGCGGGGGAGTAGCGCCAAGAAGCGAATGCTTCCTGCCTGTGCAATATCGGAGCACATTTGACGCCACACTTGGCTGATTCTCACTCATACACGACGACACGACAGACAGTTAACTTGACTCACAGCGCTTGTGGATCGTAAGTATGTGGAACTTGGTTGATACCTGAACTGTGACCAGGCTACAGGGGTCGAAGCTGGCTGGTTATGCTGCTGCTGCCGGTGCGAGGTTGTTTATGCTTAAGATGATATTGAAATTGCAAGTGAAATTAACAAATTAACTTTACAAATTGCTTCTCGAGCAACGAAGGCCAGCAAAAATTGCTTGACTTTTGGCAGAAGTTTGGCATTGTGTGGGGCAAATGAGGTATTTAATTATTTAAAGATTTTTTAAACACAGGAAAATTACAAAAATAAATGGAGAGTTTCAATATAGAAAAAAATCAGTTTTAATATAATTTAAAGACAGATAAAAGAGAAAAACTTAGAAAGAGATTTAATATGAAGTGGAAAATTAAGTTGAGATTTTACAATTATTTATTTATTTATTATTTATATGAAAGCGCACTCAGTCAATCTCTTACAGCAAGATATACAATTAACTTTTAATGAAAATAATTATTATTACAATGAAAATCGTCACAACATTTATGAAAAACTAAAGAAAAATATAATTAAAAACATATTTTAGTTCATTTTATAAAATATTAAAAATGATGTAAAACTTAATATAATAAGTTTTAATTAAATAATAAATATATATTAATAATCAATAAATTAATAAAATAAATATTAATAATAATTTTTAACTTTTACGTAATTTTGCAAAAGGCATTTATTTCAATTATTTATTAAATTATATTATATATTATATAAATATATAATTCTATTAAATTGGCCAGTCTAAACACAGCTCCACTTGTTTGTTCGAGCTATGATGAACTAAACCATGCTTGGCTCTTAGCTCTGTTTCAGCCCTGTTTCTCATTTCACTTTCATTTCTAAGCGTTTGTCGTGCATTTCCTTGCCCGATATCTCACGCTATCTTCAGGGGCTCTTTATGCTCGGCTCACTTTTGCTAAATTAAATTAAAGGCCTCATAAAGCGCTTGATTCACGTGTTTTAGTTGTTGTTGCTGTAACGTCATCATTATTATTGTCTCTTTATGTGAGTTACATAAAAATTTGGCTAGAGTTGTGGCATCGCTTGGCTGCCCAAGATGTCTGGAATGCGCACAGGGACCAAAACGCATAAAACACTTCCCCAATAAGTATGTGGCACCCATTGAGCAAGCATAAGAGATAGACAATATTTCTTTTTAAGCTATACGAAATATATCCAATCATATTTGCCAGCTGTCTAGTACGTTAGTTGTACTTCTTTAAAGACTAAAAGCGTACGCCCAAGTATTTTTAGCTTATACATATTCTTTACTTATTTTTGTTTTCCTCTTTTTCATATTTACCAAGTGAAAAGCGCAACTACGTCAACTATTGTCAAGGAAAAAAAAAATAAAAATAAAAATAAGAAAAAATCGTATTATAATATTCTATAATTGAATTGCTCCCATACGCAACACAATTATACATTACTTTGAGCATTGTGTGTATTTTTCATTCCGTATGCTGATAACCCTTGCGAAAAATAATTTGCATTACATGCTATAAAATTAGTGCAAGTTCAATGCATTATCAGATTTGTCAAGCACGCGTTTTCCATAGCGTGAGACACAAACAGATTCCATTTAGAGGCCCTTGCCCTAACGCTTTATTATATTAAATTGAGCTCTCGATCCCTTAACAGACTTACGCATCTATATATTTTTTCGTTTTCAAGGTTAATTGAGTTTAGGTTACAATAACAAAGGTCTTTAGCATCATTTAGATGAAAGCTCTGCAAAAGAGAGAGGGAGAGAGAGGGAGAGAGAGGGAGAGAGAGAGAGAGAGAGAGAGAGAGAGAGAGAGAGAGAGAGAGAGAGAGAACAGTAGCGTAGTTTGATGTAAGAGAAGGCCAAAGAGTAGATTAATATAATACTAAAAATGAACAATATTATAAAGAAAGTATTACAAAAAATCGTAGTAAAACCTATAATGGTTACCTATTTAAATATTAGAATATATTACTCTTTTTGCATATAAGAGTAAAGCATATAATAGCTTGGGGATTTTTAATAATAGTATACATTTGTATTTGGAATAATGTAGTATAATGTAATGCAATCTTTATTAGTGTTACAAAGAGAAAAACAAAAACAAATATAGAGTATTTCTTATAATAATTGGCAAATTAAACCCCTTATTAGTAGTAGAAAGTGCATTAACACTTTATAATAGATATAGCAGCAAAAACTATTATACAGTTACGTAGTCTGGATATACATATATATTTTATTGTAGTAAACAGTTATCCATTGTCATATGTAGAGCACCCTGTATAAATATGCTTCCATGTATTTCTTTTTTTTTTTTTTTTTTTTTTGCATAACCGATACATGAAATAGCGAAGCAGACCTGCCTCCGAAAAGGAAACCTGCTCAGCTAAACTATGTTAATTCCTGTTGTTGTTATTGTTGTTGTTGTCTTTCCTTTGATTGTTGTTGCTATTGTTATTGTTATTGTCAATTGGCGGGCCTCCTCTCGGGGCATCGTGCTGCTTTCGCTTTTATTGAATTATAAATGGCAAAAAGCGAGCAAATCTTTGCCATGGTGACAACAACAACTATAACGTCTCATAATGAATATAAAAAATGAGAAAAAAAAGCGAGAAAATTGAGGGTTTGCCAAGTGTCGACAACGGGCGAATGGAAATCCGAATGCTCACCCGATATGTGTGCGAATAGGCGAGTATAACATATAGTGCGATGCTCGACGTTCGTAAAAATGATTTGCTAAATTTCAAAATCAGTTGAAAATTGTAACTCGCTGCGTTGCGGCGGTGTGCGGGTCCCGTTCCAGTATCGCTCGTAGCCCAATCCTTTCCGTAGTTCAGCAGCATGTGGCGCAAGTGCCTCAGCAGCCTGGTGGCCAGTCAGCGGCAAATGCAGCCGATAGCGCGCCTGATGCATCAACGTGTGCCCGCCACCAGACCGCCAAAAATTCTAATCACCGGTTAGTGAAGCGAGTAATATATATGTAGATATATCTTATATATATCTCGACTAATCACTTGTGTTGCCCTCGCCTCCAGGTGGTCTCGGCCAGCTGGGCATTGAGTGCGCCAAGCTGATGCGCTCGCAGTATGGCAGCGAGAACGTCATACTTTCGGATATCATAAAGCCCAGCCAGGCTGTGCTGGAGAATGGACCCTATATCTTTGCCGATATCCTGGACTTCAAGGGACTGCAGAAGATTGTCGTAAATGAGCGCATTGACTGGCTCATTCACTTCTCGGCTCTGCTCAGCGCGGTGGGCGAACAGAATGTGCCACTCGCCGTGAGGTAGGTGCAGCAAGTCATTCCAGCTAGCTCCTGGTATTATCGAATTCTAATCAAATCACATACAGAGTCAACATTGAGGGCGTCCACAATGTTATCGAGCTGGCGAAACAGTATAAGCTGCGCATCTTTGTGCCCAGCACAATTGGTGCTTTTGGGCCCGATAGTCCCCGCAATCCCACACCAAATATTACAGTGAGTGCTGCAAGCATTGCTCCCGTTTCAGTTTGTTCGATATTCAAATGGGGACTCGCTCTCTCCCTCTCTCTCTCTCTCTCTACTCGCTCTCTTGCAGATACAAAGGCCGCGCACTATTTACGGTGTTTCCAAGGTGCATGCTGAGCTGATTGGCGAATATTATTATCACAAATTTGGCTTGGATTTCAGATGCTTGCGCTTCCCGGGTGTCATTTCCAGCGATCCACCAGGCGGTGGCACCACGGGTGAGTTGTCATCGGGCTAAGATCATTATCTTAGAGAGAGTGTACCAAAATTGATTAAATTATTAAATTATTTAATCATTTTATTAGCATTCGCAATTTACTGCTGAGTGCAAGCTAAGAAACGTAACAAAGTGCATATTCAATGCAAATTGTTGCAATGATAATTTGATAATAAGAGTAGATCTTTAGTTGAGTCTATAAAATTAGAAAGAGTAAAGCTAGTCAATTTAGCTGTAATAATGCATATTCCGCTCTCTTCTTTTATGAACATTCTCTTTACTCACTTCATACTCTCTCTCTCTCTCTCTCTCTCTCTTGCAGATTATGCCGTTGCCGTCTTTCATGAGGCACTGCGTCATGGCAAATACACTTGCTACCTGAGGCCAGACACACGTCTGCCCATGATGTACATTGAGGATTGCCTGCGGTGAGTGTAAAGATCTATAACATGACTCTCTATACCGAGACTCTATATATGATTCCCTATCTGCGCTCCATAGTGCTCTGCTCGAGTTTATGCGCGCGCCCAATGAGCAGCTGAAGCGACGTGTCTACAATGTCACGGCCATGTCCTTTACGCCCGAGGAGCTGGTGGATAAGCTGAGCAAGCATGTGCCACATTTGCATGTGACCTACAAGCCGGACAGCCGACAGTCCATAGCCGACTCCTGGCCGCAAGTCTTTGATGATTCGGATGCGCGTCGCGATTGGCACTGGCAGCACAAGTACGACTTGGACAACTTGGTCGACTTCATGGTAAAGGATGTGCACGAGAACTACATCAATGTGACCAACGGAGAGCGTCAAACGCTTACGATCTAAGAGAGCAGCAACTGCAACTAGTAGTATTCCATACCATCAAATGAGATTCTAATGGCATTTAAAAGCATTTCAATGTACAACAATTTGTTCAATTCATTATCTATACAATGACAAAATATAGCAAATATACACCATGTCTTGAATAAGACAAAATTTAATAAAAATGTAATTTGAAGAATAGAATAATTTTACGTTTCCTTGAGCTTGATGGAAGGGAGAGGGAGATGACCAACTACTATAGAAAATTAATTGTTAAATAATTCTTATTGCAATTATTGTACTATTAGCTCTCAGGCTGAGAAATAACTGGGTTGACAGCTGCTGGAAAATATATAGACTCTATGGTGTGACGCCTCCTTTACAAAACTAATATACCCTGAATTCCCATTTTCAATCAGTTCTGCTCATAGAATATACGTAATTTATATATCTTAATATATATTCAGAAATTAATTTATTTTATAATAATAAATTTAATTCATATTTATTTCGGGGCTTAAAGCTTGTTTATTCCACTTGATTTCAGTAAATATAAGCACCTTTTGTATTTGGGACTTGCACAAGAATCCATTTAGGGTTATGCTCAAAGTCTTACTATCTACTTAGACTACGTTATACAATGCATTATGGTTAGTTAAGGTTCATTCTATATAAATACATATATAGTGATTCATTCGTACGACAATTAATGTTAGATCTCAAACTCTTCGGCCGCATCATTGTAGTGATGAAGACAACCGCCATGTGTGGCTATATACAAATCGGCTGCCTCATCTCTCAATTTGGATTCACATTTAGCCTCTAGTATATGATTTAGGGACTCTAAGGTATTGCATAATTTTTCTGGTTGATGTGGCTGTTTTTGTTGTCGTTGGCCGTCTGTAAACGAGCAGAGAGCAAAGAGTGTTTTCTTCTATCAGTTTTATTTTTTTCATTTTTAATTTTATTTAATTTGTTTTTATTTTTTTTTTTTATCTAATGCTTTCCCAACTCCAATTTTTTTTAGTTAGCAAAACCTTTCACAGTGTTTATTGCTTTAATTTATTCAAGTCTAAATTGGTCTGAAACTAAATACAAAATTTTATTAGCATTGGATATAAAGATGTTGAGATAGACAACCTCCAAAGTGAATAAGTCGATAAGTGAAAAATCTTGTTCATTTTAGTATATACGAGAGTAGAATTATCCAGCTTACACTTTTAGCACTGATTTAATAATAGAAGAAGAAAAGAGAATCGATTTTTCAAACCAACAAAAGATATTATCATTTGGAAAATAAATAAGTTTCAACAGGAACGCGATATATAGTAAAAAATTCAGAGAAATTAAAGAGAATTCTTTATGGACCTTGATAAGCTTCAAGACACCAATAAAGGAAAATTTTGGATTAGGAGCAGAAAATAAAAGATCACAGGTAACGATATAGGCAACTAAAATGTAGAGAAAGAGGAATTGAAACAGAATTCTTTGGAATCATCACAATTTAAATACACGATGAGATAAAAGTATAAAGAGTGGAATATTTACAATTTTAACGGTACAAATTTCAGTCCTTAGCAAACTTTCTACCGAAATTGGGTAGAATATAAAAAATAATAGAACGTCAGAAAACAAGTTTATTTTTATCAATCCAATTGTTAAGCTTGGAGATTACAGGAAAACATCATTTATCATCTCCTAATGAAAAAATTAAAAAAGCTCAAATTTTTGGATAGGATTAGATAAGAATTTGCGAATTGAAAAGAAGTTAAAGACAGAATTAAAAGACGAATATTTCATGGGATTGGAGAAAGGAAGAGGTAAAAGGCGAATATTTCATTGAAGATAATTAGATAAGAATAGGCGAAATGAAAAAAAGTTGATGACAGAATTAAAAGGTGAATTATGAATAGGGCTGAAAAGTCCTAAATTCAGTCCAAATGATGATCAGACCAAAATAAAACGAAGAATTTTAGGAAAGAAGAAACAAATAGAAAAACGAGCGAAGATCAGACCAAAATAAAACGAAGAATTTTAGTAAAGAAGAAACAAATAGAAAAACGAGCGAAGAGTTCTTTAACGGTCTCGAACCGTCATCGAAAGAAAAATAATTTCAACAATAGAAGAAATAGAGCGATAAATTGAGGAATATACAAATAATTTCTTAATTGTCAGCCAACGATATATAAAAACAGATAGGCTGAATATAAAGAACACGATAGAAATTGTCAATAAGTAAATTGAGGAGGATTAAAGAAAATAATAACACAGAAAAAGCGAATACATTTTGAGTTTAGATACAATACAGTACAATTTCGTAGGCTAGGCTTGGCCAGATAGACTTGAAAAATGTATAAAGCAAACACTTTGTGAAAGGCTTTTTGCCTGCAAAGCTTGTGCCAATTGAACTTACAGCTAGATTAGACTTAACTAGGATATTGCTTAAGTGTTAGTTAATTTGATTGCAACGTTTTGCCATAATAATTCAATTATTAAATATTCATTTTCAATTTAAGTACATAAAAGATTCAAAACCGTTTCGTTGCGAATAGTAATACAATTATTTCTTCACTTTTTCGTTTTGTTATTTGTACAATGCGGCGATATAAAACAATTCACTTGATATATAAACACAATAGATATATACATACATATATATGTATATATATATATTATTGATTGATTGATTAATTGATACGTTTGCCATTTAAATGTGGATATTTTTAACAATTGCTTTGGCTCATTTCTATTGCTTATTTGATTTGTTCATTAAGTATACGCGATGTTGGCACGCCGACAGCTTTCATAGACTATATGTGTGCTGTGCGCGTGTGTGTGTATGTGTGCCTGTACTTCTATGTGTTGGTTCTGTATGAGTAATATGCAAATTTTTGGATATACATTTAATATTAGCAAATTCGGCGGCAAATGGAAATATTTTTGTTTTACTTTTGTGGTGACAGACAGAGAGACGTGTCGGTGAACTGTTGCACGTTGTGTTTGTGAGTCTGTGTGCTATATACAAAGATTGTACACACATACATACATATATATATACACATATAGGTATAGATATACATATAAATATATACACATAGGTTATATGCATGTTTCTAGATCATGTGCGACATCATGCAACGACTCACATCACGGTTAGCGCGATGCAAATGACCTTGATAATGTTGATGGATGCGTGGATGCGGCATCTGATGCTGTGGCGCTGACTCTTGATGATGCGGCTGCTGTTGCTGCTGTTGCGTCTGTTCATGCTGCTGCGGCTGCTGCTGCTGCTGATGATGTTGCACATCATTTTCGAAGTCCATTAGGCAGGCCTGCGTGCCAATCATTTGTGTGGCGGGCATCGAAAAGAAGTCTGTTAAAAAGAGAAATACATTAGTATATGTAACAGAATTTATATACACATACATATATGGAATAAGTTCAAATTGCCATATTCAGTTTAATTTATTAATTTGGAATTGCGTTTTCAGCATTTTCCAAATGCTGACGTTAGCTTTGCTGTCGGCGTCGCTGCTCGCGCCGATATGTCCCAATTACGGTTCATTTATAAATAGCCGGTAAATAATGTAAGCAGCGTTGACAGTGACTGCGACAGCGACAGCGACAGCGACGTCAACGACGACGACGACAGCGACAGAGACTGCAAAGCGATCATCGGTTATCGGCCCACCACTTCCCCTTTCCCCCTGCCATAAACAAGCTCTGTTTGCGCCGCTGTCAGCGATAACAGGTAAAGATCGCCTATTAAGCTTGTTGTTTAGCTAAATGCAAGCGATAACCGAGCTGTACACTTAAATAAAAATGTTGACATCTAGAATAACAGATAGTGCGGCTTAAAAACGAACGCTATAAATAAATATAGATCAGAGCTTATCGAAGGGGTCGAGCAATCAGCGATAACTTGAAATTTTGTATTTAACTAATACCCTGTACTTTTTAAATATAAACTGGGTAGCATTGAAATTATTTTGTAAAATAGTTCAAATTATTAGCTACTGTCAATTTATAAAAATGTTTTTCTTTTTTCTTATACTTTTTACAGGGTATTTTATGTTTGATCATTTTCAGTTTGATCGTTTTTACACGTTTACAATGAGGTCAGAAACAACGATAGCAAGTAAATTGTAAACTCAACTGTACAAGTAATATTTATATACAATATTTGCAAGGTAAATATATATTTTTTAAGGTATATACACATACATACATATGTATGTATGCATATATATTTATATGTAAGTATATACCAGTATTGTGAGCTCAAAGCGCAATATATTTAGAGACCTTTTTACTGATAGGCGCACATTCATATAGCTCATAGGGTCAATATGTGATATATCATAAATCTATCAAATGCTATCAATCGCTCGAGGTTAATTTTAGTTGATACACTTTCTGAAGTTTTTAAAGTAGTAGTAGCTTGCTGCTTTGCTTTATCAGCTAAGTCTTAATTATATTTAAATATTTTTAATAAAAATTTACCAGAGTAAAATTAATGACCTAAAAAATAATCGAAATACCCTATAAAATAGAATGTGAAAGTCTTTTGGCTTGCGCATTGATATTATTTTTGGACACATACATTTATATGTATATATATATAATATGGATTGCATAATATAATGTTTTTGCTCGGCCTAACATTACGAAACAGAGAAAGGGTATCACAATTGAGACCCTGCTGTTAAATTAGAATATATAGAGATAACAGTAAACGAACGCAATTTCTGATAAGCATGACCCAGAAAAATGAGACGTTAAAAAAAAAAAATAAAAATAAAATGCCCATAGGCCTACACGAAAGCGTTGCCAACAAGTTACAAAATCGAATTTTGTAACACAATTTACGAAATGTTTTCCATCACATGCGGCAGTCAAAAAGAGCGCACATTTTTAGTTGCTGTGCGGTGTGAAAAGCTCAAGGCCAACCGCAAAAATATATTATGCATTAAATGTAAGGTTTTAGTTCATAATTTGATTTATGCGCATAATTACCGTTGCAATACTGTGCTACAAGATCGGCATCATCAAAACGGCAACGCTTGACGGCCGTCAAGTTGTCCATCTCCATGTCCAACTTTTCGTGTTCCATTGCAAAGCAGCGCTTCTTGCAGCGCGCTGTTGCGGCAGCGGCATCGATAGCGGCAGCGGCAGCGGCTTGCGTACTATCATTCCCAATGCTGTCGTTCACTTGCATTTGCATTGACTGCATGTTATTGTTGTTGCAGCTGTTGTTGTTGTCGTCCGAAGCGGCAAGTGCATTGTTTACAATCGCATAGCCATAGTAGCCATTCGATGCAGTTGCAATGTGTGACACAACACGTGCGTTGAAGGGGTCCACCACAGGTGAATGGCGTGCCGGAGATCCAGATTCGAAATTGACTGGCACAGATTCACCATGTGCCCAGCACTCGAAATTCGTCAATACCATCGCTGATGCTATCGGTGCGCAGTGGAAATTTCCCAAGAATATATTGTATTAAGCACATATACACACACGCACACATTAATGCACGAATCCAAACACAAACAATAAACGCGTTGTGTATTGAACGACGCTCGCTATTCGACTGTACGTGCGCCGCTGCCGGCGGCGTCTATACAACTGCAACGAGCCACTCTCTGTGACTTAATTACTTCAAAATAGCAGCATTAGCAAAATGGAGGAAAAAACAAATACAAGTTTAATTAACACACGCGCGCACGCAAGCACCAAGTGAAAGAGACGCTGACGCCAATTGTTAAAAATAAATACAATTGGTGATATGAATTAATCGATAAATCGATGGGTAAAGGTACGTAATTGATCAAAGAAGTATCGATATTTTATTCACAATTGGCTGCAGAGAAATTATTTCAATAAGAAAATTCTGAGATTTTTTATTTATTTTAATATCACGTGTAATTATAAATAATGTCAATAATTTATTCAACACAGACCTCAAATGATTTAATTCCGGCATGTTGCCACCTAGACGAAATTACTCGATTATAGTGGGCCCCTGTCGATAAGCTGCCCAAAGTATCATGTGATTAGCACGTCAAGAAAACAAGACAACAAATATTACAAATAATTTGATTTGTCGACTTAACTTACTTTTAGCATTTTCCAAAAATGAGCAACAAAAACAAAAAGGCCAGTGGCGGTGCAAGTGATGGAAACCAACAAAAACTAGCCAAACAGCGTTCACATGTATGTAAACACAATGACCCCATTTTGCCGGCTTTGTTTATTTGTTTCGCATGTAACCGCTTTTTAGGATTCTCAGGACTACAGCGCCTTTAAGGTGGTCCTCTTCTATTGCTCTCTGATAGTATTCCTGCCCGTGGTGACATTTTTCGTGCTCAAAGGCTTCGTACTGGAACGTTTCTTCACCATGTCAGATATAAATGTTAATATTGCCGCTGCAGTGGGCGCCGTGGCCGCACTGCACGTTTCACTGGGCTTGTATATTTATCGGGCCTATTTCGGTGGCTCAAAGGCGTCCAAAGAAGATTAACTGGCATCTACTACAAAAGAGCAACAACTGCGACTGTTCCATATGTATCATTTCCAATTACAACGTTTTATGTTTTCGCTGCGTTTGTTCGTTATAAGCATTAGCGTTAAGTAAACTAATTACAAACTTTTCAAACGAAAAAAGTAGGCATCGTTATTTGCCGTTCTGTGGTGAGTGTGAGTGAAAGTTGGCCTATTAATGTCTACATGTGCCGTGCCTCTATGTTTCATTGCATAATTCCCGATAACAAAACACGCGCAAACATGTAAGTCTATTTAGGTCTGGCCATCAAACAGTTGTTGCTTTCCTTCAAATATTCTGTATTATAAATATACATTGAAAAAGAAATGCGAGGATTATACGGATGGGGCAAGTATATTGTGCGCAACTATGGCTGGACGGACGTTATCAAAAAACTCTTGCCTAAACAAACGAAATATATTTACAACTTGGGGGCTAGATTCGAGCGCAGCGATGTGGTGAGTAATAAACACGACTAACATATGGCAACACTAAAACACTTATCAAAAGCACGTTTAGGTTATTTATTAGTTATATTTATCATTTTGAAAGGTTATATTACAATTTAAAACAGTCAAATGACAAGTGCAATAAAAAATTGTTACACATTAGAGATGAGCAGTGTAGATTCCGTTAACAGCTATGGTGAATTCTGTTAAATGTGAGCAGAGGCGAATGGTAATTTCATTCACTGTTAAAAAGGTCGTAATACTGTGGCAACGCCATGGTTGTTTATTTCTGTTTTCCTTAGCCGTTTAGTAAACGGTTTTTATGAAATATGGTAAAATGTTTAGTGTGACTATGAAGTTGAACGCCTTCACTTCAGTTTACTGCCGAACACCTACTATAAATACTCATTCCTGTACACATATGGCACATAGGCTCAGTGTCTGCGACCACCTGTAAGACGTATAGCAACAAAAGTTGTCTCCATATATTAACTGCAAATAAGATGTGCCGATTTTTACAATTGTTATGGCTTAGTTGTGTATATACGGCTTTCATGATTGCGCTGCATACACCAACATGTATAGCCACATCACCATCGTCGTCAGATTCGTTCATTGGCCGCAATAAGGTAGCAGCTGCAAAAACACCTTGAAGAGAAGAAGTTGCCAGATGTTGACAGAACTGCATATATTCTTTGTCTATTTCAGATAATCTACAATCCCAGTCAACTGTCGGATTCACATTTGCTGGAGTTCAGTAATCTGTCGGACGGCCAACATTTGAAGGAAGCTGTCAAGAATATATTAATACCCCGAGTTGTGGGCACACCCAATCATGGAATCGTGCGTCAATATATTGTGCAGAGTCTGCGAGATTTGGACTGGGATGTAGAGCTCGACAGCTTTCATGACACTGCGCCAATTCTGGGCAGCTTACATTTTAGCAACATTATAGCGACATTGAATCCAAACGCTGAGCGATTCTTGGTGCTAGCATGTCATTATGACAGCAAGTACATGCCGGGTGACAAGGAGTTTGTGGGCGCTACGGACTCAGCGGTGCCCTGTGCCATGCTTTTAAATTTAGCAAAGGTACTGCAGGAGAAGCTTAAGCCATTCCAAAGCTCTAAACTGAGTTTGATGCTGTTGTTTTTCGACGGCGAGGAAGCGTTTAAAGAATGGGGACCAACCGATTCGATATATGGCGCACGGCATTTGGCCAAGCGTTGGGAAAAGGAGGGTAAATTGGATCGTATAGATATGTTGGTGCTGCTCGATTTGTTAGGTGCACCGGATCCCGCCTTCTACAGCCTTTTCTCCAATACGGAACAATGGTACATGCGTCTGGTGGACTTGGAAACACGTATCTCGAATCAGCATCTCTTCGAGCGCTACGTGAGTAGCGGAGTGGTGCAGCACGATCCGTCCAGATATTTTCAGTCGCAGGCTTTGCGGAGCAGTCAAGTAGAGGACGATCATATACCCTTCCTGCGGCGCAATGTGCCGATTGTGCATCTAATACCAATGCCCTTTCCCAGTGTATGGCACACAACGGACGATAACGAAAATGTGATCGATTATGCGACCACAAACAATTTAGCGCTCATTATACGGCTCTTTACGCTCGAGTATCTGCTAGGTGGCGGTGCGAAAGCAGCGTAAAATCCCTTTCTGACTGTATCAAGCCTTATCATATTGACCTGTCTGATACGCGGTATCGTTGCTGTGGCAAATAATAGAATGAAAATCTACGCATTGCTTACCTACTGTTTGTGTGTGCTTGTGGATCCTATGTAGACATTGTTTCACTGTTTAGACAATGTCTATTGGAAGTGACAAACGTAAATACTTAAACCAATATACCTACTATAGAAATATTTTTGTATAAATATATATATATATATATATATAGAAAATGTTAAATTCAAATGTACAAATACATATATTATATATCAGCTTAAAATCAATATTATACGCTATACATACACATATATCTTTATATATCTTATAGTTGTCTTCTAAAACTAGTTAAGCGTCTCACGTTCAAAAATTATTGTTTTCAAGATTTGTATATGGCAAATACTGCAGTTCTGCTATATCTCTCTCTCTAGATATACATACATATATAAAATTTTGAAATGTTCAGGCGCAGCTAAAACTTAACACAAGCCTTAAATACATATTTGGGGAATTTAAATAGTCTAAATGCATTAGTAATCATTAGCATAAGTCTTAATGTCTAGTTAAAATCGTAAAATCGCTATGACTAAATTAATTATGGACGATCAACAGCTTTTGGCATCAGTTGTGCTTGCCTCTATAGGCAGCGATGGGTTAGATGGACTCGTGGGCAATGCATCCTTCTCCTGGCCATGCATAAGTTGAGCCGCGTTCAGCTCCTTGGGTTTCGTGACGACAACAGTGCTCAGCTCGGCGCAGGACTTGGTCTTGGGTGATCTGCTGCCATCTGGACTGCTACTCACCTCACGCAAATCGGAGCGCGAATCGCGGCAGCAAACCTTTTCAACGCACTCTGCCGCCTGGCACTGCATCAGGCACTCCAGGGATGCTGAAGCATTTTTATTGGTTGCCGGATAAAATTCCGGTTGGATGGTCACCTCGGCAATGCCTTGCTCATGGAAATAGGCCCGCACTTGCTCGATGATCTTCAGGTAGAGCTTGGGATTCTGGAACTGAATGTGTATGGTGGCCACATAGCTGTGCGCAGCCAGCTGCCAGATGTGCAGATCATGATAGCTAACAATCTCGGGAAATTTATTCACTAGCGTACGCTCAAAGATCTCCAGGTCAATGGAGGCGGGTATGGTTTGTAGTAAAATAAGGCACGATTCTTTCACTGTAAAAGAGAAGAGAAGCGATTGGAAAAATGTTAATTAACATAATCGTTAAGCTACGCTATGTTAGCCATCTATTGCTGTTATATTAAATGTGACGTATTAATTAGTATTGATATGCTGTTATATAAAAGCACAACGCTAACTGTTATACTGTTAAATATCTCATTTAGCTACGCTTGCACAATTACAACTGTTATACTTACTATATGGATAGCTCAACGAGACAAGCAGCACGCAAGAGAATATGGACAAAACGGGATCTATGAACTTGGCCGTATGCTGCTCATCCTCAGCCACATAGACAATGCCCGCACAGACGATGACAAAGAGCGTGCTGGACACATCACGCAGCATTTCCACAGCGCCCTGGCGTTTATTCGTGAGATAAATATTACCCACCTCCGTCTCCAGTTCTTGGCGCAGCTGGCGATCATTGCGCGACTTGCTCAGTGTGCGCTGCATTGGCTTCAGTGCCAAATCGGAATGACTGGACATGGAACGCTCGAGCACAACATTGCCGCCTGGCGTCAAGTGCAAAAAGCTGCCCTGATGCAAACTGTAGCCGCCTATCAGCAGATAGGTCATTCCATTCAGGATGAGACCCACACAGCCGAGCATCATCACGGGTATGGGCAGGTGCATCGTATCCTGGTGATCGATGTGGACCAGCGTCTGCAGCGCCTCCACAATCAGCGAGAAGGACAACGAGGCCAAGATGATGAACACAATCAGCATGGTGAGTATATCGATGCGTGCCCAGCCGAAGGTGTTGCGCAGCTTCTGCTCTCGCGACTCACGTTTGGCCAGCTGCTGCTCCTCCGTCTCGCTAAGAGTGAGTACCACGGCGATCTTGTCATCCGAGGAATTGGAGTCTGTAATTGGCACGGACTTGGGTATTTCTGGCACCGTCTCATGCTGTTTACTGTGCTGTGTTGGCCAGAAGAGACAAAGAGAAGAGCTTATTAGATTGTGTTAAACATTTCGAACAGTTAAATTTAGATTTAAGTGCTGTCACCATGACTGACCAGCTGCATCAATAGAAAACAATTAACAACAACAACAAAGCCTTAAATTAGATCTATAGAACTGTTCATTAAGTTCATTAAGTACGGCACCTGTTCAGTTACCTGTCCGCCAAAATTGTTGTCAACTATTTTAACGCTTCGCTTCACTCAGCCAAAGGTCTATATCGGTCCGTCTGTCAATTATATAAGTCAGAGCTACCCAACTGTATCTGGCTTATGGGCTAACGATATCTGACCAAAAATTTTGTTGTGCGTAGGCTCTACTTTTCTAATTTTGTTTTATTTTCTCCCTCTTTCTTCATGGCTTTGGCGGTTTTTCGCTTTTTGCAAAACGTGCTTGGCACACATCCCAAATTTATGTAGTAATAAACGAGTCTGCATAGATTTACACCTACTCAAAATATTTTTGATTTTATTTTGGGTAATTTGCATAGGTCTCTACTATTTGAGTTTATAAAGAGCTGCCTTGAGGGGCTAATCAGGGTCTGGGACAGCTCGAGAAGAGAACGGACGAGAGAAAGAATAGCAAAAAGTGAGATATGAAGAGAGAAAGAAATAAGCATATATTATATATAGTATAAAGTAGTGTAGCACAGTAGCACATTAATACAGTAGCATAAATTTATATAGTATAACAGTATACTAGTATACTTTACTATAGCAGCTTAATAAATAGAAAAGGCTGACTTCAGAATTTTAAAATAAATTAAAATTGTAGTACAGCTTAGCTTACTACAGCAGTATAGTAGTAGGTATTATTATCAATTTAGTATATTAATACTATTTAGCAGTGCTCTTATTTTCGCACAGTGTAGTACCAACCAAGTACACTACTATTTACACAACATGTACATAGTTTATAACAGTAGGCTTTCGTATGCTAAATCCATTTTATCATCATTATCATAATGTGTGTTTTATCAGAAAATACCCTATCATAAGCCCTTGACAGACACATCTTAATTAGTTTGCCAGCAATTTTCGAAACAAGCTGTTAACAACAGTTACTATCTGCTATGTACTGGGGGTGTCATTAAACCACAATTTAGTGATAAGAGATAAGAGCCTCACATCGGCTAGACCTAGAGCAAACCACAGAAAATTATGTTATTAGGTCTATGCCAAAGATAAGATTTAATATTTGTTTGCTGAAATATAAAATCTAAACTTGAAACCAAGCAAAACAATATGAAATGATTATCATTATTATTATTATTGTTATCCTGCTCGTAATGGGAAGCCAAAATATTTCAATATTTCATTTGGCCAGCCTTAAAATTAAACAAAGCGTAAGATATCAAAGCCGAATCGACAGAAAAACGAAACCTGTTCCACAGACACAGCCAATTCAAAGTGTTCAGTTCAATGCACTGCATCTGGTTTTTGATTTCAGTTTCATCGATTTGCTTATCAGCTCGAAAACTTGTTAGCTTCCCCACCCTCCAAAAGAGGAAGTATATATATATATTGTACACTAATACATATATTGCTGATCCACTTACCTTAATCGTTATAACACAGCCGCCTAGTGCCAAAATGTTGCACAACATGTGATAGGAAGCCATGAGCAGAGTCAAGGCGTGCGTCAAGTGGCTGAGGACCAGCTGGAGTACAAAGTAGCAGATAGATAGAATCAGTACCACGTACAGCGGTATAGGCCGACAGCGCTGTAAGACGTCTTTGATCGGCATGTTTGCTGGGGTTTGAGCCAGGTTTGCGCCTCGAACTGGACCTCGAATTTGAGCTGCAATGTAGATCGATAAGATATAGATATAGATATTGTCAATTGATTGCTTAAACAAGGGCGTAACGCGGAAACGGACGACGAGGCTGTAACTCGCGTCATTCAACAAATTGTCAACGAACTTTGGTTTGACGATCGATGAAACTAGATCGATTTATTGACCCTATCAATTGACAGTGACACCATAAAGAAAATTATATATATAATCAAAGTGTTGGTAATTAGCTATATAACAGGTTGAACAAACCTTTTTTTTTAAATATATTTTTAGTTCAATGTCGCATTAAAGAGAGATGATGAGGTGGTAGATAGATAGGAGACTAGTGAAAGGAATGAGTAAATATAAGTTTCATTACTTGAAATTATTCTAGTCTTACTGGAGGTAATGAAAGTCGGCTGAAAGGATTTAATATAATATGTAAGTAGTAAAGACAATAAATAGTGTAATGCGAGAGTTGAATGCAGTGAAATGTGAGAAAGCAAGAAAGAGATAGGTGGAGAGAGAAGGAGAGGCGACAAAGACAAACATAGATAGGCAGAAACATACAGATTGATAGAGAGGAAAACAGTGAAAGATATAGAGGGTGAAAGAGAGGGGGACAGCGGGAAAACCGTAGACTAAGTGAGCGAGAGAATGAGAGAGAAAGACATTGAAGATAAAAAGACAAAGATAGGGCAAAGCAGAGCGACAGACAGCAACAGATTTAGAGGGGACAAGAGTGTGTAATGAGAGATTATTAACTCGAATTTATATTAAAACAGCGAGTTTTAAAAAACTTATATATTTCAGTCAAAGAAAATGGCATAGATAAGCTCATTATATAAAGCTTTCTTTTGTTATATTATTTATTGTTGCTGTGCGAATACACGTGACTGCGTTGGTGTTCAGTTCAGTATTGGTTTTATTCTTCTGAGTCCGGGTTTTTTTATACCTAGACTCATGCGTAATTTCAACCCTTAAATCTAGTGTACATAGTGCTGAGTTTGTAAGTCTCAGCATTGGTCTATTGCTTATCTTAGTCTACAGCTGAGTTTGTAAGGCTCAGCGCTCGTATATCTTATCGCTAAGTGATAGGGTCAGTGTTATGTCTATTTATAGTCCACACATGTGGCCCTTTTGGTTATGTGCTGCACTACCTGCTAGTTGTAAGTGCGTAGGATATTAGTATATGCTTATATATGTATGTTCATGCATGAAAAATATATGTATATGATTATCTTATATATATTTGGTGTGTTCATGCCTGAACATTCTGCGGGGGGCCAGAGAAGTGTGGTAACTAGACAAACTGAGTATGTTTGCGCTGGTGGTGGTTCCCATGCCAAGTATAGTTGAGCCTCTTTGAAATGTGTACGCTTCTTATTGATGACGTTAATTTTTTCATCTGTTGAGACGGTGATCTCTTGCGGCACTGATTCCGATGCCGATGCCAAAATCTCCAAATGGAAGCTATGTCCACTTTCATGATGATGCTGTCGTTGGGCACCGTTTGAATCGGTTGTAGTGGATTTGGGAGTTTCTTTCGGTATAGTACTGCTGCTGCTATACCCGGTGAAGTTCTCGCCCGATGTAGCTATGGTGTTTGCAGCCTCCGTCTTCGAGGCAGTTGCCAGATTTAATTTCTCTGTTGTGATCTCAAAAGAAGAATTTGGGTTAATAATATAATTTTTACCATCAGTTAGATTTGCAGACGCAGTCGCAGTTTCCGTGGAAGTTGTATCATCTGTCGTGCTGCTAACAGTGGCAATATCATTAAACGGTTGAATTGCCATTTGGATATCTGTTGATTTATCCTTAGTGGTACTCAACGTTGATGTCGATGTTGGAGATGTGGTAACACTCTCGCATCCATCCTTTATAACCTCAGACTCTTGAGGTTGATCCTTTATTTGGTTTGGTAGTGAACAGACTTCACTTACATTAGTTTTGCTTGCTATATTTCCTCCCATGTGGAGGCCTTCCAGCGGGGAGAAAACAATTGCATCCAAAGCAGCCTGATATGCTAGCTTCTGATCAGCGGTGACGTTGTCATTGTTAACGGAGCTCACGAACTTGTGGATACTGCCTTCATCGTTTTTCTTCGGCAGTTCCGTGTCCACTGGCTCTTTAACGGTATAGCGTTTGTAGCGTTTACATAAATAGTCCCACGCTCCATTGTAGTTTGCCGATTCAAGTGAGAAATGGCTTATGACCTTTTGGCCGTCTCCTCTGAGGTATAATTTTAGGTATATCAGCTTAGTCTTGTCGCTGATATCCTTCCTGTTGTGGATAATATTGGAGAATCGCTTGAAGAACGTAGGCCACGCCTTCGGATTTCCATTAAAATGAGGAAGTGTTGGTCTCGGTGGCTTTGGAACGTCTTTTTTATCGTCCAAATCCTTTATTTTTCTGTCAAGTTTTCTTGACAGTACGTAGACTTCTCCTTCCAATGCGTCCATGCCCTCGTTTTCGTTGGTAGGTTTATTATATTTTACCTCCAAATCTGTAAGCGTTGACTGGACTTTTTTCCACCAGAACATTAGGTCGTCTCTATAGCTAAAGAGTTGTTCCAGATTGCTGAGCTCTAACTTAGCTTGCACTTCTTCAATGTGCAGTTTTAATCTAAGTGCTCTTTTCTCCAGGTTTATCAGTATATTCATAGGGTTCGAACGTTTTAGTTGAAACATTATTATTTTAGATGTTTCCGTTCGCTTTTCCCCGTTTTTAGGTTGGTATGCGTCTATGGCGTGGTCAGCATCTTTGACCATCAGTGACTCTAAATATGTCCTGGTATTTGCCATTATGCTATCATATATTTTCTATGAAAAATATTGATGATTGACGACACCTAGTTGTTGTTTGTTTCCTTGGCTTTACACTTTGGAGGTTTTTTGTTTTGATCACCTGGTTGATCGTGCTGTGCCTCTACTCACAGCTTGTGTTGATAAGCCAAAGAACAATTTTTAGCACTAGCACTTTACTTTGTACTAATTACTAACACTTAGTAACAACCTTGTGGTCTGGATCGATGCACCATGAATTTATATTATCAGGGCACACTTTACTCAGGTTTGTAGGACCGTGAGTAAGTGATCCGGCTCGAAGGACCATGTGCGAATACACGTGACTGCGTTGGTGTTCAGTTCAGTATTGGTTTTATTCTTCTGAGTCCGGGTTTTTTTATACCTAGACTCATGCGTAATTTCAACCCTTAAATCTAGTGTACATAGTGCTGAGTTTGTAAGTCTCAGCATTGGTCTATTGCTTATCTTAGTCTACAGCTGAGTTTGTAAGGCTCAGCGCTCGTATATCTTATCGCTAAGTGATAGGGTCAGTGTTATGTCTATTTATAGTCCACACATGTGGCCCTTTTGGTTATGTGCTGCACTACCTGCTAGTTGTAAGTGCGTAGGATATTAGTATATGCTTATATATGTATGTTCATGCATGAAAAATATATGTATATGATTATCTTATATATATTTGGTGTGTTCATGCCTGAACAGTTGCTTAGAGTGTAAACATATATTTATTAAATCTTCATTTGGTAAAATTAGTCATCATTAAATGCAATGCCCCATTACTTGTATTATATATATTAAAGTACTTAAATGACTATAACTATATACGTTCGATAAGGCAAAATGGTGTCAAGTGCGAACGTCTATTGAACTGCGCTTTAATAGGCAATACGCACAGATAGCTAAAGTGGGATGGCCCATATGGTGTGCATGTATTTGCAATGCTAATGTTGAGCCTTACGTCCAGATTTGGGCAGCTGGGCGCAGGTAACGCGTCAGCTGTTCACAGCTTGCTGTACTGGGCTGGCCTGGACTGGCCTTTCCGCCTGCCTTTAGCATGCAAATGCAGATGCTAAACCACCTTACAATTACCTGACATTGAGGTAATATTACGTGACAATTGACTGCGTTTCGTTTGTAAGCGAAGGTTAACCCTTTTTACAACAGAGTCACATACGCGAGTTTAATTGATCGGATAAACCATGGAAACAAAAACATTTAGATATGGCGGGCCCATTTAACTATTTATAAAGCATTTAGTACAGTAGGTAATTATAACTAATTAGACGAACTCAATAAATTTTCAAATTCAGTCTAGACATAGATAGCTCTTCTAATATGCCTTCAGTTTATAGATATTTATATATATTGTTATTATTATATACATTTTTCTTCCAGTTTCATAAACAATTCAGTATATAAAGAAAAATGTAACTTACGACGTCTTCTGCCCGCTTTATCTTTTAAACAAATTTATGTCACATTCTAAGTGATCTACCCCTATTAGTTTATATCTAACAATTATATATTCTGAGCAGCGCTCAGTTATTGGTTGCTACGTAATCCCCTATATATACATATATAACATGTGCATAGTTCTAACGACCCAACCTCTTTCAGCTCTCATGGCCAAGCAGCTGATTGCATTTTAAACGCCACGCGTGGGTGCATTTAGGCATTAGATTAGATCAATTTCAATCTATTGTTTGTCATTAATTAGCCTCCAAATCGATTACAATGTATTCAGTGACGACTCGGTGTAAACGTTGAACCATTAGATTATTTATTTAATGAACACAACAAAATTGGGCATATATTAGAGATAGAATCTAGTTTTATTTAAAATCTATATTTGGGCCAGTTTAAAAATGATTCACATGCTAAAATTTATGCTAGCTTCAAAAACATTGAAAGGTTTAGTTTCGTCTAATTACCTAAGAACCCAATAAAAAGAATATATATATTAAGTTTGTTGAGCCCATAGAGAGATACAGGTTAAACGTAAGCCACATGCTAGCATTAGGAAGAAATCACAAGTCTCTAGCTTTTAAGATACCTCAAATAATAGTACTTAATGTTATACAAAGAATAGGAATTTCCAACATGCCAAGCCCCCAAGAAGACACATTCAAATACTGTTATCAGAAGAGACACACTTGACAACAAACATATATGAATATATACAGATGTTTCAAAATTTATTCAATACTCTACTTTCTTTATCAGTCAGTAAAGCATTTGAAACACAAATAAATAAATGCAGCATCTGTTAATAACATTGGTAGTCAATGCGGAGCTCAATCTGTGTACGAACCATGTGCAGTGTGGATGTTTGACTGGATGCTAAACGTTCATTTCCTCAATTAGATTTCGTTTTCGTTGAATAAAGCACAGAGCAAAGAAAAAGAGAGACGGGGAGAGAGCAAAAGAGAAAGAGAGAATGCTTTGTGCTCCACTTGTGAGTAACAAGCAAACACATAAAAAAGCAATACTAGTAGCAAATGGCACTTGTTACAGATTAGATTAGGCGCTTAAATAGAGAACTTGCAATTCTTTGAATTCATTTTGAAATATATAAAATGTAATTTAAATACTTAATTTATGATAGGTTTAATTGAAGTTAAAATATAGTAAAATAGTAAATGATGAACGCTTCATCAATCTAATATTCCAAATGCGTGAAGCAGACGACCTTGTCGACGTGTTCAAACTGGTCAAAATACTATATAGACTATATAGACAATATTTGAATACGTTAGCATGGTCTGGCCATCGGCTTAGCCACTCAAATTCAATTCAATTGCTGGCGACGTAGTTGCAAACGGGCCACGGCTCAACGTTGACAAATTTCGAAATTTTCAAATCAAATAAAATTCAATTTTCTGTTAAAGTTTTTTTTTTTTTTTTTTTTTTTTGCCAATGCAAAAATTCAATTTGTATGCAAGCAATTGCCTCGGCTCAAAGTTAACGAAAACAAACTGCAGTTGATGACCAAAAGATAAAAAACAAAAGTAATATACAACAAATATATATAGACAGCTTACAGCTTAAACAAAATATACAGAAAATATATATACACACATGCATTTATATCTAAAGAATATAAATCAAAAGAAACAGTAAGGAAAAAACAAAAACAAAAACGTATCTGATACAACATTTAGTATGCTTCACACTGGCGAATTGATGAAGTGACTCGTTTTATTGATCTAATTGACACGTGAAGTGCCACATTCGGAAGATCGATTTACGTTGTGGATTCACCAAAGAGCTAAGCTCGGGCACAGTTGCTATAGATTTGAAAGTCTGAACATAAATTGCATAAGATATTTAGACATTCTAATTGATGACTAAGTGAGAGCTCTAAGAGTTATTTATTTGGCAGACAGAAAAATATTAGTGAGAAAATGTTAGGTAAACCAATATAAATTGAATTGTCAGTGATATGACGGATTTTTGACTGTTCCAATCAATGTGTACTATTATTAACCAATTTTATTATTACTAAATATGTATGTACATATGTATATAGGTTTTTTGAGGCCTGTTGGCCTGCTTAGAGGTGTGCTCTTCCAGATTTGCAATTGAATCATTTTGGAACTGGTCTACATATAAATATATTTATTATACCAAGTGCTAATGAGGGCGTGGCTATACAACAAAATATATACATTTGTGATGTATTGAAAGTTTAAAAGAGGCAAAGCCAAGGAGTAGTTGCAAAAGAATGCACTGATCTTAATTCACTCTTACTAATGTCGAAGGGAATTCATCTGTCAATACAATATGTTATATTTATATATAATATTCTTTTTATTTATATTTTCTCATATGTAAATATTTTTTATATTTCTAATTTTTATATCACATATATTTTCTTGTATTTATATTTATATTTGTTTAATTTTATTTTAATTATATATTTTTTATAATTATTATATATATTTTTTGTATTATTTCTTAAGTGCTTCTTTCTTATATATTCTTTTCATTTTAATTATATAAATATAGCACGGATGCCATAATTTTAGTTACGTAAAATACCTTAAGTAAATAACTACTGCACCTGTCAAGCCGGGAAACACATTTAATGGATTTCTTCATAACTGATAATAATGAAATTTCATTATATATAAATATAAATATATATACATGCAACGTTAGATCTACGCCTTTATCAATAATAAATAACAAATAAATACTTTCACTCTATAAACAAAAAAAAAACAATTTAAATAACTCAAATAATTGAAAGAATAATATCCACTCTAATGGGTCAATTGCATTAGCTATTAAATTACAGTTAATGAGCTAGTAAATTGCTCTACGCGAATTGCATAAGGAATTTCAATTTTCAACTTGCAGTTTTCAACTTTTCGTGTATTTAAATATAAACAACAATCAAGAACAGTTAGTTTTTGCCTAGAGGCCAATTCTGATTTCAAGGTTTGTTTCATCATTTGCATTGAATCGCGCTGCCTGAAGCCCGAAGTCCGAAGCCCTCTTGACTCACACCTGTCTGTATATATGCATAGAGTGATATATATATAGAGTCTAGACAAATATAGTCGCGAATTAACATTAATTTTGGGAAATCTTAGCATATGACGCAGAATTGATATAGTATTTACTGGGCAAAAGTTTAGATTTTGTATATTTGGTCACTTGCTGCTAAATGCTTTCATTCATATTTGCTAACAAATCACTTGTGACTTGCTCGATATCGACAGGTACGCAGCAGATAGAGCCCGATCCAGTTCTACTACTATTGTGGAATATTTTTATTGTCAAACATCCAGAGGCACAAGCCCCCAGATTCTTATCGCAAAGAAACCTTTTCTTGAATAAAATCTTTTATGGTTTTACGATTTTGTTTGAACGTTTTGTTTTTTTGGCGGGCGTAAAATGAAAAGTTTATAAACAATTTTTTGTAGTATATATACTTAGACTACATTGCTTTGCATATAAATAGAAGCGAGAATACATTAAATAAATATGTATAAAAAAGTCACAAATTTGATACATACAAATATTAAATATCTATTTTTAACACTTCACAATTTGCACCGTTACCGCAATATGTATATATATTTTATGTATACATATATATGGTTTTTATAATTTTTTATTATTTCTTGAGTTGTTGAATTCAAATTTGTTATTTTTCGAGCGCTAATTATCACACGCACGCGGCGACACCTGTTGTCTGGAATTTGCAATATTTGCCGAATGCGCTCACACGACGTTGATAGCTTGGCGGCTCAAACTCTAATGAAACGTTGGCATCAAACAGCGAACGCAGATCAGCCGCAACAATGATCATAATGGCATGGAAAACGCAAAGTATACCGAAATAAATACAAATCGAGCAGTCGGGCAGGCAGACAGGCGGCCAGGCGGAGAGCATGGCACTAAATTGCAAGCGAGCCAACAATTGAGAAAGAAAGAGAGAGCTAAGGAGAGCGAGAGAACGAGCGCACGCTTGGGGGTGTAGGCCGTTGAGTGCGTGCGTTAGGTAGTCGAGTTTTATCAGTGGGTGGACTAATGCCAGACAGATAGGGATTTATTGTGTGTGATAGAGAGAGAGAGAGAGTGTGTGTGATTAAGAGAGATAGAGAGAGGGACAGTGAGAGGGAAAGCGTGCAGGCGCGTGCAGGTTGTGGCTGATCGTTGTTTTTGTTTCTTGCCTGGCAAATGTATGTTGCGTTTGATGTAGATTTACGTTTATACGTGCAGCTTATCGTAAGATGTGAAATCGAAAATAATATTAAATATTATGCCAACGCACTTGCCGTACAAAGCGGCCGCATAAACTTTGAACATATGTTAATCTATTTGTAATCTTCGTTGGCGTCAGTATTTATCACTTGATGTTGGTTCGTTCACTATTTGTTGCCAGGAGCGCACTTATTACGGCGCTGAAGTCAGATTTTAGTTTAAATATTTAGGTACTCGTTTATAGTATTTCTTATCGTATTTTCACTGTAGATAAGCGCTAAACTAATTCATTGTGGTTTATACACATTCGTTTTAAGACACTCAATATTGTCGTCGGTACGACAGTTAAATGACAACTGACCGTTGTATTTAACAAATGTCTTTGCAATTCTTTCAGAGCCATATCAAAGGCAATTAGCCATGGAATATGCAATAAGCACGCACATTAGATAAAAACAAGGCGTGCGGTTAGAGTAGCACAAGTGTTGCTACTTGTGTAACAAAAATAGTGGAAAATACAGCAAACAAGGTATTATAGTGTAGGAACCTTAGCACTATATATATGAATACAAATTTATATAATCAGTATCAGGCGCAAAATTTGAATTTTTTAAGCATAATAGGAGATTTGGCAACGCTGTGTACGATTGTCATCGACCATTCGATGAGTTTTGGTATTTTGACATTCGAAAAGCGGTCACACTGGCCTGCTGCTGACATCTAAGGCTGTGTTTTCATTCTCTCGACCAGCAGATTAAAAACTGCGTGGAAAAGTTTGCAAATAACTGTAAATTAACTTTAACTAGTTGGTGTAGAGTGCGCCACTGAACAATGGCTGCCATAGTACTAACTAGGAACATGCAGCTGGCCAGTAAGTCATCGGGCAACCAATTTATTTGTGTGCCCCGCAAAAATTATGTAATGTGAGTTGCAGTTTTGCCGATCTTACTATAATTTTTTAACTTTGCAGAGCATCATGGCAGCGGTATCGTTGGTGTGGTATACCTCCGAAGCTACAGCGCCGCTGCTGCTCCGCCAGATGCAGATGCACCACGACCGCTTAAATCAACAAATCTGGCTGCCATGAAGCGCGGCACAGGCGGTCGCAGCAGCTTTAACGGGATTGTGGCTACGGTGTTTGGCGCCACGGGATTCGTTGGTCGCTATGTGTGCAATAAGCTGGGCAAGTCTGGTAGTCAAATGATTTTGCCATATCGCGGTGACGACTCCGATGCGATTCGCCTAAAAGTTTGCGGTGACTTGGGTCAAGTGCTGTTCCATTTTTACCATCTGGATGACCCACGCTCCATCCGCGAGGCAGTGAAGCACTCGAATGTGGTCATCAATTTGGTGGGTCGTGACTATGAGACGAAGAACTTTAGGTTCAAGGATGTCAATGTCAATGGAGCTGCGCGTCTGGCCACGTGAGCAACTGTGGATAGTTGACAAACTTATTTAATTCATTACGTTTTCCACAGCATTGCCAAGGAATGCGGCGTGGAGCGTTTTATACATCTGTCCGCGTTGAACGCTGAGCCCAATCCGAAGTCTCACTATATCTCTGGCGGCAGCCAGTGGCTGAAGACCAAGTATGAAGGAGAGTTGATGGTGCGCGATGCATTCCCCAATGCCACCATCATCCGGCCAGCCGACATCTACGGTTCTGAGGATCGTTTCTTGCGCTATTATGCACACATCTGGCGTCGCCAGTTCCGCTCTATGCCATTGTGGTATAAGGGTGAGCGCACGGTGAAACAGCCCGTGTATGTTTCGGATGTAGCGCAGGCCATTGTCAATGCTGCCAAGGACCCAGACACCGCCGGTCGCATCTACCAGGCTGTGGGGTATGTTCCATGCACGCATTTCATTTAATTGAATTTATAATTTGATCAATATTTATTTGCAGACCTAAGCGCTATCAGCTGAGTGAGTTGGTGGACTGGTTCCATCGCTTGATGCGCAAGGATCAGAAGGGCTGGGGCTATCAGCGCTACGATATGCGCTGGGATCCTACTTTCAAGTTGAAGGTGAAATTCACCAACTTGATCTGCCCTGGCGCTCCAATTGGTGGTCTGCATCTGGATCGCGTTGAACGTGAGGCCGTAACCGATAAGGTGCTGCCCGGCGTGCCAACGTTAGAGGATTTGGGTGTGCAGCTAACAAACATGGAGGATCAGGTGCCCTGGGAACTGCGTCCATATCGTGCTGCTCTGTACTACGATGCAGAGTTGGGCGAATTCGAGACTCCGTCGCCGCCAAAAACAATTGAGGCGCGCGATGAGATGCGTTTGTTTGCTTAAACGTTGTGAATTGGATATTCTAAGTGCGTCTTTCAGTTAAAATAAATTGTCAACAAATTAAACGAAAATTAAAAACAATATAGTCAATGTATATAGACATTTATGTATACATGTATGTATATCGTTATTTGTATTCGCTATTCACTATTTATTTTTAAACTTAAAGCATACTTATTTACCAACACTGTCGGCTGTGCTGGGGCATTATGCAATACTTACTAGAATGGTGCTGCCAGATGGTGATTTCGTAGCACAACCCTAAAGAAAATCAAAACAAAGCGACATTTTGACAAATGCAGGCAACACTTGCAAACATTTTTGAGGTAATTCTTATTTCCTAGCGGCAAAAGCTTTTGCAGTTTTCCTTCAACCTTAGGCCTGTGCATGCAGCGCGACGCGGAAAATCCGCACAACCGAAGCGGCTGAAAATTCGATTTAAGTGCCAACTTCTTTAAGGCAAAGTACCAGTGAAAAAGTGCACGCGCTTAGTCCGAAAATCGGTATTTGTGTGCACATCAGTGTAAAGAGTGTAAAGGTGTGTGTTCTATAGTGTATGTGTGTGTGTATTTGATGCGGCGCGCTAACACAAAAATGGCAAGTGCAGTTAGACAACTATGAGAGCTGAATATGTACTCCCTTCGAATGTGTATAAATATTCTAAGGCAAATGAAGTAACCGATTTAAAGAAAAATAGATTTTTATATTCGGCAATCGAAGTAAGCCGCATCAATTTCATAACAGATAAATCGATCAAAGCGCAAACGTCAGTGTCCCTAAACGAAAGCCCTGGGAAACCGAAAGCCTTGTCATTTCACCAACACAGTGCGGGGGTGCTGTTGGGTGTTGGTGCTGTAACAGCAAAAATCATCTGCTGGGGTGAGCAGCAAGAACCAGCAGCAGCAGCAGCAGTGAGTGTCAGCATCAGCTGTGACGCGTGCAGCCGCAGCAGCAGTAGCAGCAGTGACAGAGGCATCAAAAAGCTCTGCGCTGACAAACATAAAATCAAAAGGCAAAAGCAAAGTCAACAACGACGCGGACAGAGGAAGACAAGTCAGCAGCAGCACCAGCATAATTATTATATCCATCAACCTCATTATTGTCATCATAAATTACGTTATTGTGTATGCTGTGATAGCCTCGCGCTATTCTTAGATTGTTTGCGCGAGTGTCCATTTATTAAGCTTGTGGCCAGTAGCGACGTCAAGGACCACGCCCACGATCGACCTTCGCAGCCGCCGCCCACAGCAGCAGCAGCAGCAAAGGGAGCAGCATCAGGAGCAGAACGTTTGCAGTTGCCGGCGCCGCTGCAGCGCAAATACGCAGCAAACTACGTCGACGGTTGCAATTTCGAATATAAAACCAAAATTTATGCTTTATATCGTCACGTCGAGAGTCGTGGCACGTCGGGTCAAGTGCAACAGCAACAGCAGCTGAAAGTCGGTGAGATCCGCTTGTGTTTTAAAATGTTGTTCGCCGCTGCCGCAGCCAGCGCCAACAAAGCCGTTCGTGTGGGGGCGTCGCTGCCAGCTGCGCTGCTCCAGGATCATCAGTTGACCATCCACAACTGCTCTCAATCGCAGCCGGGCGAGCGAATTGCAGGTGAGTGATTGCACATACAATGTATACAGCCAAAGCTTTTCCGTTCTCTCGAGTTTATGCGCTCTCTCTCACAATCTTAAGCTCTATCACTAGCGCTGCGACTATTGATGATTGCCGAAATGACGCTCTTGAGTTCGTTGCCGTCGCTTCGTCTCTGCCGACGCACAGTAGGGCCTCTGCCGGCGTCGCGTGGCAAAAATCAGAAAAGTGATGAAAAGCGATTTTCAAAAAGTTGATCTCATATGATTGGAAATTGTCCAAAGGGACAGTATCCAAAAGATTTTTGAAATTCGACCAATTTTAAGGGTAGTTATGCCCCTTCAAAGTTGGGTAAACTTGCAAAGTTTTGCACAACAGCGCATTTTTGTAAAAAATGCTCAACTTGTGAATCGAGTTGCAAGACAAATACAGCACCAATTGCTTACATGTTGGTTGCGATTTAAAGATTAATTTATTTCTAAAAATATACAAAAAAGATTTTGTTGTTACGATTTGTCATTAAAAAGCTAAGTTAAATTTAGTGAACCTCTCAATTTTGCACTATTTTTCATCTTTGATGGACTGCATCTTCTGAGTCCCGCCGAGTCCCAGGCAGCGATTTGTACACACGTGTTAAGGAAGATGTCCTCTTTCATATTAATAAAACTTTGCCTGCCCCTACCCGCCCCTCCGGGTTTCTATGGCAAAAAACTACCAAAAAACAGGCAAAAAAAACGCACGAAATGCGCAAAAAGGGTGTTGTTGCGTGTCGCTGCATGCTGTAGGTAGAATTGCCGACGGCAAAACGGTTGGGAAAGGGTTTGGGTTTTTTTGTAAATTGGTCGTTACAATGTGCACTATTTATTTGTTTTGTCTACCAAATGCTGCATTTTGTAAGCAAATATTTTTTGGAATTTAAGAAAACAGGTACCTGATTAATTAATAATTATTCTGCAGAAACTTTAGGCTTATTAGATATTGCCCTGCCTTCTACGGATGACAAATTTAAGGAAAACTAAATAAAAAAAATAAAAAAAATTGATAAAAAAAAAAAAATTTTTTTTTTAAGTTTTTATTTATTTATTAAAACATACTCTCTGAAAATAATACAAATAATTTATTGAAACAAAAAAAATTTGTTTTTTCATAGAAAAACCAGTCATTTTTGTCGAAGCTAACATTTGTCATGTTTGACCTATAACTGTGAAGCACCCTGTTATCGCACCACCCTGTATGTAGATTCATTTTAAAGCTTGAAGAATTCCCTGTCGAATGCCTTTTAAATTTTTAAAATATTTTACTTGGTTCAAAAGTTATGATTTTTGCAATGCAAAATGAGCAAAGGCCCCACTGTGCGACGCTCCGATTCTGTTTATTTTGGATATTTGCTGTTTTGTTTTTATGTTGTTTATTTTTACGCTTTAGCATAGATTTATATATAACAAAATATTTATACGTATATAAATATCTTAACAGTTTGTTGATTCTTACGTAAGAGACGACGCGACATTTTGTTTGTTCAGCCTTCGCCTTGGCAATTAAATCTTTGCCAAATTTAATTTATTACAAGCAATTGCATTGCCTCAAATATCTTTCGCGATATTGATGGTGTGCAGTATGTCTCCAAGTTTGCGGATGGCGCACAAAACTTTCCATTGCGGCGCGTCAGCCAAAGCAATTCGAGAATACGAATAAACAAGTGAAAACGAAACAACAAAATCCCAGAAATAGTGTTACATATGTATGTATGTATGCATATAGAAACACGTGCAGGCTCTCTCACACACACTCACATATCAGATGCTTTACGAAGAGAGACACAGAGACACATAAATAATGCTTAACTCGTAAGCCGTAAGCTGCAGTGTTGTGTATTTCGACTGCGCCATCAAAATGTCAGACATGAATAATTTCTTATTTATTAATTGATGAATCAGCAATGTAATAAATACATAACTAGCAGAAGCGTATACAAATCTATGCTTCTGACTCACTAACCAAGCACTCAAACATTTTACCTGTTATTCGAAAAATCCGCTCCTGTTCAGCAAAAGCTGGAAGACTCACGCATACACACCATAATACTTTATATCTCTCTCTCGCTCTCATTTTTGTTTCTTATGCTCAATTTCATGTTTGCTGTTTAGTTGTTGCTGTGACTGTCTTCTCCAGTTTGCCGGCTGTGCTTTTTCTACTGTGATAAAAAGAAGCAGAAAACATTCCATGTTCCAGGCATTTAAGGCCAATGGCGAATAAAAAGCAACATGGATAAAGAGAATCTGTTAGCAAGGGTATGCCATACATACATACATACATATGTACGTATGTATGTACATACATACATATGTATGTATGTGGTATGTGCAGAGCAGGGTATAGTATTTCCAGGTGAAATGCAACTAACGAGTGTGGAAATGTTTTCAAAGTGTTATCTACTCTGAGTGTTAATTTATCTTGGAAAGCTGGTAGAAATACAGCTGTTACATACACTGATATAAAACAGTGTATCGCTTAGGTAATCCTATACATACAGACATGCTTGAATCTATTCTTATATTCAGCTTTCTAAGCTATAATCAATGGGACAAGGCCTTGATAACGTATTATACAAGTATTTTGGATTTCATTTTTAAATTGCTCTTCGCTGACTAATTCGTTCTACGCGAATTTCTACGGGTTTTAATCAGGTATATACGTAGTAGTTGGAAATGTTTGCTATTATCTGGTTACGTCGGGTAGTACTATATAGTAGAATCTCACCCAGACTATGTCATTGAACCCGGACGCTTATCTCGCTCTGTTGCTATGCAAAAAGAAGAAAAACGAGATTAACGATTGTCAATTATTGTATTAAATAATAATAAAGCAATAATATAATTAGAATTTTTCAACTACGTGGTCCATTTCCCTATATCAACGGCGCAATAATTAGTTATAATAGATTAGTTTCAGTAAATATGTATCTTGCATGCTTATACAAAAATTTCCATTTGCCGTTGAACTAATCGAATGTCAAACCAAATGCGAAATTCGAATTCAATTCTGTTGTAATACACTTCGAAAAAAGTCTACATAAACTATACTGATATGTTTGGGCGGAAATGTATTAAATGAATTTCTAACTCGATGTTAAATTGTGACATCTAGTTATTTATTTATTTTGTTTGTTATTATTTAGTAGCAGAAATAATTGATGTACAATGAAAAATATCTAATTTTAAAGAGAGTAAATTTGAAGTTATTTAATTTCTGCTGGTAGCAAAATGAATGGCATAGTAGAGTATGTAAGTCAATTAATAAATACAGTTATGCTAGTGCATACATGCTCAGCGCCGTAGAAGAACAGTTATTGGTAGCTTTTGAGAGAGTATAGCGGCATCGGTGCGCATTCGTCGGCTAATGTCAGATGGTTAGAGCGAGAGAGCGTAAGAACGTGCAAATGTGAGAGCGTAAGCGAGAGTTCGAAATTTGAGGAGCAAGAGCAAAGCATAAACTGCGATTAACGGCGACTGTTGCCGGCCCATCCGTTCATATCTATAGCGGTTGCTCTCAGCTCAGCCGTCATTGTAGAAAACCACGTTGTGGCGATCGGACACGCGCTCGGTGCCCTTCCCAAAAAAAAGAGACTACTTTCAAGAAATTGTAAAACTTCTGGAAATATTCAGCATGCTCGATTTGCACTTTTAAGTTGATTATATTGATATATATTTCAGGTACATCCACGTCAATTGCATCTGCTGTTGCTGCACCAGCCAAAGTTGAGCTAATGGAAGCCATGAAGAAATTGGATGCCGATCTGGTGGCGTTGTTTGCGACCGCCGCTGAGCCAAGCATGGAACAGCTGAAGATGAAACAGCAGCAGCAGCACAAGGTGGAGCAACTGTGGCCGGAGCAGGTACTGCCGGAACAGGAGCTGCCATCGAGTCATGTGCCCCAGGATCAGGCGACGCCGGAGCTGTTCAAGCAGGTGAATGCGCTGCAGCTGCACTTGGAGGCGTTGACCCTGCAAGCGGAGGGCACCAAGCGCATGGAGCTGCTCCAGAGCGAGGTGCGTCCCATTTTCACCGTCGAATGCCAGCTGTCCGATGAACTAATTGCCTCAGTGCCGCGTGCTCCCATGTTCCACATCATGCAATTCGAATCGGAGAAATTCCAAAGTCTAACCCAATGCACTCGCTTCGGCCAGACACAGCAGCGACAGGTACATGTACAGTTGCCCGGCATGGAAAACGATGATAAGGAAATGGGCAGCATTCATTTCACGATCTGGTGGCGCGAACCGGGCACCTGTCTCAACGAGATGCTCGGCATGGGCCAGCTGCCACTGGCCGAGCTCTATCAGGAATCGCTGTTAGAGCAATGTAAGTGCATTGTCATTCAGCGCCGAGACCTTCATTTGGCCAGTCTGTATCTGAAGATCAGTTTGCGTAACGATCAGCAATTGATGATGCCCAAGGCCTTGACCAATGGGCCAGTTGAGAGCAACAATAACAACAACAACAGCAACAGCAACCATGGTGCAGCGCCTGCAGGTGAATATATATGACTAAAGTCGTGTTGGCGCGATCAACAACAACAAGAACACCAACAACAACGACAACAACAGCTACAACAGAACCAACAACAACAGCTACACCTCCACTGCAACAACAACAACAACAACAACACAATTTGGTTGTTGTTGATTCTATTACGGCTCTATGTTCAATTGGCTGCGGCTCTCATGTTAAAATCAATAAATATTTTCAGTTTATTTGCAAAAGACCAAAAACCCAAACAATTCTCTCGTCTTTTTATGTTTAATTACCCCCCACAAAACATATTCATTTACTTCTCAGCACACGACAATATTATTTATATACATATATATACGTATCTACGTTTCTGTTCCTTGTCTGCTTATTTATAATAATACATTTTAAGTTGCGGCACAGTGGGCTGAAAGCTTATGAATTTCCTTGTTGACAAGGCGCGCGCGCCGAATTTTATCAGCAGATGGCGCTAATAACACGTAAGTGTTATGTAACAGAGCGTCATGCACACACATACTGTAAAAGCTTGAAGGCATAACAGATAAATGTTGTTGGCATCGATCGGGCTTTGTGAGAATTTTAAGCGTCCATAAATTCTTTTATTGGATAGCATTGGAGAATAATAATTCTTAGAAAAAATAATAATAACATATTAGAGTAAATTGAGTACTTTATTATAAAAAAATGATGCAATACTTATGAAATCTAGAGTAAATTGAGCTCTTTATTATCATATTACATATACATATTTAAAAAAAATAATTTTTAAATCATTATTATATATTTAAAAAAATAATTATTATAACAAAAATATATACTTATTTTTGTGGTAAATTATGGCTTTTAATAAGAAATAAATAATTAAAACCTGACTAAATTGAGCTCTAAATATTTTAAAACAAATATTTAAATGATTTGGAGAATTTTATGGGCAACTAAAATTGTTTAACAATTCTTATAAATAATTATTAAAATGATAAATTAAATGCAGTTCTTAATTAAAAATGAAATATTAAAATGTGATATTTTAAAATGTTATCTCTTCAAGCTCGCATTAATTAAAATTCGTTTTTGTTTAATTTACGTTTTGTTAATCAAGGTCAATTCATGAATTAGCTTTCATTCCACTGTGCTTTCTCGCGCCCTGCCCCCACTGCACAATCTGTTGCCTCTTTGTGCTCTCTCTTTGGGCACACGGGATGCGCACATGGTCTAATCGTCAATTCCCGCTTCCATGCGCTTGGATCCGTTGCTATAGATGCCGTCATTCCAATTTGAATGGCTTTACGCAAGCGATAACGACGCGTTCCCACTGCTGATTCAGTTATATATATGTATACATACATATATGTATATATATATATATGATTTAAGCACATGGCAGCTGGGGAGTTCAAGGTGCAATTAATCCAGCTATATACGATCTACATTTAGTGCAATCTAGTTGATCTCTCCTCTCTCTTTTTATTTCAATACAGGCGAGAACCACAATAACAGCGAGCAGGGTAATTCAAAGGGTGTTGCCACGCCTCCATTAGCCGCCAACAACAACAACAAAGCTTCCCTGGACATTGTCAATTTCATGGCCGAGACGACAAAAGTGCGTTTGCTGCGTGGCTACATCTTTGCCGGCGAGACGCGTCAATTAACGGCCACAGATGCCGCCAGCTGCAAGGAGCTGGTGCTGCAGCCCTTCTGGCAAACGCAGCCACTCAGCGTTGAGACGAATCCGCAAGGCGTCTTCCAGCTGCAGGAGCAGTTCGCCATCATCAACGACGAGAAGTTTCTGCATAGCATGGAGCGACAGCAACTGCGACTGGAGCTGCGTCCATTGGGCGGGCAGGTGCATCTGCCGCTGCATCAGTTCTATATAGCCTACAGAGATGCCGCCATCACCAATCATCTGTGCAAGGGCAAAGTGAGTGATTTATGTATATCTATATCCATTTACTCTTACTATCCTCTTCCTTCAGTTGCCTGTAATTTCCATTGATGGCTGGACGCCAATTGTCCATGCCGAGTCCCAGCAGCAGCTGGGCGAGCTGAAGGTACTGCTGGCCATTGGCAGCGAGTCCCAGATAGCACAATTGAAGCAATCGCGTGGCTTCGATGTGGAAAACAATCAGCAGCAGCTGCAGCAGCAGCAGCCGCAGCCGCAGCCGCCGCTAAGTCGCACTACAGATCTGCTGGACATGCTCCAGACTGCGCTGGCCACTTCCCCCGTTGCTGTGCCAAAGACGGTGCCCGTTGCTGCCGCACCTGGGAATCAGTTTAGCTTCAGCCTGCAAATTGTTGGCGCTGCTGGACTGCCTCTAAATCCGGGCTATGGCAAGAGTGGCAAGAAGCAGCAGGCGAAGCGCCAGGCGGCCGCAAAACGTTTTCCGCCGAACGAACCGCCCAGCACCTATGTGACCTTCCAGGCTTTGGGCTGCTCAAATGCGCAGACTTACAAATCACACGAGGGCTTGGTCTATGCCACGCCCATAGTGGAGCACTCGACGACGCCGCAGTGGCACAGCAAGTTCCAGGTGGAAGTGAGCGCCGATTATTTGAGTAATGTGAGTGGAATTCATATTCTCCGACGATCTGGCAACGCTGACAATTTAAAATATATATTTCCATTTCCTTTGCAGCCGCAGAAACTTTTTATATTGAAAGTGTGGAAGAAAACAGCGCTAAGTGCGGGCACCGAACCAACGCCTCTCGAGGATGCCATCATTGGATTCGCCGCCTTGAATCTCAACCGGCGCGGAACTGGCGCCAGCTTGCCCAGCGGCTGGCACAACATAGTCGACTTCAACGGCCGTGTAACGGGCGGATTGGAGGTGCATGTACAGCCACTGACACCTGGTGCGGCCACCTCGAACGTGGACAATGCCATCGATCAGTTCGAGCAATCGCTGGAGCTGCATCACCTGCAGCTGGGCCAGGCAATCAAGCGTAAGTTCACAGAGTTGGAGCAGATCTCAAATCGATTGCGCACACGTCTGGTGGATGTGACCGGCGAATCATTGCAATCGCCGCAATACGATGTGGACGCAGCGTTGGACAACTGGCAGAGCGACGAACTGCAGCAGTGGCACGAGGACGATGAGCTGGTGGCCGACTTTGAACGAGCCTTACGCACCCCAACACCGCCACCTGCTGCCACAGATGATGCCGCCACCACACCCACCGCACAAAATGCAGCCGACGCTGGCAAGGATTAGCCCAGGCTGAGGCTCAACAAATTGCACCCAAGGCACATCCGTTTAGTCGAAGCACTCTTTTTTCACGTTCTTTCGCTCTCTCGATGTCTACGAAACAGGCTCAAACATAGTTATATTATCATTAGATAACCACCACTATATATAATTATATAAAACCTAGTTATATATTCCCATGTGCTGTACTTAAATTGGCAAATCATTTGCCGCGATTCACCTTTTTCAATGGCTGTCAACTAGCAAGAAATCAAAGGCGTTCACCTGGCGATCGCTCTTTTTGAAAACTTCATTTCTTCAACAAATTGAAGCAAAATATTGAGAATATTAAAATACTTATATTGTTTTAAGATAAACGCTCCCACTGAGGAGCAGTTGTCTGATATTAATGCGTTAACCCATTTGGCATAAATTGCCATATAATTATGTATTAGTTTTGAAACTGTGTTAATCACCTAAGTATTTAGTCATTATTACTTAATACAAATTAAATGCTATGCAACATTCAAAAACTGTTTTCAATGGATGATAAAACCTTTTAAAGGTTTTGCTCTAGCTAATTTAAATTGCTTATTGGGTTCGCTAGTGCTAACAGATCGACAGATTCCATTCCAACTGGACCAACTGTGCTGCCATTACTGATCAGTCTCAATGCATATTCCGCTGATATATGTATATTATTTATACAAGAATTCAGACATCTATTTCAAACGGAATTACAAACTCAAATCTAATTTATTATTAAAATATATTTATTTCATCAAAGGAACTTGGCTGATAAACGCAAGTTAAATGTATTCCAGCGTAAGTAACTTGGAAATTGTATTTGGATAATGCTGCCAGATCGCTTAACTATTATAGTTCTAATTGGACCACTTGAGCTGCCTTCATTACTAATTCAGTCTCATTGCACTTTCCGCTACCAACTATATACTATTATCTAAAGTACATCTATTTAAAACGCAATTACAAAGTAAATGTCTAAACTAATTTAACAAAATAAATTTATTTCATCATCAGACCTTGACTGATAAATAGCTGAAAGATATCTTACATTCAGGCATAAACAAAATTTCCTATCGACATGACGAAAGTGGCAAATTATTGTTTATTACTCATTTGTTGACGCCTAAGTGAATCATCTAATATATATACATATATGCATACATATATATATCTGTATAAACTGCTTCTATAACCTGCTATACTTTTTGATTTTGTTTTTATCTGTCATTAGCTCTTATCTCACAATTTCAATTTCTAATAACAAAAATTCATTTCAAGTCGGTTTTAAATACATGTTGAAAAATAGTTTTAATATAAAAACGGTTACATTCTTAACTTAAAGCTAATGTGTGTGTGTGTGTGTTGTGTGTATGCATTTTTATTTCGGGGATAGCTGCAGCTGCATACCGAACTTTTCACTTTTCACTCTTCTATGCTAAAAAATAAAAGGACAAAATATGAGAGATATACATATGTTTCTTTCTATATGATTCAGCTATAATATGTCTAAGTGAATATATATATATTTTTATATACATGCGTATATATGTAAAGTCAAAGTTCTTTGAATGCATTTTTCTCATTTTTTTTAAATATTTTTTTTTTGGCGAATGATGATTGTATTTAGTTGTGTAAACTCTGAATGCGCAAGAAATAGTTCGCATAAATATTAAATAATATTTTCGATCGTTCTGCTGTTTCTTTCAAAGTTTAGTAATTTTGATGTCGTTTTACTTATATAAAAACTGTATAAAATTGATGTGTATATAAAAAAAATCAGTTTGAACCCATTTGCCTAGCCGTTAGCTTGTTGCTTACAAATTACATAGTTATGCTTATGTACTCTACTATCATTAGATGTATTTTGATGAACATAATGTGCTGTAGATTGTTTGTTTCTTTGTGTTTTGTTATGTTGTGTGGGCTGGAATACGTTTGGCTGGTTGTTGACACTGCTTCTTCACTCAAAATGGAACGTTTAATGTTCTGATTTTTGTTTTTCATTTCGCCTGGCGGTAAATGATGTTATGGTTATGATTATGATGTGTATATTGTTGATTAAAACGTCGTGTTGTTTTTATGTTGTTTTTCAGTCAATGACCACGCGGGTTAGGAGTATTCCGCGCTTGCTCAGCCAAAGGCTATAAATAGAAATGGAAATTATTTGTTAGTATTACTCAGACTGTACAACAATAATAAATAAATGTCTATAATTTACCCAAAGCCAGCGCCCAGCAACAATGAGAGCACATTAGTGACCAGCAATGAGTATAAAATTTCGCGGGAGAACAGCGAGTTGGCGCCCAGACGCTTTAAGCGTATAGAGTAACCCGAGCTCTTCTTTTTCTCATCATCATCATCATCATTGGAGCGCTCAAATTTCCAATCTCTGTGGCACATCAAAAATCGAAACAGATAATGAAAGAGGCATTGAAAAACAATATATAAATGCGAAATAACAATGTGACTTACTTCGGTGGCTGCTCATCGGAGCCGCGATTCCAGTTCTGCAACCAATCGCCATTATCGGTGTTTTGTTTGTCGCCATTCTGTTTCGGTTTATGCATATATAATATTAGCTCAAGTGCCAGTGACAAGGTCAAGTTAATCTGTATATTTATCTTCTCCTTGACTCACCTTAGTCCAATAATTGATATACACATTTCGCAGCTCGTCGTCCGGGCACAGCTCCGATTGCGGACTGTTTGGTGGACTCTTGGGGCTGTCGTGCGGCGTGTCGCGACGCGAACTGGCCAGGGATACGACACGACTGGACTGATTTGATTCGCGCTGCGCCTCGCGCAACAAACGTAAATATTCCTCGCCACTGGCAAATGGGAGAGGTGTGATTCTGTCGGGACTCTTAATGCCAGCCATTGCAGCTGTTGCGCTCAGTTCGATCCAAGATTCTGCAAACAAAGGACAGTCAAATGTTATACATACTGTGCATGACAATGAATTGATAATGATTTGAGCGAAACAAGCAAATTATAGCATATGCGTGCATTGTTAAATGGTAACATTTAATTTAAATTTTAACAGCAGTAACTGTAGCGGCTCTGCAATTAACAGCGCTAATTCTTCGCAAGCCGCTGAGTATTGATTGAGTTCGTCTGACGATTTGTATAGTAGATTTTATTTGTATAACAGAATTTCGCAGCCAGATCGGCGCTTGATTGTCTCTCTCTCAGTTTGTTCTGTCTTTACATTTAATTTCGTATAATAGAATCTCGCAGCCAGATCTGCTGTTAATTCTATTTTTCTCGGCTTGTTTTGACTTTACGTTTGTTTTTATAGCAGAGCCCGGCAAATTATGCTCTCTTCTTTTGCTACCACTTCTTCAGCTTGTTTTGGCTTTTTATTTAGCTCGACTATGGCTAAAGCTTAACCGCGCGTGGGCAGATGTCGTGGCCCCATTTATTTTTGTTTATTTTGTCTGCTTATCGGCTGTTCAATTGCCTTTTGATACCTTACGCGCTCACTGTTAACAGTGCTGTTAATTTTAACAGCGTAAACAGAACTAGCCAAACAACCGCCTCCGCTGCTTTTGTTTGTTTTTGTGCAAGGTACATGTACACGTATATATCACTTTCTGTATGTGTGTGTGTGTGTAGGTTTATGTGTACGAGCGTGCGCCCCCATTGATAACACAAACAAAAACACAATTTCCGTTTCAGTGTATTACACATGCATGTTTTTTTTTTGTTGTGTCTGCCGGGCTATCAACAAAAATTTCGTTTTCAACTGAAACAGGCGACGAGCGACGAAGATTGCAATTAGAGCAGCGTGCAAATTACATGATACTGTGTGACAGCACTAGTTGCTGATAATCGGCATAACTATTCTACGGTTGTCAATCAATTACGCCACACGGTTTGAAAAACGCTACTAAACTCACGTGGCAGGCCAATCATCTCGATGCACGAATAGTCATAACTATACTAAACATTCGCCAGACAGAAAGACTTTCCACAAAATTTTGAAGAAGAAAATTACCAAAAATTAGCAGGTAACTATCCGTCTTCGTTTTAAGTCTTCTACAGGTAAATAAAAAGCCAAACAATAACAATGCTGACCCATAAACAGGTTCTGCGGCGAAATGGCAAAACCAGTGTGTAATAAGGGTAGCAAAACAAAATAAACATGGCTTGCTGACTCACAGCACGTAGGCAAAGTGCCCGACTCTCTTCTTGCACTCTTTGTTTCTATCTCTTTCGCTTCAAAAGTGTATCCGTGTCTGTGTGTGTGTGTGTGTGCGTGTGTGCATCATGCGCAGCTGTTAAACCCTGATCCGAAGCTGTCAAGCGTACAGCCCAATGAACCGCCTTTTGTTGACTGCTTATAGGTATTGGCGCACAGATTCGCTTACTTTTATCACATACACACACATATATACGTCGGTAAATAAGCTATATATATGTATGTATCTATATAACACACTCACACGTTTTTGATAATGAACCCCAAGCGACGCGTCGCAGCGAAAATAGGCTAGGCTAAAGTCGCAATTTCTGGACTTTGCGAAATAACAAGAACAAATGCCAAATCAAAGGCAAATGCCCTCCGACAATTGCTTTTAAACGAAATTTCGTATACAAACATACACACACACACCCGCACACCAACAAGAAGTCTCCTGACGTCAATTTACCAAAATAAGATAAATATAATATACATTGTAAATATAAAGTGCATATTGTACACGTATATATGTACACATATATATACAGATGTATATATGAATGAGACGCTAATTCCGCTGCTTCCATATACTTCTTCTTTGTCTGCTTTTTGTTTGCGCGAAGTTGCGAGCCTTTGTTGTTGTCATCGCCTGACATGCGGCTGCTGTGGTGCGCTGCGCAAGCGAGAGATACGTGTACCCACACACACTTGCAAGCACACACACATATTCGGAAGCAAAACAAAACAAGACTGACAATAACAAAGTGGAGCCTTGAAATAGTATATCAGCAAGTGCAATGGAGATGTGGTTACAGTTACACCAACCATATACACACACACAATTACAGAGAGACATACTGACATGAATACATACAGACATACAAACAAATCAAAAGCAACATCTATTTTTAACTAAACACAAACAATAATAATAACAACGCGTCATACTAGAAGCACTGCATTGTTATTATTATTATTATTGACAAATACCAGCACACACACACACACGCATGCACATACTTTAATGTGATTGCGAATGAGTGAGTGTGTGTATGCATGTATTTGTGTATGTGTGGGATCGCAAACTTACCACCCAGCAAATCTTCTGTCGATTTTGGTGTCGTAGACATTTTGTTTTTCTCTGTGTTTGTTATTTATATAGTAGTATGCTACGCTCGTTCAGCAGTTGAAATTCTCTTGTTTTTTCTATTTGTACTAAACACGTCGTCGAAAGATAACGTGTTTGTTGTTATTGCGGCGTACAAATAAATTTATGCAGATTAAACTAAACTTTTTGCCAGAGCGGCCCTTGTATTGCACTTATGTGTGTGTTAGTGGGTCTGCTTTTAATGTGTCGTGTCGTGTCTCGCGTTAGTGTATGCGTGAGAATATGCGTTTTATTTTTTACAGTTCCTGTTCCGTCTGCACTGTTGCTTGTTTGTGCTTTTAGCTAAATGTAACAGCTGTCGTCTGCTCTATGTATTTATGTTTAATTTATAATATGCTCTTCCTTTTAGTTTAAGTATAATACACAATTTTTCTTTTACGCACGCTGCAAAAACCTAATGCGTAGTTCTGCTAAAGCTGCTGGATGCAGCGAAAACACAAACTGTTCGTTGAAAAACACGAAGATGACTGCCCACAAGCACAACAATAATATTCGACAAGACGAAAACAGAAGCGAAATGCGGAGAATACCGAACTTAGTACGGCGTTGCCAGATAGTTAAGAGTGTAGCCCTGTTATTGATTTTGAGCGCGCACAAACAAACTTTAATTACCGTGTTTTCAAAAACAAATCAAAAGTTTCTAAATCACTTTTAGCCACATTTCTTACAAAATAAAAATTGTTGCCCTGCACAATTTCACTGGGTGAAATATACAAGTCTTTCTGTGGATCGTATTGAGCGCGTCCTAACAGCTTCAGAAACTCATGTCGTTCTCGCAAGCGAAACTCTCGTGAAGCGAGAAGCTCGGGACATTGAATGATTTGTGAATGACTCAAGCCCATATCGTTGTGCACATAGCTAAAGCGCTCGACAAGATCATCAGGAGCTGAAAGGGACAGACACTTACTTTAGTTTTTATAGATAGACAAATTTATATAGGTTCCACTTACGGATCATCATCAGACGTGGCATACGGACAATTAACGATTGTAGCTCCTTGTTACTGAAACCCATTTCTTCTCGGAGTGTGAAGACAGATTTACGTATATGCTCCATATTGTAAGTTATCAAGCGTGGTTCTTTGGTAGCCAGCAAACGTAAGTCATGGCCGCTGAGATGAAACTCTTTTTGAAAATAACCCAAACGACGATCAACCCGTTTGGTCGAGAACATTAACCAATATGGGTTTTTTGTGAATATCCGCTGCAGTGCCTCAACTGAGAAACGTTTACTCTTCAAGTAGTCAACACGAGTTTGCAAATCATCAAGATCTTCCTTGAATATCAGTGGATTTTTTGTGATCATTTTTCCAAAGTCATCCGGCGATATTCCTTGATCTGCCAGAAACGTTAAGTACGGCTTTACATTTTGCTCAAAGTCCAGTTTCAGCACAAACTGGCCCAAGCCTTTGCGCCTCTCAATACTATGCAGATTAACGCCCATACTAAGCAACTGCTGTAATGTTCTGGAGTTGTTCACATGGGCAGCCAGATTAAAGGTAGGCACGTGTGCTTCCCGGGTGCCAAAGTTGAATGCAGCAATGTCCGTTTTCTCATTCGGTTCGGCGAGCCTCGTTTCAGTGGGCTTGTCATTCTGTGCCACATCCGATTGTTCCACTGGCACAATGGCATCGCTTTGCACTCTTTTCAGGGCACGTATATATCTTATTTGTTCACTATTTTGATAACATTTTGTTGTTCTCGAAATTTTTGTTATGTTACGTACCCACGAGCAAAGCATGGCAACAGCTGATAGAGTTGCCAGAAGTTTCACTTCAAAAACACCCAGGACCGAGCAGTGTTGAAAAATTCGCACATATATTGTATCAGAAATATCGATACTATCGTTGGATGGATGGACCTACTCTAATCAGACATTCCGATCGTGTGTTTTTCTTTTGTATTCTAACAAATTAGTTCAATAAATAGAATTCAATTTAGATCTCAGAATTAAATCTTAGCATAGCAGAAATTATATATATATATATATATTAGAAAAATATTAAAGTTAATAATGGATAAGCTACGTCGTGTTCTAAGCGGCGATGACCGCACACCGGAGGAGGAAAGCAGCATCATAACCCAGGTGAAACCATAGCAAATTTAATGATCAACTATTTATACTAACTGAATTAATTTACCTGCGATTATGCGTCATTTGATTTTTGCCACTACTATTGTTGGAATCAACATGTGTTTGCATTGCATTCCATTTACAACGATCAATGAACGATCTGTGACTCAACTTGCCTTATCAATGGATTTATTATTCAACTACACACAGATTAATGATATGTCAACATTAAGCTGGAGCACCCGTATCAAAGCATTTTGTGTATGTTTCGTCTTGGGCATACTATTGTCTTTTCTCGGCTCCATTGCTCTTTTTCTGCATCGTGGCATTGTCGTCTTCGCTGTATTCTATACGCTGGGCAATATCGTCTCGATGGCCAGGTGAGTTCGCATTTGCTAGCTAATTACTTATATATATATATTTATGTTTATTTGCGCTCTGCTGCAGCACGTGCTTCCTCATGGGCCCCCTCAAACAAGTCAAGAAAATGTTTGCCGAAACCCGATTGATAGCCACCAGCATCGTCATTGTCTCCCTCGTCATGACATTCGTCTCAGCTATTGTGGTAGATTATTGTCTATTTTTTATTTAATTGTTCTCAATCATCTTTATTGATTTGAAATTGTTGTCTTTATTTTGTTTTTGCTTCTCTTTATTTTTTTTAGTTAAAAAAGGCTGGACTCACGCTTATATTCATAATCATTCAATCCCTGGCCATGACCTGGTATTCCCTCTCTTATATACCCTATGCACGAGATGCAGTTCGTAGCACCGTTTCGGCATGCTTTGAGGTTTAGTCTAGTATTTTGTACAGTACTTTACAATTATATATATATATCTATGTAATTTTTTTGAAAAACAATGTAATTTGTATTATAATTATTATGATTTACTTATACAGCTCTTAAATGGGCAATGTTAAAAAATGTATTAATCTAGTTCTAGAGATAGATTTCTTAGATGTTCTTATACGCTCTTTCATTCATTCTGTTGTTGGCTTATTAACAAATTTAATATCAATTATACATACATATACACAATATAAATTTAATTTAATCAGTACAGTTTGCATAAATTGTATGTACACACAAAAAATATTTCTCAAGAATTTTCTGTTCATTGCGGGGTCTTTCATGATCTTTTCTGTTCATTTCATTTGTATTCTAGTTTTCATTGCTTTTCACTCATTTTTGGTTTTTGCTAAAATGGCCTCACTTGATTTTCTTCTCTTTTGCCGGCGATAAATTACCTAGAAAAACAAATGGGAAGAAACAAAAAGAAAAGGAAAATGATAATTGAAACGGAAAGTGAATTCAGAGTTTAGACAATTTTAATTTTAATATCGTAGTGCGCTGTGCCAGGTCCATCAAAGGATTTAAGTCGTGGCACACGTAGAATGCAATTCCAAAAGAGAGTAAAAGAAAAATCGAAATGAGTGAAATGAGTTGTAGTTGCAGCTTTTACAGAGAGAGCAGAGAACCAAATGCATCATCAAAAGCAAAATTGAAACACATACAACCAAGGAGAGTGCAAAAGAGTGCTTAATTAGCAATTAAGCTATGATGGACTTACCTTTCGCTGGTGTGCCTTGTGGACTGTCTCCGACTCGTTTACTAAGAGCTGACGTCGTCTGTGTGGACTTTTTCAGTTGTCGTTGCTGCAGCATGGAATAGAAATTGATATTGATTATTATAATTATTTTTAATGCATTTAGTAGTGGTATAATTGCATAGAAATTGGAAATGGAAATCATGGTAGAGTGGTTTTGTTAAAAGGTACGCAACAGGCAGGGGGCCTGATTGACCTCTATAAAGTATATACATATATTCTTGTTCAGGACAACGAGCTAAGTCAATAAAGTCCTGTGCGTCCGTCTATAAGCGTTAATCTCAGAAACTAGTAGAGCTAGAGTTGAAGTTGTAGGTCCCTAAAAGGCAATTTGAGTTTGTTTTGCTAATCTGTAACTATATAAATATAATAGTTTTTTAAGCATGACTGCTGTACAATGTAAATCTTTGTAATGAATGCACAAATTTGATCATTCTGTCAGTTTTAGCCTTTCAAACGGTTCAGGATATCTCATAGTCGAGCAGTCTCTACTCGTTGACCCTTTGAATTTATTCCTTATATTGAACTCACCTGCCAGCGGACAGCCACGTAGACGAACGATACCGATATAAGCACTTGAACGGTCAGCCAAATCACAATGTTGATAGCTTGCGTGCGCTCAAACAACTCCTTGCCATTCTTAATACACAGAATGGCCTCGGAGACCATAATGGCGCCGTAAACCCAACACTGGGTGCCGACGCGTTTGCAGCGCGTGTCGGTCACATATACATAGTATTGCCTGCATATATAGAGAGAAGAATTTATTTATCATATATATCATTTATATATACATATATAAAGCAGCTGTACTCACCTAACGGATGGCGCCACAAAGAGCCCAATGAATATTAAGCGTCCAATGACAATAAAATGATCTGGCGGCATTTCAAAAATGTGCTTTAAGAAGAACGTATTCAGTTCGGTCACCTGCCAGAAGATCACCAACTGCATTACGGCAGCGAAACGCATGGCCGTCGACTTGGGATCCAGCCAGCGTATGGCCGACCAGCTCTCCGGCGTAAATTGTAGCATTGCACGCTTGATTTTGCCCGTAGTCGTTGAGATATCTTTGATGCTAGCCCATTTGTATTCGCGCATTTCGAGTATTTGACAGATCTTGAGACCGACCCAAATGCCAAGGCCATTGCAGATGATCACGTCCAGGATGAGCGCATCCCACCAGCACTCAATGAAATTAGGCAACAGATGGGCAAATGTGATCTCTGTGATCTCCCACATTACCGAGATGGCCCACAGGATGCCCATGTGGCGTATTAGAATGGCCTTGAAGGCCCATCCCAGAAAGTGACCCCAGGCAAAGACATCCAAGTGACCTTTAACACGTTCCCAGCTAACATCCGAGCAATTGACACCATATTCCTGAAGGAAAAGACAACTTTTAGTCAGATTCCCAGATTTATTATGAATGCTAACATTACTTACCTTCTCCATGTCTATGTGAAAGTTCTTCAGCTTTGGATCGAGCCAGTAAAATATGCTTCGTATTGTTGGATAGTTTTGGAACATAAGAAACTGCAGCATGAGCAAATATAGGACAGAGCAGCCAAACAGGATGCGCCATACCGCTGGATGGGGACGTGTAAATGGTCCATTTGGGAATGCGATTACCGAAATAATTAGAAAGAAGAACACAATGCACATCAGGCCCGACCAAATATTATCATCTATGTTCGCCTCGTTCCTAGAAGTGTAATTAAATTGCGTTGTCAGCTTGTTTTGGTTTATAGTTTTGTAATTATTTCCATTTTTACTGTATTTAATCAGTGCCGAACTTTGACTTATTTTTGTACTTTTCCTTAATATTTTGTATTGGGTTAAGTAACCTTCTGTTTGGAATCGAAACATTTCGGCGCCTATTGATAAAAACGAGATTTGTTACGGAACCATGGGGAGACGGCTCTTCAATGTCTGACGACAGATTTGGCAACGCAAGTTCTACTGTGCTCAATTTCTATCTGTTCAAAATTGGAGATGAGCACTTGAACCAAGGCCTTGCACGAGGGGCACGAAAATTAAGAGATAACCACAATTGAGGCCTACTTACTACAGTGACCTTAAATAATCAAATAACTGATTTTTCGACATTTTAAATTATATTAATGCAAATTTAATACAAAATGTATTACAATATATGTAATAATAAATAATTATAATATAAAAATTATTCTCATTGCCAAGTAAATAATATGGTTGTAAATGGTTACTATTTATTATTACATATTTTTATTATTTTAATATAAATAATATTTTTATATAGTAATTATTTATTTATAATAAAATGATTATTCATTATATTTTCATAAATAATTAATTTATCCAAAATACCACAAATTGAATATAAAATTGCATATAATTATAAAATTTAGCTTTCTACATATATTAGTTATTCTTTCTAGACTCTGATCTATTCTCTACTAGATTCTGATTAGAATTCATCGTTATTCACAATGAACTCGTGTCCATTTCTCTGCCCTCTCACTGTTGTGCTCTTCACGCGTTCATCTCTACATTCTAATCATTAATTGTTGCTTTTTTTTCGTTTGGAATTTTCGAAAGTGCTTAAATAGTCAACCAAGGCTGACGGGCGCATGTCGCCAGGCGCAACAATTGCTTTTTGACGACCCGTTGACCAAGTTAATGCGCGAAATACTGCTGATGTTTTGTCGCGCATATGTGGCCGACACGAAAATAGAAAGATCGATAAAAGTGCGCGGTACGGACGAACGGATGAATGGACTGACGGACGCAACGCACACTAATCTCTTTTGGCTGAGCTACACTTACCTGACGAAGGCGAAATACATGACCGCCAAAACCGAGACGGCTAGCAGAGTGATGGTGTGGGGTTTGTAGAAAAAATCCAAAGAAATGTCATCCACTGGCCGCTCGTTGACAATGACAAAAGTCTGGGCGATTTCTTCCTTATGCTTTTTGCCATTGTCGTTACGTTTGGTGGGCGTGGCTGGTGCACTGGCCGCACCAGATATGTACTTTGTGGATGCGGTTGCTTTGTCGCCACCGGAGCTGGCCCACTCATCTGCCTGTTGACCATCGCCGGATGTTGGCGTGCCTTGTGCGCTGGAACGTTTTACCATGTCTCTGCTGTAGCAATATTTCAATAATCAATGTTGACTACGGCTCTGATGGCGTGATTGTGGTGATAATGTTATTATGTTAGCACGCGGACAGCAGAGCAAAGGGTTGCGCAACATTCGCTCCACAATTTCTGGGATGCTCCGTTGTCCGAGTCGATTGAGTTCGAGTGCCCCGGTAGCCAGCAGCAATGCTTAATGTGAATAGCAATTGTTGAATACAATTGTTAAATGTTTTATCTGATGATTTTGGCGTCAATGTTGTTGTTAATTAATAAGCATGCTGCGCGGCGCTTTGAAGAGCATGAGAGCAAAGAAACCTAATCTGACACTTGCCGGGCAGCAACTACACACTCTGATTTGTTGTGCCGTCACAAATAGCGTTGCCATATGTGGCAGCGTTGCCAGGTGACGATATTTACCATGAGTCGAGCATGCAGCTCACAGAGGGTGAATCAGATATTTGATTATTATAGATTATTATAAGTATCTAAATAGATGCCGCGAAAAAATATTTTATTTATATATGAATAAGAATTTTGTAAGATTTTCATGTGACAAGTAGATAACTTGTTGTATATCAATTTGCACTTGTGTTTGGTATGCAGGTCATTTGTTTTTGCAGCCCTAGTTATCAGCTGTGACACTTGTTGTGCTCGCTTTAAATATTAAGTTTATTGTGAAATAGTAATGCTGGACAAAGTAAAAAACGTTATCGTCGTGCTCTCCGGCAAGGGTGGCGTGGGCAAATCAACAGTTAGCACGCAATTAGCGTTAGCTTTGCGAGCAACTGGTCATAAGGTAAGTTATACAATATATTATAATTTCTCACATTGCGTATGAGGTATGAGATTAATGTTTTTTTTTTATTGATAGGTCGGACTGCTGGACATAGATCTCTGCGGCCCCAGTGTGCCATATTTATTGGGCCTTGAGGGCCGTGATATTTACCAGTGCGACGATGGTTGGGTGCCCATCTATACGGATGAGAGTAAAACTCTGGCCGTCATGTCAATTGGTTTTCTGCTCAAGAATCGCAGTGATCCCGTCATTTGGCGCGGACCCAAAAAGACCATGATGATTAAGCAGTTTCTTACGGATGTCAAATGGGAGGAGCTGGACTATTTAATCATTGACACGCCGCCAGGCACCTCGGACGAGCACATCACAGTTATGGAGTGCATGCGCGAGGTGCCTTGCAATGGTGCCATCATTGTGACCACACCACAGGGCGTGGCCTTGGATGACGTGCGCAAAGAAATAACTTTTTGCAAAAAGACCGGCATCAAGTTGCTAGGCATTGTGGAGAATATGAGCGGGTGAGTAAATTACAAATGAGGTGAATAGAAAGAGAAAGAGAGAGCTAGTTTGGGCTTAGCCATTTTTAACTACATTCCTTAAGCTCTTACTAAAATTTCCGTAATTTTCACAGTTTTGTTTGTCCGCACTGTACCGAGTGCACGAACATCTTTTCGTCGAATGGCGGCGTGGAACTGGCGCAGTTGGCTCAAGTGCCGCATTTGGGCACCCTGCCCATCGATCCGCGCGTTGGCGTTTTGGCAGACAGCACCGCATCGGTTTTGAATGAACTTGCAGATTCCAGCACGGCGCAGGTATTGCGCAGCATTGTTCAGCATTTGGATGGATTGACAGCAGTGCCAATGTCTGCATAGATTGAAACTAAACGGTACCCAATTCCCTTTGCAAAAATCAGACGCTTAATTTGTTCAATTTTTCGTTTTATTTGCTTTTCATGTATTTGGGGGGAGAGATGCTAGAAATGCTTCTTATTCTATTTTTTGGTATATCAATTATATTAGTTTTTTTTTTGTTAACTTTCTTTAATATATATTTTAGAAGTTTTCTAATACAATTTATCACAATTCATTGTTTAATTAAGAAATAACTGTATCAGATTGTGTATATTCTAGTGCACAGCAGCCCTTCAGAGTGGGTTAAATGGGACATGGCATCCATCTTACATAGTCATTTCTTAACGTATATGTATATAATATATAATATTTGTATATATATATATATTCATGATTATATAGCTTATACAGATTGATATTTGTTAATTTTAGAATGTTAGAATGCCCTTCTTAATTTATTGTGCTAAAGTTGATGAAATAATACAAAAATCGCTGATTTTGCTGGAGCATTGTCTTTAGACGACGAACTATTCCAATAAATTATAAATTATAAATTATAAATTAGTATATAATTATACTACTACTACTATGCATATATGTGTGTAGATATGGGAATGATATCGATTTATTTTGCAGTCTCGTTTTGTCCTTTCTGATCAATCCGTACATTAGTCATTTGTATTTTCTCGCAGTGATTTGCTTCCCAGCACGGCACCGATTTGTATGTGGTCTTCTCACAGCGTTTGCTCCATATAGCCTTCACAACCAATACTACAAGGAGGGCGACAATTACAATTACTACAATATATATATACTGCTTGTTTGAATGCACTGCATCATCAGAGTTTTGCGCATAATGATATTCATTATCATCGATGGCTGATTCGCGATGCCAGCTGGTCGATTCAGGTATCTGTGCGGCAGGTGCCGATGTGGTCGATGAGGCAGAGAGCGTTGTCAACTCCATGCTACCAACTGTGCTACTGCTCATGATAATCATGCTGCTCTCCTCCTCCTCTTCCATGTTGTTGACTGTGCTGCTTCCCTTCGAACTATGTATATAAGCTGGTATGGTAGTTCCCATACTCATGCTCTTTATTTCTTTGGGTTTTGGGTGCTCAGTTGTACGCTCGAGTAACTCCTCGCTATTCAGCTCTTGAGAATCCTCCATGAATTGAGTATCAGATGTTGAGCTGCTCTCGGCACTGGAGCTGCTCTCAGTAGTCGAGCTGCTCTCAGTAGTCGAGCTGCTCTCAGTGGTCGAGCTGCTCTCAGCAGTCGAGCTGCTCTTAACAGTCGAGCTGCTCTCAGTAGTTGAGCTGTTCTCAGTAGTTGAGCTGTTCTCAGTAGTCGAGCTGCTCTCAGCAGTCGAGCTGCTCTTAGCAGTCAAGCTGCTCTCAGTAGTCGAGCTGCTCTCAGCAGTCGAGATGCTCTCAGCAGTCGAGATGCTCTTAGCAGTCGAGCTGCTCTCAGCAGTCGAGCTGCTCTTAGCAGTCGAGCTGCTCTCAGTAGTCGAGCTGCTCTCAGCTGTTGAGTTGCTATCAGTAGCCGAGCTGCTCTCAGTAGTCGAGGTGCTCCAGGCAATTGGGCTGCTCTCTGTGGTAATGATATCTTGCTCTGCACAAACGGGACAGCAGGCATTTGGTTCTTTTTTTGGATTGGCGCACTCTGGAGGCTTGCAAAATACACTCACACAGCTGCTTTCCATGCCAGCGTTGCAGGTGCAGTACTCACAGCCATTTCCCTGATACCAGGATTCATTTATCGCCTTATACTGTCCATCGCTGGACAGACAGTTCTCCGCTGGCCCATCGTCCATTTGGCACTCTGAGGTGCAAATTTCATGGCAGCTGGAGCATTTGGTGCAACTATCCATCCAATAGATGATGGATCGGCCCTCAACACAGTCTGGTATCGGGGCGCATTTGTATTTGGAGCAACAACTGCCCGGCTGTCCGTTGCCTGTGCTCACTTCAAGGAGCACCAGACCCGGCAAGCATTTGGGCTTCTTTGGGCATTCGTCGCACGTGCAGTAGACTTCGCTGCAAGGTTGTAAATGTCGCCTCATGCGCACATTAGTCCTGTAGGTATGTATGCTATCTGCGGGACAATTGGGCAACTTTCTCGTATGACAAGAAACTATGTGATCGCCCAATTCGAGATCTGGAATGAAAGAATGCGAAAAAGATTAGCCACAAAGCACATACATACATATATGAGACAAATTCCAATTGGAACTCCATTTGGATGTCGTGTGAACTGAACTGGTTCCATAATTGTCTGAGGTTAGTAACTGACCTTAAAACTTGATAAACGACATATTGTTATCTCTTTTTTTTTTTATTGGGTGCGTCTGAAGGGTAAGTGAGCTTCGTGTGGATGGTAAAAATTCGTAGGCCTGATAAAACAGAAAACACAATTTGTTGTGATCGGTGTGATAAAGTACGGCTGCGAGTGGAACGAATGTGGAACGCAAATTGTATAACTTATTAGGCATGCCAATGTGCTACTTGGCCAATGACTCATCCAAATGGATTGTGGATTAACTTGGTCAAAAAACTGTTTTCAAGGTCCTATATTAGCAAATCAGTCTGATGCCAACGCCTGATCGTTCGGTTTTAATTTGAACTGGGATAATACGAAAATTGTTTACTCAGTTCTTATCGAATGAAATGGTGTACATTTATGTATGTGTGTGCATATATATAAATATATTTTTTTTTCTCTGCTCCATCAATAGAGGGTTTTAGGTAAATTTATAAAAATTGCAATTTGATTAGCAATAGATTGTGGACATTTGACGAGACCGCAAGACGCACTGCCGAGTGTCAGGGACAGCCCCTAAAAAAGTTTCGTATCTCTTTGCGCTGGATACAAAGTACAGTGGCACACTCTCGTTTATCGTTTATTTATTGTTATTGATTTTTGACATTTTATCATTGAATTAGTAAACGAGTGGAAGGAAGGGGGTGCGACAGCGAGGGGACAAGTGAAATGTGAGTGGCAGGCAACAATAATAACAACAATAAGAAATATTTTTGTATCTGATTTTTTTTTCTTTGCAAGAATTTCTTTGGAGCAATCGATCGATCCAGCGATCTGACGACCGATATCGCGATCTCTTTTCATTGAATCAATAATTTTCAATATGTCATATCACGGTTCACTCGCAAACGTACTCTTATTATTATTATAACGAGAGTACTGAGTGCCCTTTTGAACAAGTAATTGATAAGGAAACTTTCCTAAATATTACCAAGGTTATTGATTTTCATACATATATGCATATATAAATATAAGTTTTTTTTTCTGCTCTTTATGAAATTGACGTCATAGATGCCGCGTATAGGTGAAGCGCAGCGTACTCAATTGAACATAATTTAAAATAGATATAACTTACGCTATCAAAGAAGGCGGATCTATACACACACACACATGGAAGGGGTGGATGGGGCATTTATTGCGAAGCGCATAGAAGGGCGCACATAAGTCACGACACTTTGCGTGATCTGTTAGAGATCTAAGTGGAATTCTAGGGCATATCAATGTTTGGCTTTGAGGATGATGTTGATATTTGAGATATTTCTTATTCATTTTTTTATTTATTTATTTATTTTTTTTTATCATTCATACTGCAGCCAAGACAATTATGCTGGAAAAGCGTTATACAATGTGCTTTAATGTGAGCTCAGCATTTGCGCGCTTTAGCTGTGCTTTCTTTTTCTTTTTTTTAATTATGATTATTTTCATTTTGCTTGGAGTTTATTGACCCGATTGGTCAGCAAAAAAAAAAAAGTCCAAATATAAAAGCAAAAGAAAAGTGCCAAGATACGCAGTTAAACCAGTTAAATAAAAGCAAATAGACTGCCGACACGTCCAAAGGTCTTACATTTAATGCAAATTAACTAGGCATATATCCGTCTTCGCAAGTGGGTCGCGCCGCTACTCTCATTAGCAAACGCGATGCGGGAGGTGGCATCCGCGATAACGAATCTGCGAAATGTTCGAATACCAGAAGTGCTAATTACGTCACTTGTTAGTTTTTTTTTTTTTTCTCTCTTTCAGATACCCTATTTATCTTCATCTCGATCAAGTGAGGTAGTTGGCATTGAAATAATAGTACAGTATTTTCACCAGAGATAAGGAGCAGTCTTAGAAGAGTACGCTAGGTAGTAGTTAGAGCGTGGCCTTTAGATTGTTATCTTGACGTTTCGATACTATTTAAAACTAATTTTACTAATTCAATCTCAATTACTTTACAGAGTATCTGCACAATTCAAACAAGCTAAATTACGACAAGCAACAGTCTCCATCTGCTACTACAGGGTATCTATGGGTCTAGCCATTACCACAGCCAGCTTCCTAGTTTTGTTGTTAAACAACACACATAGACACATTAAGTGAACATTTCATATTTCGTTATATATATTTTTTTTTTTTTTTTTTTTTTTTCGTTTTTTTGATTGATCTACAGTCGAAGGTTGCATGCAAAAGTGCAATTCGTTTTTCGAGTCTGTTTTTCCAGTTTCCAGATGAAATAAGCTATAGAGCTCTCTATACGTAAACCTCTAGCGTCATCGGTATTTAAAAAAAATAATAATAAATAAATAAATTTTAGTACAATTAGCTGGCAAGATTGTTGACACGCCGCCACTGTCTGTCTCACAGAGTCTGACATGCAAAGTTACTTAAAACACAAACAAACAAAAATACATAATATATAGAAAAGATAGAGAGAGAGAGAGAGAGGGAGAGAAAAAAACTAAAATTAAATACTTCAGACAAGAAGAGGAGGAGGTCGCTGTCGTATCTTAACTACAGCAATGCTCTAAAGTCGAGAGGAGAAACGGGTTGATGTAGCCGTTACAGACTTGTGGTTGACAATCACAACAGTAACAACAACAACAACAATAACAACAGCAGCAACAACCACAACTCCCAAACTGATGAAGTAATTGTTGTTCTCAGTCTGTGTCAGTGGTTGGAGACTTGGCTTGGCTTGGTTGTGTTAGCCTTAAAGCTCAAATATCTAACTGCGCATACGCATACTTTACACCCAAGAATCTAAATGATGCTCGGCTTGTCAAAATACAGTATATATATATACAGATTTATGCATATATAATTTTGATTAATTTTCCCTCAACACACGTCAATCACGTTTCGTTAATTTGTGCACAATTATTGTATATTATTATAAATTTGTGGGACTTTAAAAGTTCATTTGCAATGCTTTCAAATTATGAAATTGATTTACGTCCAAGCACTGACTGACTGCGCTTCATAGCAATTACAGTTTGGGAAAAAAACATAAAAAAAGGAAAAAGACACAAACTTCAGCTCTTAGACAGCTTTTGACACTGCAACGATTAACTTTGATCTCAGAATTGACGGATTATCATATGGAAAATAAGAAAAAATTAGAGTTCTTTGTACCTAAGCAGATTTATATGATATTAAATTAATATGTCATTCTCTTTCGTTCATATAAGAAAGTTTAAAAAAAGAGAGTCACGAGCCTTGACTATGAATTTACAGTTTAATAACAGTTAACGCTCAATGAGTATATTTATAAAGTAAATACGGCGTAATATAACTAAAGAAAACTCACTCGAAAAGCGTAAGAGTCTTCGATTGTTGCCACACTTCTTAAATGGCAAACAACTGATTACAAAATCCCCCTGCATATATACATATACATATAAACTGTATATACATACATCTATCTATATGCTATCTGTGTGTGATGGATCAATCACAGTTAAAGCGCGTCACGGTCGCATTTGGGAGCGCTATTCGGTTCCGCCTGGCGATCAATTAGTGAGCGAGTGGCTCGTACCCCCCGATGATATTTCGTATTTATTGTCCTTGACTTCATGCTTAGCACTAACCATTAAAGCATTAAAATTTAAGCTCATATTTATTTTCCTGTTCTAACTGAAGCAATCACACATACACACACACACAGAGATAGTTATGTGTCTGTGTGTGTGTGTGTATTTAGGGTTTATATAAGGCTGTTCGCTGAATATTGCGTAAACAAAACATATTTTTTTATGCGCTCAGTCGTACGACAGTCGACAGCATTTAAGTTTATCTTAATTATAGATCAATTATAATATACAGAAGTACATACATAATAAAACAAAGAGAGAAAAAAACGTATAATGTTACGACTAGTAGCCAAAAAGCATTCCCATTATTAATTATGCGTCAAAACGTTGTTAAAATTTTTGTTTGTTACGTTTCGCATAGAGCGAAGTGCGTAGCGCATAGGATTCTGACTAATGCCAAGAGCACAGTGGGCAGTCGGTATGAAAAAGCTAACAAAAATTAAATAGTAAGTCACAGAATTTTAGCCTTAGTTTTGAAGTCGTTGCAATGTTTATTTATTTATTTATTGTTATTATTTTTAAATATTTGTTTCGTATTTGCGTTTTACTTACCAGTTTGATTTTGCTGTTCATAATTATCTTCTAAAGATCTGATAGATGCTAAAAAGATAAGAAATATGCGAAATTTGTAAATTAGTTGAATATTTAAATAACATCTTTTTATATAATTTTATGAATTGAATTGAAATTTTATTTATTTAAGTGATTTAAAAATTTAAAATTAAATTAAAAATGTATGTAATTTAATTATGAAAGATATATATAAAAATATAATTTTGATTAAGATTAATTCAATTTGATTAAAGTTTATATAATTTAATTATAAAAAATAAATTTAAAATGTATCAAAATTGATTATTATTTTATGTAATATATATGAAAATCCACTGAAGTTATATTAATTTCCTTGGCATTCCAATGTTTACAAATTTCTATTGATTGCCAAATATTTGCCATGAACTTTGCTCACGTGTACCACTGTGCCATTGTTTCTCTCCGATAGCAGTTTGCTATTTTGTATGCCGGTAACGTGCTCTGAACTTTGGACTGGTAATTGTTTAGTTATATTTTGCTCAAATTGCACAATTACAATTAAATTATGAGGCAAAGCGGCGCAAAGCGTCTGATTAATGCCCGTAAATGTGATATATGATATATGATCCCATTGAACAGATGCGCAAAATAATATTATTATTTAGAGTATCTGTTTATGTTGTATGCGAATGTATTTATTTATTTCATTTTAATGGGCCCGCTTGGGATTAAGCGTATTCCATTTTTGGCAGATGTGACGATATATAACAACTCTCTCTCTCTCTCTCTTTCTTTCTTTGCATCTGTGTCTGTCTCTCAGAGTCTTTCTATATATATATTTATGAGTAATAACGTACGTTCGGATTCGACCCATTAAAATGCCTGCTTTTGCGCATACTTCTGCTGAGATTCTGGTCTAGATTGTCCGGCCACTGACCTCAATACTTGATGGCCAACTTAATGTACAAGCTGACCGAGTAATAGACTAAACTTCCTCTTGTTATGAACACACATACATTACTATGTATGCATATAGGCATGTATGTAAATACAATAGTGCGTATGATTCAGTGTGGGCGATTTTGCGCGTTGCCCTTTACGATAATATACGAAATGTACGGAAAAAATTTTAAAAATTATATACGCTATAAAGATTGAGATAGAGCAGGTATATAGCTATATACATATATAATTATATGATATTTATATGAGATTTATATACAAATTAATTTAGTATTCAATTCATAAACATTTTCATTTACAGCCTCTCATTAGCTCAAATTGGATCATCTTTAAATATAGAGCATTTGCTCGTCGCATACATCTACTTCTTCCCTTTACCTCTACTCAATGCACCCACCACACTCTCTCTCTCTCTCTCTCAGTCTTTTTAATTTATGCGTATTTAGTTGTGCCAAGTTTTCAGCTCAGTTCCTGTCACATCACACATTATTTGTGTTAATAGTTTGTCACTTCAACAATTAATTAAATCACACAGGCAAAGATTAAACAGAATTTTGCTTTACTTAATAGCGGACAGAAATGATTTATGTATATTGGACATGAACATTGCCAACACTGAACAGAACAGAACAGAACAGAACAGAACCGAACTGAGATATCTGGACATGTGTTGACTTTGGCTTTATAAACGATTCATTTAATTTCGTTAAATATCATCGTACATGTAATCAATGAAGTCAAGTCAAACGTAACCGATACGCAATTCAAATACCCTGTTACAAACAATTTGAACAGCATTTTGTGTGTTCAGTTAATGCTGCTTGGATCTTAAGAGCTGGATGCGTCACAGCTTAGGTATTCCTAACTAGATTAATGACGCTGGCCGAGCAGATTCATGTTTGAAGTCGTCCCAAGGCAGGAAGTTGATTCATATACTTAATCGAATTTTGAATTTGAATTTATTAACGTATCAGTTGAATCTTTCAATGCGATCTCAGGAAATGCATAAGCAAATGACTGAAAGCAAATGTCTGATCTGATATATCATGGCAGCAAACCATCTCTTTGGAAATTCTTTGAATATTCTTGCAAAGAATAAAAGAATACATTTTGGGCACATTGTTTAGGATATATCATTTATCTAATTATAGAATAGGCGAATTTCCTAAATATTATTGATTGCAGTCAAATGCTTTTCACACTGCGAATTGTAATTTAAGAACTATGAATTGTGTCTGTCGCACCTACGCAGATGTTTTTCCACTTAATTGGGCATTGTTTTAGCGAATCTGGCGGACTGTCTGGCACCAGAAATCCATGGTTTCGACCTCAATTGATCGTGGCAGACGTCTGAAAGTAGTAAATCAAACTATGTCTGAATGTGACGCATGCTCCCGCTCATTCGTTAGCCTTAGCATTCATTAATGAGCTGCTTTAAAGAGCAAATTTTAATGACTAATGCAATTCGGAATGCGTTTTTGTTGTGATAAGAAATTTGTTGTTGTTGTACTTTTGATAAAACCACAAAAGGCGCAACATCAAGTCAGTTAACTTAAGTGCAAATACTGCTTATTAGATTAGCAGCAAAGTGAAACTGAATCTTGCAAAGGTATTTAGACTAATAAACCTATATAAATTAAGAAATGACGTCGTGCTCGCTATATTAATCTCAAATTAATATGAGACGTAATTGAAAATGGATTTGTGAACACTGAAAGCTATATAATATAACTGTCAAAATATATGGTCTATATATGTGCATTATCTTTCCAAATATCTAATCTTTCATAGAGTATTTCTAATGGAATACGCAATATTCACAAAGTATTAGGGGTATGCCTTTAATCGAAATTCATTAGGCAGGGCTATGGCTAAAACTATATTATATTAATTAAATTGATGATATTGCTTTAAATACTTTCTGTATATTATAAATCATGCTTGTTACATAAATATTAGATATATATTTATAATGTCATATATATATTATATATATTAATATGAATTAAGGGTACTCCTCTTCAGCCGCTGCAATGCTTCCTTATACACTATGCATGTATATAAATATTTATATATATTTATATATAGATATATTTGGATGAAGCTAAGTCTCATTGTCAGTTCTTTTAATTTAGGGACAGCTGTCGACGTTATCTTTCTAGGGAATTCACATTTATTCCGTGCCATGTGTAAGCGCAGATATTCTTGATAAATTTCTATTACAATATCTATAATACATATCAATGTGTATATACATACATATGCATATATATTTGCTAAGGTCACCTTCAACTTGCTTTTCAGTTACGTATAAGTTCGACAACTGTGATAACTTTTTTTTGCTATGTAGACTATGCCTAAATATATATATACAATATATACTGATTATAATTTAACATGTAATCGATATAGACAATGCAATTGCCATTGTGAAATTTAAGGCAATTGTTAAATTATATGCATATATGTATATATATATATATAAATGAGTCACGTGTATAGCCTATATATGTATAATCCATTCAACACGATATGGTATATATGCCCTTAAAATGCTCTTGGAATTCTCTTTTAAACAGGAAAACTTCAATTTACACACATATTTATCCAGTTATATATTTACACACTTTTGATAAGTATGAAAATAAAATTTGTGAAAACTTGTGGAATGCAAACGAAATGCTGGAAATGCTAAACAATGGATGATTCAAGCACTCTCAACTAACGAATGCAAATATTTCTGCTTTATTTCTTAAACATTTTTTTGCTGTATTCTTTCTTTTTGTTTTTGTACTGTGGAATGTTGTTTAGATGATATTTATCTAAGTTATCTTGCGCGCAAAACCAAGTCACGTGTAGCAATAGCTATGAAGAGACTATGGCATTTAGCTGGCTGTTGGGGCTGGCATGCTTTGGGAAAATTCGTATTTGTAAAACAGTTATAAACGTTTATTATGTATATATATATATATATATATATATATGTATGTGTATATGCATGTATATAAGTATATATATAAGTATGCATTCCTTACACTTATCAAGAGTATTTAAGTGTGTAGAGAAAGCTGTTAGATTGCTTAGTTTTAATGTAGTTATTACTTGAGTCATTCACTGAATGAAATCAAAAGCGTAGAGTTTCAGTTTGGAGAGTCACACAGAATGCATATGTACATATGTGTTAGTGATTATACTAAATTATTGCGTATTGCCAGCCGTCAATATTTATACTAAATCATGTAATATTTCCCCTCGTGAAAAGTATTTCTGCATAAAAAGCTTCTCTGTTTCGCCAGATATCATGGCCAAAGTCAGCTCCAATGCTACACACACATATACATACATACATACATATATAAAATAAGGAAATGAAATGTAAAGAATGTTCTTTGATTTGTGGACATAACCACATCGACATTCGAACGAGTTGTCGCAAGTACACAGCGCGAAATAAGATTTGATTTGGCCTCTTAGGGCAGACATAGCTAATATCAGGGCGCCGCTTGGTTGTTTATTTATAAGCAGCCCAAAATTATATTGTTATAGAATGCTGTTTTGGCTATTATCTGAAGTATCTCAAGCGCCTAACATATGGTCGCAGATAGCAGACTAAGAGCAAGAGTCACAGAGATAGAGAGAGAGGCAGATAGGGGTATGGCATTTTTATTTGTTACGACGACAAAAAACTTGCGAATATTTGCTTTGTTTTTCTTTTAGTTTTTGTTGTCTTTGTTGTTGCATTCTAAATGCCAAAGAAATGTTTGGCTAGTGAATTCCAATGTGTTATATCAGCGCAAGCGGCACCTGTACGCAGCAGAGTCAGATCTATCAACAGAATAGTGTCTATCTAAGATTGTCTTGGACTTCATTCAAATGCAATATTTAAGGCGCAATAATAATGCTCAATAAATATATAGAATTTTCTTCACTTTTCGCTTGACACGTGCGTCGACGCCTATTTCGTTGTGCCACAGTTTGCAGTCTTTTGATTCTTACATCAGCTCTTTTTTGCATGTGCATATGCATGTATGTATGTATGTATGTATATATGTGCACATGTGTGCATCCGTTTGCCTTTTGTTGCTTGTATTTATGTGTTGTCGTCTCTCGGCGCAGCTATCTTGATCGAATTCTGACATAGATTAATAATTTGTTAAGCTACAAACTACGCATATTGTGAAGTGGCAGCAAATGAAACACTATATCATAGATAATATATATAGAGACTGGAGCTCTCAATAAACTACAAATTCAAGTTTTATATAATTATTGTAGTATTATAATATATTATAGTAGCTTAAAGATATCAGTTTTATTGATGATATTTGTTAGAGGCAAATAGATTAGAAATATTTTTTAGGAAAATTTAACTCAAGCTGTAGCAGTTATTATTATTTTTTATTTTATTTTTATTATTATTAATATTATTATTATTATTTTTATTTTGTTTTTGGAAATTCAGCTTAATGAACGTTTAAATAATTAATTATCAAAAAAAGTATAAATTGTGAAAAATTATGTTGTTATAATATGTTGTCAAGTCGTAAATATCACTCCCTCTATTTCTCTCTCTCTCTCTCGCTCTCACTCTATCTCTCTCACTCTCTCCTTTTGTTACTCTCTTTTACTGCTTCGGTATTTTCACTCTTTCATTCTCTCCCCTCTGCCCTGAATCAGGCGATTCCATTCATATCCATTCATATACTCTTGAGCATATTAATGAACTGTGATACACTTCTGGATGTTAGCAGCAAATATATATGCCTTTTTACAGGGTATACTAAGCTTATACACATATAAATATACAGCCCATTACACTTCGCTGAGCAAATTCGTTGCAATGAAATTTCATATCGATTGCAGTTGATGCTATAAATACTCCTAAATCTATATGGTTTAGATGCATATGTTACTCTAATGAGATTTTTGACACGACGACTGCAATTTACTTAGTCGAAAATATATGTACTTTGCCTGAGTCAGGCGGCGCTTTGCTTTGAACAGTTTCTTGGTCACACCACACCAGGGCCGCTGCTTAGCAACACAATTATACAAATAGTTCATCATAATGTAGTTCAGTTTGATTTTTGTCTTTAGCTGGCTTGACTGTAAGCGTTCAGGCATGAACACACATACATACATAAAAAATATAAGCATACATATGTATCTATATATCCTACGCACTGAACAATTAGCAGGTAGTGCAACAACCACATGTGTGGACTATAAAAATTATGCATGAGTCTAGTTAAAAAAAGCCCGGACTCAGAATAATACGAGCCCCAACCACTAATAATTCGAACAGCATGTTTTTTTTGCAGTGCGCAATGTTTAACACACTATATCATCAATACTACTAAAGATAACGCATACCAATGTATTTTGTCTTTGAGAGAATTTTATTCTCTTAACGGTAAAAAAAAAAAGTTTTGGTCTACTTCCAACACCAACAACAATATGAGTAATTTATTCAAACGGTAGACTTAAAAGATAAGAACAAAATGACCACTATTAATTCGAACGCTTTGAAATATGGTATACTATCATACTTAAATCAATAATTTAATTAAAATTAGAATTGTGAAACGTCACCTTTTGCCTGTATTATGTATTTAATCCGTTTTGGCATTGATTTTAACAAATTTTTGCAGTGCTCTTGAGAAATTGAGTCGCACATCTCTTGCAATTTGATTTTCAAGTGAGAAATGTTTCTCTGTGGCTCATTTCGAAGTTTGCTTTTCATTAGCCACCAAATATTTTCAATTGGGCTTAGATCTGGGCTATTTGATAATCAATCTAAAACCTCCATTTGATTATATTCCAGCCAATTTTTGGTTTGTTTGGCTGTTCGCAATGATGCTCTGTTCTGCTGAAAAGTAAATTCACCGCAATCTGCCAGTTTTTGTTTTGATGGCAGCAAACTATCTTCTAGAATATTAATGTATTTTCAGCATTAACCGTCCCTTCAATGAAATGCAGTTTTCCTAGTCCTTTGGCAGACATACATCCCCATACCATACAGCTTGCAGGAAACTTTACTGTTCTTTTAAGGCAGTCTTTATGGTATGTTTCGGACTTCTTACGGATGACGCGTTTTCTCATATCGCCAACACTGACATCAAATTTAGCTTCATCGCTAATTATGATGGTATCCCACTGCCTTTGAGTCCAAGACATCCTTTCCCGAGCCCATTGTAAACGCTTCTTTTTTTGACAAAGCGTAAGCAATGGTTTTTCCTTGGCCTACGAGTAAGATAAGTTATTTGGTTCGATGCATAGGTAATATCAAAACATACTTTATGTCCAATACTTTTTAAATGCAGTCGCGTCCATTCTCGCTTGACAGTTTTGCCAATTTCCTGTGACCACTCAGAAGCCAAATTTTTTAAGGATTGGCGACGATCAGCCTTAATAATTTTAGCCAGTTGTCTTTTGTCGCGGGGTGTTATTGCTGATGTTCGGCCTCTATTTCTTATGTTATTTTCAATATTCCCATTTTTTTTTTTAAATGTTTATCACCCCATACACAGACGACTGATCTCCGTAAGTGTCTTCCCAGATTTATAATAATCTCTAATCAATACCCTGATTTCGTTGCAAATAGGCTTACCACGTACCATCATTGCTAAACTTGCACTAATCTGCAGCAATTTAAAAAATTTTTGCATGCTGTATTGTGATATTGTTTGCAGATTATAACTAGATAGTGATTATGTTACACTGGTTGCTTTTGTTTTGCTCTTCTTTTGAGATAAAGGTAAGCATAGACAGCGTTCGAATTAATAGTGGTCATTTTGTTCTTATCTCTTAAGTCTACCGTTTGAATAAATTACTCATATTGTTGTTGGTGTTGGAAGTAGACCAAAACTTTTTTTTTTACCGTTAAGAGAATAAAATTCTCTCAAAGACAAAATACATTGGTATGCGTTATCTTTAGTAGTATTGATGATATAGTGTGTTAAACATTGCGCACTGCAAAAAAAACATGCTGTTCGAATTATTAGTGGTTGGGGCTCGTATATATATATATATAATTATATATATATATTTACATATATAATGATGCGTGGGCTGTTCCCCAAATTTACCTTCTTCTATTGTAAACCTTTCGCTTTTGTTTATGCTCATGTGCGGAATGCGACTTTAATGTTTTGTCTGATTTGCTAGCCGATTGTTAGCTATATATAGAGTGCATATATATATACATATATGACACACTTTTACCATGGTTATAAATCGTACGGTCTGCTTGGACTAATTGTGGCACATTTTGGACATTGTTAGTTTCAAGCTCTGTCAGCTTGAGACAGCTAAATTGGCTTTGATGTTTGACTTTTACACTATGCAAATATTGGACTCCACCAATTTGCTGTGCTCTTAGCCACGTCCATTATAACCCTCTGGAAATGAGTTTTAGCTCTTTCCGTGGTTGGCTATGCAAATTGTTTTCTTGCCAGCCTTGGCATTGCCTGAGTGTTATTCTTTTCTTTCTTTTTTTATGTTGATGGATTCGTGCTCCCTGGTGACTGCTCCATTTGCGGAAGTCATTTGCCCCCTTTATCATTTATTTATTTTTGGGCGTGACTCAACCTAAAATTGGTGTTCTGCATACTGTGTATTCATAGTAGTTTTGGTAGCTAGTTCTCATTCACTTGACTTTCACTTAGTCCTTACTTTCTCTTTCAATTAGACTGAACTGTTGAAATGGAATTGTGTATTATAAGGGCCGAAGGAAATGCTAATACGTAGTTGGAGTAGTTCTGTAATTAGGTCACTCAGTAGCTCTGCTTTTTGAAGGTTTTCATTAAATACTTATATACATTTTCTTTTCCTTGAAATCTTTACTAAACAGAACTTTTTGCTAACGTAACATTTAAATACAGTTTTTTCTTGAGTTTATAATTTGAAGCTCTACTTTTTTCTGTATTTTTTCTATATTTTCTTTCTTTTTTTCATTCCTGCCAATTTTCTGTGCTGAGATCTGTATTATGTTTGCATTTGTGATTTTCTCTTTTATAATCCTACATATTTTAGCTATTCTTAATTATAAATTAATTATATTTTGCAATATTTTTATACCTAAAAATTTTTTCCTATATAAAATCTACACTTTTTCTGTTCTATTCTCCATTTGTCTATTAATTCACAATTTTCTTTGTGTTTTACTTCTATATGAGCTGATTTGGTTCTCTATGAGTTTTCTTTCTTAAATTAGTTTTGCTATTCAAATTTTCATACTAAATTTGAAGTTTCAATATGTATTAGCTCTCTGCAGCGCTTTCATAGGAAATTTCCCAAAATACATCCCCTGTGCTAAGCTCTATGCTTATTATGCAATTACTCTAAACTCTTTCGCAATTTGAACTATATTTATTTAAACTATATATCTTATATTCAATTTTTTGAGTATTTGTTTACAAAAACTATCAGCTTCTGTGATACTTAGCTACTCTATAGATATATGTATCTAGCTGCCCATTAGCTTAATTGGCTGCTAGGCAAATTGGGTTACAAAAGCAGCAGCAGCAGCAGTAGGCGACGCCATGGCATGCCTCACGTAACAGGTGTATTGAACAGGTAGTTAGAGTGCGCAATGTACCTTTTGGCGCCCTCCAATTTATCAGACTCAAGGGCAACTCTCGCATAATGTACAAATAAACAAATTGAATTCGTGTTGAGGCACTGCCCAGCAAAGTTAAACAAAAATAAAATGAAACAGCAACAGAAACAGAAACAAATAAACCAACGCACGCTATCTAAATTATCAATGAAATTGTTTTAAAAAGCCACAAAAAAAAAAAAAAAAAACACTACAACGTTGAGCTACAAACAAAAATATACAAAAACAGAAAAAGAATGAACGAATTTTACTGACGCGCTCCATCCGACTGCACAATACTCGTTCGGCTTACGGAAGCTGCTTGCATTTATTACTAAATTATTTGGCTACACCCCAAAGAGGAGCTTTATAGTTGGCAAACTACTATATTGGTTTTTTTTTTATTCCAAAATATATAATTATATAGCCCTAATTGAGTAAAACTATATATATAATTTATTATCTGACGTTGATCCACTTGAGTATTTACAAAAAAAAAAAATATATATAAATAAGTGAAAATTATGAGAATTTTATCATTAAATTGTGCTCAAGTCGCACCACATATCCACCTTTTCTCAAGTCTCAATCAGAAGCTAAATATATAGATCTATTCATGATTTATTTCATTGCCAGTAATCATAGCCAAAGAAATTCCAATATCTCAGATTAGATAACTTGAATTCTGTAACTTTCACAGATTAGCCTAGCCAAAACCAATATGCTCTTTTCGCTACGTAAACAAAATACATATATATACATATATACATATATATCAAAAACAAAAACAACACAGATAGAAAAATTCAATAACAAAAACATGTGTTTGTAGGTGAAAGAAAAAAGAAAAAAAAAAAAATAAAAAACCCGAAAACCAAAATATAAACAAAAATCAAGAAAGAACTGTGTCACGACATTTATATACTCTGTCTATTTGACAATCAGGGAAGTTACGTAATACGATTGAGAACAATAAAGAGTTCGTAATGTCAAAGTTTGAGCGGAATTCAAGAGAAATATGAAAGCATTTCAAATCTCTTTGAACTATGGATGCATATAAATATACATATTTAATATGATATATATTTCTAGTATAAAGATAACAATGTATTTCTCAATCGATTTTTGCTTTATCAAAGTTATCTTTATATAGTATTTGTACATTTTATATATGGTAAATATCATGAAACTCTTAAACAACATGTTTAGTTATCATACAACTAAAAACTGTAGAAAAGTTCTTTACTACGTCATCTATGCTATAAAAATTCCTGAAAAGTTTTAAGCAAACTTTGATGTTTATAGAACCCAAATCAAGTAAGAAAAGTTTGCATAATAGAAAGCGATTAGGTTTTTATATGTGCTAGATAACATTTAGAAACAAGATCTGTATAGAGAGATCGTATGACAGTCGATCTAATAGTTGATCATATAACTATCCAGTAATGCATATATCTAGGCAAGTAAACAGCTAGATGCAGGACTGAAAGATCTAGCATCTTCATATGCATTTGTGTATATATATTCATGAAGACTATTACTAGCTGGGTAGTTATACGTTATCAGTAAAGACTTGAAGAATATATATATTATATAATCTATCTGCAGCAGCTTGATTTTACAATTTGCTCTGATGGCTGTCAAGTTATTGAAAGTTATCAAGAATATAACCCAATATATATGTTAGTAATTGCTTAGTACATAGATTGATCTTATAACTAAAGCTATTGATCATCTCCAGGACTATATAATATAGAAAAACTTTATTTGCTCTGCTCCACATGCTCCACTATGTTACTAAATTGGAATGCAAGCTGAGGTATAGCAAATACAGCAGTGATCTATAAATACATACATACATATAGCTGTATATGTATATGTATGTACATCTCTAATAGCAAAGATTTTGATCTGCTGGGCTAGTTTGGTTGGCTGCTTTCACGTCATCAACTAAATGGCTCTGTGCTGTTGCCCATCAAGACTTATGACGTATTTGTTGCTGTTGTTTTCTTTCATTTCGGAATCTTGAGAATTTGTTGGCGCGTAATAAGGTCGCAAATGTATACAGAGATTTCATTTTTTTTTTTTTTTGCCATAAAAAAGAAAAGACAATAAAAAAAAATGGCAGCAGCAGCAGCATCACAAAAGATCGATGAGTCACTTGATGAGTTTATAAATGAGTTCATTTTTGAATTAAAATGTTTTGTTTTTCCTTTTTTTTTTTTTGGTATTTTTTTGGTATTTTTATAGCCAATTTCTCTGTCGCTTAGCTAATTCGGTGTGCTAATGCCGATCTGCCAATGCTCTACATGTGCATATCACGAAACAACTATAAAAATGAATAATTCTGAGAAATTGTAACTCACCTGATGCGCCGACAAACAGTAAAAGTCCCACGCACAAAATTCTAATGAGATCCAGCTTGGCCATGTCCAAATAATCTGCTGTCTGGCTGAATGAATTTGTCTTATGTTAATTTGATATTGATGTAGGTTATGTCACGCTGAGATCCTGAAAGCGTCCAAGCTCTAAATACGAAATACAAAAAAGAGAGAGAGACAAAGATAAAACAAAAAACAGAAAACAGAAAAAACAACAACAAAATTAGTAAATTGCGAGCTGAATATGAAATTTCGCTGTTGCCAGGTTGTGCAGGGGCGTACAGTGGGCGGGGCTTGGCACAGACACAGTCCAGTTATGTCTAGTTGCGGCTATATCTTGGTTTAGTCAATTTCAGCTCATTAAACACATTCATATAAATATATATATATATTTATATATATATATAGAAATATATATAATGCTGTTTTTTATTACGCAGTAAGTGTGTCTGCAAGACTTTGGCTGCTCATACCCTGTAGTGACAATTGGCAAGGGTTAGTTGCGTTGCATACGTATGTCTTTTGCCCGCTTGTCTTGTCTTATCATCCAGGGTGTCTTGGGGTATTTCATTACAGCACTTTGGCAAAATATATTTGCTGGGTGTTTGGTTTCGGCTTTTTGGTGTGTTTTGCGTGTACCTTTGGGCTTATCAACCAATCAGTTTTGGCATATGTTACGGTAAGCGTGATAACTTATCTTTTGTTGAATCGACACATAATACAACATTATGAGACACACTCAACAGCAACTGTGCTGCGCGAGCAACAAAAAAAAAAAGAAGGAGAAGAAAAAATAAAAATAAAACACAAAAAAAAGAATGAAATAAAATGAAGTAAAAAACGAGTAAAATTTATCTTTTGCAACATGTTGAAAATTTGAATACATTTGCTTGCATTTACTTAATTATTTCATATATTTAATATATATTTAATTGATTTCAACAATTTGGCTGTCATTAATAAAGTTTTTTTTTGTTCAGAGTGTGCGTGTTTAAAATGCTCATCAAGAATTTCGCATTTATATTTAATAATAATTTATTTTATTGTTATTAATTATATCACACTCGATAATTTATTAACAATTGCGAATGTTCAAAATGCAAACAGAATTTTAATTAACACACGTTAATCACAATTATACAGGACAACAACATTTATTTTGATTTATTCGGCTATACGATATCTAGAATATAATCTAGAAACTGAGGAATTTGGAAACTGAATTAAAATTGAAATTAAAATCTGTGGGAATGGGAAATAATTAAAAAAAGGAGGTGAATTCGAATATAATTATAAAATAATAAATTGTATATATAAATTATATATTCTAACTAATCTAATTAATAGATTTAACATTAGATTTTGAATATCCAAAAATAAATTTACATATATACATATATATTCATATATTCATTGAAAAAACCATAAGCAATTCAATAAATAAATATTTTATTTATTTTCTTTATGAAACATTAAAAATCATATAAATTCTGTATACAGAAACATAATAAATAATAAAATTAATTATTTTTCCAAAATATATTTACGAATTTACAGTTTATAAAATTCATTTATTATTTATTTTTGGTTTTAATTAAATTAATACATTTTATTGCAAACTCTTTCAACTTTATGTTTAATCAATTTTAACAACTTGGCCAAATGCGCAAATTTACTCGCTCGATTCTTTTTATTTGCGGCTAAAAATATAAAAGAACAGAAGAAACCGGCAACAACAAATTATAATAAAATTTTTGCAATCGAAGACGCAGAAAAAAAGTAAAAGCTGCATTGTCATGGGAATTGCTTTTTTTCTTTTTTTTTTTTTTTTTTGGCAACAAAACAGTTATTTAACTGCGAACTAACTGAAACGCGTATCTTAAAAAAAAAACGTCATAAAATTGCTGTTAGTCATAGTTAAAAAAATAACAAACAAACAAACAAATGACCAAAAAGTTGAAAAATTTGTAGGAATTAAGAAATTGGGGCAACGAGACCTACGCGCAGATCACTGGACGTACCTGTTTATTATTATTATTTGTATTTTTTGAGACCTGTTGCTTTGCACTTATTTGTTTTGTTTTTTGGTTTGTTGTTTTATGTGTAGTTTTGTAAAACAATCAAATCACATTGTCATTGCTGTCAATGTATTTATGTTTGTTCATTTTAATGGCAAGAATTCGCACCTCTAATCATTGATATTTCAATGATACGAACAATTATACAGTTAAAAAGAATCGTTGGCTAACTGCGCGCACAAACACGTCTTGCCTTGTCGGCTGTTGTTGAAGAACTGAACTGCCATACAAAAAAGAAAATACAGCTAGCAATTCGCCGCAATTCGCCGCAAGTTGCTCATTGTTGAAAACAATTTGTTGAGTGCACGTGTGAAAGAGAGCGAACAAAATATATGTACAATATAAAGCGGTCGGTCGGCTTGTCATTTGGCGATAAATGTAAATGTAGATTCTCTCTTTCTCTCGCTCTCGCTCTCTCTCTTGTAATCATTAAGAGTGGCTGATTGGATATAGCTAATAGGAAATATCAAATATTATAATGAAATGATTATATTATTTTAAAAAATGTGGGAAATTTTATGAAAAAATATATTTATGTAAAATTTTATTGATTCAGTTTAATATTAGAACACTCCGCAAGAGTGACCGTTTGTTAAAGTTTTTAAAATATTAAAATATACATAGTATGTATGCTAGAGTATTTGGACTTCGTTATTGGGCGTGAAAAATTTTTACTTTTGTACGTAAAAATTGGTAAATAAATTTTTATAAATGCGCAGTAATACTAGAGAAATTTACGATTTTATTTATTACTTGCTAAATAATATATCATATATAAACTAATATCATCTATAATATATAATGTACCTATGCGCATACGGATTAGCGTCATGTTGCATTTAGATTTTATTAACGTATGTGTGTGTGTGCTGACTGGCGCGCAATCGGCATAGTTGAGCAGCCCTCGTTTAGTGTTGCCAGACTGTTGTTTGATATGTGACTGGCAGGTTGTTTATTTAGCTAGCTGGCAGCTTAGAAATTTTGGTTTAAGTATTTGCTAGGCTATTGAATATTTAGCGGTTTGTTCGAGCTGATTTGATTGAAAAAGATTTTAAAATGTACATTTTAAAAAATAATAAATATATTTGTAAATTAAAAGTTATGATTTTGTATGCATTTGTATTGTATATTTCACAGATAAATATGTATTACAAAAAAGAATTGTATTAATTTAAAAGCTATATAATTTGATCTGTGAGCTATCAGTTTGTTCAGATTTATCTGTAGATGACTGTGTTGAGTTTATGTAGTTGTTTTAAGTTACTACTATTTCTCTTCGATAGACAACAATCGATTGCTCGTCGATAAATGCCTAATTGAATTGTTGTGCTCGACTCACTCTCTTGACATTTTGGCACTTGGTAATTAGCACGCGCTGCTCACTGCTCGCTGCTCATTAACACTTGCCAAGAGTGAAGCTCGACTGATGCGCCGACTGCGGTTGCTTATGCTGCTCTCTATGCCCCTATTCCCCCGGCGACAGCAGCAAATTGCACGCGTGGCACACACACACACACACACATGGCACACTCGGCGCGCAAGTGTTGCAAAACGTTCGCTTGCTCCCTCTACTTTGCCTCAAAGCGAAAATGCCGCCACACATATTCGCCGGGCAGCCGCCGCTGGCACTCTCCGCAATTGCAATCCCAAAATGGGCAACGTGTGCTCTTTTCATCTGCTTCTTCTTTTCGGCATTTTCTGCTTTTGGGCAGCTAAGCGCAAAAGCGTGAAATTTTAATTGTGCCTTTCGGGGCGTTGTCGTCGCCGTCGCATCCTTCGCAGCGAAATAAAGATCTTGGGGCTACCGCAGCTCCTCAACCACATTGCCAGCGCACATGAGCCTAGGCTAGGGTCTGACTGCCTGCCTGTGTGCCGACTGCCTGACTGCCTGACTGTCTGACTGCCAAAGTTGTTCCATGCCAAAAAGGTGCAAAAGGCCAAATAGTATTTGGTTGTTTATGTTGTTACATGCCACACTCTGGATGCTGCTGCTGTTGTTGTTGTTGTTGTTGTTGTTGTTGTTGTTGCTATATGGCTCTGTTGTGTATTTTAGGCCACAAAAATGCTAGCTGGAATTTATTCAAGTACAGTCAAACAACTCTATTGCAAACTTGACCTAAGTGCCGAGTCCTGAATGCGCTAAGATATGGCACTGTGATTAAGAAAGGGATAAATATTTTGAGATAATATTAGTCAAAACATATATCATTTTATTAAAAGTATAAACAATTTTTGTCATGATAAATTTGTTTTAGGTAAACTACATTTTAGCTAAGGTTCATGTATTTTTTTTTTTTAATTTTAGGTTTTTAATTTTTAAATTTTTTTTTGCGTTTCAGAGGGTTTCTTTTATTTTCTTCTTCTTTAATTAGCTGCAAAACACAGCTAAAAAGTCAAGCCGTAAAAGTATTTATTTTTATTATTATTTAATATATATATTTTTTCAATTCAAAAAGGATTTTTATTATTTCTGATTAATAAGCCTTTTCTATAAATAAATTTGTTTAGTTCTTTAATTGTTTCAAATCTTCGTTTACATACTAAATATAGAAAAAATTTTAATCGACAATTTCCTTTTTTTTATTGTTTTAAGATCAGTTTTTTAAAATAATTTTAAATTCATATTTTTAACGATATTTTTATATATTTTTATTTCTTTTATTATAATTATTGTATGAAAATTTTTTTTTAAATTTATTAAAATATTTTGAATGCCATTTCATTTAAATAGTAATTTTTTTGGTAAATTTAAAATTATTTAAAAGTGTACCTAAAACATACATTTTTGTAATGTATATTAAAAATATGTTTAAATATAAATTTGTAAATATATAATATGTAAAATATGTATATACAAATTAAAATACCTGCAGAGGAGTTTGAGAAGCTTTAACAAATTTAATAGATTCAAAGAAGTTTAAAAACTATTTTAATTAAATAATTCTTATTTATAAATTCATAGGAATTATCTTAGATTTTCTGCAATTCAAAATGTCAAGGCATTTAACTAGCTTTTTGAAGATTAAAAATACAAAAAATGATCTTGATTTCCCTCTAACATGCTCAAAAATCTTGAACACCTCCTGCTGCTCATATCATTGCTCATATCCAAGCTGCACTGTATTAGCCCAGCACCTGATGTCAACTGTTTTCCTGCTGCTGCAGTTTGCAATTGTCCAACTGTCCAATTGTTCAACTGTTCGTCTTTTGTATGAACAACATCATCCTCGTCTGTGCGCTGCATCATCGTCATCGTCGTCGTCGTCGTCTTCAGGGTTTATTTATTTTCTGTTATTTTTGTTTTGTCGCTGCTTTGTTGCTGTTAATAGCCGCTGCGGGCCAAATCAATTCCATGCGAAGTTGTAAGCCCGTCGTCTTTGGCTATTTTATTGGTTGACAATAAAAGTGAGCCAAGTGTTTGCCTTCTGCCTGCTGCCGCTGCTGCTGCTGCTGCTGGGCTCATGTATGCTGCATAGCATAATAATTATAATCCATTTTATTTCTAGGCTTTGCCATAGCAATTCCATCGATCATGCAACACACACACACTCAGACACACTCTTAGTTAGTCACAAGCCAAGCTGGGTCACGTGTGTGCGCTGACCTCTGCCAAAGCAACAACAACAACTACAGCAACAACAACAGCTGCATTTAATGTTTAAGTTTTGTGCATTGTATGTCCGTCACTTGAGCAACTGTTGCTGTTGCCGTTGCTGTTGCTGTGTCGGCGACTGCACGCCAAGATGCCAAATATCTAATGCGCTTCCACCAAAATGATCAAATTCATGGAATTCGCATAAAGCAGCGACCAGGTCGCAGCCTCCTTCCTCTCCCTACCACCCTCCCTCTCTCTCTCTCTCACTCACTCACTCTTTGTCTTTCACTCTACTCTCACCTGTTTGGATCTTTCATCTGTGCAGCTTTATCTGGCTGCTGCTCCACCCATTTGCATCTGCTGAGTCGCTGCGTAAAGCAAACAAAACCCAGCGACAGGTGAATCGGCCGCCCGTTGACTTGCCCCATACGGTCCGGTCAGGGGCCGTGGGTCCATGGCGTGTGGACACTGTGGCGCGTAGGAGAGAGGCAGCGGACAGCGGGCAGCAGCAGCTGTGGCTGCTTTGGCGGGTGGGTGGTTGGGCGGGGCCAGGGGCGTTGCACATCGAATGCCAGCAGTGACAGTGGGTCGAGATCTTGAATTGAAAAGTGCAAGAATTTTTTAAGATAACAAGAAATAAAAATAATTAAAGATATAATAAGAGGAGGCAATTTAAAGAAATATTAATATAAGTAAATTTTTTTATAAGAGAATAACTAACAATTTTTGGGTTTTATTTCATCTAAAAACTTTAAACCCAATATGAAGACAGAAAAATGTACTAAATTTTTAAATGTAAATGTAAATTAAATATATACTTATTTTTATTAATTTATAATATTTTTAAATTTGGTATTTTCTTTATACATATATATGACATATAACTCTATATCTATATTTATTTTTATTATATATTTATTTTCAAAATATCTAAATTTTTATGTATTATTTTGTTTTACCCAAAAGTATGCTATGGATATATAGAAACTCCATCGATACATCCAACATATGTAGAAGAGGCCCAAAGCCCAAAGCTTTAAAGCTTTAAATATTTCAAGGCAGATACTTAAAGCTGCATTATAATTGAAAATAAATGCTGGCTCTTCAAGATAATCTTATCTGCCTACATATGCTGCATAGCTTTCGTCCCACTGTGCAGCCTGCTGCCTACATATGTGTCCCCTGTGTGTGTGTGTGTGTGTGTCCCATCACCCACTTTGGCCGTTGCCTGGCTTCGCCTGTGACGCGGGGTCTGGGCTCTGTCGCTGCTGTGGCTGCTGCATCATCTAACGCAGCGACGCAGCGACTGTTAAGATCGATCGTCGTTGTGTTTGACCGTTGCGGCTGCTGCTGCTGCTGCTGCTGCTTTGGAGGTGACTTGAACGTTGTCGTTGCGATCGATCGGCTGGTCTGGTCTGGCTTGGTTCGGCCTGGTCTGGCATGGCATAGCATGGCATGGCATGGCCTGGCTTGGGTCTGATCGCGGCTTGCTGGGCGACCATTACCAGGCTTTGGCCAATTGATGACCAGTTCGATTAGTTGTTGTTGTGATTGCTGTTGCTGTTGCTGTTGTTGCTGTGCTGTTGGTGTTGTGGTTGTCGGCTGTGCTTACGGCCTTTAAGTCTTTACACCTTCCTTTATTATTTTGCTATTTATTTTGGTTATATTTTTGTGGTTGTGTATTTAAATTGCCAACATAAATTCGTTGTTTTTGCAATAGTTGCTTTAATGAAGATTTTGTTTTTTTTTTGCTTGCTTCTTCTCCTTTTCATTTCATTGCAATATCATAAAATTGTAAATTGGTGAAAATTGTGAACAATTTGTTGGCTCACACACTCGCATGCCACACACACACACACGGACAGACACACACCTTGTCAATTGCTTATAGTTTTGACTCTTTTTCATTTTTTTTTTTATAACGTCGGCCATCTGTTTGGCTTTGTCTGTCTATTTGTCCTGGCTGTCTGACCCATCATTAAAATACACCACAAAGTCTGTGCACACACGCTCTCTCTCGCTCTCTCTCTCTTTCTCTATCTATCTCGTCGTCATTGGCTGCGGGCACCACCCATTCGAGCTCTAAAGTTTCATCACGTAACACTAATTAACAGAAAATAACCTGAGCACTTGTTTGCTGTTTATACGAATGCCTCCTGAACTCATCCAGCTTGCATAAACTCATAGACTCATCTATACACACAGAAAAGAGACAGAGAGAGAGAGAGAGAGAGGGGCAGCCAGAGCTACTATAATATACTAATACCCATAGTTATTCTCCATTACAAACCGCAGTCATAATTAACTTGCAATGTTTCGACCTCTTGCCGTTGCTCAAATTGAATTTTCCATAAGCCTAGCCAACTGCATCTGCTCAGCCTCGACTCGAACTGCTTGGCTTAAATCATGCTAAAGCTTTATATATTTGACATGTTGCGGTCGCCTTCTCTGTTGTTCTAATTACTAAAGTATGTTACCCTAGACCGTTGCGGTCTTTAAGTAGTTGTTAACCCCACACATGTTTCTTTCATGCCATGTTACACCCACCAAATAATTGTTTCTTGTAGGGTCTATGAGATTTGCTATTGAATTTGTAACAGATTATAGAATATAGCGCTACTGATATGATATATGTAAACTTCTACATATACCATATCAGTAGTGCTCAAAAAAAGACGAATTTACAGAAATTTATTGTGAATGTATTGTTTACTTTGCATAAATATTTAATTAATTGTGTTTTCTATAAACATTTGAACTTGCTTTTGACCTAGAAGTATTAAAAAGAAAATAAATAAAAAAATTAATAAAAGAAAACAAAGATTGTTTACGTTATTTATGAGAAGATGAATTGGAAAATAATATATATATTTTTAAAATATAATTTTCACATTCTGCTTAATATAATTCCATATATATATTTATTTAAATTTAATTTTTATTTTCCAATTAATCTTTAATCATATTTAGTTTACAGAAAAATAACTTGAAACTCTTTTTGCATCTATTTCGCTCTCTCTCTCTCTCTCTCTCTCTCTCTCTCTCTCTCTCTCTCTCTCTCTCTCTCTCTCTGTCTTTCTCTCATTCTCACACTTACAAGCTTACTTAAATGCATTTATAATTTCCGTTTCTATTATTACTATTCCATTTCCTAAAACATGCTATACATTTTATATGGTAATTGGCATCTAATGAAGTTTTACTAATTCAAGCCAAATCTAGCCAAATCCAGAACTAGCTCAACTGATCTCCGATGCTACTCATAGGTAGTCCTTAAACCACATTTATGCTAGTGCATTACAAATTCGTCTTTCTAATCCTTACTAAGCTAAGCAGTGTTTCTTTAGCTGTTTTTTTTTGTAGTTCGCTTGTTGGCTTGTAAACTTTTATTGGACGATCGTTGGGAATTTTATGCGGCGCATTGCGCAATGTGCGGCTCGCACAGTGGGGCGCCGACGCGTTTTATGGACAACGCAATTAATTGCTACATTTTCCAAAAGAAAATTATGAACTAACATCAATTAGGACGCGAATAGATGTCGGTGGAGGAGGAGGCAGCAAGTTGCCTCCAGTGTCCGTGCCAATGAATTCCACTGGCCACGAAGAGAGAAAAAGCCAAGGCTTAATGATTCAGGCTTTTTAATAGGCCATAAAATCTGAAAATCGGGTATTGCATCGTTGCATCGATCGTAGCACTGCCCGAACATATTTCACATGTTTTTATTATTTTGGTGAAATTTTGCCAACGCATTTTATCGCTGATTTTTGCTATGTTTGTCATTATGCGCCAACATTTTGTTGCCGTTTGCTTCTCATGTTGTTGTTGGCCTGGACCCCATGCGGTTTTATTTGCCAGGGTACATGCAAAAGTTGAGACATTTATAATTGACAGATGTCAACAAGACATTTTTTGCAGCTCTAAGGGCCGCAGACGAAATAAATGCTGCGATGTGCGTTGAAAACATTGTTGAGATCCAAATATGGAAAAGTATTTTAAAGAAGCGCTTGAGTTTAATGAAAATTAATAAATTAAATAATATATTAAATAAAATATAAATAAATTAAAAAATAAATATTTAAATTCATTATTTCAAATATATCATTTAATATAATGAAATACCTAAAGATAAAGCTCAATGCTGTTCATTGAGAGGTTTACATCTGGCTTGGTGTAGATAGTTAAGTGAAAGTGTTAGACTGCAGCATGTTAGACTATCAGATACCCTAAAAAATAACATCAAATCTACATAAAGCCTATCGCAGACTTCATCTTAAAGAACTTTATAAGCAATGCCATAAATATCAACTGAATTATCATTTGCCTGATCAATAACATAATCAGCCCGATCATTATTAAGATAATCATTATGATTACCAACAACATACATATATTTAAAACAGATATTCCACTTTATAAGATCATTCCACTGATAAGATCATTATAAAGCTGCTCAACAACAAAATGATAGTTTAGTTAGCTAGCACCGCAAACAAACGCCCACAACTAGGTTAACTCAGCTCATCATACGTCGTTCTAGAATCATCTATATATATATATATACACTTGTAAACTGATCTAAATTACTCATAGAAATTTCCATTTCAACTTTAGATAACTACTGATAAGAACTCGTACAGCATTTTCATTGTATGCAATCAGAATCTGATTCGATTCGATTTAACAAACGAACTAAGCCAGTTTACAAGCCGCTCGGCGGCAATAAATAAACGCTGCTCTAAACAAAAATTTTAAATCCCAACGTTAATCACCTCTGGGGCTCTGGGTTTTGACCCAAAAGGCCAAAAAGAAGAAATAAACACGAAAAATTATGAGCTCACCTCATAAAAATAACAAACGCCACAAAGAAAAAAATAAAATAAAATAAACACACACAAAAACAAATCAAAGGAAATTCCATGTGATATCGAGCAGCCCAAATTCCTAAAAAAAAAAAAAAACACACACACACAAATACAAAAGCAAAAACAAATTTGTTGATGATGGTGCGTGGCAAGTACCGCAAAACTCTCGATCAACATTTGCATATTTAATTAATTCAACCACGACGACTAAGCGATAAATATTGTCTGCAAAGCCAAAGCCAAATACACAGTTTGTAGTACTCTAATTTGGTTGTCAAAACGGCTTCAGTTTTAAATGTATTCCAAAAACAAAACTAAAACCAAAACAAAATCGACTTTTTTATTTTGCTTCTTTTTTTTTTTTGTTTTTTGTTTTTGTCATCAGGCGCCAAATGTTTTGCCTATTTAAAAGTTAATAAAATCATATTATCTATAAGATTTATTGGTTCAATGGCTGCTGAACAAGCCAAAAGAGTTATAGAAAACAACAACAGCATGAATTTCTTGAAACTATATAAATATATCTAAATATATATACATATATACATATATTGATATAAATTTTAATTAGTGCGCTGCGACGAGTCGAGCGATATTTGAGAGCTAGACTAACAGATCAAGATCAAAATCGAATTCCACATGCTGGAATCGTGTCACGTTGTTGTTGTTGTTGTTGTTGGCATGTTTCACTAATTAAGCCAAAATGAGCGCGTGTTGTGGTCTTTGCATGATCTTTAATAATTTTACGAAATATTTGTGGCATCTTCTGCAGCCTTGCTGCACAGATTCAGATCTTGGTTTGATGATATCCCGCAGTGTGAAATATTTTTTTGATGAGAATTTATCATTGAGTGTGCGACCAAAAGGCAGCTCCATAGTTGAAGGAGTTTGCCCAGGTTGTCCAGGCCAGCCAGCCTGCCAACACCCAGGCCTAAGCGTTTCAAGATCTCTCGTTTTTCATGCTGCTGCCGCTGCTGCTGCAGTTGCTGCTTTTGGCCTTCTGTCGATCATAAATTGGTCCACAGGTCTCTCTCTCTCTCTGTCTCTTGATCTCTCCTTCTTTCTCTGCCTCTGTCACTGTCTTTTGGGGCTGCTGCTGTTGCTGCTGCTCCTGCTGTCTCCTGTCTGCTGCTGATAAGCATCTCACCTGATGCAGCGAACGTAGCCGTGCCGGGTGCTGATTACTTGCTGACTGTCGCGCCTTGGCCTTGATGAGGATCATGATTTGATGGCATTGCCCAGACACAGCCATTGCCAGCACAAGCAGCTCCAGTTCGCTCTGGCGCTAGTTCTTGCTTGCCCACTCAAATTTCATTAGAGCCCAAAGCGCTACTTGTGTATACCAAAAAAAAAAAATATACTGCGACTTAATTGCAGTTGATTATTTTGTTCTCTGATTGCACATTGCGATTGTGAAATGGGCTACGATGTGACTTTTTCTATAAGTTGATAAACAATTGAGAAAGTGGGTTCAACTTGAAGTCAACTTTTTGATATACTGAATATGATTAAATTAGATTTTTTTTAAATAAAAATCATTGTAGCAAAATTGAAATATTTTTTAACAATTTAAATTGCATTTCCTATGCAAGCTTGTCATTGAATTAAAATGCTTTTCAACTTTATTTCGCTCATTAAATTGCCACATTTTGTGCATAGCTGGCAAAATATTTATAACAATTGCAATCAGCTTTTGCATTTTAATCAAAGCAACTATATTATTTAGTCATAAATTATGCGCTTCGCTGCACTAAATCAAGTCATTCGCTTGTTATTTGTTTTTTTTTTTTTTTTTTTTTTCGCCCCATTCATTGGCGAATGGCTGGGGACATATTGAGCGTGGCTGACGGGTGGGGGCAGTAGGAGAACGGCAAAATGCAAATCCAATTAACACTTATTGCGCTTCATTATGCTAAAATGCACAATGGCTAAAATCACGCCCCTAATTGCCAAACCAACAACAACAACAACAACGGCAGCAGCATGTGTTGGCCATGTTTCGTTTGGACCTGCAGTCAGGTCATGGCAGTTGAGTTTTGCTGCAATTGCAGTTGCAGTTGTTGTTGTTGTTGTTGTTGTTGCTGCTGCTGCAGTTGCTGTTGTTGTTTATTTCCATTTTCATAGGAAAATTTCGCTTTTTATAAATTGTGCGAACTGTGTCCAAAAAAAAAAAAAAAAATATAGAAAAAAGTCGCGTATTTTCCACACAATATTCTCACACTTTTCCACACACATTTCCACGGCAGCGCCGACACCTGCTGTTCGTTTGGCAATTTATCTGCTGGCTGCTTAAACGCACATCCATTATCAGAGCTAGTTGGGCCACTCGGGTTTGGGGCGACTCGGCTTGGCTTAAGCCTCTAATTGAACAATTTGTAACAATCATGTGCACAAAATAGCCCAACAATTTGGCTTAAATAGTTATCAAAGCGCTGAATTAATGCCATCATTAAAGCTGCTCAAATCGCAGCGATATTCCACTTTACACTACAACAAGTAGAACAATGAGCTAAGCCAAGGATTGGCAGCGTCTCACAGAGGTTCCATCTCGAAGATGCCATGTAAAGAAATGCAATTCTCTCGAATGGTCAGAGCAATCAATAAAGTAGGCAGCTTTAAGCTTAGTAGCAGAAGAATTCAATTTGCTTGCTCTGTGGCAGCGAGAGAATAGAAAGCAATAGTTATTGATTCATTTAAATATAGAAATCAGAGTTGGGCAGACGGGAAGCTGTATGCAGGTGGAGATGTTGCACGTAAAAAGTGTGTAGAGGATGATTTTTTATCATAAATAAATACATAATGCATAGATCTGCCAATATATATGTATTTATTTGTCTGTTTAACTCTCTTCATATATACAATGTGTTTAAATATCTAATAGAAATAAATATTTATATATATGCATTATAATATTTAATATATTATAATATTTTATCTCAATAACTTTATTATTTATTTATATTTTTCATTTATTTGTATTTTCAACTTAATTTAAATTTATTTATTAAATTTCCACTCAAATATTCATAGTCATCTCACAAATTACTAGAAAGTCGCAGCACATTGAAAATTTTGAATAGTTAAGTCAGTTTCATTCAGCCGAGTTGCTCTATCGCTCTCATGGCTGTTTGGGTGCTGTGTCTCTTATTTTGTTTTATTTAAGAGGGTAATTTGTAAGGCTGTCTAGTGACTGCCTCTTGAATAATTGACAGCGATAAGCAATCGCATTGCGCTGACATGTTTCACGCATTACAAAATCCAATGAGCCTTGCGTTGCGTTTCGTTTCGTTTCGTTCCGTGTGGCTTGCTACGGTTGCGATCCCTTCCGAGTCGTGTTTGGTGGGCTCCTAAAGAGACTCTGTCAACAGACACTCACAGACACACTCACACACACACACTCACTCACTCACACTCACTGCATCGTTGTGTAAGTGGCTTCATTGCTCTTGGCACGCGAATTTCACACCATTTCCAATTACGTGTACACACTCAAGAGGAGCTCACTGGAGCGAGAAGAAGCTGAAAGAGAAGTAGTTGGAGTAGGTGGAGTAGGAACTGTAGAAGCAGGAGGCTGGCTGGCAGGCACTTGTCTGGCTGCCTATGTAAACATGCTCCACCTACTCGCCAGCCCCTAAAACCATTTTGTGCATTTGATTAATAAAACCTCGCAACGAGCAACAGATGCAAGTCAGCTGATAAGAAACGTATAAACTTACCTAGCGGGGGGATCAAGCAGCAGTTGGCGTTAAACAGAAACAGGCCGAAAGCCAGGCAACAACAACAACAACAGCAACAAGGGGAACATCAACAACAACAACAACAACAACAACAACAACAACAGCAACTCTGACTTCAACTTCAACTTCAGTCGACTTGTTCTTCATCTCGACGTCAACTGCGTTGTGTGTGGAAAGCTAATCTTTCAATTATAGACAATTTGTCAAATGACTTACAGGCAACAACAACAACAGCAACAGCAACAGCAACAACAACAAAGTTGTTCAACTCGATACAGGGTGCAGCCGAGTAACGACAAAGCCTGACGTAAACGAAGTCGTCTGCGCTCAATCATAGACCCATTTATAGGCGTCGAATTACAAGAACAAACTAATCGAAATCATTTATCACGTCCAGGGCAGAGTCAGGCTCCACTCGTTTCATGTTCACTACGAAGCGATGCGATGCGATGCGATGTGGGCAGCAGGTGAGTTCGTGAGCTGCGCCGACGAGCTGTGGGGGCTGGGGGTAGCAATCAGCACCTATTGTCCAAGAGGCGGTCCACTAGCAGAGAGCAGACGAGACTTGATTCAGCATCGGTAATATGATTAATTGGTAAATTATTGGAACTAAAAGGTGGCCCTTTTGTTGTCGTGGTACGCCATGCTGGCCAAATGGAGTGCATTCCATGTTAACTTATCAGATGCGAGACAGCAAGCAGGAGGGAGAGAGAGAGAGAGGGAGAAAGAGAGAAGGAAGAAGGGAGTGAGAAGCGAGCGAGTATGTGGGCGACGACTTTGTAATGCGATGCGTGTACTTAATCGCATAGATTACATTGAAGAGTCATTAATATCAGAATGTTAAAAACACCAAATGATGCTGGAAGAGAGAAGTGAATCATTTAAGAAATATTATTACAAATATAATATCAATTAAAATTTCCCAAACAACAAACAGAAATCACAATCTGTCTCAATTAATTTGTGCATTTGATTACGCATCGTTTGTCTGGACAACTATATAAAGTCAGCTTCAATGCAAAAATGCAGAGCCAAATGCATTTGGCAGCTCCAATTTGGCATCGGGCATTAATTTGCTGGCCGATTGCGGTGAGTGAACGACCAGCATCATCGTCGGTCGTCGGTCGTCTTACCCATCTTACGACTCTCATTCGCCGCTGAGAGATACCCCCCACTAATTGCTGGCAATTTGTTACATGCCAGAGATCCCGGCTCTCGTCTCGAGCGGCACTGCGACGGGGCGTTGCTGTAATGAAATTTAATTATGTTGTATATCAAACTTATTTGCATATCAGCCAGAAAGGTTTCTCGAACAGAGCAGAGGGCGAGAAGTCCGAGCGAGAGATAACGAGAACTCGCAGCCGAGTTGAACATTGAATGAGTTTCCTCTGAAGGCACTCTTACTTTGGGTGGTTTGAGTGTGGCAAAGGGATTGTGTTAGGTTTAGTAAGGCATAGTTTAGTTAAGTGTGCTTTATATAATATATTAACATGGAATATCAAAGTAATTATTGCTAATAAATGTTTCATATTCCAGCATTAGGATTTGAATGCTTTGAAATAAATTTATATTTTCATAAAAGTATAAACTAGTCTATTTTTCTAGATATCTTAAGCAGGCTCAAGCTTATTTAATTTAAAATTAATAAAAATAATTGATAAAATTATCATTTGACCATAAGCTTCTTATTTCTTCTTTATTCTTCATCAAACTAATTTTCCATATTTATATAAAATGCAATCTCTCATATCTCATCTCTCTGACCAACTGCCATAGAGCCAATCACTTCCCAATCAAAATTCCACATCTCAAATCTATTTAGTACATTTGCCTTGAAGAGTATTTCGATTTTAGTATACAACATTAGCATCTTTGTTGCTTCCTTCAGTCTCTTGCCTCTTCCGCACAGGCATTTGCAATTTGTTTGCATAGTTTAGGCCAGAGATACAGATACTGTATCTCGATACGAAAAAATTCGTTTTAATTGCCAAAAAATTAGATTTCATGTGCAAAAAAAAGTGGAAGAAGCAGAAGTAGCTAAGTTCAAGCTTGAAGCTTTCCTAATTCTGTTCGCGAACCCATTTCCCAGATCTTTAGCGTGTTAGCGGAAATAGTTTGTACATCGTACCAGAAATAGCAATTACAATAACAAGAGCAAGAACAAGGCATAACTGTGCGTTGACCTTTTTGTTGATTTTGTTTTTGTTTTTTTTCACGCAGAGGTCTTTGATAAATGTGCAACATTTAGACGCGATTTGGGGCCAAGATAAATTCTTATTTTTTTTTTCATTTGCTTTTGTGGAATGTTTTTCATTTTTTTTTCGCGTTTTTGCTTTTCTTTTCTTTTTGCTTTTTGGGTTTGCCCAAATGTTGGTACACAACAATTTTCAACTGGCGCTGCTTGTTAAATGTTTGTTTTTAGCATTTTTAATTGCTTTAATTATTTATTGTTTGGTTTCGTGCATGGCACTCTGGCGACGCGGCTGGGCGCCAAACGAAACGAAAGACTTAGGCAGCGAACTTGGCCGCTCGCTCAATTTGTACGGCAGCAAACTTGGCAAAACAGTCGCAACATCTTCACTGCCTTGCTGCGCACAGATTTCAATCAATAAATCAATCAATAATTGTGAAAGCTGCACAGAGTGCGTCCAGCTAGCTAGCAATGCTACTCGCCAGCTTCCAGCTCGCAGCTCGAGCGCTCCAACTGTCCGTCCATCATTCATACGCATATTTCAATTAACATTCATGCGTCGCAATTTTCCCGTTGCGGCCAGACGGGGTCTGGTTCGAATTGGGTTCCCAGCTGTCAGGCAACGGCATGGCACGCCACTGTCTTTATTGATGGCACCACTAAGATCATTTTTGCGCCTATAGTATAACAATTACATTTTGTCAGCCTCAGCTAGAGCTACAGCAACAGCGAAAGGCTACAGCTACAGCGGCCAAAACAGTAGCCAACAGCCGCAGGCAGCATAGCCAGCTAGTCAACCAGCCACCCACCTTCAACGGAGACCCAAACAATGGAGACCCCAACTGTTTATGGCATACACTTTGCATACTTGGCAATCACATGTCTGACCAAAAAAAAAAAAAAAACCCTTTTATGTGTTTATAAGACAACTTTGATTGCCCTAACTGAAGCGGGCATAGCATGGGAGACATGAGAAGCTGTTTGCAGAAAGAATAACATCATATTAAGAAGATAAAGAAGTATTTATGTAGATTTATATATATATCATATATAGATTGAATATCGTAGTTTTTACAAATGTTTCCTCAATTTATTTTCCTAGCAAAACAAACATAATTCTTTAAATATCTTTTATATATTTTCCTGTTCTACACTTTTCCACATTTCTCATTTGTAGAGCATCTAAAATTCGTTCATTTGCTTGCATTGAATGCTTAAATTTTGACATTTTTGTTAAGTCATCAGCGCAGACAACGGGACGTTTCGGGTCGACTTGTTGTTGTTGTTGGCATTGTTGCCTGTTTGCTGGGTTGTTACCTGTGACTGATTAATTTGGCTATTATGGCATTTGGCTTTTTATGCGCACTGCCCCCAAGATTTAGCTGCCTCCCCTCCCCCTCCTCCTCCCTTTGCAGCAGCCCACCCCCTATGCTCCTCTCCCCATCCATCGCTTTTGTGGCAAACTCCGCCTTTGATCGTTGGCAGCGGCTGCTGCTGCGATCGATTCGTTTCGATCTTCTTCTGCTTGTAGCACGTCAAATATTTTTGTCGGCTACGACTCATAATAGCCCCAGTTAATTGCTAATAGCCAACGGTGCAGATTTCTATGTCAGGCACGTCAATGTTGTTGTTTTTTTTTATTTTGTTTGTTGTTTGATTGCCCCCCTCTTCATCTGCTTCAGCTTCTTCTTCGAGTCTTGTGTTGTGCTTATTAAAGTTGTTTTTGGACTCGTAAATTTCGAATTTGTAATTTGCGTTCCATGGTCCACGGCATGCAAATGTGCATGACGTTCGTTTCGGTTACAGTTTGATGATAACAAATCCATTGACCCAAAAGGGTTTCCATTACGTACGCCTCATATTATGAGATCTCAGATCTTTTGGTTCCCAGTGATCAAATTTGAGAGCTCTTAATTGCTGCGCATCAAAAAACAACAAATTTCTACGCGTTGCTGGGTGAAATTTTTCGATGATCTTCACTCGTACGTTGCCTCAAAAAAAATTTAAATTTTTGGTTTGTGAATGGGGCGCGGCAGCAGCAGCAGCAGCAGCAGCTTGCCCCACTCAAGATTTGGCAACGTCTATAATTAAATCGAAGCGAAATACCAGATACTATATGAATATGTGTATGTATATATAGCTATGTATGTCTGCATTGCAATCACTTCATTTGTCAGTCGCTTCGCTCGAATTGCAATTACCATAAAATTTTATGAGCTGCTCCACTTTATGCGCAGTTGCTGGCTGGCGACGCTTAAGCGCTGAAATTATGGCACGCAAACAATAAAAACGCATAAAGCTCAAAATAATCCCAATAAATATATATACATATATATTCATTCGAATTTGTTTCTACCAGCTTCAGCTTTGGCCACAGACCGTAAATCACGACGGGGCACAAATGTTTAGTATTAATATCGTAAATTGTCACAGGTTGGCCCCAATTTGCCTGCCGCGTTATAAATGGAATTGCTGAGAAGGGTATCTACACACATATATACATATATGATACATATGTATATATATATATATATATGTGTGTATATAGTTGGATCGGCTGTGCTGCTTGTGGGCGTCTTTTGTGTATGCGTGCGAGCAAATTGAGTTCTAATGGTAATGGATATACATACATTTGCGGCTCTCTCAATATTTCTTCAAGTTTGCGCATTTTCAATTAGACCTCTGAACTCTACACTCGCCAGCCTCTGCCCGATCCCGCTTCCTCTCTCACTCACACTCGCTGGCGAGCGCCTTCGCTGTCTGGTCGCGTCGCGTTTATAGTGCGTCTGACAAGTTTTTCTCTGTTTTATTGAGGGGGGGTTGGAGGGAGCCTATGGGGGGGGGGGGGGGGGGAGGCTGTGGCTTAAACTGCTTGTGTTTCGAATATTTTAATGAAGTCCATTGAAGATTGTGCGAACGAAATTGCATTTATAAGCCGAGCTTAGACTTTTCTTAAGTTTTTATGTTTTTTATGTTGCTGTCAGTTTTGTCTTCCTCTTCTTCTCTTTTTTTTTTTCGTTGCGGCTGTTGTTGTTGTTGTGGGGCTGCAACCAGCGCGCGTTTATTACAATCTAATGAAGTCGAGCCTGCCACTTAACGGTGGTTCGCCGCGTTGCTCGTGGAGGTGGTGCTGTTGCCTTTCAGCTTTTGTGGTTTCGCTGTATTTTTGGCATTCGTTACGCAATTTTCAGCTGGAGCAAATGAAGCGTTAAATTTGACTGTGCCTATATAATTGTGGCTCAAATGCATTAGCTTCATTGCTTCATAGCTTCATATGAACTATATCGATTAAGCGATATACTTTTTGGATTAAATATCTGTTATAATCGAAATCGATAGGTATGCAGGTATATCTGTTATCGATACAATCGATTTATTAGCCAAACTAACTCAATCAACTGCAAATCAAGTTCTCTTATATCAAAAAAACATCTGCCCCATTCTTTAACTATATTTTCATAATTCATATGAAAATATATTCGATATAATTTATAAGCTTCGTCATCGATTTTGACATACAACTGTGTGTGAGTGCTTGCTGCTGCCATAATGTGTTATGTGTGCAGCTAAGCCAGCGTCTGGAGCGTTTTAGCTTTTCCCAGGTTTCAAGCTGCTGCAGCACAAGCCTCTCCCTCCACCCGTCCCCTCCCCCGTACCACGTCTGGACGAGGGAATTCAAGACATAATAAATAACCGCTGTCATTCATAATGTCAACAGTGCTGCCAACATTTTGCTGTTATCTGCGCGCAATTCTAACAACAACATTGTGTTCTAGCTAACCAGCTGAACTGGGCTTAGACTTTGGGCTTTGACTTTGGCAACTTTGGCAACGACAGTGGCTTAAGCCTTTGGCTAAAACATGGGAACGCGTTGCTGCCACAGGCTGCAGTGGTAGCATCGGGGGAGTTGGGGAACGAAAGAGTCGGGCACTAGCCACTGGCACTGGCCATGTGTGTGAGACCTCCACATTGGCTATTCTTTTCGCCACATTTTGCTGTGGCTGCTGCGTCTGCGCTTTGACATCTTACAGATCAATTCATGATAATCGTTGGGACCACCATGGCCATAGCCAGCGAGCGAGCGAGCGAGCGAAACCCACTTTGGGTGGAGGAACGTCGCAACGTTCGACATTCGACGTTCGCATGGTGCAGACCTTTTTACCGGAATTTAACTGTTTTCATTGGAATTGAATTTCCAAGCACCAGCAGCAGGCAGCAGGCAGCAGGCAGCGTCTCACATGTAATCGATATTTTTCGAGCCAGCAGAGCAGGCTCTAAGACGACATGAACGAGACGACAATGGCAATTGGTCAGCGACGGTGCTGGTGGTGGTGGTGGTGGTTGGCCAACTGCAGAAAAGGGTCAGCGCATGTTACAGCCGCCGTGCAACATGCCACCGTGTTGTGCAGTCCGGAAAATTGTGGCAAATGAATTGATAAAAGTTTATTATTAGAGTGTAAGTCGAACTGTAGCTGAGTGTATGTGTGTGTTGAGCTACTGGTCTTGCCGATTATCAACGGCCATATCGATAACAGCGGCAAATTGTACTCGAAGAATATGCATAAAATTACAGAATTAATTACAAGCGAACTCAAGTGCAGGTCGCTCTGGCTGCTGCCCAGACGCAAAGTCGTTACACGGCTGCAATGTGAAATTTATGTTGGCTGCGAATGTAAATCACTTCGCTATGCCACGCTTACAACTGCAGCAGCACTCGAACTGCAGCCCAGACAGCGACAGCGACAGAGACAGCGACTTCGACTTGGAGTCAGTCTTAGCTGAGAGAGCTCGACTCATCGGCTCATCGAGCATTGCGCCCTCTAACCCTACATAAATTCAGCAGCAAAACCGTACCGTACTGCATAGAGAGCCGAGCCGAGCCTAGCCGAGTCGAACTGAAAGCGAGGGACCCAGTTCACTCAGCGCTGGCAGGGATCATTGGAGGCAACTGCTCACTGGCATCAGGTAGGCACATATAGACAAGTGGCATTCGGCATTCCATTGCCACGGCACTCCAGAGAGAGCGACAGAGAGAGAGACAGGCGGCAGCAGCAGCAGCCCAAAAGCAAATAACAAAAGCTTAGAAAGAACGTCAGGGCAGGCATCGAGTGTGAATTGATTTTTGTCGTGCTCTATATTACGAGTGGGGTAGCTAGGCTCTTTGAGTGAGTTTGTATATGTGATAAGTATAAGATAAGGTAAATGATTTTAATATGACGAATAAGAGTTTATTTTTCAATTAGCATAAGTCTTAGCTGAGACAGACTAGGGGGTATATGAAATTATATACACAGACTATGAATATTAAATTAATAAAAAAAAAATATTTTAAGCTTAATAATACACATATTATTAATATTATATTTTTGGAGTTTTTCTATTTGGGAATTTAATAATAAAAAAATTCAATTATTAATTAGAAGTTCAATTAATAATAGAATAATAATACAATAAAAAATATAATATAATAACCATTTATAATATAACAATAATAATAAAATTGAATTAAAATAATAACAAAATATATATTTTAAAATAAAATAATTTCTGTTTAATAGAAGATGCTTCCAAATATATATATTAATATTTATACGCGCTGTGGAAGCTTAAGTAACTTTAAGTCAGTAAATTAAAATAAAAATGCAGAAGAAATAATAGGAACCGTATAAAAATTATATAAACATACATTTTTATAAATATTTAAATTAATATTAAGTAGACGTTCAGTTAGTTTTTAGCTATAAATATAGCATTAAATAAAAGTTTATATAATTTATTTTGTCAGCAATATATAATGATAATATTAAGTATACGCTCAATGAGTTTTTACTTATAAATATAGTTGAAATAAAAGTTTATGCTGAATATGATTACATATATATATGTTTTCTTTCATATAATATAATTTGCTATTTTTAGAGATTAGCAAATTATATATAAACAATTTTTATAAAAATTAAATTATATTCTCTTGAAATGCCATAAATTTATCAGTTAAGAGGCAAAGAGGCAAAGAATTAATATTCTGATTTAATATTATATGCATTATATATTATATATGTCAGCGCTATATCTTACACTTTTCAATCTACATTTGAGCAGTTTCACTGCAGTTAGAGTATTTAAAATTTGTTGCATATTTAATCAACCTTTGCTGCTTGCTGCTGGCCTATGAGTGGAAGGCAGGCGAAGGCAGCGCAGCTTAACAAACACCAAGTGCACCTGAGGGCCTCCACTGGGAACTTCTAGAGGTTAGTGCTACAACTACTGGGCTGACTGGGGCTGACTATCTGTCTGGTTGGCTGCTGCTGCGGCTGCTCAGGAAGCTTCATGTTCACGTTCACCACGCTTCTCATCTGCATATGTTTCGGCAATTTTGCGCGGCCTGAAAATGATTTGCTGATCGCTCTTTGAACACTCCATCAATTCGTGATTTTTACGAGCGCAATGTCGTCGGCGTTTTGGCTCCTTCTCTCTCTCGCTCTCTCTCTCTCTCTGTCTGTCGCTTCGTCTAGCTCTGGCACTCGAGCGCATGCGCAACGAAAGCATCATTTAACGCGCATTTACCATTTGGTGGTACAGGGTCGAGGACAGCGACTGCAACTGGGAACTGGGAACTGGGCACTGAGTGCCAGGGACTGTGCGTCTTTTGTTTTTGGCTGCTGCCCTCGAAACTCGAGGCTGGAAAAACTCTTTTTGCCATCATCCTGTCGGCTTTAGCTACTGAAGTAGCTGCTGTGCTTGCCTGACTGTGGCAACAGCCGCAGGCCAGCGACTGTCAGTCATTTGTCCCAGCTCGCGTCGTTGGGTCTGCTGATGCGAAAGCAGAAGCTAAAGCTGCTGCCAATGCTGCTGTCGATGCTGCTCATCAGACAGAACGCAGAGCTCGAGTGGAACCCGGTCTGTCTATCATTATGTAAATTAGTTCAAGTTCGCGAGCATTGCCAAACGTGACCTTTGCTGCTTTCCTATTTGCCTCTGCATCCTTTTAACTGTTGTTCACAAGGTAATCAGTTTCAAGGCACTCGAAATTCTTATGTTGTTGGGTTTTATTTGGGTTAGTTAGAGAGCATTTAAACTTTTATATTACAGTTAACATTTGCTTTAACAGCTGTTAACATAAAACATTTTAATGCAAATAAATTTGATTGAAGTTGACCTTTAAGTATTTTCCGCTTTAGCTACTGCTCTATAAAATTATTATTTCTTTTTAAATATCAGGTAATTAATTTTTCTTTAACATTCACTCCATGTCAAACTAGAATGCAAATCGCATTAGCAATTCTAATCAAGTAAATAATTCTATAAGCAAGTGTTGCTTTGTGCATTTTGCAGTTATGGTCCATTTGATGCACAATTAATTTAATGATCCCCTGTTGGGTTCAGCTTTATATATAACACTTGGTATCCGACTATCTGGCTATAGTATGCTGAGCCCATTAATGTTCGACCTGGACACATTAAATGTGCCAAACGATATTTTAGAGCTGGCATTAAAAATTGTGCGTTTCAAGCGAATCAACATAAAAGTCTATGAAGCGTTTTCTTTATGGCAATGTTTTAAATACCCTAACCAAGGGTGGATAGACTAAAGTCTCTATTATATTGGGCACAATAATTAAATTAAATTAAATTAAATTATTATGAGTACTTTTTTTGAAGGGTATTTGGCTGTCGACCTGGTTTCCGTGTTGTTGCTCTCCTGGCTAGAATATAAAAGCGACTTGCTATAAAATATAAGTAGCTGCGCTTAAGATATAATTTAATGCATTTGGCCAGTTGGCCTGGCCTTAAGTTAGTTGATTTTTTAATATGTTACCATCGTAATTGTTTGAGTGCGATTTATGGATGCATTAGCGTCCAGTCGATTGAATATACAAACAATTAGCCATATTTTTTCTTCCCCTCCTTTTTATTATTATTATTTTCTTTTTTTTTATATTTTTTATTATTGCAGCGGCTTTATGACTGGCAAATTTTTTGGCTGGACATAGAGAAATGGCAATTAGACGAAGAGATTTAATTACCGTTCGTCTGTTTTGAGATTTGGAGGAGTACGTGGACGCATTGTGTCCGGGACAGCCCACGCCAGCAGCTGCGGGCGGCAGCATTTTCTATCTATGCCTGGCCAGAGCCAGAGCCACAGTCACAGTTGCAGCCACAGCCTCAGTCTCAGCCTCAGCTATGGTAACGGCCACAGTCATGGGCCAGAGAGTGAACCTCGGGCCTGAACCTGTGCCACAATCTGTGGCTGGTGCCTGGCTCTGTGGTTGTTGGCCATTCGCTTATTGGTGTTGGCGTTGTTGGCCAACTCGCAATGATTTAAAGTGTTGCTTTGCATTACATTTATTGCCAATTGAAATTTGAAGTGCGTGAGAAAGTTGAAATGGGCTCCGAGTCCCGTTCCCGTTCCCAGTCCCGATCCCAATACCGAATGCCGTCTACCTGTGGCCAGAGGCCGTAGCATGGCCCCTTTTATGCCATACAGCATGGCCCGTTCATCAGCCCGTTTCTGTTTTTGCCCGTTTGCCTGTTTTCGCCTGTTTGCCTCTTAGCCAGTTTGCCAGTTTGGCCTTTGTGCTGCGGGTTAATATGAGCTAAAATTGGCTTTGCTTAGTTTTGTGGTCGCTCGTTTGTGCGCTGTGATTTGATAACATTTTTCAGTCGGAATGGAAAGTTGCCTCTTCTAACTGTGGGCTATCCACGTTTTAACTTTGGCTTTGGCTTTGGCTTTGGTTTTGGCTTTAGATTTAGCTCTGGGTCAGTTTTGGGTGCGGCGCGGCAATTGCAGTCGCAAATCTATGTGTGTGTGTGGGTTTATGATGATATTCTACAAATATCAATTGATTGAAATGTGTTTACAGCATGCAGCTTCATTCAACTTTAAATGCATAAAAAATGCTGAAAATAAATGTATTTAAAAATCTTCATTTAACATGAGATTTGCTTGTCGAGTGAGTTGTCGATTGGAAATGTTGAAACTGAAGCCTGATTTAAGGTGCAATATCTGCTCTAGGCTTAATGAATCAATTTAGCAATAGTTTTCTTTATATATCCAATAGTAGAATCAATTAAAATATTATAGCAAATCAGCAATGAAATCTCTGTAGAAGACAAATCAGAGTCCATCAATTATATATATAGCTAATCAACAACAGCTGTCGCTTTCATTGCTCTTTGTACGAATGTCTTTATCGCTGCATGTGAGTCTCTGAGTCTCTCTATTACATATGCCTATAACTCCATGCTTGCCTATGTCTAAGCAATGTTCACTCATTTATATCCAGCTCTTTTTGCAGTTTTTCCTCTTGAGAGACCTTGCTGTGCCTTCAATTGTGGTCTCCACCTACCTTTGGCAATTGTCGCGTATATCTTCTATCGTCTTTCAATTTGATTTCTTTGTATTGTCAACGCATTTGCAGCTACATAAATTAAGGCAAACGTGCAGCATTTTGGGCGGCAACAAGCACAACGACAACATATCTCTATAGCCATCATTGCCAGAGACAACGAAGTCTTAAGCTCAGCGTCTTTGTTGCTTATAATTCCATCATTAGGCTAAAGCTGAGTTCGAAGAGTTTGCCAATTGCCAATTGCCAGTTGGCAGTTGGCCGTACGCATTTCGCAGTTCGCAGCTTGTCGTTGGCATTTAATGGCTTTAGTAAATCTTGAATTGCGCTGCTCCAACAGGTGACAGCCAAACTGCAAAAGATGGCCAACAATTTGCATACAGTGAAAAGTGCCTAATGTTAACCAATTAATAATAGTTGATTTGCATGTTAAATATGTTGTGAATACTTTAAAAAAATAAAATATAATTAATAATAATTATTTTATTTCTTTTACATTAAATATATATATTTGTTGTTGTTTTATAATTATTAATATTAAATTAACAAATATATTTAAAAATTTAACTAGTTTTACTAAAATACAAATAAGCTTTAGTTCTTATTTTTTTATTAATATTTTTTTTTTAAATTTAAATTCCTAAAAAAAAGATTTTTAAAAGTATACTTAAATACTATTTAATTTTTTTAAATTATAATTTTTTTTATTGCATATATATTTGTATACTAATAATATGAAAATAATATACAAATTAATTATGTGTTTTTCTTGTAATTTTATATATTTTGTAGGTCTGGAAAAACTTTATAGTATTTAAATCATTGCTAAATATATATCGAATATATTTTTTAATGATATATTTATTTTAGTCATATTGTCTTTTCATGTTATTTTGATATTAATATTAGTTAGCTATATAATTAAATTAAATATTCAATTTTAAATAAAACTATATATATATTTTATAAAAAATGGTAATAAATATTTCCTTAATATATCATTCATATATACAAATATTTTTTTCTCGTACTTTTTTTAACATATATTTATTAAGATTAATTTTTTTTATTATTTTTTTCTGGTATATTTTATTTTCATAAAATTATACTTTGATTACAGTTTTCAATTTGAATTTGAACTTGAGCGCAGCAGTATTGCACATTTGCCAGCAACTCTTTAAGTCTTCATTTCAAAACGTAATTTCTCCACGATAACTCTCGCAATGCTGTGATTTATCTAATTGCACAACTTGCTCGACTGCCAACTCTTCGTCATCTGCATTTGTCTGACTGCATTTTTGTAATATGCACGCCCCGGTGATCGTCAGCTTGTTATACACTGCCATATGAAAATACATAAAGCGATCTCTATCTCATCCTCTCTCGCTCACTCTCTAGCTCTCTCTCTATATATTTATCTGTGACTCTGTGGCTGTCGATCTGGCTGTCTGTCTGCCCGTCTGTCGTGCACAAACGTGTCCTCACAGCGCAACTGGCTCAACTGAGTTGTCGCTGTTGGCCGCATTGATTGACCAATAAACTTGCAGCTTGATATCGGGTAACGCTGTTAGTTATAGTTTGTTATTGGCTGGCTGCTTGGCTACACACACGTATCTGGGGCTGGGCCCCCATCTGCCCGCACCCCCTTAAGAATTCGCAATCTCAACCAGCAACTCCTCAGCCCAAAAAGAAGAAGAAGAAAAAAAAAAAAAGTGAAACCCGCTTACGGCTGGGCTGTCGACAAGTTGTTGTCGTTGTCGTTGTCGAGTTGCTGTTGATTGTTGTTGTCTCTGTTGCGCCGCTGTGCGCTGTGCTCTTTACTCAAACGAGGCCGCATCATAATTTCCATTTTGCGGTCAGGTTTCGTCCAATCAGCGCTTTGCACATTAGCAGCAAAAAAAAGAGGCAAAAAAAAAGCTAAAACGTAAAAAAATACACATGTTGATTGCATTTTATTTTTGCTGCTTTTGTTGTTGCCGTCTGACAGCTGCAGCAGCAGCAGCAACAGTTGTTGTTGTTAGTCTACTCTCTGTTGTTGTTGTTGTTGTTGCTGCTGCGGTTGGCCATTAGCGCAACAGTGTGAAATTCGATATTAGTGCAATTCATTTTGAACAACTAATTTTTAGTCAGTCGCTACGCCATTTCAACTGTTGTTTTGTTTCTGTTTTACTTTTTTTTCCTGTCTCTGCTTCTTCCTCTTTTTTTTTTTTTTTTTTTTTTTTTTTGCTTTTATACATTTTTGCTTCATTAGTTTGAAAAATGTTTACGATAGAAATTGTCTTTCTATTGCAATTAGCACATTTTTCGTGAGATTGAAGGCTGTCAGCCGACGCTCGTCAGTCGTCAGTCGTCAGTCAGAAAATCACAAATCCGAAAAATCGCATTTACCTCTACACACACACACACACACACACACACACACTCGCACACACACACACACTTTGCACATATGGAAAATTAATTTTTACTTGGCGCGTTACGCCCCATTCATCATAGAGAGCAACAGCAAGCTCGACCTGTTCTCAACTGATTTCTGTTATTTTTGCAGCTTCTTCACATTTTACGACTTGCGCGTTTTTAATTACAAGCAACTACCCAGGCTAGGGCGTTTGCCATGGGGGCGCTAGGGGCTGTTAGCCACGTCTTTGGGGATTGCACTTTGGGGATTAACTGAAATGTTTGTCTGTTAATTTCTAAAGTCTCGCTCAAGTGTCTTCAATTGCTGCTAAGCCATGTTAGCTGGCAATATTTATAACCCGACTGCATTCTAGCCAAGCTTTAGCTTGCTTCTCAGATGTCAATGCAACTACAATAAGCTATTTATCTAGATAACTTTCGCAATTTGCAATTTTAATTCTAATCAGATGAATGCCAGCCAAGTTATTTGTTAGACTGGTCTGGAAACTTTTTAGTTTTACAATGAAATATTTAAATTAGTTGAGTTGACAATATCTGAACTTGTATTTCTTATTTTTGAGGTAGTTTGTGTATTGCAAGTGTTGTGCAAAATAAGATTTGAAATTATGTAGATAAAAATTAAAAAATAATTAGAAGCTAAGCAAATGAGAAATCTGTAAATTCAATTCTCTTAGCCAAGGAATTTCATCTTCTCCCGTCCAATTCTGGCATTCTCTCTGCTTGCTGCTTGAAGCGTAAATTAATGAAATGCCATAAGCATCTACCATAGTCTGCAGCTGATTAATTAAATGTAATTTAAATCCCATTCTGTTATATATCAATAAATGCATATACATATGAAACATTTCTTTTTCCATTTCACATTAAATTAACATTAACTGCTTAACATTTCATACTTGAGCACAACTAAATAGAGATAAAAGACTGCCAGAGCTGCCCATAGCTAGGGCACAGCTCGGCCTTAAATGGTTAAACACTTCTGGAGCTCACTTAATTATGCCTGGGGCACCTCCCACTCCGGCTGCACCTTAAGCTCAGCTCCTCCCATTGTGCTGCGTGTTTTATAAGCTCATTTAAAATGCGTTCAGCCTCAAAGCTGACACATCGTAAACAAGGCCCGAAACTACGTCGAGGCGCGGTAATGTTTAAACATAAATTTCCACAAATCAAATCGAGCGCATTTTCCAACACTAATTAGCAACGCCCACAAGCAGCGGCAAGGCGATAGATTGGCTGTGTTTCGGCTAGCTGGTTAAAATGGAAAGCGTTCAGTTCAGTTAAAAACACAAAAAATGGGGGGAAATTATACAAACGACTTGGAAACCTCAGACGACGATTAAAGTCGAAAAGTTGAGAAAATGGGCGTAGTTTGGCCATAAACTAAATATGAGCTGCAGCAAATAAGATGAAAATGAAAATCCCCCAGCCTTACCAAGGGAAAACCTTATGAGAAATGTGTTACAAATTTGAGAACCAAAAGAGAGAAAATAAAAAAAAAAAAGATATATTTATATATATTTATGAATAATACGTAATTCTGTGCGTTCAATGTCTAGCTTGGAATCGATTCGTCACGTTTAAAGGGCTTTGGCTCAATGTCGACAGCCGATCCGCCTGAGCTAGGGCTGGGGCTAGGGCAGAGGGGAGCGAGAACGGGGGCCGCAGCGTGTAATTTGCATACATTAAACTACTGTGGACGATGTTGCCAGTTCGTTTCGTTTCTAAACTTAATCTAAATTTAATTATTGTGAGCAACAAAATGGATAACCGAAAAGAAACCAAAGCGACACGAAAACGGCAGCGACATAGAAATCTGAATTTTTATGATGATTTTTTCTTGTATTTCGATATTTTTTTTCTTCATTTTTTTTTTGTAGTTAATAAATTAATAATCAAGCACATAAAAAGCGCTTTTCATATTTCTTTTATTATTATTTTGCTTTTGTTGTAAACGGCGCGCTTTGAACTCATGCTTATATGCATTATGTACATATATTTTCATAATTTATAAACGATTTTACGAGTGGCTGAGCCAAAGTTTGGGGCTCTTAGTCTTTTTATTTTTTAAATTTTTTTTGAAGCGTTTTGAATGATTACTGAAAGCCCTCGAAGCGCTGCCACAGTGGTACAAAAGCGTGCGGGGCAAGCGGCAGCAGCTGCTGATATAGTTTTTATAGGCGTTTGATAAATTTCTTTACGTTTTCCACAACAATTAGTTGCAATCAATAGCCATATTGTTTATAGCTTGCCCAAAGGCTACTCTTTCGTAAACGACTTGTAGAAATCTCTTAAAGCCGAAACGTTAATCGCTCAAGCATTGAAACTGATCAGAGATCGATGCAATCAGCTGCCTATGAACGCCTGCGTTATGAAAGATGAGCGTTGATTAAGACTGAGACAGTTGGAAGTAGGGCAGCTCCATGCAGTCTCCCCATTCCTGTTTGGGGAGAAACTTGAGAGCAGTTGGCAGCACACAACTGCCTACTGTCTGAGTTCTTAACACTTCAACTTTGACATCTGCTGAGAGGAGACTGGATAGCTCTATCAGTGTAATTCACATCGTACTTAACCTTAAGCCGGAACGTGCATAGCTTTTGGCCAAGACTGGGGCTATGTAGCTTGCTTTCAATTGCCGGCAATAACTCAATAAAAAACCGAGAGAGCAGCGGGAGATTTACGTATAGTAAATTTGTACATGAACTTCTTTCTGGTTGAAGCAACTTCGACACACATCAAATTATGCATGCAAGGCGACGCGACCCGCTCGCTGATCCGATTGGATTGCCAATCCATCCGATCCGATCGGCAACTTCGACCCGACCTGACCAACTCCACTTGACTGACTATATAATCGTCCGCGACGAGACGCAGATCAATCATAGCTCATAGCCCGCTAGCCTTTGGCTAATTTAATATGGCTAAAGATCAGACCATCACACACACACAAACACACACACACACAGGCACACATGCTCGAAATGTTCCCGCGAACTTTTGCGACTTGCACTTGCAGCTCGTTTGGAACGAAGTCATACTCCAATGGCATCTTCATTGCCCCGCGGCTAGCATAAACAGCCAATAGCGGCGAGAGAATCTAAATGTATACACTATTGAGAGAGTATTGAGAGTATGTTGAATATGCTATAGCATATGCTACTTGTGATGAGCATTGTTTATGATAATTGGCTCGATATTGCCGATTCTTCTTGCAAAGCTGAGCTGTAAGTTCGTAAGCCTAAGACTTGCTCGAATTATAATATAGCAGAGCTCTCTTTTATTCCACACAGCTTCAGTTCAAGGCAGGTCTAGCTCTAATGTAGCTATAAGTGTATTAAGCTCTCTTTATGTTTTAGTTGTAGCTCTTGTGCGCTATGCTCTCTGGCAATTGATTTCAAGCCATTGGCATCGTTGCAATGAGCTAGGCCGTGCGAATAGTTTTTCGATCAACATCATCATTATCATCATCCCGAACAACAACAGCAACAAGAACATCATAGTGAACATCATCTCGCGGGTCATTGCTACAAATTTTGAACGTTCGGGTCATAGCATCATTGTAAGTCACACGGCCTGCTCTCTCTCTCTCTCGCCTACACACACACACACACACTCTCTCTCTCTCTCTCTCCCTCTCACTCTGATCTTGTAATCAGGCGCAACGAATTTGTATATGGGCATGCATGACGTGTGGCCTGATAGCCGTGGAGCGTGTGCAGCATTCATGCCCTGGCCCGAGCTTGGCCTGGGTTGGCCTAGCCCCGTCTCCAACTGTGACGCGCAGCTTCAGTTTGATCAACACATCACCATCGCCATCCCCATCATCATCATCATCACATGGGATCACATCGGCACGTCGATGAAATGTTAAAGTTCCAGCAAACAAAATCACGATTGACATGATGAATTTGTTGTTGCTATTGTTGTTGCTATTGTTGTTGTTGTTGTTGTTGTTATTGATGCATTCGCATGTGTTGCGCTTTATGAAGGTGCAGAAAATATAATTTCATAATTTTCAATTTCCATGCGCAATCAGCAGGTCAACAAAATTAGCGTGGCCAAAAATACAAAAATAATAAAAAGCAACAACAACAACAACAACAATAAACAATAACAACAGAGATTGCCCACCTACAGATGCTGTGTGATCTTCTGCAATGATCATAGTTCATAGCGTGTTCAGCATTTGCATTTTGCACACATCGTTGAGATTTCGCTTTGATTATCGATTTCATTGCTCGCCAAAGTGAGAGGCAGCCAAGAGGGCAAATGTCGACAAGAGCGGAAGTCAGGTTGGTCCATGTGAATGCCCTTGGATGACATTCGATGCGCCAGACAACTATCGAATTTAGCATATAGAATTGCAGCAACTAGCTACGAAATATCAAATTTAAGCATGCGAGAGCCAATTGAACTACAGAGCGAACAAGTTGAGTGAGTTAGGAATGTTCGAGTTAATGAGAATCGCACAGAAGGGCGATGTTGAAAGCAGGGCGTAAGACGGTGTAGGTGTGTGTGAGAGAGAGAGGGAGAGCCATGGTAAATGGAAATGAAACAGACAATAGAAAGGCACAGCGTCAGAGGCGACTAGGAACCATGAATACATATAAGATGAGAGAGAGAGAGAAAGAGAGAGAGAGAGAGAGAGAGAAATAGAGAGAGAGAGAGAGGGAGCAAATGAGAGATAGAAATACATAGAGAGGAAGAAGGAAGAGTTTCAGACTTAGAGTGAAAGGAAAATAAATACTCTAAAGGCAATATAAGGAGACACAGCGAGCGAGAGAAAGTAAAAGAAGGAGAACACCGATGTAGAGAGATAAAAAATATATGAAAAAGGAATAAATGTATATGGAAACAAAAAACAAATGAGCTAGAGAGGAACAAGGGAAATGAAACGTTATGGAACACTATAGTCAGGGAGGAAAAGAGAGATGTCATTCCATTCATTTCTATAATACCTTCTGGAATTGGGATCTACATATAAAAGCAGACAGCGGACATGACTGCCAGCATTCCATTACACATTCCCAAAGTCAGCTGAGCTATGCAACACACTTCCCTACGCAATAGATGCAATTCATTTACACATCCACAGTCTGGTGGCTGCACTTGAACAGAAATTCCAATTGACTTGCATGTTCATTACGAGTGAGCCGACCCCATTTTTCGGAACATATCCTTGGCACGGCCATGCATGGTCCATGCATGCTCATATAATTACACGCACCATGATTGTTCTATGGGCGTGTGTGTGGAAAGACTATTTAAGAGGTCGCAACCTGGCAGCGGTCCACGCGGACAACTCATGAAATTCGATGCTTTAAGTAGCAGAGGCAATCGCCTTGAATTCCTTTTGCAGCTGGGGGCAACAAGAAGTTGTTGTTGCTGTTGCTGTTGTCGCATGTAATTGGCTGTACATTTCGACACCCCGGCGACAAAACATAGTCGAACATAGCAGCAACAGCTCGTCTGCCGTAATGAGCTTACATTACGAAGAGCAAGAGAAGAGACCTCAACGTGTGCTAGGTCTAGAAATATGAAGGCGGAGCACTCATAGAAAGCCATGGCCAAAACAAATTTTCAATTGAATATGTCGCTTTCCACGCACATTTCTGGTGCGGCTGTGTTTAATGCGTCTTATTACCTATAAGACAAATCCTAATTATACAATAAATTCCATTTTGCATGCGCGTGTTTGCGTTTTCACCTAACCCACCAGGCTTGGCTGGCCGGACTGACGCCTCCTGCTGCAGTTGCTCCGCCCGATAAAAATCTCGCAAAATTTTTCGTCGATGCTGTTTCTGGGAACTGGGCACTGGACACGGCTCTGTGGTGTGGCGCATCTTGGCGCAATAAAAATAAAACCATAGACTAAACGATAACACGGCAGAGGAGCAGCCAGCCAGCTAGCTGGAGGAGGTGAAGCAGCAGCAGCAGCAGCAGCAGATGCAAGGGGTGGGCGGGGACAGTAGTTGATGTCTAGGCGTGTTTGTCTGCGTTTTCTGTCTTGTAATTGTGTCTTGTTAATTTCGCATATTTGAGCAAACGGCAATTTACAGTTGAATGTTGACTTGTTGCTGCAGCCAGCTGAGTCTTAAGGCCAAAGCCTGCGCAGAACAAGTTGCACTCTCTCTCTCTCTTATATCTCTTTCCATTCCCCTTTCTCTCTCTCACGCTGTGTCTCTCTCTCGTTCAGTCTCTTCCTCCCTCTATGTATCGCTTTTCTTGGTAGTAATTAAGGTGCGTTTAAATTTGTTAGTTGTCCACTTGGAATAGATTTTTAAGAAATCAAATGTGTACACTGAGAAAAATTAATGCATATCAAAAAATACAAATTCCTTAAGCATTTTTCGTAGACTATAAAACAAATTAAATTCTAAATATACTTTTAATTCTTTATTATTTATTTAATATTTATTGCAATGTAAACAAAAAAAGAATTATATTTTTATTAAAATATATATAATATATTATTATCTAAAATTAATTTAAATAATAACTTTCAGTATTCCATCTTAATTATATATATATATAAATACTTAAAAGTCTGACATTTATTTTTATTAAATATCTATAAAAAAGCATTTTAGCATTCATAACCTTTATTCATATTTTTTTATTTATGTAAAATTCATTTAAATAATATTTTTCTGTCTTCGAGCTTTATTTTTAATTTATTTATGTATAAAAAAATTATTGAAAAACTTGAGTTTTATTTCCATTAAATATCTATAAAAAAAAGAAAACATTTTAGCTGTCATAGCTTTACCTCTACTACCTAACTCAAAGACAAAGTCAACTTTTTGCTCAGTGCATGTCACACACACACACACACACTCATTTGCACACACGCACACTCGAGCTTGATAGGCCCATCATAGGGTATCATGGCAATGCTCTGTGGCATCTCATTTGGCACTGCGTGCTACCAGCGCCGCAGCAAATTTGTTGTGTCTTGGTCGAGGTGCTGCGGCAGCGCATAAAATCGGCTAGGTTATGGCATTTGGGACATGATTTTGGCAGCTGTTGATAATAAAAATGAGACTTGGAGCGGACCTGTTGCGTGTCCCGTTGCGGGCAGGCCAATTGGCCTGAACTCGTGTTTGCTGTTAATTAAATTTAATTAATTGCAATTTATTAAAATGATAATTAAGCCAAAACATATTTTAACGCAGCCATTTGGCTTTGGCAAACTGCCTAAAACTTTTATGGCCTCAACTTGTGACATTTATGCGCAGCATATTTGGAGTGCTCCAAGAGACTGGTGCCCAGTTATAAATAAATGAGTTATGCTCCTTGATTGTTATCCGATAGTCATAAGTTGTGATTAGTTTTAGTTACAGCCACGGTTTTGGGTTACACTGCGTATAAATCATTTGGATATATTTTCGATATTACGTGTTTGATTGTAAATCAACATTAACGACTTGTTTGATTTAATATTATAAATATGTTAGCTGTCGAAGAGTTAATAGAAATTGCACAGTCACAAAAACAAATTTTTAAATATATTTAGTTAAACTAAAATTTGTAAATTTTAGTTCATTATAATTATGAGTGTAAAATGTATTTGAAATTACTTGAAATTAAATTTTAATTTAAATTAATAATTCTTTTTATTATATATATTTTTTTTTTACTTTAAAACATTTTAAGTTATCAAAGTAGAAATAATCATAATAAATAAAAATTAACTTTTCATTTTACTACTTTTTTCCTGCTACCCTAAACACATAATATAATGGAAAAAATATTTTAAAATGCTTCGTAAATTGTTAAAACTATTGTTTCTGACAATTTACAACTTGAAATATTGTAAATTTGTTTGCTTTTGGTAAAGTTCTATTACCTTAAACTATTTAAAATATTAATAAGAAAAAAAAAGTAGTTCCAGTATTTTCTTTTTTGCTGCCGTTGAGCGCATTTTAAATTGGAATTGGGAAATTCATCAAAGCTGCGAGAGTCACTTGATTGCAAGTCCATAAATCGCCTTTGTTTGCATCACCTGAGCAGCTGCTCTGACCTTTGGCTATTGTATGGTGACTATTGCATGGCAATCCCTTTCCAATATATATATATATATATGTATATTCGCTGACTACCAGTGGCTATTTGGAGCAGCAACAGAACGGCAGCTGCTTCCTATGGAGGCAACGTTCGCTCTATTTGTGGCACAGGCGCATGCATATGATATGCACTTTAATTTATTCAAAGTCACGTTGCTGGGAATGTATAGAAAAGCGAGTTGTACTTGTTCGCATGCCAATATATATACATAAGTACCTTATGGCCCCCATAGCCCAAACAGAAGTGCTGAGTGAGTCAGCTAAGTGCATCAATTTCCATTTAACTGTAAGCGATATTTTGCCAGCAGCAGCAGCGCGACAGCAGTTGCTGAAGTCGCATCGAAATATTGCCAATATTTGTGCTGTTGTTGTTGTTGTTGTTGTTGTTATTTCTGTTGCTGTGCCAAATTGCAAAAGCCAAACTCAGATTGAAGGAACTTGCGCTGCTGCTGCTGACTGACGTTGTCTAAACAAAAGACTCAGGCAACGAACTTGACTAAGGCTGCCTGCTGCCTGCTGCCTGCTGCCCGAGCCTGAAGTGTGGGTGACATCTTCAGCAAACACTTGAGGCGTTTGAGCTATTTGCGTTGATTGCCAGCCCAGGCCAGCTCAGCCCACAGCACGAGTGAACAGTGCAGCTGCATAAAAAGAGAGAGAGAGCAGGAGTGAGAGCGAGCGAGGGACACAGGGAAGTTTGCTTAGCCAAGACTTCATCGAAGTCGTGTTATTGTTGTTGTTATTTTAGTGCTACCGTTGGTTGTTGCTAGTCTGCTGCTCACAATGTTGTGGATGATGCTTCAGTTTTTCTTTATTTTTTGATTTTTTTACTTTTTTTTATTCTGTTTTGTGTCCCTCTGTTTTTGTTTTTGCAACTAGCCGAGACTTTTGTTTATTTTCCTAACACTTCAATTGGCATTCCACACAAAAAGCGAAAATTGCAAAACGTGAGTAGTTTCGAGTTCTAATTTAAAATAATTTTTGTGTTGACGCTTTTGCAATTTTTGTTCGCAAACGCCCGTTTGCCAGCCACGTCTGTCGATGCCTCTATTATTATTTTGTTGTTGTTGTTGTTGTTGCTGCTGCTGCTGCCATTGCTGCTGCTTCTTTCAATTCTCTTCTCTACTTTTTTTTTCTGCCATTTCGTAATAGAGTCGTTAAGTGGCCCGTTGCGCTCTTTTTGGTAATTTGATGAACGATTTTTGATAATTTTGCACATTGTTTTGCACGTTTTTGTTGGGTTTTTGCTCGCTTTGACCCGTGTGAGGACTGAAGAAGCATCTTTCAGCTCAACTCAATCGTTGCACCTCCCTCACTCTAACTCGGCCTGGCTGACTGACTGACTGACTTTTTTTCTTCGCCTTTGTCTGATTTTAATATCAAGTGCAGGCAAGTGGGTAATTATTGTTGTTGACGCTGCTGCTGCTGCTGCTGCTGCTGTGGCTGCTGTGGCTCAAGCTGCTGCTGGTGCAGCTAAAAACGTTGACCACTCAACTGTCAATGCTTGAGTGCCCAGTTGCTGTTGCCCCACCCAGCCTGCCGGCCCCTGCTGGCCATGCCAGTTGTGTTTGCCCATTTGGAGTGCTGCACTTTTCTGGCCAGGCCTGTCGAACTTCACCTGTGTGTGATTTGCATATGTGGCCAAGTGAAGCTGCTTCTGTTGGCTGCAATGCGAATGTTGCTGCTGCTGCCGCTGCCGCTGCTGAGGCTGCTGCTGCTTTGAGTGCCCATGAATAGTCACAAAGCATTAAGCACTTCACTGAGCGCATTGGCGGAGAATCGGCACAGGGGGGTCGCTCACAATTATCTACACAATATGGCAATCACATATGTAGATATTGCACACACAGAGACCCAGCCAAGTCAAGTAAAGTCAAGTCGAGTCAGCCCAGTCAGCATAGCCAACCAGTTGTTCAATCTAGGAAGTGCATGAGTTGCATTTTCCATATGCCCGCTGCCCGTCCGATTCGTCCGATTGTCCATCTGTTCGACTGTCCGCCTGTCTGTATGTCTGTCTGTCTGTCCGTGCTGCGGTCTGTAGCTGCGACTGCGTTTTGCCATTTCCTCATTACTAGCCTGCGAACGGGTCGCAGTCATCGTCGTCGTCGTCGTCGTCGTCGTCGCAGTTGGCTAAAAAGAAATTGAACTTTTTCACACCAGAATCGATTGTAATTGAATGCCTGAGGGCTCTCACCAAGCCGCCAAGCAGCGTCTCTCTGCCTAACCATTCTGGCCTATTGCCTAGCGCCTCCGCCCAGCTGCTTCGCCCCGCCTGGGCTTGGTTTAATGCAAATTTTTTGTGTTGTCCATTTTGACATTGCAGAATTTTTCAAATGCCGAAAAAATAGTAGAGAAGAAAAACTTTCCCAAAATATATTTACACGTGAGCCAAATGGGGCCAGCCACAGCACCACCAATGGCGTACATTAAATTGCTTTATTTTGGAAGCACCACTCAAGCAGCCACTCCACACCATGGAGCTGTTGATGATCAGCCAAAGCTGATGAGCTGCATCGACGCCAACTTTTGTGTTCAACGAACACCTGCTGCTAACATTTTCCTATAAATTGAAATTTAAAATAGCAAGTTTTGTGCGGACTTGCACCGAAACAAGGCTGAGATGCTGCTGATCGAGGCTGATAGAGGCTGATCAAGTTAAGCAGACACAGACGATCAGATGCTCTAACTCTGTATCGAGGTTAGAGGTTGAGAGATATATAAATTAAATCACATTAATACTGAGAAAATGCAGATATAAATATGTATATTAATTAATTTATTTATATTTTATGTTTGATATTTAATTTAAAATTTTTATTGTCAGATATGTATTTAATATACAGAATTTTTGATTTACTATTCTAGCTATTATTTAATATCTTTATTATTATTTTAAAGTATTTCTTATAGAATATTAAAAATATTTTTTAAATTTATAATACATTTTATGTTTCATATATATATTTCATATTTTTGACTATTCATTACATATTTAAATTTTTATTTATTTATTATATTATACTAAACTTATTTTTAAATATTATTATATTATTTTATATTAAAAAAATTAATTAAAATTAAAATTTATTTGATTAAAATTTCATTTTATTTATTTATTTATTTATTTAAATTTTGTTTTATATTTTTAGTTTTTTTTAAATTTATTTTTTATATTATTATAAATTTTCTTTTAATGTTATTATATTATTTTATATTAAAAAATAAATTAAAATTAAAATGTATTTGATTAAAATTTCTTTTTATTTATTTATTTTTAAAATATTGCTTTAAATATTGAGGTTTTTTTGTTTTGTTTTAATATTTCATTTCATATTAAATCTATTCAGTGTATCTCAGCCAATCTCTACCATGATAGCTAAAGTACTTCAGCTTCATCATCAAAGTTTGTTAAGAAACTTCATTAGCTGATTCGATTTCGCCATAATTCTGCCCTAATAATTTCTCAACAGGCGCCATTTGCTATGCGTGAATTTATACGAAAAAAAGAAAAGAAGGAAAATACACACACAGATAAAAAATAATATTCCCATGGCCCCACATAACGCTACATAGCGTAACCAAAATTTATGGCTTACAACGATTCAACATTAAGAAACACCAAAAAAAAAAAACAAAAAAAATCGAAACCAAATAAATAAAAATGTAAATGATTCATTTGCTTTGCTCGCACAGCAGACAAGAAATCAAAGCAGAGGTGTTTAATTACCAACAAATAAACAAAATGGAAACGATTAATTCAATTCGCCAATTTTGTAACGAAGGCCCCGTTATGGTAAAACAACAGCAACAACAACAACGGCGATAAAAAACAAACCAAAACTGTTTGAAATTGTAGCTAAATTTGTGGTCGATCTTTGTTTGTGGCCCCGCGGGGCAATCAGCACACACAGACAAACGGATGGAAATAAAAATAATATCGACAAAAAAGAAGTCCCACAATAAAAACAACACACACACACACATGTACAGTGAGACAAAACACAATAATCAACCTCGAAAAGGTTGTGTGCCATTTATCAAATAATGTGTAACTTGGCCGTTTGCCCAGCTCCAGAAATGGAGTTGCCTGATGCTGAGCTCCAATCTATGGCTAGGGCTCTGTGTCTGGGCCCTATTTGTAGATGCGGCTGCCCATGGTGTGAGTTTCATTTGCCTTATGATACATGACGGCGCCCCCTCGTCTCTCTCTCTCTCACTCTCTCCCTCACTATCTCTCTCTCTCTCTCAAACTTCATCTCCATCTCTATCTGTCTCGCGCCGCTCTGGGTCAGACATGTGAGTTCAAACTCATCCGTCAAGTGGCTGGTGCTATGGGCTTAATGGATCGACATCGTCTCGGTTTCGACCTGCTCCTCCATTGTAAGTTCCATAGGCTAGTTGTGTTTTGGTGTTGTCATTTATCATTTGATTTGGTTTCGATTGCTCGCCTCGACTCTGGCTTGGTCTCTGACTCGACTTCGCTCTCGCTCTAATAATTGTTAACAAGTAAAGTCTATTTAAGCCTTGTTCGTGGCTTTGTTGTTGTTGCTGTTGTTGCTTTTGCTGCTGATGTTTGTGTTGTTTTTATTGCTTTCGCTTTGCTTGTATTTAATTGGTTCACATGATTTGTAAATTAAACAATTGCGGCGCATGCAGCAACCACAAATTCTAATTGAAAATTGAGCATGTCGAGAGCTGTTGTGCGCTTTGACAGCTGCGATCAGAGCAGACCTTCCTCCTTCAATCTACTAGAAAGGTGTAGATGAGAGAGAGAGAGAGAGAGAGAGCGAGAGGAAGGGGTGATAATAATTATTGTATAATATATTGTTATCGTATGGGGTTGGAGTAGCTCATGCTGCAGCTAAAGAAGTGAATTTTTCTACATTTTAATTTAATCATTTATAAGATTGACATTGAATTATATTTAGCGGAAAACATATCAAAAACTATGGCCAATTTCATATATTGAAACTATGCGAATTTATTAGCGAATTTTCTTTGAAGTTGGCAGAGATCGTGAAAAAATTCGTCTATGAGTGTGAATAAGTGAAAATTGCATTAGCTTTCTATTTATTTTTGGTAGGAAATCAAACGTTACCTTCATGGCTTTTAAAATGCACTTAAAGAAGCGAAAGTTGGCATACTAGTTAACATATGTACGAAGATAAATTTATTAGAGAATAATAATGTGCAGCATAGATATATATTTAAAGTATTTACTCAATTCATTGATAATTTAAGAGCTGAGCTGATTATTTGTTGATATACTTTAACAGTTTCTGTCATTCATTTCACTTTATTAAGACTTAAAACTCATAATTAACTAAATGATACTACGCTCAGACTCTTCAATTATAGAGTATCAGTTGTATATTTTCTTAAAAAATTTCATCGTCTTTCCTCTTTCCATAATTTCTCCCATGCTCTCAGAAATGGGAACAACACTTGCTCACCATGGCTACCTAGGCATCTCCTGTTCAGACAGTCTTGAGTAGAGGACGCCTACTTGCTTTTATTGCAATTGCTAAACTAACACCTGGCTGCAGTTTACGAGCTATTGAAAAGCCATAAACTAAGTGAAATATTCAAAAGCAAAATGTTTTCTAATTGGTATATGCTATGAATGAGGCAAGTGCATGGGAAAACCATTTGGTCGATCGATGGTATCATGTTTTTATTATGCCCATACTTTGCAATAGATCTCAGTTATTTGGGTCTAAGCTGACTGCAGCAGCAGCAACAGCAATAGCAACAGCATCTTCTTTAGTTTCATGTGCTGCTGCGCCTCCTGCTCGTTGTGTTGTGCGCATTGTGTCGGCATGCAATCATCTCGTTTAGCATTGCAATTGCGAATAAGCTGGCGGCTGGGCCTTTTTCTGTACAGATGGAAGAGCTGCAGCAGCAGCAGCAGGAGGAGGAGGAGAAGAAGGAGGAGGTGGAGTGGAGCCTGGTTGTCTCTCTTATCTGTGCAACGCCTGTGGCGCAAATCTCTCTACACGCAGAGTTGCCCCCAGGCGGCGACCTCTTGCGACTGCATAAGTTTTTCGCTCATTACTGCGGAAAAACTCGATCCAAAAGATTATAATTGATTAAGATGAATCAGCGTTGCGGTCAAATGTTTGATGGGAATATAAATTGTTTGTGGTTTTGTGTAACGATGCAGTTGGACAGGCACAAATTCCAAAAAAAAAAGAAAGAGAAAAAGATAAAAACAGTTGGCCCAGCGAAATCAAACGCAACATTTAAAGCTGACTGCGCCGCGAGTGCCGCCTGTTGATGATGCGACTGATGCTTAGGGATTGCGCTGGCTGCGCCACAGCGACACTGCGACTGAGGGGAGTGGGAAACGGGAAGTGGGAAGTGGGGTCGACTTCAAAAGTGGGAAAGCATCATCAGCACAATGCCAAAATGCCACTCGGCTGCAAGGCGGTAAATCTAAGCCGTGGTAAATAAATCAATCGCACTGCAAATTTTCTTTCTGCTGCGTTTGATTTTCGCTGCATTTGTTGTTGTTGTTGGTGGTGCTTGTGGTGCGGCGGTGGCTGCTGTGGCTATTGATGAGCGGCCATCAATATTTGTCTAGTTCGAGTTGGAATGTGGCCCGGGCATACGTAGAGCGACTTGAGACCGGGAGATCCGCGACCTGGGACCCGGCCTAGTGTGAAGTCTTCGTCTTTTGGCTTGACTTCGTTGCTGATTGCGTGTGGCAAACTTCCTGTTAGACTTTTGCCATTCTTTCACGTGTGTATCTCAATGTGTGTCTGAGTGTGTGCCCTATGGGCCACCCAGCTATAGGCAAAATGTTGCACTTTTTTATTGCACACAGAAATTGAGCTCAAGGTTTGGCCAGCTAATTAAAGCCCAGCTAACACACACACACACACACACACATACACACACACACACACACATTATTCACTATAAGCCACAGTAGCTCCACTTCAGATTCAATGAGCTGCCCACGACTCGCCCACAGTCTCGATGCTCAACAGTTGAGACATAATCATCATCAAATATTGCACTCGAAAAAAATAACTTTTCAAATTATATAATACTTTATTTATATAACATTTTGCATTGACTTAATTGACAATTGGTCTAACTGACTTGCCCATGGCAACTACTGCATCAACGATGACGTGTTGCACGTTGCTGTTGCCGTTGCCGTTGTGTTGCCGTTGTGTTGCCCCCCAACAAAAGCAACAAGAACTCTTTTCACAAGGAACCCAGCAACAATAGGTGCAGGCATTATGCAAATGTGGCACAGACTAGCCAATGCACTGCTAAATCGAAAATAATTACGTGCGACTGCAATGCATTTGAGTGGAAAAATATTTAAATTTCTTATGAACATTAATTTGTTATGAGCTTAAGCTGAAGCTGGTATTAGGAAATTTGATTTGAAAGACATTTGCAACTTGTACTGAGCAGTTATTGAATATCTGCTCAATTACTTTTTGCTATATGTATATTAGAGCCTAATAGGTTTTTTCTTTTTATCAGCTCAATGCTCAAAGTTTAAGTCTGCGCTGCATTTAAATATATAAATATATTTTTATTATATTTTCTATTAAAAAAATTTTGGAAACTTTCTCTTCAAAGAAAAATATATATACTATAATATTATAATTGTAGGTCAATAAAATATACATTAAAAAACTATATCTCAGTTATCTTTATAAAATCACAGAAATATGTAGCAGACATCAAGATCTTTTTTACAGTTCAGCATATTAATATTCCAAACCCGATTTAGTTGACTTTCGCTTCTAGCCAATGTGCTCGATTATTCTCATTAAATAAATTGTGAGAGTATTATAAAGAGCTTGAGGAAAAAATAGAATAAGTAACAAGTCTGGCAAACTGGCGACGCATGTGGGATGTTAAAGGTGAGGTTACAAGCAGCCAAAGCGACTGCAACATCAACAGCAACAGCAACACAGAGACGGAGATGGAGACGGATGCTGTAGACCAATGCATGGCCCAAGCCCAGAGTCAACAGCAACAACAACAACAGCAGCAGCAGCAGCAGCCGGAGCAATTGGAGTTGAAGGTAAGTTGTTTGCTCGCGTTGTTCCCATTGCCATTCCCGTTGCCCGTTTCCTTTTTGATTTGTTTTTGGTAAGTTTTTGTGGCAAGCGTCGTGTGCCTTGCCACACATATGGGCACGGCGATGACAAACGCAGCTCAGACAGAGACAGTTAGATGCGGTAGACAGTTGGACAGACATTTAATTGAAATAAAGAAGTTTAATTTAGCTAAAAGTTGAGGTGTTGCACTCGGTAACTGAAACCGAGAGCTTTTGTGGCTGTTGTGGCTGCTGTGGCTGCTGGTGGGCTGCGTGGGAACATCACCAATTGAGATTAGCTGAAACGAAAAGCAAACAAAAAGCAAACACGACTCATAGGTGGCGCCAGCATGTGGGCTACATGTGTCGCCAACATGCAACGCACTCAACTGCTTGAGCGAAGATCGCATTATTACGACACAATTACAAGCTTCGAGGCGCCCCAAGCAGGCCGCCTCGCCTGGTGTGGCTCGAGTGGCGGTGGTGGTTGGAGTGTTGTCTGGAGTGCTGCTGCTGCCTGGAGTGGTGCCTGAAGTGCTGGCCTGGTGCGTGGTGCGCCACGGTCCACCTTGGTCCGGTAATTGCAATTGAAGCGCAATCAATTACCTACCGGCTGGTGGTGGCTGTTAGGCAGTCCGTCTTGCGTCCGTGCCGCCGTCCACTGTGGCTATAAGTAAAAGTCGTCTTCGCTGGCAAGCACCACATGCTGTGATCCGCTCGCTATGGCTCTCGCCAAGATTTACTCGCTCAGCCTCACTTAAATGGAGCTCAGCTCGCCAGTTGATTGCGTGCAATTTATTAAGACGCGCTAACAAGACGTGTGAATGACCAAACCGGAGCAGCTCCACTCGCAGAAGCTGTACAGCTGCCACATCGTTGCTTAACTCCAACTCCAGCTCCAACTCCTGCTATCCGTGCGCCTTCCGTTTCCCCTCGCATGTAATTGCACTTGGCTGGTGGCACGTTGTTGCCCTCTTATCTACTCGATGATTTTAATCTATGCAAACGATTCGCTTTAGCTACAAATAAAACAGATTTACAGCTGGCAAAGTGATTGGCCAAAGCAGAGTATTAAATAGTTTGACTGCGCCAGTAATATCTCTCTTGTTTACAAGGCAAAACAGTTTTATAAACTTGATAAATACTTTTGAAGCACTAAATGCCTAATTGTAAGTAATGTAAGTTCTCATTAGAAAGTCTAACCTGTCTCACTTTTCAACACACTTCTTCTATTAAGAATTGCCTATCTAGCTCTTGCCATCTCTTCAGCTCGTCGTCGTCGTCGTCGTCGTCGTCTCCTGTTTCACCCACGCTACAGCCTGTCGCAGCATCTCAACTGAGCAGCCCATTACTGTCTCATTTCCGACTCATTCAACTCGTTTAGCATGCTCAACGAAAGGCTAATCTTCAAGCTGAGTGACTACCCCGCTGGCCACTCCAGCTGCAGCTCCAGAGACGACGACGACGACGACGACATTGGCGACAGGCCATTGTTTTGACTTATTGCCTCGCTTTTCTTACTCTGCTCTAGCGCAGCAGCAGCAAGATTGATCTTTGTGCAAATACATATATATATTTATTTATATATATATATAAATTTAGTATGTTTTTTATTCGATTTGTGCAGCGACTCGTTGGCTGACTGCACTTGTTTGCCTCCGGTTATGCTGCCAGAGCCTAGCCCATGAGTTGTTAAATGTTTAACACGTGATATGACAAATAAATTACATATGATCAACAGATCCAGCGCAACAGCGAAAAAGGAAACGAACGAGCGAACGTCTATGACTTAATAAAAGCTTGTAACGATCAATCAGTTTTATGTTGTTGATGTTGTTCTACATTCATCATCATCGCCATCGTCAGCATCGTCGTCTGAGGCTGAGAGGCTGCCAGCCAAGCCATTTACAATCCTTAACTATATTTTCCAGCTCTGGTATCGATGCATTTCTTTGCCATTTAAGATTGATCTGATTTAAGATAGTGACTTTGTTTGATTTTCCCATAGGTATGTGTACTTGGATTCATATTTGTATGTATTTATTTAAGTTTAATTGGATGAGTAGATGAATGTATGAATTAAACGAAAATAGATTTTGTTTAGTATTAAAAAGAAGCGAAGCTTAACTTTATTAGCGATGCAGAAATAAATTAAATAAATAAGTAAATGAATTATTTAATTAAAAAAATAAATTCCATTCTCAATTTCTTTTAAGTCAAGTATGATTTTTAGCTTGCTATAATTTATTCATAAATATTATATAGCATTAGCTTGTTGATGATTAACTGAGTTTTACCTCTGCTCAAAGTCTCGGGTTAACTTGATATTTATGAATAGATTGAGCTCTGGAATACCAAAGTTTATTTAATATATTAATCTATATTTTGTTCTCCTACCATTTTCAAAATAAGCTAAAAAGAGTATTCAAGTAAATAAATTTTTTCATTTAAGGCTATTTATACTCTCCCGGTTTAAAAGTTGAGTCTATAAGAGTCTATTTAGTTATGCGCCTGACCTAATGCTATAACATAAATACATACATCAAACATACATCATTACATTCTTTTTCATACTTCAACTCTTATATTTCATAATAGTTTCTCCACAACTCCCTCTACAAACGTATGCATGTCTGCAATGTTATTTCTTTAGCTTTCAGTTTTGCATGTTTCAAATTTTATTGCATCTATCAATTTTATTTTGTTAACGGTTGCTGCTTTACATTTACATACATCATAAGACTTTATACGATTTACAGTCATAGTACGTAGTTAATGATGCCTTTGCTGAGCTCTTGACTCTTGATTAGTGTGCCAGTTCCCATCTGTAGTCTGCCGTCTATGCCAAATATCGAGCAACAAAATTATAGAGCTCCTTCTCTCTCTCTCTCTCTCTCTCTCTCTCTGTGGCGCAACAGTCTGGAATGGGAATGGAGTTTCGCTTTGATGTCGTTTATAGTTTATAGAAGATCACTTGCTGCAATAAGACACTTAAAACACTGACGACGCCATTTGGCCTCGAGAGATAGAGAGAGGGAGTGAGAGAGAGTCAGAGAGAGAGAGGAAGGGAGGGAGGGAGGAAGAGTGACTGCAAATGCCGCCAATAAGCGATGCTTTGCATGACGAATAGAAAAACTAACCCAAAAGTCACGCTAATAGTAAATTGAGCCCAGTACCCAAACATTCATGGCTCGAATGTTGTATGTTATATGCATATGTTGGCTAAAAGCTGATGCAGGAGAGCAAGATACACTAAGATATGAAAGAGTATTGCAAATGGAATAGTTTTTAATTTCTATAATTCATATATGTAAATATATATAATTTAATATGCATAGCTATGCTTCCTATGCTTATAGAAATTCATAGCTCAGTCAGAGATATTCGACATCACATATCACATAGCAAAGCCAATATACCCTGTTAGGGTATTCAAATAGCAAACAGGCTGTTATGCAGCCCTCCCCCCACATCAACAACAACAACTAAAATACCGGCGCATAGAAATTGCAATTTTTCATATGCATCAATTGACACCCTCTAGGCACACGTCGTCGTCATCGTAAGAAATTTCCCAGACATTGCAGTTTTCCAGGTTTGGATCAGGTCCAAGCAAAGACGACGCAGCTGATGATGATGATGGTAAAGTGGATTAATGTGGCATGAAATGATTTGGTGAAATAATGCAGCAAGGTGAGTGTCGGACACACTGGACACTGTGCTGGAGAGTGTTGGGACTCGACTCTGTTTTTTGGCTTCGACTCACACGCAGAGTGTTGGTCCACTCTAACGAGTTTTTCATTGGGTCTCTGCTGGCATAGCGGCTACCTGTACATAGAGTTTTCTGACTTCTTTTGGTTTTTTTTTTTGCACAATTTCCATGGCCCGTATGGGTCTGTAGGCATGCAGGGCAATTCCCATGGTTTGATAACACAATTTGGTGCCTGTGATGCTGTGGCCAAGAGACTTCATTTACCGCAAAGTGCATGTGGGTTCAGCGTGGCATCTTGGGCCAACTGCCAACTGCCAACTGCCGGCTGCTGGTTGTGGTGCGTGGAGCCATTGCAGCTATAGCTATTCCTATTGCCTGTGACTGTGATTGTGATTGTGACTGTGACTGTGACTGCGACTATGTCCCGCGGTTATTACCACTAATAACAAAGCCACACAACACAAACAGGTAACGGGTCCAGCTTGGCATAGTTCCATACTCTGCATCCACAGCACCACAAATGATCGCAGATTTGTCTACGCAGCTTGAGCAACGCCTCCCGATTGCCCAGCATTCGCCGTTTGTCTCTTCTCAGGAATTATGTATATGAATTTCACAACAGCATTTAGCGCAATTTTCGTGTTATTGTTATGGATCTGTGTTGCTCACAGTGACAATTATCGATTAATTATCACAGCGCACTTAATTGAGACAAAATTTTAAGTGTTTTACCAAGTACTTAGAATGGACAAGTTGAGTGCAGTTGCTATAAGTAAAGATATAGCTGGGAGTCATTGGAATATTCTCTCTTAGGGTAATTAATGAAGAGAGAGGTGATAGAGAGAGAGAGAGAGAGAGAGAGAGAGAGAGGAAGAGAGAGAGAGAGGTTTGCTTAAGGTTTGATATAAAAATGGGAGAGAGAATCCGACATTCGAGTAAAATCTAAGCTCGCTTTAAGTAAAAAATTTTACTCTTATTTTATATTTATTTAAATACTCCAAAGCAGGTTTTTTTTTTAGCATTTTCTCTCTTCTTTTCTTATCTGTTCAATTTCCATTTTGAAGTCTAATTTTTTTTGTATTCTGTTCCTATTTCCTTCACTTTTATATGACTTAAATAATTTTGATTTATTTTCAAATAAAATTATTTATATTTGTGGTTCCCATAATAATTTTCATTTAATTTTTTTTTTTTTTTTTTTTTTTTTTAAGTTTCTCATAATAAATATAATTCTTCTGGTTATTTTTCATGCATTTGTAAATTTCCTTTATACATTTTTCACAATTGTTTTTCATATGCACACATATTTTTTTCATTAAAATTCCACGAGTTCGTGAGCTGCGCTGGCAAATCAGCACAACTCCCACACCATTTGGTGGCATTCAACACCACTCGGCACCCAGCACCACCAGCACCACCAACAGCAGCAGCAGCATCGTATTTCGTGCTCTACATAATTCATCATCAATCCACACTCTGGCGTGGATGTTGGCAGCGTTTCCTGCGGGCACAAGCCAAAGCAGAGACAGCTTATGGTTAGTGGTGCGCCTGGGTCTGTGCGATATTTCCAATCAGACAGGCAGGCAGGCAGGCAGGCAGGCGTTTCACAAAATATTGGAGCAATTTCCTATGTAGTCGGCGCTTTTCTATGACTTATTTGCCTTGAAGACCGCTGCAGAGTGCCGAGTAGAGAGAAACAATGTCCAGTTGGCGGCGTTGCTTGTCTTAGCCTTTTGCACCTACAACTTAACGCCGCCAACTATCGCAGGGCAGATCGGTTGGGATGTCGATGGGGTATCGATGCCGTTGCCTGTTACCCGTTACCCGCTGCCCGTTGCCCGTTGCCCGTCGCACCTTTAGCCATTGCCAATTTAGCTATGCGCCGTGTTTCGTTTTCGTTTCGTCGTATGTTTCGTCGATCCAGAGTCAACTTTGGCATGACTTTTCATCGCTGTCGATTGTCGTGATCAATTGAGAGCAATTTATTATGAAATGAGGGTGAATTATATGAATGAGCGTCTAGGCAGCCCTCTCGCTCTCTCAGTCTCTCGGCCAGTCTCTCTTTCTCTCTCTCTTTAAGCGCCGCACAATTCGTTTGATCTTCAAGCGAACTACAGTCCAGAGATATTCACTAAACAGAGCTCATGAAAGATTTGTACATTTGCCAGAGCGGAGAGCCACAGCCAGAGCCAATGTCCTGATGACTTGTTGCACTTTGCATTCGGTTTGAGTTGTGAGTGTGATTTTTAAAAGTGTTTTACATGGGAAACGACAACGCTACCCCCATGCCTCATGCCCCACTGCTGGCCATTCAATGCAATGCAGAACGATCGACTCGAGTTCCCGAGACTTGAGTTTCACCAGTTGTTGTTGTTGTAAATTGTCTGTCGACAATTATTTTATTATGCTGTCAACACTTAAATGTAATAATGCCAATAATATTGTTTTATGACAGTCCCAATATCTTTGTGGAGGCGCACATTTTTCGTGCCTCGAATCGATCTGGCTAGTGGTTGCCGTTGCCGCCGTTGCCTTGAGGCCAGCTTCTTCCACAGTCTTCGCCACGGCTCTTTAATGTCGGTCTAGTTGATTCCACTCAGCTGCATTTCGGTTTCGTTTTAGTTGGGCGCTTTTGTCCAAAGATAGAGGTCAGCCACGATCCGTCTGTCCCAGTGTTCGATCTGTCTCTCGGTTGCCTCAGTTTCTCAGTCCCAAGTCCCAAGTCACAGTTCGCTCTTGCATATTGTTTTTCTTTATTTTTTTTTGCCTCTACTTCATGGCGACTGTTGGTGGGAATTCTAGCTCAAGCATCGCCATCGTAACAGAGCACTTAGAATGCTCGCATTGCTGTCTGTTTTATGGCCTCAGCAAGTAATTGGTTCATTAGCCCTGCAGTTGGAAACAGTCGAAAACAGCAACTGAGGTAGTGGCTAGGCAATTTGATTCTTTGCCTTTAGTTGGTTTAGTGCCTGATTTTAAGTAGTTCACAGTTGATTTGATTGCCAACGTTCACCGTTCGCAAAAGTTCAACCGGTTAAGGCCAGCTTAACCCATGGGCTCATTGGATTTTCAGAGAGCTTTACGAGTTTTAAGAAAAAAGTATAATTAAAGGCAACAATGATGGGTTGCTCTCTTAAGAAACGCCTAGTCACTAAAAGCTGTTTAAAGCTCCATGAAGCTTTATATCTAGGAGTTTTAGAGACTTTTAAGTAATAAAATATATACAATTTTTAAATTTAATAATTTATTTAATATTAACTTGCAAAAACTTTAAAAATATGCCTATGACAACAAGGCTAAATATAATGTCAATTTTGTCCTTAGAAATTTATGCAATATTTGGAATATATGTCTCAATATATACAGCTAGCTAAAGTCTTTGAAAGCACTTGAAAGCTTTCATTGAAGATTAGGCAAGCTGGTGTTAAAAGCTTTAATTTTAACAATAGCTAATACTTGAGCTAAGTCACTAGCACAGCAGAAACAAAATTAATTAAAGTCGGCTTGGTTAAATAATGCAATAAAATATATTTAGTTTTAGGCGAGACGCTTTTCACCTATATATTGTAGTTGTCATTCAAGTAAGTCAGTTTCAATCAATATCAATATCCAAAGTATATTTAAGCTTGTTGTCTTCTTATTTGAAGCTATCCCTGGCTTTGTTACAAGAGCTTAGGCCTGCTCTTCACTTGTTAAGGTTCAAGGCGTCTGCTAACGGAATTTCTAATCGAATAATTGGCGCTGTGAAGCTGGCAATTCGGGAAGGTGTAGCTGAATGCAGTTGGGCATTGCGCTGCTGCAGTTAATGCTGCTGTGGGCCCATTGTGTCAATGCGGCGATGACTGGCTATCAGCTCATGGCCATCAGAAAACTGTCCACAGTTGCAGTTGCAGTTGCATTGATATCATAAATAAATGTTCATACCGAGCAACGTTCCAAAAGCTGTTGCTGTTGCTGTTGGCTGGCTGAGTTTTGGCGTGCATCATTCAGCCTCATTTCGTGCAGCTTTTGAAGCCACTCTGTTGGCATGGAAATGCGCGCGCGTTCAAACTAAATTGCTTTAAATTAGCTTTTCGGTGCTTTTTGGTGCCGACGACTGTCGACTGGGGCAACAAGTGGCCACTGGCTGGTGGCAGGCCAAGGCACAGGTCTTCATTTACACTGGACGATGCCACCAAAGCAACAATCCATCAATCCATCCATCCATCCAAGCCAGCTAGCCAGCTAGCCAGCTCAGTCAGTCAGTTCAAGTGGCCGGGTCATCATCATGCACATCTCTGCACGTGTTGCTGTTGCCGCCACTTTCAAAAGGCAGCCGCTTTTCTTTGCGCTTTAGCCAAGTTTATGGCACTGGGCGAATGCAGTTACGGAATGCAGCACCGAAACGCGTGCGTCTCATCTCTGTGGCAGGCCAACAGCACAACAGCAACAGCAACTGCAATAGCAACAGCATTGTCTGTGCGGCCCATAAAACTCAGCAAATCTGCGTATTTCACATGTCAAGATTTGCAAGGCGCTGCCCGCAAAAGACCAGAAAGCCGGGCCGAGTCGGGGCCAGCCAGGCCAGCCGAACAAGTGCAGACGTTGGCTTCGCTTGACAGATTTATGGAATTTACTGCATTTTGCCAGAGCAACAGCAACTGCAGCAGCCGCAGCAGCAGCAGCAGCAGCAGCAACATTAGCCAGCTAACTTGACTGCCTTCATTTTTGTTTTTGGAGTCATTTTGAGAATTTTTGTTCGTTTCGGAAATGTTTGTGCGCGGGATCTACCGCAAAGGCCAGAGCGCTCGCTCATTGCTGGGTGGTGGAACAACTGAGCCATTGGCCATTGGACCAGTTGACTACTTGAACACTTGACCAGTTGAGCACTTCAGCACTTCAGCACTTGGTGGGCAGCCATCAAGCAATTAAGAACAATCAGCGAGATTTGATGGATTGAAATGTTTGTGTTCCAGCCATTGCAAATATCTGGCATTCCCACAATAAACTGCAGGCATATTGACCTACAATCGTTCAATTTTCAATCGTTACATTTGTATTAAATGCCCTGTGAAAATGCTAGCTGTGGGGTAGAATTCTTGTTAAATTGTAAGCTGTGGAATGGAAGGGAAAGTGGTGAAAAGGGGATGGTGGATGGTTGATGGAGTCCTTGAACTTATTAAGATTTTAATTTAATGCTAAATGAAGAGGTTTCTATGTTAAATCAATAACATTTGCTGAAATCTCAAAGAACTTTATATATAAATATATCAGTTAACGATTCTATATATTCTCAACAATACGTTTTATCTCAATGTTAACGCAATTCATTTATCGATAACATTATCATTCACAGCATCAGCATTCAAGTAGCTCATCTATAAATAAGCAAGAACTGCTCAAATATCATTTGAGTTAAGTTATCTGTCACATCTCTCTACAATAATCGATTCGCACCTCTTCCACTGCTGCTATATATATATATACATTTTTTTAATACTTTAAAAGACTTCGTTTTCTGTCTTTTTTTTGGTAACTTTCTTAATTGTTTTCGAGTTTTGCTTTGTGTTTAGCGCGTGCTTCGACCCCTCTGCAGCTGTCCAGTGTCCAACCCCCCTCGTTGGCCACTTAGCGGCACTTGCTTTCAAGAATGAAAAGCAGATATATATATAAGTATAGCCGGGTTTCAAGCCACAGAAGAATAAAGCTCAACGAAATGGCCCGAGGGTCAGAACTGGTAGCAACTTGTGCGCCTCTTCGCCAGAAGATCTGTAACAATTAGTGCTGCTGCCAAAGCAGCTGGCGATTGCTTTGTTTGACTTTTTTTTTTCGCTGTATAATTTCATTCTTTATATATATAGATGTAGATGTGTGTGCTTTTTTTTATTATCATTAAAAACTGCTTATAATTATTTGTAGAACGCGCAGTTTAGAGACTTTGACTCGCCCTGGCAGCGCCGATTTGAAAACAATTAAAATTTTTTAAAATGGTCAAACCAGCAATTTTGGCCATTAATCAAAATTAATGCCACATGCGCTGCCCGAGGTATAGCACTGTGTGTGTGTGTGCAAAGTCAAAAGTTTTTGGATGAGTTTCCGCATTGACTTCAGGCTGATTGAACTCAGCCAAATCGAAGCAATGCAAATTGCAAAAGAACATCTCATCAGCGAAATCTTTTGTCTGTGTGTTGATTAATGTTTTCCAATTTGGGCGCACAATTTTTGGCACTGAATTTTACTGAATTTTCCACCCAAAACAAATGATCGCGCATCAATCATACGCCATGTGTGCGCGCAGCCAAACTGCACTTAATGAACTTTGTGGCGCAGTTAACGCTCATTAAAGTAGCCACCGCCACTAATCATGAACCTGAACATGCTCCAAGTTGACCATCGTCTGGCATTACCAACACTTCTCCATTCTCATCGTGGCCGTAGTACAGTTCGGTAGTCGAACTGGCGGAGTTTTGCTACCAAAGTTCGAACCGCACCTGCTGGGTGTCTTGATTAATGATCTTTCGCATAAAGTTGCCCTTTTTTGGGTTCGACAGCATCTCGTAGCTTCTCTTTGTGGCCCTCTAACAAGAGCGGGTTAATAAACTCTTCTCTATATGGCTTGGCATATATGGCATTATGTAGATATTTCAGCTCGCTTTGTATATATACAAACTATAACAGTTTCATTAACTGTCTACCTCGCTCATTAATTAAAATATATTTGCCAAGAGCATTGCCCAAAGTGATTGTTCTCTCTCCCATATCAGCTGCAAATGAGACACTGTGCTGCACGAAATTCCTGCTCAGGGATGCAGCTCATGCAGCTTTTTCATTGACTTTGAATTCGGTATAAGAAATGCTAAGGCAGCTCTGAGATATGTATATAAATATTTATATATTTTTGATGATTTGATGATGAAGGAATTTATGCTGAGCTTTTGATTCATTTTTAAATTATGTTCACAAATTGACCCCGAAGCTTGGAGAAGAGTTCAAAATATATTATACTTGACTTGGGCTTCATTTTATATTAATAGAAAATAATCAAAACTCAATTTGAACTCATTTGTTTTTCTTTTCATAGAAATGTGTTAGAAAAGTTCGTTTTAATATTAAATTAATCAAAGGTAAATATATGAAAGCTTAAAGATTGACAGCTTTTGTTCAAGGCAAATCGCAGCTGCAGCTTGGATTCGATTTGGTTTAGAAATCAAAATTAAAGTTAAGAAGTTTATGCAAAAAATTAATAAAATTATTTTATGAAGCTTGAAATTTGCATCTCTTGACCTTTTCATGCAACAAAAAATATATATTATAAATATATACTTTATTTTCTTTAGAGCTTTGAAAATATTCTATCAAATATATTTTTCTTTGCAGCTTGCAGCCCTGTTGCCTAAACTGTTGGAGAGTGTAATGTCTGTGCAGTCAAAAGGCATACTTACACGTATTTATGGTAGCTGCGCTCGAAAAGTAATAGCAACATTTTATAAACAACTTATTTCCTTAATTGATTGTTAACAATGATTGCGCCGAGGGGGCCGCACACTTCTTTCACACTGCCACAGCCGCTGCAGTTGTTGTTGTTGTATCTATTAACCACGCACTCCATTATTATTTAATAACATATTTCTTAAGTATCTGCCAACCCAGTTCAGAGCACAAAAACGAGGCTGAGGCTGTGGCTGAGGCTGCTGCTGGCATCGCCTGTGTTGCCAGCTCTTTGCTTGGCGAACAACTTGACCATAATTTCATGTTGGGGCCTTGCCACGGGACTGGGAGTTGCAGTTGGACTCGTCGTCGTCCAAGTGATTGCCACCCCATTAAAAAAAAAAAAAAAAAAAAAAAAAAAAAAAAAAAAAAACGGCTGCGCCTTTGCACTGTTGTTGTTGCTGCTGCTGCCGCTGCTGCTGCTGTCGCTGTTGTTGTTGTCTTGGCTCCTGCCACGATCACTCAATAAGTCTAGACAAAAATGTAGCTGGTGTTGTAGCTGTGATTGTCGCTCGCTGCCCCTCTCTCTCCCTCTCTCCCACTCTCTCTCACTCTCTTTCTGTGTGGCCCCCTGCACCGCCCTGCCACCCGTAATGGATCAGCACGTTTTTGTTGGGCTGTGGTTGTTGTTTCCAATGAACGAAGAACTGACTACTTCATGGTCCATACACAACGCTACGTCATCAACGGGCTGCCATCCAAGCATCATATTTGTTGCATGATTATGTGGTAATTGCGGCTGTCAATAAAACTCCCCCGTTTATTCTTTATAACCCAAAGCATTCTACGCCTATATTTTATACACCCATACACACACACACACAGATAGAGCTGCGCTATGGGCTGCTGTGTGTAGCTTTATCTATCTTTGGGTTTTTGGGGCCGGCTGCCTGTTGCCTGTTGGCCGTTGGCCGTTGGCTGTTGGCTGTTGGCTGTTGGCTGTGTGACTGGCTATAAAAACCCGTCCGGACGGTACCGCACTATGATTTACTTTGACAAAGGAGTGACATACAAGTACTTAAGTGATTTCTTTACACCTTTTATGGAGTAGTTAATGTGGCCATGGTATGCGCGCCTGGCATTGAGCAAAGTCATGCCAAGCGGGTCCCACCACCAGCATCACCAGCACCACCAGCACCACCACTAACCCACCTTATCCCCCCGCCACCCAAAGTTTTGCTATGCTTGTCATTTTGGCACTTAGCGGCATTTAGGCTGTGGCTTTAGCCGTCTCTCATCTCCATCTTCATCTGCGGCATCAGCTTCAGCTTCAGCTCTGTCTGTGCCTTTTGTTGTTTTATCTGCCCCTGTCTGCGATTGCGACTGGGAAACGCCTAAAGAACTGCTCAGCATTCATATCTCTCTCTCTCTCCGTCCGTCTCCAGCTCCATCTAATCGGGTTTTCGGTTAATGTGATCAATATGTAAATGCTGAGTGCGGCTACTTGATATTTTTTTGTGACACGTCTTGGTCCCATTTTTTAATTCTTATCGTTATTTTAATCGCACCATTTAAGAAATTATCATAATTAAAACAATGATAATCTTTATATAATAAAATATAGAGAAGCGACCGAAAAGTTGTGGAATTTTTTTTTTTTTGACAGTTACAAGTTTGAAAAAGATGAATATGATTAGCTAATCTGATCTAAATGAATACAATAATATTGTTAGTTAATTATTTATTAATTTTTGAAAAACTTTTCTTAGAGATAAAAGTAGCATAGGACTTTAGGATATATTAAAGATAAAAAATATATATTAATATGACTTCCTGCATACCAGATCCAACTCTTCATAACTTAAATTCAATTATAGAAAACTCTCGAAGCTACTCTGTTACATTTTCCTGAATTTTTCATATATTTTCCTTTGATTTACTCCACTTTCCAGCAGTAACAATTTCCGTTCCAATTGCACAGCTCTTAACCCAGTTAGGAATAAAGTTGATTTCATATGAGAGCAGCTCAATTGCCTAGGCGTTGCCAGTGTGGGCGTGTTGATTACATTATTCAATGGAAGTACTAGTTGCCAGCTCTTGTTGAAATGCATTCAGAGTAGTCGAGGCTTTCAGCGCATCAACGTGCCCAGCTCAGAGCAGTTCATGGTTTTTGCAGTTAGGTGTTAATATTGGCACACAACACGCTTCCAAACTGGGGCTTGGAGCGTCAACAGCAACAACAAGAGTGCGCGATGCGTGTGGAGAGCCGAAGCAACCTGGGAGTTCCACTCTCAGTTGGCGTTGGTGTCACATCTCGTCGATGTTGTTGTTGTTGTTGTCGTAGGTGCGGAAAGTGTTCCAAGAGTTTAGGGTGTAGTCAGCGTCTCTCTCTCTCTCTCTTTCTTTCTGTGTGGGCAGCAAATAAAAGCGCTAAAACACTTAATGGATTTGGAGCATATAAATGGAGTAGAGCTAGGGATCGCAGCAAACAGACTATCAACTGGTAGCTGGGTGCGTCGTCAACGTCTATGGCAGACGTTGCTTAACTGCTTTTGCCAGCTTGTTAGCAAAGAAAGAAAGACAGAAAAAAAATGCCGCTGGGTGTTGGCCAATCTTTGCAGATCAAATATTGCTGACTGCTTCCCTCTCCCTCGCTCGCTCACTCTCTTTAACTGTCATTTGCATGCAAATTCACTCTCTGCATGTGTGTGTGTGTGTGTGTGCAGTCAAGGTGTCAAACAATGTCAGTGGGAGAATGTGTCTCGCAATTGAAATTTATTTGCACTACTATTCAGTGCTGACAATGCGCCAAGGGACGCCCCGCCAAAAGGAAAGAAGAAAAAAAGAAGAAGTAGAGGAAGAAGAGGCAGTAGCAGAGATCTCTTGGCGCGTCAACTCGTCAAGCCTTGTCTACGGCGATGGCCAAGCCTGCATCCACTGAGCCCCAGAGGCAGCTTCTGTCTGTCTCCGTTTCAGTTGTGCTGGCAATTGCTTGGAAAAGGCAGCTAACCAAGAGTCGAGCAAGCTCAGCATTTGCAAAATGTCAATCTGCAGCAGCGCATCAATTCAAGTGTGAAATAAATAGAAACGAATTCAGGTCTTATAGCCCCGTATGCCCCGCACCCAAACAACAAGCTGGCCCAACATATTCTCGCTCTGTGGAGCATTTGCTATAATTTTCGCGCCATTTACCGTCGACTCGTCGCAAACTCGTCGCAACGACTGTCAGTCGTTCGCTGGCGTAGCGAAATATGTTGAAAGTATTTACAATTACGCAAAGATTGATTGAAATAGATTTCGGATTGATTGGCTCTCTTGGTATGCACATTGACACAGCCGAAGCTGTTCGCTGTTCGCTGTTCACTGAGTTTACTGCGGCTCTGAGAAAAAGATCCGCTTGCTGCTTTGTGTGGGAATTGTTTTCGCTGAACTGCAGTTTGCACTTGCTGACGAGTGTCTGGGGACTGATTGTCAGATAAAGCCAAGAGCAACAGCAGCAGCAGCAGCAGAAACAGCAGCCGTTTAGATTCTCTGTTTAATTTCTAATTTAAGCAGCTCAAGAGCTAAAAAAGCGCAAATGTGGTTAATGTAAAATAAATAAAATATTTATAAAATTTAGTCAAGCTACTATATAAATTAAAAATGATACACATTTAGCTATATATTTATATATAAATTATTACATCTCATATATATCTTCTGCGTACTTCCCCTTCGTGCATATCTCACGCTAAATTCAAACCCATCATAAATTGATTTCGGTTATATCATTTTAATAATTTAAATAAAATAGCAGGCAACTTTTCCATATCGCTTAGCTTTATGATCCACTTTCTCTTAAGCAGCCCATTGCTCTAAATGTTTTCCATGCTCACAGCATCCATAACGATAAATATGTTAAGCTTGATGCGCATATTGATGCTGTCTTTAACCCGATTTCTCATGGCTCTTAACGCACCCAGAAACCCATCGAAATGCCCATCAAAGTCGTTCATCTAAATATGTATTTATTTGTGTTTATTTAATATCTTCCATATTTCCCATGGAACACATCTGATACAAATAGTTCAGATAATTATTATAAATTATGCTAGACATGTTGTTGTTGTTGTTGTTGTTGTTGTTCATTTGATTTATTTAACATATGTGTAAGGGCTAAATACATACAAATTTGCTAATTGTGACTAATAACTCGAAGTTGAAATTCGCTATGATCGTACAGGTATATATATATATATATTTGTATATAGAATTTAAAAATTACAATTTGTAAACTAAGAAATACTTGAAATAATTGTTATATGCCTATTAAAGAAACTTTAGGTATACACACATATATATTAATATATTTGTCTGCATTATTATTACTATATATATATATAGATATTATGCTAGAGCTATAGCTAAAAACTTGGCTTATAGATTAACAAATTCCACTACTATATTCATTATGCAAACGATACGATACAGATTGCCTCTCTTTGCATAATTTTGCAACAATTTGGGCTGGTCTCGTTTCGATTCGATACGATTTCATTCCTTGTTGTCATCGTTCGAAAAAACTACTCGCAACATTTCATTTTGTTCGATCGCAACGGTTTTAGCTTATTTTATTTTATTTGATTTGATTTGATTTGATTTGATTTTCTGTTCGTTTGCTTTCTGTCTGCTGCTTCTTCTCTTCTAATGCGTTGCATCTAATTAAGAACTCGACTCGCGCCGTTTGCAATACTTTTTCAGATCGCGCATATGCTAATTTGTTCATATTCTTGCCATTTCGTTAGTTGTTTTAAACGATGTGATAACATCTTCAGAAATGAATACAAATAAAAATACAAATAAAAATAATAACAAACGACTCGAGTCTTTAGCTTAACATTGAGCGCGCGATTTGGCATATCGGGCGGGTTTGGAAGTGGAAAAGGTTATCGGAGAGGACTGAGGACTGGTCAATGGTATAATGATAAATTTTATACATACTTTAGATAACACTATGCAACAAATTTGCTCATTTTTTAATGTTTTCTATTATGAATCAATCAATTCAATTATTTCAGGAATTATTTCAGCTAAATTTGGGCAACAAGTCTTAATATTTTATTGTATTTTTTTCAAAAATTTATTAAAATAAATTTGGTTTTTTGGGTCCACTGTATGATAAACTAAACTGAAATATGCTAAAAATAATTGAAATATATATATTTTTAATTATAAAAAAATTTATAGAAATATTTAAAGTAACTTTTTGTCTTCACTAATACACCAGATTTTCTGCTAAAGAGAAATTTCATTTGAAGTTTATAAGTTCTCTTCCCAAATTTTGTTGCATAGTGTTATGTTGTCATTTTGTCTAATTTTTCGTTGCTTATCGATCAAACCTTGTTGGTTAAATCGAGTGCCGTTGAGGTGGCCAACTTAACGGGCGCTTCGGCTGCAGGTGGTGAGCTCAGGCGCAAACGCTTCGAGCTGTTCGACTCCTGCAGCAGCTCGTTCAATTTGCGTTTGATGCTCTCGTGGGCCTCATTATCACTGGTATTACTATTGTTGTTGTTGTTGTTGTTAGTATTACTATTGTTGTTGTTGTTGTTATTCAAGTTTTGGGTTTGCTCTATGCTGGTCTTGACCGTCTCCGTGGTGCTGTTATCTTCGAGCTCAGCTTGCGTAGACTCCTGCTCCTCAGCGTCTTCGTCGTCGAGTGCTGTTACTTGGAGCATCTCGTGAGCAGCTGGCTCTTTATCGGCAGCTGGCTCACTATCACTGTAGTTCTCGGCATCAATCTGCGCGCAGCTGCTCTTAATACTGCTGCAACTTCGGGAGCTCGAGCTGGAACTGCCCGTGGTCTTCATGCTCAAGTCAATGGGATTGTCCTGGGATGCAGCTGCGTGCGCGTCTGCCGCCTGCTCCGACTGCTGTGGGGCTGGCGAACGTGGCGGTGTCATGGACACCACCAGATCCTCCTCCTCATCCTCCTCTGGCTCTAGTTCCTCCTCGGCAGCCTTCTCGCTGCCTGTGGCCGTTTCGCGTTCCTCCTCGTCCGCTTCGCCATTGCTCTGCCGGCTCTTCACACGCTCCCGCCCGCTCTCCGAGTTGGGCGTGACCAGCGCCGATATGGAGTAGTCTTGCTTGCTGTGCGGCGGCAGCTTGGTCGCCAGCGGCGGCGGACTGTGCTGCTGTGATTTGAGTACAGCATCCAAGTAGAAGCGCTTCGTTAGCTCATCAGCAGCGCTCGTCGCTGTTCTGCTGCCATTGGACAGCAAATTGTTGTTGTTGTTGTGGTTGGGACTGAGAGCGGACTCCTCTTTGTGGGCGGCGTGGCCAAAAGGCGTCGATGCATGCAGCTGGGGGGCAAAGCGTTGCCCGCTCGCATTGCTCGAGTTGAACAAATGCTGCACTGCAGCAGCCGCCACCGCCGCTTGCTGCTGCTCGGGCGTGGGCTTCAGCAGGCCCTGATGATGGGAGTAGAGCGCAGGATGATAGCCGGGAAAGAGCAGATGTGATGGTGGCAAAAATGCAGGCGGTGGCATCACTGGCATCGAGCCGAGACCCGGAAACGGTAATGGCAAAAACGGCGCCAGATCCTTGCGCAGCTGTGGCGGTCGCCCAGGCGCAGTACTGCCCTGCGCCGTCTGGCTGGCATCGCCTGCGGCACTCTGCTTGCCAGCCTGCTGCAGCTGCAGCAACGAGTTGCCACGCACGCTGCTCACCTCCACGGAGCTGTCCGAGTTGTGTGAGTCCGGCGAGCTGACCGACGGCGAGGCGACCAGCGATGGATGTTTAATTCCACCATAATCGCCACTGGCATCCAGGCCCAGCATCATCAGCTCCTCCTTGCTTCGTGGCGGTCCCGTTGCATACAAGCCTGGATACGCACCTGTCGCATGCCCCAGCATGCCCAGTGCAGCAGCCGCTGCCGACGACGCCGGTCCACCCGCCTTCACACAGCCATTGGAGGCGCCACCCATGGCCGCATTGCCCGCTGCGCCCGCCTGCTGGCTATTATGATGCGCTGCCATGGCAGCCACTGCCTGTTGCTGCTGCTCCTGCAGCAGACAGTGTATCTTGAACCAATTGGAGCGACGGCCATAGCGTGAGCCACTCTTCGACATGCCCACCATGAGGCACTTCTTCAGGCGGCACGCCTTGCAGGCCGTGCGATTCTTTTTGTTAATGATGCATTCGCCGTTGTTCTTGCAGTCCGATATGGAGGACAGATTGTTGTATGAGCGGCCAAAGAAGGACTGCAAAGTAGAGAGCGCAGTTGAAACAAAGATTAGTAATGGCAGCAGACAGAAGACTTGTTAAATATATGATAGACACTCCTTAAAGTGTTGTTGAGAGTTGTTAAATATATGATAGACCTTCTTCTTCTTCTTCTTCTTCTTATTTACAGCTTCTTTGCTTGCTTCTTTCTTGAGCATCTCAATGACAACTTGAGCTCTGCTTAGCATTTCTAGCTCTTCTAGTTACACTGATCTATTTGTTTGCTGCTTGATCAAATGTTGCTTTACTTTAAACTCACTCACTCACTTGACTGCTTTTCTTCAGCAAATACTGAGCAGCAGCTCAAGTGCTATATTAAATAGAGGAATATGTTTTGGCATTTGCGTCTGGAGTCGACTATGCAGTTTGTGCAGGGTATCTTTTCTTCTATATACAGTCATCTAGATTTCAAGTGTTGATAACATGAGAGAGCTTATGCTGAATATACTCAAGTTCATTATAGATTTTGCAGGAATTTGTTGCTTGAATATCATGGACAGGGTATTATCTAGTTGGGCATATTCAACTCTTCATCAGCAATAAGCTCTCTCTTCTCTCTCTCCCTCTCTCTCTTTCTCTCTCTCTCAGAGCCTTCTCATCGCCTTTAAGCCGTGATGTCATTCATAATATCTCATTAAATTTTTTTTGATGATTCATCAGCAACGGCTGCTGCTGTTGTTGTTGTTGTTGTTGTTGTGCAGTCTTAAATGCACTGCCAAAAAAAAAAAAAGCAATTCGACATGCAACATGAACATCCACAGTCAGAGTCAGAGCCACAGCCGCTGCCACCTACACCTACGAGTGCAACATTAACCGTTGGCTGGGCCACAATCAATTGCAACAAAGCAAACAAACAATTTAATTCAATGCGGCACGAAAAAGACTACAACATGTTGCTGTGCCGAGCCGAGCTGAGCCGAGCTGTTGTTGCTGTGCCAAGCAGCATGTTGCAAAGGTTATAGGCTGTGCAACACTTATGCCAAGTTGCAATGTTGAACGTAAATCACAGCGCAGCGTCGCAATCAAGTTGGCGTATGGACAATAGACAGACGAGACGAGACGAGGCGAGACAGACAGTCAGCTCTGTCAGTATTCAGTCAGTGGTTGTCGTAGGTGGAGCTCGAGCTCGAGTCGAAGTTGCAGTTGCAGTTGCAGTTGTTGCCGTGCAGACGCGCAAATCGAAACAGAAACAATGCGAAAATCCACTTTTAAGGTTAATTGGGCATCAAGATTACTGGGTCGGAAATGGAAATGAGAGTGACGGACGAACGGACGAATGTACGAGGGGGATCTACGTATAGCTATGTTTATTTATTTTCAGTTCTCTGTTTTCTGTGCGCTTCTTTTGGTTTCTTCAGTTTTTAGTCTCCATTTCAGTTTCAGTTTCAGTTTCGTTTGAAAGAGCAGCAGCAGAACCGGACGAACTTACCGCGTCGGCTATTTACAGGCAAAGCGGATTCACTTTTGTTTGTTTGTTTGTTTGTTTTTTGTGTGTGTATCTTCTTCCGCCTTGGCGCGTCCCTCTCTTTGCGATTCTCAATCATCGGCTCAGGGCTGTTAGCCTACTGCTGCATCATCATTGAAGCGACGCGCTTCGTTTCGTTTTGGGGCCTTTTGATTTGGGGTGGGCGTCAAATTAGCCGGCCCACGCCATGGCGCACAAATCAAATAATGTTGACCCACAAATTGTACGTTAGTTGACCTTTTTTTTTCTCTCTCAGCCAAACAAGAGAAAACCTCGATCGGCCATCGCCCCCGCCCACGCCCACGCCTCCTTCTCCCATAGCTACAGCGTATTCCTAAGGCATTTAAAGTACTCGTGTTTAAATCAATTATGCATTTTGTGGAGCGCTCTTTTTGTTTAACTTTGACCTTAGCCTGAGGCGTTCTTTGTTGTCGTTTATCTTATTGTTGTTGTTGTTGCTTTTGCTGTTGTTGGCGGTACTCGGTTAATATTTCTCGTAATGAACTCAACATTCCAGTTTTGGTATGGCACCATTTACTCTACGGCTTTGTCACGATGCGGCCAGCGATTTATTATGGAATGCCAATAGCGATCGATAACTATTATTCATATTGGCAGGGAGGCGCCGAGTGTCGATTACTATTATTAAGTTCATGGAAAATTATTCGCATTTTAATGCTATCGATAGTCTCGCTTGCTTCCCTCACTAACTAATTCGTAATTGCCATAATTGGATCTATCGATAACACTTATCGATAATGTCACATAAATCTTATGATAAACAGCTTCCTTTACTCACCTTGCATCCCTCACATGTGAATGCTCCAAAATGAAATCCAGCTGCCGGCTCGCCACAGACCTTGCACGTCTGATTCATCTGAAAAGAAACAGATCAGACAAGAATATAGTATTGTATATTATAAGACATTGGCTGGCGTGTTCTAAATCTTCGCCCACTATACTCATCTCGCTCACACTTGCGTGTAGCCAAAGAAGCACAAACAACAACAAGAACAAGCTGACGGAAAAAACGAAACGCAATAAATTCATAAAATTTCAATTAAAAGCAACAGCAAATCATGACACGAGCATCTCGCCAGCAGTGAGACAGAGAGAGAGAGAGAGAGGGAGAGAGAACTGAGAGCAAGTGCGCCGCCAGCGAAATTCACACGCATTAAAAATTAAAATGCAAACATAGTTTGTCATATCGCAAAATTGGTATCAACCGAAAGCTAAGAAGCAGCAGTTGAGAAAAAGCTAAAGAAAAACCAGCCGCACGGCAATTGGAAATGAAAATGGAAATGGACGTTGTTGCCGCGCACAGCGCATGGATGCTGGGGCATAATAAAATATGAAGATGAAATCAAATGAAAAATTGCCCCAGAGCACACAGCCAACAACGTGGCTGGGCGAGCAAACAAGCAGCGTGTAGAGCATTTGCATTTATATGGCCTGTTGGCTGTGTTGGCCATGCTGACTGCGACTGTGGCTCTAGCTGTGGCTGTGGCTGTTGCCTGTTTCTGTTACCAATCGCGCCTCTTGTTTCCTTTGAACTGTCTCGCGCCATAGACCTTAGCAACTTGTTGCCAAGGTACACTCGTATATTTGTTTATTTATTGCGAGCGAAATGTTTATCAACAAATTGCCATCATTGTTGTTACTGTTGTTGTTGTTGTTGTTGTTGTTGTTGTTGTTGGGTTGCCAGCTTTATTTGGTTTTGGGGCTTGGCGGCTTCGTTGTGGCCAGAGCATTGCGTTCTTTTTTTTTTTTTCCTTGGCTCGCTGCACTTGTAGCTTTAACTGGAGCAAAACTCTGTTGACACGCACACACGCAAGGCTTGGCTATGATTCGTGGGAGACTTGAAATTGGAGTGGGAGAAGGTCATCAGGCAAACAGATATGCTCTATATGGCTCACTGTGGCTTTATATGACAGAAATATCTCCCGCTCTTATATGCCTTTAGATAGGTCATGTTGGCTGCATTACTCTATGCTATGACTACAATAGAGAATTGACTTTTCGCTTTTCAAGAAAAATTGAAATAAAAAAAAAAAAAAAGTATATTTTATATATATAATATTATTATTGTCTTAGCTCAGTTTAGCTAATATATATATGAACTAATACATAAAATATAAAGTATAAAGTATATATATGTAATGATCTTACAGCCAACTTCAACTACTATATCATATAGCTGTCAGAGCAAAGTAGCTTCCATTTGGTCCGCATTGCGAGGCATTCACCAATGTAAAATTTATTCAGAGCAATTTGCCATAAATAATACAATTATGAGCACAATAACAATTGCAGCTTAAAGGATCGCTAGATCTTGTATCTTTAGTGGCTCTCATTAAAGCGAAATTGTTTCAGCTGGCAGCAGCAGGTGGTTGTGGCTGCTGCTGCACATGCTCAGTCGAATGCCGTTGAGTGCAGTTCACATTTTGGCTTTGGGATTTATGTTTTATAGCACCAATTGCCCCACTGTCAATTGGCGGCAATAATTTTTCCCATCTGTCCAAACAATTGGCACATTACAAAGTAGAGAAAGCACTCAACACATTCACTTTTGGCCAGCATCCCAACCTACGAACTTGGCCAAGCCGTGTGCCCCCGGCTAGAGGGCGGGCGGGAGAGCGCAGTGCAGTGCAGTGCAGTGGGGCAGATATCGAAAAGAATGCACCACACCAATTGGCTTAGTTCGCTCAGTTCCTTCTCTTGTTCGGCCTGTAAAACATGCTAATCTGATTTCGTGTTATGTGTTGAGTTTGGCTCCCCAACCACCGAGCAGCCGGCCGGCCTGGCCTGGCCAAGCCAGCCATCCATTTATTTGTTCCGACCGGGTAGGAAATAAATTTTGTACGTTTAGGTTTCATAAAGCGTCGTCGGCTTGGCTGCGGCTCTTGTTGTTGCTTGGATTAATCGACAAATAAAAATCACATAAAATAAATTAAAAATTATGAGTTTCAAGTTTCAACAACCAGCGGATTGGCAGCAGATTTAGTTTGATTTTAAATCACACACAAAAAGAAAAAAATGAAGAAGATGAAAATAGAGAAGAAGAAAAAAACACAGCGAGAATTTTAACAAAGTTGCAGAGGCTGTGATCTGTCTGTCTGTGCGTCCGCTTGCCGTGAAATTTATGCAGACAATGTGCAATATTAAAAAGCAATAAACATTTATTTTACAACAGACAAGTGACACCAGATAAGCTACAGAGAGAGAGGGAGAGAGAGAGAGAGAGTGAGGGAGCGAGAGAGAAAGAGAGAAAGAGAGCAAACAGAATGTTGCTTAGTTCTAGCTCTTAACTGCAGCACGTTAAGTTTACATTGAAGCTAAATGAAAAAAATTATATATATTTATATACATATAATATATGTATATATATGTTTGCATATGCTATATATGTATGTGCTTTATTTGAGTATATTATTACTGGCACTGGTTACCAGATTCACTCAGCTGCTGCTGTTGAACTTGTTTGGAATTTTGTTAGAATTTATTTTAAGTGTCAGCAAATGATTTGCGAGCTCATTTTAAAAACTCAATTTCCATTTTAGCCTCATTAAACGAGAGTTGATTCAAATATATTAAGCTGTAAAGCTGGAAGATTGAGGCTTGATATATATGAGAAGAGAGGCAGAGAGAGAGAGAGAGAGAGAGAGAGAGAGAGAGAGAGAGAGAGAGAGAGAGAGAGAGAGAGAGAGAGAGAGAGAGAGCGAATACAGAATACAGAACGAGACAGAGACGGAAAGAAGTCAAGTGTAAAATATGAGAAGAGAGAGAGATAAAAAGAAATAAAGACAGAGAGAGAGAGAGAGAGAGAGAGAGAGAGAGAGAGAGAGAGAGAGAGAGGACTACAGCAAGAGCGAAGCGGAAAAGTAATATGGGAAAAATATGAAAAGAAAAGGGGAGATTGAGGGAGATGGCAGATAGAATGAAAGAGTGAGAGAAAGTAAAGAAAACAGGAAAACCACGGGAGAGTGCAATAAAAGGAATGAAGGACAAGAGAGGAAAAGAGAGACAGAGAGAGAGAGATACATCGAAAGAGCGAAAGACATGAGATTCTAAAGTTCACCTTTTGAAGAAGTTCGCCTCGAGTCTCAACTAAGTTTCTCCATAGTCTACGAGCTAATAACTAACTAATTAAGTTTTAAGGAAGTCCAAAGAGCGCTAGTCAACAATACAAGAGAAGAGACAAAACGGTTTTTTTTCTGTTTTATTTTTTTTTTTTTTTTTGTATTTTTTTTCAATAGCATTAAGTTTGCCTATAATATCTGTCACCCCATTTAATTCTATATATTCATGAATAATCAAGAGTCTTAAAAAGCACATTTAGCGCCACCGTTTGAGCATCATATCATGTTTCATGTTCATATTTATCGAATGACTTCATTATAAACATACAATTTGGTCATCTACTGCTCAAGCGACCCACTAATTTGGGTACAGGTTTTCGGATACAAATTTATTAGCTCTGCCCATTGCATAATAACGTCAGACAAAGGCCAATCTCTGATCGCTGCTAACAACATGTTCCAGCCACAATTAGTGGCTATTAAGTGAAAGTGTTATAAATTATGCAACAAATACGAACAAATGCGAATTGCTGTTGCGCTGTGTGTAGAACAAAGAGCAACAGCATCGCAATTTGTCAAACACCTGATCTGATCAACACGCGCCTCCTCGCCATCCCCTCGCCATCCCCTCGCCACCCCCACGACGCTACAGCTCACCCATATTGGCATATTGATGAGTTCAGCTGCAGCCAATTTATTTTAATTAGTTGGTATATTTTGAGCGCAGTTTTGTCTACAAAAAAGTACCAAATACTGTGAAAAACCCGCTTAAAAACTGAAGTGCAGAGCCGAGTGTGAACAGCAGAGAGTTACCCTGTAAAAGCGAATGAATGCGAGTGGAATATGCTATATGTGGAGCTTAACAAAACAGCTTCTTCAATAGAAGACATTATAGGGTATTCTCATTGCAGCTGATTGGATTCGTTCAGACATAAATTTCCCCCTTCGTCAGCAGAAACTGACAGAACAAATATCCGCACATATATGTTTATATATATATATATATATATATATATATATATATATTTTGGGATCTTGTTGATTTTTGTATGTGATTAATTATCGCTGCCTTTTTACTGTTGTTGCTTGTTTCTTGTTAACCTTAAGTCAAACGAAAATAGCAAGTAGAATTTTTTAATATATCACGGGCAGCGATGATGCAATGTGTAGATACATATATCAAAAATATAAAAAAAATAAAAAAATAATAATAATAATGAGAAGTATTCAAGCTCATTATCATATGAAATTATTAAAAGTAATTCACTTAAAATATATGAAATAAAACAACAAATAAACTAAAATGAAATTAAAGGCACGTTTACTCCAGTTTCAACGCAGCAGCTACTCGCCAAGCTGAGCTAAGTGCCATTAACAAGGCTTCGCCAGCTTCGTTTTTAGCCAAATAAGCGCAACTCAAAAAGCTGAAAAATTATGATAATTGCCCAACTTGACCTTGGCAGCATGTACAACTGCTGCCACAAATGCTGCTCGTAATACCAAATGCGCTGCATGGCAAAAACAAAAAAAAAAAAAAACAGAAAAAAAAAACAACAAAAAAAAACGCAAAACCAAAACAAAATTTTGCACATCTACAAGACTTTGCCGTGGGCTGCGGGGGCGCGCTGTGGAGGGCGTGATGGCAGGTCTTTGGGGGTAGGGGGCGAGGCCCCATAAAAGTCAGCCATGTGCTCGTCTCGCATTGTTTGCATGCAATTATAAAAAGCGCAAGAGCAAAAGCAAAACCAGCAAAAAAAAAAAAACAACAAAAAACAAGCAAACAAAATTTAATTAAAATGAAATCATGCACAAAGCAATTGCCTCGCTTTGTTCATTGTGCGCAAAATGCTCAAAACAAATTGTTCTAGTTTTTGTCTATTTTTTCATTTTTTTTTTTAATATTTGCTTCTTTTTTCATTTAATTTTTTATTCATGACTCGTCGACACTGAAGACGGCCGCGTGTTGGTGTTGCTGTTGCTGTTGCCTTGTGGCATTAATGCGAAAACAAAAGCAAAAACTTTGCTCAGATTAAAATACACGATTTGCGTAAAACTAGGTTGTTGCGGCTGTGAGCAGTTCACAGTTCATAGTTCACAGATTTGGCCATGCCTAAACAGAGAGAGGGAGAAAGAGAGAGAGAAACTCTCAATATCACTTAGCTCATATTGAATTTGATATCCCATCTCAATAAATGTTCATAAAATTCTATAAAATATTTAAATTGCAATTACTGCTCCACATATTTCGCTCAGTGTAGTAGATTTATTGATTTCAACTTTCCCAAATCACAGATTTGCGCGATCTGCTCAAGCACATTATATATGTTAGAAAACTAGTTGGAGCAGCTTTGCGGCAGCTGTGCTCTGGCAGCTGTAGCATCTTCCACAGCGAAGCTGATGAGTCATGTTTGTAATGCGAACTCGTTTATATCAACAGAGATGCGTTGCTCAGCGTTGCTCTATGTAAACTTGATGCTTCCCCTCCCAAAAAATTGTCAAAATTGTTATATGGCGTGTCTTGCTGTGGCTGCTTTTGGCTGGCTTTGCTTTCTTTTTGCCGCGCTACAAATACTTGAGGCATTTAGTCAGCTGCACACGCATCGCACACATTTCGCATTGTACGCAGATCTCTGTGGCCTCTCCCAGAACAAGCTTAGTCACGGGCCTGGCCAGCAGCGCGTCGAGCAATTTGTCAAATGCGCATCGCTCTCTGTCTGCAGCAAACGAAAAATAATAAAAGAACAATTTTTACACATTTTCATGGCCCTTAACGCAACGAGACAACTTGGCCCTCGGGGAGTGATCAATCATAGGCGCGCATCTATGTCCGAGAGATGCCCTCGATGCCTGCGTGTAGAAATTATTATTTGCTATACTTCGATGCAGCAATTGCAAATGTGAAAGAGAAATGAAAACCAATCTGAAATCATTTGTTCTTCGCTCTCTCTCTCCCTCCATCTCTCTCAATTGAGTCGAGTAGTTGGGTTCATTTAGTTTTGATCCTGCTTCCTGCTTGAGCTGGCTGGCGCATACATCATTCTGTAGTAGCTGCTGTCAAGTTTGTCGCTTAAGTCTTTCGTTTGATTTGTACTTAGCTAATTGCTGCCGCTCGCAGTCAAGACGCTGTCTAAACTACATAAACTAAAACACTATAATTATGAACTGTGATGATGAAAAGCAAAGTTTTTAATATTTATCGCAGTTGCTGCTTTTGTTGCTGCTGTGACTTGAAGCATCATCGTTGCTGTCTCGGTCGCTCGCTGTAAGCTCTTCAAGCTGTCAAGCAGGAAATGTTTAGATTTATAATGTACTCATGTGTTGTTGTTGTTGTTGTACAACTGCATTCCCCCATGCTCATTCCCAGAGCTCAGTCACAGCCCCTCCATCCCCCCGCTCAGCAGCTGGCTAGCTTAGCTAGCATCTTTGTCATTATAATTAATTTGTAACTATTTTTATGAGCTCATGTGAAATTTAAATGCACTTGCACTGTTTGCCTCCTTATCCAGTGTCAAGTGCTTGTGCAATTTCCGCTTAAAATTTGTGACCATTCGCCAAACGGTTCAAATTATGCTGAAAAATTGACGGAATACGGAAAAACGACAGTGTCTAATTTTCAATAGAATACGAGTGCACACACACACGCACACACACACAAGTCATACAGTCATACAGTCATACAGTCATACATATGATTTACCAAGACAAATTTGCAAAACAATTTTCAAGCCAGAGAATCAACAACGTGTGGGTCTCTCAACATGCAAACGAATGCACTCTTTTGCAGTCAAGTACTTTGGACATGTCGAAGAGAGAATGCGAGTCTAGGAATATAATTGAACTGCATTTTATTAGTTATGTGTATAGAGTATTAGTTATTCGTTATGCTGCGTCGCTTCTTCAGTTACTTGTTATGCAAATGCGTGCAAAATGTGCGAGCTTTTCCTTAGACTTTTGTGTATTGCTGCTGCTGTTGCTGCTGCTGCTGCGGTTGCTGTTGCTGTTGCTGTTGCTGTTGCTGTCGATGGTGGTGCAACCACTTGGCTGCTTGTGCCTGCTGTTGGCTTGGAGCCACACGTTCGCCAAGCTCTGTGGCATTTGTTACAATTTTAAATGTTAGCTTAGGCAAAACGAGACAGGCAAAACCTGTGCCAATTGTTGCTACAAGTGTTTGGCTTGACATTTGAGCGCGTGTGCGAGCTACACTAAATATATTGGATCGACAATTGACAGGCCTGTCGCAGTCACCTGGCGCCCCCAGGTGAAAAGTCTGCGCAGTGTCGAGTCGAGTAAAAAGGGCAACACAACTTGGCCAACAAATTAGTAAACGCTTTAGAAATTGCATTTAAAGTTTTGTTGTCTCTAGATGTTGTTGCTTTTGTGACTTTGAATGGCCGGCCATGAATTGGCATAAAATCGTTGCTGTTGCTGGAGCTGCTGCCTGTTGATTCAATGAGCATTTAGCTGCACTAGATGCCAATGACTTGACACATGCGAATCAAAAGGGGCTAAAACTCGACTCGACGCTCAGCACGTCAAGCTGTAAGCCAGACAAACTGATAGACAGTCAGACGGATAGGCAGACAGCTGTGGCTAAATGCAGCAGCAGCAACAGCAGCAGCAGCAGCAGCAGGGGGGGCCACAACTGTGTGTTGGGAGCGTTTCTCATGATTTGTGTGCAATCGCATTTTGTATAATTTTTTTTTTTGTACATTTCGTTTTATTTTCTTATTTTTATTTTATTTTTTCTTCATTTCATTTCATTTCATTCGTGCTGCAGTTGACGCTCCGACAAAAGACAAACGACAGTCGAGTGATGTGAAGTGTCTGCCGCAAATGCGACACGAGGAAACTAATTGTTGACTACTGCAGTTAGTTTTTCTATCTTTATATATGCATGTATGTATGTCGTATACTCTCTATTCACGCTGAATGGGCTCTGACGAAGGAATTGAGTTGGGCTTCCATCAATTCAGAACGTGTAACTGGGTAACCGGCAGCCGGGCCAAGTGCTTTGCTTTCTTACAGTGTGGAAGCTTTAGTTAGTTGTACTTAAACTAAGTGAAAACAAATATATTTAGGTGATGGGCACGCAACGAAGCTAGTTTCGATGACAAATGCCTGTAAATTGCAAATGACTGCATCTAAATCGAATGACTTAGGCAACGAACTTGATCAGTTTCATATATGTGAATACTCGCCGCTGCACCGCAGCATTCCTTTGCAGCTACACAGGTAAATGCTGGAGCAAACAAAAGACTTGGGCAACAAACTTGCCACCTTTTCATAAATCAACACGGCAAATTCTCAAATGTTGCAATAGCCGAGTTGTTGGTGAAATGGTTCCCATAGCGCCTGCAAATGCACATAGTTGCACAAATTGCTCGTTTTCCGAAAACAACAGAAAACCAACGACAACAACAACAACAACAACAACAACAACAGTAGCAACAACAATAACAAGTACAAGCTTGTGCACTGCTCTTATTTAATTGACTTTTGACTCCCGAAATCAGGCGATGGCTGCAAAGCAAAGTAAAAAAAGGTTGCAGAAAAATAGCTGGTAACAGTAGCTGAACTGCAGCATGGGCCATGGAGGTGGCCGAGGTAGGCAGAGGTAGGAAAAAGTAAAAAAAAAAAAGAAAAGAAAAGGAAAAGCAAAAGAAAAAAGCTCTCGCACAGATAACAACGAGACAACAAACAAATAAATCGCATGCAACACACACCAAAAAGACACCAAGAAGCTCAGCACAGACTACAACAAAAAGCCAAAAACAAATAAACAAACAAAGACAACGACAACAGCAACAACAACAGCAACAGCAGCGACAACGTCGCTGGGGTCGCCCAGGCTGGGCAGCAGCAACAATAACGAATGAAGAAGAGAAAAAAAATGCTCGATGCACTGTGCAAGTGCAAATAAAAGAGACGCGGACACATTTACTTATCGCGCCTCTTTAAGGCTGCAGCAGCAGAAGCAGCAGCAGCAGCAACAGCAACAGCAACAACTACAAGAAACGGTGGCAACACAGCCAACAAAACACATGCAAAACGGTTTGCAGCAGCTACGTCAACAGCGACTGCGACGACACTAGTTGACCAACTTCTGCTGCCGTTCGCTGCTTCTAATGATCCAATTCCCACGAGCTGCTGCTGCTGCTGCTGCTGCTGACACTGACTGCAACTGCAATAGCAACTGCTATACTGAGGCTGAGGCTAAAGCAAAGCAGATGACAACAACAACAGCAGCAACAACGATGCTCGCCCCATGCAAAAAGTAGAAGGTGGAGGTTGCTGCCTCTGCCGCTGCTGCTGCTGCTGGCATCGCCTGTTTAAACAACTTTCAATGTTAATAGTCTGCGCCACGGCGAGACAACGTTGGCCAGATCCACAACACACACACACACACACACACGTAGAGAGTAAGAGCAAAGCCAGCAAAAACCCGGCAATACTGAACAACCCAGCAGGAGTTACAGTTTGCAGCGACTCTCGCTCTCTGCCTCTGCCTTTGGCTCTGCCTCACTTCATGAATCATTTCTCGCACAGCATAGAAAGCTGCCTCCTGGCCCTGCCCTGCCCTGTCCTGTCTCCCATCTTGTCCTGGTGTAAATTTGCTGCAACTGCTGCTGCTGCTGCTGCTGCTGCCGCTGCTGTTATTAAGTATTTTCGCCAGACCCAGTCCATGGCCTCTCCAATGGGGCCACACAGCGCACCGATTTACGTATACGTAATGCGACTAATTAAAACTGAATTTGAGTTTTGCTTTTGCTTTTGGTTTTGTATTTTTTTTTTTCTTCTCTTTTTGCTGCTGCTGTTGTGTCGGGCGGCGTGGGAACATGCAAAAATATTTTGAATTTCCAGTTTGATTGATATTGTAAATAAACAAATAATTAAATGTTAATCAAAAAGAAATGCAGAGCAGAGCATGGGAATGGGCTGAGCTTTCAAATAATTGCTAAAAAATAAGAGATCATGACAAGGAATAGCAGATAACATTCCAGAAGTAGAGTATTATATATATATTTGTATATTTAGGGAAAATCTATAGATGATTGTTATAGATCATTCAAATTATATAAATAATTGATCTAAGAAGCTTAGAGATTATTTCTGTCTGGATAAACAATTGCTGATGATAATCTACTCTAGATAAATAATATATTTGAACTTCTTTGAATCTGCCATGACTTCTAAATAAATATTTGCATTAAGTAAAATTTAATTTTATTTAAAATACATTACTTTTTATTTGTCATATATATTATTGCATATAAGTATTCAATAATTGATTAGAAAATCATATTAAAATCAAGTTTTTGCCTCAATTAAAATCACTTCTTACGTGTTAATTAAAATGAGATTAGGCGAACGTTTTTTAGTGGGGCGTGGGAAGAGGCGAACTTGATATTGATATCTTGGCAAATGATACAATAATATCAATGGAACGCGAGTTGGAATTATTTGCAAAGACTTTTGTCTTTAATGTTGATTTTCGGCAAGCTGAGCTGAAGGCCAGAGCCAATGCTACACAATGCTCATCCCTGGGCTCGGCTACACGTGTGCAGCAATAAAAACAAATGAAACGAGACAATAATGAAAAAAAATATATAAAAAAAAAAAATAAAAATAATAATAATAATATAAATAAATAAAAAACCACAACAGCAACAACAACAACAATAAATAGTAATAATAACAAAAGCAAAACTCGCAATGCGATTTACAAATAACAATGGGCACAATTTGCTCGGCTCATTGCTCAGCTGAAATGTAAGCGGACATCTGTTGATGCTGCTATATAGTTAAATGAGTCGAGATGTGTATATAGAGATAGATAGCTAAATAGTTGTCTGTATGCAATTTATATAAATTTAATTCAATTTGCTGCGCTAAATCGCTTGCGAATCGTGCAGAGGTCGTCGCATTTGGATTCTCAATTTAAGTATTCTCCATAAACATGGCCAGCTGGCTGCCTGGCTGGTTGGCCAATTAATTGAATGCCTTGTGGTTGTAGCTAGTAACCACAATTCTAACAATTTGGCAGCTCATTACCAAAACACCACCACAACAACCACCACCAGCAGCAGCAGCAGCACCACAACGTTCAGCTGCCTCCAATAAACGGCGCACAACCTTGACCTTAAGGCTAACAATTGCCGCTGCACCATTATTATCATTATTATGGATTACAGACTCAAATTATAACATTTATGTTACGCTTCTTTGAAGAAAGCTCCCTGTCCTCCCCTCTCCAGCTGTGTGTATTGAAGAAAACAGGCGCCAACAGTTGGCAGTCAGCAGTCCACGTAATAAAGTGGCGGAGCAACCACTCGGAACACATTGGCGTCTGTGGCAAGTGTTGAACTTGAAATCGAAAGCAGAGGCAAAAGCAAAACCAAAACCAAAGGCAATGGGCAAAGATAACAACAACAGCAACAAAATTACGATACTTAAATATTGAGCTGAGCAAAGCAACAGACGAAGTTCAAGTGCTCTAACTGAGTGATAGATATGATAGATAGATAGAGATTAAATGCTGTGAAATGATTTAAGCAATTGGTAAAATTCCATAATTTCTTAATTTACTAATTAATTGTAATATTGATATAAGCATTACCTATAAATCGTAGATATTTGTATGCAAATTAAATAAGATTTTGAGTATTGGAAGTGAAATCATATTAATAATAGATTTGATTTAATATTAGATTTTCTATGTGCATAAACATTAGTATTACAATTAGTTACAGCATTAGCAATTATATATTAGACTACGCAATGAGTATTTTGTTAATCTTAGATTCAGCATAAGCATTGGTATTGGCATTATCATTACAATGATCTTCAGCATTCATATTTGCATTAGCATCAGCTCTTTCATTAAGTCTATTATTTATATTACATATTTTGAAAACTTACAATTATGTTATTCATTATTATTATAATAATTATTATTAGTATTGTTAATTATTGTTACTATTATTCATTATTATTTTATTTTTAATATTATTTTTAATATTATTTATTATAATTTTTCTTATTATTATTAATAATTCATGTAATATTCATTATCATTAGCATTAGTATAAGCATTATAATTGACACTAACACTACAAGAGGTATACCGTTTTCATTAGCACTAGCCTTATCACAATCATTATTCTAATCATTAATAGTACCTGTAATAATACTAATAATGTATGCATGCATTATCATTTTCATTAGCCTTATCATTACCATTATTAGTACTTTCCTTAGCATTCTATTTTTGCCTTATCATATTCTTTAGCAATATAATTACCTTAAACATTACATATTTCATTATCATTAGCATTAGGCTCGTAATATACGAAGAGAATGAACAACGACTTCGCTTCAATTGTGAAATATGCTTCCCATTCAATCGTTCCACATGCCGCATATGTTCGCCTATGCCCCACCCATTTATATGCACCACAAACACCTTGACAAGGCCACGCGTTTGCTTTCAACTAGGCGCATATAAAAAGGTGTTTACTATCGAAGCATGGCATGGTAGCACTTAGCTTGCCAAGCTCCGACCTCTGTCTGCCCTGCGCCTTCTTATCTATGCGAGCCACGCGCTAATTTGAAAATAATGCGCTCAATCATTTTCACATTTCAGCTGCTGCGGCTGCTTTTCATATAAAAAGACTCCGGGAGTAGACGAAGAAAAGCAAAAGCCATGCTTGAGAGCTGGCTGCGCTTTGCCGCTGCTACGCGACGCAGCTGATTGTCTGTATAATTACATAATATTGCATAATTTGCAAAGTACTTTGGCTTTGGGATTTATGCTCTGTTAGCTACAGTCGAGTCGAGCGTACTGAGGGATTGCGGTATTGGAGGGCGGAAGGCGATGGGTGGAGAGGGCGTGTGGTAGTCAGCACAATGCTGCCTCATTATCGTTTTGCTGACCGGGTCGCCTTTGGTCTTCTTCGTTTTTTTGTTGTCTCGTCTCGTTTCGTTTCGTTTCGTTTCGTTTCGTTTCGTTTTCGTTTTCAGTATCAGTGCACAATGTGGTACTTAAATAATAGAAGTTTAATAGCGTTTTGTTTTCGGTACTTTGTCGGTACTTTGCTTTGCTTGCAAGTTTTTCTTGTTGTTTTTATTTGATTTTGGTTTAGTTGTTGCTGTTGTTGTTGTTGCTGTTATTGTTGTTGTAGTTTTTGTGAACTACTAATGCATTCAGCTGTGTAGGATTTTGTCAAGGTTAGCAAGTTGTTTGCAGCGCTTGCTGCGGCGGGCGGATATAATGACTTCTCTGATGCATGTTTTGCTTTAACCGTAGCCAGCATCTTTGCAGACGGACAGACAGACACTGGAGAGGAAGTGCGCTGTTTTGAAAACTGGTGTAATTGTTGTTCTTAAGTTCGTTCAAGTTCGTTGCCTGAGTCATTTGTGCAACATTTGTGTGTGTGTTGCAGCAACGACTTTCAGTTCGCTAATTTCGCGCATAAATCATGAAAGAAAATCGCTAGCCGCATTGGCCATGTAACTGATTACACACATGCTGCAACACGACCAGCACAGCCCACCAAATCAAAGAGAGTTGTTGTTTGCCAAAAGGCACAAACAAAAAAAATCTCCAAATGATGTCTGCCACAGGATGAGAGGCTGCATTTTGGGGGCGCCTGAAATGTATCTGCAAATAAATGAAGTTGTCTGCGGCGAGTCGAGTCGAGTCGAGTCGAGCCTGGGCTAGTGAAGTCATCAAGTCGAAGCTCGCAGGCTCACTAGCTTTAGGATTGATCATTGATCTTTTGGCACTCGCCAGGCACATGTGTCTGCTGTCTGGGCTGCCTGGGCTGCCTGGACTGCCTGGGCTGCCTTCACGAAATTATAAATAGTGCAAATGCGTGCAGTGCATCATCATCATTAGTTTTTGGCCAGGCCAATAGACTTGTCTACCCCAAACGTTGAGCGGGGGTCGACCAAATGGGGCGAGGCTGAGCTGGGCTGGACTGGGCAGCCAGCTACGAGTGACGAGCGACGAGCGACGAGCGACGAGCGACTAGCGACGAGCTGCCCTAAAATCTAGCCATGGCCAATTATGTAACACAAATCATCAGCTGCAGCTGTACGTCTGTCCATTTTGTCCATTTGCTAAATTGATTCAATTTGTTTTCTCTGTTTGTTACTTAATTACAAAGTGCGACGCGGGCTGTGGCGTTCGCATGGAATAGCTAAATACGTATAAACGAAAATTTTACCATATCAAGTTCGTGTCCTAAGTCTTTCGTTTTGTTGCCAGCATTTTCTAATTGCAAGTTAATTTCTTGTGGCGAACATAAATTTAACATTCTAATTGAGTTATCAACCGCAACATGTACACCACACGAGCAAAAATTCCAACAAGGAGCAACCACAGCATCAACAACATCGTCGAGGAGGAGACGGAACAACTTTTACGTACGCTCAGCTCGACAGAGCTAACAGAAACTGGCTACGCATGTGAAAAATTGCAACCGGCTATGGCTACAACCGCGAAACCAACAAAAATTGCAAACAGCAACAACTTGAACAACAACAACAACAACAACAACAATGCTGTTGCTGCTGCTGCTGCTGCTGCTGCTGTTAGTTGCTGTAATTACATTTTGTCCATCTCTGCGAACGAGTGTGTGTGTGTGTGTGTGAGTGTGTGTTGGGAGCGCGGCAAATGCTTTTTGGGCTTTTGCTAATTTGCTGGCTGTGCTTCTGTTTTTGCATTTTGGCCATGTTTAGCCATGGCTTTGGCTTATTTATTTTTAGGCATTTATAACTTTTTGTGTCTGTAAGAATTTTCCAACGTGCAAATATGTTGGCCGAGCAGCCGCCGCCACCGCCGCAGCTCGTAATTAATTTACTTTGTGTGTTCGCAGCGGCCAACAAAATATGAAAAAATCCATTACGCAAATGTTTATGACCAAAATGGTCAGCGGTAGCAGCAGCAGCATTAACTCGCCGCAAAACTGGCAGCAGCACCATCCAATGCAAATAGAAAAGATGCCAAAGAGTTGGAGCTGCAAATGGAGTTGCAGATGCGTGCAGACGGAGTCGAAGTGCATTTGACTGTAAGCTGCAGCACTGCAACGCTGCAACGCTGCAACAACTGCCACCAACTCAATTCGCCAAGTCAAGTGGCACACACACACACACTCGCACAACATTGTAATGCGTTTCTCTGTTGCTGCCAATATGAATATTAGTTGATTTTCACCCAAGCTGCCGCAAGTTCGCTGTCAGAGTCTTTTGTTTGCCGTTGCCATTCGGGGCGTGGCACGCACACATTTTCGTCTGATTAGCAACAAAAATTGGAGTCGCGAAAACAATGCGAGAAGCTGCTTAAGCCAACAAAGTTGTGCAGCAGCAATTAAAATGATGCTTAAGCTACTTAAGGCAGATTTTGTTTTAGGTTAATGAAACAACGTCGGCAACAGCAACTATAACTAGTTAAATTATGCATTATGAGCAATAATATGGGGGATTGTGAGTAAGCCGCTGGAGCATGCACATAACTGAATAACAATTGCTGACTTTGTCTTTAAGCAATTGCTCCATAACTCGAGAGGCTTTTATTGTTAAATGAGATATATTGGTATTTAATCTTATATGCTTTTAATCTCTTTCATTTGTTGGTAATTTGTTTTATTTATGTTAAGTTTATTTATTTTTATTTTTATTTTTTATTTAAATGTATATTATTTTTATTAATGAATTATTTATTGTGTTATTTATTATTTTGTAATCTATTTTAAATTTATTTTATTTTCTTTATTTTATTCTTTTATTTTTTGATACTTTTTAAATTTATTATTTTTTAATTAATAACAAATTTATTTTATTTATTTTCGTATATTTTTTTATTAATTTATTTATTGGTACTTTGTCAATTTATTATTCTTAATTTCATTATTATTAATTATTAATTATTAATCTATTTCAAACTTATTTAATTTATATTTTTATTTTAATTTATTTATTTTTTTTTAAATCTATTTAAAATTTATATTATTTATTTTCTACTCTATTTTTATTTTTTATTTATTTATTTATTTATTTATTTATTTATTATTATTATTTTTTTTTTTTTTGTAAATTTACTATTTTTTATTTTTTAATCTATTTCAAATTTATGTTATTTATTTTTTCACTCTATATTTATATACTTTTTTTGTAAATTTCTAATTTATTATTTTGTAATCTATTTCAAATTTATTTAAATTATCTTTAATTTATTTTTTAGCATTCTTCATTTACTGCATGAATTCCCATTGATTATTCAAAATTGAGTTTATTGCACAAATTATTGGGTAAGCAGTAATTCACTTAACTCCGCCCATTTGTCTCATATATCATAATCTGCATTTTTATTTAATTGCTCAGACATATATGTGGTTGATCGTTAAGCTGTTCCTGTTCTTCTTGTTGTTGTTGTTGGCTCCGTTTAAATCAAACATTTAGTTTATTGTCTCACATTTCAGCTAATTAACACTACGACGGGTGCCGCCTATTGCGGCCAACCTCATTTCTAGGGGCCGCCGACTGTTTTTCGAGTATACGAAAATCGGCTTAAGATCATAAAAAACGCACTTAAATAAAATTTAATATTCAAATATTGACATTTAGTGCCATGTTAGCAACAACTTACGTACGTTTTGTATTCCCCCACAATCGAGACATTTTTTCTCCCTCTATAGAAATCTATTTAAAATACGCAGTTTTTAGCATTCGAGACGCTTAATAATATTAACTAATTGATCTGCATTAATTTAAGTTGACATGAAGTCTAAGAGACAAAAAAACAAAAAAAGAAGAAGAAAAAAAACAAATAACATATCTATATACATACGTGAAACAGGTGAAGCGATCGCAGCTGCCGTTCATGTGTGTGTATGTGTGTGCGTGTGTGTAGTGTGTAGTGTGTATTATGATTATTATATTTATATATAGTATGTTTTTTTTTTTTTTTTTTTGCTTTTCTAAAAATTATGACATCATTTAAATATTTTCGCCTCAAGTTGTTGTATAAACTGGTTTAGGCCACTGATTTTTTTTTTTCAGTGTGCATGTTTTTTTTTTTTATTATTTGTATTTCATTTGGTTTTATTATGAATTTTTCTCTCCCCGCCATAAATGTTGGGTAATTATGCACGGACTGCCAAAAGCTCATAATTCAAAAAAAGAAAAAACAAATTTCGGCGCCCAATTGCGTGATGCGAGATGCGCGATGCGGAAGCGCTTTTGTTTTTGTTGTTGCTTTCGATTTGGATATCGATTTGGAATTACATTATGCCATTGCCTTGTCTTATCAATGATATCGAGAGAAACGTTGAATATAGTTTTAGTTTTATTTCTGTTATCAGAGACACGTGCAACATAACAAAATTGAAGTTCGCCTTTGATTTGTTTTGTTGTGTGGCTGTGAAGCTCGTAAAAATCGGTTTTATCTGATTTTATATGAGTTTTGGCTAGTTTTTGGGCTCGTTAAAAATACGCTAACAAAAGCTGGCATGGTTTTGATAAGGGATTTGTTACACTTGTGCAAATGTATGCATGAGCTCAAATTTTATTAAGCTGCGTTTTAATTATCATATATTAAGTAGTTACGATATAGGATATCTTATATTCGAGCCACATAGCACTGCACTGCTTATTTGTTTTTCAATTTATTTTGGCGCTCTGAATTTACGGCCAGGCTTACAGGTAGAATCAGGTAAGCAGACTTACTATAAAGTCTGTATAAATTATATGAAAGTTTGCTGCTTGACTTACCGCATACGGATTATCCTGATTCATCATGGTAGCTGCCAATGCGCTCAGCTTGTGCGCTCAGAAGGTGTGTGCTGCAAAAGAGAGGGAGGGAAGGAGATCAATATAAATATATTTCAATGATAAGTGAAGGCAAATGGCTGTTGCCATTTGGCATATAGACAAGCTTAAACTAATAAACATAATTTCAATATTTATTGCAATACAGAATGCAAATGCTGAGCTGCTGCTGCACCCATAAAAACACAATTTATGCCGCTTGTTTGCCATAAATGTTAATGGCAAAGATGCTGCTCCAAATTGAGTGGCGCAGGCGAGTGAATCAGAGCATCAGTGAGTCGGTCCTGCGCTGTTCGTTGGCCAACACCTGATGGCGCAACAGGTGTGTTTGCAGCCTTGCCATTTAATATGTGCACAAATTAACACATTTATACTAAATACTTTCACACTTTGTCTAGCGCTGCACTTGCGAGAGCAATAGGAAACGCCAATTGTTGTCTTCCGGCTTGCCTTCACAAGGATGCTATTGCAGCGGCAGTTGCAGCGGCGGCAGCAGCAGCAGTTGCAACTGCTTAGCAATTGGCAGCAACGACCTTGAAGTGTTAATTTGTCGTGCAGCATTTAGTCAAACACCTGGCCAACACTCTACTTTTTATGCTTTAGTTAGAAGCTTGCAGTTAAACAAAAGACTTAGGCAACGAACTTTTTGGCTCAACTCGTAAAATCATCAATTTGAAGCTATTTGCAAGTGTTTGTGTTTAAGGCTACTCTATAAAACTTTAGGGCTTGATATGTCAAGCTTGGCTTTAAGTTTGCATAAATACGAATGACTTAGGCAACGAACTTTTCATTTTGGAATAGAAATATATGAAATTTATTATTATTATACTGACTATGCTGTAAGTTAATCCATCTTTTTTATTAGGCATTGATATGTTACGATTATTTAATAGCTTCTAGATAAGCGAATGACTTAGGCAACGAATTTTGCATCATATAAATTAAAACAAACCAAAATTATAGATAAATTTTCATAGTTTTTTTTATAGTAAATAATTCTTGTCCTAACAGAAAGCGAATCATAGTGCATTTAGCTGAAGGTCTCTTCCGTAGGACTCTCTAAAAAGTATGCTATATTCTGTAAGCTTACATTACAAGTTTTATTTGTTTCTTAAAATAAAACTACACATATGGAAAAATCTGTAGATTGTTAGAAAAATATTATTTTAGTTATTTTTAAATTTTTGCCAAATACTATGAAACGCATATACCCGTTGCACACAGTGCAATTACTGCGCATGTTAAGTGCACACAAGTGTGGAACAGAAGACACCGAAAAAAAAAAAAAAACAAAAATAAACACGCTTGTAATGACAGTGGGGCAATTGTCAATATTTGCGGCACATGCAAGCCGGCATCCCATCGTCATTGTCGATAGGCAAAATTCTTTGATTGCAATTCTAGGCTAGTCGAGATAGTACGAAGTTTTGTGTAACAAATTCAAGCAAATAAAGCTTTGCACGCTATTTACACTGCAGAGCAAACATGAGCAGCCATACACTGCAAGAAAACATAGAGACATGACTGATTGGCAAATGAAAGCAGCTTAATATAAAATATATACATATATAAAAAAAAAACAATTTATGAAGGTTTTTATGGAACCAATAAAAAACGAGATCAGAGCTCAACTGTTAATAGACAGCTGAGTGGGCTATAAAAGTAGTTTTAAAAAATCGATTTAATAGAGATAAAATAAACAAAAGGCACGAAAATTTTTGCTTAATATAACAGATAGCAAACGTGCCAAACGTCATATTCCACTTTGAATCACTTTGATATATTCCATTATATTTAGCTTTGGTTTCGCTAAGTGTATGTGGCTTACATTGATTCTGTTATATAGTCGTAAAGTTTATTTGCCTGCCCTTGTCGATTTCAGTTGTTGTCGTTGCTGTTGTTGTTGGTTTGTTGTTGCTTTTATGACCATACTAAAAAGTGCACTGTCCAACAAAACGGAAAACTTTCTCACCAGCATACATACATATATACATCAATCTGCAGTCCCCAGTTCTCAGTTCTCAGCTCTCAGTTCCCAATCCCCCAGTCGTCAATCGTCAGTCAATTTTGTATATTTCAGCCATCTTCTGCTGTCGTCTTCGTTTTTTGAATTTGTGCGTTAATGAAATTCACATGTTTTAATTTTTATGCCATCTCAACTTTTATACGTATGATGAATGTGTCTCAGGTAGGTATGTATGTATGTTTCATTCGTATCGCTGCAGCATCCATTAAACTGCCAATCAAAAGTCAACGCTCAGCCTGGGCCGAACTCTTATGGTTATGTTAATAGCTGCGGCTGATAGTAGCTTTTAAGATTTTTCCTACTCTTCTCTTATTCTTTTCTAGCAAATTATGAATGATCCACAGATTCAAGTTCTATTTAGCATGCCCATAAAAACAAAACAAAACAAAAAGATCTACAAGTTGTAGATAAAAGATCTCATACCTTATCAATGTCTTTGAACTGCCCGCAAAAGTAACGCAACGAGTTGAAATTGTTTTGTTTAATCCAAATTTGAATACAGACTCCGTGTGTGCGGCTTTCCGTCTCTCGATTTTTCACGTGTTTCAGTTACAAATTTTCATAGTGCACTGAGGCTGCAGTTTGTTATCTTTTTGTTATATTTCCTATATTATTGTTGTTTGCGATTGTTGTTGTTGTTTTTATTTTTTTTTTTTTTGGCTCGAAAAATCATTTAAGTTGTTTGTTATGTGTGCACATTGTGAACTCTCCTCGCTCGTTTATTTCTATTTTTATTTTAGTTTTATTATTACTATTTTTGTTGCTGTTGTTGTTTTACCTTGCGCCAATAAAACGTCACTTGAGCGTATAGTATATTAGCAATTGTTGTTGTTGTTGTTGTTGTTGTTTGTCGTTGCTAAATTGCACTTGACTTTTAGAACTTTAGACGAGCGTAGAGCTCAGCTATATGTGCATTGATATACATACTTATGTATATACCGTAGCTGAAGCTCAATAAACGACACACGAAACACGCGCTCGTTACGCTCCCTGCATTTGCGTGTGTGTGTGTGTTTGTGTTTGTGTGTGAGTGTGTGTATATAACACACTCTCTGCTAGAGTGTGTGTGCGTGTGTGTTTATTCAATTTGCTGCTGTCTAATTTATATAGAACATAGCTAAAGATGAGTTTTCGTTGACTTGTTGTTCAGTTGACTCTCCTCAAGTTGCTGCATTTGTTGTTGTTGTTGTTGTTGTTTGGCTTAGGCCACACCTTTATGTGGTGAAAAGGCACTTGGACTTGAGTTGGGCAAATGGCGAATAAGCGCGCGCCTCTGTTTTCTTTTTTATGCCTCTCATGTGTGCGAGTGTGCGCGCGTCTGTGTGTGTGTGAGAGGTGTGAAAACTATAGCACTTGCGGCACTCAATATTAACTTGTGAACCGTGAATTGAGCTGTTATTGGGTCACTTTGCTTACTTTGGGCGGGGGGGTTGTTGACCGATTAACGATTAACGATTGACGATTAACGATAGCCGATAGATGATAGACGATCAATCGAAATATCGATCGAAGAACGCACGTTATGCTTTGCAATCGTTTCTTTCTTTCTGTTTCTGAAAAAGCCGACGACGCAGCGTGCGAGCGTGCGACATGCGATTCGAGCGTGCGAGCAAGAAGCGCGAGCTATCACTAAAGACTGATGTTAAACAGTTCTGCAAAATGCTCTGGGTACGAAAATACCGAACACCGCACCTGGTAGCGGCTACGACAACGACAACGGCAACGGCAACGGCGGCTGCTGCTGTTGCTGTTGTTGCTGCTGCGGAGGCCTCTGCAAAATGCTCACGAGCGCTGGAGATGCTTTGCGCGAATACGAAGCGACAGACCGGGCTTCGGCTTCGGCTACCATACGGCAGCAACAACGACAACGGCAACAACAACCACAATGAGAAGAAGCTACTGCTATAAACAAAAACTACAAACTGGTTGTCTCATCAAAAGACAAACAAAGCGTAGAAGAAGCAGCAAAGGCGCTCTCTAACGGTGCTGGGGTTCACGATAGAGAACATTTGAACAACCACTCAGAGAGCAATATAAACAGAAAGAGAGAGGGAGAGAGAGAGTAGCTTTGAGCACTTTTAGCAGTTAACAGTGCGCTGTAATGTAAACGCTTAACAGCATCTACATATACGCTCAGGTGGAAACTCACTCAATAAACCGTAGACATACAGCTCATGCGCGCACTCGCTCTCACTCCATTTTGTATTTACTTCGTTAACAGCTGAGTAGCAACGCTCTTTCGCTCTCTGCTCTCTCGGGCTGCGCAAGCGTTACGACATTTGATTGGCTCGATTAACACAATCGGAGCACCTGGTTATAAACCAGTATAACAGCGCACTCACACGCGAGCACACTCGGGCGTGCATGCAGGCGAGACAGCACGATCGCTTGATCGTTTTGTTCGGTCTATAAATATGAAGAGCAGCTGTCGCAGCGTTGGCCAGAGAGAGCGCGCACTATATAGCGCCGCTTTGCTCGAGTGAACGCGAACTTATTTACTCATTTCATTGACCAATGCAGAGCAAAACACACGCACACACAAACATGCGCTCAGCATGCATATACAGCAACGAGAGTGACGAGTGATCGGCTAGGTAGGTGTGTGTGTGCGAGTGTATGTGCGAGAGTGTGTGAGTGTGTGAAGTTGCTGGCCAGCCAGCTGTCGCACGTGGGCGTGGTCTATTTATGCAGCACAACTGTTGCTATGTATCGATCGATACATGTGTGTTGGCACCCCAGCTCCCCTCCCCCCCTCCAACTCTTTCCCCATCAGCAGTGCCGTTTTGTTGTTTTTGCATGCGAACGAACTGGATTCAATTGCCGTTGGCTGGGGCAACACTCACGCGAGTTAGTTAGTTAGTTAGTTCGTTAGTTAGTTAGTCAGTTAGCCAGTTAGTTTGGGCCAACTTCCCCGCATTGCTAACGGTGTTAAATTGACATCGCACTGAACGCCCCCCCGCCCCTCCCGTCTGGCGCCAGCTCACGCCATCTTTTTAGCCATTTGCAGTTGTCAAGCTGTCATAGTATGGATCGTTAAATGCGTTATCTGTTGATAGCCATAAGACATTTTATGTTATTAGTTGCATTGTGAGCAGCACTAGAAACACTCGAAACACTTGAAACACTCGAAACACTTGTTCAGCCTGACCCGGCAATGCCACATCGGGCCAATTGCCACTTAAGTCTTGTATATAACATAAACTCGTTCATATTTATCGCTTCTACTTCCAGCTAATGAGCTCTTTATGAAAACAATTAGCCTAAACAAGATTCGAATTTAGCCAAAGATATGTAATGTTACCTTGGCAAGCTTCGATCTAATGAGAAGCTTGAATTATTTGATTTATTACAATTTCATTGTGAATGTAATATTTAAATACATGAAATATCTCAGCTCTTCAATTCATAGATTTTCCTTTGTTTTCCCCCTTATTCTGCCAAGAGTCAAAACTCTTTCACATTAGCAGATGTTCTTGTTTCATTAGGGGCGTGACGCCAGCAGCAAAAGCGACTTTCTACGCCTCAGCATCCCATAATATTTCCACTAACTGAGCAGAATTTTACTACACAGAAGTTAATCCAATTTGTTGAGTTTTACGATGTTGAAACAGTCGAAAACCCGCAACTCGTTATCATCTGTTTGTTTTCGAAACCCTTTGAGCAAGGGTCGAAATCGTCAGCCGTATAGAAGTCAAATACTGCGGGCTGCTCTTAAGGTAAACGCCCCGAAATCGAAATGGAAATGGAAATGGAAATCGAAACTGAGAATTGAGGATGCTTATGGCGAGTGAGTCTTGGACCTATGGAAAACGGGGTGTTTTTAAACCCATTACAAGGAGTCTCCTTGAAGCGAGTTCTCTGTGATTTTCGGCGCTGCGGTTGCTCTTGCGGTTGCCCAGTGAGCTACCTTTTTCTTTCTTCTTTTTATTGACTGGACAACACCCACACACAAATGCACGCACACTCACACACACACACACACAGTCGCATTCGCTTTGGTTGCCTTTGACAAAATTTCATGCTTTAATTTCTCAAACCGTTTGTAGCATTTGCATACGGCATGCGTGTGTGTGTGTGTGTGTGTGTGTGTGCTGTGTGTGCCCTGATGTGCTGGCTAATCCATGCTGAGCAACAGATAATCCCTTGCAATTGTTTGCTTGATTTGTTTGTTATGGAACTAGCTGCCGTTGCTGCTGCTGCAGTTTCTTCTGCAGAAATAGTCGCGCATCCTTTGGCATACAATTGCCACATACAATGGAACGTGCAACTGCGTCTTGCCGTTGGACTCGCCCCTTTTTGGTTACACTTTAATGCGTTCTAATGTATGTGACTTTTGCTCAGATCCTCAAAAACGCGCCTCAAACATTTTGCCGACGCCCGTTGAAGTGACTTTGCGAAAATGTGTGTGCGTGTGTGTGTGTGTGTGTGTGTGCCCATTGTCCTGCATCAATCAGCAATCATCAATCATTTCGACTGCTGCTCAATATAAATATTTCGGATGAAATTAGGTTAAAGGCTTGCAGAAAACCAAGAGAGTGAGAGAGAGGGAGGGAGAGAGTGAGGGGGGACTCTATGGCATTTCGAACTTGTGTCATGTTGCCCGGGAATAGTCGGCAAATGTTTGCTCTTAGCCAGCGCATATGTATGTGTGTGCCAGCAGCATAACTGAGAGTGTAGCTGTATGTGTGTGTGTGTGTGTGTGTGTGTGTGTGCGTGTGTATACAATAAATTAATTATAAATGCATTAATCACTGCCAAAAACTTTGACAAATACTGACATGAGCGTTCGTCGTTGATTTCGTCTCGTCTCGTCTTGTCTCGTCTCGTTTCGGTTTCGGTTCGTTTTCGTTTCGTTTCGTTATGTTTCGTTCTTTTTTTTTTTCATCGGGAAGACGCGCGCGTGAAATGAAAACAAAAATTTAAAACACGTTTTCGCGCTTATTTCTGACTAATTTATGCGTTCGATTTGTCCGTTTGTCTGCCAACCAGAGCCAATCATTCACTTACACAGTTTACTCGTCTCAATTATACCCTGCAAAGCATGAATGCAAATGCGGGGGCGACCGAGAAGTTTGGTATATTTTAAATATATTTAAATATTTAAATATATTTAAATACACATTGTATATATATTGTTTTTCTATATATAAATTGTGTATTCAATATAATATTATCCATTTTCGTAATCATTTTATATGCATATTCCCCTGTCTCTTATTTGCAAATCATTATTATTATCGACATATGAATATAATTAATTTACATATCTATATTCATATGCGAGATCATATCCCATATCCATATTCATATTCACATCTGCCCTTCTATCCTTATTCATATCCAAATACATATCTATATTCCTATCATATTCATTATTCATATCGATATATATGAAGATTTATATATAGATCTTCTCCTTATCCTTATCCATATCGTTTTTCTTATCCTTATACACATTTATACCTATATTAATCTCCTTTTTCATATTTTATTTACTATTTTAATACAAATACCCTATCCATATTCATGCTCATAGGCTAATCCATATTTATTTTAAATACTTATTAACATTTTAAATATAACTTGTTCATATAATTAATTTTAATAATTATTATTGCAAATATGATTCATCGATTGATAATGATCTGTCGTATTCTCTAGCAATTACTTCCCACTTTTGCTGCTACAGGATATCTCTTGCGTCTATCCCATTTATGTGGCACACACATTTGTTGGCTCGTTGTGCCAAAATGCCACAGGTTTCGGTTGTTGTTGCTGGTATTTATATATATGTATATATTTTTTTCCATTTCTGATTTTGATTGAAAGGCCCAGAAATTGATTTCCACCTTGCGGCATTTGGATGCTCTTTGGCATGTTTCACATTTGGCAGCTTTGTGCCGTATGCAAATGAGATCGTTGATCTGTTTTGGTATCGATTGGTTTTTTCGAAAGACATCAGCGGGCAGAGCGTGCCACATAAAAACTCGAAACCAAATCATATTTGACCCTTAGGGGTCGCGCATGCCAATAATGAAAACCGAAACCGAAAACAGCAAAAAACAAAATATAGGAAAACAAAAAAAAATCACAAAAAAATAAATAAAACCAAATCCGAACGACAAAAATGTTAATTTCCTGCATATAAAAATATTCGTATATTTGATATATGAAAAATGTGAACCACTTGGTACAAAAGTTGACTTCGAGCTTTATGTTTTCTTTTTTTGGTTTGGCTTTATTTGATTTGATCGTGGGGATTTCATTTCTGTTCAAGTTTCGCTTTGTGCATAGATTTTCCAGTTTTCAGTTTCCAGTTTGTAGTGGCGCGAATTTGAATTTAATCAAATTAATTTGTGTGTGTCAATGTGTTTGGACATTGATAAATTGATAGATCGGATTGACTGTTGGCCGAACAAATTGCTCCAAAAAAAGCGAAGACATTTACTAACAAATCTCCATTTGGCTATGACAAAGCATTTAGATGCTAGAAAGCTTGGCTTATTCCATATTTTATGGCCACAACCGGTTCAAAATATTTGTAAATATTGTGCGGCAGCACTAGCTGTGGCTAGAACAGCTTCCGTGCACAGCTCCATCTGATGGGAGACAATTTCCATTTCCATTTCCATTTCCATTTCCAGCTCCAACTACACAAAAGTTACGCATTGTTGGCTCTCATATGGACCAAAATTGGGCGGTCGTAAAATGAAAGAGACGCGCCTAAACACCAATTCAACAATTGTTCAACACTCTTATTTTCTGCTTCGAGCTCTTTCTTCGGTCCGCTCTGTGGACTCTGTGGGAACCTTGGTGCCGTTGACATCACACAACGACTTGGACTCGAACCGATTTCAATGCGTAATTGTAACGTCTTTGTGATTGTTATTAACACCTAAAGCTGCCAAATGGACTATGAAGTCCGCTCGAACAAAGCATTCGCCTCATATGCCCAAGCTCTCTGTGTTGTTGCTCTCCTTATGCGCGCGGCCCGATGGAATTTCGTGAATTTATGCATAATGGACGTACATTAAATCCATAACTAAACAAATGAACTTCACATTCGAGCAACAAAAACGAGGCTGTGAAATAAGTCAAGTTTCAGTTCGGCTCAGTTCGGTTTTGCTTGTTGTTTTTTAGTGGGTCATAAATGAAGAGACTTTTCACAGCTGATTGTGAGAAATGTGTGTGCGAGAGCGCTCTCTAACACTGCTCTGTGGAATGGTCTGTGGAATGATCTGGCCCAATCCCACTATTCTATCAGCTATATGGACTTTTTCTTCAAATGCCAAGTTTTCGCCGCGGGGCCTAATTGTGATGTATGTATGCTCTGCTATGCTATTTATACAGGGTATATAGGCGAAGACAACTGATTGTGATTACACACACATATATATATTCCTGATTGATCTATGTAAATGAAAAGTTGCAAGTTGAGCATGCAAGAAGTTCTGGCTATTTCTACACTCTTCTTGACATACTCTCATAATTTATTATTTCAATATTTACGCTTACCTTACAGGGCATCTCGTAGCCTTGGCTTGCCAATTTGCTCACTTCATTATGAATTTTATGATGTGTGAGAAAGTCGCATCGCAATGGCAATAAAAGCTCAATGTCTGAGGACTTTCAGCATCAAAATGGGGCGTCTCTTCAGCACCTGCAAGCAGCAAACAGCAAACAGCTCACAGCTCACAGCCTCTTACTCACTGTCTGTCTGCCTGCCGACATCAAAGATCAGCTTGAAATGAATCATAGAGCGTGGACTACCAAATGGTGCCACAAAGAGGCGTTCGATAATAAAGCACATGGAAATTCATAAATCAAATCGAAAAGCTGCTGCAATTCAACTAAATTATGAATTAAATTTTCACCGCATAAATGCAGATGCTAGGAAAATAAATGAGTATACGACTCGCAGATACCCAGTGATTATATTACTCTATTTCACTTAATTATGATTCAACTGCATTAGAATGGAAGGCGGGAAATGCGTTTACGATTTATATTTCTCACTCTCTGCTGTTTCATTCCCATTCCATCTCCTGTTCTTTCTTTAACTTTTTCGATTTCGCTGCATTCCTATATTTATATGTATTTGTTATTTTCTCTCGCTTCGTTTCTTCCTTCTGTTTGCTATTCGACACGCTCAGTATCAAATTCATATCTCTCCCTCTCTCTCTCTCTCATGTACAATTCAACTCCAACTTGCAACTTATATATTATAGAGTGTAAATAGATAAATCTCTCTGATACTGCATTTTGCGTCCTACATATTCCGCCTTCTATTGGTTTACAGGGTATCTTAAGCACATACACTCACACATATATGCATATTTACAATTTGAAAGGTCTTTTGAGAAAATATTGTTTTAAATGTGCGCAGCGCTGAACTTGACCCAATGATATTTAGTTAGGCATCGCAGCACTGCGACTCTGCCATATAGGCTTGATCTTGGTCCAAGAAAGTGCCACCAGCCGCAGCAGCCGCAGCAGCAGCAGCAGCAGCAGCAGTTGCAGCTCTGCCGCCAGTTCCCAGCTGGTTTGGCTGTTGGCTGACAAATGACTAAGGTCGTATGCGGCCTTTGTCGAGGGGCGGTTTCAGCTTGGACGGGCGGTAAGAAGGTCGACGCTGCCTCTGACTTGTCTTGACTCGACTTGACTTCAGCTTGGGCTGAGCCAAGTCGAGCTGAGTTGAGTTGACTCCACGTCTGCCTCGGATGCATCACACAACAGCTGCAAGCTGTGGCTGGGACGTCATCGCTTGGCTTTAGCAGGTGTTCCGCTAGACAAAAGATGCAACAAACAACAGCAACAACAACAAATTGAAGCTGTTGATGCGCACGAATTCCGTTTTTAGCCGCAGCTTTTCGCGCGCTGTTTCCATTTTGTTGCAATAAAATTTTAATAAGATTTTTTTTTCTTTATATATTTTATGCCAAGAATATAGAAAATATATAAAAAATCTCTGTCTCTCTATGTGTGTATGTGTGTGTGTGTGTCAGTCAATAAAGCTAAATCGTGATCGAGCGCTGCCTCAACACTTGCCCAGTTGCCCAGTCGTCGATCGATCGGTTCGAGCTCCATTTTTGTATTGCTTTTGCATTCAGAACTCCTCCAATGCATCGGATGGCTTCATCTACGGCCATTTGCACTGGCACAAAGCTTAAACGCTTAAATGCCTTATTGTTTATAGCAAATGCAAATTATTTTTTTTTTTATTTTTTTTAAATGCTGTTAATGACAGTCGCAAATGCAGTTTCAGTTGCGAGCGATCGTCTTGAAAGAGATGCACTTTTGGGTGTGTCGTCGTTGTCTATTACAAACATATATACAATATATATATATATTAGCTCGGCATCTATTAATAATGATTGCAAAAGCGCAGTTCGCCACGTTTATGCGTGCTAAATATTGTGATGAGCAAAGTTCATGCAGTGAGCAGGAGAAACTATGAAACTGAGTTTTAAGACTCTATAAAATAATATACATATTTAATTAATGTTCTAAATATTTTCAAAATATATTTTTAAAAATTGAATTGAAGTTCAATCAAATACATGTAATTAAATATGTTTGAAAATATTTGGTTCTAAAAAATATCTAAGGAAATTAATATAAATTCTATAAATTAATATACATTTTTATTTCATGCTCTTATTATTATTATATTTTTACTGAAAAGATCAAATTTGTTATAAACATATCAAGATAACAGTTGACTTCATATAGATCAGTTAAAAATGTTTATAAATATATCTTAAGTACTTTCCGCCTGCTCAATCAGCCTTTCAGCTGATTGATAAACGAAAGAATTCCCACAAAACAATAAAGTTGTGGAAACCTTGTGCAGGGTTAGTGCGCTATAGAGTGTCTGCTCCTAACTCATACTAAATGATGATGACAGCCTAATTTCAGACATGCTGGGTAATTAAGCGAGACAAGGCTGTGGGCAGGGGATCACTCGTTCGATCGTTCGATCGATCGATCTTTGGTTTTTGGTATTTCGGTATTTCGGTATTTCGGTAGCCCTTGCAAACGCTGGTGGCCTAATGACTGTATCAAAATGTCTGTGTTGTAGGAGATATTTATGGGCCTGTTTGTTTAGCGGACACGCTGCAGCACACTTTAAGTACCGTGTGAGTGAGCATGAAATTGCCGCAGGACTTGCCAGGATGGCCAGGATGCCAACTGTGCGCAACATATGTTCCGACTCACTACGAAATTTCCCAAAACGAAAGAGGAAAGGCAGACGACTAATTTCGTTAGTCTACGAGCACTTCCTAATCGCTGGCAGGAAGTTTGAGCTGCGTGCTGGCTAGAAAAAAGAAATGAAGAAGAAAACGAATTGTTGACATGTGACAGGACTTAGCCAGCAGCAACAGCAGCAGCAGGCCAAACGGACGCACATTTAAATAAGCCTTTTGCTGGCTTTTTGTTTGGCCTTTGTCCGCGTTTGTAGCTGTGGTTTGGAAATCCAGCGACTTTTCTCAGCTTGTTGCAACGCTAAGTCGACGCACAGCGGCTTAGCCACAGCTTGGCCAGTATCGGCTTGTTGGCCGATGGCTCTTGAGCCTGAGCAACTCCTAATTACGCGCGTGAGCGCTCTAAATGCAGCAAATAGGCATTTGTGCGTGGGGGTTGCTTGTTTAGGCCAGGCGACTGCTAATGCCAATTGTTATTGTAATTCTCTATTTTTGATTTTTATTTAAACTACACACACACACACGCACACACGCACACGCACACGCACGACACCCGCACGTCTCGCATCGCTCATCCTGCTATGATCTTTGGCTTAGACAGTTTTGTTTGCATTTGGCTGTAAAAATCTTTTTCTATATTTCTCTTTTCTTTTTTTTTTGGCTTTATTTTTTGTGTGTCGATTTTAATGATGCCCTTGCCTGGCCACGCCCACTGCCCATCATAAATTTAATTTTGAAACCCAAGTGTTGACGGCAGCATTTGATGGGCGATGGCAACAGCTGGCCCAGGATCTGGCAGCGAGACAGAGAGAGAGAGAGAGAGAGAGAGAGAGAGAGAGAGAGAGAGAGAGATGGGCAACGGCTTGGTGTGTGGCCAGCTAATTGAGTGACCAAGCGTGAGGGTCAACAGCAGCAGCAGCAGCAGGAGGAGCAGTTCGAATACAACTTAATTGCCAGTGCATTAAAAATTGAACATCCAGAATAGGGCAAGCAATTCGTGGCATGTGCAGATTGATGTGGCAGAAGAGATAAGACTTGGCTGTAAACTAAAATGAAAGAGAACTGAAATTTCGATTTACTATGATCAAATGAGATATCATGCGAAATTTGAGTTTAGATCTTTCTAGTTATATTTAAATAGTATTACTCATTATTCTATATTTAAGTATCCTATGACAAGGCTTTCGGTGAAATATGAAAATCGTATACAATTCAAATGCTCAAAGCAAACGTCTTCATGGGCTTACAAAACGCATTGTGTAGGTCAGCAGGTTCGTGACGAGGCATTGGAGAGCAAGCTGGGCATACCTTCATATATATATATGTATATTTATATATAAAAGTAATATACACATATATTTGTAATCCGTAATAGTGCGATCATTATAATAGCATCATCGTTTATTTGCAATCATGCGGCACATTGATTAATAAACTGATTATTCATAAAGCACAAGAGGCAGCTTCTTGTTAATGAGCCGTGCGATGAGTTAAGCCTGCGCTTCTATTGGAGCTTGGGCGCTCTGTCGATTGGGACTTGGGGCTCGGGGGCATTGGGGTGATAAATTTTCGTTTCGTGTGAAGTTTGATAGCTGAGGTCATGCCGTGGATTTATTTCCATAGCTCATATATCATGCGGGCCAACGAGTTATTAACGGGGCGGTAGCTAACACCTGCGTATTAGCTGAATTTCCGCATTGCTTAGCCCAAAATCGTAAGAGGCCCAAGCACCAATACACCAATACACAATATACAAAATATACAAATAGCATCCACTCGGTTTTCGATTCCGAGTCCAGTCACTGCCCCAGACATTGACCCAAAAACAAAACTCTGATGGAAGCGAACGCAATACGTACGAGATCCAATCAGTTATAAGCACGTTATGATATATTTTCTCTTTTTTCCCCCTTCAATAATAAATCAAATGTTTTGTATATGATGACTTGGCGTGGGAATTGAAAACAGCGAAATAGTTTCAATATTGAAAGCTGAGCAAACAGCATCAGCCAAATCGGTAACGAAAACACACACAAAAACAAATACCGAACTGAAACAAAAGGCTAATCAATTAGATTTCTTATCATTGTGGTGCATCAGCGATTGAAAACGAACATTTTGGGCGCCACACAGCAGCAGCAGAGCAGGTGAGATGGCTGCACAGCGAGATACCCTGGAGAGTACGAAAAGATGAATGAAGTGAAATGTGAGAAAGATGAACGCAATGAAATGACTTGAACTGCATTCTACATATATATCTATATATATTAAGAGGTCAGCATATTCTAGTCTAGTTTATCTGTTAGTTATTGGCATATATTGTAGGGTATTATGATTGAAAGTGTTTTATTCAAATCACGAATTTCTTGTAAGCAATATGAAATTAATTTGTTGAATATTATATTTATAGCCTGAACTCATTGAAACTGGGCAATCAGAGTGTGAATAGTTTTGTAAAATTAAAAGAGAATTTTTTGATTAAAATAGAAAGACTCAACTAGAGGTTAAAGAGCTGCTATAAGCAATATCAGCGTATATAAATTTGAATAAATAATATAAAAATATAATTAAATACGAAACTTATATACTCTCCCATCAAAGCAGTTCTTTTAGTATTTTTTGGTATTTAATATTTTGAATTGTTATTCACAAATACACAAAATAACCTCAGTCCTCAGCTGTATGATTGAGAATGCAATTACAAATCATTGACAGTTTGTTGTACTAATTTCAAGAGAGACAGAGCACAAGATCCAGATAGATGGCAAATGAGATGAGATGCCAAAGGGAGCTGCAGAGCGGGAGCTGTGGGCCCTCATCAATCATGTTTACAAGCAAGAAAAATCATCCACAGAGAGACAGAGAAAGACAGACAGACAGACAGAATTCGATCCTGCCGACACAATGCAATGAAATTATATCATGTGTTAAAAGTTATGACGGATCATCGAAGGTGTAAAGTGTCTGAGGGGTAGCAACGACCGTTTACTCTCCTCTTTTTATTATCATATATATATATATTGTACTGTTTTTTTTGCACAGCTTGACTTTGAAGCTGTGTCTCTGCCCGTCAGACGCTGATCCCTGCCAGCCACTTTCCAATCATTACTCATCAGAGTTGACGACGCATTGTTGATGGGATTTCCGCTTTTGAAGGTGTAGCAACAAATACGAATACAAATACGAATACAAATACAAATATACAAAAAACGCCCAATCAAAACGAGCCAAACAAAAGGATCGTTCAATATATTTGATTCCATATTGACAGCGAGGCATACAAATTGCTTGATGATGCGCCGAGTCGCTCAGTTAGCCAATCTCTGTTGTTGCAGTTGTTGTTGTTGTTGTTGTTGTTATAAATTAGCTCAAACTTCGGATACACAACAATGCAACACGGCCATCAATCATTAAAAGCCGAAATAAGAAAAAATAAGCATAGCTAAGCAAAACACATCACACGAAGTGAATGCGCAGTTCAGAGACAGTTCGTTTAACAGCCTCTAGCGATAAGTACGAATACGTTTAGCAGACCAGAAACGAAATAATAAAAATAAAATTGCAAATAATACAAGAAAACTTGGGTGAATAGGCATCTGGTTTGCTTTAAAATGCCCACTTAGTGTCCAAATATGGCCAAGATGAGCAGTTCAAATGTCGACAAAGACTTGTTCCTAGCTGCATCTTGAAGCCTTCATCTTCATGGCATCTAACCTTAATTGACTTTACGCAAGAATTGATGAAGCAGACGATGCTGGCAGTAGAGGAAAAACTAGAAAATTATCATGCATTGTCTATCGCTTGCGCTGTCAAAGCTCAATATCTGTGACTATCAATTGTTTTCACATCTGAGTTATCTTTTTAATTTCGCGCAACGCTCCATGCTACATAATTTCAACTTGCAGTTGGCCTGACCCGGGTCAAAGTTGAGAGTGCCATGTCTGTGTCTGTGTGTGTGCTACAACATACTGCTGCTGCTGCTGTTGTTGTGGCTGCCGGACTAGACCAGGCTGAGTGCCCACATTCAGCGCTGGCCATGTGTGTAAGCGTATGTCGCGTGTTTCATTAAGGCGACAAACAACAAACCTCAACAGCAGAGACCCAGAGCCAGACCCGGCCTCAGATTTCCAGCGATGATCATCGTCGTCGGGCATATTGTGACCTCAAAAATTGCGAAAAAATAACGAACGTGCGGTAAAAGCGTCGCCAAAGGAACACTACAAATATTTTCTGTGGGTCCCTAAAGTTGCTAGAGCAAAATATTTGTTTCTATGAAAATATTTAGAAATAGACATAAATCATTAATTAGTTAACAACAAAATAACGGCATTTGCTAATCAGTTTGCAGCATTATCTATAACTCATACTTCTTTTAATTTTCCTATATTTCAAAGAGATTTTTTAACATGTTTGTCATATAGCAAAATTCTTTTATAAATATATTCATTGCTAATATTTAGGAATCTTAAACAATAAAGTTCATATATATAAATGTTTTAATTTTTTAAATTATTTATTTTTGTATATAAAATATTAATATTTATTATTTACATTATTTCCACTTAATTTCAATTTTAATATTTTTTACGATGTTAATCTATTTTTTGTTTTATAGAATTAATATTTTATTTTAAAACTATGTAGCAAATTTTTATCAAATATTATAATATAAATTTTAATACTATAAATAAAAATTTTTTTTTATAAATTCTCAATTTTATATTTTTTATTTTATCTCATAAAAATTTTTTTTCTATACATTGTTAAAAATGTTATTTAATTTATTTTATCTTATAAATAAAATTTTTTATAAATTCATAATTTAAACAATTTCATTTATTTATTTATTTTACAAATTCTTAATTTTACAAATTGTATTTATTTTATATTTTATTTTATTTTATTTAATTGAATGTTAAATTCTATATTTGATTTTATTTTTCTTTTATATATTTCAAATTTATTAAAATATTTTCTATATTATTGTCAATTTAATTTAATACAAATTTTATTTAATTTTTTTTTTTTTTTACACTCTGAATTCTGAATATTGAATGTTAGATTATTTATTTGATTTTAATTTTTCTATATTTTTTATTAATAAATATATATTATAATTTAATATCAATTAAATTTTATATTAAATTATAATTTTTCATTTTTGAATTTTGACAATTTTATTTATACTTATTCACCACATTATATATAATCTAGAGCTGCTCAAATCTAAACTAAATAAAATAAATAACTCGGCAACAACTCTTTTTAGCTTTTCAGTTTTCAAATATAATTTAATAAGCATATATTATATTTCGCTCAGTGCACACTTACTGCTTCAGATGGAGTCAAGCCACAGAGATGGCCTGGCCAAAACGGCTGGGGCAGCCTCCCAGTTTTTGGCTTTAGCCTGGCCTGGTGTGTGTGTGTGTGTGTAGTTACGATGCGCATTGTAGACGCGATGTGCCACACCTGTTTCATGTTGCAGGCTCTGGCTGAGGCTGAGCCTGAGACTTCACGGACAACGGACGGCAGACGCTGGACGACGAACTGTGGCCAGCAGAACCAGCCGCGCTCAGCCAAGCAGCCTTGTGAGAATATTTTTTTTAGGCTGCCGCCGTGTGTTTGCACAACAATTTTTTGGTCTCTAACTGACCTTAGAGCTGTTGCTGTTGCTGTTGCTGTTGCAGTTGCAGTTGTTCTGCTTGTTGCTGCAACGCATTTCTTTTACTGCTAGGCGGTGTTGGTGGCTGATAATGATGGACTGTATTAACCGTTAGCCAACTGGCTGACTAGCTAGCTAGCTGGCTGGCTGTACGACAAGCGCTGGCAATCAGTGGACATTTTGATATTTTGTTTTTCTTGTGTGTCTTACTTGGTTTTTTTTTGGGGCAAAGAGATTTTATTCACAGGCCACCCAAACGCTTTCACTCATCGCATTTCCAATCCCTACGCTACGCCAAACAATTTGAACTTGTCAAGGCTAATCAGTTTTCCTTTCATTTAGCCAGACGTCTACGACACCGACGTTGATGCATTGCCATGTCAGCGAACCGCAGCTCAGCCAACGATCACCAGCAGCAACAACAATAGCAACAGCAACAACAGCAGCAGCAACATCAACAATAGCAACAACAATCAGTTAGCTACGTCTCAGCGCTCTTTGTCGCAATTATCAAAAAGCGCGCAAATTTTCACACGCGGCCTATCATGGCGCATAGTTAGCCAAGGCATCTGAGTTGTCCACACATCAGCACTAATTACGGCTCATTATAGTGACCAAAGTGTAGCATGTTGTCAGCTAGACAGGACAACAGCAACAGCAGCAGCAGCAGCAGCAGCCGACAACAAGCAGCGACAACGACGAGTGGCAACAATTACAAGCTGCAACGTGCGACGCAGCTCTGCAGCTTTAAAACGAACTCTAGTTGCACTTGGCTCAGTTTTTCGCTTAACAATTCTGAAGAGAAGAAGTTAAGCTGAGAAGTTAAAATGAGAGTATTAAATGAAGTTAGAAAATATAGTTGAGCAGCGTTAATCAGGTGTTATTAAAGCAGATTGTCAAAGAGGTATATAAATAATATTGAAATTTATAAATAATATTTAAATTTATAAATCATATTAAATTTTATATTTATATTTGTCAAATATGTACAATATATTAATTTAATTGCAAGAAAATTTAAATATATTAAAAGAATTTATTACATATTGTTCAACTTTTAATTTAATTTTATTAAATATTCAAAAATTTTACTATACTAAAATTTTTTTCGTTAAAAGCACATCATCTTACATTTTTGTTTTTAAATCGAAAATCTCATATATATTTATAAAGTTTTTAGCTGAAAAGTGCCTAAAGGACTTTTGCATCTCCTGCTGTCTCTTTTTCATAATTTTTCAGCATTGCAAGCTGCCTGCCCCAGTGCTTAGACTCCATTTAAGTCTTAGACTAATGCGACTCGTGGCGCTAGACAGAAATAGAGAGAGAGAGAGAGAGATATATATTCAGAGCGAGAGAGAGAGAGCTCTGAGGCAGGCATCTAAACACCTGACAGTTGTTGGCGAGTGTTGGCGCTACAATGTGACCAGCAGACAGTTGGTCAGATTGCTTGTTGTCATTGTTATTGTTGCTGTTGTTGTTGGACGTCTCGGAACGTTTTGTCTGGCTAACCATTTTTGGCAATGATGGAAACGACGACGACGCCAGGTCTGAGATCTAACTACATTAATTGAAAGTTACGAAGAGAACGCGCTATGATTGCAACACGAAAAACAAAACAAAAATAAAACAAAGCAACAAATTTGTATTGCCAGAAATTCTGTTGGCTAGATAAAAAGCCAAAAGTGTCATACGAACAATTAAATGCTTCAGCAACAACAAGAGAAACTCTTGAACCCGTTTAAAAACAAATTGAAAATAAACAAAAACTCAAATAGCAAATGTCAAATGGAGTTGAAGAGCCAAGCGAGGCGAGTCTTCAATTAGCTAAACTTTCAGCTATCGTAGAGTATTGCTGCCCGAGTCTGGCTGATAAGTGTATGTATCAATTGTGTGATACTCTCACTTGAGAATTCATAAAGTTGTTATTGTTGCTTAATGAAAAAACACTTGAGAAAATCGTTCAACATTTCGAAAATATCGGCAAGAAACTCTTGAAAAAAAAAAAAAAAAAGAAACAAATACAACACAGTTGAAGCTGAAGGAGAAACAGGTGGAGTGGAGCAATCGAAAGAGTAGACAGTGCTTGCTGATCGTAGAGTCATCATCGCTTGTTTGGAGCTCGTTCAAAGTTCGTGTCAACATCATCAATTTTGATCAATATGTATTGCCCATCGAAGCCATGAGTGTTGTTGGTTGGCTCTGTGGCTTGTGAGAGAGCTGCGCTGCCCAGTTCCACTTGCACTCCCACTCCCACTCCCATTCCCATTCCCATTCCGATTCCCATTCCCACTGCTATGGGGCACCCACCGATCGTGTTTGGTTCGTCTATGATCGTCATATAGTCGACAAAAATATGGTAAATTACAATTATTAGGCATTTGGCTTGTTTGTTTATTGATCGCCGTATTGAGGTTATACACTAAATGATACATCGAACGAGCGAGCCAGCTAGGGAGCGAGTGAGCGAGCGATCGATCGATCGATCGATCGAGCGACCGATAGAGCGATCGAATGATTGCTGATCGTTCAATTGGCCCGAACGCTTGGACACCAAGTGAAATCTTTTGCCAAGATGTATGAAAATTGCTGACTAAATGGCTGCCATAAGACACGATCATTTTTAGGCTGATCACTGGTCACACTGATCACTGATCACTGATCACTGATCACTTTCTACATTTAAGAGTGGCAAACCTGATCGCATTGGTGACATATGCAATGCTTGCCCAACTGTCTGGCTTGACCTAGCTCATAGCAATTATCATCTTCAGCCATGATCAATGCTGCGCAGTGCCCGAGTCAAGAGCCTGTCCAAGTTCAACTCTAGTTAAGTGACGCCCTAAGGCAGCGACGAGCGACGAGCGACGAGCGACCCTGTTTAAGTTTATAAAAACTCATTATAATGTCTTATAAATGCACTTGTATCAAGTGGGATTTCTTGATTGCCGTACCATCCGCAGTTTCGCTCTACACTGATCCGTTTTGCTCTGCTCTTTATTTATTTTATTTTTTTTTTGCTCTGTGTCTTTGATCTTTGTTGTTGTTGTTGTTGTTGTGTTGCAGCAACTGCAATCTGAACTGAACTGAGCTGAGCTGAGCTCGGGCTCCCATGCTTCTCAGCGTCATCGTTGGACTTAGACACATAGTTCGCTCAAGATCATAACATGACCTTTTGACTGGCAGTGATTTCTACGCCCACGCGTATAAACCAGACCCAACAGCAACAACAACAACAACAAAGAGTCTGGTTAACTTTAGCTGTGGCTTTTGTGGTTTATGTATGTTTACGGAAAATGGGTTATGAGATATTTCTTCCTTTTATCTTTGGCCATTTCTATTTGACCATGGGAAATAAAGTTTTCCATTTTTGTAAGAGATCAGAGACGCTCAGGTAGGTAGGTTGTACCCTCTTAATCGAGTTGCATTCTTCTCTCTGGGCACAACGAAGGACGTTCCGCATCTGACACCTACGCTGATTTGGCCTATTCCATTCTCTTGATAAAGCGACTGGCCTGACTTGTTGCTGCCCTGCCCAAGGAACTTATTTGCATAGCTAACGAAGCCAAGCAATCAATAAACAGTTAACGGGGCTGGCCTTAATGTCTTTAATGCATTCAAATGTCTATTTGTGTAAGCCATTTGCGTATATTTTTAGGGGTGTACGAACCTTCCAAAACTAATAGACAATGAGCGATTCGCACGCGAGGCGCTCCTGACTGCATTAACCCACTGCGCATGGAGTGCAAGGACTTTTTGCCCCTCACAGTCATTGAGAAAGATTTCCTTGCATTTGCAGTGGGCTATGCGGACTTTGATATGTTGAATGAAATAGACTTGGAAGTGGAATATCAGCCAAGGCGTCACTAGGAGCTGGAGTGAGCAGAGTGAAGCTCTCTCTCTCTCTCTAGCACAAATCCAATTGATTTCCAATTAAATATTTCTTCGACTCGCTTGGGCTAAGCCAAATTTAGAGAGAGTATCCAATTGTAGTCGAGCTGTTTATGACATTTTCCCCATTTGTTTACACGTGCCACGTTGCCAGGACGACGCTTGGCAGGGCATTCCAATGCAAAACAAATCGAATTTTGCTTCAGTGTCGGTAGTTTGATGGAATTTCGTTGAGTTGCTCGCATTTAGTGTTTGCCTTAGCCTTGCCCCGTGTTGGTGTCCATCTCAAGTGTGCCGCGTACCGTGACGTCAATTTTGTAGCTGACCTCCGTTGTCAGGTGCAATGAACTAAGTGAATAGACATGATTACGGGTCCGGAAGCAAGACAAACGCATAGGTTGTTGGACTTGAAGAAGCAGCAATGGGCTAAGGAAAGAGGTGGCCGCAAACCCTCGACCATCGACCCGCGATTTTAGCAGCTCTTAAATTGTTTTATTTTTTTGTTGCATTCGCAGAAGAGATTGCGCGCATGGACGAGATGTACCATCATCAGCACACCTCGTCAACTTCGCACCACAAGATTGAGCGCACCTCCATACGCACGTACTACTCCAATCTGGATCTCAGTCAGAGCTCATCGAACCAGACCTCCAGCCATGCCCGCCAGCTGCCCGCCCAGCAGCCCATGCAGCCCGCCGCGGACTATCGCCAGGTGCAGCGCCAGCGCAGCGAGGACTACATGAATCAGGTGGAGCGCTACATAGACGAGCTGGACGTGGACGCCGATGCGGACTTTGAGGATGATGAATTGCTGTACAGGCGTCAGCGGCGAGGCAGCTATGCGCCAGGGATGCCGATGCAGGCGCCACCAGGACGCTACGTGGAGCTGGCGCCAACTGCGCTGCAAACGGCCAAGGGACGCATGCAACATTCACAGCAGCAGCAGCAGCAGCAGAGGCTAAGAAGTCCCAGTTTGCCCACAATCAGGCAGCGGGAGTATGCAGGGCGAAGACAACAGGAACAACAACAACAGCAGCAGCAGCAACAGCAGCAGCAACAGCAACAGCAGCTAAAAGCGGCCAATCAACTTGGCCAAGTCAATGGCAACGTGAAGGGAACAAACATTGATCCCGGCAACGGGAATATGCCACATCGATTAAACAATCCGAATGCGAGTCAAGCGCCTGCTGGTTGCCAGGAAGAGGACACTTCCGGCTATCTGAGCGATACGCCCAAGAACACACACACGCCCGACATTTGGTACAACGACGCAGCCAGTCAAAATGGGAGCATTAGTGGGATGGGCAGCGCCAGCCAGACCGAGGAGAGCGTTGGCAACGCCAGACGTTTGAGGCGATCGATACAGGGGGCGGCCATTCCACTGCCAATGCCCCAGCAGCTGCCCACGCCCACGCCCACGCTCACGCCCACTGTTGGGGCTCAAGCGTCCAAGCCGTTGCGTCGTGTGCCCGCACAGCGCCACATCTACGAGCCACTGGCAGCCGATGGCTACCTGGCCGACGGGTGAGTAGACAAATATGAAATCAAACATAGTTGAAGTAGGAAAGCTTTTACTCTATTTATTGCAGCTGTTGTTATTTGCCCGCTCCGTCGACTTCCTCGAACATGAGTCTCAGTCGTGACGTGTCCACGTCGAACACGTACCAGGTGCACATCAGCAATGTCTCCGAGCAGGGCGATTATTATGTGCACGAGCGGGATCGGGAGCGTGCTCGCTGGGCCAATTACAACGGACAGCAGCAGGTGGCAGTGCCAGCGCCGGGCTGGCTGAATCGAGGCGTGCATGATCTGAAGGACAGCGAGGACGATGCGCAGTCGGTGCAATCCTCGTCGACCTATCTGCGCGGACAGAATGCACCGCTCGACGCGCACACGCTGGCCGAGCGCATGGACAAGCGCCGGAAGGCGGCCGAGTATCATAATGCGATCAAGAAGCAGCTGCATGAGCGCGAGCTGATACGCAAGTGGGAGCTGGAGCGGCACAGGCAGGAGGAGCAGCTGGAGGAGCAGCGCATGCGAAGGCAGAAGCAATTGGAGCAGGAGCGACTGGAGTACGAGCGGCGTCAGGTGCAGGAGCGCGAAGAGGCACAGAGAAAGAAGCAGCAGGCAATGCTGGATGCCATTGCCAAGGCGGAGGTGGCGGCCAAAATAGAGAAGCAAAAGAAGCGCAAGAATCGTGAGCGCGCTCAGAGCCAGGAGCAGGCCGAGAAGCCAGAGCTGCTGCAGGTGCTCTCAGTGGAAGAAGAAGAGATTGTCGAAGAGCAGCTGGAGCATGGAGTGCATGAAGCGGATGCAGAGAGTCACACGCCTCGTGCACCGCCTCCTCCAGCAGCAGCAGCAGCAGCAGCGTCGGCAGCGGCGTCTGTGCAGCCAGCTCTAATCTCAGAGGAGAAAGTGCTCATTGGCACGCCCATCAATCTGCGCCGCACCATAACGAAGCCCATCAAGCAGCCAGCCACAGAGGCAGCCAATGAGCCAGCAGCAAAGACCAAAGCAAAGCCGACAAGTTCTGTCGAGGAAAAGGAGAACTTGGCGCTGCTCATGCAGCCAGCCACATTGATCCCCTTGCCGGTGACCACAGACATATTTGGACTGCAGAATGCCATTGGGAATCTACAGATTGCCACGTACTTCATGCAGCAGCCGCCGTTAATGCCGCCGGCCAGCACAGAGCGGAGTCAGTCCAAGGCGACGATGACTCAGCGCACGAAGACCTCGATCTGCACAGAGGATGGCTATCAGGCGGAGAAGGAGGAGGAGGATGAGGAGCTGCTGCATACAGCGCGCTCTGGACGCACAGCTCTCGATACGGCCAGTGGCTTCTTTTCGCCCGATTCGTTGGAGGTGGACATAGCACGAGTGCCAGCCGAACAGGATAAACTGGCGCTAATCCCAGTAAAGTCTCCTGGCGTAGCCAACGAGTCGGCGAGCAGGCAACGCAGCGAGGGCTACCAGCAAGCGGATGTGGAGACACAGACGGAGCTGCCGCTCAATTGCGATCTGTGCCTGTTCCACGACAATTTCTACAAGGTGCTGCTGAAGCGCGAGGTGTCTACCACGACCACAACGCAAACATCAAAGACTCAGACACAACCTGCCAAGGAGTCAGCGGCGGAGAAGGATCATGAGACAACGACGACCACCACAACGACGACAACGACCACATTTAAGGCGAAGAGCAAGGACAAGGAGAAGGACAAGAATAAGAAGAATCAGAGCAAGGACAAGGATGCCCACAAAATGGACGATCGTCCCAAGTGGGGCGTCAATCGGCCAGTGGTGCAGTACGTGAAGGCCAGCGATCGGGATCCTTTCTGCCTGCGCAAGAAGAAGAATCATGTGGCCATTGCCAAGCCACCACGCTCCCAGTCAATGGACTCGCGCCTGGACACCGTTGTCGTGCTACCCGAGGCTCAACTGTGCCAGGGCGATGGTGCGGCGCTCATCAGCACTACGCAGGAGGAGGAGGGATTCCTGCTGAAGGCACGTAACGTCTGCACCGAAATTCTGCCCATCAAAACGGATGAAAAGGGACGAATTTTCCTCAACTTTCGCGAGGCGAGCGCCATAATGAACGAGGACGAAATAAAGGATAAGTTGAGGCAGAAGTACTTCAACTTTGGCCGCATCCTGCCGCGCCGTAGCTGGGCCTCGGCCACGCAGCACGGTCTGCCCTTCAGTGTGACCGCAGCAACGGCCACAGCGCCGCCAGCCACACTCACAGTGGGCGACCTGGCGGACGATTAAATAATAGAGAGTTCTTAACACAAAAAAGTTCTTAGCAAAAAAAAAAACCACAGTCAATTTTTTAAATTTAAAAAAAAAAAATGGGAAAAATATAATTGAAAAAGGCACAAAAAATTAGATGAAAATATAAAAAAGTTGAGTAGCAAAAGCAAGTAAAATGAAAACTTATTGAAAGTAATCAAGCTGGGTAAATAAAGCCAAGCAGTTCGGGTTTACATAGAAATCTAAAGGTTTTCTGAAAATTTTCTTTAAAATTCTCATGATAAGTAAAAAATAGTGAGAGAGAGACAGAAGATAAATTAAACAATTTCTTTAACTTATTTCTGCAAACTTCTTTATTTCCTTAAGATAAATTTATAACTGAAGCCTAAATTAATGAAAAGTTATGCAAAAAGTTAAACAAACAAATCCAAAGAGTAAGATTTTTAAAGAGCATTCCGATGGCTGGCTTAAAATTCGCTTAAATTAAAAATCCTAATTTATTTGCAAATAATGGGAAAGTTTTTAAGGCCAAGTAGTATTTCTTCAGATTGCTTTATTTACTTAAAATTGAAGTGTGAAAAGCTTAAGACTGACATCAAAATAGCTAAAGCTTTTGTCAGCTCAGGGCATAACGAAAGGGACTTTAGAGCTTTTGTTGTTCAGCGTTTTGGGTGTCTGCTGCGTGTCGGCGGCAGCTTAGCAACATCTATTAGCAACATTGTTGCCGGGGTTAACGCTGAAAGCTACAAATCACAAAGATGCTGGCTTATTGTTCATGGTGAGTTAGCGCTCACACACGCTTCGCCTCGATCAGCGACCAGCGAACAGCCTTGTGCACAGGTTGAGCTCGAGGACCAGGCTCAGGTCTGGAGCTGGAGCTCTCCCAGTCGCCGTCTCTCAGTTGCCAATCTCGAGTCAGTTCGTTCGTGTTACACTTTCACAGAACTCAAAATGTCGTATTTCACGCAGTTTTACGAACGTTCGCGTAAATTTATGCGAAAAATCGTAAATAATAAGCCGAAGGCATAGTCTATAGCATCATATATGGGCTGAGCCATGGGCCCAAACAGCTCCACCTATGGCCAGACAATTTGAATGCTGCTGTGGGGCGTTGCTCCTTCGGCTGCAGTTACCAAGTGGGCGCAGCATATTTCTGTTAATTAACGCACTTTGTGCGTGCTGCAACTATGTGAATCCGCCCAGCGAATACCCTGTAAATGCAGCAGCAGCTCGAATGCAACCAGCCTGCGACTAGAGGGTGTCTCGATGTTGAGCCCACTCGGCACTTGGCTTGGCAGCTTGTTAACAACTGTCGAACTGTCCGTCTGATGTGTCGGCCGGGAACTGTCTTGAGTGGCATATAACAATGCAAGCGCTGAAGAATTAATAGCATGTACTAATGCAAGCTCTCTAGCTACCCGAAACGAAGCCAAGGTGCTACCCAACAAGTTCAATGGCTCAGCGCCTCGAACCTATTAAAGCTGACCTTAGGTTCGTTTTCTGAATTCTGTTTTTATTTAATTTTTCTTTTTTTTTTTTTTTTTGGAGTTCTGCCATTCTTCTTGGCCAAACAAAGCGCCCAACTTACATTGGCATAGGAAAAACTGTGGAAAAAAGTTCTCATTCGTGTTCTAGTTTCGCAGGCACAAAAATTTTCTGCGATTGCATGTTGCAAGTTGCAAACGACCCCGCGGCCCAATGTCATGTGAGTGTGTGTCAATTGTTTGTTTTTTTTTGACTGCCTTGAACGTATGCCAAAATCAAAACACCTTTTGACTGGTTGATTAATGAGGCAACATTAGAAATTCATAAGCATTGGGCGTTCGCTTCGTTTCCAACTACCTAGATTTTCGGTTAGCTCTTAACCCGTTCAAATGCTCTTGCACTCGAAAATAGTTTGATTTGTATTCTTATACATATTTTTTTTTTTTGCCCGCTGAACCACAAAAGTGACAGTCAGGCCTAAACAAAGGTATAATTAATGACAATGCGGTGACATAATCAATAGAAACTCTGAAGTGGGCATTTAGGTGCTCGACTCGGCGACTCTGCTAAATCGATCAAGAACTGTAAACCCAAGAAGCTGCTCTCAGTCTCCTGCTCAGCTAAGCGTTAACTATGCCCAATGTTCTCTCTCTCTCTCTCTCTCTCTCGTTTTTTTTTTGCATGATGATCCATGATTAATGATTCGAAGGATGGCATTTAAGATCAACGGTTAGTTCAAGTAGTTTTGCACATTTTCGGCAACTGTTTTCGAATTGTTATTTTTGGGCAAGAGACGAGTTGAGTTGAGTTGAGTTGAGTTGATCCGCTTTGCCTTTAGTCATTTGTTTTGACAACTTTCTGCCTACTGTCAGTAGTCGCTCATGTGATCCGCCTCAGTTCATTTGTCATTTCATCTATAGCGAGTGCCCACTGTGCACGAGAGCAGCTGGCTGGAAAAACTGTTATTTCCATTGTTTTAATATGCAGACTGCATTTCTACATAGTTTGATTTTCAGTTAGTTTTCTTTCTCTATTCTTCTACTTTTCTTTTTTTTTTTTTTTTGTTTTTGATTGTCTGTATTTTGATGACTCTAGCCCACCTAGCGCAGTTCCCGAACGGAAATCACATACGACACAACATAAAGCATAAAACTTCATGCACTGATCAATGAATGTCCATAAATTTTTTAACTTTGTTACTTGATTTATTTTTTTTTCCTTCGATTTTTTTGTCTGGCTTATGGTTAATTTATGAATGTCTCTCGCTTATCATGTGAGTTGAATAATTGAAATTGCATTTTACGAGTTTTCTCCATTTTTTTCGTAATCTTTATATAGCATTTAATCAATCAATTTGTAACACGCTTAACTTGGCTATTGACCTCTGCAGTGCAGTGCTTCGTATTCGAATTTGACAATGGTTTTTACTTTAATTTATATTATTTAGCAAATGATGAATTTGTTGTTTATTTTGTAATATTTCATATTTTTCTTAAAACTGACAACTTCTAAGAAACAAGTCTGAGAGCTGCTAGCTTTTACTTTAGGATATATTTTTGGCAAACGAAGGAAATATTTATCAATAAATACTTTCTATACTTCAGCTGCTATGTTTTCTATTTCTCTCTCTCATTCTCGATTTCTTCTTTATCCGTACTATATGCGAAATTTTAAATTTCCAACACCCTCTCACGCTCTTGCTATCAATCTCTCTTTGTTAACAATTAGCCCAGTCTTGGCAAATGCCCAACTCGATAGCGAGTCAATTGCATCTGCAGTTAGCAGCTGCCCGATTCGGAGTTTCCTTTATTGTTTTCCTTTTTTTTTTTTGTAGATCTTTCATGGCCACACTTGATTAATTTCATAAAAGGATTAAAAGTGTCAGCCGTTATTAGATAACTTCCGTATATAATCTAGATGGCCTACTGATGAAGTCATCAGCGAGTCAGCTAGCTAGGGCAGTTCAGGCGTGTCGGATGCTGAGCAGGAAGTTGACATTTATCACACACGCACATACATGTACATACATAGAGAGATATAATTCTTTGCTTCTCTATTCTCTCTTTTTATGGTCGTTTTTTTTTTTTTTGCCGCTGTGCTCATTTTTTATTCGCGCACACGTCGCTGCATTGTCTGGACCTTGAAGTCAAACAATATCCTGTTCCCGTTTCAATTGCCTGCGATGCTCTTTAGAAAAAGAATAAACCCCGAGTCTGGTTCGCTTTCCGATTCGAGCCAGTCGTCATCATTATCATAATTAATGTGACTTAATCAAGAATAATGTACGCCAAGTTTCTCTAATCAAGTTGTTAGCGCTGAGCAAGAAAATGCTTCGAACTGAACGCAACCCTTTTTCCTTTTGCTGAGCTCGAACCGTTGAGAATGCGGTCAACCGCATGCTCAACGCGCTCTAAGAGGGGTTGAAGGTCAGCCTGGGCTGAGAAGTGAAAATCAAGGCAAACAAACCATTTGCATATTGCAATAAAAATCCTATGAAATTTTCCTCAAGCGCATGTCCTGCCCCAAAAGATTTATGTAGCATGCCAAACGGAGCCATTAAAAATTGAGAGACAAAAAAACAAAAAAAAATGTAGTTTATGGCTTTGAGAATTGCGCTCACGGGAGTTCTCTCTGTGATATCTCAGCGCTGAAATCCTGCTGGCTTCTGACTGCTCCTGCTCTTGCTTGTGCTGCTGCTGGCAGATCTCTTCCTCTACAGTCTCTACACTCATTATGCGCACATTGTTGTGGTCGCAGTGACATTCGCACGAATCGTATGTGTGTGCGATCCTTATCGTATCTTTTGTACACACTATCTCGCTACCAGGAACTAGACATCAGAATTATTTGTATTTGTGGGCTACCAGCGAGCAGCGACAACTACTGTGTGTTCTGTTCACCGTTTGCTGGATGCGGACTTATCGCACATGTTGACACATTAATGTGTGTGGAGATCCTTGTGCGGTGTGCGTGAGGCCCTGGCCAGATCCTAATCAGCGTTACTAACAGGAATCGTGTCAGGCCTTACAATGCTTTGCATTAATTTGCTATTGCACGATTAATACGATTGTTATGGTTGCTGGCAGTACCAATCTGGCATGCGGGACTCGGGACTGCATTCACTCCTCTGTCGGTCCCCTCTGTCCCCTCTCTTCGATCGATCCATACGTGCGATAAGTTCTCCAAAGGTGTGAAAAGACTTTGATTGAGCTCTGATAGATACTGATGCAGCAACTGTACGTACTTCAACAGCAACAAATGGCCAGAGTCCTCCCTCTATTAATTGGCGGGCGTTACGTTTGCCCTCAGCTGCCCAGCTGGGCATAAACAGTTCATAACAATTCCTGGCGTCTGGCCAGCAATTTATCACTCAGCCAACTAGGCCTCAGCCTCAGCCCAGCCAGCAATATACTTGTACCTATCGTAGACAATGCCCTCGCTATAAGGACCCATCCATATTGTTCTCTTTTGTGTGACTCCTCATCGTGAATGTGACTCACAGTTAGCGCAGTCATATAAACATCAAAAATAAGAAAAATAAATTTTTATTTAGATGAGATTTTGTTTCCCAGCCTAAAATGTTGTTCACTTTTTATTGCTGTCCTGATTTCCAACTGTGCTCGCAGTCGTACCTTGTTATTGATTATAAATATATATATTTTGTTTTTTTTTTGTTTTTTCGTTTTCGTCTACATTTTGCCCCGGGGCGTTAATAAAAAATGAATTAGTGCATCAGGATTCCATTTGATTTTTGTTGAGTTGAGTTGAGTTTCGGGGCACAGAGCTCGGTAATGATTTATTATCAATCGTAAATTGTTTGTTGAGCAAAGGCAGGCAACAGCCTCAAAAGAGTGTAGATTTTATAGCACGATAAAAAAAATAAACAGTATATAGCAAATGTCTTTGCCTTGCCTTTTCCTCAGCTTCATCAAATGACACGTTTTACGGCTCGACTCTGAATTTTCCACAAATTGTGCAAGTTTTCGTTTCATCAACTGCAATTGCAAGTTTCCTGCATTGCATTTTCCTTTCTTCATTCCCAGCGCATTTCCTTGAAAACTGACAGAGAGAGACGAAGAGAGAGAGAGAGAGAGAGAGAGAGAGAGAGAGCGTAGCCAGTTGCTAACGTTTACTTCCTCACTTAGCACATGCGTTCGCTAGTTTAGTCCAAATAACATCAAAATATTATTATTTGTTTTGGGTCTTTTGTTTTATGTGTCGAAACCAAATTTTAATAATGTTAATTTGTTGCGTTTCATGGGATTTGAGATTTATGGCATGCACAGGCAAAACTAACCTACACACACACACTCTCACACACACTCTCTCACTCACTCTAGGTGTGGTATAGCAATCTCTGCCTGTGGTCCACTGACCACAGCATTCACTGATCAAGCGTTAAGAGGCGTTAATTGCCTGATATGGGGCTTAGTTTAGTTTTCAAAATTTGAAAAGGAAGTGAACGGAAATTGAAATGTTTGCCTAAAGAGGCTAAATAGATTAGCCAAGAAAGGTATAAGTATTAGTATTCAACTCAATCAAATCAACTGTGCCTTAGCAGAGAGAGTCTTGAGATGAGAAGCTTAGCAGCTGCTCTACAGAAATTGAAATGTCTGCTTAAAGAGACGTAAGAGTTAAGTCTCAAAAGAGCCTATTAAATATTGTTTCATATTTCATAATGCCTATGAAATGAAACTTTATAATTATCGAGCTGCGTATGCCTTAACAATTCAATTTTATTAACTATTCATTAGACTATGCAAAGAGAAAGTGAGCGAGCCTTAGGGGAACGTTTGGAACAGAAACATAAAGAGCTCAATACGTTTTTAGCTCCTATATTCCATTTAAATTGCAACTCTCTCAACTTAACTTTAACAACTATACTGCTCAAGCAGAGAGTGTAAGATGAAACGTTTGGAATTTGGCGGGATTGGTTTAACTGCATGAGAACAGAAGCTAAGTATTTTTTATAAAAAAAAAAATAATAAATAAATAATACAATTCTTAAATAATTATATAAATAATTATAATGTATATTTTCTATATATTTTTACTTAAATATGCTTTAACTCTCTCTCTCTCTCTCTCTCTATGCTCTACCGATTTGTTGTTGCTGCTATTCCACTATAAACTTATCTCAACTGCTTGCCCTATTTCAATGATTGTCTCAACAAATTCCTGACTCAATTTTATTGCCTACAAAATGCTTAACTATGTCAACTTAAGACTTACTTTCGGTCACTCGAACCGTTGTCTGTTGTTTTAGTTTTTTTGTTTGTTAATTTCAATGAAAATGACTTAACACTAACCCAATGACCCAATGGACAAGTTCTTTACACAGCTTTACATAGAATTTATATGTCTGTATCTGTGCCTGTGTGTGTGTGTGATTTGGTGTTTTTGTTGTGCAGAGACGTCTGGGGTAATTATAACGCTAAATCAGCCAAGCCACGACCATTGTTTAGACACAAAATCTTAAGATATGCGCACTTAGATAAACTTGCCGTACAATGGCACCACAAACAACGCCAACAACAACAACAACAACAACAGCAGAAAACGTGCATTATAATTATTTTCATAATAAACTTGACAGAATTATAGTTTTTAGCAATTAAATATAAACAAGCCAGCAACAACAAAAACTATCAACAATTATGTGAATAACCGTCGAAGAGTCTAAGACCCGGTAAGACCTGCTTCTCTAGACCCTGCTGCATCAACAAACAAAACCGAAAAAAAATCTAAAAATTAAATAGAAATTGTTTTTGTTTTTTTTTCGTAGATATAATAATACTAAATGTGCAAACTGTGATGCTGCTGCTGCTGCTGCTGCTGCTGCCATTTCAAGGCTAAAGTTTAAAGAACATGTTGTTCGTGCGGTTCGCTGCCTGTCAATATTGACGATGATGAGTCTTGCGCTTGATGCCTGCGTTCCAGCTGTAGCTGTTGGATCAGTCGTCGCATAATTAATGACTAACATTCGGCCCAGGCGTAGTCGTAGTCGGAGTCGAACTCGCGCTTCATCTAATGTTAAACAAAAAAATGAAAAAGTGAAAAAAATAACAAAAATTTCTATATGTGATTGATAACTTCACAAATGATGCAAACCTGCTTCAGCTTGTGCGCATATTCGTTTATATTTGAGTGGACTCTGTATGCTCTAACCAATGTACATTAAATTTCACTTATGAATTCTATCATGGCATACAAATATTACTTACATCTTTTAATTGCTGCTTAGCTTTAGAGTATTCCCTAGTCGGCTTCATTTCCATTTTGCTGCTCATGTCCCGGCACTGCAGGAGTGGCAGCTCTTTTAGAGCATCAATCAGCGCTATGAGTGGGGGCTAGCAAAAATATTCAAATATTCGGGCAAGAGCAACAAGTGAAGTCGTGTCAGCGAGCGACAAGTGCATTCGTAAAACAAAAGACTTAAATAGGCAACAAACTGGCTTGGTGGGAATCAAATACGTTTGTGTGGTCCTCCTTTGCTTCTCATCTGGTTTTTCGGTACATTTCTTCATTTTGTGTTGGTATTAATTAACATCTTTACAGCACAACGGTGAAACTTTGGGGCGTATCCCGAATGCCGCCCATTAACATAAGACGTTCGATTTGCTTGCTAAACTCCCCTCGCTGCCACGATCCCATATAGCATATAGCATATAGCATATAGCATATGGCATATGGTTTATATACACATATATGGCCACAATAAATGCACAGTGAAAATTAACACGCTTTTCAGTTCACGCTAAGCGAGCCTCGTATTTGAAGAGACACAACTCGACCATCGACCATGGGCCAGCATCCAGAGTCGAGACCCACCACGGCGTTTGTCATACGAAATATGCAAATGCATTCGATCTGAGTTTTGTTTGTTAAATTCATAATATTTGACGGGTGTTAAGTTTATGCGGAAATGTTATAAACGTTTTATGCTTGTGTGAACTAATAATTGCTTACCGATAATTTCCAATGCTCCGTGAAGTTTACACATTATAGAGCCGAGAACTGGTTGACTCGACTCGACAGCTCAAATCATTTATTTAGTTCCATTTATTTAAAGCATACTGCGCATATGGCTTTGGATGCTTTGTAAACTGATTTGAAAACTATTTGATTTCGAATATTAAATGCTCTCTGAGGTGTTCATGGCTAAAGATCGAAGCTGGCATTTAAATATTTCAGCATTAAGAGAAAGAGAATAAAAATGATTCGTTGCGGCAGTCAGTTTTAGTTAAGGTACTGGGAATACCCTCAATGGCAGCTATCATTGTATTTATATACAATTATTTAGACTTTTATTGGAATTTCTTGTCCCGTTTCATAGTTGAAATTTATTTTCTTTCAACTTTCTTTTAGTCATCCCCGATCATAAACCAAATCATCTGTCCACCCATTGTGCAATCTTTGTGCGATTTCTCATCATTTCAGCATCACAATTTATGTTTTCTTGTACACAAATTGCCCTTTGGTTTGCCCTCCTACTTAACGCTAAGCAATTGCTACAATTGGCGAAAAACTTCCCTTAGCTGAGCTCTGCTGTGATATATTTATGAGATTTTTGCGGTTAGGCTTCGCCCCTGGTTAACTGTTAGCTTGGCCCTGCTCGGGTTAGCATTGGCATTGGCATTGGCATTGTTGGCATTGTTTGGCGCATTTGTCAAGAGTCAAAATATTTATTGAGTTCAACTGGCCAGCCAGTTTCAGATCCAGTCCAGGGCTGCGTAGCTGTTGCCCTACCCAAGTCAGGCGAAAGACGTGTGCCAAAAAAATTATGCGAATCGTTCTGATAAATGGTATGAGCGTAAAATTTTGTCGCTTTTGGCTGATCTAGATAAATGCATTTGAATTTGCATGTTTTATTAAGAAATTTATTAACACACACAAACTGGCCCCGGTCCAAGATCAATTCCTGCCTCAGCTCCAGCATCAAGTCCAATTCCAAGGCTCGATCTGCTTGGTATTTCAACCTTTTCATTGTCTCGCTGCCTCGTTTCGTTATAAATTATGCACTTAAGTTGAGGGTGTTTTCATTATATGGATAAAGTTCGACGCAGCCATCGCATTGCAGAGACGCCAAAAGCAAGCGTTTTGGCATTTCATAATACACTTTGCGATCGAGGGTATTTCAAGTTAATGATGGAAGTTGTAGAATATATATTTGTCCATGAGTAAGTTCTTTCTTTTGCTAGAGATATATTATATAAATGACTTAGATATAGCTGAGAATGAATCTCCCAAAAAGGCAAACTTTAACTGTCAACTAGTTGTATATGCTTTACTAACTTTGCTGCAATCCAGAGAATTTGTTCATATTAATATATATATATTTTTTCTTAAATGTAAATCTCTTACTATATCCATATTTCTTTCTTAAAATCATAAATTTGTTTACATTTATATTTTATTTTATATATTTCATCTATACTCTATAAAAATATTTGACTGGACTTTGGCAAATTTCCCATGAAATTTCTATAATATTCAGCTAGAGTATTTAGTGTTTGGCACCTTTTTTTCCTTTAAAGATGTTGCATTATTTTCAGTTGTTTGTTTTGTTGTTATTTCGTGAACTGTCTGGCGCGTCTGGTCTGTCTGTTCTTCATTTTTCAACGCCTGGGATGGTCCAGGGTCCTCAGCCGCATCGGTCGTCGCCGCCCGCCCGCTGTGCGAGTGACACTGACACTTGAGTAGATGTTTTGCGGTTGATAAAATCAAGAGCAAACAAGGCAACGGCTGGGGAGCTGAAGCTGAAGCTGAAGCTGGAGTTGAAGCTGCATCACTCGAACTGAAACTGGGATATGAATGTGAATGTGGAACTGGTAGGGGATCTGGCCACAGCGAGGTCCTTTCGCCGCCGATTTTTTTACTAATGGTGTGACAAATTTTAAACAAGTAATTTCTGCATGTTGTTTATGAGCATCGCATCGCATCGCATCGATCTGTGTGCTCAACGGGAGAGTGAGTTCGTATGTGCACAGACAGCCAAGTTGAAGTTCATAATAAAATTTATGAGCAATGCCGATGACTGAGAGAAAACACAAGAGAGAGAGAGAGAGGGAGCAGGAGGCAAACGACGACGAGGATGGGAAGAGAAGAGAAAAATGCGCATTGGGCGTTAATTTCAGATGAAATTCACTTCGGCGAGCTACGATTATTGAACTCTGTTTAAAAATCTATAACAACTCATCAGGTTTACGATAGTGGCGAGCCCAGCGTCTGAGAGATGCTTATCGCCTGACAATATAACGCTTCATTATAGTAAATCATAATTCTCCTCTACAGAGCAGCCACAGCGCCCCATGTGGCTGTGCCAATGGCTGAGGTGGAGGCTGTTGCTGTGGCTGTGGCTGTCGCTGCCCAGAGATATGGACCTGTCTGCGGACCACACTCTAAACTATCAAAAAATATTGTCTGAACGGCGCTGGGCTGACAATGAGTGTGTGGGCCAGTTAACTTTTCTCTTTAGACATAAATGCAGCCATTTACTACATATTATATTATATGCACACTCAGCCCGCTGGCGCTACGAAATTTAATTCCAAATCCAATACAAATTTTTCAGCTATTATTCTTTGAGTCACTTGGCTGGCTGCACACACAGTTTAGGCCAGCTGCACAGTTACAGATACACCTAGATGGCAGATGATGCCAATCAGTGAGCTCACTGCTCGTTACTGCTCCAAAACTTGTCTCATTTTCAATTCAAAATACCCTGTAAAAGAAAATGTGAAGAGCTGAAAGAGAAAAGAAGTCATATGAGAATTATATTAAATAAAAAATGAATAAATTGGCAAGAGTGCAAATAATTTCATGTTTATTTTAAATAAATAAATTTGTGAAAGTGAAAATAATTTATTTTTTATTTAAAATAAATAAATATTAAAAATTCAAATTTCTTTTTAAATATAAAAGAAATGCATAATGAGCAAAAGATTTAATTTACTTAAATTAATGTACAAAATAAAATAAATTATATTAATTAAAATTAACAATATACAAATATAATTAAATATTTATAATTTCTTTGTATTGGAATTTTATTATATTTATATTTATATTTGCATGATGACTATATATTTAATATATTTGATAACTATACATTATATATTCTATACATTTATTTATTATTGATTATATATTTTTATTTAATTTATTTAACTGTTACATTTCCTTATTATATTTTAATTATTTTAGCAGCTTTATTTAATTAAGTTAATAATTATAATTATTTCAATATTCTCCAACATTTCTTTGCCTATCCTTAAATCTCTTACAGAATATCTCTTAGTCATTCATTTAACACGCAAACTTAACTTTTTCAGTTTCAGTTTCGTCTCGACTTCGTCGACGACATTGACGACTTTGTTGATAATTTTGATTTTATTATGTTAATAAAATGTTATGGTTTAAAATGTTCAACAGTCAGTCAGTTGCTGGCTGCAGCTGGTTGCACGTTGCCAATTGCCAGTTGCCTGTAGCTCGTTGCAGGTTGCTGCTGGGTTCGCTCCTATGTCGTCTGTGCCTCATAACTCATTAGTGACAATATCTCGCCGAGAGCACTGTGTGGGTTAACTGATTTCGATAATTTTCAGTGCTCTGTCTCTCTATCTCCCTCTCTCTCCCTCTTTCATTCTCACGTCGCTTCAGCTTTTGGTTAATTGGATTAAATATCTGGCCAAGCAATTTTGCAGTAGCCCCAAGTCTCGACCTCTGTGAGAGAGGCACATTCGAAATGATTTCGAAATATGCACATTGATTTGAATCGTTCTCGGAGTCGACTCAGAACTCGATTCTGATTCTGTTACTGATTCTGTTTCTGTTTCTGATTCTGGTCATTAGGTTTTGTCCGCGGTTTTATAGCCTGTTCCATGGCGCTGTGTTCGCTGTCATGTTAATGGCATTCGTAATATGCGTTTTAATTAGTCTGAACGATTTGTGGGGGGTCTGGGAATTAAGAGAACGACCAAATTCTGAGCTGTTTAATGCTGCATTTCGATTATGCCACTCGCTGTGACATCTCGTCTTGTTCATTTGCTGCTTAAAGATCTGGAATTGCTCTCATTATGGCCGTTTGTGTCGATGCCATTAACAGGGTATCGCCAAGCAGAGCATATAAATTGCTGTTTAAATGAAATCATCTCTGACGGCTTGAGCTAGATTTCTAAAATATCTTGTCGACTTTAATGCTGTTTGCTTAGCCCACTGAAGTGTCTGCAAATCGAAAACCTCCTCTTCCTCCTCCTCCTCCTCCTCCTACTCTTTCGTACCTCAAGGTAAACATCGATTGCCAACCTCTGCTCCACAAAATGCAGCAGAAAATGAAAGAACAACAACGAAAATCTGTACAACTTAAACATAATGCAATTACTTAAAACTGTACCAAGGCCTGGCGCACTGAGCGGTTCAGCAACAGGACACGCCCACCGGGACCGCGTCGGTTACAGCAAAAGGTCGGGCCGAGACTTGCAGTTGGATGAGAATCGGTTAAGCGCCTGCCTGGATGTTGTCTGTATACTGACTATGCCGGCTGCTGCAAAAATCTCTCTCTTAATGTAGATCATCTTGCGGCGCTGAGACGCTCAGCCGCCGATCGATTGATGCGCGAGTGAGAGAGTGCGAGAGGGAGACGGATAGAGAGAGGGAGAGAGAGGGGGCTATGCAGCAGCCATGTGAAATGCTTGAATTGCGGCAAAAAGGCCAAAATTAAGTGTATTTTGCTGCAATAAAAACAACTACAAGAAAAACTGAATGCTACGCTTTGCACTCGAGCCAAAAAAAAAGTGGGTGGAATAATGGGCGGCTATGCGAATTTGCTCAGTGCATGATTATAGCGTAGATTACAAACAAAAAAATAAGAGAAAAAAAAAGTTAAGCCAGCAAGCAAAAGCAACAACAACAACGTACTCCAGTCTGAGGTGATCTGAGACCCAAGCTTGGTCTGAGCCTGGGCCTGCGCCTGCCCAGCTGTCTGGCTTGCCTTAATATTCAAAGAGGTCGTCGTGTCGCGGTTACATGAGAGATGCTGTCCGAGATCTGCTCTGGCCGTGCACATATGCTAAGAGAATCATAACACACACACACACACACACACACTGAGAGTGAGTGCCCCAATGCAATGCCTCATAATTGCTTTGTAACCTTTTGCAGTGCATCAGGCACGCACCCTCAACCCGAAAAGTTCACAATAGAGATGAGCTCCAGCTCGAGCTAGAGAATGCACTCAATCAGGGCTGTCCGAGTGTATAGTTGTTGGTATTGGTGAGCTCTTCATTTGCAGCTGAGCAAATGCTTGCAGTTGAGCACGCACGAGTCACGCGACCATCGCTAGTTCCCAAGTTCCATGTGCGCCGCAACTCTCTTTTTGTATGTTACGTAGTACAAATTAATTGCTGCTTTACACGCGTTCGCCAGTCGAAATCATTCATCTGCAGCAAGAGCAAAGGAATATAAAAACAAAACACATGCAAGTACAACGTCATACACTGAGCGAAATGCTAGAGGCGAAAGTGCAGCCCAGCTAGGCCATGAATGCCATAGGAGTTGCCACAATTTCTTGCCGTGTGCTTTACTATTACAATTTGGCCACAGACGAGGACGGCGACGGCGACGGCGACGGCGACTGCAACGGCTGTCTGATCAAGACATTATCGATATGGTTTACGTAGTCGCAGACCGAGCTGGAGCTGGAGCCAGGCGAACTGGCTCTCCCAGGAGAGAAATCCAATTAGCCGCGCTTGTGGCGGCTTTGAGGGAGTCTCTGGGGTGCTGCGAGACATGCAAAGGACTAGCTAACCAAATGGGGGGCTGGACTGGATGCTACATGCTGCGGCTTAGACTTACGAAAAAAAAATTCAATTGTTGAACTACGCTCTGTGGGCTGGCTAGCTAGCTAGCTGGCTGACTGGCTGGCTGACTGGACCCCAGAACGTGGACCAGCTCAAAGTAAGAGATTTAATCGTTGCGGCAGCGTCTGAAACCATCTGAAAGAGCCAAAGCCGCAAAAAACTCAAAAAGTACCGCCACAGAGTCTCGCGGACTCTCAGCCACTCTGAAGGCGCAAAATTATAATTGCAAATTTTGTGCAACGACACACAACAAACACACACACACACACACACACACACACTTACAGAGGGAGGCTGTTGAATAGTGAGAGTGTGGCGGCATGATAAGCAACCCACAAACCAGCTGATAGGCAGCAGGAAAAGTTAGCATAAAGCAGACAGCTCGAGCAGCCAGCCGAAGTGGCACGCAGCACAGTTAATTGCCCAGTGGAACGATGTGACATTAATGCAGCCGCTTTGCATTCATTTTGGTTTCATAATGAGCCCTAGCATGCCACAAGCCAGAGGTCAGGACATGGCCAAAGGAATTGACCTCAATGAGACATGGTTAAACAAAATGAAATTCAAAGAATTAGTTCAAGCTAGAAAACGTACAAAGTTTTTGAAGTATGCGAATTGCGAATTGAAAGAGTTTGCATAGTTGCTTTTCTTGAGATCGCTAAATAATTAAAAAAAAAATCTTAATTAATAAAAAATATAATAATAGTTCTAGCAAGAAATTCAAATTATTAATATTTAAATAATTTTGAAATATTTCTAGAGAGAATATTAACGAACTCTTGAATAATCTTAATAAAATTGTAATTAATAAAAAATATAATAATAATTTCAGCAAGAAAATTTAATTACTAATATTTGAACTCTTCTTCAGATAATTAAAAACTATTAGTGAGTATAATAATATTTTTTATTATTTAATAAACAATATAATTAAAATAAGATATCATTTTTGTTAATATTTAATAAATATATATAATTAAAATATATAATAAATATAATTTTATATTTTATAAATATATTTGAGATTTTGCTTCAATATTTAACTTTTCATTGTCAGCCAGGTAAGTAATTCCAATTCCAGTTGAATGATCGCATTGAGTCTTATAATCATATCGTTCACATCTCTTATTCACACACACACACACACACATACACACACACGCATGCATGCATGCATAACAAAAGCAACTGAGAGTCATCTATCAAAGTCAAAATAGAGCGCAGAAAAATCTTTTTTTGTTGTTGTATTCCATTTCCCCTTACTTGTGCTCGTTCCACATGCAAATTGGCTAAATCAGTTGGGCCATAGACGATGATCTGCTTTGAGCCAGGCCACAGGCACAGATGCCGTCGCATGTGTTGACTTAAGTGCAACACAATTTACTACACTTTTGGCATGACAAACGCATGGCGAACGCATTGAAGTAGCCAATACGGACAACAAGCTAACAAGAGCAGTCCGAGCGGATCAACCCAGGGCCATGGGCCATGGGCCATGGGAAAGACACAACTGGACGTGGCCAGCGTCGACTGCTGCCGCTCAAACTTGTAAAGAATTGCAGCAATTTTCTTCTTGTTAGGCAAACGTCACAAACAAACCGCCCGCAATTGCTGAAGAGAAACAGCTAAACGAAGAGGAAGAGACAGAAAAGCAATGCAGCTTTTGTCCCTGTGCCTGCCTATCGTTGTTGTTGTTGTTGTTGTTGCTTCAGTCGCTAGCCAAGACACATTTCGATCACTGTCAAGTCGGCCGCGACACGGTGTCAATATTTTGTGAATTTACGCAGGCTAGAAAAGCAGCAAAGAGAAGTAGAAATTCTATCGAAATCCAAATACTCTTTAAGTATATTTATTTATATTTTATTCATATTTTTTATAGCATATAAATATAAAAACTTATAGAACTTTATGTGTGAATATAAATTAATTTCATTTCGTAGTATCAAGATAAGCTTCTTAGCATTTCCTTAAGTAACTCAGAATCCAATTGGGTTCTCTGTGAGTTACATTTTTCTACACCATTTTTCTTTTAAAGCTGAAGAATAAACCAAAACTTGTAATTAAAATTCTAAAGTTCTAAACTACATTTAAACAAGATAATTCTATTATTGCTCACACTAGACTAACTAAAGTTAACATATACATATCTCACATATATCTCACAGTTGAAGTCTAGGTATTATCCTACTTCTAACACACTCATACCCCACTTGGCACAGGGTATTTGTGTAGCAAATATGTGAATGTATACCGGCTAGCTGACATTTGTTCTTTATGGGCAGCACACGGATTCGGTCTGTTCCTGGCTGGGGACATTCGCTGCGGATTGTTGTTTTGCGTGGTTCAAATTTGCATATAATAAGCCGCATCAATAGCGAGACACGTTTCCACAGAGATTCATCTGCCACAGCACCTTATACAGCGGGTGTGTGTGAGAGCAGAGCGAGAGAGAGAGAGATAGACAATGCGAGAGAGAGAGAAAGAGTGAGTCAGGGCTGGCTTAGGCTAGCTCAAATGTCACCTGTCAATCGCTGGAAAGTTCGGACTTACATTTTTGCGATACGTCTCATTTTCATTTGATTTGGCTGGCAGATCATCGTTTTGGCCAATACCAATGCCAAAAACCATTTGGGCCCAAACGCATGTAGCAAACTTTGGCATAATTGAGCAGCCAACAACAACAAGAAGAGCTGTAGAACAAGAGAAAGAAGATGTAGAGGTAGAGGTAGAGGCAGCTGGAAGACTGGCAGAGACGACCGCACGTTGACCCAATTCATAATCATGCTTAAACGCCGTCTCTGAACTTTCAACTTGCTCTTGGGGCCTGGCGCATAATGCAGATAATCATGTTAATAACAATGGTAATGATGATTAGGCCTCGGACCTGGAACATTTTTGTTGCTGCTGCTGCTTATGATGATGATGGTAGCCTTTCACCGCCACATGAACCTGCAGCTCATGTTGCTGTTGCTGTTGTTGTTGTCCTCGTGTGTCCGCTGCGCTCAGAGCAAACATAATTTTCACAATCAGCCAAAAATCTGGCTCGCTCGCTCGCTCGCTAGCTAAAATCTTTGCCTTCGACTTCTTTGACTTTGCCTTTGACTCCGACTGCGACTTCGACTTCGAAATCTTCTTTTTGGCGCTTTCACATGACTCATAACAAGCCAAAAGCATTTTGCGAGCAGCGCTTAAAATGCAAAAGCACAGCAGAAGCGAACAACAACAACAACAACAACAACAGCAGCAGCAACAGCTACAAATATCCAAATCGCGTTCGCCCAAAAAACAAAAACAACAAAAACAATAAATATATATATTTATATAGGTATCTTTTCATATATATGCAAGGAATATAAAGATTTATACGAATTTTTAATGTACTTTTCCATGATTTTTTTGAACAACTTTAAGAAGAATATTTTTAGATAAAACTTTTCTATTTTATAATAAATAATTAGAGAGCTAGAAAATAATACGTAATTAAATAAAATAATTTTATTTATAATAATGAATTATATATTTTAAAAATAATTATATTAAAATATTTAAAAAAAATTAAAACAAATGCAATAATTAATTTATATATTTAATTTATATATTAAATAATCAAATATTATAAAATAAATATTTATATTGTAATAAAATAAAAATATTTAAAAAATTTTTAGAATTAAAAATATATAAAGATAATAAAAATAATAACAAATATTACCTTTTAATTTTAAATAAAATAAATAAAATGATTATTACAATTTTTATTTGTATTTTGTTGCATTATTATAATATATTAGTGCATACCCAACAATAATTATTAAAATTCGTAGAATTTGTATATTAATGGTACGAATTTTCATTTTCCATCTCTTTCTCAGCGCAACCACCTTCAATAACTATTGAGCAAGCCCCACTTAAAGAGTACATCCACAAAAAACGAATGAGAATAACAAAAATTCTGAATAATTCGTGATCTACAGGCGCAAAAAGAGGGTCACGTTGTTTTTTGGTGGTGCTGCTGCTTCTTCTGTGGCTGCTGCTGCTGCTGCCGTTGCTGCAGCAGCTTAAGCCCGGTACAAAAATGAAGATGAAGACGATGACGATGCTGTTGACCGAGGCCGAGACCGAGTAAGCCACGTATGAGAGTTTGGGCCAAGCGCTTCGCTCGCTGTCCAGTTGTGCCTTCTGTCCGATCCAGCGCACGCTGCACACTGCCAAACACGATTTCAAAATATTTCGCATAAATAAGTTAGTGTAACACACGAGACAGAGAGAACACTGAGCGCCTCAGCGCCTCAGCCCAACAGCCGAAGCGTTGATCACACGTTCACATTATTTGATGATCGCACGATATGAAAAAAAAAAAAGGCAAGAAAACAAAAAGTGCTGTTAAGGAAAGCAAAATTCGTAGTAGCTGCTGTTCTCGCTCGATATTTCCATACACCCCATAGCCACATGATCGTGATAATCCATTATTAATGCCAATCAGCATAGGAAAAACAGCAGCAGGAGCAGCAGCAGCAGGAGCAGCAGCAGTAGCTGCTACTTTCTGCAACAGCTTCCCATAGAGATTATGATCGTGGCGCCCATTTCCTGTGCATCACCAATACCCGCACCACCCACACCACCCACCACCACCCACCACCCAGCCAGTCCAGGCACCCGCTGCCCGTAGCGTGCATTGACATGAGCAATTCGTAAGTTTGTCGCCTGCCATTGAGGGAAATTTGCATGCAAAGCCAACGCTCAACTGGTGGTCTACCTTGCCATGGCCATTGCGGTTGCTGCTGTTGTTGTTGTCATTATGTGGGGTTGCAGTAGCAGTAGCAACTGTTGCAACTGTTGCAGGACCTCCCACATGCAGCTCGATTGTTTTGTTGCGGTTACTGCTACCGTTTGGCCAGTTGCTTCATCATCTTACAGCGAGCTCACTGCAGCTCCTCGCTGCCCCCCCACTCGGCGTCTCATAATTGTACGAAATTTAGTTCGCATGCCCTTGCGGTCGCCTTTGGCCCCACTTGCAGCCTGGGATGCGCCGCGTCGCGACGTCTTTTGTTTTCGGCCGTTGTTGCGCTTCTTGCCTTAACGGGCGGAACAATAAATGTTTCGGTCCGGTTCGGCCTGCCACATTTTGGGCATTCAAATGTGGCAGCAACTTTCGCGAAATGAAAACTTCAATTTTTTATCGAGTGCATTGCTCATAATTACCAAAAGCCCCAAAAGCAGTCGCTGTTCATGCTGCCAGGCTCCCGCCGACTTCGACTACGAGTTCGTTTCGGCTCTTGGCTGTGTTGTTGTTGCTATTGTTGCTGTTGTTGCTTTTGGCCCAACTCCTGCACTCGATATTCAATTTTGCATTTTACAACAAATGCGTGCCTTACCATATTTAGTTGGCGTGCAAAAATAAGCCAAAGTCTCTCAGTCTCAGTCTCAGTCACAGCCTGAGTCTCTCAGCCTGCTGCTGCCTCTGCTGCAGTCTAGGGGCAGAGCAGCTCGTGCATTGTGCTTATCATTTACATAGCTTAGCATTTTGATGACCCAGCCATTTGTGCAACACTGTGGCATAGAGTAGGCTGGCTTTGGTAGCTGCCCCATTCGCCAGCTACAGCAGCCGCAGCAGCAAAAAAATTAATTTCAAATTAAATTTATGGCGCCGCAACGTCAGCCAACGAAAGCGTCGCTTATGTATAAGCCATATGTGTGCCCCTGTGTGTCAGTGTCCGTGTGTGTATGTGTGTGTGTGTGCAACTGTTGGCCACCGCAGCAGCCTCAAGTGATTTATAACTGTTGGCGAAAAGCTTACCCCCTCGTAAAAGTCCAGCACAGCAGCCGAGCTGGGCTGCTGAATGTATATGCCACGCATTTGTGACCACTCATCTTGGTGAGCTATAAATGTCCAAATGAGTTGCCAGCGAAACCATCAACCATCCACAACCATCGGCCACAGCCGGGCGAGACGAAATGCACGGCATTCATCACGGAATGCAGAGCTGCCTGGCTTGCCTGCGCTGCTCTTAATCGTTTTGGAATTACTTTATTAATAGAACAATTGCCGGAATTAAAGGCCAGGTCAGGGCATTCGATGCCTCTTTTTTTCGTTGTTCCTACTCTTTATAGTACGTTTTCGATTTTGTCATAAATGCCCCCAAAGCATTTAGCTGCAATGAGCCAACGACATTGCTCAGCTGTAGCGCAGTGAGCGCGTAGAGGCATATTAGTTGGCATGGGAATTTTATTGAAATCGAATGAGTAAAGAAGAAGTCTCTCAATTCACAAGAAGAAGACTTCAATATAGAAACTGTGCCATCATTAGCTCTAAGTTCAGAGATGGCATTGAAAGCCTTTTACAAGGCAGAGCTTCCAGCTGAGTAAAACTGTAGATATGTCTGAGTGTTGAGTAGGAGAATCATGTCAGATATATATATCCACATATATGCTATAGCATTTCTAGCTTCATTCGGTAAATCTGACTTGAACTTACAGCCCATCACAACTGTCGCTTAGGCCGATCTCAAATCTGTGCTCAGCGCGACAATTCGCTGATCTCGAGCTCTTGCAATTCAGCATGACACTTGATGCCTGATGCTTTAAGTGAATAATTGCCATAAAAAAAATAAAAATAAATAAAATAAAGAAGAAATAAGATGAAGAGGCTGTAAAACAATGCCAAGTTACATACACAAGAGCTGATGGTCAGCAATGATGACCGGCCGTTAACGGCCAACAAAACCAGGCCACATTCAGGCGTAGCCAGAGCTCCAGATGTGTGGCAAGCAATTAGAATGGAGAGTGGGGGGCAAGGACAGACGGACAGACAGACAGACGTACTGGCTGCTGGTGAGCTTGCAACATATTTAACACTCCCTTTTGATAACGCAAACTAGAGAGAAAAACATGCAGTCGTCGCATTGTCGCGGCTGCTGCATGGTGGTCATTTGCCTCGGGGTGACGATGTTGCAACATGCCTCTTGGCTGTTGGCCAGCTTTGTTGCCAGTTGCCTGTTGTGCGTTGCCTGTTGCCCGCTTAAGTGATTTGTTCAGTGAGCTTTCCCCTAGGGAACGGGATGCGGGGGGGCAGCACCAGCAGCAGCAGCAGCGCCTTCATTAATATGTATGCTGGCTGTCTATCTGTCTGCGGCAATGCGGCTCGGACTGCGTTTGCAAAGTGCAAACTGTTTAATTGCGGAATAATTGTTTTGCGCACATAACCTCGCACCGTTGCAAATGGACCTGGCCGGGCCATAAAAAGCATATTAAGTGCGAATTAATGACCACAAAAGGCTTACCAGGCCGCGCTCACTCTTGGCCCGGCTCTGACTCGCAGCACTCGGCATTTGGCCTGAACTGAAACTCGGCTCGGCTGCGGCAAAAAGCGGAGCACACACGCACACTGTGAGTGAGATTACGCCACAAGTTGGACCCTGGAGGCTGTGGCGACTTCTTCAGTTGGCGATTAAGTCGCCTGCTTCAAGTCCATTCGCCGCTTAAGTACAGTCATTTAATTAGTCTTTAGTTTTAATGTATTTGTATTACAATTTATTAGCACTTACGTCTGTTCAGCTCATGCTCAGCCCAGAACCGGCAACTTCTTGGCCATATAAAAAGTATCCTAAACGAGTGCCATTATCCGGAAACCTTGGCACCATCTCTGGAATGCTCTGCTCTCAAGAAGCAATCTTTGACTTTGTCATCCTGCTAGCTCTTAAAGCCAGTAATGCCATGAAATTAAACTGAAATAATTAAGGAAGCTAGAGGCAGAAGCTAGTGACTAGTGACTAAAAGAAAGTTGAGCCGGCAGGAGTCAATGACTATGAGTTTATTCTATAACCATTTTGATTTTATTAAATGACAAGGAAATGAAGAATCTTTGAAAGAGTATTGATATAGATCAAGCATAAGGAAAGTCTCTGAATTTATCAATGATAGACTCTCAAAGATACCAGAGAGGGAAGGAGAAGGAGTGAGAGAGACCTTGGGATTGGGCCAAGTCTCAAATCAAGATCACATTCATTGAAACAAAATACCCTGTTCTACAACACAGCAGGGCATACAGCATATATATTACCAAAATTCTACCTACCTTCACTTTACCATATTAGACAAAATTATTAACATATCTCCTTCTACACTATAAATATTATTCCCAAATGTCTACTTAGTTTATCTATTATATTGCCTGGTTCCGTAACTACTAGCCTTTGGCTGGGCAGCATCCGTTATAGTTGGGGCGATAACAAAATGGATGCGATCGTTAAGTGCTATAAACATTTTGGTTATCTAAACCGAAAACTACTTTGTAAATATATATGTTCAGACTAGATGTCCCATGGCCTGTTGTTGTTGTTGTTGTAGCAATTGAGATGAAGATCTGTTGGCGATCAGGTTTGGTTCATTTGCCGCATGCATATTTATTAAAACGACTCGTTTCGTAGTCTATTTGGTATTAGGGCATACATATATATATATTTCTTTAAATGATATCAATTCAAATCGCTGGCTTATTGACTCGTAACAGCTTTTTCTCGACCGATTCAAAGGCGAGCTTGTTATTTTTTCTATAACAAATTCTTGCATTAATTTCAAATCAATTTTCTTCACAGCTTCAATGGCCCTTATCATTGTATGGGGACCCCGACAAAAAAAAAACGCCAAACGGCAAAGGCAAAAGGCAACAACAACTGAAAACTGCTCCGCAACGAACAAATTTACGTTCGAAGCGTGGCCCAAACAAAGGAACTTCATTGTTTCATCGCGACTGTAAAAGAGATTTATGCGTCCAAGTGAAATCATTTATCATGCTTAATTAAAATTGAAATGTTTAGCTGGCTGGCTGGCTAGCTAGCTGCTCTTCCTCTTCTACAGCATCTCGTTTCTACTGCTGCTCCCAATGGGGAGCAGCCCTGGCAGGAGGGCAGAGAGAGCCGAGACAAGCCTTCTAATGCCAACATTTTCTTACATTTGTTTTCCACACCTATTCATATTATTTGTTGACACATTGTTACACAAAATGCATTTTAACCGGTTTCTATTAACGTGAAAGCAGTCGACCAGGGGCAGAAGCAGCGAGATGCCCCAAGCTTCTACAGCATCCATTGTACGGCACAATATGCATTCATAAATGCTTAGCGGTGCGTTTCCAATGCAAAGTGCCCGTTTATCTTTTAATTGTAACAGTCTTCTGGCAGAGCCTCGGGCTCTCATAAATCGTTCGAACAATAGTCGGAATATATTAATGATATCTGCAGAGATTTGCATTATAAAAGGATCTCGCATATGCTGCGGCTGCATCTTTAGCTACGCCTTTATAGCTATTCAATACAACTAGATGTATATGTATTTGAATATTTGTATATGGCAAACGATTTCTTATCGCCAGTAGCATCGATTTGCTATTGTTCTATTCAATGCAAAGTCAATTAGGAACTAGTTCTCACCTGCTGACTATTGGGCCAATACATCATCGTAGCTAGCGATCAATAGAGAATCTGAGAAAAGTGAATTCCAAATTGCATCACTTGCCACTTTCGGTGTCATAAGCAATTCACAATCAGTGTTCACTTAGCACCTGTTTCCATGGAACTCAATCAGTCATTAAATCAATTAGCGAAAAATCTATCAAACTCCTCAATTTGCAATGTAGATCGCACGTCAATTCACAGAAATTTGTTTCAACATTAGGCTACAGTTGGGCAATTATACATTGAACGCATTTACATTTTGATAAAGCCGCAGCTGATTGAAATTGATCGACGCGTTATTGCCATAATGGTTGCACATATAAATTTTGTTGTATTGACATTTTGAGCGATTGCAGTCAATACCCTGTTGAAAATGCAAAATGGGTATTATACAAGAGTGAACGATATGAAATGAGATTATATATGAATTCATCAGTAGTAGAAGGCGGGGAAAGGGCGGCCGCTGAACGACTTGGCTCAATTTGAAAGAGAAAGCGAGCGAAAGAGAGAGGCAGAGAATTTTTGTTCTATTTACAGGATATCTGTTAGTTATTAACTCCAAGCTAGCTATATTATTTCTGCTTTTAACAATTTACTTGTTGTATAAGGTGTGTTACAGTCAAGCTTCAGTTAATGCACACACACACACTTAGATTGACATACACGTGTATTGTTATGGGGCCAACACAACGAGTTGGCAAGTTAAAGTTCAATGATGTCATTAAGACTAATTCACACCTATGTTTGAATTCTGAGTACGCGATTGTTGTTGATTTATGCAGCGATACATATGTAAGCACATACATATATATGTATATATATTTATTATTTATTTATTTTCATTTTTATTTATTCTTATTTTTTGCCAACGGTGATCGAAATCACAGTATATTTAGCATTCAATAATAACGTCATATATAATCATGCAACCAACCCGTTGTGCTTAATAACTTTATTTGTCGAAATGGAATTGTTATAGCCGCAACGCCTAACGAGACATCGAATGTCGACCACACGCTGTGATCGAGAATTTTGTTTAATTGATTGCAACCGAAAATATATTATTTAATGCTTATTGATAGCTCCCCACACACACACACACACACACACACTAAACAAATGGCAAACGCTCGCAGCTGCTAAATAAAATATGAGTTCTACGCAAGTTCGTTGCCTAAGTCTTTTGTCTTTACCCTCGCCTCTTGACGCACAGCTGAAATGTCAATGAATTCTTTGTATGCCACATACAGTTAACTTATGCTAAATCAGTTCAACTACAATTCGTACCCCAACTCCCAGCCATTGTGTTCCCTTATTGTCACTAGAAATTAACACCCAAAAAGAAGCAACAAAGCAGAGAGAGAGAAAAAAATGAAAAAAGTTAATTTAAATCAATGCGCAAACTCTTGTTGGCCGCCGCCGCGCTCAACTCGTGCGTTGCTGAAACAAATGGCAATCTATAAGGCATGTGTGATGCTCCCCTGCTGACCCCGACTGCTGCCTGTTGCCTGCTTGTTTGTTGGGCTCCAAAAAGTGTTAAGTATGCCTTTTATGTTTGGGATCTCTTTTGGGCTGTTTGACTGTTTGACTGTTTGACTGTTTGCTTAGGCAATCAGTTGTTGATAATTTTTGTTGTTAGTGTCAATTGTTGTTTTGTGTGTAGCGCGCTGTTGTGCATTGTGTTGTATTGTTGTATTATTGTATTTGGTGTCTGTTGTGTGTGATAATTTAGACAATTCATCGATAAAAAGCGCGCAACAAGCGTATCGAATGTGCATACAGCTAAATGGATTCTATTTTATGCTCATCGCCCAGGGTATACCAACTATCACATTAAATACGTTGAGTCAAATTAAAAGCACTTTGATTAAGACATAAAATGAATGATATATTGTTGTCAATTCTAATCATGTATTTAAATCTCTCAGACTAAACTTTTTCATAGAGCATACAATATTCTCATTGTTTCTGGAGCTTGTCGACGATTGCATTTTAATTATGCCGAAATGGTAATAGCTAAGTAACAGGCATTTACTGTTGATCAATTCAGTTAGCACTTGGCTGAAAAGCTTTGCTGTGTGTGTGTGTGTGTGTGTGTGTGTGGTCCATGGGGCTGCTGCGCTTTAGATTTGTGCACAAATTTCATATACGAATTATTTCCCATGATCCATCATCGATGCCATTCGCAGCGACCTCAAGCGGCATTCGATCATTATTCAGCTTTTTTACACCACCCACCAAATACTACAAGACATCTGCAACAACAACAACAACAACAACACCAACAACAACGGCAAGAGCAAGAAACACAATTACGAGCAATGTAAGGCCAATCAAGACAACTTGGTCAATGGCTATAATTGGTAGACCTGGCTCTGGTGTTAATGTTTCGGGACGGGAATTTTCGTTTTCATTTGTGCAACAAACAATAAAAACGTGATTAAAGATGCTATGCAAAGTACTACAAACATTTTGCCAACGATTTCATGGGGTATATGCAAACAAGACTTCTGCTAAAAAATTATTAAAAACTCATTCAAGTTTTTCATTAAATATAGAACTCACTATGCTGCAGAATACTAGTTTTTATTTTAGATATAAATATATCAACTCGCTTCCTCTATCAATCATATAGACGCTTTCCCAGCGTCTAGCTTCGCTATGCTGCCCCATTTTCCATTAGCCATCGATTAGTTTTCTACAGCGTATTTGTCCATCGATCAACTTTCTATATTGTAACTCGTTGAATCACAAAACTTGCCTTGCGAATCGTTTGGCGTTGCTTTAATGTGGGAAATAAGTCAAGCTATGGCCTCTCCACGCCCAGCCCGAAAATTAAATAAAGCTTAGCTCCGGCTCAGCCCGACGTACGTACGGCGGGGGCGTACGTACTTGTATTCAGATTTAGATACAGTTGACTATTAAAATCGATGTAAGCGGAGTGTGCGCTGTGCATATAATTACAATTATAAAATTTTAAATATTTCTACATGCATTTTTATGCTTCATTTCCTGTGCACAGCCAAACAACGGTCAAACGCTGCTCAATGGGAATCAATGGAAAGCTCCTCCATTGCATATTAATTTCTTTTTTTTTTTCACTCATGTCGATGGCAAAGTGCATGGCGGCCATACGAAATGTGGGTCAGTTATAATCTACAATTATACAACTGTTTTCCCGCTTCTGGCTTTGTCATTTGGTCTTTTTTCGCTCTTTCGTATGTTTTTTGGGTGAGCCAGTATGTGTTTCGTATGTCCAGATATGCTACTCCGTTTATCTAAATATTTCGTTCTACTATGCCCTCATCTTCTGTTTCTTACCCATGTTTTCCCCCCTTTTCCCTTTTGCCGATGTCCCTCTTTCTCCTCCTTACTTTTCTCGTCCCCCCTCCCTACTTTTCCTGTCTTCTCCCT